>OY728152.1:1261548356-1263948356 GCA_963277665.1 Viscum album | reverse complement strand
TCAATTCTCATGAAAGATAGAATCGTTGGGTCTTTTCTACTTAGTGCATCCTCAACCTTGTTAGCTTTCCCAAGGTTGTAATAGATTGAGCAGTCATAGTCTTTGATCAGCTCTAACCTTCTTCGTTGGGGCATGTTCAACTCTTTCTATGTGAATATATACATGAGGATTTTATGGTCTGTATATATTTCACACATCTCTCCAATGTGATAAAACATCCAAATTTTTAAAGCGAAAATCACCATAGAAAACTTCAGATCATGTGTTGGATAATTCTTCTCATTAACTTTCAATTGCCTTGAAGCATAGGCAATAAATTTGTTATTTTACATCAACACACATCCCATGACCTTATTTGAAGCATCACTGACTACCACAAACAGTTCTACACATGGGGGTAATGTGAGAATGGGAGCAGTTATAAGCCTCCTTTTTAACTCTACGAATCATTCTTCGCGTTCATCACTCCAAGAAAACATTACTGCCTTCCAAGTTGGTTTGTTAAGATGTTTGGAAAATCATGAGAAATTTCTCACAAATAATCGATAATATCCATCTAACCCTGAGAATCTACAGATATTTATTTCCAATGTTAGCCTCGGCCATCCCTCAATTGCATATGTTTTGGAGGGATCCACATATATCCCATTTCTTGTGATGATATTTCCCAAGAATGAGACCTCCTTCAACCATAACCCACATTTTCATTAGATTTCATAGAGCTTCTCCTTCCTCAAAGTCTCTAGTACAGTTCTTAGATGCTCCTCATGACCCTCCTTGGTTTTGGAGTATATCAGAATATCATCTACAAATAATACATCAAATTAGTTGAGATACTCCCTAAAGACAGTAATCATCAAGTCCATGATGATTCCTGGAGAATTAGTTAGTCCGAAATGAATTACTATGAATTCATATTCCCCTTAACTTGTACAAAAAGCAGTCTTGGGAATATCTTCATTCTTAACCCTTACTTGATAATATCCTGACCACAAATCCTCCTTGGAGAAGTATTGTGCTCCACACAGCTGATGAACCAAGTCATCAATTCATGGGAGAGGATACTTGATCTTTAGCATGATTTTGTTAAATGCACGAAAATTGATGCAATGGTGCATTGACCCATCTATCATCTTGATGATGAGGACTGGTGCACCCCCTGGTGAAGCACATGGGCATATAAACACATCATCCAGATTATCTTGTAGTTTTCTCTTCAGCTCCTCATGCTCCAAAACATCCATTCAATATGGATTCTTGGATATTGGCAACACCCCGGGTATAAGGTCAATTTATAAATCAACATCTCATCTATGAGGAATACCAGGAAATTCCTCGGTAAACACTTCAGCAACATCCCTTATAATAGGCATATCTTCCAGGATGTTTTCCACCATAGACTCAATCATCTTATCCATATATACATGCTAATGGGGCAGTAATATCCACACCTGAGATTTTGGAGCTAAATAAAATTTATCTTCCTCCTAGGGCTTGTACAGAATCAAGGGCCGATTCTCCACATGGAAACTGACTTACCTCTCATGGAAATTTATGTGGGATCTATTTAAGGAAATCCAATACTTGATGAGAATTGAGTCAAATTCAACCATATAGAGTATAATAAGGATTGGTGGGAATTTCAATCAACAAATTATGAAATGGGAGGAGTTATATTCATGGGATTCAATGATATCCCAATTTTCCATACTCACCGAAAACATTACATCACTGATTTTTTGTGGTGTTGGGATTTTTCTTCTAATCATTAGGGATATAAAAGAATGCTTAGAACTATGGAAGATGACCCTACATTTCAATTCATGATTCTAGTTCTACTCTTTCCGATATATATATATATATGGATGAGTATCATAATGAATTTATAGAAAATGGGAATTCCAAAGACACAAAAGGGTGACATATAAATTACTTTTGTTTCCTTAACTTATGAACATATAAGCTTCAATATATGTCATCCATGATCTACTTTCTAACATGTATTCTTAGAGGCAGGGTTTTTAAATTCCATTAACAATGGTTAATATAAACCCTTTTAATTTAAAAAAGCATATCCCTCGGGATTTTCAAAACCAAGGGTTCAGTAAGGCCCGTTGTCGTGTACCGGGATACCTCAGGTCAAGCACAAAACTCCATGTCATGATTTTCACCACTAGGTACATTTGTGCCAGATCCGCCTTTACCTGCTCATATCCAGACATGGATGTATTTTCTAGAGAAGCCACTTTCTCAATACCCACCAAAACATAGAAATGTTTTTATAATAGTTATTATTGTTTCTAAAGTATTGATAGGGTATTCTAATCCTAATCCCTGAAATAGCTAAACATATCCTCTGATACAAACTATAACAACCCTGCATTAATTATAAACATAAACATGATTTATTACATAAACTCATCACTTGAGAGCACATGGAATATCAAGACGTCTAGTATATTTGGGTCTTTGGATCATTACATAACAACAAAAAACATTAAATACAACATCTTTATTAGATACTTCCTTTACATGACCACTAAATTTTCTCAAACATAGCATTGCATGGGATAATATGAAGACATGCATAAGAAAAGTGTGAGCTATATATCCCAGAAAGAGAATACAAAATGAATAACATGAGGAATACAATACATTTTTAAAATTTGAATATCAATGGGGCACTAGAAATACATGAACATAATGGCATGATAAAGCATGAAAATCATAACATGTAAATGTGGAAACAATACTAAACATTGAATTATCATGAGCCAAGGCCCATCACACATGGAGCATGAGAAAACCCTCATTGCACCTAAAGAACGAGTAAGCCAAAATTACATTTGATGATATATAATCATTATGTAAATGGGCATAAAGGTGAATACCCTAGATAGAGAAATGTGAATTGTATTCACAACACGGTGACATTGGCTTGGCAAATCATAGTGCAATTTCAGAAGGATAATAGTGTGAAATAAGAACTCATAAAAAATGGTTGGTGAGAGGGAAAGGGGTGTCTCATCATATTTACATGAAATGATTAGTAAGTGGGTCATATAGATACATGTCCAAACAATCATAATTGAATTTAGATGCATAAAACAGAAGAAAATATTGGATGTAAAAGAGGAGAGATAAATCCCTCACAAAATTTCGGCACGGTAACGGGTGTACAAGGGAGGCAATAATTAGAAAAAATGGGTCTCCAATCATCCAAAAATAAAGAGGGATGTATGGGTGGGGTGTGAAATCATACCCCAACATTTTTTATTGAACCAAATGGCATACAACTTAATGAAAATTGGATAAGAATGAGAAAGAATGAAATAATTTATTAGATAGTGTGATCCCAAAGGCTCGGGAGAGGCTTGAGAGAAGCTCATTGGGAGATTGGGACGATGTTAGATGATTATAAAGAGAGAAGGGAAGGGGTTGGTCAAACTAAAAATGATTTTAGTGTAGAAGAAGTGGTAGATTGGGTGGGTATATAAAGGAATGAGATGTAATTCTTCATTATTTAGGTTAGGGACTCCTCACATTAAACTAAACAAAACCACAAACCATACCATGGTTTTTTCCCATGTTTTTCTTCCAAAGTGGAATAGAAAACATTTTTTTATAAGGCCAATGGTTTAACATCTTTAAATAATATTGTGGCTTTTGTGGATGTGAGTCACACTCTCAACGAAAACAATTTAAAAAAAACAAATTGTTTTATAAGCCTGGAAGTGCCCACTAAAGCTTTGTAAAGTAAATAAAACAATTGAAAAACAACATTATTTTAATGTAAAAACGTATATTGGCCGAACATAATGTTTATAGTATTTTATTACACCACTATTTTTCCATTGGTATGACATAAAACTCATTATATATTTAAACTGTATTTAATTTTTACCCAAAAATTAGACTATCTCAGAAAACTATGAAAAATCCATCTTTCGATAATTTTGAAGTTCGTATTCAAAAAATTATATTCATTTAATATAAATATTTTTAAAAATATGTAAATTTTTACTTTTAAAATAAAACCACACATTTATCAAAAATTCATGGGTTTTGACAAAAACTGCTTTCAAACCATTATGCAAATTACAATTGCATTCATAAAATTATAAGATAATTTATATTTAATAAAAAGTAATTTAATAATAATTATAATATTTTAATAAAAGGTTATTTTTATTAAAAAATAAATTAATTCATCAAAATATATTTTATAGTTGAATATTGAATAAAAATACAATATTCTCTTTAAAAGATATTTATAAAGTAACAATAATAAAATGAAAATATATTCATTATTATATACAAAAATATATTCATAGTGCTATGGACTTGTTATGTAACCCCTTATAACAACCAAATAATACCAAACAACAAGCTGTGTGATGGTGACAGACTCTTGGGTAGCTCAGATAACATTTATTGGTTGGTAATCTCTATTAACTTCCACTTCTCCCGTAGTCAATTCCATTCAGGCATAACGTGTCTAAGCATGTCTTGGGCTTAGCCAAGAGCACAACCCAAAGACGCCACGTCCTTTCCGAGCTCTAACAAATGGGCTCCATATGAGGCAAGTCCACTGAAGGAGGAAATCACTTCCTTTTTCTGAGTAAAGTGTATTTTTTAATGCCCTATATTTATAATAATCACGTGATTAAGGATTAACGACAATATTAGCAATGATCACATTTCATAACAGAATTTTAAAATCCAACTCATAAAACCAAATAAGTGCATACAAAATACATTACCATACAAAGACATTTAAATAGACCAAGATTAATTTTCATTAATGATTTTTTCGGTCATTGCAAACATGGCCTTAGTGTTTAACATAGACGACACCGCATCTTGGTCCCCTTCCATGCAGATTTCGCCACTATGAGTTCCACGCAATCCCCAACCGCAGGCCTATTGTCACTGGTACCCTACTTAACACTGTAGGATCCCACTGAGGTGGCCTATGTGGTGAATCCTACCACCCTAAACACTCCATACTCCTTCCATAGATCATGTTCTCCGCTTATGGCAGGCGCCACCGTGGGTTCCTCCTCCAGCGCGGTCCGACCGGACAACACCTATGAGCCCCGATGGAACCTGACCACCCGTTAAGCTGCGCATTTCCCTCGCTACCAGCCATCATATCAACAGACCTCCATTCAACAGGCACTCCACCTCAAGCCACCACATTCCTTCTACACTCTCATCTCACATCTACAATGTCATCATGGATCATATCCTTTGGTATTGGATTGTTGTGCCATGAATCGTGGGAGAAACAACATATCCTCTGCCTAAGGTTTGAAATGGAAAAGCATGCTGAAGGAAACGATAATATTTATGGGTAATTATTATGCAAAAGAATACCCAAACAATATATTTTCCCCATGTTCATTCATTCTTGATTCATTCATGTTATCGGGATCACAAAAAAACTAATATAAGAATAATAACCATGATCTATTCTATTTAATCCAACATGAATTATCCCTCCCACAAGAACAATTGAAACGAGGATCAACAATTTTTTGTGGGTTGGTATTGTTTTTTCGTTTGATTATAGGATGGGTAAATATAAATCAAGAAGGGATCGGCACACTACCTTGATTTTTATCATTCATAGATGAAGAATGGAAGTCCGAGTCATTATCAATCCTCGATTCGTTAGCATTCATCATCAAGAGATAACATCCTTTACCTTACCTTAGGGGAATTCCAGGGTTATGGAGACAACCTTGAATTCCTTAGTCATGGATTATTAAAAAAGAAAACTACCATTGCATCAACACATAACATCCAAATAAAATATTTTTATTCAATATTTTAATGAATTCTGTGTCCAAAAACTATGTTTTTCCGCTTTCATGTGTCAGTAGATGTTTGGCCTCACCTAAGGAAAAATACATTCTCCCAAACCTATTGATTTATGTACCCAAAATCCAAAACAAAGGCTACTAAAATGAAAGGTGAGGGTACTGAGAACAAATCTGAGTCTCCCACTCTCATGTTCACTCATATTGATTCAAATGCTGCCACTAAATGAACACCAGAGTAATCGATTGCCCGTGAAGGATACACTCAGGTTGATGCTCTATCACCACCCAATTCTCTACAAAAGACTCCCAATCAGCAATGTTTGGCTTTCCCCAATCGATGAAATGTTATTGATCATTTAAGTACATCCCCAAATGCACCACATAAAAGGAATCATGCAATTGGAGCAACAATATATGTAGATCATGGTTGTACACCACCATGCCTACTCTACTCAGATTCTAAAAAAAGAAGATGTGTCTAAGAGATAAATTTTTTTCCATAGACAAATATCCACAATCCATGTCGATGTGAGACCTAAAGAAATACATGGTCTCTTTTAGGGATCTACAAAGGCCTCCTCTACCTGTCAACATATGAATTATGACATCATTTTGCAGTCCTCATCTACTCCTAGAAGATTTTCACCTTCTCAGTGGAAGCCTGTACCAACTCTAGAACATTGAGTTCTAACTCTCCTTAGTCTTCCCAATATAGTGGTGACCCACATGGTCATCATTAAAAAGCCTTGACTGGTTTCATACTAATGGTGGAGTATTATTTGTGGTCATATGCTAAATCCACCAGAGGTCGGTTTTCCTCCCATCTGCATCCAAAGTCGGGGATCCAAGAACATAGCTTGCCATCTTAAACATGGATGGTCCTCTCCATATTCCCATCCATCTTGTGATGAATCACTATGATCAAGCACAAAAGTGTCCAAAATTCTCCATAATGTCCCTTCAAATCAGGTATATAAAGAAAGAATCAAGATCTGAGAATATATTTGATGGAAATCCTGAAACCGAACTATCTTCTAGACGTGGAGGCACCCCAAGAACTCTAATGGGATATACTCAGAGATTGATTGGAAGTAATATGACATGGTGAGTCTGTTAATGATCATCAATACGGTATCGTGTCCCAGGGATTTTAATGGAAATTCCATCATAAAGACCAATGATAACACATGCAGCATCAAGAAATGAACTCTACCAAAACCTTTATCATCCCCAGCCACCAGAACTGATGTCAGAGGTCCTGATACACCTATCCCACTTCTCTATGTACTACTAAAGGGGATGTATGGAACTCCCTCAAGACCTCGTCCCGTAGAGTCACTAGTACAATTGTGTGTCCTATGAAGAGAATTACATTCTCTCCAACAATTGAATACTCATTAGGGGTATTCATTATGAACACATGAGCATGAAAAGACTCACAATCAGTATATATAAGGTCATCCTCCCCAAAGCTATGTAAGAGTGGAGGGGGTTCAACCTTCAACTATAGCTATGATTCTCTATCTCCATTCACTAAGGATATCTATAATTTGTCCAACTGTTGTGATGCCTCACTCAGTAACTGAAAGATTTATCTCCAGTTACGAGCTTCTACCACCATGTTAACCATCCTAAGAGTATAATAAATCTCAATGTCAAATTAATAGAGGATCTCTATCCATCATCATTGTATCATATTCAAATCCTTATGAGGTAATATATACTTGAGACTCTTGTGGTCATAGTAGATTGTAAACTGCTCACTGTATAGGAAGTGTCACCACATCATCAATGAAAATACTATCAATGATAGCTCAAGATCATGGGTCACATAGTTCTAATCATTTGGACTCAACTAGAGTGAACCATAGGAAATCATAGCATTCCCCTGCATCTAGAGAAAATCCAGCCTAGTCCACGATGCATTACATAACACCATGTAATCCAAACCAACCTCATGTAATATTAATATGGGGGCTCTCAACAATCTCTTCGTCAGTTCCGAAAATCAATGTTATAACTTCTATGTCCACCTGAAAGGATACCCCTTACAGGTCAAGGCCATTAAGGGTGCTTCTGGTCTGGAAAAGATGGGTACAATCCTCCAAAAGACCTATGCAGACCAAGGAAACTTCATACCTCGGTAACACCCCTGGGTGGATTCTAATAAAGAACCACTACAATATTCACCATATCTACTATAACTCCACCCTATTAACATTCATTTACATGAAATATGACTTCTCAACTCTAAAAAACACTTCAAGAGAATCCCATAATGATTGTGTCTTCATAGTGTGTGCAGGACCATTCTCAATTTTATCACAATCTCCTCCTTCGATTATGAGTACATAGAGATGTAATCAAGGAAAACCAAGATGAATCAGTCAATGTAAGGCTCGAATATCTTGTTCCTGAGTACCATGATCATTTTTTAGGAATTTTGTATTCCAAAAGGAAACAATATATACATATAGTTTCTGTACTGACATCTATAGGCAGTCCACAAGATTTCCTTATCCCTTACATGATGTTTCTGATAGCCAGATCTGCGGTCTATCTTTGAGAACCACAATGCCCCCTTCAGCTGATTGAAGATGTCATCAATCATTGGTAGTGGATTATTATTATTCCTAGCCACTTCATTTTGGTTCTTTAATTTTACAAATAATCTCATGCTCCCATATTTATTCTTGGAAAATAAAACAGGGGTTTCCCACGGTGAAACACTAGGACTCATGAAGCCATTTCTCTGCAAGTCGTCTAGTAGTACCGTCAACTCACAATATTTATGCGAGCCATCCGATATGTGGGTGTATATATCTGTGTTTTCTTGGGGTACATATCAATATAGAAATCCACCTACCTAAAAAGTTGAAATCAAGCCATATCTTCCAGGAAAACATCCTCATACTCATCCACCACTAAAAGAAACTGAGTACTCATCTCATCCACTGTACTGATGGTCATTCTAGACATTTGGTGTGTGACAATATTTTATCTCTTATATGTGAGTCTATCCTTCACAGCTTGGGATTAATTTTCACTAATAATTAAAAACACGTCCCATCTTCGTGGACACACCACACTGTGTGCCTAAATGTATATTGGAGCAAGAACTGTGGATAACCAGTCTATACTGAGAATGATGTCGTAAGGACTCAACACGACAATCAAGAGATCCCAAGAAAAACTCTCACCAAAATTTCAAAGGACCATTATTAGTACTAGTGTGTAATAATCGAATATCCCCTATGTGATCCTCTATGCATATGGACCATGTCAACGATTCCATTGGAATATTTGTGTCTTGAACAAGGGTCATGGAAAGAAAAGAGTCAATAACAACTGTGTCGATCAAAATAGCTACTAGGGTGGAAAAATCATAAATAGTACATCTAATAATCTATGGTTCATTATGTTACTTATCCTCCATCACCCAAATCTAGACTCATACCCATCCACTAGATCCTTAAGCCCTAGGTGGACCACTAGGGTGTGATGGTGGTCGTACATCAATCCACCGCCCACCCCCTCCTACCCATCTAGCTCCTCTTCCACATCTGCCACATGGTAGACCACCATGATCCTGCATTCCACTGTGCCTCACTGATCCCTCAAGTATCTCCTAATTAGGCGTACAATAGGTCAGATAATCTCTGCCCCAATTTCCTCGACCACCGCATGAGTAGCAATGCATATCCTCTGATTGTTTCACTATACCTGGGGTACCTCACACTACTAACCTCATGCCCTTAGGACATCCCCCAAACTATCTGATATTCGTTGATCCACGCGTCAGCTTTTGGCAACATAATCGGGATGATTCCGCAATCTATTGCATGATGGTAGAACCCACGACTGGAGTCTGCTACAGCAGAAGGCTCTCCACATGAAGGGATCAATATAGCACCCCAACCTATGTAAGGTTAAGAAGGGGTATCATGGATGCCCTGATATTCCAGAATATCTACTGCACGAAGGTCTGAGACCCAATGAATGGGACCCACACCATATCCTTGGAGTAGTGAGAAAGATCCATAAATATCACTGAGTAATCAAAAAATATATAACTTCCCTATTGTATATGCAACAGCACCTGCATATGAATATAGCGTATAATCATTGGGAAGTTCTCATCCTTGAAGAGACACTTGATGAATGTCAACGTGAGGGTTGTATCCTCATGTGTATAGATCATTAAGCTCCACCGTCTCCCCACTGAGCCATGTATTAGATTTGTGGATAGGACATCCTTCTGTTCGAGAGGAATCCTCACTAGGTAGAAGACATGTATAACCACCACCAGTGAATCCTCAGCTATCTTGGGGTCCATCTCAAAACAAAACCTAGGAGGATGCTTCCTCTGGAACACACATAGTTCACTTAGCATGTGTGCATCCACTTCCAGTATCATTGTTATTAGTTTCTTCTATTTGGGTGGGGGTATCACTAGTACACCATGTAGGGATTCAATCTACAATACTAGTCCATATACTTACACTATATCACTAGTAAGATCTTCCTCATGATCACACATATGAATCCCGGATGGCTATCTTTGTGGATTTTTCATAAAGTAGATCAAGACGTACCACCATCAATAGAGTATACATGGTCAGTTGACACTGACTTTAGAAAGATATGAGAACACACCAAAAATATTATATGATACATTTACTGTCTACTTTCCATGGAGCAAGTGTTTTCCGATACTAAGTTGAAATGAAGAATTCAGAGTCATGGTGTATGCATATGTCGGTAACTACACCAACACTAGAGTCCCTAGTCTGAAATCAAAACATTAAACACAAAGAATTGATTCCCAAATCCAATATCAGAGGTTATTCATTATATATTTATAACCTAACTACTATGATGTCACTCTCCCATGAACCATCCCCAGGGGCTCATATCGTGACAACAACAAGGCCAGATATGTTAGGATAAGTGATTGTGACTAGTACCGAGTTGGAATATATGAAAAATGAGAGGCATTTTAATAGGTACCGGTATACATGCATCCATATACAAGAACAATGTTTTTGAATTGAAAACACAAAGTAAACATGCATGAATTCCTCTAAGACACCTATAATATAATATGTTAGTAATAAAACTGAAAAGTAAATGGGGACAAAATACATTCCCAACCAAAAAGAGGACGTACAAACTCTTGAGTCGTGTCTTCAAAAAACCATACTGAAAGGGTAGGTATAGAAAAAGTTGTTTGATGTCACTAAAACAAAACCATTTTTCAGGCCTCTATCTAAGAACCACCTGTCCTTGGTCCACCAAGGACTCTGTCAATGATTTAATAATCTTCACAAGACCGGACTCTTGCTAGCATAGCCCTTATAGGGGTGAGTAAAAAAATACTCAGTGGGGACACTAAAACCATAAATGTACAACACTAATAATTACATGATGTAAACCAAAAATTAAACACGGGATGTACACCACAAAGAAAACAGAAAAAGTACCCCACAAAGGAAACACTCAAAGTACAGTCAATACGGTCATTAGAAACAAGTAAATATCTAAAACACAAAGGGAAGGATTTGTAGTTGTAGTCCATAGATCTCTTATTCCCTATTACACTAGATTTATCAGCAGTGCATGAAGTATCTATTTTTCATAGGGAATTGAGGATTCATAGAGTGTTGATGGTGCATGAGGCATTGATGGAGCAAGGAGGGTCGGTGGTGAATGGAGCTTCGGTGGTACTAGGAGCATCGGTGGTGCCTGGAGGGGTGTTGGTGTCTAGGAAATTGATCGAGCATGGATCATCAATGGAACATAGAGTGTTGATTTAAAAAATAGCCTCAATGGTTCATGGAGAATTTATGGTGGACATAGCGTTGATGGGTCAAGTAATCCCCCATGTCACAAATTCAAAACCAACCACATGATACCACTAGTAGCATAATTGTTCTGGGAGAACCCACACCTCAAGTTGTTTGGTTGTAATCTAACAACCAAAAAAGTCACATAGAGTATCTATAAAGGGCCGCCTCATTGCAGGGGTCCCAACTCTAAAAATGGATTATCAAACATACACATAGTTTGGAAGATACATCCAATTTTAATAAAAATGGTTCAGTCCGATCTGGGTCCAACCCAACCCTGTCCAGTTCACTTATCTTGGCATAGTTCACCTTGCCCAAACCCAACCTGGTTGGTCTGGGAAATCCTGAACCAGCCTGACTAGATGGGCCATCTGGTCCAACCTGATGGGCAATTGTTGTGTCCTAGTTTTCCTATCCAAACCTGCTACATGAATGCCAGCTCCTTCAGCAAACAACTCGACAATTCACACCCACTCCACATGGCCACCATGTTCACTGAAAAAAACATGACCCATCACAATTCCATATGGCTTCCTCCACAAGAGGTCCCTTATAGACTCACCCACATGTCAATCACATCCAACAACATCCCCGCCTCATTGGGATCCCACTAATGCATCGTCCGACTACTTCCCACTGCAGCCACTACTTCGGCCTAATACCGCGGCATCTTTCAACCCCCTATGGAATACAACAACATGACATCCTCCTCAAACATGGTCCTGCTAGAAATTGACTATACTCGCAACTAAATATCAACCTCTCATCATTCCGTTAGCTACCCTCACTACTGCCCGCACATGAAGAGGCCCACCATTCATTACGCCCTCCTCCATAAACCAGTTTATGCTAGCTTTTCTCTCATATCACCTCCATTATTCCCATACAGATATTAAACTTTGCTCTTGTATCATTACACCATGTATCATGGGCACAATGATCTATCATTTGTGTAAGGTTTCAAATATTAAATAATTCATTAAGAACATGATAGATTTTGGGGAGAGAGATTAATCACACAAACAACCAATGAATGGATCATGGAATTATTCTTTATTCCATTTTTTATTCATGTTATCTAGATATAAAATAAACCAAAAATAGAATAATCACCATGATCTATTCACTTTAAACCTACTAGAATTATTCTCCCTCCAATAACGATTAAACTATGGATCAACTTGTTCATGGGTTGGTCGATATTTCTCATTTGATTCTAATAAGGGGGAAATTAAATCAAAATTAGGTCAATATCCTTCCTTGATTTGCATCACTCAATGATGATGAAAGGTGGTCTGTGTCATCATCAATACACTATTTACCAGCATTCGTTGTCAGGAGATATCTTTCATAGCCTTACCTTAGGGGAATTCCTTGGTTAGGCTGATAACCCTGAATTCCATTGACATGGCATATTAAAATATGAAACTGCCGTAGTGTTAACACATAACGTATAAATAAAATATTTTTATTAAATATTTTACTGACGTTCACATTCAAAAATATACTTTTGTTGCTGATGCTTGTGTAGCCGATGTTAGGCCTCACCAAAGGAAAACACACCGTTAGAAACTCAAAAGGTTCTCGGATTTTTAATATGTGTTACTATTTATGATGTATTATAATTTCAAAATATTAGAATTTTTATTTAATTATTTAATTATTTATTTTTGGTTACACCCCTAGTGAATTTTTCTATGGATGACCCATGCTGACCAATGTTAGGCCACTCCTAGGGTAAATCCACTGTTATGAGCTCAATGGTCCCCTCATATTTCTGATCATAAAACTCATAATAGAGTTATTTCAATTTTTCATAAAATGTTCACTTGCGTGATATAAAAAATATAAAAAATTTCAAAAAAGCTTTTCGGAAACCCTAGAACACAAAATCACACAGCATCTCAATGCTTGGTCTCTATATTTACCCAAATAATTTTTAAAATGAAAATAGTTAAAATAAGTGTCATTACATTCACTACCCATGGTCATTCCAGACATGATGGGTTTTTAGTTGACATATGTGATGTCCTTTTCTAAATAAACACTAATATAATATCCAAAATATGATGGAAATCATTGAAAACTAATTAATAACTAAATAGTATTTTATCCCATGTTTTCAATAAAAACAAAGTGCATAAATACTTCCTTTGAAGATTACATTAAACATTTCATAAATGGTTATCCTTATGAAAATCCCATAAATTTTAAAATAATATCACAAAATAAAATTAATATTGATTCCCTTGTTTTAAGATGTATCTCTTCATTGTCACATTACGAAAATGTGAATACCCTAGTGGAAAATTCTCTTAGAGAGTGGTAAAAACCTGAATTACCATAAATCTTTTTTGAAAACAAGCATGCAACCTTATTTCATAGATTACTAGAAATATTTCATTAATCCACAATGCTGTAATCTTAATCAAGGATAAATTGAACTACTTATAAATTTGTCAATAATTAGTTCCAAGGTATTCAGTACATTCTAATTTACTTAGTCATAAAACACCCTGATATATTAAACGATACACATACTTAATTCTTGAATAAAAATACATAAAAACGTTTATTATTACACATCATCATTATTAAATAAGCTAGGATACCTTATCCTATTACACAATACCTCTTTAATTTCACATTTCATATGCAGTGACTTTTTCATCATCATTGTAACCATTACACATACAACCTTTCTAATACTCTTCAGAAAAAATCTTCTTGGGATATTGAGATTCATAATAATAATTTATTTCATATTTAAAACACTGAAACATCAATGATTCCCTAGGGAGGCCAATATTTTTATTCATTTTAAAAAATATCCCTTCAATTTTTCCATGAAATCTACTAATTTGTGTCCTTTTCCATAGTCAAAACATATTATTGTTTCTCTAAGACATCCACTTAGGTGATTCTTTCCACAATCTGGACACAAAGGAACCCACATGTTCTATCCTCCATGGTCTCCAATAGCCAAACTCTTGGTGAACACCTTCTTCCTATTTCTTTGTAATTATACGATTTGTATAACGTAAACATTGTTAATCATGTTCCATGAAAACTTATTAGGCATAATCATGACATTTCCCAATCTAGTGGTCACCCCAATTGCCTCATTATAAATAATTTTTCCATCGCATTCAATGTTAATCAAGTTACATCCATTTCCCACCATTGTCTAAAACCAAAAATCATAGTATGAGCATTAATTATCATAGTAGAAAACCACATATTCATGAAAATAATGACTTATAGGATGTCAAAATAATGAAACCATCCTTAATAAATTACTCTATGGTTTGGTCTAGGATTTACATAGCCAACATATGTTTTAATCCTTCATAATGTTTCATGAAGAGATTGTGAGTTCCTATATCACGTCCCTCAGGATGGAAGTCGATGTTTGTATCAAGCCCTACTGTCATGTACCAAATTACCTAAGTCAGTATTGGAACATCTTTTTGGAGTTTTTAACCCTAGGTATATCTCTTTCAGATACACATCAAGTTATAGTGTCTAGAGAATGATGTTTTTCTATGAACTCAAATTCTATATCCTTTACCAAAATACATGAAATTTTATTAAATGTTAACTCATCCTTATACATCTTATTAGAGGCTTCCATGTACATATCATTAAAAATATACCTATGTATCTCAATAAAGTATTCTCATCCTAGTTTTGAATGGTTCAATATACCTTTCTGTTGATACCATCTATAGTGTCCTAAGCTTAACATACATGGATATTACCCCATTTTAAATGAATATTCTATATATTAAAATAATACATGCCTGAAGACTGTTATAGTATAGTGTATTTGGAAACATGGAAATAAAATATTCTATCCAAGTGAATGGTCAAAAAAATCTCATATAATGTTCTCTCCATTTAGTACTTCTACCTAAAACCATTCTTCATAACATGTCAAAAGGAAACATATAAATGCGTGAACTCCGATGCTTAGTATCGGTAAAGAATCAAATTTGTTAGAATAACATGAATAAATGGTATAGAACTTGAGAATAAATTTATAATATTATACTCTATACATTATATATCATAATAACGAATGTAAATTCATAATAAGTGGGTCTTAAGAGTGTTAAGAGTATTTGTCATGAAAACACAACAATGGAATAGAATAAGGAACTATGGTTGACACATAAACATTTAATATTTTTTCTATATTAGATAATTCATCAATTCCAAGACCATCTTGGTATAATGGGTTCACTCCCCATACCATATTGGATGAAATGTTTTTTCCCAGGGTGATCTTAGTGGCCAAGGATCATTCCCATGACCATCGTAGTCTATCTTATGAGATATAAATCATTATCCAATTAATTGGATGGAGAAATAGGTCCCACCTATATGAAAGGAAAATCATACATACATTCCCAAAAGATCATAAATAATCATTTAAATACCATGAAATGAAATAGGTATTATAAACATGTAATTGAACCCTGTGGAGTAAGACAATTGTCCTAATAATTTCATCATAAACATAACCCACAAAAAGAAGTTTGATTCAAAATCATATAACTCGTTATAGAGAAACAAGATTCATAAACATCAATACATCAAAACATAATACAATCATATATATTACAAGAATATAAATATAGAATAATTTCTACATAAAGTTCTATGTAACACCAGAAGAATTAATATTTTAAGAGAAAGAAATTTGAAATATTATTTTATATGAGTTATTGGGGAAAATATCCTTTCTGCATTGAAAACACTTTCTAAAACATATAATATTTTTAAATCCCTTTTCATTGAAAATAGATTTAATGACATATAATTCCATCTTTGAAAATGTTAAAATGTTTTTAAAATACATTTTCCTTGAAAACGTACTTCAATGATATTTGGAAAACATTTTTTAAAACATTTTTTTAAAACATGGTTTTTGAATATATGATATTTCCAATCAAAGAGATAGATGATCAGTTTTTTCATAAAAACATTATATTAAGTACAGAAGAGTAGAAAATCATACTAATAGATCGGGATATATTGAATATTTTTTTTTAATAAAATCCATGACTGTTCTTGAGATATGAATCAAAATAGTTTTATGAAAGGAATCACAAACACAAACAATCTTCAAATGTGATGAGTTGGTTTTAATAAACTCATATAACATGGTATATTGGGATCATACCCTAAATGTATAATAAATAAATTTCTTGAAACATAAAAAATCAGTATTATAAATATATTCATCATATAATATGTAAAATGAAAGTATATACAGCTCAAAAATAATTTACTTCCCCAAAAAAACATGAGTCTTGATGAAGGAAAATTAAGACAAAACTATTTTTCTGATATGGATTGTTTTGAAATAATAACCCCATGAACTAAAGATCGCTAAATTTTTATGTAGATTTCCATAAATTTATTTATAATAATCATTGAATACATCCATGTGTATTACACACACCACACAAAAGTAATGGTTGTTGAATAAAGTATGTATCTCACAGAGATAAAAAGTGAGATTAAATCCCCTTACCTTATGTCTTGACTATCATCATACTCATTTAAAAATCCTATATAATAAATATAAATTTATTATAAATATTTTAAAGAACCATATTATTATATATAACACCACATATGGTCTATATACAACCTTATATTACCCACTTGATAACCATCCAATGTTAAGGATTCTGTTCGGATAGTATTTGTGTTGTTCTTTACATGTGTCTTAATTTGTTATTTCACTGGCCATTAAACTTATATAATGAATAAGAAAATTTAAACCATGATTTAAATAAAATTTATATACACAATATTCTTATTATTATAATAAATATAATTTTTTGTATGAAATGGAATACCCCATGCATGGAGACGGTAATCTATACGTATGCAGGAATGTTGATTTTTTTTACGTTGTCATATTGAATAAAATAAAAGAAAACATTTTTAAATGCACATATAGTATCATTAAATTAAAATTTTAATGTTATATATAACTAATAAATTCACTAAACCAATCTTTATGAAATTCAATGTATGTGCGATTGAATCACAATGCTTTGAGGGGTTTATAGTCCATACTTCCTTAAACGAAACTATTGTATTTAATCCAAATAAAATATAAAAAATTAATGTGTTTTAAATTTTATAAAGATTCTTAATGTCCAAATAAATATAATATTTAATATATATAGGAATATTTTAGATCATAATTTCCACCATGAGAGGCAGAATAGAAAATTGATCAATCATTGTTTTGTGAGGTGAATGTTTGTCATACACATAAATAGTATGTTCCTTACCCATTAAATGGTTTTCTGTGTAATTTTCATTAAAAAATTTATAAAAAAATTATTATATATATATATTATATTTTTTTAATATAATAATTTAATATCGGTAGTGCGGGGAGGATAATTGAAATAAAATAAAGGAGCTTGGGAAAAGGCATTACCTTTTAATCATGTAACCCATTTTTGTTTTGGCCAAAAGCATTTCATGGAAGAATTTATACCCAAAGGAAATATTCAAGTAATAAAGGTGGTATTTAGAAATTGTATAGTGGAAATATTTTTTCGACAGAATTTGTTTTATATGTGTGATGTTGAGGGAGAGGTGGTGTCCTTTTATATGGAATGGAAATGACACACATGGAATTTTTCAAACAGGTTTACTGTACCCATATATGTACCTAAAAATGTGATAAAACGATATATACTAGAAGGTTAATCAAAAAATTATGGCAAAAAAATGGTTTTCAAATAGGATTCTTGGTTGTTTTGTGTCGTAAATTCATGGTTTAGTCCTTAGTTCTGCTTAGTTTTAAATTAACCAATGTTATTAATTTTAATTACCTTCACAAATAATTTTTGTAAAAAACTAATATTAACTAATTAGAAATTATAAATTATTCTAATTCCAAATATGTAATCCATTTTTCAATTTTCCAATAACATGAGTGGTAGAAATTAATTCTAAAAAAATCCTGCTAAAGGGAAGACGTGGGAGTATTTAATTTAAAAAAATTATCAAAAATTTTCTTTGTTTTTATATCCAATTTCAAGGATAAATTGGTTAAAATGACCTAAAATGGTTTAATTGTTAAAAATATTATCTAATTATAATTTAACCATATAAATTAATTTAAAAAAGTAGATTTTTCAATTAAAATCTTGTATTTTTAATTAATCATTAAAAAAAGAAAACTGATAAAAAAATACCATTAATCTATCGTAATCTAATTTTTATGTTTCAAATTCAAATAAGATTTTTATTATGGAATATTAAATATATAAAAGTCTCAATAACTGGATTTAAAATGTGTTCTCCATTAAGAGATGGTAAAAATGACATAATAAAATTATTTGTTTTGAAGCATCAAATTTATTTTGTTCCTTTTCTTATATCAAAAATTAATTTTAATGGTTATAAAATATATTTTATTGAATCTATAACATATATATTATATTAATATCAGTCACTAAATAATTTAATTTATTAGGGTGAAACATAACTAAGATCATATTAATATTTTCATTTATATTCAATAGGTTTTCATTTATAATTCAATTGTATCCAATGAAATCAAATTATTTTTGTTTAAAACAAATATTTTCATAAATTAACAAATAATACTCGTAAAAAATAATTTCAAGTAATGATTATAACTTATTATATTGAATAATAACATTATTTTTTGACAAACTCATTCTTGTGTGTTATGCATGCCATCATGGAAAGTCATTATTTCATGTAACAATAGCTAACATCGATGTTCGAGGTTGGGAAAGCTAAAATTTATTTTTCATGTAGTGAATTATTAACATGGTGTTGCATATAACATAATCCAAACATAGTTCTCAAATATAAAATAATATATCTTGAAAGTTGCATGAAATGAAAAATATCTAACAAGATAAATTAAATAGAAACAATTTAACAAAAATTGATGTTGTTACACACAATAATGTTATGTTTGAGATATCCTCATGAAATATTAACTAAAAATAAACATCCTTGGGAATAATCATTAATAAAATATTCATTTTTCTAAATGGTTTGATATATTATTGATCCATGGAATAAGATATTTATTCTATATTTTCACCCAATTCAATTTTTGATAGTAAATATAAACCAAAAATTCATATTTAACATCTTAAAGGTGAGAAAAATAGTATCCAATGGAGAAAACTAGGTCTAATTAATCATTTCTCTAAAATATTATCAAGATGTAACTTTATCTCCATGAGGTCATCCAGGTCCATATAATAAGTAACCAATGATATATGTGTTATCCTAGGGTGAAATTCATTAGCAATGTCGATAAAACAATAACGGGGGATCCCATGATTTTCAGCTGGGGAATTATCTATATACTCATCAACCACTATATGTATTTTCATTTCTAAAATATCAGTGGAAAAGTAAGTAAAATACCAAATTGTTGGGTAATTGAAAATAATATATTATTATTTAACACTTGTCGCCCTATATAAGGGTCCCATTTATTAATTAAGGTTAACATTGAACTAATTAATTAATGAAATATAACTCTATAATGGCATATATATACCTACTAAAAGATAAAACAAAACCAATTTCTATTCAGAATAATTTTTCAAGGTATCATATAGACCATGTTGAGATACAATAGAATGTCTCTATTCCAAGAGTAAGCTCACAAAAATGGTAGATATGTTTAAGAGGATGATAAAATCGAATAGGTGTCTCTAACCAAATTGGTTGTTCTAGGGACATTACTATAATCTTTATCATATAAAAATGATTTAATAAGAAAAAAGGACTCATGGTGGTATTCATAATTATTAATGATAAAATAGAAGATATTAGAATCTTACCTAAAACAATGTTAGGTTCTTCTAGATCTAATCCCTCTTAATCCTACTTCTTACAGATTCCCTAATATTATTAACCCTTAGCCTACTGTGTTCCACCATGAGGTTGTGGTGGGATTTTACAAAAGCAATTTAAATAAATTTATTCTCTCAAACAAAAATTATTTGTCTATATCCTCCATGAATAAGGCCACCTAAAAACCCATAGTTAGGTATTATATCTCCACAATATATTAATTTATGAGTTCTATACACTTTACCACATAGATATTTCAAATATTAGTCTTACTCAGGAAAAAATTATCTATACATCCTTATATACTGAAATCATAACAATATCTATCTTCTAGATTGGTTAAAATTGTATGGGATCCCGATTAATTAAACATATGTGACTCAAATCATGAATACCACAACCTATGATAATAAATTATAATCAATTTTCATTATTGAGACACCATTATTGACTCCATCACTATAAATAAAAACTTATTTATTATGTATGACAATGAATACTATTGATAAATATTAGTCACTAAAAAAATTAAAAACTCCAGAATTTGTGGCAATACAAAATGAAATGGTCCTAAATCAAATTTACCATCAACATCTCAATAAAAATTATTATTTAGGAGATAAATATCCGGAATAATATCCTCGAAGTACCTCGTGAGGTTTTTGAACATCATAGAATACTAAGTCACCATAATTCCACATTGGTGGAGGTATAATATATCCTGGAATCACATAATCCTCATCAACACAATATATTAATATTATTTTAACATGAAATCAAACACTTACTACATCATAGTTGCCTCATTCTACGGATATGAAAACAATAACCCATGACAACACATTATTCTGTGAATAAGACTAAAATAAACAACCAAAATCAAGTTGATTAGTTAATAAAACAGATGAAAATATTGTCCAATAAAAATATTCAATTTTATTACTACATGAATAAATATATACCCTTGAAACCTAGTTGGATTTTTACTCTGCAAAAAATAAATCAGGATAGATCTCCATATATCCCCTTCCAAATATTTTTGAAAATATATCCATCTAATTTGTGGGTTTTACCACCGATCAACTGGTGGCTGATCAACATACTACACTCTTGATGGGGTAAACACATCCTTATATGATCACAAAATTTATGTCTTATATATCAATCTATATTTAATGAGATATAGTATCATTAGAATTGTCTAAAAAACACACTCATATGAGGATAAACCGATTTTCATCATGTTAGAATATTATGTTTGATAGGATAAACCAATAACTGTACAAGAATAATAATAAGGGAAGAGTTTTAAAGTGTATGACTGAAAATAAAACATGCATAATGAACGATTTTTGTATAATAATTTTTAAATCATTTATTATATGTCTTATAATTTCAAGTTAACTAATACATTTTTATAACCATGGTGATGGGCTACATCAGATACCCAAAAAAATTAATGGGTTCCATAATGTGTTAATTAAACTCAAGTTCCCATGAACCTATCATCCTATGTATCTAGGAGAAATGATATATAAAGTTATAGCTCCATAGTTTAACCTTAAGACTTGAATGGCTCTGATACTGTTCTGACATGACTAGAACTATCAAGACCCCACTCGGGCTTGAAAAAAATTGTGTGTTCCAACCTAATCCATCATTTACCTATCCAATATTGGGAAAAATTATATATGAATGGATATATAACATTTGGGAGACCATTCCCTGAAACCAATATTCAACCGAATAAAACCTGATAAAATATTTATAATAAAATGAAACCACATATATAATAAGAAATATTACAACATGAATGTGAAAATAAAAAATACCTAACTATACTACATTATAAAAATCTAGTGTGTATGGATAATTATAAATCCTATAATATCGTAGTATAGAATATCCTCAAACAATTTAAACAAACAAACACCCAATCATGTCAGCACTGATATGAGAACCACCAAAAACAAACTCCACAAAATTACTATAAGATCCAGCTCCACTAGATGCATCATCACTACATCACATAAGACTACCACTGAGTTATTTATCTCATGAATATATATAGTACATGTTGGAATAACACCTATTTATGGATGAATATAAACATACATTATAGTTTCCCCATAGAAAAAAAGAAAAAAATAAAAATAAGTTTTCTTGATAAGATTAAACACGATATTATTTATGTAATTAGATTATGAATGTCATGTCTTATAAAACTGGTATTATAAATTGAATATTAATTTAATTAAATATTAATATTATTTAATTTTATTTTATATAGTTATATTTAGTATAAGAATGTTCTATAATATTAAAATAAAAAAAATATTTAAATTTATACTAATTTTGATTACATGTATTAAATACAGTTTCTTTTAAAAGAAAAAATAATAATATTGTTAAATTTAATTTTATAAAAACTATATAATTATATAATTTATTATGTCAAAATTATAATTGGAATAATTTTGAAGAATAATCCAAAAACAGTATTTTTTCTTGAATAGTAGAGAATACTAATTTTTATGAAAATTCATTTTCTAGAATTTTCAAATCCCAATTTTAATTGTTTTTTGTTTTAATACATAAATAGTTTAATTTTTATAATATTTATTCAATTATAGCCTTTTCTATAAATTCTATACTTGATCTTGGTATGAAATAAAATTTAAATATAAATTACATTTTTTCAGAAAACTATTTCTTATTTCGTTTTAAATTTATATATTAAATTAATTTTATCCATTTATAAAGATTGAATCAAGTAAAATGCATTCCTTATTTTCAATTATTTTTTCCCTTCTTAGTGATGAGTTTAATTTATTTTTTTCATTATAAATAGTATCTTCGGTTAAAAATATCTTTCGACTATAAAAGGGAAAATGAAGTCATCCTCGGATAAAACTAAGTGATAAGGAAACATAATTTAATCTTAATATTTATTTTATGGATGTATTTATACCCAAATAGCCTTATTAATATAATTTAATTCTTATTGGGACACATTTCCTTGAAAATAATGAAACAAAAATAAATCATTTAGAAATTTCCAAATGTGTCCTCTCCCACACTTATAATATGGAATTCCCTCTCCTATTTTCTTCACACTTCATGATCCTATTTGATTAGAAAATTCATAAAAAAATACATTTTTAACAACCCTATACACAAAATAGATTACCATTATTGATAATATGACCATATTTACAAGATTAAAGGTGAAAATATAATGTGGTTTTCCGAAGAAATGAATAGTTCTCAATTGAGTGTTCTCAATTTTTTCTTCTTCTACCTCCTTAAAATATTCATCTAAAAATATAAAATAATAAAATAAGTATATATAATATAATATAATTTTATTATTCATATAGTACGCCAGTTTTTCATCTACATTAACATTTTATAAAAAATAAAAAATATCACTCATGTGTATGTACGAACCACTTCCTTGTGAGATGATATATTTTATTTTACATCATAGAATCCTATGTATGGTCATAATAATAGATAAAAATGAATTAATATGATATATATAATATAATATAAATATTTAATATTATTTAAATCTTATTCTTCTTTATTTACCATCAAATGAAAAATAAAATCATCTCTCGTGTGCTCAGGTGGACTACCTCCTCACATACAAATGTAATTCATTTTTTGACACCACATATCATTATTTATTGATAAATTTTTACTTAAATAATTTTCCTCTTATTTGTTGAAAAATATTAACAGTACTCAGACATACATATGACCCACCGTCTCTATGGTTGTCACATAAATATTTTTTCATAACTACCATACATGGATGGTTCGAAAAGTATAAATAATCTATATAAATGAATAATATATCCTTATTATGATTTTTAAAATTATATAATCATGAATAATTTGACCATAGTCAACCCACCAAAGGCATTATGGTTGTATGATCCAAATATCATCCAAAAGTCCAACATGAACTTTGTGGATTAAGTAATAAAATATGAAATAGAAATAACTAAAATAAATAGTAATAATATTAATAAAACGGGTTACATAAAAAAAATAATTAACATATTTATTTATTAATGAAGACAAATAACATATATGGTCAGTCGAACACGAGGTAGGGTATATTTTACCTTTAATGTACTTTTAAAATGTTTTAATGATTTATTAATTATAAATGCTATTAATCCATACCTATGATATTAAATGTTTTTATGAATTTATTTATAAAAAATAAAGGATTTTTAAAGAATAATTTATGTCCCTTTTTACATTATTTAAATTTTTTTCAATGAGAATAATTTAAATTTTTTTATACTAAGTATATTGAGTTAGTTAAAAAAGGTAAAATAAATGTTCTATTTTAATGTAAAAAACATAAATGGAATTTAAAACCACTATAAATACTATTTTATGTTTTCATTACATTAATAATCTATGTTTTATCATAATAAAAACCATTATTACCTTTATTCATAGGATTTTAGTTTTGAATATGTTGTTTCGAAATAGAATGGTATTCTGATATCCAAATGAGTTTTTTCTATGGGGTCAAAATTGTTTTTTATGGGATTCATTATAAAAAGGTAGAAGAATAATTTTTTTATTATATTGTAAAAAATCATTATAAATGATGTTAGGTGAGACCAATAAAACATATACTATGGGTGATCCTAATACAACCAACTCAATAGGTGATCCTCTTATAGCTTCTTTGATGGGTGATTATGATAGAGTTATTTAATGCATAGGATAGTATATCCTATAATCAATTTCATGGAGGGAGTGAACCTGGGAGGATTATCTTGTGTATTGAACTAGGCTCTAGTTAATTTTGACTTTATTGATTGTATATTACGAATACGAGGCATTAAATCACCCACAATTGTTTCCATTTTATTTCTATGTGGTTTTCTATTTTTCAATGAGAAAAATTGATTTACCCATGTGATACGATTTATTTCATATGCCCAAATAGTAATGTGAAAAAGGAAATATTCTTATGGGTTTTCATAATTATCAATATACTTGAATTTCTATGTTTTTTGTACATTAATAAGCTTGTTATGCTTCTCCCATGTTTTAACATTTTTTCATAGGGATTGAGTATGAGTGAAAACAAAGTATAATTAGTGTTTATAGTTACAATAACTTTTCAGAATAAGACAACATGTTTCATTTTAAATGTTATTATATTGATAAAAATATTGATATTATATTGTTTTCTATGTATTGAAATTATAGGGTTGTAATATATGATTTATTCCATAATTCCATAACTTGTAAAACGTAAAAGGTCTTTAGGAATGAAAGAATGTTAATTATAGTCATGGGAAAAATGATGATGTAAAATTTCATCATTTGGGTCCTTATATTTGGAATCAATGAAAATATTTAAATAACATTAGTGGTAAGGATATTATTACAATAGAAACCTTAATATATTCTAATTTAGGTTTATGTTGAAATAGTATAGAATATGAATATTACCGTGTTACTCAATATAATCTACCACAGTTCAGAATAAGTTTTAATAGAAGAAATAAGGAAGCTAAAGTGAGAAGGTATTAAAAAGACAATTTCCATCAAAATCAGTATCCTAAAATAATTTTAATTAGAAGTAAAAATTTTATTTTAGTTATCTCTTAGTAAATGTAGTGTATAGATGGTAGTGCTAACTATGTGGGAGGGGAAACAAATTTCCCTTAGAGGAACATGTCCATTTTAAAAAACCATTGATACAAAAATCTCAAAAGTTTAGTTTAAATTTATATCCACTATTACTTGAACTATGGATCAATGATCTAGAAAAGACATTGAATCCATGTGATGTTCAAAATATGAAATGGTTTCTATTTTTATTTACCATAATGATGGTTTATGCAGAACAACAGATTTTATGAAAGTAAACATTTATTTTTTCATTTTAGGTAATAAAATGTTTGGGTGATGTTTGGGAGGGATTAGGGGACTTTTGGATTGTTTTTGGGACTTTTTTGGAAGTTTATGGTGTGACCACTATTACTAAAAACTATGAAACACCATCATGAAACTGTGCAAAGTGAGGTAGTGGGCTCTAGGTGGGATCACTATTAAGTTCATGGTTTGTCCAAACTGAGTGGATTCCCAGGAGTGACCATGAAATGTGTAATAGAGGTAAACACATGGTTGGAACTTGGTTTTTATAATAAATCAAGACAACCATTCATGGTGTATCAGGAAGTAGTGGCTGGTGAATGATTGGGAAATGGTTCACCTAACCATGTGATCCAACCATGCACGGTTAATTTTTAGATCCTAAAAAGTGTATGCCACTTGGTTTTTCCCAGAAATATATAATTTTCACAATTTTCAACCCTAAATCAGGTTTTCATCATCCAAAACGTTGTGAGAACTTTCCACTTTGAATTGGGTTCGATCTATTGGAAAGTATTGATGCATTGAATTCCAAATTCCTTGGTAAGTCTCCATTATAAATATTTTTTATTAGATCTAGTCATTTTTAATCTCTTAGAACCATATATATGATCTTTTGGGGACATATATATGTGTTAGTGGATACCAATCCTGATGATATTTAGATTTTTTGATATTAGGGAATGAGATAAAGGTAGTTTTTTTGAGTTTCAACACGTTTTTGTAGAATAATTTGGGTGTTTCATTATTTCCTCCATGTTTTATTAGGTTTGTGGCCTCACACTAGACTACTATTTTTATAACCAGAATGATTAGTTTGAAATTGTAGGAATTGATTGAATATGATTTTAAAATTAATGTCCAATGCATGGTAGATATAATATTTAGTTATGGTTTGATGATTTGTGGAATTTGGTTGTTGTGAAAAGTGATTTATATTATAAATTTTTAATAATGTTTTAATATATTCCATTGATTCAATTCATGGAATTCAGTTTATTTAAATTTACCTAAATGGTTTGATTGACATGATTTTTGGATATATGGGTTGCTTTCAATTTATACATTTGTCACGACCTCGAATTAGGGGAATGTGGAATTTGGGTACAAGTGATGTGACACTGAATATGAGGCGTATGTCATTTGGGAATAAAGAGATTTACCCATTACTGATGACTTAGTGGATGGTTAAATAAAATAATCATGAGTGTTAAAATTTTACTGCAGTATGCATGTGTGGGTGTCTATTTGTGACTCAATGATTGGGTATGCCCAAAAGGAATGGGAAATTGGTTAAATGGATTTTTGGTTTCTTTTATTGGGAACTGTTTTGGTATGTAATTATTTTTTGTATTATGATATAATATTTCTTAAATTTTATTATAATTTGTTTAAATAATTGTTCTTATTTGTTCAATCCTATCAATAATGTTAGGGAATCCTTTTGGGGAGAACTTACTAAGTTTAATTACTTACCCCCTTCATTTAAAATTTAGTTCTTCTAAAGATACTGTTTATTAACACACACCTAATGGAAAATAATCTCATATTATTTTATTATACATCATGATAATTTAGTAATGACTCTGGAGATGTAGCATGGAGTATATTAGGAGCTATAAAGTTGTGTATTTGGAGTCATTTACCTTTGTGGTTTATAAATCTTGTTTGGTACTGGGAATTTTTCTAAAAACCCAAATATTTTCAATGGAAATTCTATTATTATATTAATGTCATAAAATCACATGAAAACACAACATAATGAACTAATAAGTGATAAGTGACCTTTAAACAACATTTTGTCACTTATGTGTTTGGAATTTTGAAAATCTGGCATACACAGTTGTGTTCAAGATGTTTTTAGGAGTCTAATAAAACAAAAATATTTTTTGGTGAATGGTAACCTACACTAATGAATAGTAACATACCATAATGAATAGTAACCTCACATATGGTTGTATAAAAATAATATTCACATTGGAAGTACGATATACCTATATGTTAGAATGAGTTAATGCATGTTTTAAATCTGGTTTTTAATAATAAATTTTGATTTTAATTAAATATTAAAATAATCATATTTAGAAAATTATTTTTGAAAAATGAAATTCATTTTTGTATTCTACATGTCAAAAAATGTTAGGGTGAATTTTTGTGATTTTTCTGAAATACCTAAAATTTTGATGAATAGTAGAATCTGATAATTTACAATAAATGCTAAGTAATGAATTAATTGAGTCATCGATGATATTATTCTAATGTAAGCCCACATGGTTCTAATTCAAATGACCCATTTACTATTCTTGGTCATGGAATAGTTACTATTTTTTGTCTTGGGAAGAAATAATAAATTAATGATTATAATATCATAAAATCCCTCCTCTCCTCCACTATAAGAACCCCCTTCACGCCCTCTTCCCTCCACTCCTCTCAAGCTCCACGTCTTCCCTAATTTCTTCCCAAATCTATCCCCAAGGTCCTACCCCACGTCCAAAATCTCTCATCCTCCTAAAAATACCAAAACCTCTCCCCATAAGAGGTTCTCAAAGGTGGAAGTCCCAAGAGGTAAATTCCACTTCCCAGATTTCATCTTTTCTTTTAAGTTCTTTTCTTTTTTATTTTCATTCCTCACCTATCATCACCATAATAGTATGATACATCCTGTAAAATACATGTGCTGTAATTTATTCATTGTAGTGTTATATTTCATTATCTTCTCCCCTTTCACCACCCTTTTTTTTGAAAGAAATGAAAGCACCGTTTGAGACATGCTAATTTAGCACATTAAAGGACAACAGTTTATCAATTTCAATAACTATCAATAATTCAGGTCATGAAACCATTTTTTTTGTTGAACCAGATTATTATATATGTAATATATCCTATTTTTTGTTCTTTAATCTTTTGGTACAAATGGAATTATGTTATAAAGAAAAACACATTCTTTGTAATCAAATCCACCGATTAAAAAAAACTGTTACCACTAAGGTTATATATATAATAATTAGATTTCACTCTAAGTAACCTATTTAAAATTAATACCGTATAATATCCTGGATATGAACTAAATAATATTACTTCAATTCTGGACAAAAACTTTCATCATGCATATAATCCAAACATGAATATAAGTGAACTGATATTTTAAAGCCATGTAAACAAACAAGCCTGAACAATGAAATTGAACCTTATAACTAATAAAAAATGATCTGAATGAACTAAAAAGAGTCATAATAAATAAATTAAAAATAAAATAGGATATGTAATTATGAATTAATAATCCTCATTTTTTTATTCAGGTCATTAATAACGAGTGAAGGACACCAACAGATTTAAGGTAAGGGGTCCTCACCTTTTCTCACATAATCAAGATTTTCCTCTATACTATTCCATTTTATGTGTAATATTAAATAATGGTGTATGTTTAATAACATCCCCATAATTCCCTTTAGATTTATAAGTGGTGATAAAACCCATTTCTCTCTCATCCATCCCTCTTGGATACACCGGACACCATGCCGATAAAATTGTAACGAATTCTACCCGAACCTTCTTTGTTCTTTTGGGTTTCCTTGTCTTACATTAAAAATGGTGTAGTATTATATATTTATGTGTGTCCTATGAAATATGGTTATTTTTACAAGATTATTATATCAATACCATTTCATCAGATTCTTTCGAGGATATGCATGATTTCCGAAGATTCCCTCCATAGAACTTTCCGATAAACAAACCTGTTTTAAGCGGATTTCCCAAATTTTTACCCAAATTTCAAGTGCACTATATCCTATGATTTAAAGCACAATTGTATTTATAAAATCAGTATTTTAATTATGAAACCCTTCTTGGTTAAATTCTGGATTTATATAAAAGAATATCCTCATTTCTATTTGAAAAGATCTAGAGTGTTTTCCTTAAAAATGCACAAAAATTGTTTTAATGCTAATGATTCTAAAATAAATTTTTAATATGTTGTCAATTATATTTGACCCCACTTACCATTTTATATGATGATTTTACCCTATTAATGTCCATTTATGTTATAATCCTTTCCTTTCATGGAAACTTTCATGATACGCCCATTGGATATGTTTTGTTTTATTATTGTGGTAACCAATTCATTCCATGGGTACCCTTATGATTATGTCTAGTTGATTATGAATGATTATTTTTGTGGACAGATTATTCGTGTGGAGTGAATATTAATGAATATGTTGATATGGGTGTGCCCATATAGCACTCCAATGCATTGGGTAAGGATAAGTCTCATGAGATGTGATGTGAAAAGGGATTGGCAGTTAGCCTTTACCTGTACTGAAATGGGAAACAGGATTGGCGGTAGCCTTGAACCATACTAATGATATGATTTATGATTCTTCCACATTTATAATATTCCATTTTTATATTGCCCCATGATTATATTAAATGATTTTATATGTTTCATTCTTTGGATATCATTATGTCATGCCTCTTAACTCATGTTCTTGAGATGTATCCTTATGTTCATTCCTTTACTGGGCTTTTTAGCTCATCCATTTGTTCATGTGTTCCCCAGGGTACCCTATGAATATGTAAGAGCTCAAAGTAAGATAGAAGCTCTTTATGGAGATTAAATAAAGTTGTTTTTTAGTCCCATGTTTTATGTTATATGTATCTAGTCTTCCAAGACACTAGAATTAACGATACTTGGATTGTACTATTATTATTAAATATGCTTAAAATTATTAAATTTTTTATGTAAAAGGCATGGGACACAATTTTTGGTATTAGAGGATGGTCTAGTTGTTTTTAGAGATTAGGAATAGATAACCTTAGTGAGAACCTTAATGATGATACTAAATATAATAAAACAATCCTAAATTTTGTTGAGTATAGAGTTTGTGGTTTATCATTAAATACATCCCTGTCTGGATACAAGCATGTAGAGGCAACTCTGGCATAGAAGTATCTAGGGGTAAAACCCAAACACACAGCTTTGAGATAGACTCGAACTAGAACTGGTGCACCATAATGGGCCTTGATTCACTCTTGGTTATGACACTCCTGGGGGATATGCTTCGGTAGATTCACGAGCTTTGTACAAACCATTATTAAGGTAAAAAATCTCATAAGAAAATACGTTAAGAAATAGATCGAGGATAACCTAGATATAATCCTAAGGAATAAAAAGTTAGGATATACTTATTCTTTATAATTATATCATTTAATTTTCAATGTTTCCTTTTTTATGCTCAATAGCTAAGTATTCAAGAACTCTAATTATGTGTTCTTTTCCTTAGTTAATGGTGGGAAATAGAAGAACACGTTCCAACAACCATTATTATAGGCAATGTAATGATTGCCCTAATGACATGCCTGATGTGACGGAAGCAGGTGCTCAAAACATCATGGCAGTACTTGCTCTTCTGGCTTGAGTTATGAATAATAACATGAATAAGGTTGAATATCCCCCTCCTCTATAGAATGATCAAGTTGTTGTATAATCCTTCACGCAGCAAAGGCATCCCATGTTTAGCATGTATTTTGATCCCCTCCTCACAGAACAATGCATGAACTCCATTGAAAAAATTTTCTCTGTCCTCCAATGCTTGGATAAAGAGAAATTTGACTGGAAGTCTATCATTTTGATGGGTAATCTGATCTGTGGCAGACACTGATCAAGAATACAAAGTCTCAAGAGGAAATTTATTCCATAGAATGGGAGGAATTCAAGAGGATGTTTTTCAACAAATATTTTCCTTAAATCCTCCGACTCAAGATGGAAAAAGAGTTCCTTGGACTCAAGCATAAGGAAGATGAGTTCATTGGGGAGTATTATGAAAACTCAGAAGGATTGTAATGTACGCCTCTGTCTTGGTCAGGAACACTAAAAGAAAGGTGAATCGCTTCATTAGTAGACTAAAGCCGAGTCTACGAAAAGTGTTGGTGATTCGAGACTTCGACAACTATGAGGAGATTTTTCATTGTTCCCTCAAGGTTGAAATGGTTATTGGAGACTCTTAGTGGTATCATGGGCCTAGTGACAAGAAGCGGAAAATTTAGAACAACATGGGTGGTTCATCAAACAAATCCCATGATGGAAAGAAGCATCGCTTTCTCCTTTGCAAGACTTGTGTGAAGAAGCATCATGGTTACTGTCTTAAGGGAACCAGGAATTACTTCAATTGCGGAATGTTTTTTCATCTGGGAAAGAACTACAGAAGGGATATGAAAAATCATGCTAATTTTGAAGAAGAATGGAAGGTCCAGATCAACACTCAGCCTGCATTATAGTGTTTTAACTGCATGGAGCTTGGGAATTATGAGAACAATTTCTCTAAGGAGTTTGTTGTCGGAGGCAATCAACAATAACCTCCATGGAAACAAGGAAGGGCTTATGCAATCACTACTGATGAGGTGGTGCCAGAAAACGATGTGGTGATAGGCACGCTTTTTATTCATCTAAGAATAGCGAACATACTATTTGATTCCCATTCTACGCATTATTTCATATCTTGCATGTTTAGTATAACTATTTAATCACCACCTCAATATTTGGAGGAAATTTTATCTATGATAATAGCGAATGGGGAAATTATTGCATCAATGGTTTATAACTCCTCTATGGTTAATGTTTTTGGACTGAACCTCCCAACAAATATTGTCATACTTTATTTAGTGGAGTTTGACGATATCTAGGGCCTGGATTGGCTATCTTTGTACAAGGACAACATCAACTTCCAGGAAAGGGAGATTACTCTTCACATCCCGAATCATCCTATGATTCTTTAAAAGTTCAAGGAGGAATATGGGTCTCCTTTATAATTTTTGTCTCATGTTTAGATATTGATTCTTTTTGAGCATGAATACATAGCTCAAATGATTTAGACAATTGAGAGAATCATGCCTGAAGACATGCCTATCGTGAGGGATTACACTGATGTATTCCCCAAAGAGATTCATGCCATTCCTCATGACCGACAGGTTGAGTTGTCAATTGAACATATCCCTGGATCTCTACCAATCTCAAAGCCACCTTACAGAATGACCACCATAGAGCTGGAAGAGGTGAAGAAGCATTTACAGGAGAATATGGAGAAGGGTTTTATACGACCGAGTGCTTCACCATAGGGTGCTCCAGTCCTCTTCGACAAGAAGAAGGATAGATCAATGCGCCTCTACATTGATTATTGTGAGCTCAATAAAATCACTATAAAGAACAAGTATCCCCTTCCACTGATAGATGACTTGTGCGATCTGCTTCGTGGGGCCAATTATTTCTCTAAGGTGGACCTTCGGTCGGGATATCACCAACTAATGGTGAGGAAGGAAGATATTCCCAAGACTGCCTTTCGAATGAGGTATGGACACTATGAGTTTATAGTGATTCCCTTCGGACTCACTAATTCTCCAGAAATTTTCATGGATTTAATGAATATATTCTTTAGAGATCACCTAGAAAAATTTTTGGTGGTCGTTATTGATGATATTATGATATACTCCATGAGTAAGGTGGAACATGACGGGAATTTGGAAACTGTGTTAAAAACTATGTGAGGGTAGATGTTTTATGAAAAGTACAGTAAATATGTGTTCTGAATGGAGGAAGTATCATTCTTGGGACATGTTATCACCAGAAAAGGGATATTTGTGGACCCTTCCAAGGAAAAGGCAATTGAAGGGTGGATGAGGCCAACTTCTGTAACAGATATCTACAACATTTTAGGTCTAGCAGGGTATTATCAACGATTCGTGGAGAACTTTTCAAGAATGTCAAATCCAATGACCAAGATGACACAAAAGATTGTAAAGTTCGTCTTGACACAGGAATGTGAAGACTGTTTCAAATAGTGGAGAAAGAGGCTTATCATTGTGCCGGTACTCACACTTCCTTCAAGTGGAGAAATCTTTTTGGTGTATAGTGATGCTTATATGAAAGGCTTAGGCTGTGTGCTAATGAAAAATGATAATGTTATAACCTATTACTCAAGGAAGCTAAAAATCCATGAGAAAAACCTTCCCACACATGATCTGGAGTTGGCGGTTGTGATCATTTCATTGAAAATCTCGCAGCATTATCTCTATGGGTAAAAATGTGATATATATACTGACCACAAGAGTCTCAAATATTTTTTTACATAGAAAGAGATTAATATGCGCCAGCGTAGATGGATAGAGCTTATCAAGGATTATGACTGCTCAATCTACTACCATCCTGGTAAGGTAAACAAGGTGGCAGATGCTCTAAGTAGAAACGATCCTGCATCATTATCAATGATGAGAATTTAAAAGGATCTGATCTTCTTATATTTGAAAAGGATGGACATGGGAATCATTAACGGAAGATATAAAGACCCATAATTTACATACGCTGTTATTAATTCATAATTGATGCATACATATTACAACATATAACAACACCATAATAGGACTGTATAGGTATAGTGTATTTAGAAACTGGGAAACATAATCAACGAGTTCATAAAAATCTACATTGTCTCCCATTTATTTCATCATATCTAGAATATCTTTTTGGAATATCCTTCTTAATACCCTTCTTCCTGACCATGGGAAAAGAAAACATACAAAAGGGTGAGCTCAAATGCTCAGTAAGGGTAAACAAAAGAAATATCAATCACATCATATTCATAATAACATAACATTTTGGAAATCTTAACCTTCAAAAGAGATCACAATTTCATAACATGGGATAAATAATAGTAGTTAAATGTAATCCCAATAATCATAACTTGAAAATTTGTGGCATACACACATAATCATAGAGAATCATTTCATAGTTGTAAAGACTCATTGCCGGGAATATCCTAGTGGACAAAGTCCATTTCTGAACCAAGTTCACTCCTCATTTCAGTCCTGTATCATTGAACCGGATTTACATTTCATTCCAGTCATGTCTATCTCATGAGATATAAATTTTTACCCAATGCATTAGAGGGAGATATAGGTCCCACCCATCTCATAATGAAACCGTTCTTATGTGTGCCATAAAATCATATATCATACATTATAACATAACCCATGAAATAAAAATGGAAATCTTAAAAATCATGTCATCATAACATAATCTATATAAGATAAAAATAAAATCATAAAAAATAATTCCACCATTACATAATCAAATCAATTTAAAAATAGGGATAGAAACATTACCCAATATTATCTTATATGGAAAATAATTTTGATAAAACACTTGAACTCCATTCTTGAGGAAAATATCCTTTCTACTTCAATTTTTTCCCTTTCTTAACATGTCATACAATTTTAAACTAAAAGAAGTTGATTAAAAATAAACTTGAAAACGTTTAATGGAAGCTTCATGGAAATAAGGTTCGAAAAATCCATTCATGTAGTATAAGTTAAATAAAAACATTCTACTCGTACTTTGGATGGAAATGTCAAAAAAGTACCCCGTACTAAAAACGACTAAAGATTCTTTTCATATCTTTTACTAAAAACATAACAATGGGTAAAATTGGATTTAAAATTTTTTATTCGGATAGAAATAATATTACCAATTGATGAAACATGTATGTGGATTATAAATATTCCCCAGTAAATTCTGAAGTATAAACAATCTCGGATAAAAATGAGATTGCGAGATTTTCTCTTACCTTAGGTATGATTTTCTTCATACATGTCTGAAAATCCTATATAATGACTTAAATAATGTTATTGAATTATTCTAGAATCTTATTCATTGTTAGGATATAATGTATGAACATATTCTTAGCTTCTTATTAGTAATATTTCATTGTTAGTTGTTATTCGAGTGTTTATTACTTTTTGTTCTAATGCGTGTTTCGTCAAAGAAATTATTATTCTTCTTTTTTAGGTTATAGATACCTCATTTCCAGAATGGTATTAGTGTAATATATTTCATATTTATTCATTCAATTCATTTATATTATAATTATTCATTGTAGATCATGTAGAACGAGTCGCATCACATCGTGGAGACGGTAGGTCGTACGTATGCACGAGCGATGATATCGTTCCCATGATCGTGGAATTGTATTGATGTGTATGTATACTATTTCAGAATCAGTATCACTTTACAATAATCATATATATTTATTCTTTACACCATTATACAAATCCAAGTAAGGTGGTGGTGGAAAACAGATTACACCATAGCGTGCAGATGGTATTCCGTACGTACGCACGCACGATGATTTCGTTTCCCATAGGATGGAAATAAGGTGAAATAAGGCTGTTTAATATTTATAATAAAATATAAATATATGAGTGATACTGATGTTATTACTTCATAATTAAACAACTAAAGAAGATGAAGTAGAAGAAGAGATAATGTTGAACGATTTGGTAACAGACATTACCTCTTCTTTGAAGCGCCTCTTCTTAACCTCCTCTTAGGGAACTAAAGATAGTCTTTGAAGAATACCAGGACATCTAGGATGTTTAAAGAGAAGTGGATAAGGGAAATTGTCAGGTTTTGGCCGAGATTGAAGGCTCAAAGTGGTGTTAGGAGGAGAGGGAGGAGATTTCGTTTTATAAGTAATGAGAGTTCCACCTTAGGAAAAACTTAAAATATTATTTTATTATAAAGTCATATTCGGGTTTTAATAGATAAAAATTGATTTATTTCGAAGGTATGGTGGGGATGGGTCGAAATCCTCTGAAACAATAGATTTTAAAACAAGTTTAGGTTACTATTTTAACCTTATCATTTTGATTTAACTCTATGTTAAAAAATATAACTTTTACCGTGTCATCTTGTTTTCTTACACTATAAGGTTATTAAACATACTATAACAAGACCAACGATCCCCAAGTGGTTAATTATTAATATATACATCCTTATCTATGTCCTTTGGACGATCCTTAGATTTTTTGGAAAAAAAATAACAATTAATAATATAATATTTGTTTTAAAAACTATTTTATGCCAATTTTGACACTATTTGATAATTGATTTTTGTGAAAATCATAAAAACATTATTTGTACGGAAAAAGTATATTAAATCAATAATAATATGTCATATTGACCTATAAAATTAGGGTAATTCTTAAAAAGTTTCAAATTTCATTTATTTGGGTATTTATAATATCAATTATGTTAATATTTCCATAATAAGGTAATTACTACATCATTATTGTGTCAAAAATATATTACAATATTTAAAGTAAAAAAATTATAAATAAAATACCATTATGTAGGCAATATGTTTCTCTTTGTAATGAATATTTATAGTCGAATTTATCTTATTTATAACCATATAATAAAAATGTTTTTGTTATTAAACATTGATTTTAACTATTTTAACTCTTCTTTAAATAAAATAATATTAAATGTCGTAATCAAATCCAAGTGGACCTAAATGGTCATATTTTATTCCTAGGGCTTTTTCAGTCAAATTAAACTTATCCAAACGAATTATCACATGTGTTAGGGTAATAATAATATCATTTTTACCCTTAATTACCCTATTTACTTTTAACCGTGGTAATAAAAGCAAAAAGTTACTATTCACCAAAAATTATTTTTATCTTATTGAACCAGATTTTTCTCCTTGATATTAACCATTTCTCTTGGATTTTTTAAATTCCTCTCATAGAAGCGATAAAAATTATGTTTTATATAAATTTTCAAACTCTCCTAGGAGGTGGGTAAAAGACTGTGAAATGTTCAATAAAATTTTATATATATCTAAAATTATTATAAAATGAATCCAATGAATTACATTGAAATTATATAGGTATTATGTATCAATTTTGAACTAAAATAAATTAAAATAAAATAAATAATTATTTAAATAAAAGGTCTGTTTTTAAATAGTAAACCAGTGTTTTCACTATTCATAAAAAATTGATAGTTTTCAGAAAAATACAAAAAAATCAACCTAGGCTAATTTTGATATTTTGAATCCAAAAATGAAGTCCATTTTGAATGATAAGTTTATAAAAATTCAAGAAGTGGGTATTACAATTCATAAAATCTAGTTTTAATAATATTTTAATAGCATATCGTTACATAGTGAAACTCGGTATTGCGTACAACACAAGCTATCGAGGAAGGTCGCGATTGCATGTGAAGATATCCAAGCTAGTGTTGTGTGTAGTGAAATATTATTTTGATGATGTATATAACATAAAAACAAAATATTTCTCATAAAAATATAAGGTGTTACATTCTACCCCCCTTAAATTGAATTTCACACTCAAAATTTGTCACATTGTAACAAACAGATGAGGATACCTCTCCCTCATCATATCCTCAAGCTCCCATGTAGCATCTCAGCAAGCGAGTGGTCTTGTTCTGTAGGACTTTTTGTCTATGATCCAGAATATCTATCTATTGTTCTTCATAAGAATGATCTTCCTCCAGCGGTACAACTTCTGAGCTGAGTACGAGTGAAGGATCAGGTATGTACTTTCTCAGGAGAGATACATGGAACACATCATAAACTTGAGAGATATTTGGTGGAAGCACCAATCGATATTCTAGCTTCCCAACACGATCTAGTCTTTCGAAAGGGCTGATATACCTAGGGATCAGCTTCCCCTTCTTTCCAAATCTTATAACTCTCTTCCAAGGAGATATTCGTAAGAACACATTATAACCCACTTCAATCTCTAGGTCTGTTCCTAGTTTATCGCCATAACTTTTTTGTGGATTCTGAGATGCTCTTATGTCTTGATGAATAGATCAGACCTTTTCTGCCATCTCATTAACAAGATCAGGTCTTAATAGGTTTCTTTCCCCAACTTCATCCAAGCAAGTTGGAGTTCAGCATTGCTTTACATAGTCAGCTTCATAAGGATCCATCTGAATACTGGAGTGAAAGCTATTATTATAAGAAAATTCCACCAAAGTTAGATGTTGATCGCAACCTCTTTTGAAATACATAGAGCATGCCCTCAACATGTCTTCTAGATTTTGAATTGTTCTCTCAGACTGACCATCTATCTGAGGATGATAAGCAGTGCTGAAACTCAACTCTGTATCTAAAGTATGCTGAAGACATCGCCAGAACATTGAGGTAAACCTCGGATCCCGATCAAATGTAATTCAAAGTGGTACTCCATGAAATCTTACCACTTAATTTACATATATCCTGACAAGCTGATCAAGAGAGAAATGCTATCTAATAGCCATGAAGTGTGCCGACTTCATAAGACGATCAACTATGACCCAGATAGCATTGTTTCCTAGGGATATTTTAAGAAGTCTGGTGACAATGTCTATAGTGATGTTTTCCTATTTCCATTCGGGTATGGATAATAATTGTAACATCCCCTTAGACTTCATTCTCTCAGGTTTATCTTGCAGAAAAACCATGCATCAAGAGACATATTCAGCAACATCTCTTTTCATGCCATCCCACCAGAAGTACTCTTTCAGGTCCCTATACATCTTCATGATTCTAGGATGAATATAAAATTAAGAACTATGAGCTTCATCCAATATTTCTTTCTTTAAATCTAGGATGGGAGGAACACAAACCTGATTCCTGAACCTTATTATCCAATCACAATCAAGGTTGAATTTAGGAACTTTTCTCACCTTCTTTTGTAACTCTACATCTTCTTTTTGTGATTCTTTAATCTTTACATATATAGATGGTTGAACATTCATTTGAGAAAGATAATAATTTTCCCCTTAAATTATAATTCCAACACCCATCCTTTGTAAATCCAAAAATATTGTATCTTTTGTGATCCTCATCATGGATAAGCTAGAATGGTCTTGTCGACTAAATGCATCTGCCACCTTGTTTTCATTCATAGGGTGATGATTAATTGAGTCGTCGTAATCCTAAATCAGTTCCAACCATCTTCTTTGGCGAATATTCCGCTCCTTTTGTGTGAAAATATACATTAAACATTAATGATCAGAGTAAATATCACATGTTTCACAATAAAGATAATGCCTCCATATTTTTAATGCAATGATTACCGCAGATAACTCCAAATCATGAGTTGGTTAATTTTTCTCATATATTTTCAACTGTCGTGATGCATAAGCAATCACCATATCATTTTTCAGGAGAACACACCCCAGTCCTTTCTTGGATTCATCACTGTAAATCACAAACCTTTCTCCACTACAAGGAAGTGTGAGAACAGGTGCACAGGATAACCTTCTTTTTAACTCCTTGAAATTCTCTTCACACTCCACCATCCAAATGAACATAACTCCTTTTCGAGTCAACCTGGTGAGTGGATTAGATAATCATGAAAAATCATTCACAAAACGTCAATAATATCCATCCAAACCATGAAAACTTCGGATTTCAGTTACTGTTGTGGTCTCGACCATCTTTTGATAACCTCTATTTTTTTTGGATCCACAGATAAACCCGCATTTGAGAATATGTGACCCAATAATGAATCTTTTTGAATCCAAAATTCACACTTGGAAAATTTTTCATAAAGCTTCTCCTTTCTCAGGGTCATAAATAAAATTATCATGTTATCTTCATGTTTTTCCTTTATCATTGAAAAGACATGAATATCCTTTATAAAGACTACCACAAACTTATCATGATAGTCTCTAAAGACTCTATTCATCAGATCCATTAAGATAGATGGGGAATTAGTAAGACCCAATGGAATCACTATAAATTCATAGTGTCCATACCATGTACGGAAAGCCGTCTTTGGTATATCCTTCCTTTTGACCCTTAATTGATGATACCCTAAATTAAGATCAATCTTGGAAAAGTATTGAGCTCCGCGCAGTTGTTCAAATAATTCATCAATGTGTGGGAGATGATATTTTTTCTTGATTTGATCTTTATAAGTTCTCGATAATCATTTCATAGTATCATTGTTCCATATATCTTCTTAACAAACAGAACAAGTACTCCCCAAGGTGATGCACTATGGCGTATGAATATTTTATCAATATTCTCTTTGATTTTCTTCATCAATTCCTACAACTCAATTTGGGTCATTTTATAAGGTGTCTTCGAAATAGTTAAAGCACCCGGTATGAATTCTATTGAAAACTCAACTTCTCGATTTGGTGGAAGACCGGGAAATTACTCTGGAAAGACCTCATCAAATTCCCGTACAATGATAATATTATTAATCATGAGTTTCTATCCAACCATTTGAGATAAATAACCTTCAATTAGTGGAATCAAGACCCATTGGATGGATGAAATTTCCACTGGAAGGTTATGTTCATCCTTGTATCGATAGAAGATCATCGATAGATCTGGAATATGAAATGTGACTTCCCTTTTTTGGCAATTGATATGAGATCCATATAAAGAAAGAAAATCCATGACAAGAATCACATCAAATTCCACTATAGTAAGGATCAAAAGATTTTTAGGAAGCACATTCCCACAAACTTCATTCGGAGAAGAATTGCAAACTTTTGATGCGTCTGTTGTGCCATTAGGGGTTTTCACTGCCAACTCAACATCTAATTGTTGAGGTAATACGACGATACCCTTAGAAAATTATTCAGAAATAAAAGAGTGGGTGGATCCAAAATGAAATAAAACATTTTCTACTTTAGAGTGGATGGTAATTGTACCTTTCACCACTTCTTTATCATACTCCACATCGCTGATAGAAATTGCATGTGACTTTCCTTTGTCTTTAGCCTTATGAGTTTTTTGACATCGATAATCATCAAAAAACCTTAGATTAGGGCATTGATTAGCATAATTCCCCATTTCCATGCACTTGTAACATTGAAGTGTATGAGGTTCACTCTGTGTAGCCTTTTCTTTATTCACAACACTAGACATATTCTTCCCATCATTGCGGCATTCAAATGCTCGATGAACTTATTTTCCACATTTGAAACATTTACTTGTCCCTTTAAGACAACTCCCTTGATGTTTCTTTCCTCACATTGATCATAATGGAAAATTCATCTTCTATTCATTGTGATAATTAGATTTTTCTTTGAATTCCATTTTACTATTCTAATCAAACGCATATGACTGATGGGTTACTCCAATATCCATCTCAACCTTGAGAGCACATAGAACAATTTCCTCGTAGCTATTGACGTCCCGTATGGATAACTCCCATCGAATACTTGGTTTTATGGCACTAAAGAATAGATCGATCTTACTCTCAGGTTAGATAATAATCCCTGAAGCCTACATTGCAAGTCTTGTAAAATTTACTCCGTAGGTACCAACAGATTAATCATTCTTTTGCTTCAGTTCATGAAACTCATTCTCCATCTTTGTTCGAAGAATACGAGGGAATTACTTATTGAAAAATAAGTTCTTGAACCCGTCCCATTCCATGAACTCCATTTCAGCTCTTGGCCTCTTATTCTTGATAATATTCCACCATTGATCAGCTTCATCTTCCAAACGATATACTGCTATAATGAATTTATCATGTTCAGATCATTGAAGAACTGAAAATATCATTTCAGTGGTACTGATCCATTGTTCATCAACTAATGGATCAGTAGACCCACTAAATGAAGGTGGACTCTGCCTCATGAAGGATTCAACAGAATTTTGCTCCTTCCTTTGCTCATTTGGATGTCTGGAATGATTCATAGCTTGAGAAAGATGTGTGAGCATGGTTACAAGATTTTTCATTCCAGCTCCCAAAATGTTTGGTTGCTTAGGGGGACAATCATTGCATTGCCTGTCACATTCAACATTAACACGGTTCCTTCAGGTTCCATCCATTAACTAAAACCAAGAAGAATAGTGTGAGAAACAGTAATTATAATAGTAAAACCACATAATCAAGAATAAAATTTCACACTTAAGGTCTTATCATAGGTTACTCATGGCCATTTCTAAAACACTAATATTGTGTTCTATGCTTAGACTTATCCTTAGGGTTTTTAATAAGGCTTTCACATCCTAGTTTTCAATGGTTGAATATACATTTCCTCTGATACCAAATATAACTACCCATACTTTACATACATTGTTACTACTTCATAATTGAAGCATACTAATTACAACATATAACAAAACCATAATTGGACCGTATAGGTATAGTGTCTTTAAAAACGGGGAAACATAAACAACTGGTTCCTCAAGAATCTACATTGTCTCCCATTTTTTCATCATATCTAGAATCCCTTTTTGGAATATCCTACTTAATACCTGTCTTCTTGACTTGGGGAAAAGAAAACATACAAAAGGGTGTGCTAAAATGCTCAGTAAGGGTAAAAAAATGAAATATCAATCACATCATATTCATATGAAAATAAGATTTTGGAAATCATAACCTGAAAAAGAGATCATAATTTCATAACTTGTGATAAAACATAGTAGTGAAATGTAATACCAATAATCATATAATGAAACTTTGTGGCATAACACACATAATCATAGAGAATCATTTCATAGTAGTCGAGACTCATTTCCAAGACTATCCTAGTGGACAAAGTCCTTTTCGGAACTGAGTTCACTCCTCGTTTCAGTCATATATCACTGAACCAGATTAACCTGCCGTTCCAGCCATGTCTATCTCATGAGATATAAATCCTTACCCAATACATCAGAGGGAGATATAGGTCCCACCCATCTCATAATGAAACCATTCTTATGTGTGTTATAAAATCATAAATCGTACATCATTGCATAACCCATGTAATAAAAATGGGAATCCTAAACATCATGTCATCATAACACAATCCATATAAGATAAAATGACAACATAAAAAATAATTCCATCATAAAAAAATCAAATCATTGTAAAAATATGGATAGAAACAGAACCCTATATTATCTTATATGGAATATAATTTTAATAAACCACTTGAACTCCATTCTTGATGAAAATATCCTTTCTACCTCAAAAACATTTTTCTTTCCTTATCATGTCATACAACTTTAAACAAAAAGAATTTGATTAAAAATAAAATTGAAAACAAGTAATGGATGCTTCATGGAAATAATTTTCTATAAATCCATTCATGTCGTATAAGTTAAAGAAAAACATTCTTCTCGTACTTTGGCCGGAAAAGTAAAAAAAGTACCTCGTACTAAAAACGACAAAAGATTCCTTTCATATATTTTACTAAAAACATACCAATGGGTAAAATTGTATTTAAACAATTTTAGGAGAATATAAATAGTATTACATATTGAGGAAACATTGATGTGGATGATAAATATTCCCCATTAAATTTTGAAGTATATACAATCTTGTATAAAAAGGAGATTGCGAGATTTTCCCTTACCTAAGGTCTGATTTTCATCGTATGTGTCCAAAACTCCTGTATAAGGATTTAAATAATGTTATTGACTTATTAAATAATCTTAATTAGTGTTATGATATCATATATGGTCATATTCTTAGCTTCTTATTAGTAATATTTCATTGCTACTTGTTATTCGGGTGTTTATTACTTTTTGTTCTTATGCGTGTTTTGACGAATGCATTTTTATTCTTCTTTTTAGGTTATAGATACCTCACTTATAGAATGGTATTAGTGTAATATATATCATATTTATTCATTAAATTCATTTATATAATCATTATTCATTGAAGATCATGTAGAACGAGTCAAATCACATCGTGGAGAAGGTAGGTCGTACGTACGCAGGAGAGATGAAATCATTCCCATGATCGTGGAATTGTATTAAAGTGTATGTATACTATTTCAGAATCAATATCACTTTACAATAATCATATACAGTTATTATTTACACCAATATACCCATCCAAGTAATGTGGTGGTGGAAAACAGATTACACCACGACGTGGAGACGGTATTCCGTATGTACACACGCACGGTGATTTCATTTTCCAAAGGATGGATAGATGTTGAAATAGGGTTGTTTCATATTTATAATAAAATATAACTATATGAGTGATACTGATGTTATTACTTAATAATAGAACTACTAAATAAGAATAAGTATAAGAAGAAATAATGTTGAATGAATTGGTAACAGACATTACCTCTTCTTTGAAACGCCTCTTCTTAACCTCCTCTTAGGGCACTAAAGATGGTCTTTGAGGAAGACCATGACCTATAGGATGTTTCTATGGAAGTTTAGAAGGGATATGGGAATGTTTTTACTGAGATTGAAGGCTAAATGTGGTGTGAGGTGGAGAGGGAGGTGGTGCCCTTTTATAAGGGAGGAGAGGGGCACCTTTGGAAAAACTTAAAATATTATTTTATTAGTAAGTTATATTCAGATTTTAATAGCTTAAAATTGATTTATTTCGAATCTATGGTGTGGATGGGTCAAAATACGCTCAACCAATAGATTTTAGACAAGTTTAGGTTACTATTTTAACCTTATCATTTAGATTTAACTCTATGTTAAATAATTTATCTTTTACTGTGTCGTCTTTTTTTCTTACACTATATGATTATTAATCATACCATAACAAGCCAAACGAACACAAAGTGGTTCTTTATTCATATATATATCATTTTATAAGTTATTTGGATGATCCTTATATTTTTAGGAATAAAATAACAATTAATAATATAATATTTTTTTAAAAAAACTATTTTATGTCAATTTTGACACTATATGAAAATTTATTTTTGTGAAAATCATAACAGTTTTATTAGTTCAATAAAACATTAATTAAATCAATACTAATATGTCATAGTAACCTATAAAATTATTTTTAGTCTTAAAAAGTATCAAATTAAATTTATTTGGGTATCTATAATATCAATTATGTTAATATTTACTTAAAAAGGTAATTATTACATCATCATTGTGTCGTAAATAACATAAATTATTTAAAGTATAAAAATTATAAATAAACTACCATTATGTAGGAAATATTTTTATATTTCTAATTAATATTTATAGTCGAATTTATCTTATTTATTACCCTATATTAAAAATGTATTAGTTATTAAACATTGATTTTAAATATTTTAACTCTTCTTTAAGTAAAATAATATTAAATGTCCTAATCTAATCCAAGTGGACCTAAATGGTCATATTTTATTCCTACTATTGTTTTTGGTTGAATTAAACTTATGAAATAGAATTACGTCATGTATTAGGGTAATAATAGTTAAATTTTACACTTAATTACCCTATTTAATTTAAAATGTGGTAAATAAAAGTAAAAAGTTACTATTTACCAAAAAATATTTTTATCTTAAGGAACCAAATTTTAATCCTTAATAATAACCGTGTCTCTCAGATTTTTTAAATTCCACTCATAGAAGTGGTAAAAATAAATTTTATGTAAATTTTCAAACTCTCCTAAGAGGTGGGTAAAAGACGGTGAAAAGTTCAATATAATTTTATATATATCTAAAATTATTATAAATGACTCCAATGAATTACATTGAAATTATATAGTTATTATGTTTCAATTTTGACCTAAATTAAATTTAAATAAAATAAATAATTATTTAAATAAAAAGTCGGTTTTTAAATAGTAACCCAGTGTTTTCACTATTCATCAAAAATTGAATGTTTTTAGAAAAATACAAAAAATTCACCTTAGGCTAATTTTGATATTTTGAATCAAAAAATGAAGACCATTTTTAAAGATAAAATTTATAAAATTTCAAAAAGTGTGTACTACTATTCATAACGTCTAGTTTTAATAATATTTTAATAGCATATCGTTGTTTAGTGAAACTCGGTATTGCGTACAATGCAAGCTATCGAGGAAGGTCATGAATGCTTGTAAAGCAAGCCAAGAAAGTGTTGTGTGTAGTGAACGATTCCTTTGATGATGTATATAACATAAAAAAATATTTCTCATAAAAATCCCGGGTGTTACATAGGAAGATCATCAATCCTTTCTCAAATGTTTGCTCCACCATCCCTCATGGAGAAAATAAATGTTGCTCAAAGAAAGGATGTGGAAATTCAGAAAAGGGTGGATGTTGTTAAAAATGGGAAATCCTCATATTTCAAAATTGACGAGGAATAATTTGTAAGATTCGGGACACGATTTTGCATACCATCTGATCTAGAGATAAAGAAGGAGCTATTGAATGATGCACATAGCTCGACCTTCTCTATCCATCCTGGGAGTACCAAAATGTACCGTGATCTCCGAGAACACTTCTGGTGGGATAACATGAAGAATGAGATTGCGGAATATATATCAAGGTGCTTGGTATGTCAGCAAGTTAAAGATGAGAGACAAAAGTACAAAGGTATGATGCAGCCATTTCCAATACCAATTTTGAAATAGGAAAATGTTACTATGGAATTTGTTACAAGTCTCTTGAAGATGTCGAATGGAAATAATGCGATATGGGTCGTGGTTGACCGACTCACCAAGACATCCCATTTAATCGCTATTCGGGAAGATATCTCGTTTGAAAAAATTGAAAAGTTATATGTGAAGGAAGTGGTGAGACTGCACGGTGTTCCACTCTCAATTGTTTCTGACCATGATCCAAGGTTTGCATCTAAATTTAGGAGGAGTCTTCAATATGCTTTGAGTACTTAATTAAATTTCAGCATGACCTATCACCCCCAAACTGAGGGACAGTCTGAATGAACTATTCAGTATTTTAAGATATGCTTTGAGTCTGCTCTCTAGAATTAAAAGGTGGATGTGATCAGAATATCCCATTGGTTGATTTCTCATAAAAAAATATCTTCTACTCGAGTATTCAGATGGCTCCATATGAAGCTCTATATGGAAAGTGATGTAGAACACCAACCTGTTGGAATGAAGTTTTTGAAATAAATCTACTTGGACATGTTCTTATACAAGAAATGACAGAGAAGGTTCAAATCACCCATAATCAAATCAAAGCTGCTCAAAGTCGGAAAAAGAGGTATGTTGTCAAACTTCAAAGAGACTTGGAGTTCGACATTAGAGATAAAGTATTCCTTTGAATATCTCCATAAAAGAGAGTCATGCGATTCAGGATGAAAGGGAAGGTAAGCCCAAGGTATATTGGCCCAATTGGGATCCTTGACTAAATAGGAGCCATGGCCTATCAGCTTTCACTTCCACTAAATATGTATCGAGTTCATGATGTTTTCCACGTATCACTCTTGATGAAGTACAAACCCGATCCCTCACATGTACTAAACTCATAGGTGGTGCGGTAGGAAGATGATCTCTCCTTTGATGAGTAGATAGTAAAGATTCTGGATCAGAGAGATACGTTTTTATGCAACAAGACAACACATCTTGTCAAGGTGTTGTGGAGGAACCATATGTTTGAGGAAGCAACATGGGAATTGGAGGAAGAAATGAATGAAAAGTACTTTCACCTGTTTTTGGCTTAGTATGTAAAACGAAATTTTGAGGGCGAAATTTCATAAGGGGGGAAGAATGTAACAAACCAAAGTTTTTCAATAGAAATTCCCTTCATATATTTATGTCATAAAATAACATGAAGACACAACATAATGAACTACTAAGTGATAAGTTATCTTTAAACATAATTTTGTCACTTATGTGTATGGAATTTCGAAAATCCAGCATATATGGTTGTGTTCAAGATGTTTTTTGGAGTCTAATGAAACAAAAATAATTTTTGGTGAATAGTAACGTACCCTAATGAATAGTAACATAACAGTATGAATATTGATATACCCTAATGAATAGTAACCTCACCTATGGTGGTATAATAATAATATTCATGTTGTAAGTATGATATACCTATATTTTAGAATGAGTTGATGCATGTTTTAAATATGGTTTTTATGATAAATTATGATTTTAATTCAATATTAAAATAATCATATTTAGAAAATTATTTTTGAAATATGGACATCAATTTTGGATTCTACAAGTCAAAAAACAGTTAGGGTGAATTTTTGGGATTTTTCTGAAATACATGAAATTTTGATGAATAGTAGAATCTGATAATTCACAATAAATGCTAAATAATGGATTAATTGAGTAATTGATGATGTTCTACTAATGTAATCCCACTTGGTTCGAATTAAAATGACCCATTTACTATTCTTGGTCAGGGAATACTTACTATTCTTTGTCTTGGGAAGAAATAATAAATTAATGATAATAATATCATGGAATCCCTCCTCCCCTCCACTATAAAAACCCATCTTCACTCCCTCTTCCCTCCACTCCTCTCAAGCTCCAAACCTTCTCTAATTTCTGCCCAAATAACTCCCCAAGGTCCTCCCCCATGTCTAAAAGCTCTCACCATCCCCAAAATACCAAAACCACTCTTATTAAAAGGTTCTCAAAGGAGGAAGTCTCAAGAGGTAAATTTGTCTTCCCAAATTTCTTCTTTTCTTTTAAGTTCTTTTCTTTTTTATTTTATTTCCTCAACTCTCTTCACCATAATAGTATGAAAAATCCATTAACATAAATGTACTGTAATTTCTTCATTATAGTTGTATATTTCATTATATTCTCCCCTTTTTCCACCCTTTTTTGAAAAAAATGAAAGCACCGTTTGAGATGTGCTAATATAGCACATTCAAGGACAACAATTTATCAATTTCTATTATTATCATAAATTCTCATCATGAAAACAATTGTGTTATGGTTTAACCAGATTATTATATATTTAATATATCCTATTTTTTTCTTTAATCTTTTGGTACAAATGGAATTAAGTTATATTGAAAAACACAATCTTTGTAATCAAATCCTCCGATTAAAAAAAACTGTTACCACTAAGGTTATATATATAATAATTAGAAATCACTCTATGTATCCTAATTAAAAATAAAACAATGCAATATACTGGATATTAATTAAAGAATATAACTTCAATTCTGTACATCCACTTTCATCTTGAATATAATCCAAACTTGAATATAAGTGAACCAATCTTTTAAAGCCATGTAAACAAACGGTCCCGAACAATGAAATTGAACCTTATAAGTAATCAAAAATTATTTGAATGAAAAAAAATGGTCATAATAAATAAATTACATATAGAAGAAGTTATTGAATTAGGAATTAATAATATTAATTTTTTTATTCAGTTTATTAATAACAAGTGAAGAACACCACCATATTTAATGTAAGGGATCCTCTCCTTTTCTCTCTTAATCAAGATTGTCCTTTACACTATTCCTTTTTATGTGTAATAGAAAATGATGTGGTATGTTTAATAACCTCCCCTATACTACACTCTAGATTTATAAGTGATGAGAAACCCCATTTATCTCTCATCAATCCCTCTTGGTTACACCCGACACCATGCCAATAAAATTGTAACGAATTCTACCCAAACATCATTTGTTCTTTCGGGTTTCCTTAAAATTCATTAAAAATGGTGTTATTTTATCTATATATGTGAGTCTTATGAATTTTTTTATTTTTAAAAGATTATTATATCAAGACACTTTCATCATATTCTTTCGGGTACATACATGATTTTGAAAGATTGCCTCCTTAGAACTTTCCGGTAAACAAACCTGTTTTAAAAGGACTTCCAAAATTTTTACCCAAATTTCTAGTGCACTATATCCTATGTTTCCAAACAGCATTGTATTTATAAAATCAGTATTTTTATTATGAAAACCTTCTTGGTTAAATTCTCATTTTATATAGAAGAATGTCCTCATTTCTATTTGAAAAGATCTAGAGTGGTTTCCTTTAAACCGCATAAAAATGTTTTAATACTAATTTTTCTAAAATACTTTTTTAATATGTTGTCAACTATATTTGACACCATATACCATGTTATATGCCTATTTTACCCTATTAATGTCCATGTAAGTTCTAATCCTTTCCTTTCATGGACACATTCGTGATACACCCAATGGTTATGTTTTATGTAATGATTGTGGTACCCAATTCATTCCATGGGTACCCTTATGTTTATGTATGGTTCATTGTGTATGATTATTTATGTTGCATGATTATTTATGTGGCAATAATATTCATAAATATGTTTATATGGGTGTGCCCAGATAGCGCTCTAATGCATTGGGTAAGGATAAGTCTCATGATATGTGATGTGAAGTGGGATTGGTGGTTAGCCATGACCCGTACTGAAATGGGAAACCGGATTCGCGGTATCCTTGACCTATACTAATGATACGATTTATGAATATACCACATTTATATGATTCAATGTTTATACGATCCCATTCTTATATTAAATGATTTTATAAGTTTCATGCTTTGGATATCATTATTTCATGTCTCTTAACTCATGTTCCTGAGATGTATCTTTATGTTCATTCCTTTACTGGGATTTTTAGCTCATCCCTTTGTTTATGTTTTCCCCAGGGTACCCTATGCAGATGTAAGAGCACAAAAGAAGATAGACGCACATTATCGGGATTAAATAAAGAAGTTTTTATAGTCCCATGTTATATGTTATATGTACCTAGTCTTCCATCAAACTAGACTTAACGATACTTGGCTTGTGCTCTGATGATTAACTATTCTTAAAATCATGAAATGTTTTATGTAAAATGCTTGGGTTGCTATAATTTGGTTGTGGTTTAGTTTGGTATATTTTTGGTATTACATTGAGTTGTATAAAATTTTTATCATGCATTACATAGCTGTTGTTTGGTTATGATATACTCGGTTGTGGTTTATTTTTATTTTCAAATGGAAAATGTCCACTAACTATATTTAATGCCTTGGTATATATTTCTATCCATTAGTGTCCTAGGGATGTAGAAAAAGGCAAAGTACAAATTCCATCTCAAATAAATCCAATGAAGAGGGGTGAGATGATTCATGTGGAATTAGTGTTTTTGTTCCATGGTTATCAATTATGTCAGATGTGGAGTTACAATTTCATGCAGGTGTAGTCATTGAGTTGGGATGGAAGAAAAGTATAGGATTATTAAGTATTGAAATTTGGAGAATAAGAAGAAACAACTATCCTATTAATGATGATATTCATATTACTAGCTCATTTGTTATATATGGTTTTTAGATATTGTTATGGTAGTGGTAATATCATTATAATTGGTTTATCTAAGGAAAAGATCATGAATCACATTGACAGAATTGGCTTTTAATAAAGAGTTCATATTATATTTTGACTAATTATTTATCATATAGTGAAAAAATTGATGTTTAAAATTTATTGAAAAATCTTTTCAAATGAGAGATTCCAAATTCTACAAGATAGTTTTATTTTTAAAATGGACTAGTTTTCAAAATCATGGTGGCATTTTACAAAAATAGTTAAATATGGAGTGTTTGTCATTTTGAGAAATACTTTTGTGATAGTTGTGATATGGCCAATTTTTTATTTTTTATCCAACAGAAGCTCGAGAGTGGGACTTATTAATATTTGGGTTATAGAAAATGGCACCCAATAGGAATCATATAAAAAATATAGAAAAATAAACATATAATGTGGTTTCAGATAAGATAGAGGTGAAAAAATGGTTTAATGTAATGTAAAACTTTATTAGGTTGTGGATTGTGGTGGTGGGACTAAGTCAACCAGAGAAGGTTTTCAGATGCTGGATGAAGTTTTTTTTAAGAGAATTTATTTGTTTTTTAAATGAAGAAAGAAATAAATTAAATTTTTGAAATTCTAAAATCAGAATGAACATCATAATAAGGCAATCAAACTCAAAATGATTAAATAAGTCATTCAGATTGTAATGGTGATTTCTAGAAAAAAAAAGGACCATCAAACTCACATCATTTCTAGGATGAATGTAATAACATAATAACAATATTTTCCAGAGTCTAAATTGCTCTGATGAATATATGAAAATTATTTTTATATCCATATGTTCTCAAAAATCATAAGTTGTCTGAAAACATAAGATACTTGTGTTATGAAGAAATGGGGGAGATTTCGTGTGGCCAATTATACTGAGGCTTGGATAGAAAGATGTTTATTGATGAATGGGATGTTAAAATATTTCTCAATTTATGTAAGATGATGATATTTTGATCCTAAATGTATTCATTCCCATAAGGATTTCATGGTTACAAGAAGATTATTCTGAATATGATGTTTTCTAAAGTAGATGTTTTCCTCTCTCGGGTTTTTCGTGTGAGATAACTGTATTCAAAATTGAATGATGGATATAATGATGTGATAAAAATGTGACAATATGAAGATGTTGGTTTATATTTAGACCATAAAGACACAATATATAATTATTCAGATATATTAGTTGTTGAATTCCATAAATATAAATCGTAATTGGCAGAGGAAACAAGTGGATAAAGATGAAGCCACCGATATAGGTCCATCAGAGGTGTTGTACCACCTGCCATTATAGTGAAACTTCCACCCATAATTTTAGTGACACTGACACTGATCATTATGCTTCATGATGGATTTATTATGGAATATGAGGTCAAAAATCTATTTGGCATTGGAAGTTTTTTGGACCAATGAATTATAAAAGAGGAATAATGTGTCAGGACTAATGTGAGGAAGAACATAAGAGATCATTCAATGTTTTAGTGAACCATTTTCATCAAGATGAATTACAGGATATTAATGAACATGTTGTTCAAGAGAAATAATATTTATCATATTATTTTTATTGGTTCACAATTTATCAGAATTGTGATGACAATGATCATCATATAAATATAGATACTAATCATTCTGGTGAAGAATGACACTGATATATATAATTGGACAACAGATATTATCAGGTGTCGGATCACTCGTATAATGATAAATAAAAAAGGAATAAATGTTTCATGTATCCTCAAAAGTTATTTTAAGGGGAGGTTAAAGAGTTGAGAAGTATTTTTTTGTTTATATAGTTTTGGTTTCTTATAGTTTATACAAATCATAATGTATGATTATATGGTTTTATATCTTATAAATTACTATATAGAATCATATTGAGAATACATGTGTTCTTCTTATGTTCCAATTTTTGTTGAGAAAATTAATGAAGTATATTCAGTTATGAGTTATTTTCATGTGGGTTAAGAAAATTGAAGTGAATGTATTCCTCAATCATAATGGGAAAATCATAATGAAGAAATACAATAGAATTGAAAATTATTAAGAAATTAGGTAGTAATATAAAGATATGATAATATTCAAGAATAGTTGGGAAGCATTAAAAAATAATTATATACCCAAAATTCATAGTTAATTAATGTCTTGGAATTTTTATTTGAGTAGGAAAGTCTTTCAGAATCCCACTAAAACTGGTTTTGGGTCACCTATAAAATGAATAATTACATTTTAATTTCTCAAATGGATTATTTATTGAAAAAATAAGGTGGATCATAAAACAATTCTAGAGAGAATATTTTTTTTGGATCGTTCATTTATAAGAATTTTTTTGGGTAGAAGAAAAATGAAGAAGAGAGAAGATAATAATTAGATTATCAGATCTGACTATATAATTAGACATGGATTATTCGATTGAGAAATTATTTTTTTAGAATTTTATTAATTGTATTCAAGTAGAGTGATTTTTTAGACTATGAAAATCTGACCTCAATCAATCATGGAAACCAGAATGAGTGTTATTACACAGTCCATGTTGTTCTACCCTATTACTGGGTAGGAATGTAAAGATATTTTTTAGTAACATTTTTCTAATATTTGACATTATAGCACAATAACATTATTCTTAATTTTTTTCACAAATTTACAGGGCATAATTTTTGGTGACTTGAATAGTATGCACTATTATACTGAAAATAGTGCAACATGAGGGTAAGGGAATATCATACTCAATGTATTCCACACAAAATCACTATTTTCTAGTAGATTGTGTGGTATTTTATATTTTCAAAACCATGTGAATTGCATAGATACTCTTATTAATTAGTGAATATTATAAATTCTTATGTTCTTATAGATTTTAGATTTATTTCAGTGAAAGTGATAACTCTTTTACATGAGGTGAAGGTTGTTTTTGAATGAATGAAACATAAATGAATAATAACTCACTTATTCACCCCTCCCCATCTCATTGAAACTTGATCATGACTCAGCACGTACAAGTTGTATCCAATATGATGGTTCCATCATATAATCTTTGATGATGTTTTTAATGGGATGTTGAGAAGGTTAATATCAATTGTGTGAACAGTAAGGGGATTCAAGTCCTTTATAGAATAAACTAACATATCTGGAATGATATAATGTTTTCACAACTTATTTACCTTGGGTATGATGTTATTGAAGCTACAATAGATGCATTTTCTCTCATTGTTGAAAAAATACCTCTTATATTTGTTGACAACATGAATATTGAGAGTTATGGAAGGGAAGGAATGAATTACTCTAATTAATTTCTGAAATTAATTTATTAAGAATTAAAGGAGTGTCCAATTCTAAAGGTATCCAGGATATCTTGAAAAATAAATTTATTAGTGCAATAAAAAACATAAAAAATGGTAAAGTTACAAATATTGAGGTTGAAGTAACAAGATCAAAATATGGGTGAGTATAGTAATATTAGTTACTTATTTAGTAGGGTAAATGAAATTTTCATCACTATCACATGTATTAGTGAAATTTTAAAAGATTCTATAGTAGTATAAAAGATCTAGAGAATATTTTTTGAAATGTTTGATGACAATGCATGATCATTGGGTTATAGATATCCAAAAAAATATAAATGAATTGTTTTCTTATAACTATCATTACCTATGAGATAATAAGTGAGAGGTATAGTTTATTATAAATACTATTTGATAGAGAAATGTATTTTATAGATTTTATGATGTATAATTCAAAGTCGATTCTTATTGAAGAATTAGTTGGTGAATCACATTATGAAAATGAGGAATGTAAAAATAATGATTAAGTTTCCACAATTGATATCTAAAAATGGGATAATATGTGATGGAAAATATATAGGAAAACTTTCCTTGAAATTTTTTGAATGATGAGCCATTAGAAAAATTGTGGATAATTTTCCACAAAGATATGAAGAGGAGGATAGTGTGGTAGAGGATATAATATATATAAGGTCATGGAAAAACCTCAGTTATAATAGTAAATCTTATTCAAATTAAAAGGGTAAAAAATTATTTAAATCCAAAAGAAGAATTTTCATATATAAATATGACTAAAAATAATATAGTTTGGCTAAATCAAAAAAAATATTATGAGATACTTGAGAAAATACATTCATTACAACAATGAACAACTACGAGTTTGGGAGAAACAATTATGACGAATAATAATGTATATTATATTTTCATATGAAAGGAGTATTGAAAACATGTATGAGACTAATTTGGAGGATTTCTTAAGAAATAATAAATTTGTGAAGCCTCTTAAATAATCAATAAATATGTTCTATTTATGAGAATGTAATTTTTCTAAAATATATTGTGTATTTTGTAAATATTTTGAGGATTAAATGAATTTTAAAAAAACATCGAAGTTATGTTGAAAGAAAAAGAAGTAGAGTTGACACTTGTCAAATAAAAACATTCTAAAATGAAAATAGGGTTTCATGTTTCAATAATTATATCTATGGAGTTAGTAAAATATTATGAATGTGTAAAATTAAGAAGGAGCAATAGATGAATTTTATGGTTTGGAATAAATCTAAAAAAATTTCTCAGAAGAAGAATGATGGGAAGGTTATGTATGTGTCCAAAACCAAAAAAGGTGAAAAGTTATATGTTTTTAAAAATAATGTTTATAAAAATGTTTCTAATACTTCATGCATTGATAATGTTTAAAATAATACACAAAAGAAAAATAATATTCTAGTATATAATAGAAATTTTTGGAAGTCAACAATGTTATAATAATAAAGATAGTAAATATAATGAGAAACAATCTCATATCCCCACACAATATGGAGGTTTGAGATGAAAATATTCATTCTATGGTTACTACATGTATTAGGGTGGATTTAAGATTATATATTATATGTTTTGGATTAATCAAAAAAAATTACTATTTATTCCACAAATTACTGAAGGAATAGAAGTAGGGGGAGTCAATCCTATGAAAGGAAGATGTGTGAGAATGATTTTTAATGAAACCTAATAAAGATGGAGTTAATGTAGAAAATAGATTCCAACATATGGAATATGTATGTATCATATGTGAATAATCTATAAATTTATCAAAAGGATGAATAATTATGTTACTGACATAATAAAATTTTCATAAAAAAATTAGAACATGAATGTTAAGAATGATAAATGGTACGAAAAAGATCTCTTCGTAAAAATTGATATCAAATAATTAACAGGAGAAAAACCATAGATTTTGGATAGTGTGTCATATTCTCACATACCTAGAGACTTAAATTTGTTTAATAATTTCAATGATATCAGTGGAAGAATAATGAAATTTGGAAATAATGAATCACTCAAAATCAATGTTGTTGGATCATCTATATTTGGTAAAAATGGAAATACATGAATTTTTTTTATTAGATGAAACACAAACTTCTGAGTGCATGAAAATATTTTTATTAATGAATCAATGTTGTATTAAAAAATTATCTGTTTTTAATAATATATGAACTTTGAAATATAGTTACAAGATTCCAATATAAAAAAAATAAAGTATTCATGGTGGGTAAAAAAACTCTTCTCACCTAGGCATGGGGTAAGAAAATCAGTTGTGGCATAAAAGTCTGGGACACATGTTTCAATGAAAAATGAGAAAATTGTAAAACAACACATTGTTTTAGGTATTCTGGATATTTCATGATGAAGATATTGGTGATGTATAATCTGTCATAAAAGAAAAAATTAATAATATTATATAAAATAATGTTGACTGTTTTTCATAAGCACATGGATGTTATTACATCCATTATATGTGGACCAATGAGAAAACAATAAACTCATAAAGAGAATAAATCCATCACCTTCATTGATTACATCACATGCATTTCATGTCAGGTATATGAAAAATATGTCATATTCTATGAAAATGTTCGAATGTTTCTAGAGGAAAGATGAAAAGGAATGTGAGTATTCAGTGAATAAGATGGGAACATAAAATGGCGGTGAATAAAAAAATGAATAACATCAAAACTATTTTGAGAATTATATAATTCATCATGATTTCATCACATCATACATTAATAAAAAAATTGTTTTTTTTAATGGTAAAATATAAGTATAGTTGAAATAGTGCGAACAACGTTACTTGAACATGGTCTCTCCCATAACCATTAGAGGCAAGCCATGATCACTAATGTGTACATTCAAAACAGATGATTCTACAGAAAAATTTCAAACATGATTATATTTCAAAAAATTTTAAGTAAAAACTATATGATTCAAACAGTTAATATTATTAGAGAGTCAATGTATCACAATGAATAAAGGTGAAAAAATTTGAATGTTCGAACTGAGAGGTAAATGTGGAGTTCTTATTTTCTACTCTTTAGATGAAAAGGGATGGAAATGTTTTGAAAAAGAATCAATAAATTTTTTTATCTGTTGATGTGAATGTTAATGAAATATAAGAGTAAGATAAAATGACTCATACATATTAGAAAAATAAATAAGAGGAATTAATTTCTGACTAGGATTATGATAAGGATGAAAAAAATTCCAATCCTCCTCATGAATAAAAATCATACCCATCTATTTCCAATTATGATGAATAATATAGAAAATATCATACTTTTAGAGAATAAAAGTAGATAATGAGAACATTATTATAGACCAACATTAAAAGGTTCAACAAAAAAGATCATCAATAGTTTTTACACAAAATTAATTGTTTTAAAAAGCTTATCAAAAAGATTTCAATGATACTTTTGAGCATCCTAAATGGGTTTAGGCTGTGATTGAAGAGTTGGATTAGTTATAAAATAATGAAACATAGGAATGCGTACCTGAACAGAATGACCAAAATGTTATTAAAAAATGTGGGTTTTCCTGAATAAGATGAATTAAGAAGGTGAATTTATAAGAAATAAATAATGAATAGTTTGAAAAAATACTCATAGATTAATGAAATTGACATTGATGAGAATTTTTCTGGAGTGAAAAGGATAGAAACAATCAAAATCATAGATTGTAGTGTTGAAAATTTATTTTTAAAATGTTTTAAGGTGGATGTAAAATTTTAATTTTTAAATAGTGATCTTTATGAGGAAGATTATATAAAGAGACCATGTGCCTTTGTTGTTGGTAAGGTTTAATGTTATGTATAAAATTTGATGAAATACTTTTATAGGATAACGCATGCTCTAAGGGAATGGTATTCCTTATTTGATACTTTCTTTAGGAAAAATGGTTTTATGAAAGAATATGTTGATTATAATCTATACATCAACGAACATTTAGAGTTTACCTTAATCTTAATTGTTTATATTAATGACATTATCCTTAATAGATTTATTAAGAAACATGTGATATATTTTCATGAGAGTTTAAAATGGTTTTTGAGATTCCCAGTATGGGAAAAATAAAATAATATCATGGTTTAAAAATCATAAAAAATAAAAATACCATTTTTATTTTTGAAGAAATGATTTATATGTTACTTTTTAAGAAGTTCATCCTTGAAAATTTAAAACCAGTTTCAATAATGATTTTAGTGAGATAAAAGGTTATATAATGATATAAAAGGCACTAAATACGATCCTAAATATTATATAAAGATAATTGGATGTTTTTAATATATAACTACTTCAATAATTAACATTTTTTATGCTGTTAACTTTTGTAAAATATTTAATAGTTCTCCAAAAGAATCACCACTATTTTCTGGAAGAAGAACTACCAGATATATCAAAGGATCAAAAAAATCAGAATCGAGTGTGATATATCTAAAAGTATTGACTATTTTTGGTATTAAAATACTGATTTTGAATGAAATTTTTATTATAGAATATCTAAATCTGGTTAATTATTGATTCTATGGTGAATTTGTGCTAGTTGGTATAAAAAGAAACTTAATTTCATGAATCTTATCTCAAATAAATATCCATATTTTGTAGTCACTCAATCTACTACCCAACATATATGTATAAAGACATATTTAGAAAACTTAATTGTTGATGTGATGTTTCCCATGCTATTGGGTTGTGAGAATCAATGAGTAATCAATCCTACTAGAAACCTGGTACAAAATTATTATTATAAATATATTTATATCAAAATGAATTTCATTAAAAAAATTGTATAACAATGAAGTGAACATTGAGTATGTTCTTACACTAGATCAAGTTTCTAATTTTTTTAACAAAACCTTCAAAAATGATCTTTTTCACAAACTAATGATGAACAAGGGAGTCTAACATTTTTCTTATCAAAGATTGCCGATAGAGTGTTTTCATTCTCTGATTTATTTTTTGGATAATCATTCAAAGGGGGAGAGTTTTTTCATATATATTTCCATTTTATACACTAACCCATTTAAAGAAGAATATATATATAGAAAGTGTTGTGGGTATTATGTTATTTCATCATGTTAGTGCTGGAACAATTTTGATTGTTTTATTTTTATTTTTTGTAGGAATAGTTTGTTTACAAGAATGTTGAAGAAGTGAAGAATGATGTGAAGAAAAGATGAAGATGTATCACGAGTCACTATTTTTGGGAAGCATGGTTTTGTTTACAAATATTAAAATTTCATAAAATGATTTAACTCACATAGGATAGTGATTATTAATAAATATTTACTATATTGAGAATGAAAAGTTCAATGACTTATGAATCTTGGTAGACCAAAAAATACAAAGGGGGAATTTTTGGGAATAGGTTGAATTGAAAAGGTTTTCAGATACTTGATGATGTTTTTTAGAATAAATCTATTTTTTTTTCAAACAAGAAATAAATTTATTCACTTTGTTAAAGCTGACAATCAGACTGACCATCATAATTAGACAATCAAACTCAAATTTCTTATAGAAGTTCACTAGATTGGGAAGAATTATATGGAAGAAAAGGATAATTAGTCTCACTTCTAGTTCAGAATGAATGGAAGATCACAATGAAAATATGTTTCAAATTATTCATGGATCCAATGAAAATATGATGATGATTTTCTAATCTGGGAGGTCCCGTAAATATTTAGTTATCTAAAAACCTGTGATGGTAGATTTATGAAGGATAGGGGGAGAGATAATGCTACCAATCTAATTAAAGGTTGTAAAGAGTGAATTTTATGGAATAATAGAAAGGTTCAATATTTCTCAATGTAATTTAGATGATCCTATATCGACCCTATGAATATTAAAATTCATAAAAAACATATGATTATAAGAAAGTGTTTCTGAAGAATAAGGTTATGTAAGTCAATGTTATTTGGTCTCAGGTTTTTTGGTGTCAGATCACTGAATAAAGAAATGTGTAAAGGCTATAATGATTTGTTAAAAATCTGACAATATGAAGATATTAGTTATTATTCAGATCAATAATCTATAATATATAATTTTTTGAGATAGATGTTATTGATTAATGAATTTTTGTATCATAATCTACAGGTGAATGAAGTTGTTAAAGTCAAAGATACTAATTTCAGTCCATCAGATGTGGTGTTCAACTAATCATGTGAGTGAAACTACCACCAATAATTATTGTGACACTGACATAAATCATCAAACATAATTATTGTTACAAAATAGAATCAGAGACAAAAAAGGTAGTTCTTATTTGGAGTTTTTGGGACCAGTGAATCAGATATAAAGAAATGTTTTTTTGGGACTGATGTGAATAAGAATATCATGTATCAATCATGAATTTAGTCAAAAATTCTCATTAATATTACGTGTTTAATGTTTTCCATTATAATTCCTCAATATAAATATGATATATGATATGATTTCTATTTGGCCATGTGTTATCGAACTGGTTTAGAGACATATCGTTAGATTAAATTAGAGACCATTTTATCGGGCTCATACTGATATAGATATATATTATCTAATACTTTACATCATTGAATGTAGTATCATTGGTGTAAGGTAATAGAATGAAAGTATAAATGTTTCCAGAAATGTCAAAAGTGTTTTCAGGGGGAGATAGAATAGTTTATAAGCTATGTTTTATTTGAAGAGTTTTTGTTTCTATTTGATGGTATGGAAAATTGTAATGAGTATATTGTTTTATATAAAATAAGTTGGAAAATATCATCATAATGAAAAGGGATGAGTTTTTAATATGTTACAACTGGTTCAAGGATATGTAAAAAAGAATCATCAGTTTTTATTTATTTAAATTTTGTTCACGAAAATATGAGTGATCATATGTCTCCATCATAATGAGAAAATTAAAATGATTAATTAGAGTCATTGTAAATATCGATAATAAAGTCAGAAGTAGGTTGATAATATGAGAATAGTTGAGGTGATTTGAGATGAGTTGAGACCAATTAAAGAAGGCAAATATTTATCCAAATTTTAAGGGGATTTAATATTTTAGGAAATTTTGTTGAGAGGGATAGTATTTTAGAATCCTTCCTAAAACACTTATTGGATGACTATAAAATGAGTACATACTTTTTTACTTTCTGACATGGATGTACTGTTGAAGAAGTAAGGTAGTGCACTGATTTTTTTTGGAGAGAATATATTCTTGAATAATGATTTCCTTTAGATGTTTTTTAGATATAATATTAAAGGATAAGAGAGCCGATTATAATTATATTTTAGAATCAGATTGTGTATGTGGATTGGGATTTTTAGAATGAGACAAAAGTAGTTCAAAATTGTTCCATTGGTATTCTCTTTGAGTAATATTATTGGACTGTGAAATTGAGAATGAAGAATCAGACAGAGTATCATAATGAGTTTGAGGATGTTACATCCACTTATAGGGTAAGAAAGTGAAGAATAATTTTGAAGAAAATATTTGTAAATGTTGACAAGGATGCACGATTAAATATTTCTTAAATTTTTACAGAAAATATTATTATATCATTTTCGTCTACTTGAATCAAATGCATTATTGTATTGAACATAGTGTTATATGAGGGTAACATAATATCCTAGTCATTGGATTACACAAAAAATGATTGTTTTCTAGTGGATTGTGTGGTATTGTACTAAATCAATACCATACCAATGACATAGCTACACTTGTTGAGTAGTGAACACTGTAAATTCTTATATTCTTGTGGAGTTGTGATTGATATGTTTTCAGTGAATGAGATGAATCTATAATAGGAGATGATGAGATTTTTTGAAATATAGAACCATTAAAAGAATATCAACCAATGATTCCCCCTCCCCCTCTCAGTGATAAATTATATTGACTACACACATATGAGAGGGAACTAAAGAGATTAACCAAGGAATGTTGATCATGATGTTTAGTTCCAGAAGTAGAATACATCCATTATTTGGGTAAATTAATAAACTGAGAAGGTAGAGGTGTGGCTAAATATGATGAATTGAATCTTTTATTTCCATGGAACTCATTTAGATCTAAAATTCTTGTTGGAATCATATATACTAGAGGATCTTTCATGCTAGTGGTGGGATTTAGATGTTCAAGATAAATTGGGCCAGGGACTTGAATTGGAGGATTTTGAAGAATTGATCAACCAAAAATTTCAACCACAAAAATTTAGGATTACAATAATTATATACATTTTTTCATGAAGTAGGAGAACCTCTCAAAGACATAACATGCAGTTAAATTTATGAATTTATTCCATTTATCAGTCGAAGCTTCCAATAGTGTGTCTTTGATGGATTTATTTTTTAAATCAGTGATGAGGAAAGATATTAACTAGAAGATTTATATTCACTGTTTAATAGATTGTACATATATGGTAAATATAAAAAAGTGGTAGAATGGGATATAAAAGTAACTACGTGTGGAGGGAGCATGCTAATACTTATGGGAAATAGGGGGACCTCTAATACTGGGAATAAACCAAATAGGAAAACCTATTTCAAAGGTAGTGCAATGACCTATAATAAGAATATTGAATCGAGGATTCTTCCTATGAAACCCAAATGTATTGATGGGTGTTTTAATTATTATTCATTCAAACACATGACATGAGAGTGTAGGCAACCTCTTAGATAATGAAAAAATTAAAATGAGATGGGTAATCTTTAGTGGTATTTCCATAGTTCTCCAATGTTTGGTGTTTGATACACATGACCTCTTTCTTAGAATACGTATTCTTTGACAAGAGAAGTGTCGTATAGTAATTCTAATTAGAAGAACCTATCTATCCATCATGATTTTAGAAATACCATGACATCGCACTAAGTTTAATGTCAATTGGGAAATAAAGATCAATGTATATTGAGTAATAATTTATATGGAGCATAGCTAGTTAATGGGGATGTTTAATCGAGGCTATTGATTATGAGGGGTAAGATTACTTTGAATTCTACCCTTATGATATTTTGTTGATATGGATGCAACCCATTCATTTATTTCTTCTCATTCTAATGATATTTTCAGTTTAAATGTTAAGATGATTCATTCTTTATAAAAACTTGAAACTCTTCTTGGTCAAAGAGAATATTGGGAATTTATGTGTAATTCATATTCTATAATCATTAATTGAATTGAGTTGATAGCGGATTTCTCGGTGATTGAGATGGATGAATATTATATAATTTTGGTTATGGATTGGTTGACAATGTTAAAGGGTCACATCTATTTTAATAAGTGAATGGTTAGTTTTATGACTAAGGATGGAATTGAGTATCTCATTAGAGGATATCCGAATGTAATGGTACGTTCAATGGCCTTGTTAACACCAGATGTTGGAATGATATCATACTAGTTTACAAAATTTAATTTGTAATCAATGGAAATGATTTAGAATAAAAGTTTTGTAGCAGTTGTTAATCCTTTTCTAGATGTCATTTTCTAAAAAATTTACCTTGGTGTCCACCCACATGAGAAGTTTATTTTATGATTTTTCTTTTCTTATGGACCATCACTATATTAAATCCATATTATTGAATATAACTAACAGAATTAAGGTATTTTAAAGTAAAATAGGATGAGTAAGAATTAAAAAATGATTCATTTGGCCTTGAATGTCCCCATGGGCTACACAAGTATTATTTTTCATAAGGAGGATAGAATACTAAGGATGAGTTTAATTTATAATAATTTTATCAAAGTTATGATAACATATCTGTATCCACTTCAATTCATTTATGATCTATTCAATCAATTGTTGGGTTCCTTGTAGTTCTCTAAAATTTAATTGTGATCAATATATCCCCTATTATGGGTTCCTAATGTGGATATTCCAAATATAATATTTTCGAGTAGAAATGCACATTATGAGTATATGGGTATACCATTATATATTACTAATTCAATGATATTATTTATTTAATTGATGAATTAGATATCTAAATGTTATATTGATTATATTTGTGGTTCTTTTGATGAAATATTATTGTACTCAAGGAAAAGGGATGAGCATGGGAAACACTTGGTGACAGTGTTGAGTATTTTGATGGATCATCATATATATTCCAAAATACCAGAGTTATTTATCGATTAAAGAGGTATTTTCCCAAGACATGTAATATACAAAATATGTGTTTCTATGGATCAAGAAATTATATAAAATGTAATCTCTTAGTAACCACCAAACAATGTTTTTGAGATATATAATCTCATTTTTCTAACAAGTTATTATCAATACTTTGTTTGTGACATTTTAGGATAATATTCACCTATGAAGTATTTTACAATGAATAATGTTCCATTCCAAGGGAATGAGGAATTATATTACTCTTTTAATGAGATTATGTCTCTTCTTACATGAGAACCACAATTTATATTTCCAAAATCAGTAAAAGGTACATGGAGTATTCTGAATCTTCATGATCTGGGATGGGATGTTTTCTCATGTAGAGATTTAATGTTGTTTCTTGTAGCTCAAAATAATTATGATTCCATGAGGTAAACTACCAAAACCCAATTTTGAGTTACCTTCTATTTCCCATTCATTGAATACATGGAATCATTACCTCTTTTGAGATAAATTTACAATGTTTACAGGTCATACGTGTTTGAAACATATTTTCTCCCAAAGGGATTTTAAACCGAGAAAAAGAAGATGGATATAATATATCCAAATATTTTACATTGAATTAAGGTATAGAATGAGTAAAATTAATTTTATGGAAGTTGAATGAATAAGAAATTAATATTCTCTGTTGAAAAAAGATGCTTTAGAATAATGGTAGTTGATGTCGATGATAACCTTAAAGAACTAGGAATGTGATGAAAGAGGTAATGTTGTGGTTTTAATTCCAATTTCCATTTTTCATGATTTGATTGAAATATTTTAAGGGGAAATAAAAAATTATTATAATGCAATGATATAATATCTAATTTCAATGGTGGGGAGACCATAGAGTGATGGAAACTGAATGAGAGTTCAGTTTTGTGTGTTTTAGATCATAAGGAAGTATATATGTCTTGTAAAGAAAAATTCATCATGATTACCACCATTTCATGATGGGTTGTTTATACCATAATAAGATATTTATAAGGAGAGAAAAGAATTTTTTTGGTGAGTAAATATGAAAATAATGGGGGATGAGTTTGTTTTATGATGACTCACATGTCAGTAGGTTAAGGCAGAGCATCAGTGACCATCATGTATGTTGTGGTCTTTATTTATTATTATTTTTCAAATAAGAGTAGATGACCCATGATTTTGATACATGCCTCTAAATAACTGTTCAGAAACATGATTCCATATGGGTGATAGTATATCACTTCATAAATCCTTCCCATTACATCATTATTCATTAATTTCATACACTAGAAGAATTGTATAAAATAAATATCCATGAATTGGTAATGTAAAATGGAATACCACTTTCAAAAATGGAAGAAAAATATCTAATGTTTACATATAATTTATTTAAATCCTTATTGAAATGCTTTGGGGTTCGGTAGACTCTGAGTACAGTGTATCATTTCCAAAAGGATTGGAAATTTAAATGGATGATTCAAATATTTGAAGATATACTATAGGCCTTTGTAATGGATTTTGGTGGTCCATTCTGGGAACACATACCATTATTGGAGTTATCATACAACAATACTTATAAATACATGATATATATATATATATCCTTGTAAATAATTTTATAGTTTTCTTAATCATTCACAACATCGTTCCTTGGAAATAGGTGAGTCTTCACAAGTTTGGATGAACCTTTTCATGGAGAATAAAGAGAAAATTCAGTTGATCAATAAATAGATGGATAAAACTCAGAGTATACTGAAATTGTATGTGGATCATCAACTATTATCATTATTATTTTACATGAGTCATCATATGTTCGTGAGAATCTCTCCATGCTTTGGGAATAGTCATTTGGGAAGAAGGTAATGTTATTTACTATATATATGAGGCCTTTTGAGATACATGAACAGAATCATTAGGTGGAATATTTGTTTTCATTATGGATTGGGGTAGTAAAAAATGTGTTTCATGTATCTCAGTTAAAAAATTATCTTCATGATCCTAAAAATGTGATTAAATGGGATCATTTTGACCTAAATTCTTATTATCCCTTTGTTCATATAATGGTACATATTGGGAAATGAATGACAATTTATTTATTTCAAAAATAATTGGTCTAATATAGGTTTCCTCACAACATAGTAGGATTTTGGAATACTCATAAGAATGTGAAAATGATATGATTGATAAATGGTAGAAAATAAATTACGGAAGTGATGGTTTTCAAAATTATCGTTACATAATGGCCAATCGTGTTGATAATGTAACACACATAATTAAAATTATGTAGGAAATTATTTATTTATTGTATTTACATAAATTTGTTTGTGTAATTTTTAGGAGGGTTTGGAGTAATTTCATAATGTTTTGAAGAAATATATGTCCTCCATTATTTGATCATGGTTTGTAGAAACTGTGCAACACCTTCAGAAAACTGTGGAAAGAGCAGGAGTGGGATTTTGGTAGCCGTACAACTATGTGCGTGGTTTTACAACACATTCTGACAACTTAAGAGTATACATGGATGTGTAGTAGAGGAAAAATAGTTTTGGAACACAATTTGTCTAACCACGTGATCAAAGAATTCAAGGGGTGTTCGGAGGTAGTGACTGGTGCATGGTTGGTGTACAATTTTCTTAACTGTGTCACTGAACATTTTATGACTAATATTTAGATCCCAAAAGTGGCACTCAATAATTTTTTCCCCTAAACATCTCGTATTAATTTTTTTACCATAACTAAGGTTTTACTACTATTAAATGTTGTAAATACTTTACCTTTCAACCTGAGAGTAATATATTCTCAAATATCAGTGTGTTGGATGCATAATTCCTTGGAAAGTATCGATTTGTGGTTATTTACATGAGATGTACTCCTCTTTCATCTCTCATATTCAATTATATGAATTTTTTCGGGATAGATCTATGATCGTGGATTCTCATCATGATGATATATGACTTTTAGGTTGTTAGGAAATAATATCTATGTCCGGTTTTTGTAGATGAAGCCCAGTTTTGTTGAATAATTCTTGTCGCTCTTCATTTTTTCCATATTTTATAAGGTATGTGGCATCAATGCTGACAACTATTATTATAAATTGAAAATTTAGTTTAATATTGGATGAATTTTTTATCTTTGGTTTTAAAATAAATGTGTAAACCATGGTAAAATCCCACTTTTGAAATGGTTTGCGGGTTTGTGGAAATTAGTTATTATGAAATGTTATTTTTTTCATTATTTTAAAATTATGTTTAAATATGGTTTCGTTTTAAATCATGGAATTGGGTTGAATGAAATGTATTCAATTAACGAATTGTTTTAATTAGATGTATTGGAATAATTATTTTTTCATGGTTTTGGCATGCATGGGTTGGTGCGAGTTCATTAATTTGATAAGACCATGAATAACGGGCATGTACCATTGGGGTAGAAGGGACACAACCATGAATTAGGGGAACATTCCATTGTGGAACAAGGAAATTGACCACTTAGTTATGAATTAGTGGATGGAGGAGAAATTGTTAATGAGTATTGAATTATCACTAAAGGAAGCATGTGTGGGTGTGTGTGAATCTCCGATGAGGTATTTCAAAATGGAATGTGAAAAAGTTTAAATATTTGGTAGTTTTATTTCCTTGGAAAACATTTTTGTCATGGAATTTGTTTTAATATATGATATTTTAATGTGTTTGATATAAATTCATTTACATAAATATTCCAAGATGTTATATTCTAGCAGTGTGTGTATGTAAGTGATTTAGGGGAAACCAAATGAGTTTTATTACTCATCCAATACTACGGAACATTGGTTTATTTTGAAGATATTTTTTATTGAGACATAGGTAAAGGAAAATTACCTCATTTCAATAGGGATTCATCATGAAAATTTGGGATGGAATGTGGAGTTGGATATTAGACCATGTTTAGAGCTCTGGAGTTGTCTATTTTGACCCTTCGAGTTGTGTGGTTTAGTTTTTCTATTTTGTATTATGATTTTATTTATTGTGTAGTTTGGTATTATTTCCTTTTTGTATTATATTGATTTATATTACATTTTCATCATACATCATATAATATTTGATCGGTTATGGTGTACTCATTTGAAATTGTTAAATTTTAAAAGTCTAAATATTCCCCCATATTTATTGAATCCCTTACCATTGTTTACAGCCTTTGTAATTATAGGGGTCTCACATAAGGCCAAGTAGTAATTCAGACTTGACTGAAGACAATGAGGAGGGGTACAATGTTACTAAGTAGGTAAACTATGGTGGTCATTAGTAATTAATACCAATGATAGTCATGATCTTGATTCAATAAAATTGGAAATTTTTAAGAATATTATCATAGAGAAATATTTCCCTTTGGCTATTTGACATAGAATTGGGGATCAATTTAAGGAATTATGGAAAAAGGAGGAATATTCGGTTCCTATTTATAAATAAAATTTTACAATATTTTCTATGTATTCTGAAATTTTGATTTTTAAATTTGAGAGAAAAGTTAATAAATTTTACTTTTGATTAAAATTAAGTCCATGTAAATAATTCACTACACTATATTTTAAATGTTTGGTTATTTTTTTTCATTGTGTAGAAAATTTTGAAGAGTATTCTAACAAAAATGTTCATTATGAATAAGATAGTATTAAATATTTAATGTTGGAATGAATTGATATTGAGACAACAACTAAATCTATATGTACATCTCTAACATGTTAAATGTGAAGAATTTGTTTTTAAAGAAATTATAAAAAGATTTTCATGTATTACTGTTGTGGTATGATTGATTTTATGGCTCATCACTTTTAATAATTGAGTAATTATGAATAAATTAAAATGTTAATAGGTAGTTAGCCATTTGTGAATGGTTATAATTGTTATTAGTTTGTCTATAATGAAAACATATATCTAATGTTAGTTACTCAATATGTAAATTATCATGATCAAAATTTTAAAATTTATGAAAAAATCATTTGTTTCTACTATAGTTGATGTTGGTCCATCTAATGTTGTGGTGAGTTTTATGTTACTTAATTATTTAAATAATGATTATTCATTGTTGGATTTTATACCTTCCCCTGTATTCATTTTAATAAATTTTCACCCAAAATACAAATACCACCTATTGATGATAAGATATAACTTTTGATGAAAACTGTTATTTGGACTATTAAAACCACAATAATTTATAAAAATATATCTATTAATATAAGGTGAATTTTTTTCCAATATATTTTCTTAAAATTCCCATAATTGTGTTCAATTTTATTTTTTGTATGTATTGAAATTTACATTATCATGATAATATATATTTAAGATCTATGAATGTTAAATTCAATGATTTTATACATTTGATAACATATCAAGATTCAGAAAAATTGATTAATTATGTAAACAATATTTACCTTGATCATATTATTGAAAAGAATGAAATTGTTCAGATTATTGATGTTTCAATTTTAAATGAATATATGGTTATGTTTCCAAATGATTTCCCTTGATTTATATCTGATCGATAGGTTTATTTAATTATTTTGTTAGTGTCTTATGATATGATAATTTCAAAACTCCATAATGAAATTCCTCAGGTAGAAATTTTGGAATTACAAAATCATCAATACGAGTTAGAAGTTAAATTGTTCATTCATCCTATAATATCAGTATTGTGTAATAATATATTATTTTTTAATATAAAACAAGGTTTAATGGGTATTTTCATTGATTATAGAGACATGAATAATGTCTCGGAAAAGAAAAATTATTCTTTATCACAATTTGACTATTTGTTTTGGTAAAATATAGGGACTGATATAGTTTTAAAAGATTAATCTCTTACTAGAATACAAATAGTTGAATGTGAAGGAGGAAGATATTCTGAATACAATATTTCATTTATGATTTGAGCATTATTAGTTTTCAATTATTACCTTGGGAATGTTAATGTTCCAGATATATTCATGGACCTTATACATATATTTTCTCTATGAAAAATTAATATGGTTTTCCATTGTGTTTATTGATTATTTTTAAATTCTATAATTGAGGTGTATATTGAAATTCACATAAGAATCATCCTTCAAAACATGAATTTATATATATTATTTAATAAATGTTAATTTCTTTTTAGAAATATTATTTCCATGGAATGTTGTATCTAATGAAAACATGAATACTGACCCTTCAAAAATAGTAAAATTTGACGAATGAACATGACCTACTTATTTCATAGATATATGATGTTTTTTGAATTTGAAGGTTACTAATAGATTTTTTTGAAAAATATTATCCATTGTTTATCCCAATAAATATGTTAACATGAAAATGATATAAATACTTCATAATGAAAATGTCTAATGAATATTTCATCGAACCGAAAAGAAGTAATGTAAATGATTTATTTTGTAATCACCATTATGAAATGATGATTTTTTACATTTAAAACAATAATTCTTTTATGGGAGATAGTTTTTTTCAATGTAGAAGGAGAATGTATTACCTTATGTATCACTAAAATTAAAACCCCATGAGATAAATTTTCCAATGAAACATATGGAACATGAATATATTGTTTTTTCATTTAAAATTATGGAGTCATCATTTGTATGTATTAAAAAGAAAAATATATACTGATCATGAAATAATGTTGTATATAGTCACTCAGAAAGTGATGAAGCAGATACATTGAATATGGTTGTAACTGATGAAGGATTATAATTTCATTATTCATTACTATCATTGAAAATAAAAAAGTGTAGATAATTTTTTTATTAAAAAAGATATTACATGATTATTTATAAAAAAATTGTAAATTTATATTTTAGATTTTTCAATAGTGAATATTCTCCATGAAATTGTGCATGAAGAAATATCCTCTATTAACATTTAAAATTTAGTGTAGTCATTGTTTTTAGACATAATAAAGTAAGCATAGAAAGAAGATCTTGTATTCTAAGAAATGGTGGAATTGGTAAAAAATTTAATTTACATAAAATTAACATATTCAATGAATGTGTTTTTAGATATATAAAAAGATTGGTGTGTCAACTATCTCTATGTTGAATGAAAATTTCATTATTGAAGCTCACACCTCTACATTTTCTATTCATCCCCACAGTACTATGATATATAAATAATAAAGAGAGTACTATTGTTGGGAAAGAATTTAGAATTTTTTGGAGTGATTATCATGATTAATTTTACTTATAGTAAGGTCAAAGAAAAATTATAATTACAAAAAGGGATGATTCATCTTTTCTAGTACCATAGTGTGGGATTCCGAAATACAAAATGAGGAAGTAGTGAAATTTTTGTTATTATTGATCAATTGAAAAAAGATACACATATCCATCCTATTCTAGATACAATGTCTTTGTATTATATTTAATGACTTTATTTCATTGAGACCATTAGGTTACAAGTAATTTGTATATCTTTTGTATCTTCCAATGATCCTTGGTTTACATCTAATTTTTGGAAAGGACATTAGAAGTCAATGGGGACTAAATTAAATTCTAGTACAAAATTTCATCTTTAATATGATGAAAAGTAAAATAAAATGATTTAGTCATTGAAATACTCACTTCATGATTGTTCAATATACTACTAGACATGTCGTTATCAATATATTTCATTAGTTTAGGTTTTATATAATAATAGGTTTCATGATAGTATAAAAATTTATCATTTTTAGGTATTATATTAAAAGAAGTGTCATTATCTTACTTATTGGGATAATGTGGGAAAAAGGATGATTTTGAAAGCATAATAATTAGAGGAAATTGTTTTAAAGGTAAATATGATTAAAAAACATATAAGAGAATCATAGAGTATAAAAAAGACCCTAGAAAAAACCGAATGAAATATCTCTCATTCAAGACAGAAAATCATATTGTTATAAATATATATCTTTTAAAATGTGTTATCTGCTTTAGTAAATAAGGATTTTTATGTCCATGGTTTATTGGACCATATAAAATTCTTCAGAAATTTTTATTATATTCTTACAAATTGGACGTTCTTCTATGATTATCTCATGTACATGATATGTTTCAAGTTCTCTTATTAATGAAATATGTACAATATTTATCTTCTGTTTGTAATCCTAAAGTAATATAGTTTGAAGGGAATACATCATATGTGGAATACTAGTTTCAGATTCATGATTGAATAAAGTATTGGTTATGGAATATGGTGACTCATCAAATAATGGTTTTTTCAAAAAAACAAGGTTGTTTAATATGAGACTTGTGAATTAAGAAATGTTATGAATAAAAAAAGTCCCCAAATGTTTAAATGATAAATAAAATTATGGGGATGAATTCTCAAAATATGGGGATAAATATTACAACCTAGGTATTTTTAATAGTAAATAAATATCCTTCTATATTAATAGTATAGAGTTATATTTTATTGAGTTATATTTATGATAAGAATATTATATAATTTTTCACTCAAAATTGAAATATTATTATTATCGCTAAATTAGTATTCATGTATTAAATAGTATCTATCAAAATATTAGATTCTAAATTTTGAATAATATATTTATAAAAAATGATATAATTTTTTAATTCATCAACTCCAAATTATATTACGGAGATTGTTTTTGAGAATTTACTAAAAATATCATTTTTTGGAGAATAATTGAAAATAATAATATTTTAAGAAAAATGTATACTCATTCCTTGTATTATCAAACACATTTTTTTATAAAAATTGGTTTTAAAATTTATACATTTTCATTTTGATAATTCTAATTAAAATTAATCTTTTTAGACCAGCATTTTAATTGATCCTGATTTAAAATCACATTTATAGTTAAATGAAATTTTTCATAAAATAGATATTCATTTTGTTTATAATATTCATATTAAATTTATTAGTTATATTTTAAGAGATTTAATATTTAAAAATGGTTTCTATACTTGATATCATCATGTCCAAATTTATCAAAGAGGTGAATTTAATTATTTGGTATTTGAATAATAATATTAGTAAAAAATGTGTCCTATAGTAAAAGGGTAAATTGAGTTAATGTAGGTTAAAACTAAGTGATTAGGACACAAAATCTCAACATAATTCTTATATTATGGATTTATTTCATTCTTTTTCACTTTATTATCAAAATTATTTTTTTATGCTTGACTTGTCCATGAAAATTAATTAATAGTATATAAATATTTAGACGAATTCCTACTATGTCATCTCCCTCAATTATACAAGGACACCATCTCCCCTTTTCTACATACTTCAATATCATGTTACCTCAACCAAACTAGAACTCCATACCTCTATAACATAACTAAAAATATCTTATAGGTCGTGGAATAATCAAAATTCCCATATTAGAAGGCCAAATATGTAAACCATAGCTGGTTGTCAAAAAAAGTGGTATAATTCTGACCATAACATTTGTTTTACTTATTCTTCTACCTCCTTAAAATGTTATTCAAATATTGTGAAATAAAACCATTGGTAAATTATATATAATCATATTTTATTATGTTAATGGAATAACTCTTTTTCATTAACATAACAATCTAATGAAAAACTAAATATATCACTCATGTTTACGTGCATACTTCCACCACTTAAGATGATTCAATTAATTTTTCATCAATGTATGTTATTGATTGTAATAATAATGGAATAAAATGAAAATATATGATATATATGATGAAAATTTCATTATATAGTGGTAACAAAAAACTATAATTTTTTAATGACCATACATGTTCGAATAAAAACATCATTCACGTGTATGTGTAGACCAATACCTCATTACTCAAAATATTATTTTCACCACTACCTCACTTGGAATGTAGATATATGTATATTTAATGAACTAATACAATTATTATTATTATATAATTATAACTATTTAAATATAAAATATAACTCACATTCATTCCCATATTTATGATAAAATCTGGAAACATTACCCATGTGTGTATACGACCTGCCATCTCCACAATTGAAACATAATTCATATTTAAATTTTACCTCACATAGTGGGATTTAATATTATATATAATATACGAAAATAATAACTATTTCATTTTTTAATAATATAATCATGATCCATTTGAACGTTGTCTTCCATCAAAAGTCATTTTCACTTATGATTTTATTATCATCAAAATGTATGAACTGAATATAATAGATTAAGTAATTAAACTTAACCAGGTAACAATTAAAAAATATTTTAAAAAATTACAATGTTTAGTAATAAATAAATTACCTAAAATAAGTTTATTATTCCAAATATAATGATCGTTTGTGATGAGTTAGACTTCAGGTATGGGACAACTAACCTTATAAAATTATATTAATTTTTTTATAGAATTATTTTTTAAAATCAGTTTCCTACCTGTCCTTGTTTACAAAATACTTTAATGAATTTATTTAGTTCGAATGAAATTAGTTTTAAACTAATTTTTTTTACCCATTGACTTTCATTCAAAAAAATTCAAAACAAATCATTTTTTTATTTTAAATGGAACCTATAGGCTTTATATAAAAAAGGAAGAAATAAATGTTGTATTTTAACAAATATGACATCGCTTACATTTCTGTTCAACAAAACACTACTTTTATGCTTGGATTCCATAAAAATATTCAATTCGTTGTCCAAATATATTCCATTCTTCCATTTTCTCTATGAATATTAATTTTATAATTTTTTTAAAATAAAATTATTTTTAATACTTTAATGTTATTTCATTAGTGATTAAGATATATTTCAAGGTATTTATTTTGAAAAGGTGGAATATTTAAAAATGTTATTTGTGATATAGTAATTGACCATTATATATGATGTTGAGTGAGATTAATAAATCTTATATGATTGGTGAGGATGATATATCATGTATGACAGGTGAGGCTGATAGTACTTTTACAATAGGTGGTCCTAAAATAGATTTCTAATTCATAGGGTATGATCGTATGATTTGATAAAGAGAATGATTATGTTAATCTAGGTGGTTTCTCAAATGGATTAAATTTGTATCCCGTTAATTCTAACATGAGTGTACATGATTTACGAATATAATTCGGTAAGATGCGTATATGTGTTTATATTTTCATGTTATGGTGTTTTATGGTTAAATTTGAGAAAAAAAGTGTGTTCCCCTGGTGGATTTGATTTATATTATATAGTTATTGTGTGATGTGAAAAATGCAATCATTTTATATGTTTTCTTGTTTTTCACACAACGAACGGATTTCATACTTTTATTTTTCTTACTAATAATTTTGTGCTCATCCCCCATTTTAAATATTTTTTATAGTGTAAAATAATGAGTAAGAATAAAGATTAATCCAGGATTTAATAAATAATGATTTTTTTCTCAAATGAAAAAAATGTTTCATTCTGAATTTTTTATATAATGGGAAAAAATCATAGTAATTAAAAGTGTCCACTTTATATGTATGTTTTTTTAATTGTTATGAACTACTTTTTTAATCCTCTAAAACTAAAAGGCATTAGGAATGGAATAATATGAATTATAATCTAAATACACTAGTATTTGTATTTTTTTTGATTCTTTATAACATGCATTTAATTAATCCATAAAAATAAATTCCACGTAAGTCATATGCTGAATAGAACCCAAATAATGTAATCTTCACCAAACTAAAAACACCTAAACTCCATTACCATCATTAGTTATACATAATATCTTAGTAGTAGCAATATTGGGGGATCCAAAAATTAGTGATGATAATATATAAATCGATTATCTGAAAACCTTTATAGAGGAACCATACCTCTTTGTTTGGTCTATGTATCTATTTTGGCGATAATGTAATTCATATGTAGATGACCCAAAAATCACCACTATGGAGTCACATACTCCACATAGTATATAGAGGAACATTTCCGATGAATATTCATGCTATCAGAGGTTACTATCCCTACGTCTTCACATGTTGTCTCATCTACTCATCAACATCATATATTTGATTATATGAAGTCTATATTATAAATATTACTTAAAAAATCCATGTATAATAAAGATATAAGAACTATGATGTTATATAAGAAAAAACACTCATAATGGACTTTATCTGATTCCAAAACTGAAATTCAAGTTAGAATATTTTAAGAATACTAAAAACTACCAAGTGTGTGACATATAACCCATATTACATGGTGTATTAGAATTAATAGTATATAATAAGACAGCATTGATACAAATTACATATGGATTTTAACTACATGTAATGTCTCTATAGAATATATAATGTCTGATACCCATGGAGAAGTAAAAAATGTACTACATTGGAAATCTATGGTAGGTAAACTACACACAAAACATTTTACTTATGGAAAATGCAATGTGAAACCACTAGGAATGTTTGTTGATTAATGTAGGTAAATTTCTAGACCCCTCACTATTTATACACATCATATTTGAGGGAACCCATGGTTTTTGGGTTAAAACATCCACAATGAATGTAACACGTGTTCATGAAGAGCCACTTCCTTCAAAATACATAGTGTATGACCTGAATTCACATGTTTTGTGAGATTTAAAATTAAAGGTAAACCAAAGTTTCATAGGATATGGAATAAATTAAATCTCACATAGAGGAATAAACAATGTGTTGTTGAATTTTCTATATCTAAAACAAATGACAATCCATGTCCTCTACTACGTCTACTTCCAATAATGCCTCAACTATTTAACATACCCAATTGCCCCATATCCCTGATAAAATATTTCTTAATATTTTATGTCCATATTGTTTCACTTATATTCACCATAATATAAAAACACATGAATTCACAGACAACCATGTATTTATTTCACATAACAACTATATATTATGAAAAATAATCTTTTTGTGTTGAACCATCAACTATTCAGATGTCTAGTATTATCCACACTACAAGATTTGGAATAAATTTAGGGATCAAGAAAGGGGTTTGGTTTCGAGAAAAAAATTTCATATAATTATGTTCTTCAAATTTATTGAAAGAATGTTTAAAACAAACATTAATGATCTTAATCCATGTAGTATCAACCACAAAATTTAATCTAACTAAAGTAATAATAAGAGAAAATTGGAAATTAATATTTCATAATATTTTTAAATAAAAAATAATTCTATTGAAAATGTCATTATTCATATGAAAATACATTTTCATTATTAAAAATTATAGCATAAATTATTTTTAACCCAATCATCCATCCTTCATTATTATTTTAATATATACATAAAATCTGGTAATATATATATTATTTATCATTTCAGACATATTATATTGAGCTTCATGATTTCACACTAACAGAAAAATAAACCATGTAATTCATAATAAAATAACACAAGTTTCATATTTTATTATTAAAAAATATTAAAACTAGTTTTTTAAAGAATAAAAAATTATGATAATAGGAATTCGATTATCTGAAAAAAGATGTGACCATAAGAGATAGATTTTACTATCAAGATAGCGACTCACTAGCAAATTAATTATCATACTACAATCCACACATGTAATCGATACCCCCATGAATAACATCAATCCAACATGTCAAAATTGAATAAATTCCATGATAGGTTTTCCTTCTTTCTCCAATGGAAAATCCTGGGGTTGTTAATATAAATTCAGATTTTTTTTATCATAATTAATTTGAATGTCAATAAATGGTCACATTAATTAAAAATCTTAAAATAATTAGTTATGCATTTGAATACAAAATAAGGAAATTAAAGCCTTTTTTGGAAACACCAACTGTTCTTGACACAATTGAGGTGTTTGAATTCCCATGTGAGTCTTTATTTAAGAGTTTTAAATTATTCCAATGGGCATGTATAAAAATAATATATTAAATATGACATGAGTTTTTAAATGAAACATTTCACTAATTAAAACAAAGAATCATTACAAACACCTTTCTAAATATTATTAAAAATATTAAATGGATGTTTTTAAGAAATACAGGTCTATGTATTTGTTATATTTTTAAATGAGTTTTATGAAAATTAAATGTGTATTGTTATCTAATGTCTATAAATGTTTAGATCTTTTATAATTTGTGGTCATAAATGACACATTAAGTGAAATTATAATTAAACAATCAATTTATGAATACATTTATCTATAACCAATGTTCACCAAAGAGTATTATAGGTTTTGTGAAATGTTAAAATTATTATTTTTCAAAATTTATTTAAAGATATATAATCATTTCATGTGGCACAGAAGATGTTTTTTGTGCTAGATTAGACTTCATATATATAATATTGAAGTTATATATCATATGTATTTGGTATGGTAAGGGTTCGTGTTTCACATTTATATTTTCCCATACATGAAGTTGTATAAGATAAAAATTATCAGATCCTTCATGCATTTATTCATTTCTCACTCTATCCATGATGATGTGAAAATTAGGGTTTGTTCAGTACGTATTGGACCAAATTATACATTATGTTTATTCTAAAATTGATATGTTATCCTATATGGATAATATAAATGTTGAGAACATGATATAGATATACTAATGTTTTGTTTGAATATTACTAGTCAAATGATATGATGTGATTATATATTGGATGAGTTGAATTTGGTAATCTCATCCATGAGTGAGATTGATATAGGATTTGTTGATCTATATAGTATTCCAATACTATGAAAATCAATTATATATGACAACTGATATGATAATTACATTCTCATTGTCTCTATTTTTACTCGACATATCGAAAAAATAGATAATAAATGTAATATTTTTATGACATATATGGTGGAAACATGTAATATGATACATGTGTTTGATACATATAAATATACAATCATTTCATAACATTTAAATCATTTATCATTTTCCAGTTGACACTCTTTTCCAAAAAATTAGTGTTGGTAAATTTCTAATTTTCACAACATTGAAAAGGGAAATTTTTTTTCCTTAATGTATAAGGATTATGTTTTTGAATAATTGATACATACCATAAATGTGTTTTTTGGTATATCTGGATGAGTTATAAAACAATTTTCAGAAATATTTTTATATGATGTAGCATAATGTGAATTTTATTAATATATTATATACAGTAATTTTTAATAAATTTTTGTAAAAAGTTTTGGATATTATAACACCATATGATTTTGTGAAATATATTTTTTTAATTAACTTAATCTTTTATATATTATATATTTCATGAATCTCTGAATATAACTTGTGTTATATGAAATCATTATGTTATTAATACATTGTATAAAACACCAAGTTGAGCTTTCCTTTCATGAAACCCCATATATTTTCATTTAGTATATGAAATACAATATTTGGTTTGTATCACATATAATGCATAATTCTTCTGATATCTTCTGTTACACAAAAGACATAGTTTTACCAAAATACAATGCAGAATTAATATTATTATAATACTATTATAGTTACCACCTAGATGTTGAAATGAAAATTAAAAATTATATTAATAAAATTATGATGAAATAACTTGAATACCTTTGTGGTCAATTGGCTATAAATTAAATTCTGAACTATTTGTAATTAAATAAATTTTATTTTGGAGAAAATTATATTTCAATGTACAAAAGCCTTTTTATATAAATTTGTTAAACAAACCAATATTAGTGTATTATTTCAATAAAATTTATATATTACAAATTCAGTCAAAACTTTTAAGACATTTACAATAGATTTAAAACGAATAAAATAAGAAGAAATCAATTTCCTAAATAAAAATATGTATATTTCAAATTGAAAATTTACCTTCATTTAATGACTACCCAATTTTAAATATAATTTTTGAAAATTTTATAATTTTTATAAGAAGCAATTATACTAATATTCATAAATGGTTATATAATAATTTACATAATTTTAACATTTGATATTTTTCTATAATGTTTAGAGTTTTGATGAACAATTAAAAATAAAGAATTTTAATTGAAAACTCATTTTTTATATTTTCTATTTTTGTAGAAAAATTATTTGTTGAATTTTTTTAACGTATAATTAGTAAAATTTTAAATCAACTAAACTAATTTTGGTTATTGGATCCTATTTCTCATTGAAAATGGATTTAAAACCTTTTCAAATATTAGAGGTATTAACTTTAAAACCCCATCCTTTGATTCCGCCTATGACATTAATTTTAAATTAATTTTATTCAATTTTTTGTGAAAAATTTGGAAAAATGGATTCTATATTTTTAATAATAAATTAAACATTTAGTAAATAGGCCCCATTTATATCCTGAATATATATATAGTGACATCAGTAATTTTTATTACCATAGTTAATGGTGAAATGGGTAATTAATGGTTAAAATAAAATTATGAATATTATAAAATTACCCTAACACCTAAAAAATGTTATTAGATGAATATTATTTGACCCATAACACATAAGGTTATTAATGAAAAAATTTAATGGAAACATTTCCGATATAATAACTTGGATATTATTAAAATTTATGAGAGTGAAAAAGTATCAAACTATTAATTTTAACAAGTATAACAAATTTAATATTTATATAAAATTATGATATGATAGACTATATATTTTATTCATAAATCTAAAAGTTTTATACAACTCAAGGATATTTATTTTTTATTTTTCATAATAAATAATTATCATAAATAAATAAAAAATGATGATGTAGTAACAATTAAATTAATGAAAAAATCAATTAAATGTAATTGGAAATATTAAATGAAATAAAATTCAACTTAATGAAGGCTCAAAAAGAATTTCCCAGTTTTTATGACAATTTAGGGGTATATAAAAATAAATTTTTAAAATTTATTATACTGTATCGATTCTATTCAAGTCATTGTTATGAATAGTGTAAAAATTGACAATAATTATATTTTATGATTATAATATTTTATTAAATTATTTAAAAATTATAAAAAAATAAATAAGGAAAAAGGGGATAAATTATGATCTAAAATATTATAAATTGACCATTTAGGGTTCAATTTACACTTGAATATTTAAACACTGAACCATTAATCACAAAAAAAAACTATTCATCCACATTGAAATAAAAATATGTTAACAAATGGTTAATCATAAATACAAGGTTTAGAAGTACATCAAAACAATTATAGTCAATATGGGTTTATGGTAATAGAACCCTATCACACATTATATTCGTATAAAATTCTAATTTTAGGAATTCAATTTGATATTATATTTGTTATAAATTAATCTTTTATTAAATTCTAAAACATGCCCCTCCCCTCTCTTATAAAAGGATGACTCTACATTCCTCTTATTCATACATAGAATCCAATTCGGTTTTGAAAAACTATTTAAAAATATACTCTCAACTACACTCCCTTAATTTTATAAGCCTAAATTGGTGTCTGAAGTCAACCAATAGAGTACTTTTGTGAAAACCAAATACTTATAGTCAATGAAGTGGTAACATTCATCAACAAATGGTTTTCTTTTATTTCTTACATAAACCATTAAAAGTAATTTAATTTCATGTTTATATAATAAAATAAGTATAAATAATTCAATTATGAGTGTTTATATTAAATAATTAGCCTACATTCAGACACAATTCTGTCAAATGGGATACACAAACATCGTATGTGTCTGCGGTAGACTACCACCTCACAAACTGATATCGATCATTCTTATATTTACACATTCAATACTTGATAATAATGATGTGTTTTAAATTTTTTATAAGATATATATTTATGAAATTAATGATGTAAAATTCTTATTTAAATATTTTATAATAGATACTTTATGGTTTCCATTATTGTGAATCAGATATCTACATTTGTGGAAGTGTGGACTACTGTCTCCTTAATGCGATCTGATCCATTCACACATTAAGTTGAATAAATTATGTATGGTTTAATTAAATTTATATAAAATAAATGAAATTATAAATATATTGGAATGATAATATATATATTTCACTTACCTTCTTTCATTCAATACATCAAGAAAATAGAAACAACGTTCTTTTGTACGTATAACCTACCATCTACATGAACGATGTATTTTATTATTTAATTATTTATCTAATAGATTATTATAAATAAATATATATTAAATATGGACGATATTTTTATAGAGGTTATAATTTTTTATAGAATTTTATCATAATATAATTATGAGGTAAAAAAATTTAACAAATCAAAACACATGAGAAAAACAAAGCGGATATAACCTGAAGCATAACATTAACAGTGAATTGTTAATAAACAGGTAATATAAAGTCATACTAAAATAAAATATGGTATTATAATTAAAAATATTGGTTAATAATATATTTATAATAATGATATATTTATTATATTGGATTTTCATAATAGTATGAAAGGATTCAAGACATAAGGTAACGGTCTTCTTATTACAATTTTATTTCTATGGGATATATTCCATATTCATCAATTGTTCTTATAGTGTGGTGTATATAATGAAATATGAAATTTTATATCATGAATTCAATTTATTTTATGGCATTAAATGTATATATTTACATTACTATTTCATTGGGCTCACGATACATATGTTACTTCAGTAATAAAGCGACTCTACTCCCACTTTTATTTTTACGAGACTTATCCCATATTCTCCATTAATTTATTTTCCGTGGGGTATATTATTCTAAGTAATGTTATAAAATTTCCTTATACAAAAACATATTTGTATTTAAATAACATTTTTATAATATCTGTTTCATGGGGTTTATGTTTCAAATGTTACCAAATGAGTAACATATTTTTATTTAAATTTGACTCCTTTGAGACATATGTTATGATATGAACCTATATTATTTTATAAGGAGTTTATAATACCTATTGACATTTTTTATCATCAGTTACATTCCTTTTCTGATATTATGAGTTTCATTTAATGTTATTCTCTCTTCAGTCTGAATTTTTTTAATTCAGAAACCATGTTTTCTAATGATTATAAAATTTTAAATGATCCTTTAATAAATTAAATAAAAAATGTTTTAAAAAATGTTTAACATAGTTTTGAAATATATATATATATATATTCATGATTATTTTCAAAGAAAAATGTTTTGTAATAGTTTTATGTTTTAAAAATCAATTTCAAAATTGAAAAATATATTTTTCAGAAAAATTATTTCCAATGATATTTCAAAACCATTGACCATTTTAGATAACATTATTTGATGTTAATTTTTATTTAATGTGGCTATGATTCAATGAAACTATCCTTAATTTATATATGGTTAAATTATTTATATGATAAATGAATTATGTTCTCATGGAAAACATGTGTATGATTTTCATAATTAGATAGGCAGGACCTATATATCCATTTAATGCATTAGGTAATTATATATATCTAATGAGATAGAAATGGATAGAATGTGGAGTGAAATCAGTTCAATAATGGAATTTTACCACTAATATGGTATTTTAAGTTATCCTTTACTACTGTTATGGTCATGGGAGTGAACTATTACTACCAAGATGGTATGGGAAGTTAACCCATAAAACTACAATATCTTTTCTAGTGAAGAATCAACTATTATTGAAATCGTTTTATATGGTTATACATCTACCACAATTTAATTCATTATTTCTATTTTATTTTTTAGGTCATCTGATTCAAAAATACTCATGATTCATGTCTTATAAACAACCATTATTTATTCCAAGATTCATATATATGATCTTTGATATGCAGGTTATAGTCTTATAATGTTATGATAATGTTCTCGTACCTTTATGGTCATGATTATGCTTACATATCTCCCTTGTTTACCCTTACCGAGAATATGATCTCACCCTTTATTATGTTTCTTTTCTCTATGATACGAATAATGGTACAACATTTTATATATCAAAAAATAGTAATAGTTATGATTAAATAAGTAGAAAACAAATAGATATATTATGAAAAAATTGTTTAGGATTCTATGTTTCGAAAGCCACTAAAATAAAATGAACACTTTCCTTGGGTTTGTTTAAAGAATTAAAAATTCTTGATAATAAAATTTAATGTACATGTAAATTATGAAAGGTTTGTAATAGTTGGTGTTAGAGTAATGGTTTAGTCGGCATTTGGAAACTCAGATAAGAAAACATTAATGAGACCCATATGTATATTTCTAAGGATGTGTCTTGGGATGACTTGTAATATCTTAGATTTTTCCATGTGTTATTTTAATGTTATGTGGGAATTCATTTGAGACAAGGATTTGAGATGGCATCTTGTTCCGAGGCCCAGTGAGCCCAGAAAAAATGTTTGAATTTAACTAAATAAATAAATTATTCACGCGTATGGTTTTCCTAAAAAAGTGGAATAACTCTTGAAAGGTTTCTCAGATCGGAAATCTGAGGGCAACGTTGCATCCTGAGCAGCGGGATTACCCTAGGAGAGACCTAACATCAACTGGCACATGTCGGTGTTGAAATCCATTTATTGGATGTAATTGTAATAAAATATTTAATTAAAATATTTTATGGTGGTGAATATCTTTTTATCATTTTTAAATAAAGGCTTGTGTAGGGGTCCAGGGTTACAGACCTCATAACCCTGAAACCCCATGAGGCTCCTGAAAAGTGCTGGAGGAAAACCCCAATGAAGCCACGACGTTCATGATGGGTTTCACAAGCGACGATGACGCGATGAATGGATCTTCACCAATGAACGACACAGATCCGTATAGGATGTTTGATTTTTGGTTTCCTTCACCGTTCTTGATTCCTACGATGAACGCAGACTAATCCTCGAACAAATTATCCCACGGATCATTCATATTTTCAGGATGGGATTTTTGCGGGGATTTTGTGCATTTCATTCTTGAGTTTATTTTGGATAGTTAATATTCTAATGGTGGTGAACCAATATCGACACGAACATCGATCGAGGTCTTTCCCTCTCGATTTGTTGTGCTTTTATTCCCCAATTTCTCGTGTTCTTTATGTGCCTTATAAAATTTCATCACAGAGATATGAACGATGGATCATTGCGCATTCGTTGTATGATACAACGATCCAAAATTGAAGATCTAGTGTCGGAACAACCCCACATTGGTGCAGCTGCGGTGGCAACATACAGATTGAAGTGGATCATATGATATCATTCTTAGAGCGATTTCTGCACGGATGACCGGAATCGGATTTCAGAGCTGATAAAAGGTCCAAAACCCATGGATTCGGCATCATGATGATGTGGCGAACCATGATCTTGAGTTTCACAGAAAATGGTCAAGAGAAACGTGATCCGGAAGATCAGCCGAGGCGCGGAGGAAGAAGACGGTTTTGGGAATTTCCCTACAACACATAGTGTAGTATGGGATACATAGTGTGTGTTCATCGGTGGGCCACATGTCATGTACTACAGGAGTCCAAATACATGGGTTGGGTACACGGCCAAGGACACGGCGTGTATACCCTTCCTCGGCCAGACCCGACCAGATACACGGGATACCCCGTGTACTGGTACACGGGTAGGCGACACGGATAGAGACCGTGTACGGGCACAAGGACAGTGTACACGGAATGAACCCCATGTGCTTAGACACGACATGTAATCTTACTTCATTCCTTGTAGTGACTTTTTGTACGAAAAGAGTAGATGACATGGGCCTTTTACCCGGGCAGTACCCGGAGTCCATGAACACAACGTGTGATTCTTCTACACGCCGTGTAGTTGAGTTTTACACAGCTTGGAAAAATGACATGGACCGTTTACATGGGAAGTACCTGGGGTCAATGAACACATCGTGTAACCATACTACACGTTGTGTAACCTATTTTACATGGATTTAGCCAGTTACCTTCTGTAACATGGACGATTTTACTTAGGGTTCGTCCCCTTGGTCTTTCTCTCGAAGTTTTCCGGTATCATTTCATATGTACAAGAGTATGATCCCTTTAGTAGGACGTCCAGAATAGAGTTGTTGGAATCCCCTCTGTGAGACATAAAGCCAGAACCTATATTCATTCTTGGAACCCTAGGTAGAGTTCTTGGTATCTAAGTGACCAACCTTACATGGGTGCTGATCTAATTCATAGCGGATTAGTTCAGACTGAGTTGTTAGAATCACCCCATATTTGTTGGTTGTGATCCTCATTTGAACATCGTATTCTCAAGTACTTGTGGAGTGTATTCTCCCTGAATGTTTACATGGTTTCTCTCTCTTCAGACCTAAGACTGTATTCTCCTTGTTATTTTTTTTTTAGAATCTTCGAGCTGGATCTTAGTGGTGGTTTAATGATGGTTGATCGTGCATGAGTATATCTAGATATTCTTGTTATATGTTCTGTAAACATATATTGTGTAGAGATGAATGAATCATTCCTTCATGGTATTTTACCTTATTGTATTCATTTGTGGTTTTCGGGGTGTCCTACTGGGTATTGTTATACTATCCCATGCACGGGCTTTGCCCGCACGTTTTGTGTCTTGTGTTGACGAGTGAGCCTTTGACAGGAATCTTGGTAGACCAGGATCAGATGGTGCTCAATGAGATCAGGCAGGCCGAGGTGTGTTCCTACGGCTACAGATGATAGTCCCAGTACCTTTCATCACAGGTTGGACTTTTATGTAGACTCTCTTTTAGTGGGATTTTACTTTTGTCCCATGGTTTTTACCTTACTATACTTTACTTTCATGTCGTACTCTGTTGGTTGGGATTTTAGTGTATGCATGCTTTTCCATCTTTAGTAGTTTTTACATTTAATATTTTTGAGCTTGAAGATGTGTGTGTGTGTGTGCAGGTATATAGGAAATGCCTCCCATGTTAGTATCATGCCAACTCGTTGCTACTCACCAGCCCCTGGCCTATTGGAGGTGGGCCTGGGGAGTTGCGACGCAAGCCCCACTGGGATGGGTCGTGACAGAGTGGTATCAGAGTTGGTCGGTTCGACCTTAGGTACAAGATTCTGTGAGTTGGTTTTGGGAAACTATGTTAAGTGTTTCGAGTTTGGATTCCAGGCCAGGGACCCCAGTGTTGGTGTGGGTGGCTAAAATATCCATACACCAGGACTCTGATATCATTCTTTTCGACTCGCAACATGAGAACACTAGTTGCAAAGGAAAATAGTGGCACATGAATCATATAGGAATGGTTTTTGGTTTCCATGTACTTCTTGAGTTAGCTCTCCAGATATACTTACTGACTAAGATAGATCTTGTTTCTTCATAGGATGCCTCCACGATGAGCACCCGCTAGGATCTATCAGCTCGATCACGAGAATGACCCCCTCATTGATGAAGCTTCGATACAGGGACCTGATCCCCCAGTTTTACCATCGGGTGGTGTGCCTATTATTCCACCACCTGTGGAGCAGTGTTTAGTTCCTGCTGTACCAGTAGAGGAGGAGCATAGGCTGAGCGCACTCCAAGAGTTTTAGAGATAGAGACACCTCTGGTTTCGAGGCGAGCCTGACCCTCAGGCCATAGAGTACTGGCTTGAGGCAATGGCTAGAGTCTTCCGTTTGGTCAGGACACCAGCAGACTAGATGGTGATCCTGGCAGCGAACCTTCTGCAGGGCTCGGCAGGGCGATGGTGGAATTTGGTTATCCGGACACCCGATGAGGCAACTCTTGCGTGGTCAGAGTTTGAGGGTCTCTTCAGAGATGAGTTTTCACCAGTTAACCTTAGAACAGTATGTATACTGGAGCTTCTTTAGCTCCAGCAGGGAACCATGACAGTGACTGACTATTCAACGGGGTTTACCGACCTCTCACAGTACTTGATGAATATGGTCATGGATCATTACTTCAGAGAACAGACATTTGAGTGGGGCTTGCGCAGAGACCTCTGAGCTAGCATCATCCCTATTATCACTAATACTTATGCTGGGGTGCTCGAGAGGGATTTTGTGGTCGAGAGCTTCTTTTCGGAGCAGAGACAGCCCGCAGTTGTCAGTAGTGAGAAAGCTTGAGCAGAGACTTTGACAGCGGGAGCTGACATTAGGGACCCTGGCATGGGAGATGTTTTCAAAATAGATCCCAAGACTGGGGATCTACCCTTCAGGGTTCGAAGTGTGCATCAAACTATCCTCAAGAGAGGCAGTTCTACACTTGTGATTGTAGAGGACATCTCACTTGAGATTTTCCGAACCGTCATACTACTGACATGGGAGCAGTGGATGGACCATTGAGTCTAAGGAAACATGTGAAGCAGACAGATCCACAGGGCGGAAGGCTTGGTAGAGGAGCTGGGAGAGCAGGTGTAGGTGGTTAGTGTTTTAACCTTTTACCACCACCACCCCCAAGAGGTCCACCCCAGGCTCAGGGATCTGGTTGACAGCGGTAGGGAGACCTGCAGCCAGTGGAGACTTATGATCCATGTACTCCCGGAATGATTAGATGTACAATCTCTGTCTTTTCTACTTTGGATGTCGTTTTGATAGACACAGGTGCTAGTCATTCTTTTCCGGCTTCTTATCTTGTTTGAGACATTGAGAATCTAGTTGAGCCGTTGACATGACCCTTATGCTTAGAAACACAGAATGGAGAAGATTCAGAGATCACACACCTTTGCAGACAGTGTGACCTGACCCTTGGAGAATAGAGTTTTGGTTGGAACCTCTTGCTGGTAGCATCGAGGCCTTACAATGTCATTCTTGGTATGGATTGTCTATCCACAGTTCATGACCATAATTATTGTTTTAGGTGAAGGGTTCACTGTGTCCGCAGGGATGGAACGAGGTTCTCCTTCATCGATGAAATGGATACCAAGGTTGTGCAAGATGGGATCGTGCGTAGGAAGGTACAGTCGATCTCACATTAGCTGGCTAGCTTAGCCCTTGGCACAATAGATGTTTTGTGTTTCCAGTTTCCAGCAGTAGTGGCTGAGTACAAGGACGTCTTCCCAGAGGATGTCCCTAGACTAACTACCCATATGTAGATAGATTTATACATGGATTTGTAACCTGGGACGACACCGATATCAGCATCAGTATACCAGATGGCTCCTGCAAAGTTTCGTGAGATGAGAGTGCAGCTAGAAAACATGCAGAGGAAGGGCTTCGTGAGACCTATTGTTTCACCCTGGGCCACCCCAGTATTGTTTTCCAAGAAGGAAGACATGATCTTGAGGCTGTGTGTGGATTACCGGCACTTGAATTAGGTGACCGTGAAGAACTGGTATCTACTACCGAGGATCAATGACCTCTACAACCAGTTTAGAGGGGAACAATGGTTCTCAAAGGTTGATCTATCATCAGGCAATAACTAGTTGTGAGTACAGGATGAGGATATACTGATGATGGCTTTCAGATGGCACTACGGTCAAAATAAGTACTTTCTGATTCCCTTCGGCATGATGAACTCCCTGGTAGTGTTTATGGGACTGATGAACCAGATCTCTCAGCCCTATCTAGATCAGTTCGTAGTGGTCTTCATCGATGATATCCTGGTGTACTCTACATCCGAGGAGGAGCATGTGAGGCACCTAAGGGTGGTTCTCGACACACTCTGAGAGAACTAGTTGTATGGGAAACTCTGAAAGTTGAAATTCTGGATATAAGAGTTCCACATCAAGGGACACATTATCTTAACAAATGGTGTAGCAGTGGACCATGCCATGGTAGATGCAGTGTTAGCATGGGAGCCACCCCATATCATGATGGAGGTACGGAGATTATTTGGGTTGGCAGGATACTATTGGAGATTCATTCTTGATTACTCTTGGATTTCAGCAGCCGTGACATCTTTGACCCGAAAGGGGAAGCCATTCGTGTGGACCGAGAGATGCCAGCAGGCTTTTTAGCTATTGAGACAGAGTTTTATGACCTCCCTGATCTTGAGATTACCAGAGGAAGGTGTCGAGTACATAGTGATCTATAAATCATTAGGAACTGGTCTTGGGTTTTTCCTGATGTAGAGGCATGTAGTGATTGCATATGGCACATGTCAGTTGAGTTCACACGAGTAGAACTATACGACCCATGATCTTGAGTTAGCAGCAGTTCTCTTCACATTGAAGATGTGTCGGCACTACCTGATGGGCGAGAAGTTTATCATCTACTCTGATTACATGAGTCTCAGATATATCATTTCTCAGAAGGATCTGAATTTGAGTTAGAGGCAGTGGCTTGAGTTCCTCCAGGATTATGACATTGAGATCGTTTATACTCCTAGGAAGGGGAAAGTTGTGGTAGAAGCTCATAGCAAGAGATCCAGTTCACAGTTGATGGATGAGGTGACGAGGCAGTTGGCCTCTTTACAGTCATCCTTTGTGGATAGAGATGAGGGAGCTTACCTTCCGTCAATGGTTGTTACTACTCCACTCTTACATCAAGATAGGGGAGCACAACTCGAGAATGCTAGTTGTGAGACATTATGTGCTCAGATATTCGCAGGTGATGCTACTGATGGATATTCAAAATGTGAGGAGCACATTATTATTTTCAGAGGGCACACAGTAGAACAAGTGACGTTGTAGGAGGAGGTTCTAAGGGAGTTCCATACATCTACTTTGGTGGTGCATCCAGGCACGGAAAAGATGTACCAGGACCCCTGACTTCAGTTCTTGTGGCTATGAATGAAGAAGAGTGTGGTAGAGTTTGTTTCTCGTTTCCTTACTTGTCAGCAAGTAAAGGCTGGGCACCAGGTGCCAGCAGGTTTGACATATCTCCTTGATGTTCCATAGTGGAAGTGGGATGGGATATCCATGGACTTCATGATGGGTTTTCCACATATTTCCATAGGACATGATTCCATATGGGTGATCTTTGACCAACTCTCCATGTTGTCCCACATCCTATCCATACGGGAGCAGAGTTAGATAGAGAGCTTGGGACTCCTCTACGTGCAGGATATAGTTCGACTTCATGGAGTTCCATCCACGATCATTTCACATCGTGGTTTTCATTTCACCTCCTGGTTGTGGAAGGGATTGCATGAAGCTTTTGGGACTCAGTTACGCTTGAGCACAGTGTTCCATACTCAGACTGATGGTCAGATGGATCAGACCATCCAGGTTCTGTAGGATATGCTACGAGCATCCATACTTGACTTCGGTCATAGTTTAGAGGATCACCTACCACTGGTGGAGTTTTCTTATAACAACAGTTGTCATTCTACTATTTGTATGGCACTATTCAAGGCTTTGTACGGGGGAACTTGCACGTCACCACATTGCTAGACTGACCCAGGAGAGTCCGCACTCATGGGCCCAGAGATGGTACGAGATACTACAGAGAAGGTGTAGTTCATCTAGGAGAGGATGAAGACTATGTAGAGTTGGCAGAATTCTTATTCCGACAGGAGACAGAGGCCCTTGGAGTTCGAGGAGGGAGACCTTGTGTTAGTTCGAGTCTCACCTCAACGAGGATTGTGGTGATTTGGACGAGGCGACAATCTATCTCCTAGGATCATCAGATCTTTTCAGATTCTGAGTAGAGTTAGCGAGGTGGGATATCTCTTGGCTCTTCCTCTTTAGATGGACCTGGTACACAATGTCTTCCATGTGTCACAGCTACGGAGGTACGTGCATGACCCATCGCACGTTATCAACTAGGGCGAGCTGGACATCGAGGATGGAGCGACATTTTCTGAGAACCCAGTGGATATCAAGGATCGACCAGAGAAGATACTTCGTGGGTGAGCTATTTCCTTGGTGTGTGTCTGGTGGAAGCATGAGAATCTCCAGGAATGCACGTGGGAGCAGGAGGCTCAGATTCGTGTGCAGTACCCGCATCTTTTTGAGTAGCCCTTGTTTTAGCTTTTCGTGTACGAAAAATTCCCATGGTGGGTGTGATGTAATGTCCCAGAATTTTACATGTGTTATTTTAATATTATGTGGGAATTCTTTCGAGACTAGGATTTGAGACGGCGTGCAGTTCCGAGGCCCGGTGAGCCCAGAAAAAATGATGGAATTTAATTAAATAATTAAATTATGTGCACGTATTTTTTTCCTGAAAAATTTGAATAACTCATGAACGGTTTCTCATATAGGAAATATGCGGGCACCGTTACCTCTAGAGTAGTGGGTTTACCCTAGTAGAGGCCTAACATCGGCAGGCATAGGTTGGTGGTGAAATCCATTTTTTGGACATCACCATAATTAAACATATAATTAAAATATTTTATGGTATCGAATAACTTTTTATCCTTTTTAAATAAAGTTATGCGCAGGGGTCCAAGGTTGCAGACCTCATAACCCTGAAACCCCAAGAGGCTCTAAGAAATCTCTAGGGGAAAAGGCCAATGAAGAGACGGCGTTGTTGTTGGGATTCACCGGCGACAACAACGCGACGACATGATCTTCGCCTACAAACACTGCGTATCTACGTAGGTTGTTTTATTTTTGGTTACCCTCCCATTTATTGATTCCTATGATGAACACGGACTAATCCATGAACAGATTAGCCTGTAGATCGATCATATTTGCGGGATGGGATTTTGCGGGGATTTTGGAGATTTGATTCTTGAGGTTATTGTTGTTCGTTAATCTTATAATGGCGAATAACCATGATTGACACGAACATCGATTGAGTTTCATCCCTCTGGATATGTTGTTCTTTTCTTCCCTGATTTCTCATGTTCTTTGTGTGCGTTATACACGTTCTTCATAGATATATGAATGATGGATCATAGTCCATATGTTGTGTGATGCAATGATCCCAAATTGAAGATCTGGCATTGGTACAACCCCACGGAGGTGAGACTGCGGTGGCGATGGACAGATCTAAGCGAATCAGAAGATATTATTCTTCAACCAATTTCCGCACGGATGACCTGAATCAGATTTCGGAGCTGATCGAAGGCCCAAAACCCATGGATTCAGCATCAAAATGATGAGGCGACCCATGATATTCTATTTCACATCAAATAGACAAGAGAAATGTGATCTGGAATATCGGCCGAGGTGTGGAGGAAGAAGACAGTTTTGGAAATTTCCCGACTGCACGAGGTGTGTTATGGGCTACACTGCGTGTGTTCGTTGGCGGGCCACATATAGTGTACTCTGAGAGTACACATACATGGGTTGGGTATAGGGCCAATGAAACAACGTGTATACCCTTCCCTGGAAAGACCCAGTCAGATACACGGGATACCCCATGTACTAGTACTTGGGCAGGCGACATAGATAGAGACCGTGTATGGGCAGAGGGCCAGTGCACACGGAGAGAACCCCTGGTGCTCAGTCACGACGTGTAATATTACTACATGATGTGTAGTGAATTTTTATATGACAAGCCTAGGTGAAACGGGACATTTACACGAACAATACCCAAATTCAAGGAACAAGACGTGTGATTCTTCTACATGCCGTGTAGTTGAGTTTTACACAGCTTGGACGAATGACTGGAGCCGTTTACAGGGGTAGTACCCAAGGTCAAGGAACACGGCGTGTAACCATACTACACACCATGTAACCTATTTTACATTGCCTTAGGTAGTTTCCTTATGTGAATTGGACTAGTTTCCTTAGGGTTCATCCCCTTTGTCTTTCTTATGATAGTTTCCAGTATCATTTCCTACATTCATGAGTATGATCACTTCAGCAGGAATTCCTAAATAGAGTTGTTGGAATCCCATCTGTGAGACTTAGAGATAGATCCTCTATTCAATCATGTAACCCTAGGTAGAGTTCATGGTATTGACGTGACCAACATTACCCGAACGCTGGTCCTCTACTTAGAGGATTAGTTCAGACAGAGTTTTTGGAATCAACCCATAGCTATTGGTTTTGATCCTCATCTGAACATCGTATTCTCAAGTACTTGTGGAGTGTGTTCTCCCGTAATGAGTACTTTGTATCTCACTCTTCAGACCTAGGAGTGTGTTTTTCATTGTTACGTGGTTAGTTGAATCATTGAGTTGGATCTTTGTGGTGGTTTCATGATGGTCGATCTTGTATGAGTATATCTAGATATTCTTGTTATATGTTCTATAAACATATACTGGGAGGAGCTGAATGAATCATTTTTTTGTAGTATTTTCCCTTGTTTTATTCCTTTGTGGCTTTCGAGGTGTCATACTCGGTATTCTTATACTCACCCATGCATGGCATTTTCCCTCACTTGTCGTGTATTGTGAAGATGAGAAAGCCTTTGACAGGATTCTAGGAGGAACAGGACCGTATGGTGCTCAGTGAGATCAGGCATGCCGAGGTGTGTTCCTACGGCTACAGATTGCAGTCCCAGTACCTTTATTCACAGGTTGGAATTTTTTGCAGACTCTCTTTTTGGGGGATTTTACTTTTGGCCTAGGGTTTTTAACTTACTGTACTTTACTTTCCTATCGTACTCTATTGGTTGGGATTTTAGTGTATGCATGCTTTTCCATCTTCAGTAGTTTTTAATTTTCAACTTTGTGGTCTTGGAGATGTGTGTGGGTGTGTACAGGTTTATAAGCAATGCCGCCCATGATCATAACATGCCTACTCGGTGCTAGTCACTAGTCCCTGGCCTATTGGAGGCGGGCTTGGGGAGTTGCGACTCGGGCCCCACTTGGACTGGTTGTGACATGTCTCTCAGGATAAGCCTATGGTGACATAGATTTTAATGTATGTGTACTTATTTTAGCATCCAATATATAATTTTTCATGCCTATGTGATTTTTTATTATGAAATGTGTTTATCACACAATGATTTTTTGCCTTAGTCAATATTAGGAACATGATAGAACATGGTTAACATTGAATGGTTTATAATTGGATAGAATGGAAATTATGAAAATATATCTCCTATGTGATGATATCATTAAGAGAATCAAGAAGGTGGTAGAAGTATTGGTTATACTGCTAATCATAAAGAGGGGAAATGACATTTGAAAGGTATGTGATGTTCTAAGAAACATTTAACATAATACATATGAATAATGATTATAATAATGTTAAGGAACCTTAATACATTAATCATATTTCATATTATAGGATAGAATTAGATGATGAATCCAAGGTAATGGTTTAAGAGTATGGTTGTATTATTGAAGTGTATATGTTTTGTAAGTCGATGATTATGTTATATAAATCCTGAAATATATAAGTTTTATCACTATATGTTTTTCATTAGGGATTGAAAAGGATTTTCTTGATAGAGATAAAGACATGGAAAAGTTATTTAATAAAAAGGTAACATTAATGGGAAACAAAATATTATGGGAATAATAATCCTTAATATGTTCCTAATGTTGATATAATGATGTTTGGATAAAGGTACTCTGGATATGAAAAATTAAATTTGGATGATTTTTATTTCCTTGGAACTGATTGAGAATTGTTCGAAAAAGTGGTTTGTACAGCCATAGATTAAGGTTATGACATTTTTAGACATAACGAATATATTCCACAATCTTTTCTATTAGATAGAATTCATTTTTTTAAATATTTACTTATGGTAATTACCGTGTTTCATGATAATAAATGATGATGGTATTTTCATGTTTGTTGTGTAAAAAATAAGAGATACATTATGATATATGGGTGATCAATTTTAAGCTAATTTTCAGAAATTTATTAAATTATTTATAAATATTTGTACTTTTATCTTCTAAATGGGTTGTATGGATATCCTTTTATGTAATGGTTTATATTAAATGTGGGATTATATTTTAGGGATTAAATTGTTATCTCTCTTTATGTGTATTTATACGTACTGAATAACTTGTGATAACATTTTTGTTATGATAATGATAGAATGAATGAACTATCAATCTATTTGTAGATATCATGATCTACTAACTCTTATAGAATGAAAATTTTATAATAATTTCATTGAATAAGAGATGAAGTGGAAATTTATCATAGAACAACAAAGGGAGAAGTTTTCATGAAATCACATATGTATATCATCTCAAAAAAGTATTCCATATTAAGAAAATATTTTTTGATTTATTTCCCATTAACATTATTTTTGATGATATCAATTAACATTTTCAAGACAATTTGGGCTATGTATTTGTAGTCCTTAACATTATCATATCCATGTTCTCTACCAAAATCCATAATAACATTATTATTGTATTTCTCTTTCATGTTTAGGTTTTAATTGTCAACCTATGTTCTTCTATTTGGAAAACTAATTATTAGCTTCATTGAGTAACCATTATGTTATAAACATTCCCTTTTTTAAGTCAGTTTAATTTTCCATTTTACGATGTGGGATTCTATTATTGCAACATTAAAATATTAAACCATTCAGAACCCAGATTAATTTCAAGGGTGAAATTCCTTTATATTGGGGAAGAATATAACACCCCGAGATTTTTTTGAAATCATTATTTCATATTAATTTAATCATTTTGATATTTTTCATTTCACGCAATAGTAAATATAAATTTTGTTTTTTAAAAAATAAAGTCATTATTGAATTATATGAAACACCATATCATGGTTACACTACATGAATCACATAGATTATATTTTTGTACATTCAACACTAGTTTTGTCTTGTGTTACCCATAATTCTAATTTTTTGATTGCTTTTGTTACATGAAAGATCTAGTTTTACTACTATAATATGTAATGATAATACTAATTCAATATTATTACAGTTACCACATAGTCATTGGAATAGAAATTAAAAATAATTTTAACTAAATTATGAATATAAAATTTTTTATCCTTTTTTATCAAATATCTAGAACTTAAACTAAAAACTATTTGAAAATAAATAAACAAATTTTTTATGAAATATATTTTTCAATATAAAAATAAAAATTTATATAAAAAATAATGCAATATAATATTGATGATTTTTTAATAAAATGTGTGTTTTAAATAACAAATTATCTTTCTAAATGACATCAATCATATTTGAAATAAAATGTATACAAATAAATACAATATTATTAATAAAATTTGTATTAGTAAAATTTTTAATTTTGTTTCATTTTAATGGAGAACCAATTTTAATTCTAATAATACAGTATTTTATAACATTTATATGAAATAATATCCTCATTTTTTAGTTTTTAATACAAAATGTTACTTTGTGTGATCGTTTTGTATTTTTCTGAGAAGTTTCATGCAATGATGAATAGTAAAAAATACAAATTTTTTATTGAAGACTACTTTTTCATATGACATAGTTATATATTTAAATTATATGTAGAATTAGTTTTGATGTATAATTACTAAAATATTACATAAATTAATCAAAATTATGTAATTGAGACCAACATAAAATGTAAATTTTACATAAAAACATTTCAATCTATTGGTCTTTTCCACATTAAAAACTCATTGTCTCATTCGACATACAGGATAAATTTAAAAATAAATTAATCCCACTATATATTTTGAATTTTGGAAAACATATTACATATTTTTTTATCAAAAGTTATAAATTTAGTAAATCAGTCTCTTTTATTTCTAGACAGAATGAATAGTAATGTTAGTAATTTTATTTACCACAGTTAAGAGTAAAACATGTAATTAATGGTAAAAAATAGGTAATAAATTTTATGAAATTACCTTAAAACAAAAAAGAAATGTAATTTGATAAATTTAATTCGATAATTAACACGTAATTTTATAAATTTAATAATTTAATGGACGCTTTTTCAATATAATATATTGAATATTATCAATATCAATGATATTGACGAAGTCAAACACTTTTAAATTTAATAAATATATATTTTTTAACATGGGGATCAATACTAATATATGATCGAATATATATATATATATATATAATTTGAAAATATAAAATTATTGTATACATTAGAGAAATTTATTTTTATTTATTAAAGATGAAATATTTTTCAAAAATAATTACACCATGATGATGTATTAATTATTTAGTAAATGTAACAATTAGTTAAATGATATTACTAATATTAAAAGAAATTTAATATAACAAAATTGTGATTATAAAAGTGTATTTTAGGTTAATATGAAATATTATTGGCATATTATATGAATTGGATTGACGTTATCATGCTTTACTAGTATTTATAAAGTCATTGTTATAAATATTTCCTAAATTGATAGTATTGATATATTATGAAAATAATATAATATATAATTATTTAAAAACAAAAAATAATAATAAATAAGGGAAAATGGGATAAATTATGTAATATTATATATTAAATTTACCATTTATGGTTCATTTTTTACATTAAACGTAAAATTCACATTAATTTAATATCGAATATGTTGTTACCATAGTTAATATTAAAATAGGTTTACAATTGTTTTATAAAATGAAAAGCTGTAGAATTATTCAAAAAATTGTCAAAAAATTACTTTTCGTTGTATTATCACCGTATAATTTTTTAACTATTTATACTATTCCATTTTGTGGAATTTTAATTGAGATTTAAATTGTTATAAATTAATCATTTTAGAAATTTCAAAAGTTCCCCTCCCCTCTCATAAAAAAGATAACCTCATATTCTCTATTATTCACACATTAAAATGTATTTGGTTCAGAAAAAATCGATCTAAATTTTCCCCCAAAATCAATACCTTTATTTGAAAATCCTTACCTTGGGAGGAAATCCGAAAAAACTACTCCTTTTGGGAAAATAAAATGGAGATACCTAAAGAAGAGGTATAATTCATAAAAAAATTGTTTTTTTCTTTTCTCCATAATCCCATTCAATTATTTTTATTTCAGGTTTATATAATATAATTATTATAATAAATATGCTACTATGTTTTTTTATTATTGGTTTTACCTACACTCACACAGACTTCCATCAAATGGGTTACACAGTTATCGTTCGTGGGTACGGCGTACTACCGCCTCCCGAACTGATGCCATTCATTTTTTCATTATCACCTATCATCATTGGTAATAATGATTTGTTTTAAATTTTTATTGTATACAAACTATACTTACGATTTATTTATTCTTGTTTAATTATTATATAAGATATACATGTTGCTTTCTATTTTCTGTAAATATGAAAATTTTGTTTGGGGATTGGGGACTACCGCCTTCTCAAAGTGATGTGATTTTTTGAATCATTATGTGAAATTTATTAAATATGGGTTTAGTGGACGTATATAGAATATATAACAATATAATTTTATTGTAATGATATTATATATATTTCATTCAACTTTTTTCTTACAATACTACAAGAAAATGAAATCGTTGTACATGTGTACGTACAACCAATAGCCTCTATGAACTTTGTATTTTATTTACAATTTTAATATTATATTAATAATTAAAAATATATATATACTGAATATGTATGTTATTTAAATCATTTTATTATTCAAGTGTTAATTAAATCCTGATATAAGTAAGAGTACAAAAAGTAATAACAAATCAAAACATATGTAAATAAAATCAACAATACCTGAAGCATAAATTTATCATGGAATTTTTAATAAATAGTTAATAAAAAGTAAAAATAAAATAATATATGGTATTAAATATATGAATATTTTTTGATATATTTTTAATAAACATAATTGTTTTATATGTGATGTTTGTATGAGTATGAAGATAGTGAAGACATAAGGTATGAGTTTTCTTATCTAATTTTTATTTCAGTGAGATATATGATATATTCACCATTTGTTCTTATTGTGTGGTGAATGTAATGAATTTTGAAATTTTATATCCTAAATATCATTTATATCATGATATTTAATGTTTAAAATTATGTTATTATTTCATTGGTCTCAAAATACAAATGTTACTATATTAGTAAGGGAATTTCTAGTATAAGTTTTATTTTTGTGATGTTTAAGCCATATTCGCAACTCTATTATTTAGTTTGGTGCATATACTTTCCTTGAATTTAATATATTATCCATATACATAAAAATATTAATATATAAATATACATTATATGATCTCACATCCATGGTGTTTATAGTTCAAATGTTACAAAATTAGTTGGGTAATTTTTTCTAAATTTGTCTTCTTATATTCTTTTACGAGTTTTATATACAACCCTTTGAAAATTTTTATCATAAAATTTTTTTATTTTAAAAATATTTTCAGTTTTACATAATTTTGTTATATTTTCATTCTGAAAATTATTTATTTTGATAATATGTTTTCTAGAAATGGTTTTAAAAATGTTTTTCAATGAGATTTTATGAGTATTCATGGAAAATGTATCAAAATATGTTTAAAATTGTTATAAAGTATTACATTATATGTTTTCAAGGATATATTCAATTAACAATATTTTAAATTTTTTATTATTTAAAAATTAATTTTTAATGAGGAAATGATATTTTCCTCATGAATTAATTCTATGGTTATTTCCAAACCATTCGCCATTTAAGATAAAATTAGATGATGTTAAATAGGATTTACATTGGTTATGATTCATGGGGATTATCCTTATTAAATCTATGGATAGTTTATATTTATCTTGATTGATTTTTGTTTATTTTCAAATATATATATATATATATATATATGGTATTCATGATTTTATGGCTCGTAAGTATATTTCCTAAAAATGTATTCTGTAAAGGTTTATATCTCATGAGATATAAATGGCTAGAATTGGTAGTGGAGTCAGTTAAATAGTCGAATTGTTTAGCTAATATGGTTTTGGGAGTGAACCATGACTTCGAATATATTCATGGGAGTGAACCATGACTACCATGATTGTATGGGGAGTGAACCCACACTACTCATTTGGCATTGGAAATGATTTCATTACAACTATGTAAATCATTTTTTATACTTATGTTTCTATCGAAATTTCTTGTCTTATTCTGATGTTTTTCGTTCTTGGATTATTATATATAATTCATGAGGATTCATATCTTATAAACATCTATTATTTATAATAAGAATCATGTATATTATAGATGATATGTAGGGTATGATCTAATAATTTTATTCTCATTCTCTAATACCCTTGTGATCAGGATTATACTTACATATCTTTCCCATTTACCCTTATTATGCATATGAGCTCACACTTACTTATGTTTCTTTTCCCCGTCATATGAATAAATTTATTATGTTTTATATATATAAACAATATCAATTATGAGTAAACATTCTATAGAAGAAGTAAATTTGTTTTGAACTAGTTGTTTATGTTTCCAAGTTTCTAGAGGCATTAACCTAATATAGTATTTAGGAATATATTTTTTTAATGAATGAAATAATCAACAAAAAATGATTTAATGTCTATTTAATTTATTTTTGGTATCTTATAGATATTTTTTCAAAAATTATAACATATAATATAATATAAATATGATATTACACAATTCCTATGATATTATATATTAATTTGGAGATTGAAAGACATATACACTATAATGGGTTCAACCAGAAATATTCTGGTTTGTGGTTTTCCTAAAGTATCACTAAAACATAGATAAATTCATTATTATATAGTTTTCATAAGTGAAATTATATTTCTATGTGATAAATATATATTATTTCCATCATATAATCCAACAAAAATCATTTTTAGTGTTTATTATTTTGTTGATATATTTTAGTATTTTCAAAGTCTTTCGTAACTCTTAAAATAAAAAAATTAATTCTTATAGATTAATGATAATTTTCCAATGGTATTAAAAATGTACAATTTTTTTGATGAATTATAAAAATAATTTATGATGAATGTTTTGTTTGGTTATACCAATATAATATTGATTGAATCTCAAGGACTGATAGTACAATCATAATAAATAATCAAATAAAAAAATATTTTCCTATTGGTTTTATCTATCACTTAACTAACAATTTTATTAGGTAATGGATAAAAGAAACTTATTTCTAAAGAATCAAAATATTTCTGTGATCAATGGAAACCATTGGAGGAGGGATTAAAATTTATTATTCTTAGTGAACTCTAGGAAAATTTTGTGAAAATATTTTATAGGTCTGATTATCAAAGGTGGAAGGGGATTGGTTTTCTTCATTTTTTATTCAATTTAATATGTTCATAATGTATAGAAATTTAGGATTTCATTTTTTTATCCCTATGTATTTTGATAAATGTATTCCCCCAAGAAACCTTCCATATATCAATTCCTTAGTGTCGACCAGTTTTTCCTTTATTATCCCAACAGATAATAGAAATGATATAGGTTTTTATTGTTTCAATAATTCCATAATAAATAATTACGCATTTTAGGGTTATAGTCTATGTTAATCTTGATTGACGATATTTTTTATTACCTAATATTGGTTTTTATGTATTAATATGTTGTTCTAAAACCAATATCTTGTTTTATTAGGATTTATAACTGAACAATCAAAAAATCAGACATCACATCAGTTGTTTCCTTTATTTCCCTTTCATAGAATCATTTAGTAAAATAAAAAACAATAAAATAAAAAAATTATCTTGAAAACATGGGTAGAAAAATTATTATTTTATGTAAATCATTTCCATGAGCGTAAAATATGAAATTATTTGTTTAACATAGGGAGACATTATCTATCCACCGTATTTAGAAAATGAGCTAAACCTATATCTTATAATGACTATCATAATTTTTAAATCACATAAATATCTATTTCATATTTTTAAGTCAAACATATATATATATATATACCAATCACAAAGGTTACATGATTAGTGTCCTAGAAAAGTTTATTATAAAACATTAATAAACAAAAAAATAGTAAACTTTATTTCAATCCATCAACATCATCCTCTTGGAATTAATAGTAATAAAAATTCCTATGAATTTCCGTGGAAATATGTAAATGAAAAGGTGAGTGAACAACCTAGTGAGGGGAGGATTAATAGGAATAAAAATGAGAGATATATCCGCATGAGTACATGGATGAAAATAATAATATAACCCACAAAACATTCACTTGAATCATATAAATAATATGAATAAGGCATAAAAAAGTAGATAAATAATAATAAAACATCAAAATTCAAGGATCGTTTTATAATCATCATTACATAATGGAAAAACACAACACTATAATGTCCTTGTATAACATCTTAGACTAAGATAACTGAGTCACATGAATTCATAACAATATCATGTGATATAAATACAAAAATAATGAATTAGAGGGAATTATAATTCAATGAAAATCAATAACATCATTTTTTTTCAAAATAATTTATTACGTATGTAAAATAAATTCACATCATATGTGAACATGAAATAAACTCATGAAAAAATAATATGTTTCATACTAATATCAGAAAACATATATAAATAAATAAGAATATAATTACTCAAAACATTAATGAAAAACAAATTCATGTTTATTTTTATTATTTATAGAAAAAATAGTATAATCCAATAATCATATAAGAAATAATATAAAATTATCAATGAGAGTTTTAAAAACTAATTTCTTTCAAAATAATTAGAGGTTATTATTAATTCATCATAAAGATATAAATTGTGTAACTTCCCTATAAAATGTCTAGGGAAATTTGTAAGAGAAGAAATTTAGAAGTGATGTATAGAAGATATAAAAGTGGCGTCCAAACAATATAGAAGATATGAGAGTATAATCTAATATGAAATAGAAAGAGTTTATGACTCCCCATGCCACTATTACCGCTTTTATTAATCAAATTTAACCCACTAATGATTTTTAATAATTAAAAACATAATTATATTTCATTAATTTCATTTAACATGATAAATTATATTGAATAATGATTATTTATTAACTGTGTCGTGATAAAATCATTTCATGGCATGTTTTTCCAAATTATTTTTATTTTAATTAGATTATTTTATTTCAGATACCTTTTATTTATTAATTGGTTAGACTACTAATGAATATTAAAAATAAATTAAACATAAAATACTCAGACACACTACACAATGGTTGGAGTAACTATTTTTAGGGTATTAATAATTATTGAATTGAAAACAACCTTATAGGTGGCTAAACCAATTACTAACATGAAATGTCAATATAGGTACAGAGATAATTTTTTTTGAGTGTGTGTGTCTCATTATATTGAAACTTAAAGATTTATGGTATAATAATAACATTAATACCATGTTAAAATTTTATTTAATAAAATATTTATGATAAATTTAATAGAAATTATAACAAAGTAATAGAATAGAAATAATTTGAATTAAAAGGAAAGAATATTACATAATCCTTGAGGTTTCATCAATAATTATTTTCATAATGCCTTGAATATTTAGAGTGCGGTGAGGCTATAAAATAAATATTTAAAATAAGAGAATTTTTTTTAGATTTGATAAGGTATTTTATAGCGGGTGAATTTTAGTTGTGGGCTTTTATGGTGGTGAGAGAAGGTATTTTAACATTCAAGGAAGTCTTATTTTTTGGGTTAATATAATTAATATAATATTCCATCAAGAACTATTCTTCAAAAATTTATCATATATTTTGATATACATATTATTTCATTAAAATAAATGTATTAATTAATTTTAAAGACATCCACCACTTCAAAATCTCTTTATTAAGAAATAAAAAAACCTAGGAAGAGATGAATAAAAATTGTTTTTAATGAATAAATAGTCTCATCAGAACATTGAATTTTCATTTAAGGTTGTTAGTTTTTCTAGATAGTTTTTTTTCTTTATTTATATAAATTTTTATTAATCAAATCATCATATAATTTATTTGTTTTTATTACATTAATATCACATCCAAAAAATGTCATTCGATAAATAATATATATTTTCTATTTGATAAAAAATTGTTGAATTTAAAAAAACTAAAAAAATAATTATCCACTAATTTTGATGTGTTTCTTCTAAAAGTATAGTTAATTTATTAAAATAATTTCAAAATACATTTCATTAAACTTTTAAATAAAAAATTAATAATATAGTTTTTAAAAAATTATTTAGAAAATTCCTTATTAATAATATACATATATGCATTATTTATGTCACCAAAAGTTGATATTTTTTATAGAATTATTATATTTATATTTTCCAATTTTATTCATGGTATATGATATACTCAAATAATTTCACTATTCATGTGTCCAATTTATAATTATAAAACACCTAATATTATTCAAATAATCATATAAAATTTATAGTTTCATTAAATACATATTAACTGATTAATTAATTATTCACGTAGTATTTTATAAATGTATATATATAATTAAATTATAATCAAAATTTAGGTTGTTTTATTTTAAATTTATAAATTTTTCATGAATGTGATATTTTTATGAGCCCATGACCCAATGTTTTTTGAAATTATATTCATTATGTTTAGTTTAATTTATTATCACACTAAAATATTTTTAATTTTATTGAATGATTTAATCCACTAAACTTTTTTTATTAACTAATGAAATAAAATAATATTTTTCATTATGTGTTTTATGTGATTTTTACAACATTATATACCATCATAATATATATATTAAATATGAAAATTGCCTTATTTAAAAATATTAGTTGTTACATTTTCAACCCATTTTGAAATATAATAAATTATATTTAAGTTTTTAACCACGTTCATGAATTGATGGGGTACATTTATTTCATTTCATACATAGTTTCTCATTTTTTTATTTCAAACTTTTGGATTTTAGTAAGTGCATCTACATGTAGATATATAATTATATATATAACATGGTCTTTAAAATCTAGTATCATCAATTGTTGATCCACATATGAGTTCGTTTTCTCCCCTTGTACTGAAAGTAAATATAAAACATGTGAGGGAACATGATGTTATTTATTAGGATAGATATGTTTAATGCATTATATATATATGAACATGGTTTGGTTGATATTCCAGTCTACTAGCCAGGACCCATATGTGATCAATGTTCTATAAGGGGAAATAATACATGGGGTTGATATTTTTCATTTAATCCAAACCTCATGATGATATATTAAAGTGTCATTTAATTAAATATATTATTCGCAAAATCAAACTATTTTTCTCTTCATAGTTTTTTAACACAACACTTCTATCGCCCTTGTCTTACATTGATATGATTCTAATATATTGGACACTATAAATTATGTATAACTAATGTTTGTTTGGTTCTCAATAGATTATACTCACTAACATCATCCTGTCATGTTATATATTAGAATATATTCCCCTAGAGATACTCACATCAGTCAATCTAAATAGTTGATTGTAATTTTTTTATATAAGAGACATAATTATAGAAAATAACAGTTTATCATTAGTTGAAGTACATTAAGAAATCATTCAACATATCTTCATGTTTCAATATAGTCTTTTCTAATCAAACCTATGTTTGAGGGATATAGGTTTCATTGATGTTCATATATGATTTAATGGGAGAATGAATAATCATGTAGAACATAAAGCTGAAACATAGAACTCAATATGATTTTAAAGAATTTAGTTCTCAATGTTGTTACATTACATGAAATAGATATTGGTAAATTTATTGAGTGTGATATCTCCTTTAATGGAAATGAAGTAAGAATACAGGTCCGTTGATCATTCAAAATCCACATGATATTTTTTCAATTTGATTCATTTTCAATACACCTAAAAAAGACTATAGTAATTTCCTATAATTTCCATATAATTATGGGTCATGGTTCATGATGCTAATTGAAATGTACTTTTATTATTTTTCATGAGATAATAACATGAACATTGAAGTGTACTATAAAAATTTATTTCTTTATGTTTTTCCACAACAAGTTCTCTTGATGATCCTTGCACACCATGGTACATCATTAAAGGATGGGGAAAGATGAGTTTTTTTATTCACCTACATAATCATTATATATATTATAATTTTTTTCCAAATAATGTGTGATTTCATGAAAAATTAATATATATTTATTTTTATTGAATTCATGATACATCCCATAATTAGTTGCACTCAAATTATATGGAATCAAAAAATAACTATTTATTCTCACAAATATATTATATTAGAAAAAATGTTTTGAAATATTTTAGTTAATATATATTTTATTACCTATAATTAGGATTCTTAAATTTTTATTTCTTCAATCAATGATGTTAATATCTTTATCAATCCCCATAATAAATACTGTTTCACCTTCTTTTATTCTAAGGTCACGATGAAAAAAATTACCATTCTATGATGGTTGTGTATTGAAAAGTCATGGCCTCGATTATAACCACCTATTTGTATTGATGAATATTTAAATCATTTTTCTAAGAATATAAACATTGAAATATAGTAATTATTATATTTGTGACATGTAGTGTCCTTAATTATACATCTGTTGTTTTTTAGAAATTGTATGGAATATTTTCGAGACTCGTTACTGATGAGATGTGTGATTCTAATTCCTGGCATGACTATAATAAATGTTTTATGTATACTAAATATAAAACACACATATTTTCCCTAAATAACTTTAATAACATCCACACTAGGGTCTAGATAAGAAATTTAAGGGAATTGTTGAGTTCAAAGCGTAGTTTTTTCCATAGGTCTGACATAACCGATGTCAGCATGGAGGGTTTGTGGAAAATTAATCATATGAGTCAAATTAATATAATAAATAAATTAATTGAAATATTTTTTTTCATTTTTCATGTTGATTGGATTTTCTTTTATATATAGATTTATGGTGTGTTTTTCGGTTTTGAAATAAAAACCTAGAGATTCAAATGACCATTGGAAGGATATTGGAGGGGACTCCATTGACAAATTTCTACTAGTTCAATGTTCAATTATTTATGTACAAAATAGTTATAGGAAATCATCAATAATAATAATACATCATCATTCTTCATCATTGATCGATCAAAATTGGATGTTGTTTTTCTTTAATTTATCCCCGTTTTATGATTCCTACGATGAAATAAAATCTATAAACTAATGAATTAATTCATATATAATGCTTAATTATAGGTACATGAAATATTTATCAGTGATTTAGGAATTTTTTGTGACTATTTATGTATGTCTTCATTTTTTATTCAAAAAATTGAATGGAGGCTAAAACAAACATTAAGAGAGGTTTTTTCCTCTTATTTTTACTATTATTTTTCCCAATTTAATTTTTCTTCACATGAAAATTGCATGGCCCGCAGTTTGACATATACTAGTTAACCTCATATTGCACAATTATTTCTTGGAGTAACGGTTCATTATTGTTGAGCCAGGATCGTCATATCCTACCGATCATGTGATGATTGAAGTGGTAGTTGATCAGATATATTGGGGATACTCGATTTGTGTTCATCGGTGTGTGTGGGATGTTGTTGGGTGAGGTTGTTTTCCAAATTGATTAAAGTGATAGATTCTGGTGTTTAATGATTCCTAGGTCAGCAGACCACATATTCGTGTTTTCCATTAAGGTGAGTGGTAGTATCGCCAGACATAAGAGTATTTATAAATGATGGAACAATATATGGATATCTCAAATATTTTTCATTACACACCATGTGTTATGAAGGAAAATGTCCCATGGAACCCTCACAAAAATGACTGGGATTTCAACATGAAGTTATGTATCCCACATAATTTTACCCATTTCTAATGTATCAGCCTCTAATTGGGGTGGTACATGGACACGACAAAGAGTACACTAGAATGGGTACGCCATGTACTTAAAATTGACACAGCTAATATAGGTGTACACATGAACAACCATATTGTTTTTAATGGGTCAAAGATGATGGTCATGGGAACCCTATATAATTTGAAATAATAATTGAATCAATTTTTTTACATGGAATATCCTAGTACCAAGTGGACATGTTGTGTACTGGAAGTAAACCCCGTGTACTCCTCCAAAGAAGGCTTAGATCCCATCTCCGCTTCAAAATGGGATGTTTTTTTAGGTTGTTTCCCTATAATCATTCCATGAGGGATAGTATGGAATCTGGTTCAAAATATGGGATGGTGATCCATTCAGCATGACTTCATGGATATAGCTTTTAGTATATTTTCATGAGGTCCAGATATATATCCTTTATCATCTTCTTACACTTGGTGGATTTATTGGTATCATTGTGACCAATGCTATGTGGGTGATGATCCCCTACAGAGAAGGATATTCTAAATTGAGTTTTTGGAATACCCCATTGATTTGGGTTTGATCCTCATCTTTGTATGTCATCTCTTTAGACATCTAGTTTACACCTCCTACGAAAATATTTGACGAGCATGGCCTCTAGGATAGTCTCTATCGGTATTATTGGACTCTTATAATTTGTTCTCCTAGAATGTGTAATAGATGGATTCTTCAAGTAGGAATCCCAGACTGGAATTAGGGTTGTTATATTTCATTGAGACTGTTTGTATTTGTTGAGTATATCCAGATATCATTGTTTTATGTATTGTAGACATATACCTAATTAGATATGACTATTATTCTTATTTTATAAGATTTGTGGGTTGGGAGTGTCCAAATTGGTGTTGTTATACACAAACCATCACAGGATATTCCCACATGTTTAATGTCTTATGTAGATTATCAACATTTTTTCAGAGTGAATGAAGGATCATGACCAGACATTTCTTAGTGAGCCATACAAACTGAGGTTTTTTTCGGTTGTTATCTTGACAATAATCTCTATCATGAATTTCAGGTTGGGTTTGTTTTCATACTCATTATGGTGGGATTATATTTGGACCTATTTACTATCCATTATATGTTTTGGTACTCTTGTATTGGAATTAAATGAATTCATGCATGAGTTGTGAGTTTTTTTAATTTATCTATTTTACGGGCTAGGATATGTGTGTGTATGTACTAATAAATTAGGGTAAGGCCTCCTATGTTAGAGATATGCTTAATCTATTCTAGTTTTCATCCCTTCAAAAATTAGGGGTGGGAATGAGGAGTTGGTACATGGTCCCCATTGGGACATGTTGGAAAAAATTTGTATTAGAGAAGTTAGTTCCCCCTTAGAACTAGATTATATGATATTTTTTTCTAGAACCCATGTTTATTGTTTTCATATCTGATATTCGGTCAGGGAAAATATGTGTGTGTTGTGGATTTCACATACATAAACTAGGACTCTAATAACATTCCTTTTATATTGATACATGTTAACACTAATTATATGGAAAACAATAGTATATGTATCATATTGGAATGGGTTTGGGTTTCCATGTCTTTGTTGTATATTTCATGATTCCTTCATGGCCTATTCAAGTAGGAATTATGAATTTGGATCACAAGGAAGATACCATCAGTTATGAGGTGTCGATGTAGGGAACAGTTCCATAGGTTATACCTCTAGGTGGCACGCAAGCTACACCACCACCTATTGAGTAGCTAATGGTGCCCGTAGTACCAGAAGATGAGGTGCACTGGCTATGCGTACTTCACATGTTTTAGAAACAATGGACAATAAAGATCAAATGAAATCCTAAACCACATGAATACGAGGTATCACATTAGAATATGATATTAATTTTATTCCTTTTTCAGACTGTGGCAGATCATATGGGGTTTTTGGATGTGAAACTTTTCTATGGGTCAATAGGGTGATGGTTGGGTTTTGTGACCAAGTCTTATGATGAGGAAACATAAGCAAGGTCAGAGATTGATTAATTTTTCATAGAGTAGTCCTCTAAATATATATTGATGTTTATAATCATACATGATATATTATATATTCATAAGGGAACATGAAAATAGTTGTGTGTTAATCGATGTCCATCAATCACCCCAGGTACTCGGTGGATATGGTTTAGGATCAGTTCAATAGGGCTCAGACAACTGAAAGAGGGCTGTGTATGTAAATATGAGGCATCATTATACTTATTGGAATTCCTACATATATTCGGGTTCTAGAGTAGTATTTGGTAAAAGAATGATTCTTGGATGAGAGACGCATACAGTGGTTGCTGGCAGTCAGAACACAGGAGTAGACACTTTTCCAGTTGGGATCTGACATCGTCCTCAGGTACAAGGAAGTGCAAGGTGTTTAATTAGGAGTTCCAAGAGATGAGGTTTTGTGGTTCAAAGTGCGCAGTATGGTTCTAATAATATCATACAGAGGTATTGATGCTTATGTCTTAACATGACACATCTCATGAGGGATTGTTTGACACATTTTACTACTGACCGGAAATAGTGGATGGGGAACTGAGACAGATGCATCGGTAGTATGATGCCTATATTTTTGGTGGAATAGATGGTGGATGAGTTTAGAGAGAACATGTTGGTGGTATATGCTCTGAATTATTACCACAACTAGGCCAAGGAGGTCCATAGTAGGCTTGTAGACATGGGAAAGTGTGGGGATAGTTTTTTATGGGAAAGACTTTAGGTATTATATAATGTATTATCCATGTCTTTTCATCCTTATCTAAAATACTGATCGAAATTATTTCTTATCATTACAATATTTTAACATATCTAGTAAGGAATTAGAGATGTTTTTTAAGACCTTGACTTGACCTTTACTTGGAGACTCCTCTAGGATATTTCTCAGTGAACACACACCCATACTAATAGTTAGACCTGACTCTAATAGTTGAGAGTTTCTGTTGAGATCACTATTTATCATCTATGAATCCTTTCGATGTAATATTGGTTATGGAATTTTTATCAATATTTTTTTCTAAAATATAGTTTTTTAGGTAGAGGATGTAGTGTGTTTATAACGATTATACTAGGTTTTCCATTATGGAGGAAAAGGAAGCCTAGACATCACATCATTGGCTCATACACTAGTGGGTGCATCCAATTTCTTATTAGTTGTCTAGAATGACAATTTGTGTAGTGCATTCTATGAGTTTTTTATTCCCTTAATTGATGATAGAGTATGAGGATGTCTTCCAAAATGATTTTTAAGACATACCTGTATATCCAGAAGAAGACTTATGCATTGATCTACCCCTAAAGAGGACCCTGACATCAGCACCCACAAATTGAATGGCTCCAAATCATCTTTATGAGTTGAGGGTGTAGTTGGAGGAATTAAAAAAGAAATGGTTTTGTTTGACCATGTGTTTCACCTTGGGAAACCCCAATATTTTTCTCAAAACATTATTATGGGACATTTATGTAATTTGTGGAATAATAATGCATGAATCCTCTGACTATTATGAAGATGAATACACTTCCAAGGATTGATTACCACATTGATTAGTTGATCCAGGAATGATGGTTCTCAATGGTAGACACCGAATCGGGCTATTACTTGTTATGAGTATGGGATCAGAATTTACTGAATATGGAATTCAGATACCTCTATGTTGACAATGAGTACATAGTAATTCCCATTGGAATGTGGAAAAACAATGAAGTATTCATCGGACTTATGAAAAAAAATAAGCCTTTATTAGACTGTTTCATGGTAGTATTCATAAATGATATCCTAGTGCACTCAGAATCCAAAGAGTTTTATACAAAACAGTTCTAGATGGTTTTGGATATACTCAAGGAAAAAAGGTTGTACATGAATCTCTTGAATTTCTAGTTTTTGATTTATAAGGTCTAAATTCTGGTACACATTATCTCAACAGATATTTTTGTGGTAGAACTAGTATATGTAGGGGTTGTTTGAGATTAAAAACCCCCTATGATCATGATTAAGGTGTATAGATTCCATCAGTTAGTAGTTTATTAACATATAATCATACATTACTTATCTAGAATATAATCCCCCATGAAATCCTGGACTTGAATGGGGAATCCTTTTGCATGGGAAAAGAGATTCCAACCATCTTTTTAGGAGTTAAGGAGGAAATTGATGGGCACTCCATTTATTATATTACTAAAGGACCATGTTATGTATGTAGAATTTTATGATTCATTAGGAATCATGATCATATGTGTTATGATAAATATGTAGGAAGTGATTGCCTATGGTACACATTAGTCGAGACCAAATGAGAAGAACTACATGATCCAAGATCATTAGTTAGTAGGGATAGTATTTTTACTAAAGATGTGGAAACAGTACCTAATGCTGATTATTTTAGAATCTATTCTAACTATAATAGTATCTTGTATATATTCTGTCATAATAATCTTAACTTGAGAAATATTTGATGGCTATAGATCCTCTAGGATTATCAAATTGGGATTGTCTGTAATCATGGGAAGTGTAACATGTTCAAATATGCTCTCGACAAGAGATCATGTTCACTGTTACTAAATTAGGCATCGGTTTAGATGCCCTTTTTGTAGAAATCTATTAGGGATATATATGTGGAATCTAACCTCAAGTCGATGGTTGTTAACCATATGATTTTATAGAAATTTTCGGAGGCACAACAAGGTGATGTCTATGGTGGGGCCCTACAATCAATGATATTACCTAGACATCCTCATGAGGGTTTCTATATAGGTGGGGAGAATTTAATTCTTTTTAAATTATGTATAATGGTACTAGTGACATTGTGGGAGTGGTTTTGATAGGGTTTCATACATATCCTTTTGTGGTACACCAAGGTATGGAAAGGATGTACTAGGGAATCTAACTTCTGTTTTTGTGTCTTGGGATTATGAATGGAGTAACATAGTTCTCCTCTCGATGCCTTAATTGCTATCTAGTGAACACTGAGAACCATATTCTGACTGGTTTATCAAAATATTGTGATGTGATAGAGTGTTTGTGGCATGGGATATCTATGGAATTTGTGATGGGATTACAACGTATGTCCAGGACACATGATTTCATCCATGTGATCATAGACTGGCTCTCCTAGTCATCCTACATCCTAACTATTCATTAGAAGAGTTTAGTAGATATTATGGGATGAATCCATGTATTATAGAAAGAATGAATCCAAGGATCTCCCACAATTATAAATTATGACCATGATAATTTATTCAAATTTTAATTATTTAAATAACTATAGGTTCCTTTTTTCACTCAATTTCATTTGAGCTCAAATTATCACCACCATATCGATGGCCAAACTAATTGGACCGTTATGGTTTTAGAGTAAATACTAAAAGACATCATGTTGTACATTGTCCGTAGTTTGGAGGATCACCAACCACTAATGGAGCATGTGTGAAAAAATAACTATTGTCCCACCATCCGTATGGTGACATTTGAGGACTTATAATGGTGTCTTAGCAGGTTACCACATTGCAGGATATAACGAGAAAAGTCATCAATAATCATGCCATATTTGGTGTGAGCCGGTACTGAGAAGGTGAATATTATCCAAGAGTGGATTAAAAATATACATAACAATAATATGTTTTAAAATGAAAAAACATATGTCTTTGGAGTTCAATATGGAAGATTACGTGTTCCTATGAGGTTCACCTCGATTTGGATTATGGTGATTTGGTAGAAGCAGAAAGATATCTATGAGATACATTTGAGATTTCTAGATACTGGGTAGTATTGAGTAGTTGGAATTCTTCATAGCTGATCCTACCTAGATAGACCAGATACAAGAAATATTCAATGTATCTTATCTAAGGAGGAACTTGCATGACCTGTCACACATTTTCTACTAGTGAGAGACAAATATCAAGGATATACCATCCATTTATGAGTACATAGTTGAGATTTGGCTATGACAGGAGATGAAACTTTATGGGAGTGATATTCATTTATTGTTTGTCTAGTGCATACATGATAATCATCAATATAGCACTCGGGAGTGAGAGACTTCGATGTGTTTTCAGAACCCACATCTCTTTGTGTTTCCAATTGTATCGTCTTATTAAGATAGTAAACCCCAAGGTGGGATGAACATAGAGAATCATATTTTCAAAGTATTTTTTTCAATATTTTTTGTATCATTTTTTAAACTAGGTGCTGAGACGTTGTCTGATTCTTAGGCTTGGTATGCTCAAAATAAATATTTGAAATATATGAAATATATTAAAGAGGAATTATATATTGTTTATCTAAAAAATAGGAATAATTTTTAAATGGGTTCCAAATATAAATATGAGGTCTTCATTGAGTTTAGAGCATGAGTTTTACACATTGTGGGATATAAAAATTGTCCACAAGGGGTGTTTGTGAACAAATCCAAAATGGAATCAAATTAACAATATAAATAAATAATTTGACATATTTTATTTTATTTGAGGTAGTGATTTAATTTATAAGTATATGGTTATGGTGGATTGTTAGGTTTTTCTACTAAAACCAGAGAACAATAGAAAAATGGAAGAGCTGTTGTAGGGGACTCTATTGGTGGATGAAAATTGGGTTGAGGTTCCATGATCGTTGTGCAACAGAATCACATGATCTCGCTAATGATAATGGAATAGTTTATTTCTTCATTAGTTACCAACGTGAATCTTGTTACCGCATTTTTATTCATTGATTTACCCCAATTTAATGATCTCTATGATGACTTATAATCAATAAACTAATGAATTGATTCATGGATTTTCTTTAAATATGGGTTAAAGTTAGATTTATCTGGGATTTGGGGAATTTCATTGTGATTATTTGTTTATCTCTTCATTTTCCATTCTAATGGAAATGAATTGAGGCCATTTCACAATCAAGCCTAGGATTTTCAGTCATGTTTTTTTACTATGATTTTATTCCCCATGTCATTATCAATCATAGGAAAATCGCTTTTCCTATGGTTCAATATATAATAATAAACAAAATATTTCACACCAGTTTCATGACGCAATAGTTCAATTTCATAGATCTGTTCTCTATAAAATTTATTGATTATGTGGAAATGGAAAATATAATGGATAATATAAATTTGGGATACATAATTCATGTTCTTCTTCAGGTAATGATAGATGATGTGTGAAGAAATTTTCATAATGGAATCAAGGGATAGATCCGGAATTTTGATGATGAAAGAGTCGACCGACCACAGATTCATGTTTTCCATAAAGTAGCCTAGCTAGAATTATTCCTGATGTAGTACATGGAAACATGTGAAAAAAATAAATAAATATGGAAAATTAAAAATTACACAGTGAGTGTTTTGAAGTAACACACAATGTGGGACACTCATTGTGGCATCTAGGGATTCTAGATGAGGTTATTTATCACAAGACGCATGACACCTACCCATTGGTTTAGCATGTACCTAGGGTGGTACACACAGACATCCTAATGTACCAAGTAACATGGAAACTATTTAATTTGACAAAAAAATGGCCATGTGAGGTGTACATTGGTAGATCTCTATACTTGTATATACGTAAATGTACAAGGGCATATGCACACTAAATATTTTTACACTAACATGAACTTGGTGTATTTACAACTGAATAACTCAGTGCGGAGAATATATTCTACATGTTTCCATTATATGTGGAATATTCCTAAGAATACGACTTATATCCCATCTTCTCATTATATTTAACAAGATTCATTAGGGTGTGTTACCTGTGTCCATTTCTTGAGTGATTTTATGGATTCACTCATTATAAAATGGAAGGTGATTCCTTTAGTTAGAAATCTTGGATAGAGTTTTTTGAATCCTTCTATAAGGATCTGAAAGAGTTATTGTATCATTTACATACCATTTTTGGAGTTCTTGGCATCATCATTACTAACACAATTCATGTAATAATCCCCTACTCATCAGTTTGTTTGAGATTGTTTTTTGGTATTCCCATTTTCTTGAGGGATAATCCTCAGTTGTGTAACATATGTCTTTGTAATTTTATAGTATACTTTATATGATGAGACCCAACAAGCAAGACCAGTTGTAAAAAAGTATTAAGGGTTTTCTAAATAACGGAGTGTGTTATTATAGATTTATTTCTATGTGGAACCATCATGTACGAATCCTAGGCCTGAATTTTATTTTTGACTAGACCTTGAGACCACGTATCATCAATGAGAAAATGTAGATATTCTTGTAATTTGTGTAGTAGAAATTTTCCTGTGTAAAAAAGGTTGGTATTCTTGTGGTTATATTTAATTAGGTTTTGGGGTGTCCTACATGGTATCATTATACATGCTCTTATATGTGATTTTTGAACACATTTCAGGTCTTTTATAGACAATCGACCTTTTTATAGTGTCATAGAAAGACCCAAATAAGTTATGGTAAGTGAGACAAAATGGAGGAGGTGTCGTCCTACGATAATCCTCATATCATTCCCCATCGTTACATTCGGGTTGGAATTATTTTTAGAATAATTGTGGTGGAATTTTATTTGGCCCTATTTGCTTTCCATTTATTGTTGTTGTACTCTCATTGTGGTATTTAGATGACTTCATGCAAGGGTTATCAGTTTTTTACATTTCTTCATTATATGGTTTTGAATATTTGTGTGTATTGACATGTATATCAGGATAAGGCCTCCCATATTAGTGATATGCCTACTCTACTGTAATCTATATCCCCTTGCCTATTTGAGGTAGATTTTGGGAGTCATGGCATGGGATCCCTTGGGATAGGTCATGAAATGACACTTCACTTAATAGTGTAAATTTATTCACATCATTATCATAGAATTTGAAAATGGTAAATATAAATAAATCATTACGTAATTATATTAATGGTTCTTTAATTATCTAGTGGAATAAGATTTCACTTTTAATATTTTGATGGGTATGAAACCCACATATATCTTCACCCCCATCACCATATATCACAAACCATATCCACATGAAGGTAGTGTTGTCATATGTGTAGTGAAAAGCCTCTTTTTAAGTTCCATAAATCTATCTTCATCATCATCCATACAAACATACTTTAATCCCATGTATGTTATCATTGATAGTGGGATTGAAAATCATGATAATTTTTTAACATTTTTTAATCAGCGCATAACATATATAAGAAACCATTAAATCTTAGTGAAACATGTTAGTCTATATCAATTTTTGAATGTGTATTTTCATTAAGGTATCTAAAAATCGTTATTCAATTTTGAATTTGATATAATTTATTTTATTTGGAAGCTCTTCAATATAAAATCTTATGACCTAGGAATGCATCATAATGGAACAAGATCAGGTCAATTTCTATAAGAAGAATATCAGGACCCACTGAATTTCATACCTTTTTTATTTATAAAATTACTAAAATATAATAAAACCAAAACAAATATTGGGGTTTTAATATGGATAGGAAGATGGTAATGTAAAATATAGATTCTGAGTTCATAGTAATATATATAAGATAATGATATGTAAAATAAAATAAATTAATTATAAAAAATGTCTCCTTTGAGTGTATGCTGACCTTAATCATTGATATGAAAATTTAATTCATTCTAAGTAAACATAAAAAATCTAATTTTCAATAGAATTCCTAAGAAAACTATTTTTTCTAGAAATAGTTAATCTAAAATAATGACATCATTATATAGATAAAATTATTACAACATGTCTGTCAATAATCATGAATCCATATTTCCTAATTTCACAACCCAATTCCACTGTATATTAGTTTATGTGACTAATATGGTGTAGAAATTTAAAACTATGTATTATGAATGTAGGTACAAAGGAAATCCTGAAATACACAAAAAAAATATATCTGAAACTTATAATTAGTTTTTTAGAGTAAACATAAGAGGAATGATAAAATATTATTTGATATAAAAACAACCAGTCTTTATACCTGTGATAGAAAAGACATAGTTCAATATCACCATGGATAAGATATTATAACACATCAAAAAATAGTAATAATAATACTATAAAATAGTGACTCAATTTTAATAAAATGAATAAAATAGAGATAGTAATTAAAATGGTAGTCCCAAAAAGGTGTGGTTTTTTTCAAACCTAGAGTGTTTCATTAAATAAACTTCACCACTTTTTTCAAAAAATGTAATCATGAATAGCTTACTAACAATAATATCAGTTCTATATTTTCCCAACTCATGCGATATTTATAACATCATTGGTTAAAATATAATATATTTAGAATCATATATGTAGAATAAAAAAAATCCCCTCATGTGATTCCATTTCAGAGCTAACTCAGAGGATCCTTGACCAATTCACAGCTGTAATTCAGTCTTTAAGATGTTTTTTAGCACACCTTGTTAGTCACAATTTAGCGTCCCAGAATAAATTTCATAGACCTATCATTGTTGAAATATCCCCATTTATTTGGAAATCCAATTTTAGGTATAAATTCTTTTACCCATCAATGTTTATGAAATTTGGATCTTATCCTCACTTTCCTATTAACGAAATTTTAGGTATCTATAACATCACATTTAAAATCCTATTTATTTCATTATTTTTTGGAGATAATTTTTTTTTTAATTTCTATTTTTTGAATATTTATTTATTTTAATTTAATATGCTTAATTTTATGATTGGCCTTTCCTTTTCTTGAACCACCATCCATGTATGACCACTATATACAATATCAAACTCCCCAAATGGATCAAAATCACAACTCGACACATTCTTCATCAATAAATAATCCCATGAACATGGTATTAGTGATCAGAATGATTGATCCACCATTAAACCTCATCTGGAAAATTTGATCATTACATGCCAGATTTGGTATCTTCAGAATGTATAATTTATCCCCATGAACTGAGGATGAACTTTATTAACTTAATAGTATAAGACACATCTCAATAATATATCAACAAAACTAGTATATGAAAAACGTAATATAGTGATATTTTTTAGTGGTGATTACCAAAAACACTTTTTATTGTTTTAAAATTTTAGACCCTGTTACAGAGAGAAACCAAAAAATAGATATTTTTTATTAAATATATCATCAAATTATCAGTGTTTACTATTTTAATATTTGTTTTTTATTTTTTTGAATTTATTAATATTTTCGAATTTCCCACTCTCCAGAATAGATGTTCCAAATATATTATATTTAGTAATTAGAAATAAAAAATAAAAAATATAAGATAATTAAATTAAAACTTTAAATAAATAATAGTTATTTAGTATTTAATAAATAACAATTTTTTAAAACTGACAGTATTATTAATTTTAATTAATAATTGTTGACTATTAAATATTATACATATTTTGTTAATTTGTAACTAAATATGATTAAAAATAATTATTAACTACTATTTAGTAATATAGATTTTACTATTTTACTATTAGTATAATAATAAGTAACATAAAAATTATATATAAATATATAAATTTAAACATATAAATATATAATATAAAAATATAAGTTGATGTAAATATATACACTGATATAAATATATACACAAACCTATAAATATAAAAATCAATATAAATATATAAAATTTAATAAAATACATAAATGAGTATATATAATAATAAATTAATATATATATAATTATATAATTATATATTTATATAAATTATATAGTTATAATTATATATATTACTATATATACATAAATAATTTCAAATAGAAATATATATATATATATATATATGAGTAAGTATGTTTATATAATTAAATGTACCATTAGAGATTTATGAATATTTATATATACATAAATATATATATAATTTTTCATTTTATTTGAATATATTTATACATTTTTATATAAATTTATAATTATATATGTAGTTATATATTTATATCAGTTAATAGGGATGTGTATATTTATGTATATATATATATATATCATTATATACATTTTTTATTTATATGTGTTTATAAATATATAACCACATTTATTATAGAGCATAAGAGACCTAATGGAGATTATTGTGCACATGGTTGAATAAGAAGTGAAGATAAGACAATGTGGATATTATTGGTGTGTTATTATTTGAAATTGATACATAAATCATGGTCAAATAGTAGTGTTTCATGATGACACACTCTATGGGATGTTTATTTAATTTTTTTGGATTGATTGAAATATCATGTCAGAAGGATGATGCCTTAAAAGTATAGTTTGACGATGTTTTAAGAAGAAATTTCATCACTATTCCTTCATGATGTCTAATAATTGGTGTAGTGATTTTCTATGAATGAAAAATGAAGGGTACCATGCCATGAAAAATGTACAATGGGTGTTTTAACTAAAATTTTACCCCGTGTGAAATGAATATCTTATCTATCCTATAGAGATGGTCATGGATACATCTTTAGAATCAATAATGGTAGAGACTCCATCATGGTGATTTCTTGTTAACCATTTTTTGAAGAATGTTAAATAAAAACGGAATAGATCCATGGAAGAAGAAAATGGATGGGATGTCTGAAATGGGAAGCTATATTCATTAGTGTATCCCAAAATGTGCTAAAAAAGTTAATGGTAAAAATAATATTTGAAGTACCCAAAATTGTAAGGGGTGTTTAGATAATGGTTTTCAAGAGGTTATAAATAGTTGGACCAAAATGGGGTCTAACAATTTGTGGAGAATGATTTTGTTATTGAAATATTGCTAAAATGACATACATCATTCCAAGCCGATGAGAAATAAAATTTCGTTTGAAGAAGGTTTGTTTATAGTAGATCTTATAGTTAGGAATGTTTTGATTTCAGACCCCCCCACACTTAATATTGAATACCATTATTCTGAATCAATGGTTACTATAAGGTATGTATTAGTATAATGTATTAAATGAAAGATGGACTTGTTTATGATAGGTTGAATGAATTGTTGACTATGTGATGATTTTTGAATTTTTCTAATTTTTATTTTTCACGATGCTCAAACCACGAATATTTTTTTCCTAATGTGTTTATTTTGATGTTAATTTACGGAATTTATTATTTTTGGAAATATTTACTTTTCAATTATAATAAAAACACAGTTCCTTATGGAATAAATATTGAAGGTTTCATATCGTGTTTTAATATAATTTTGAAAAAAAATTCATACCCAAGGCCATTATGCATATAATAAGGAATAAACCCTAATGCTAGAAAAATATTATAATGAATGAACTCTATATTTAGAAAAAAACATATGCAATGAACCCTAAATTCAAAATAACTTGTATGGAATGAACCCTATTTTCATAACATCATGTATGGATAAGAAACCTTACACTATCAAGAAAGTATTGTTAAAAAAATCATATTTTTGGATTATACAATTCATTGTCGGAAAATATTTATGGCATAAAAAACCGAATTTTGTGATCAACCCTATTTTTTAACCCTATGATTTATGTTTTTTTCATTTCTTGAAGGAACCCTACATTATATTATTCAACATTGGTGATTTTAAATCCATGATATTATCTATGATTTATAAAAGGGTCCTAATAGTATTTAAAGCTCATTTACACCCGAATCAAAGGCTTATTATTATCTATTTAAAGACTCATATTAAATGGATTAAATCATTATGATTATTATAGGAAGTTACAAATCTTTTTAATATCATTTGAATTCAGATATTCAAGATTAATGTCAGTGATATTGCTGAATATATTTTCAATTGGATGTTGCTAGATCAATAATATAAATATCAAGGAATTGTTCATCGATATATATGTGTGTGTGAAAAAGAAATATAGAATAAGTGGTTATATATAAAAATTTATTTACATGCATAACTATGTGTCATTTAATTCAGAGCGACACATTAGATATATAGATGTTTTAATCAATTTTATCTTTGATATTATTAATGATACTCTCATATCTGTCACTGCAACTAAAGAACATCATTATATCATTATTTTCAATAACATCCAAGAATATTATAGAGATAAACATTACTGACCAATGTGTTTAAACTTATGTCTGGTGTTTTCTTAATCAATGTTCCAAGAAATGCAACATGAATATGAAGATAACTTTTCTACTATGAAATATTGAAGATATGAATACTAATGTTAGTTGATACCAAAATTATGATGTATACCCATTTTTTCCACAAAATAAATCTCTATTGATTTGGTGGAGTTTTGACTTCTTGGACTTAGTCGGGGTTACATGTCATCTACTTTCACTAAGCTATGGATAATTGGTTCCCTGTAAAATAACATGGATGAATTTTTATGTCGTTTCGTAAAGGTTTCAACTACCTATAATCATTTTTGGATTAATGGTCTTAGAACAAGAGGACCCAGTGAAAATTACCAATCTCATGGTGTTGAGAATTGGTGGAGTGGACTATGGGATATGTGTGCCCTGAACCACTATTCAACACTGTATTCAATTTTTTATTATTTTCACAGCTCGGTCATCCTCGAAGGAAAAATAATCATTCAATTATAAAAAAGAGAGACAATCATAATTATTTAAAAATATTTATGTACACAATTCACCCCAATTTTTATATCTTTTTCATCACCATCCTGACCTAATGATTGGTTTTAAAGGCTTGTATCCTCTCATATTCTTTCTTCATGAAATTTTTTATCAACTATTGAAATTTATAAAAAAAAAATCTCCCTATATTTCTATTTGATATATTAAAAAAAGGTGTAATGGAATATTATTCTATCTTATGGCTCTAACAAGAATTAGTTAATGATTCCGATGATGAAATCATGAAATAACCGATTCATGAGAAGGTATATCTATGATTTTTTACTTCATGCATTAATGGTGATAACTATTAATGATGGAAAATAAGTATGATTAAATTTATAAAACATTTTCAAATAAGGGTTTACTTATTATTAATTAGAAATTACTAAATACCTAAAGATGATCTATAAAATTGGATTAACAGCCAAGAAATAGATCTTTATCTGAATTAAAAGATATGAATGACATAGTGTGTGGTTTTTGAACTGATGAATTCAATTTATTATATCAATGTCCCACATCATATGAAATTTGGTCGACTATTTCTATTTCATATGAAGGAACTTGATAAATTAGGAAATTAAGGTACACTAATGTGAAATTAAATTTTGATACATTCAGAATATGTGAGGATGAAATCATCACCCAAATGAATGGACAATTGACAGAAATTGTCTATGATATTTCTACTTTGGGAAATACTGTTTCATAATTATAATTGGTATTAAATGTAAATAGAGTACTACCATTAAAATGGAAGGGTATATAGACAACTAAAATTCAATATTCACCTATAAAAAATTTTTATGTTGGATTTGAGTGTATATTTAATGATTCAGGAAGCTGAAATGACGGCTGAAGCTGAAAATCATTTACAACATGATGAAACTGCTCTAAAAACAATGAAAGAATAATCTAATTGAAATCATCTAGAAATGGATAACGATCTATTATAAATTTCTATTAATATTGAAAATCTATTTTGAAATAAAAAGCATGGTACTTATGATAATATATACTATGAATGAAAGGAAAAATTTCATGCAAAGGAAAAATTTCCATTACAAAAATAAAAATGGTAATATTACTACACTAGAAAAGGTAATAAAAATATGTGGTTTACATGGATAAATACTTTTGTAAAACATAATTAATCATCAATAAATTTTCATTCTATGAATAAAAAGAAAATGTTATGTGTAATGGAACCTACATATCATGAGGTACAATCTTCTTACTCTAAAAAGACTATTTGTGAGTCATTATGTTATGATAAATTAAAAAATATATTTTTTTAGGTTGCAAGAAAATATGAATCATAAAATGAACATCATAGAGAAATTAAGATATCTTATAATTATATTGCTTTATATATAGAATATTTTCAAAAATATTTATATTTTCCATATAATTATTATAAATCAAGTGATCGAAATTATATTAAAATTAGTGACTGATTGGTTCAGATTTATGATCTAAAACATGCCTCTAGTATGCTGATAAAAGGATAAAAATACTAATATCAAATATATTGTAATTATAAAATACCAAAAGAAGTATTTTTAATAGAAAGTAATGGTCAAAAAGGAAAAAATATAAAAACTTACTTTATTCCTAGTGAAAGTAGAATACATATATCTACTATGAAATTATTTAATTGTGGTATTAACAGTCACCACAAAAATGATCATTGTTCTAGAATTCATAAAATTTATTATATTAAAAATATATATTATTTAGATGAACTGATAGATTTAAATAGTAAAATTAATAATAAAAAACATGTTTGGTGACCTATAAATTTAATTTCTAACACAAACCAATGAAAAAGTATATGAGTAAAAATAAGAATTTGTATTTGATGTTATATAGTATTACACCCCAAATCTAAAAGGTTAAATCATTTAGTGGATTATCAATGGATAGATGTTAAATTATCAACATAAGGAATACACAACTCTAAAGTAGCTCATTATCAAACCATCCTCAATACAAAAATTGACATACTCATGAAGCATTTGTTTTTAAATATTCATATACATCTGGTACATAAAATCTTAAAATATAAATTGAAATATTCTTCTGTCAAAAAAGTTTTTTAAAAAAAAATTATTTATTATAAAGTATATTTTTTCACATATTTTTTGAATCATTATATTTTATGTTCATAAAATTATTTATGGAAATATAAATACTCTTTTGAAATAATATGTAATTATTGCACTATATCTTTTGGCTAATGAATATAAACCATTGATTTCAAAAATCATAACCTAATTATTAATCTTCTTTTTAAATATAATTTAAATAATGAAATCATCTTAATTAAAATATCATAATCAAAAGGTTCTGAAAAATCGGACAAAATAAGAATATCCATTCAAACTCTTCATGTTTAGAAAGAAATCATTCTTACCATAGGATTAAGGTTAATACTTTTAGTTTATCTTCTTTATTTGTTATTTATTCTCTTCAAAAATATTTTAAATGAAACAGTTATCTTCAATGTCATGAAAACGAGAAGTATCATATTTTAAATTATATAAATAAAATATTATGATCAATGTTGTCACTCTAAAAGAAGGAAAATAATATCTACTAGCTGAGATTGAATTGTTTAAAAGGTCATATTATGACCTATAGAAATATTCGGTATCGAAAGTAAATTTTGATTAATTTAAAAAGGAGAATCTGAATATGAAAAATAGTTTGATATAAAAATAATATTTTTAATCCATCAAAGGATAAATTCATTGAAAAATGGAATTGTTCGTTGAAGAATGAAATAAAACGAAATATCATGATTAGTTAAAGAGGTTTTTTTATGAATATTTTTTGAATTATTCATATCGAAGAACAATAGATATTTAATATTGGCTATAAGAACTATTACAAGTCTTATATTTTATAAGTGATAAAGATTGATGTTTATAAAGATAAAATAAACCATCAACATCTCTCTAACTCTTATCGTTTTCTATTATTCTAAATTATTTTACTCTTAGGATATTTTGTATTATTGAAACTATGTTCTAATAGTCATTATTAATTTATTTTTGTTAATTATTAAATATGAATTTAAATATGTTATTATTCTAAAAAAAATTATAGTTTCAATTAATGAAATAAATAGTAATTGTTTTTAAATATTCATAATTGATAAGATTTCAAGGATGTTTTTAGAAAATAAAAAATTCACCATGCGCCTATATTTATTATCTACAACATGTTTTTAGGCGTAGTTTCTTTTAAAAGACTCCATTTCATTTTAATGTCAAAAATGATGTATTGTTTAAAAAAGGATAATTTGTGAAAATTTGAAAAAGGGGGAGATTTTTAACTTCAGTTTTATAATGGAATTTTTTCATAAATTGTGTTATTAATAATGTTTTATATAAACCTTTTTTATATGAAAAATGGTTAATGTGGAATATTTTATGAGATTATTTTCATCTGAATAAAATTATATTTAATCAAAAAATTTTACATGGGGTTTTTGACTGTCAAAAGAAGTGGAGATTGTTGAGAATGTATTGATTAAAAAATTCTAATTATTTAATGGTTTTGAAACCAAAAAATGATGAAATTTTTTACTAATGATATTATTTTTCTTTTAAGTTCAAGAATTTATTTTTTGGTGAATTATTTATTCTGGACTTATAATCAAGGATTTGATCTACAATGAATATTCAATGATGCTTTTGGAATCTAATAAAAAATATTTTTTAAACAACGGCCATTCTATATGATGGATAGTGTTGTGTAAGGAATTAACCGTACATTCAAAACATCAGGTAAGAAATGATCCGACATTCAATGAAATGTTTAAAGAAGGAAACCTACATTAAAACTAGCTTGTATGGATATTAAACACTATTCTTTTGGGAAAATATGGTTAAAAAACTATCAACTTGTATGGTAAATAAACCCTAGTTTTTTAAACAACCGTATGAAATAAAACATATCATTTGATGTTTTTTTATTTCATGGAGGACACCAATGTTTGACTATTCAATATGAATGATTTTAAATAATTGATATTATCGATGACTTACGCAATGGTATTTTTGGTATTTAAAAATCATTTACAGTTGATACATAAGATCATTATTATCAATTTAATGAGTCATATTCAAAGGAGTAAATCATTACTATTCATACATTGTGTGAAAAATCCATTGAATATCGTTTTAATTCAAATATTCAAGTCTAAATATGTGATATTAATTGAGGTATTTTTGACCTGAAGGTTCTCGAGCAATAGTATAAAAACCAAGGTACTATTCATAAATTAATCTATGTGTTTGTGAAAAATATATACAGAAGTAGTGACTATACATAAAACATGACTTATATACATGCATGTGTGTCCTTTATTTTAGTACTACTATTTGATGATATATATGACTTGATCTATCATCTCTTTGTTGTTACCACTGCTTCTATTATTTATATCACAATTACATCACCACATCATCATATCATCACTCTTAATAAAAACACAGAATCTTTCAGAAAAAAACTTTGGTGAAAAATACATTTAAATAACTATTTAGGATTTTCTCGGTTTTTATGAATGTCTATGTGAATTTGAAGACATCATGGATATTTTACTATATTTAAAATAGGAAAACATCTATCCGTTGATATATATAATATAATGTGAAACTCATTTTTTTGAACAAAATCAATCTTTGTATTTTTGGTGGAGTTTTGACTTCTCGGCCTCAGTCACGGTTAAGTACTAGATTCATGCACTATGATTTGGATAACTAGTTCCTAGAAAAAGGACCATAATAATTAGTTAATTCCTTCTTAATGGTTTCAACTGCTTGTACTCAATTGAATATTAATGGAACTAGGATAAGAGGACCTAGTTAAAATCACCAATCTCATGGAGTTGAATGCGGGGAGAGTTGATAGGGGATCCTTGTGTGTTTAACGAATATACATCATTACATTCATTTACATTATTTATTTCTACTTCTGGTTGATCATTTAGAGAAAACGAATGGTTTTATGTTAAACAAAAGAGGAATTATGAATTGTTTGAAATATTTAAAGCGCACAATTTAACCCCATATTATTTATATATCATCATCATCACCATCCCAACCACACAATAAGGTGGAATTATTAATTTGAATTATATATATAAATAATAACTCGCTATACAGTAATACATTTTTGAATGATTAATAAATATATGGTCTTTAATTTTCCTAGTTGTTTTGTATAGGGGTGAATTGATATACTGCACAACTAATGAAATCCTTAATGTATTTAGGATATGATGATGTATGATACTTCTAGTCTGTTAAATAACAATGAAATATCTAAACCATAAAGAAAATATTAGAGAGACAACAGATTTTGTTTGAAATTAAGATGAATAACAAGAGGAATAGTGAAGTGGAAGGGTCTATTGTTTTATATTATAAAAGAAATATTATTTATTTTCTATAATAAATAAAAAAATTATACATTTTACTATGAAGATGAATTTTATTTTTGAATGTATTGTGCATAAGATGCGAGGAAGTTCCATTCTTCTATGTAATAATAGTATCTGAATATGAATACAATGCATAAAAATTAATTTATAGCCAACATTGGCAATGAATTTATTTTTGATAAACAAATATATTGTAAATTATTTGGATGGTAGTATAAGGAACTAGTGGTCTAATTAAAAAATGGTGGATATTCCCAGAATTGATAGATTATTACAAAGAAACATGAGTTCAAGGATAAACTATGACACCCCAAACTAACACGTTGGAATCCATGGCTAAGAAGATATATTTATATACTAGACATTATTATAAATAAATAAAGTCATATTAGCCATCAATAATTACAATATCAATAACCTTATTTTGATTCAATAATATACCCATCACATTTTAGGTTTACAGTTTTAGAGAATTTGAAAAAACATTTAGTTAAAAAAACACATATATTTCCATGAAATCTAAATTTCACACATTTTACCATTAAATAATTATTTTAAAATAAATCTATAACATTTCACTCAAAAATATCCATAGATGATATCATTATATAAAAATAATAATTAATATCATTATTTATAAATTTGGGTATACAAACAGAAGAAAATGTTGACCTATGATTCCTAATAATGGTAAACGTGGGAGATATCTATCAATGATTATATGTGATGATCATATGAGAATGTGGGTATGAGAACATAATTAGAATTTACATGATAATAAAAAAGGATAAAATACCCAAGAATAAATGAATCATAAAATATAATCACATGCAATGATAAAACATCAAAGATCATTTCATGAAATAGTGGGGTTGAAATAGTTCTATTATAGGGTCTTAGAATATATATCATGTCTTGGATGATTAAAATTTTTATAGTGACCCAAACCTTTTATATTGAGTTATTATATCAATTTAGTTTAATATTATTCATATTACATAATTATTCAATTTATAATATTATATGTATAATATATTTGGATACATAGAAACATAAGAAACTGGTTCATAAAATATCCACATCATCACCCACTTATATCTTCATAATAATGAAAATTTAATGTAATATTATACATAAATCATCCCATAAATAACTAGTTATGGAATCTTTTTTAAGAGTGAAATATTATATTATATAAGGGTAAACAAGAGATATATGAATGATCACATAGTAATAAAATGACAAAAAGTCATTAAGAACAAGATCATAACATTTTAAAACCGTATTGAAAATATCATTGATCATCATCTTGAATTGTTTCATAAATACTAGTAGTTTTTAATGAACGGATCAAATAGGACTCAATGAACAATATATGTGATAGAAGGAAATATGAAAAAACTAAGAATTCTGTCATAAAATAAGCATAAAAATCATTTCCTTGGAAGTCAATTCTCTTATCCAAGACTATAATTATGGAATGGATTCACTCCCAAAACCATCATAGAAGTCCATGTTCACTCCAATGAATATCATAGTTGAAATAATCTCATATTGAACTAGGTTCACTCCCCATTATAGTTATTTTTATCTCATGATGTTTTATCATTAACCAATGAATTGGAAAGAGATATAGTTCCCTCCAATTATATTATTAAAGTCATACATATATGTCCCACAATATCATAATCCATTCTACATATCAGAACCCATGGAAATAAATCAGTTTCATAACCATTTCATTATTGCCTAACCCAAGGAATATGAAAGGGTTTCATAAACGTCATGCTATAGTAAATAAACCCATTTAGTGAAAGAATAAGGATGGTATCCTTTGATCATATTCACTAAAAATATAAATAAAAATTTATGTTTAATTTGGATTATAAATATATATAGTTTTAAATAATTAATAAGGAAAATAACTTCTCAATATTGAAATCATTTATTTAAAATCTAATAAATTTAAAAATATTTGGGAAACAATATTATTTAAAACCAACCATGGGAAACTATAATGGAGCATTCAAATCACCGAGTGTCCATATAGGTCGTAAATTCCATTCATTCCATATAATTTATGAAAACATTACTTTCATAATTTTTTTAGAAATGTCACAATTTATATTATTTGAAATAAAATATTAGATTGTTCCTTTCAAAACGTTTTTTTAATGGTTATACATTTTTTGTAATGACTTTATGAAATTATATTGGAATATTAAAAATCATATTGACAAAATTTATTGAATGCGTGTATTTGGAAGAAAAAGGATTTTCAACTGAAGACTGAAATAAAGATGTTTTCCATACAAACATAGTTGACTCTCCTAATTACAGAATGTGGTAAAAATGTAATTAAAACATTTATTTTCAATAAAGAACTATATGAGAAAAAATTAGTGGGTATCATTAGAGGCTGACCATATTTTTTATCATTAGAACATAATCAGAAATGATATTTATAAAAATTGAGACTGTAACATAGAACCTATTAATGGGTTTCATTAGAGGATGATCATATTTTCATATGTATATTAACAACAATTCATTAAAAGTAATATTATATCTTATAATTTATTTAATTTTCATCATATAGTTATTGGTTTGGATGTTTTTGTCCTTTTACATTTATCATAGTTCTATAATATCATGAATTTGAATAATTTTTTAAACATTATATATATTAATTATATATATTTTTATTCTTATATAAATTTTAGGGATTTAATATTGAATTACACCATTCTCAGTGATGGTATGTCTTATATACGCATGAAAATTGCTTTAATTTTTGAACCAGTGGATCGAATAAAAGGTAAATATTTAAAATATAATTATTATATGATATAAATAATATATTTTTATAAAATTTATCCTTATTAACATCCAAATAAAATATAAATTAAAAACAAGTCGTATCACTACATGGAAGTGGTATTCCATACATACTCATGAGTAACATTTTCATTTTTGAAAGGATTAGATGCAATGAAATAAGACAAGATAATATTATAATATAATTATGATTTTTTTCATAAATATATTATTCAAATAATAATACCATCATAATTTTTATACATAAAACATGGTGAATAAAAATGAATTGTATCTCTATGTGGAGATTCTAAGTTATTCATACACACAAGGGATACATCCACTTATCATATAATGGGAAATATGTTGTGTAATTATGTATAAAAACTCTTAATCCCATTTCATCATATGGATAGTACATAATTTATTATCATATGATTAATATAATAAAATTATAGGATGTAAAATAAAAATTTAAAATAATGTGATCGGTTAAATTGATAAAATATTCTTTGAAGTGACCCTTTTAGATCTCCCCTAAAGGAGTGTACATCTAGTCTTAAATAAAGAAAAAACATCTATTATGTGTCCAGGGATGTGGGGAAGATTAATTTTTAATGTTCGGGAAATTTAAAGGATTTTTTTTTTCATAATATTTTTGAAATTTTACGAGTCCGTAGTTTCTGACGGCACCTGATTCCGAGGCTCGGTGTGCCCAGAATCAATTTTTGATGTTTAGCTTAGGTACATTCATCGAACGAACGAGCGGGTTTTTCTATGTCTTGAACCGGTGCATGGAATTGAAATCCGAGGGAACTGATGAAACTGCAGTGCCAGTAATTTCTTAGGAAGACCTTTTCTGGAGTTTTGTTCGCACGAGAGGAGTTTTAAAAAAAATTGCGGATTAAATGATAAGTAAAATAAAATTGTGTGCAACTTTATTTTATCCATGGTAGTTAAATTCTCTCATGGGAAGTTGTTGGTGGGACCACGACCACCCAACTTCCCATGTCTGGTTATGAGGGAGGTGGGGCCCACACAAGCCCCCACCTTTTAAAAATCCCTAAATCACTTAAACCCCCTTGTTAATTATGTGACTCTCCCTCACATTAATAATGCCAACTTAACACCCCATTCATTTTTGACAACTCAAGATTAATTAAGTGTATTCAACTTTTGAAATTTTGAAATGTTGGTATAATTAAATAAAATAAGGCAAAAGGCTTATTTTATTTTGGTTGTTTCATTGTGTGGAGACTTTCGGAAGAAAACTCAAAGTCTTGAAGAACTCCATCATTATCATAGAAGAATGTCAAGACCTTGACGATGAATGCTTTCACCACATGTAGAGATAGACGTGTCGTTCTTTTCCATCTCTGCAGCTGGGGTGAAACGTTGTCCCCTCCATGGACGCACGACAATGCTGTCACCGAAACCACCCCCGCAATGCTAGCTTCCGCAAATTTTTTCAAGGTAGGGGTTAAGTTCAAATTTAATCAATTAAATTTGCGCTTTTTCTATCGTCGAGAATGTCATGTTTTTGATTGCTTGTTATCACTATAACGGCAGAGGTCGAACCGTACAAACACGGTTGAACCTCCTCCCCGTTTTGTTGATGGTTTTCATTGTGGATGGAGACGACAGTGATGTGGTGTCAATGCACCGTGCGGGGACGAGAGAACTGCGTCCGGAGCGAGCCGCAGTAGAGATGCGTGGCGCCGTAGTGCCGCTCTGGTGAATCCAAAGGAACCGCGGTCAGAGTGGACCGCAGGAGGGGGGGCGGCGCCGTCGCGCCACGCCAGAGTACCAAGAGGTCGCGGCCGGGGCGGGCAGCGGTGGTGGAGCGCGGCACTGTTGCGCCGCACCGGTCGGACAGGGGCCTAGGCATAAGGTCGCGGTGGTTACAAAGGAGGCAGCCAGACTCGGCCGGCCGCCGGGGCACCAGGAGGCGGGACCAGCGGGTCCCGCAACAGCCACACCAGACGACCAATATGGCCGACCGTTTCCTAGAAGTCCGGGGGTTCAAAACCCCTGGTCAACACATCTAGGGCAGACCCCACATGGGTCCTCTATTTCTTAAATCAGGCGGGTGTCGCCCCCCCCCCCCCCCCTTCGCGTCTAGCTCGGCCACGAGCCGAGCCAGACCGCCCGCGCCGGGCCAGACCATCCGTGCTAGGCCGAACCGCCCGCACCGAGTCGGGTAGCCTTTGCTGGGGCGGGATGCCTGCACTGGGCGGGGCAACCGCACGGGGCCGATCCGGACCCGGACCTAGTTCGGCCCGACCAAGGGGTTATTGGGTCAGGTCGGACCAGGCCCAAACCCCCTGTTTTCGGGCAGTTTCGTTCAAACGACCATATCTGGGGCTACGAAACTCCGTTCGACGCACCGTCAGTAGCGTTGGGATACTTGGATCGAGACACTCGTTAAGTTATATTACACTCAAGGTTTCGGAGAACTATGAGTATGGACGGATTTGTTCGATCCCGAACCAACCGGGCCCTCGGAGCAGAAACACTTATATCTTGAGCTCCGGACGTCCGATTGGCATGCCGTTGACATTGTTTGATTTCTCTCGGTGAGGCAGATCATTTTCAATACTTCGCCTGAGTTTTGAACAAATTTGGAAAATGGCCGGGTTGGATTGAAACCGAAATCCAACCGGGCCCCTGGAATAGAAAAGCCGATAACTTCTAGAATTGACGCTTGTTTGATGAATCATCAGCAACATTGGAGATCACGTTGAGAAATGGTCCTGTTGAGAATTCCTTATGAGTGTTTGGGTTACATTTGAGATATGGCCAGGTTGGTTCAAACACGAAACCAACCAGGCCCCCGGGACTAACATGCTAATAACTCACTGAATGGGCGTCTGATTGATGTGCGGTCTATTGCATTGAGACCCCTATGTCGAGGTGGTCCTTTGAGATACATCTTCGAGGGACTTTGTGATACTTGGAGTATCGAACTGTAGCTCGTGGAGCGGACCCTCCTGGAGACGGGCGTACAAAGTACGGACACCGTGTAGCTGGCTGAGACCTGATGACTGCTTGTATGATTCGAGTCGGAGTGACATGTATAGCCCATTGGGGAGCACTACTATGTTTGGGTTCCAGACCCAAAGCGGGGAGCACTACTGTGTTTGGGTGGCATACTTCCGTTACTCGACAGGAGGAGTACCTATACAGCCTATTAGGGGGGGTACACTACTGTGTTTGGGTGGTAGACCCCGGTGGGGAGCACTATGGTTTTTTGGTGGTTGACCCGCGATACTCGACTGGAGGAGTACCTCAGCAGTCTTAGGTTAGTGAGCAGTGCCTCAGAGTCATGACAGGATCATTGTACTCAACAGATATGGAGCTCTTCAGCAGTTCTGATTTCGATAATAAAAATCCTGGTTTGAGGAGAGTCAACGACCATTTTGTTTTCCTCATGATTGAGATGGGTTAAATGATAACTTACGTATATGTATGAGTATATAACTAAGTAGTGGTTATCCATCAACTTCATATCTATGTGATACCTCATGGCCAAGATGGGTTACATGATAACTTTGGTATAATTATGGGCTTATACCTAAGTAAGGGTTATCTATTGAGAAAATTCATTGTGATTATCCTTATTGGATTTAGTGAGACCATGAGGGTCTCGGGGTCCCTACTGAGTATCGTATACTCACCCCGGCACGAGCTATTACCACACCTCATTGTGTTGGATGCAGACGAAGGACATCGCTGACTGAGTTGAAGTGTATGAGGACTGGACGATACCCGGAGGTGGACCTCACGACGAGTTAGTACATGAAAGTGGGCTTCACGACGAGTCATTACTCAAAATAGGTTGACTGGAGAGATTTTTGAGGAGGCTATCTATGCCTACCATTTACGTAAGATCTGTGGTGGACGATCCAGAAGCTGTGCTATCTTTACCTACCCTTCAGGTAGGATCCGAGGTGCATGACCCATGAGGTTTTTCGGTCTTCTAGCTGTTGTCTTTTCTGATGTACTTTTATTCAGTTGTGGCTATACTTTTCAGTTGGGTTTGTATTCTGGCCCATTTACATTCAGTACTTTATTTTGTACATAGTGTTTTACTTCCGCTTGTACTCTGGTTGGATTTATTTGTGTTTTATAAAGGCAATTCCTTCCCAGTTATCAGGATTCACGCCATAGGTGCTAGTCGCCATCCCCTATCCTATGGAAGGTGGGATTGGGGTAGTCACAGCGCGGGCCCCAAGGACGGGTCATGAAAAATTGGTATCAGAGGATTTGGTTCTACTACAGAACACAGATCTATGATCATTCGTTTCTGTGAAGAAATACTGTTAAGGGTACTGAGTGTGGTCTTCAGTTCAAGGAGTCCAGTGTTGGTGCGGCAACCGACATATCCATACACCGGGACCCTGACTACTGATTTCCGACTTAGTGCAGGAAAAAACTGATTGCGTGTGTGTTTTCAAAAAGTTTTATAAAGTCAGATCAAACCATGTCAGCTCACCCTGTATAAACCGTTGACCGTGTCACTTCTGTTCAGGATGTCTCTACGCAGACTGTTAGTTGGAGTTCCGAGAGAGTACTCTATGATGGCCCACCGAGCGATGAGACTCCGGTGCATGGCCCTCTTTCTGTGTTGGCACCTTCGGGTGGTATTCCAACAGCACGAACACCTGTTAGGCAGTAGATGCCACCAGCCGTACTAGTGGATGGTGCACTCTGGAAGAGCATGTTTCACGAGTTCCAGTAGTAGAGGCTTCTGAGGATACGAGGTGAGACAGATTCCCAGGCAGCGGTGGATGGGATGGAGGAAATTTCTAGAGTTCTACACCTAGTTTAGACACTAGTAGAGAGGAGGGTGACATGGCTACTAGTGTTTCCCAGTGGTGACCATGAGGTTGGTCGGCATAGTAATGGTATTTTGGTACGTGTACTGATGCCTAAGATAGTACCATCGGGTAGTGTTCCAGCTATATCACTACAAGTTGGTTAGCTGACACTACTGGTGGTACCGGTAGAGGATACTTGTCGGATTAGTGCCTTACTTATATTTCAGAAATAGATATCCCTCATCTTCCGAGGCAATTACGACTCACAGGAGGCTGAGGACTAGATTTAGCAGGTAGTAGAGTGTTTTCTAGAGCTTATACAGCTTCGGTTGGATGACATGTCGATAGCTGAGAATTCATTGAGGTGTACCGATCGTTCCTGGTTATAGATGACTACGATACGATAAGTGCTTTAGAGCTCAGACCTCTGAGAGAGGTGTGTTTAATGATATCCTAGGAAGCACTATTTCTAATATTCATTCATACTTATGTTATGGTGCTAGAGAGAACCTTTGTGGTTGAATTTTCTATGGCTGATCGGTTTCAGTCAGTGAATGTTAGGAGAGGGAAGATGCGAACTGTCACCAGTCTCATAGACTTGGGTGTGTAAAATGTTTCAACAATAGGAATTATTAAGGATAGATGAATCTGCAGAGCAATGGATGTGGAATCAGAGCTTGGAGAGCAGCATGAGCTGGTGTACATTTCAACATGTTACAACCACCCGCCATTGTTGACACCGCCAGGATCAGGGAGCTGGAGGGCAGGGAAAAGGAGTAGCTACATTCGGTCAAGGAGTGTGATTTAATGGCTCTAAAAATGATTCGAGGGACAGTCTATGTCCACTTATAGCTATCATTTCAACAGAATTTGATACGAATCATTCCTTACTTCCACGAATCTTGTCACAGACCTAGAGTTTCCGGTAAGCCGTAGATATGACCCTCATGTCTGGAGATACCTTTGGGAAGAGACTCGATAATCACACTTACGTCGACAGTGTGATCTGACCCTCGAGGTGAGAGTTTCGGTTGGAATCTCTTGGTGGCAGTGTCGAGGCCTTACGACGTTGGTCTGGGTATGGATTGGATTCACATTTCATACCTAGATTGACTATATTAGGAAAAAAGGTTGTGGTTTATCTACAATGTTGGGATGGGTTTTCCTTGGTCAGTGAAAAGGAAACCCTAGGCCGCACAGGATAAACTCATGCACAAGAGGGTGTGGTCGATCACTCTTGAGTCGGTTAACCTTACCCTCATGGTAGTAGGAGTTTTGTGTTTAAGTTCCAATCCGGAAATGGAGGCCTCTAGAGTTTGAGGATGGAAACCACATCCTTATACGGGTCTCACCTCAATGTGGTTTACAGAGATGTGTCCGAGTGAGCAAGTTATCTCTGAGGTTCAATGGACCTTTCTAGGTCCTCAGCAGGGTAGGCGAGGTGGTTTATCTCTTGACCTTTCCACCTCAGTTTCACCGAGTTCATGATGACATCCACATATCTCAGCTAAAGAGATATGTACACGATCCTTCACACCATCGACCTCAGGGAGTTAGACGTCGATGATAGGGATACATTCACGGAGGTTCCAGTGGAGATCGAGGATTGATAGGAGCAGGTCCTTTGTGGACGGTCAATTCCTCAGGTGTACTTTCACTGGTAGCATGAGAATCTCCAGGTGAGCACATGGGAGAAGAAGGCTCAGATGCGTGCTCAATGCCACTTTTTATACTTTAGTGTGTGTTGAAGCTTTATGGGGACGTAAAGCCCTGAGGTTGGAGTAATGTAAAGACCTGGAAATTTCATGGAAATTATTTTTATTAATTTCTTTGGAATTTTACGAGTCTCCAGTTTTTAACGGCACAAGATTCTGAGGCATGGTGTTTCCAGAATCACTTTCCGAAGTTTAGCTCAGGTATGTTCAGTGAACGAAAGAGTGGGTTTTTATATGTTTTGAACCAATGCACGGAATCGAAATCCGAGGGCACCGATGAAACTGTAGCGCCTATAATTTCATAGGAAGACCTTTTCTGGAGTTGGGTTCGCATGGGAGGAGTTGTAAAAAAATTTGGGATTAAATGATAAGTAAAATGAAATTGTGTTCAATTTTATTTTATCCATGGTAGTTAAACACTCTCATGGGAAGTCGTTGGTGGGGCCCATGACCACCCATCATCCGATGTGGGGTTATGAGGGAGGTGGGGCCCACATGAACCCCCACCATTTCAAATTCCCTAACTCCTCTAAACCCCCCTCTTAAATTATGTGACTCTCCATCACTATAATATTTCCAACTTAACACCCCATTCATTTTTGACAACTCAAGATTAATTAAGTGAATTCAACTTTTGAAATTTTGAAATGTTGGCATAAGTAAATAAAGTAAGGAAAAAGCCTTTTGTTATTTTGGTTGTTTCGTTTTTGGAGACATTGTGAAGAAAACTCCAAATCTTGATGAACTCCATCGCCATCATTGAAGAACGTCAAGACTCCGATGAAGAACGCTGTCACCCAAAGGAGAGATCAACGTGCCATTCTTTTCTCTCTCCGGAGTCGGTGTGAAACGTCATCCCCTCATTGGACGCATGCCAACGCCATCATAGAAATCACCCCCCGATGCTAGATTCCATGAATTTCTTCGAGGTAGGGGTTAAACTCAAATTTAATCAATTATGTTTGCGCTTTGTCTATCATCGAGCATGTCGTGTTTTTTGACTACTTGTTATCAATATAACAGTGGAGGTTGGACCGCACAAACATGGTCGATCATCCTCCACTTTTTGTTGATGGTTTTCTTTATGGCTGGAAATGCGGGCGACGTGGTGCCGATGCACCGCCCGGGGACGAGAGAACCGCGACTAGAGCGGGCCGCGATGGAGATGCACGACACGGGTGAATCCGAAAGAACCGTTGCTGGAGTGGTCCGCGACGGAGGTGCGCGGTACCATTACAATGCGTCGGACTACCAAGAGGCCACGGTCGGGTGGGCCGTGACGGAGGGGAACGACACCGTCGTGTCATGCCGGTCGGACAAGGGCTGTGGCCTAAGGCTTCAGCGGTTGCAGAGGAGGCGGCCAGACTCGGCCGGCTACTGGCGCAGTAGGAGGCAAGACCGGCGGGTCTCGCGGTTGCCACACCGGCCGGCCAATACGACCGGCCATTTCCTAGAAGTCTGGGGGGTTCAAAACCCCCGACCAGAATAGCTAGGGCGGACCCCACATGAGTCCTCCATTTTAGAAATTAGGGGGGGCACCCCCCCCCCCCCCTTCACATCCAGCTCGGCCACGAGCTGAGCCGTGGCCCGCGCTGGGCCGGACCGCCCGCACTGGCTCAGACCACCGGCGCTTGGCAGGGCCACCCACGCTGGGCTGGGCCACCGTATTGGGTCAGGCTGCGCATGTAGGGCCGGGCTGTGCCCTAACGGGCCGGAACCGGACCCGGGTCAGGTGGGCCCGGTTCAGGCCGACCCAATAGGTATTGGGCCGGGTCAGACCGGGCCCAAACCCCCTATTTTCGGGCAGTTTTTTTCAAACGCCAATATCATGGGCTACAGAACTATGATCGATGCACCATCAGTTGCATTGGGATCCATGGATCGAGACAGTCGTTACGACATATTACACTCAAGGTTTCGTAGAAAAATGGGTATGCCCGGGATGGTTCAAACCCAAAACCAACCGGGCCCTTGGAGCAGAAACACATATAACTTGAGCTTCGGACGTCCAATTGACGTGCCATAGACTTTTTTGGATTTATTTTAGTGAGGAAGATCCTTTTTCATACTTCAACTGGGGTTTGGTCGCTATTGGAAAATGAAAAGATTGGATGGAACCTAAAATCCAACCGGTCCCCTAGAATGGAAAAGCCGATTACTTCTAGACCAGATGCCCATTTGACGAACCGTCAGTGACATTGGTGGTCACGTTGAGAAATAGTCCCGTTGGGAATACCCTACAAGAGTTTGGGGTACAATTGAGTTCCAAATGGGTTGGTTCGTACATCAAACCAACCGGGCCCCCAGTACTAGAAGGCTAATAATTCACAGACCGGGCGTCCGATTGACGCGCTGTCTGTTTCGTTGAGACCCCTACGGCGAGGTGATCCTTTGAGATACTTCATCGTTGGAATTTGTGATACTTGGAGTATCGACCTGTATCTCGTGGATCAGACCCTCTCGGAGACAAGCATACAGAATACGGAGATCGTGTAGCTGGCGAAGACCTGATGACTGCTTGTCTGATTCGAGTCGGAGTGACTTGTATAGCCTAGTGGGGTGAACTACTATGTTTGGGTGGCAGACCCACGGCGGGGAGAACTACTGTGTTTGGGTGGTAGACCCATGGTACATGACAGGAGAGGTACCTCTGCCGGCTATTAGGGGGGGTGCACTATTGTGTTAGGGTGGCAGACCCCGGTGGGGAGAACAACTGTGTTTGGGTGGATGACCCGCGGTACTCTATAGGAAGAGTACCTCAGTAGTCTTAGGTTAGTGAGCTGTTCCTTGGAGACGTGATAGGATCACTGTACTCGACAGAGATGGATCTCTTCAGCAATTAAAGTTTCGATAATAAAAATCATGTTTTGAGCTAAGTCAATGACCTTTTTGTTTTCCTCATGATTGAGATGGGATACTTGATAACTTACATATATGTATGGGAATATACCTAAGTAGTGGTTATTCGTCGACTTCATATCTATGTGGTACCTCATGGATGAGATGGGTTATTTGATAAAATAGGTATAAGTATAGTCTTATACCTAAGTAAAGGTTATCTAATGAGAACTTTCATTGTGATTATCCTTTTTGGATTTAGTGAGACCTTAAGGGTATCTGGGTCCGTAATGAGTATCATATACTCACCAATACACGGGCTATGACAACACCTCATTGTGCTTGATGCAGATGATGGACAATGCTGACTGAGTTCGTTTGTACATGGATTGGACGGTACATGGAGGTGGACCTCATGACGAGTCAGTACCCGTAGGTGGACTTCAGGATGAGACGGTACAGGGAGGAGGATGACAGGCGACAGTGTTGAGGATTCTATCTGTACCTACCCTTCAGGTAGGAACCGTGGTGGACGATCCAGGAGCTGCATTATCTATACCTACCCATCCAGTAGGATCTGAGGTGGACGACCCATGAACTTTTTTTGTCTTCTAGCTATTGTCCTTTCTTTTGTACTTTCGTTCAGTTGTTGCTGTACTTTTCAGCTGGGTTTGTATTCTGGCCCATTTACTTTCAATACTTTCTTTTTTACCTATTGTTTTACTTACGCATGTACTCTGGTTGGATTTTTTTTGTTTTATATAAAGAAAATTATTTTATCATTCAATTAATAGATAGTTAGATTCATTGATAACATGGTTTTTCCCATGAGGACATATAAGAGATATTAAGAAAAGAGTTAAAATTTGAAACATTCTTTGATTTAAATATTATATAGATCATTTTATTGGGCTTGTATACAAAAAATAATAATAAAATTTCTATTAAGGTTGAATTACCTATAGAAAATGAAAATTATGATAAAAAATATGGCCTTATAAGTTAGTTTTAACATGTAATAACCAAATTTACACTTTAACGTGGTACAAAATTTTAAAACGATTAAAATTAATATTGAAAAAAATAAAAGCGATCTATTAACCTAATTTTATCATCCTTATTATTTATTTTTTATTTCATATTATCAAACTATGAACCGTTAAATGGAATAAATTAATTTTTTCAGAAGTGAAAAAAGGTGATAATGACTAATTTTTTAAAAAAACATTTTTAAGCACAAATCATGTATTATTATTATCATATTAATTATTAAAAATATTTGATGAATAAAAAAATATTAAAGATATATTATATACATTTAATTAAAATAAATTTTCAATATTTATTTATTTATTAAAAATAATATACAGAAAAAATAGTTCTCATAAAATCAACTCCTTTATTTTCAAAAGATTTTTTATTACTAAGAATATAATATCTAATGAATTTATTTTATACATTTGAAAAAAAAATTAAAAATTAGTTTATTAATATTCATAGCCACCAATACAATGAAAATAATATAATAATATTTTAATATTATACCACTTTTCATCCAAACTTACTATTGTGTGCAAAAAAAATCTATCATAGAAATTAAAATTATTTGAAAATATTTTCATAAAATATATGGGTTTTACAATTTACCCCCTCTAAATAATTTCTTTCAGAAAATATTGGTACTCTCATCAATCAACTGAGGATAATTATACCTCCTCAGATCCATAGAAACCCACATATATTCTTCAAATATGTGATTTCACCATAAATATTTATTATATATATGGGGTCCTATTTTATTGAACATTATCAATATTAATGGAATATCATTTTTTTGTTATTAATAAGAAATATCTTTGGATAGTGGTTTGACATCTGAGATTAGTAATTGGGAATGATTAAGTTTGTACATCCTAAGGAGAGACATATCAAACACATCATGATCAAAATATAGATTCGGTCGGAGAACCAATGGATATGCTATTTCTTTATATTATCATGAATTTTAGGACCGATATACTGAGGTGTTAACATTCCCTTATTTACAAGTCTCATCACCTACTTCTGAAGAAATATTCATAAGAATACCTTGTCACCAATTCGAAAATCTATATCATTATGATGATTGTCATCAATTTTCTTGTAGTTTATATGTAGATCATATGTGTTCTTGAATGGTTTTATTCTTCTCTTCCATTTTGTGTTCTAAATCAGGTCCCAATATCTTCCATTCTATTGCATTATTTTAAAAAAATGGATTTCTTCACATCCTTTTATATATGTATACATAATGATACATAAGAAATGTTGAGTGAATGTTTTTTTACATGACAATTCCACCAATGGTAGGTATTGATCCCACCACCATTTTAAATCTATAAATATTCCTCTAAATATTCCTTATAGAGATTGATTGTTCCTCTTAGAATGATGATTTTTATATGGGTGAAAATAAGATCCAAAACATAACTATGTATCATGGGCCTATTGAAGAAATCTCCAAACTATTGAGTTAAAACATAGATCCTGATCAGATACAATTGATAGTGGTTCACCGTGAAATATTACAACATCCTCAATATAGAAATATGTAATTTTATTAGGATACAAATATTGTTAAACAATAATATAGTGTGCTGACTTCATACGTTGAAAAAATAAAACCCATATATCATTATTCTCTTTAGATGTTTTCGACAGTTCGATGAAAAAATCCATTGAGATGGTTTACCATTTATATTATATTATGGGTAATGGTTATAAAATCACCTTATACATTTTATCTCCTAGAATTTACTTGTGGAAACACCATGCACCATGAAAAATACACTTAAATATATCTATTCATGTCATCCCACAAAAAATAAAATTTATAATAATTATAAATCGTCATACATCGATTATGAAGAGATAATAAATAACTATGTGGTTCATCCAACAACACATTGTTCAAATATAGTACATAAGAGAGACACACATGATTAACGATCCTTATTAATTGATCACAATCATGGTTCAACTCAGGATCATTTCTCAGAAGCATTTAAATCTCTACATATTCTTAATATACCTATTTAATATTCACCTGGACATATGGGTGAAATATCATTTTGGAAAGATAATATTTATACACATTATTCAATATTTCTAGATCATTCCTTTATAGGTCTAGAAATATTATATCTTTTTTTATCCTCATTATAGATAACCTATAATGATCCTCTCTACCAAGAGAATCTTCCATTTTTTCCCCTTCCAAGTCCAGTAATGTATTGAGAAATCATATTATTCAAAAATATCCAACCAATTTCATTGGGAATCTTAAGATCTTTTTGAGTGAAATATTTTATTAATATTTTGTGCCAGTAAATATTTCACAGCATTATCCATAGAGATAACGCCTCTATATAATCAATGATACAACTACTAGAAATAACTCTAAATCAGGAGTTTAGTAATTTTTATATTGAATCAAAAAGTTTTATAAGTAATAAGTTATAAAAATATTATCAAGTATGAGGATGCATCTGAATCCCTTCCTTGATGAATAACCATATATTATAAACCCTACCCCATTGTAGGTTAGTGTAGCCACATGTGTTTTGATTATACCTCTATTTATTTCCTTAAAAAATTTCCACATCCATCCATACAATGGAACATGGATCCCTTCTGAGTTAACATGGAAAACAGATTCAAAATTCTTGAATAATTATATATAAAGTACTAATAATAACTAGAAATCCCAAGAAGTCTATAATCCCTAGTCATATTGAATTTTCTGGGCCAATGTTCAATAACTGTTATCATTTAACAGTCAACTGATATTCCCTCAAATGATATTATATTCCCATGAATGTAACTTGTTATACCAAATTTCATAGTTGTTAAATTTTTCATATATATTATCCTACCTATGGGTTTTTAGCACAATCATTAAGTGATATTCATGCTCTTAATTCCTCTTTAAATATATAATAATTTCACCTATAAATAATCCCACAAACCTCTCATAATATTCTCTTCAGATAATACTCATTGAATATCGGGAAATATTTGGGGGACTTTTTGGAAAAAATGGAATAAATATAAATCTATAGTGTGCATACCTTGTATAGAATGATTCCTTGTGTATATCCTCCATGTTGATCATAAATTGATGATAACTAGAATGAATATATATCATAAAAAATTATTTATCTCTACAAAGATGATCCTAAAAGTCATAAATATGGGGAAAATAAAATTTTTTCTTGATATTGGTCTTGCTATGTTCTCAATAATATATATATATATATATATTCACATTGATTAATATTTCATATTAATAAAAAAAATAGGTTCACCCATAGGTGATCGGATTGGTTGCATTAATCCCTTATCAGGATTCTCCAAAACTATTTTATTTAATTCTTGAAACTCAATCAAGGCCATTCATGATATATAATAGGAAATAAGTATAGAACAACACATGAGTTCAATATAACACTCATCATCGCAATTCAGTTTATGATCAAAAATTCATCTATAAATACATCAATAACATCCCACAAAATTGGAATAGCTTTGATGTTATGTTTCTCCATAACCATATGTGAGAAATTCCACATTTAAATATTAATCATGACCAATATGATGTATGTAATTTCCATAAATATTTCATTTTTATAATCACACATATAGATGATCATATGTTGGTTTGTAATATCCAATGTAACTTCTATTTCTCTCAAATTGATGTGTTATTTATGTAATGAATTTAAATGCATGAAAAAATAACAATGAATTAATCTAGAGGAAGAATGAAAATATTAATTTGAAACTCATTCCAACAAAATTCAACCAGATAAGAATAAAACTAGTTGGAAACATATATCCGAGTTATTTCAGTAATACTATAGTAGTACTATAGCATGTACTATACTAGGAACTAGTTGGAACTATAGAAGACAAAATTATTTATCCCTTTGGGATTGTAGACCACCAGTTTGGGCCTTGGATATTTTAAGGACAATGGGACAACTAAGGCCTTTGTATAGAAAGTCTTTCGAGCCACCTCACGGCCTTCGGTCCACCTAAATTCCATCAGGCCACCTCAAGGACTTTAGGGCACCTAATGTTTTTCTTAAATGACCATAAAAACTCTAAAATGAGAAGACTTTATATGGGGATTCAAAGCATGAACATTCACTAGAGGTGAATCTAGGAAACTTTTTCAGAAAGAGATGGTATGCCATTTCCATCAGCACTAGCATGTGCTTATATGAGTAATCAGGGCGATTAAGCCATGCAATAGTGGATAGATGATTTCACGATTAAGATGCTGGAGAGGAGTAGTTCCAAGTATAGTCTGTATATTTCCTAATACCAATGGGTCTTGTAATAACTAATCCATCCAACCTTGTAAGGGTTCCCCATCATCCCTTAAAATGTGGAATATCAAAAATAAATAAAAAATAATTCCTTCTTCTTAGGGGAATTTAAATCTATATTAATATCAAATCAATGATGGCATAGTGTGATACCCTTAGAGAAATTTTTATTAATAAAATAGTTGGTAGATCTATAATCCAATAAAACATTAACAGTTGTATAGTGGATGATATATGTACATTTTACCACATCATTATGGTAAAACTCATTAGAAATAACAGGCACATGGAATTATCTGTTCATTTTGGGCATAACTGGTTTTTGATGTTGATCGTCATCATTAAATTTCTGATTTTGGAATTGTTTAGTATTATTCCCAAACTCCTTTTAGTAAATTATCTAGAGTGGGGTAGGTAAGTTATATACTTCTTTATCTCAATTCACATCATTAGAAAACATTTTTATAATTACATTAGAATTCAAATGATTGATGACCTTACATTATATTCTTAGAACATCAAATATTTTCCTTCAAACATTTTCAAAATATTTCCTTCCACATTTTGAGCATAATGAAATGATCATGTTCTTCTCCTAATTTTGTATATTCTTTTTTGAAATCAATATTTATTTTTTATTCATACCATTAAGATTTATGTGAAAATCCATTCTCTACCTCTTCTATGATATCATATCAGACTATTTATTCAAATTTACTAAAGCCTCTTATAGATAAATCATAGAGAATGATACGTTTGAAGATTATAAGAATAGATCAACCTCAAATTTATGTTAGATGATAATATTATAAGAATACCTCACAAGAAATGTAAATTTTTTGTCATTGGTACCAATTTATTCATCATTATTCTATATAAAATGAATAATGTCATTATCCATTTTCATTTGAATGATATAGTGAAAATAAAGACTAAAAATAATATTTAAAATTCATCCCATTCCATAGATTAATTTGTTTGTTCAAATTTTCTAAATGATTACATCATTGATCTTCTTTTTTTTTATGAATTCTAAATACCCATAATCTCTTTATCTTATCCTGAACCCTAGATAATGAAAAATTAATTTTTAGTATTACAAATCCATTTATATACGTCTAGTGGATTAGTGGAATAAATAAACGATTGTGGACATTTCCTCATTAATGGAACAATTGACTATTGTTCCCTCAATTTATCATTTTGAAGATCAGTTGATTCATAGCCTGAGAAATTTGTATGAATATAAAAGTGTTATTTTTCATTCAATCTTCTATATCATTTGGGTTATTTAGAGGAAAATCATTTCATTTTCTATTGGATATATCATTAACATGATTAGTTTTGGTTCAAACCATTTAATTTTAAAAATATCATAGTGTATGAAACATAACCATAGTGGGAAACCACATAATATTGAAAAATTATTTATATGATTTCTGAAACATAAAACATTCAGTTTATTCCATTACAACTTAGGTTTAACCTAGTTCATTTCTGTTTATCATCAATAGTATTGGATTTTCTCTTATATATAGACTTATCTGAAGCTTTCTTAGTAAATTTTTCTCATAATAATTTTAAAATGTTAAATTAACCAATAACTAATACCAACTATAGAGATCTAAACTTTTAATACATATATATTACATATATTAAGATGAATATTTATTAGATAACATAAAAATCCATACTATAATGTTATCAGTTCAGTATTTTAGGAATCATGAAAATGAAAAAACCTAGTGAATAATAATTATATATCATCCAAAAATTAGATAATCATAAAAACCACTCTTCATAGTCATCTCATTCATAAAAAATTTATCGAAACCTTGGAAAGGAATCGTATGAAAGGGGGACCACTAATGATATTTAAGGTTAAAAATGGATGTTATTAATGATAATTTAAAAATAAATTGAAAAAAATGATATTTTAAAATGGGTAAAACATTTCATAACCTTAACCTATATATCATATATCATAATATTGATTCATGGTTTAAACCTAGTATGTTTTTAAAACATGAATAAAAAAGGAATCAATGAACATGAACCTCGAGAGAATAATTTAAGAATAAAAAAGTATGAATCATAAAATACAAATTAGAATAGAAAACCATTTCCTTAGTAGTAAATGTACTATTCCATGACACTCATAGTGTAATGTGTTCCTTCCATAAACAATCATTGTACTTTAGTGTCACTCTCTATAATATCGTTTTGGAAAAAATCCCATACTAAATTAGGTTCACTACCCATTCAATACCTCTTTATCAACTAAAATATCAATAATTATCCAATGTGTCAAAGGGATAAATATTTACCACCAATCAAATAATTAAAATCATATATATATATATATATTACAAAAGATCGTAAACCATTCATAATATAATAACCCATGAAAATAAATGGGTTTCATATAAATTTCACTCTAGGATAACCCATAGAAAAAGACTGGGTCTTAGAAACATCATTCCATGATCTTCAAAAACCATGAAGAAAAAAATAATGATGATATTATTAGATAATATTCTTAGTAAAGTAAAATAAATTTTTAATGTTTTTTTCATCGATGAATCATAAGATCATTAATGCATTCATGAAGAAAATAATTGTTCCATTTTGATATCCCTTCTTCAAAATCATAAAATTTCAAAAATATGATGGAAATAATTTTTTTAGAAAATAACCATGGGAACTTGTAAATGAGGCTTCAAAAAATTTATTATCCATTATGTGAAAAAATTATGTTCATTTGGTATAACATAAAATCACATAACATTCATTTTTTATTTAATGTAACATAGAACCATGTGTGGAAAATAATAAGAATATTTATTTGAAAACAATGTTTAATAAGTAATAAATTATCAAAAATGAAATTCAAAAATCATATGATAATATTAAAACCACTATTTAAAATATTTTAATAATACATTTATTTGGATTAAAAAATTATTTTCAATCGAAGAGAGAAATAAAGATAATTTTCCATAAAAATAGTTTTTTTTAATTTTAGTATATTAAAGTGAGCTAAATATAAGGAAAAAATGTATTTTCCTAAAAAATGTTGGGAATAATAGAATTCATTATTATTTTGATATTTTTATGTTAATATTTCATCAGCATTACTTAATCATAAACCATCTTGATAATTAATGAGATTATAACATAAAACCCATTATTCAATTTCCAAAACCAGTCATATATTTTCAATGCTCATATAAAATAAATATAAATTTATTATATATATATTTTATGAACCATAATAATATAGTTCAAAACATATATTATTTTATTTAATCAATTTAACACCTGTTTATTAAAAATTCATCATTGAAACACCATTCCTTATGACAACTGATTCTTTTTTAATTGCATTTATTGGTTTGGTAGATTCGATACATGTCCTTTGAAGATAGATAAATAATACAAATAATGTTTTCCTTGGTATTTATATCATATATATTAATTATATATATATTTATATTCATCGAGATGATTTTTAGATAGAAAAATCAATTACACCGTTCATGGAGACAGTAAGCTGTAATTATGCATGAACATTGTATTCCTTGTTAAAATAAAGAAAATGAAATATTAATATTAATAAATATTTTAAATATACTATTTATATCATATTTATCTTATATAATAATCAAATTCAACCTCACTACTATCTATGTAATATTTCAATGAGAAGAAAATCAGGTCACATAAATGAGGTTGTAGTCCACATGTACGCACAAGTAATGTTATTGATTCCCAAATGATTAGATTGTATTAATATAGAATTAATATTATAAAAAAAAATATTTATAATTATGTTATAGCTATATTCAAATAATATTAAACCCTTTGTAATACCCTTCTATAGAATATGGTGGTGGAAAATGAATTGAATCGTTACATGGAGAAGGTAATCCATCCCTATGCATGAGTGCTAATTTCACTTACTTTAGATGTATAAGAGAGATTATATTAAAGTATTCAGAATCATAATAATGATTAAATATATTTATGGTACTTAATTAATTAATTTATAAATAATATTAAATATTTATAAGAGAGATAAGTAAAATTTAAATGAAATAGATTAGTTAAATTGATTACCAATTCTATGAAATGAAACATTTAAATCTCCTATAATTGGATCTAATGATGATATATTGGGTATAAAAACTCTAAGATGTGTATAGAGAAGTGGAAATGTGAAATATTTATAGTAAGGTCTAGTTAGAAAGATTATTGTGGTGTATAATATATAAAATAGGGTGTCCATTTATAATTTAGGGGAAGGGAACCATTGTAATTTATTAAAATATTAAATTAATATTTATTAATATTGAAAACAATTGACCAAAAATTGATAATATTTGAAGATAAATGGGAAATAGTGGATGTAATATCGTATAATATATATTTTACATGTTTGGATCAAATATTTAACATGGTGTTATAGTTTTAAACCCCCATACCCATTTGACAATCTCGCAAATATTAATGTTTTATATCAATTAAGGGTCAAAAATTATACTATAAAAATAAAAAATATACCATAAATATATAATTAATTAATTTTAAAACCATATCCCATTAATTTTGATGAATATAATATACTTAGGAATTTGATAACATTTACTAAAAAAATTATTATAAAATATAAATAAGGTCATTTTAAATAGTATTCATTTAATTTAACATTATACACAATAATAAGAAATGGGAATTTGAAAACAAATATTTCAAAGATCCCTATTATATCATATTAACCAGTAAAATTATAGATACATATTAAATAATTCAAATTATATAACTTTTAATTTTTTTAAAATCATTAAATACCATTTTTAATTAAATGTAAGAATACATCATTGACAGTGAATAATCAATTTTTTTTATTACACAATTACTAAAAAATAAAAAAAATTCTGACAGGGAAATATTTTCATTTCTCTCAAAATATAATATAATATTCATTAATAACTTTTTTTATCCACTCTAGAAGCATAAGATATTTCGAAAACCAAGATAGTGAATTTTTTTTAACATTAATTGATTTAAATATTATATTGTTCATTGACATGGAAAAGACCGCATTACACTAATACATTTCAAGCCTAAATTGACAAGGGTAACATTTCCTTCATATAAAATGAATTTTTTTAAAAAACAATGTTCATACTAGTTATTTTTAACCTATATTATCCTAAAATATAGTTTACTGAAGTGATAAATTTAGCACCAGTTACAATTCATATTCACCAAACATAACACCGGACTGTTTAAAAAATTGGAAAACTCCAGATTCTTTATATTTAATACATTCTATCATGTTCAATACTAATAAATGGGTGAAAATAATTGTAATCTATGAATGAAAAATGCGATGAAAAATATTTTTTTGTAATGTACATTTTTAAGTAAAAAATTGAATTTATTATAATATTATTCATAATAAAACAAAATTAATAAATGCCTAAATATTTGATTGAATATATTTTTTATATATTACATTAAAATCAGACACCAATAGTGATAAATTAATATAAAAATACATTGTTGTCATAATGATATTAATTCATAAAAACAAATCCCTTATTTTAAAATGATTTATATTTTCATTTATAATTAATTGAAAATTACTGAATTCAGTTTATAAATGTGTAAACTATAAATTTTCATAATTTAGTTAATCTTATTGTTACCCTTCAGTCCAGTGTCTAATAATATTTTAATAATATATCACTGTTTTTATAAACATGTTGTTGGGTGTAACAAGAGTTGTCAAAAAATTAAACTTATAGGAAAAGATTATTTCCCAAAATCTAATTATGTTACAATTATAGTGCAAAAAAGTATAAGAATGTGGGGATATAATTTTGGGAGTCATTTCAATGAATCTATGTAAATGGATATATTTGTGAACATAACAACAATTTCTACCCATATTATTTTAATGAAAACTACAATGACCACCCAACAAGTTATAAAAATAACAACAATTTCCACACAAAAAATATCATAATATCATGGGATATAAAAAACATAACCAATACATTAAATATATATATAGGATAAAACATAATAATTATCAATAAAACATAAATATACCTTCCAATAATATCTTAATATCATTCATCATTATTATAGATCTTTGTTAACCAATAGAAATGAAATGGGTTTCATGTAAATTTCGTAAAAATATAATCACAAGAAATCCGTAGAAAGAAGGTGGATGTAACAAATAATGAATATCCCTTGTAAAGAATAATATTCATTAAAATAAGATAAAATAGACAAAAAACTGTTTTTTAAAATTAACATACGTCTTCATTGAAATATAATACTTAATATCCTTTACAATTTGTAACCATTAAAAATATTAAACATTAATATAATAATTGGACAGAGAGTATATTCGACAGACCATTGAATCATTAAATGATACATGATAATATATAATTTTCATTATGGAATGAAGTTATGGTCATGTAGTAAACATAAAAAATGCATTCCTATTATACAATTCTAATGAAAATAAAATAACGTAGATAAGAAATGAAAAAAATTATTCCTCTTATACATTTTTGATGAAATTAAATGTTAAATGAAAATTCACATAATAAATAATATAAAAAAAATATTTAAATTATATTAGGAATATATAAATAAAAAAATGATTTAGGTAACATAATTATAATGTTTGAAAGAAAATATTTCAAAATAAACATTCTTTTTATTTTTAGAAGATAAAAAACCTTTTAAAGAATGAACATTAGAGGGAATTTATAATACATTGAGTATAAATTTATTCTTCAAATAATATATCAATGATGTGGTATATACAATAGATTAACCAAACCAATCAATCATGGACCTACTCTAGCCAACAGTAAGCCTAGAGTTCCACCCCAATCCTTCCATAGATTGAACATGGGTTGGTGAATAGCACAAACTAGGCATATCACACACATGGGAGGTCCTAACATATAAAAACCTATAACAATATCATATCTCAAATAAAATTTTTTGATACAAAACCTATATGATATATAAATATATATACCATCCATCATGTATATTTTATAAAGAAAATGATTTAGAAATCTACATAGATCCTTATAGATTACCAGTATGAACAAAATAATTTTTAAAATGAATAAAAATATTCCCAATTGAAAAAAAAAACCAACGACGACAAGCGGAACCATGATTTATGGTGACTACAAACAAGAACATCATTTTTTCCATTATCTCATTACACCACAAATCTCTATTTACATCACATAGCATAAATTAACTAGTTTCTAACTATGAAAAAATGTACTTTAACTCAATTTCCAGAAGATCTATTCCAAACTATTCACCATCGGTACAGACACAAAATGTGTGGGACCATGGCTTGTGGAATGGTTCATATAAACATACTCAATATATCTCCACAAAAACCATAAATATATAAAATTAAACATGTAAAATACTATTATTTTGATTTATGGAGTATCAAAAAGATGTTATGGTAAACTATCCAGTTGTTAGTTGTTGACAGTTACTAGTTCACTTGAGGATAATGAGAATTCAAAATACCCATAGCTGAAATTCTAAAAAATCAAATCACACAGGCACCTGGATTTTATCAAAATTTTAAACAATCTATTAATCCTAAAAAAGATTATATATTTATGAAACATATTGAATGGAACCCCATAGGTAATAAGGAATAAAAATTCCCATAGAAGACTATGTTGTAGAGCTGTCTAGCAGCCACACTACAATCAAAATGAATTAAGTTAAGCCCCCTCTACAATATTGTATAGTCACCCACCGTGGTAGCATAAAATTAATGGAAGTAATTTTTAAACATACATATTTCCATATAAGGGATTAAAACATCCGTTGGGGACTCAATATTCACATCTATACAATGAATTCTGAATAACTCCCAATATCTCTAAATTTACCAATCCATTACCCCACATAACCTGTCTATTAATTTAATAGAATATTCGAATACCCTAGTATAGCATTAAGGTATTATGAACCTAGTAGTGGATCCTAAACCCTATCTGAGATCATTAAAGAAGATTTATATCGTCCAATAGAAAAAATATGTATTCCCTTATAAAAGATTGGGGAATATTGAACCAATATGGTATATATATACAGTTTCTCGGTCCAAAATCTAATTGTTGTGATTCTATCCCATACTAGGGATGACAATAAGTTATGAAACATGAATATGATCTTAGAGATGGTTTTTTTCTCATCATAGAAGATAAATAATATATTTTTACTTATGAGATGCTTTTGTGGTTTATCACATATGATTCAAAATGATACCCATATATCCTCATAAATAAGTCCACTGTCAAGTTACTCAATCAAATATACTAATAATATATTTCCCAAAAGAATAATTCAATTCTTGTGAAATGAAAATGGTGCACCACTTGGGGTACACAATGTGTCACCCCAAGTCGTTATCTTGGCTGTGTGAGAGAAGTTAGTTTTGATTGTAAAAGTTCCACAATAATATTTTTTAGAAAATCCAAACCGTTTTTGTGACTAGGCGTTTTCACTTGGTATATTTCTCACTATGGTAGTAATGTACTTCTGAGATTACATGGTGTGTTACACATCTAAATGAAATATTTATAATACACTGCCTCTTGGATATGTACAATTTTTATATGTTTTTTTCAATGGTTAGTGATGTGTGGGATCGACCACATGAATGTGTGATATTTTTCTTGGTTGAAATCCCGTGAGGAATAATAATGTGACAAAAAACTTATTTTCATTAATATATATGTTATGAATTTGGATTTTCTCAAAAAAAAAATCATCTTAAACTATAATATTCATCAACACCACCACATGCTCCAAGATTAGAACTGTGATAACCCTAAAATTATTTCACTAAAATAAATTCCATGTCATAATCCATATTCTTAACACCATTCATCAAAAAAGTCAAAAACCATCATGTTTTTTTTCACTCAAGAACAACTAGTTTAGGAATAACTATTCATGAGAACCACCTATCATAGTCACCATCATCCAATGGTGAAAACATGCATCAATAACTTTATAATTAATCACACACATAATGAAGAATTAATCCATTCTTGATCATGATTCAAAAAAAAAATTTATTGGACCAATTGATATCCATGAGTCTAATGTTGGTGTCAAATTAAAAGAATAGAGGGAGAAAGCCCTAAAACCCCAATGTTAATTATCTAAGAAAGAAATATATAATTCTAACATCATTTATTTTATTTATCCAAAATTTTTATGGGAGAGACGAGCCCACTCTTACAAAAATTTCATAAAAAAATAATAGTAATATAATCTAAAATGGGGTTTAGAAATATAGTTAAAAAATGTGCCACACATATCAGCCTAAAAAGTGTGATAAAAAACCTAAGGAAAAAATGGACCAATATGAGCATGACTATGAAATGGCCTTATATTACAACGCATCAATAACCTGGATAGATTAATTGTATACGCATGTCAAATTACAGCTAAGGGAGATTCTATCTATATTGAACATCATATTTGATGGACATGATCATGTACCAGACCTCATATTTAAAGAAAATTACATGTTTAATGTTGTGATAGAAACATCCTTCAAGAAATCCCTCATAGGTTGAGAAGACACCACCACAGCCTGATTGTATGGGTTCACCTAAAGTCATCACATCATCAATAACATTATTCCATGAAAGAATTTTTGGAATCCACCTAATCAACTTCCAGGCTAGTGGCTTTTTTATTCTACCCAGATTGGAAATATTCTCAAAGAAATAAGTTCATTCAAGTAATATTAATAAATCATATATGGAATTTGGAATCAGGGATTAAAGGATAATGTATTTCCCTAACACCTACCTGAATGTTTGGTAATTTTTTAATGGATTATACAATACAATATTTACATATATATATAAATATGGCTAAAAAACAAACAACATTCTCTTAATTTGGTCTCTACATTCCACATCATTAATGGATTCTATAATTTCACCAATACTATTTATATAGAGTGGAAATCTAAGAATATTATGTGCATAACTCCAAAACCTACAAGTGAATGTAAAGGGGATCAAAAAATGTTCACCATTTTCCTCCACTACAAGACATATATGGAATAAAGAGACAACATGAAATCTTCTTTTTTAATGGAACTTTGAATCGGTAAATGTCATTTCTTGATCCTTCATAAAAGTAGATAAGCAGATGGTGGGATTTAGAAATTCTAAAATACCATTAGCCTGTGAGGAGTCATGATATTACAATCACATATATTTTGACACCAGCATTTGGTGTTGGGTTGTATGATGGAGTGTGGTTGTGATATGACAGAATCTATGTGAATAAAATAATACCTTCATTTTTCAGTATGAAAATGAGCTAGAATAAAACCACATGGGTTCATGTCATCAATACGATGATTAGTAATATATTCGTTCATCAAACCTGGGGGAATATCCATAGCCTCCTTAATCATCCTGGTTAACCATGGAGTACTCCATACAACCATACTAGAAGGACTACTATTAATACATTTTTAGAAATGCATGATACTTTTATAAGTAGATTTAATGTCTACCCAGATTGAGGAGGATAGTTAGAATTAGTAGCAATCCCAAAATTTGTCTTATTTGAGCTGAATGAAACTCCATAAATATGTCATTTTTATGTGAAAAACTCTAGAAGATTTTTTTCAAAAGAGATTCACTGAGAATTATCAAATCCATAATACCTAATCCTACCATATTAGTGGGCTTCAAAAAATCTTTTCATTCTATAGTGATATGCATTTTATCATCAATAGATCTAGTGTATATAGTATTTAAGATCAGATATTGATGCTCTTTGATAAGAGATTTTGGACATATGATGATATAGAATGAATAGAAAAATATGGATGTGATCAATGTTTTTATATGGAATATTCTCCCATTCTTGGGAAGTAGATTTACCCCTCTAAATTTATGGCTAAGAAATAATTATAGACAAAATATATTTAATATATCACTTGTTTACATTACCCCAAAATAGTAGTACACGATGATAATTAAATGGAAAATATCTTCTCCATACCCCAACTGACAATGCAACTATTTTCTACATATTTATTGGTACCCCATCCCCATAAAAACTAAATATTTCTTCTAACTGATGGCTTGTCCAGACACATCCTCATTGTTCTTAAATTTGTCTTTGATTGAAGAAATTATCTTCATATTAGCTTTCTCAAACAAGAAAATATAATTGGAATTGAAATGATGAGTTTCGGTATGATTTCATTTCCCATATTTAATTTTATTGTATAAACCAACATAAAAATGATCATTGATATGTAATCTCAAATATTCTTCAGTAAGATAAAACAAGAGGTTATATAACAGGTCCCCTTACCTTACCCCTCTAGAGCACTGAACAAATCCCATTGGAGAGCCATTAACAAAGATTTAAATTATATAAATCTATAAAATAGGATGGATTGGATTCATAAACATGATGAAACAACCATAAATTTTGAGAATATAAAGTATAAACTCAATTTCTTATAGCCAAATGCCTTTGATATGTCAATAATCAAAGAGAGATTCCATAGTTTCACCTTCTTCCTCATGAAAATAATGTTTTCATAAGTAGTGATGATACAGGTCTTAATACTCTTCCAAGGGTAAAATCCAAATTGATTCAGGGTTATGATTTCCTTGACCATATTTCCCAGCCCTATCATAATTATTTTTTGAGGATTTTTTGTACAATGCTTCCATTTCCAACTAACCTGAAATCCATGATGTCCACAAAATTATCCTTTTTTGGTATCAAGGAAATAAAATTAGATTTTACACCATAAGGAAAAGAGAAATTTGTAATGTAATCCCTCATAGAATTTATAATTTCATCAAGAAAAATTTGACAATTGAACTTAAAGAACATATTGGTGAATCCATCCAACCCTGCTACACTAACACTATTTAGAGAGAACATGGTAATATTTACTTCCTTCTCCCCTTGGGCCTCAACTAATTTTTCATTTTTTTATCTTCTATTCTAGGAAAGATGTTATTCATTATCATGTGAGTACTCTAAACTCCATTTTCAGATTATATATCAGTAAACTATCAAGTCATAGTGTTGGATATGTAATTTTTTGAGTTAAGAACACATCCATTAATATTGAGGGAGGTAACACCACTTCATTAATTTACATTATTTATGATGGAGATGAAAAAAGTGGAGTTTCTATCCCCTTACTGAAGCCATCAATCATTGTATTAGGACCCAGAAAAGTTAAATTTGATGTTGAGTAAATCATATATCTTGGAGAGGGCATAGATCTCATCATGAGAGGGAATGCTATGAAATTGATGAATTTTTTGAAAAAGTATCAAATGATGTTCAACAGATTTTATATCTCCATATATTTTTGAGAAACATTCTTTAATCCATTCATTAATCATCCTTTCTATGTTTTTTATTTTTCTATAATGAATCTGAAGAGGAATTCCAACACTCACACGATTCCAATCATCGATAATAATTTCCCTACAACAAATAATGACTATGTAGACATTTTTGACACTGAATGGAATATGGGTTGATATCTCACTACTAAAAAAGATTTCAATTACCTAGGGATAGTTATCAAAATGTTTTTAAAAAAAAATGAGATTAAGGGAATTATAAATATCATTCCTTTCATTAAATTGGTTTAAAAATCTATCCATCTTGATAACATCTATTCAATTTAGGGTGTGTCTTCCCCCAGGTAATGTCATCACTAATGGTGGAATCCTCCACAAGGATTCACTGTTCAATTCATTGAGAATACTCTTTAGTAGTAAATCTACTAAAATAGGATCCATTTTTCTCTTCAAGATAGTGAAAATTGTTAAAGTCACCTAGGATGTTCCAATTATGTGGCAGATGGTCATAGAACACCCCCATCTCATTCCACATTTCCCTTATTATGATATAATAATTGGGGGAATATATGAAAGATGTAGAAATATTGAAGCCCTACATATCATTTGATGCTGAGACAATTGGATGGCCTAGATTAAGATTGAGGATATTATATGAGTTTTGCATAGTCACCCTAGGATTCCCCAAATCGTGCTCATGTAGGTTGTATGAAAAAAGGAATTACAATTATAATCCCATTTGAAGGCACGCTAATTTTCAATCTTCATGTTTTCCTTGTCATGTCCAATAAGTAATGGTTTTATTGGTCATTATAATTTTTATAATGGATTTAACTATGAGATCATTCAAATGAATTAGACAATTCTAGAAAAGTATCTTTATTTATTAATGGTTGTCTTTCCCCTCGTATATGGCCCCAAATGAGTGGTTTCTTATCTAAACATTCTGCTCTTCCCCTTCGTTTTCCTCCAGTAATTTATATCATTATGACTCTCTAATTTGGAGTCCTTTTTCCCATCATATGATCAATGAGAGGGATGATAATTTCATGTATCATCAGACTAGAGAACACCCCAAAGTGGACTATACTTATTATGGGATTAATAAATTCCCCTTGGTTTTTTATCATTCAACCATCTCTTCAAAGTCATATTGGTGGGGATCTGATAGGATGAATCATGCACAACCACGATCCCATCCCAAGGGTCAGTTAAAAGGAAGATCCTACATTTGAGATCACAATAGTAAATCATGTTTCATCACATCCAGTGAAACTATTGAGGTGTTCTACAATGACTAAATTCCTAGGGAAATTGGGAACTTGTGGGTCATCACTAGATCATCCTTGTGAATGGGGCTATCATTCACCATCTTGTGGCTCATGAATAACCCCCAATGTTTAGGTCACAATTGTATCTCCCAGAGAGAGGTCTTGGGTATCCAAACCAAGATCAGTGCCATCTGAGAAATAATAATCTTGTTGATGCATAAATAGAAGATCAATTTTCCCATGAGTAGTTTCAAGAATATATCCACACATCTCAATGTATGTTACATCCTATAACTAAAAATTAACATCCATTTTTTGGGAACCATCCAAAGAAAACATGATTTCTTTAGGTGGGTACTACATCAATATGGAGTCCTTCCCCAGAGGCTGACCGTGTTCTTGGACATGTTGAAGTTTCCCATTGGGATCATCATAGTATTCATTCTTCGGTGCATCATCTTATAATTAAATTTAAAAAAAATACAACAGGATTAAATACATTCAATGGGAACATATAGTTAGTCACATGATCAAACCCCAGAGTCAGAGAATGAGTAAGAAGAACAATATCATGGCCTTCCTAGTCATTATAATCCTACTTTGGATCAAGAGAGGTGTATGGTAATCTATTTTCAATCTATAATAAACTTTTTTGTAGCACTACGCCAAAAACTGTCAAGGGAAGCGCTACCCCTTTATCAACGCTCAAAAAAAGCGCTGGTAAAGGGGACCCCTTTATCAGCGCTTCATTAAGTAGCGCTGATAAAGGGGGGATTTATCAGCGCTTTTCCCGAGCGCTGATAAATGTTGAGTTTCAAAAAAATTATTTTTTCATGAAAAATAATATTTTGTTATATAAGTATATTTATATTGATATAAATACAATATATATATTTTAAATATGTTATAGATAAGTATAAATAGACTATTACATATAATATATAAGAAATTTAGTGAAAATGGCTTCAAAATATTTTAAAAAAAATATTATGAATTAATAATTTTCTATTTATTATTGATTAAAAATCATTTAATAACAATTTTGGGACACAAAAAATCAAAACAATTAATAAAAGATCTAAAATAAGTTGAAATTGTAACTCAAACTTCAAACGGCAATAACTTTTGATCCGGGTGTCCGTTTGAGCACTACACCATATCAAATCGAAACCTGCGACGAGCTCTACATCGTTGTGACCAGGGAAACCCCGGTTAAGGTCTTTTCGACCCCAAAAGAGGCCCAGAAGGCCTCCAAAACTGAGTTTTTAGTCGGGATACCCCGATTTGTTAACATTAAAAAAGTATATCTTCTGATCCGGATGTCCGTTAGGCCTTTACCGCATATCATATCGAATATTGTTTCATTTTCTTCAATTTTACTGGTTGTGGCATTGAAACAGAATTCTAGATTATAAGTTATGGTCGTTTTAACATTCTATGGATTTTCAAATACACATGTATATGTATTTATTAATAAATATATATGTGTCTGTGTGTGTGTGGGTGTCTATGTGTGGGTCTATGTGTTGAATATATGTATATATGTATGTATTTATTTATTTACTTATAAGAAAACATCAAAAACATATTTTTTCACAATTTTATTTAACACTAATCTTATTAGTACATTCTATGGCTTTTAAAATACACATATATATGTATTTATTCGAAAATATATATGTGTTTGTGTGTGTGTCTCTCTGTGTGTGTATCTCTGTGTGTGTCTCTCTATGTGTGTATGTGTGTTGTATATATCCATCTATCTATGTATGTATGTATGTATTTATTTATTTATAATCACACATAAAAACATATTTTTTCATAAATTTATTTAAAACGAATCTTATAAGTATATATTAATATACAAATAAATATACGTATAAAAAATTATAACTGAAAATATATATATAAATATATTAATATACGAATTAATATATATATACTAATATATGAATTAATATATTTATATTTATATGAATCTATGTCAATATATGAATAAATATAACTATATATATATATAGATATATCATTAAATACAGAACAAAACGAAATGGTATAGTGGTAATGGTGCAGCTGCGAAAGGGGGAGGTCCCGAGTTCGAGTTCGGGTGGAAGCGAAGGGGGTGCGCGCATATGAGGATGTGTGGGAAGGGCAGCGTGCGGGAGACCTCCTAGCGCTGATAATGGGGGGTGTGAAGCGCTGATAAAAGCACTCCCCCGTATTATTTTTAATTTTTTTAATTATTTTTTTAATTTTTTGATCTTTATCAGCGCTTTTTAAAAGCGCTGATAAAGGACCCTTTTATCAGCGCTAAAAAAGCGCTGATAAAGAAGTCTTTTATCAGCGCTTTTTTAGCATTGATAAAAGGGACCCCCCCTATATTAGCGCTGATCATTAGAGCGCTTTTTTAGCACTGTTAAATCCCTTTTTTAGCGCTGATATAGGCCGTTTTTGTAGTAGTGTAAGTACATTATTTATTTATTATGATTTTGAAAAAGGCATATACACTGGATCTTTCAAATTCCTCAGAGAAGAGTCCAATGAAATTGCATTCCTTGAAAACCCTTTTCATTCTTTCATATAAAATTTCAACGAAGATACTATCATCCCAAGTCACGAGGACCACCTCTCTATCTTGCGTACTCTCCATATAAATCTCTAGAAGGACATACGAAAAATGACAGAATATCTGATTTTTTGTTTATTTTTCTATTCAGATTGAGTTTCCCATAAAGTATGCAATATCCTGGATATTTTGAGGGTACCAACATGGCCAATTGTGCTTATATATTTAAACCAATACCGGGACATGGGTGATGGTGACATCGAAAGGATAAAATTTGTGATCCAATTCCATGATTTCTACAATTAAAAGTTTCAAGGGAATGGATCGAAAGTGCTACACCAACCTCTTGCATTCATCAATCTGAAAAACAATATGAATGAAACATCTTCCCACAGTTATCATTTTATACTCTTCAAATCCCTTCACAAATATGATCCATTTGATCAGATCATCAAATATCAACATCCTCTCTCTTTTGGTGGTTAAGGAAGAATAAATGATTGGTAATTTAAAGAGTATAATACTTTCCTCAATAAAATTTTGATTTATGGATACATGGTATTAACTACCATTCTTAATCACCCTTCCTAGATATGGGGAGGAAAAATCCAATAAAGATGGTTTTTTATCATATTTTAAATCCACTAAAAAATTATTCTTAAAACCAGCAAGTTCCAAAGACATAACCTAATTCATAGGGTATCTACTCCATGAGGAATATTGGGAGAAGTTAACCATGTTTCCTATTTAGTCATACATATTCAATGATGAATATGGATCCTTATGCCACATATCATTCAAAGGACCACCTTTTAATTGACTCTCAGATCCACCACTATCTCTCACTTGGTCATTCATAACAAAATAATTGGATATAAGGTGAAAGGGAATCCATTTTAGAGAATAATTACAATAATAATTTTTTTAATTTTTATAATTCTTGATAAGAAATGACACATTATTGGGGATGTTCTATGTTTTTCTGGGATTCGATTCCTAAAAAATCATTCCATGATAAAAATGATAAAAAATAGTGTAAAAAAAATATTATAATTAACTACCCTACATTTTGATAAATTATTGGTGAAGAGAATTTCATTTTGTTGTTGTATGTGATAATATGTTTTTTCAGAGGACCAATTTTATTGAATTTGATAATTCATCGGTGAATTCACTGATTGGTTTTTCATGGTTCCCCCATTATATAACTCCCTCAAACCTCTAAATTCTATGGGTTATATAGACAACTCTAAGGAAAGTTCATAAATTATATTAAATATAGGATATATTATGCCAAAAAATTATTATATGGAATAAATTATATATTAAATTTAATTAATATAATTCTCCTTATATCCTTAATTGACTATCCACAGACTAATTTCCTAATGTGAATAGAAAATTCATCATAACTAGGGTAATCAATGTTTTTCAGATCCCCCCATAGAGTTTGATACCTCATGGGAGGCTCCATTCAAATTATAAATTCATTAAATGAGAATAATTGAGGGTGGAAAAACCATAATATAATATTTTTAAAATATTGTTTTAAGGATATTTTTTGTCATTTATATATGTGTTCTGGAAATATCCATGGAAGACATGGGTAGTGTGGAGAAAATTTGAAGTAAAATAGCCAACAAACATTCAAAGTGTAATATTTTTTAAGATAATTTTTTTTGAAAATGGAAAATACTCATGGAGATCTTGGCCATGTAATCCCCTCTAAGAATTTGTGAAGGTGGAAAGAGACCCTCCAATAGTTCAACATCACTTTGTGAAGGTGAATGTCTGGATGGAGCCCCTTTACAATAATTATGGGGCAGTGTCCATTAATGAATCCAACATTTCATTAACCAATAGTTCAATATCATCATCAAACACCATTCCTACAATACCTAGATCATTCCTAAATTTGGAAAATGGTTACCCAAACGTTACACACCCAAAATTAACCCAATTTTTAAAGCTCCTGAGAATCAAGAACTTGATCAAAAATGGGTCATCCAAGGTACTCAATCTTCATGAAACCACCTTTCATATGCTCTTTAATAACACCATGTAAGGCAGGGATACCTTTTGTGAAGTCCCACACACATTGATGAGGAATAAGGCTTGTTATATACATGAGGATTCATAAAGCATTAATACTTCATAATGAAATCCATTACTAAGACAAAACATTATCCTAATGTGGGGTCACCATGTTTCAAAAATCCTATTCCTTCATGAATCCCCCGACCTCTATGAAGGACATGATATTCATGAATATCCTATAGTATAGGCCCTTTTCTTCAAAAATCCCCTACACATGGCTTCCACATGGTACCACCCCTCAATTGTTTCCTCTTAAAAAAAATTGAGTTCGCAATGGCCACTTACCTATCTAGGATTTGTTTGACTACTCTTTCTTTCTTTATGTCACCCATGTAGTGAATTCTTGTGGCCCACTCCACTTAAAGTGCATCTTAAGAATCCTATAAACCTTTTACTTCACACCATATCTATGATAACACCTTTTTATTCTCAGTATATTAAAGTTAACTTATAACTCATCATCGACCCCACCTGTACACCATTCATAAATTTAATTTATAAATCCATCCAATTACAAAGAATTTATGGGTGGTAGTTTTGTAATCCCAATGGGAAAGGATTGATTCCACCACGTTTGAGTTTCATGATGTAAAAATCCCTTGCACTATCTTCTTGTACACATGTTAAACTGCGGCCTTACCTTATGCAATAGGAACATGATTCTCTATGTGTTATTGTAATGGGATGGTTTTTACACTACTTATCCTCATTGGTAAGGATATTCTCCTCACATGGAATTAGATCCACCCTAAATGGAATGAAATAATACGAGGAATATTTATTTTAGTAAGATCATATTTTTTCATTCAGGAGGTATGAATCATGATCCTCTTCACCACCCCATGATACTAGAAACCATAGAGGAAGGTAGAATCTCCAATGTCCTCTCTCTCCCACTTTTTGACAAAGAAATTTTCCACTAAAAGACACAATGAATTGTACGATCATCATGTCTACTACACATTGTTTCTCACAATAGACATGACTCACATGGGATTAGATGTTATTGGTAATTGTAACATAAATATTATCCCAAAACATTCTCAGGTAGCTTCCATTAATTTTTCCTAGCCAAATTTACTTGGCCAGTATCCATGAATAATCCCAAATTATATGGGAATCCTCCTTTGGTATTCTCCCAAATAATGGCCCCTTAAATAGTTACATCTTATACGTAATATCCAACCATATGCTCCGTTTTCCTATGGCTCCACATACATATATTCCCATTCATTTTTTGAGCTCTATCGGCTAGGATTCTCAGTCTACTAGGAATAGTTGGAAGCCATCATATTGTCCAAACCCATCACACCATCCCCTATATAAACTCTATTCACTCCATCCACATCCATCATTATTTATATAGGCCACCACCTTCGAATAATATTATAAAACATACCTAGAGAAAATATTTTTTTAGGTCCCTTATGGATTAATTCATGAATAGTCCCCAAGAACATCATCTCTTATCCTAGTAGCACATGATAATCTCTCAAACATAATACCCACCACATCCTACCAAGGTAAAACCACTTGAGAAGGGAAAGATACTTGCATATTAACCACACCACCCTTCATTGACTCCCCTTTCTTGATGTGAGTTTCCTTACCACATGAACAGAAACATAAATGACTGATCCTATTACATGACCATAATTTGCGACATCAAACAATGTGAGTTTTGATCCATACCTTTTATGTAGGGTATCTTGGATTACACTTTGAGGTTCAATCTCAACCAATGGTAAACTATGGTTCCCCTAATTGTGGTGAAAATCATTGATCCACCTCTACGAGTGTTCCAATAAACATTTATTATGTAAAACATTCCATTTAAGGGAAAAACCTCTTATACGCACCTACAGAGGCATTCTAATCCATCCATCGATAATCATTCAAGTGATACATCATATGGAAAAAAATAATTCATCCATCCCTATATTCTTTTAAACTCATGACCTGTCTCAGACTTCTACCCCATACAAATCATGGGATTCCAACGGTAAAATCCATGGATGATAGGAGCCTATGGAATCAGACACATCAATTTAAATGAAGGATTCCTTTGTTGAGAACCATAGAAGATATGTCATTTGAACAAAATACCTCCTGACTAACCTCAGATTCATTGGGTTCTGTGTGTAATAATTTTCTATGAGATTCCCTCATATGAGAAATACATGTGACCAATTTTCGTTGTATCCAAAAATGTCAATAATGAACAACATGAATACTATGAAGATCGAAGGATTATTACCTATGAAACCACTTGGAATATCCGTATAAAAAATATTAATTAACCAGCATCAAAAATGATGTGAAATAAGGAACAAGTTTGACGAAAATTACATAAATCAATGAGGGAGAACTAGACTACATGAATCATTCTATGGAGGAATCCACATAATAGGAACACCAACAAAATATCTTGTTTTGATAATGGAAAAAACATAGCTGTATCAATTGATGAATGATGCCTACAAGAAGGTTGGATTGAATCTATAAACCACTGGCATTGTCAGTTGTCGTTATGGAATGGTTTGTGACACTGAGGTTCACTATAGTGGTCAGGCCCATATATTCAACAATCAATGAAGAGGACCTCCCCACTCCCACACTCAACATAGAGGCCCTCCCCATGTTCTAGGAAATGGTCAAAGTTGTTGTCCTCCCTGGTTCATCGACATCCAGTGTGGATGTCCCACCCATACATGAGTTCTAATATAAGAAGGTAATCCCTATGTCAATGATAGTAAATGTAAAGGTCCTCCTCATACAAATCCAAGATCAACAGTATGACCTAATTTCTCTAGAACTAAACAATGCAGTGGTCCTATCTACTTGGTTGACAATCATTATGTAATTTTTCTCCGTGATAAAATCACTATCCAATACGATGCTTCTCCCTATGTAATCTCCAACCATAGAAGAGGTCCTTCCCACTCCTCCAAAAAAATGTGGAGGTTCTCACCATGATCCCACCAACTCATGGAAATATCCTCCCTACTCTATCATCAATCAAAGAAGATGTCATCCTAGCTCCATCAATAGTCATCACGGAGGTCCACCACATAAAATTACTATATGTCAAAATGAAGGTCTTCTCTATGTTCCCATAAATAATATAAGAGGACATTTATGTTATGTCAGCATATGAAGTTGAGTTTCTCCACACTCTTGAATAATTCAAAGTAGAGGTACTACCAACTAAGGTGACTATTGATACATAGTCCCTCACTGTATCCCAAACAGTCAAAGAAGAGGTCCTACCTGCACTATCATCCATAAAAACGGAGGTCATCTCTATGCTGAAAAACATAACTATGATAAAGAACCCTCCCATGGTAGAAGGGTGAACCTTCTATGTAGATGAAAAAATTCTGGGAAGCACCAAGTAGAAGTCAATCCCACAAAATTCACAAAGATCAAGGTAGAATATGATTCGATGATGGATCTTTTAAACAAGTCATAGGCATCAGAGTCAATGGAAGGTGCCCAGTTGGATAATTTCATCATATTAGAAGGTGATATCTGAAAAATACCCAATTGTATTCATAGGAACATGCATGTGGATGATGATTTGAATCCCTTCTAGGTTCTCATGGTGTAGTCATCTCTATCATAACCAGTTTCATTATTTACATATACCTAAGATCATAAATAGTTATTATTGAATTTGATAAATGAATAGAATATTAAAGAAATATCTATGAGGGGTTTTAGCATAATTCATGAAGAAGTGGGGAACACCAAATCCTATAGGGACGTAAATTTTCGATTGGTAGTACTCTCAAGAGATGACCTAGTGTATTGAGTGTGATTAGATCACGCAGTGGCTCCAACACTGACCAATGCACCACCACACAGATGCACATCACTAACACCGTCAATCTACCATCTTAAAAAGATCGATCCTTGTTCTATACAAGAATAGATCCCTGCGTCTATATATGAGACCTTGTGGGATACTTTGGTTGCTGATCATTTTTTTGGCATGGTTTGGCCAAATGTGTCTCCAAACATCAACATCCATGAGACCCTCAATAAGGACTAGGCCATAAGATTATACCATACTCTCGAGATGATATAATTTTCTTATATGACCATTAGTTGTTCGTACAAGGATGCTAAGACCATTTTTATGACATCGATCAATCATGTTACATTGTTGAGTTCACAACACTCTCAATGACACCACACCCTATGTCCTCATGAAACCACAATACCCTCAACAATATATTTGTTAAGTGAATCATATTAATCCATCGAATCAATGAATTGGAATATAAACATGTGTAGATATGGGGCATGGGAAAGAATGCTTCTCTCCACATTAGTCACACCCTACGTTAGCTGGATATTATTGGTTATTTGGAGGATATGTCTCTGGGTAACATTACTATGAAATTTTTTATCCTAGAGTCATATAATGATGGGTAGATTATTATTTGGAGTAATAAAGGGAACCCTCCCACAATGGTAGTATAGTATCATGTAGACCCTAATAATGGTGTCCAATGTCACTTGCAAAGACAGACACGTGATCTATGGGAACCCTCCTCATTACCTGTCATCAGGTGACACACCAAAAATGAAAATCTATTCATTGATTCCTATGATCTATATAATGATTAATAGAAGACAGAGTTCTATAATAAAATCAACACCTTATTTCAATAGGTCATAGAGTTGAAGAAAATCATCTATGAGATCCTTTTTTATTAGAACCTAAACTATGGTGCTCCTCAACTAGATTTTGTTCCTCCTCCATTAGAGAAGAAGGAGAAGCCACAATTCCTTGTTAGACATTTTATCAAGATTGATCGTGATAATCACATTCATATGGATTATTAGAGAATAGATTTTATGGAAAATGACAAAAGTATATGTCGCAAAATATGACTTATCAGGGTGATAACCTTCCTCAAGACCTAGATCATACCGTTAAACTATTTGTGACATGAGCCACTGAGCCTCCTTATTGTGTTTTTTATCATGTTAAAGCACTGGTGGTCATGGATCCCCATTAATATTGGAACCCCCATCATGAATATCAGATAGCCTCTCCAACAACTCTCATTGATGCACTCAAGACCTGAAAATTTTAAATTCCACCTAATTGAATGTCATATCCTTTATTGGTGGATGATATACAAACACATCCAAATTTATAGAGTCCTACAATCCACCCCTTCAATTTGATCGGTGACTGACTTCCACATCTAGATGACTGCATCTCAAGGTGTGGGAGCATGTTGGGTATCACAAAGGAGAATGATTACTATAATATATAATGTTTTGATTATACATTGGAAGAACATACATGCGTCTGTTATAGTCAGTTTCCCATGGGGTTCATCAATAGTTTGGAATACCTTCCCATGTAGTTTCTCTACCAGTTTAGCTCCACCATGCGAAAGACAAGTATTGCTGACCTATTAATGTGAATTAAACTACATGAGGACCATGCCACATAATTTTTCACCCAATACAAGGACCTCATGAATTTGTATGATATGTCCCTAACTCAATAACAGCAGCTGGGGATGCGTGTAATACCCCATGATTTCCTAGTATGTTATCTCTTTAACGTAATTTAATAGCTTACTCTACACAGAACACCGAGTTCATGCCCACAATGACTTACCAATCTAGTAGTTCAAAATGAATTTATAAATACTATTATCTGAATTTTTAATTTTATTTACTCGATATAATTTTAGTATCCATATTACTTGTTTTTAGATATAATATATGAAAAAAATTCATTTTTCAGAAAAAAGTTGTATTTTTTATAAAATGCAATTTTACTGCATTTTAATGGAGATCCATTTTTAAAAAAAAAATATTTGAAACTTTTATATATTAAATTTAATGAAATTAAAATATCTTTTAGATGTGGGACATAAATATATAGATTGGATAAGTTTTTTGAACATTTCTGATAACTTTTATATTTTGATAAATAATGAAAAATATTTAATTTTAATTGAAAGCAACTTTTTAAATCGAAATAATTTATAGTTTTAAATTATGAATTTTAGTGGTTTTAAAGTATAATTAGATTATATTTTTATAATTTAAAATAATGATGATATTTGGATGTAATATATCATTTAAATTGTACATTAACACATGCTAATATTTTGAGGTTTTTCACTTCATAAAAACCCTCTTTCTGGTTTTGAAAATGGAAATATAATTTAAATTAATTAATGAAATTCATATGATATTAATTTGATAAAATATACATCATTTTTAGACTCGGAATATCAAAATTATCATAGGGTGAATTTTTTCTATATTCTAAAAACATTAAATTTTAGATGAATAAAGAAAAACTGTACGTTATTATTTAAAGTGATTTTTATTTTAATAATGATTATTTTCAGTTAAATTTATTTTAAATTCAAAGTAGATACATAATACCTATATTAGTTCTACGAAATTTATTCAATTAATTTTATAATAACATTAAAAGAATATTATTTTATTGAATTTTTTAAAATCTTTTTCCCCCTTATAAGCAGATTTATAAATTTGCATAATATGAAATTTTAATACTGATGAGAATTGAATTTAAAAAATCCAAGATGCACAGTTGATATCAGTAAGTAATATTTGGTTCAATAGGATAAAAATAATTTTTAGTGAATAATAACTTCTGAATTTTATTTACCATGGATAAAAGTATGTAGTGAAATTAAAGGTAAAAATGATATTATAATTATCCTAAAAAATGTCCATATTATATTGGATAGGTTTTTTTTCGACCAAAATAAACCATAAGAATAAAATATTATCATTTTTGGTCCACATGGATTTGATTTGGACATTAATTATTATTTTATTTAATGATGAGTTGAATGTGTTAAATTCAATGTTTAATAGCTAAAACATTTTTAATATTGGGTTATACATAAGTTAAATTTATCAATAAATATTCAAAAAAAATATAAAACAATTTCCTATATAATGAGATTTTATTTAAAATATTTAGACATATATAATTAAATTTAAGTACGATACAATGAGAATGATGTAGTTACTTTATTATTGGAATATTAAAATAATTAATATTATATATATATATAATTGTAAATTGAGGCTTTTTTTGTATTCCAAGAAATTTCTAGGTTGATATGACATATTATAGTTGATTAAATAAATTTTTTTCCAAGTGATAAAGTTGTTATGACTTCCAAAAATCAAAATACTAAATAGTGTGAAAATTAACACAATTGAGTTTTTAAAACTAATACTATAATATTAATTGATATAATATTCTTACAAATCTAAGGGTCAGACAAATTACAATGATAAAGATAGATATATCAGTAATGAACCTCGTAGTGTTATCTAGTATTTTTATCATTTGTTTATAAACCATTTATAATAAAAAAAATACATGGTAAAAGTAAAACTATATTAGTAGAAGTTAAATATAAAAGATGAGGATAAAATGGTGACCTCAACCTGTTTAAAACCATTTGGTAGATAGGTTTTTGACCCATACAAACTTTAGCCTCGAAATAAATCTTTTTGGAGCCATTAAAAAACAGATATTATTGTATTATAAAATAATATTTCTATCTTTTCCAAATGTGACACTCACCTCAATCATAAAATGGTACTTCCCCTTCTCTAAATTACACACCTCCAAAGAAATTTGGCTCGGCGAAACCCTTATCAAATATCCTCCCAACTACCCCCACTTCAATATAGAGACCTTAATTTGATTACAAGACAGCCTAGGGAACCCTTTTGATCTAATAAAAAATAAGAACCCAAAGAATAAGTAATTACATCATCACCTATTTCAAAATTCATTTCTTCTTACACTTTTTCTTTCATTTATGTTCCAATAATAAAATAATAATTCCATTACCTTATTAATACTGAGATGTTATTATAAATATGGTATATACATATTCATTATTCTAACCATCTGATGAATGAAAAATTCACCATATGTTTGTATGTACGGCTTACCATCTCCACGTCGTGGTTTAATTTGTTATTCAACACATAATTATTTGGATGGGTATAATAATGAGTATAATGGATGAATATAAAAAATATAACATGTTAATTATTCTGTATATATAATATAAATTCCAATTACATTCTATTTCACCATCAATAGAATTATATCATCGCTTGTGTATAGGTAAGTCTTACCGTCTCCACGAAGCGATGATATTCACGTTCACCAATCAACGAGGATTATAAATATATATATTATCAATATGTATGTAATATATTAAATAATAATGATACTGGAAAGATATATATATATATATATTACATATATCTCACTCACTTACTTCTATTCAATATGATATGAAAACGAAAACGGCATTTATGCGTTCGTACGAACTAGCGTCTCCATAAACGATGTTTTCCATTTCGTATAAAAATCTATTATACATACTTAAATTATGAATCTATATGATACCTAAATAATGTTTTATATTATTCAATCAATTAAATTCTGGTATATGTTATACGACTAATAATAAAGAATTAAAAAACGTTTGTTAATAAAAATGGTTATTACACGAAATGTTATTTTAATATAGAAATTAATATTAAATATGTATTATAAATCCATAAATGAATCAAATATTATATCATAAATATGAATATCGTTCTTTTATATTTTAATAACATACTATGGTTATTATACAAGAGGATAAATGTACCCTTAACCAACGGAAAGTACAAGGTAACGGATAATTCTCAATCTCATTATTATCCGAGATTTTTTATGTGTAAGTATTTACTAGGACATTTTTATCATCAATTTACATGATTCATAAAAATGTTTTCAAAATGAATATTTTAGGGTTTTTCTAAAGGCACTCTTTATCAATATCATATTTTAAATGTTTTAATGATTTAATGTTCTTCATATTTTTAATTAATGACTATGTTTTAAAAATTAATTTAATGAATTATTTATATGGAAATTATTATTTTAAAATATTTATATCTATCAAAAGAATCAAATTTATATGGGATAAATTGATTCAAAAATCCCCTTTCAATTATGTCCTTTATAAATGTAATATTATTAAATGATTTCACAAAAAGGATATTTCCCTCAGAGAGGTTTACTGGTAATTTTCTACTATGTCAACATCCATTACATGATTTTATTCTTGATTGAGGTTGATTTATTATAATACAATTTTCAAAAATATATTGAATAAGTTATAGTATGTTTTAATTTGGATGTTCTATTTTTATACCACTCACTATTTATTGTTAATATATTTCCATTTAATATGCAAGATTTAATAGGATTTTTTATGTTAGGTTTCATCATTTTTATATAAGGAATGTATTAGAATTATTATGTGACGGGTGGAGACCGCTATTGCTCCTTGATGCATCAGTAGGTCTCATGAGACAGACTACTTTCTTGGCACAATTCCTTGACATAATTTTTATTTGTATTCTTGGAACGAGGCCTTCACTATGTGGTTATGTTGTCCGACATTGTGCATTACCTAATTTTGATATTAGTTTTTACATGTGATTATTCGACTAGTATAATATCCATGTGTAATGTTATATGTTGATGCATGATTTATTTTTCCATATTAGGATCATGTTTATTTTTAAAAGGCTTTTTTTATTACACATCATTCATTAAAAACTAATAGCCTCATCATATTTACCATTACTGAGCATCCGAGCTCTCCCCTTTCATTTGTTTTATTTTCCAAAGATTCCAAGAAGTGTATTGATATTTATATGAATGGTTAAGATAAAGGAATAATGGAGTTCTAAAAAAATTATTTATGTTTTGTTTTATGTTAGAAATTTAAATTTAAAGTTCTTTTATGTAATCTATTTTTCAATACTACTAAATTGATTGGTCCTTCAGGACATGATTCCTTATAATAATGTCGATGTATTAAAATAATTCACCCGCTTCGGGCTTATATGGTCGGGGCATTATCGTTGGTATCAGAGGAAGTTTAGAAAAACACCATTGAAATAGATGTAGATAAACTCTGATTTTGAAACATTAACCAAAGATAGTCAATGAGGATTATTATGTAATAAAATCCTATAATTTTGGTAATGTAGAAATTTTGTGAAATTTTCAAGTAGCACATCCCTGTTTGGATATGTGATGTTAGAGGCAGCTCTCGAACAAATGTACTAGGAGTGAAAAATCAGACATTGATTTTCAGGCATGACCTGAGGTATCCTGGTACATGATAATGGGCCTTTCTGGACTCCTGGTTATGACACTACCGTGTGATATGATTTGGATATTTCAAATGTTCATTACAATCCATTATTACGGATTTATGAGTTAATAACTCCTAAAATAAAACATTTTTTAATGATTATGGATTATATGCTTAAATTATTCGATTTAAGTTACATATTTTAAAAGTTTAGAATTATGAATTTTGGTTCATAAAATAAAATAATTTATGCCATTGTTTAGAAATGGCACACAATATAAGGAATGAGAACTCTTGCAATACACATCATCCAAAGAGTAAGAAGGATCATATCTTTCGTGGTATTAAACAATCATTTAGAAGTGAAATCGTCTCCCATGTATTCTCATCATATGGAGAGATGATACCATGTGTTAATAAAATATGTAAATAATTCTTCGAGTCATTAGGATTTGAAGGAAATATAGATAAGAAGAGGTTGATAGAGTGAAATAGGGATAATGGGAAGAAGGGAAATAATGCTTTTCCCACATGCGAAAACTATGGAAAGAATCACCTAGGTAAATGATTGAAGGAAATGGGGGTATGTTATATGTGTGGGGAAAAAGGACATGAAATTATTGATTGAAAAGGTATGAAAATGGTTTCAAATGTACAATTCGTCATTTAGAAGGATTTGGGATACTACATAAATTAATGTCAAAGTCATCAGAGTATGCCCTAAATGATGCTATTGGAAAATAATAAAGTTATGACACTGCCAAAAATTAAGAGGAACGGCTAGTGTTCTTATTTTGTTACTAAATAGTTATTTCATTTTAGTATTGTATCAACAATATTCTAGTTATATGAATTATGTAAAAAATTAAGGATTGTACTAAAATACTATTTCATTGTGGATTTGAGATTATATGGTTCAATGAATAGTGACTCAGAAGGAAGTTATACTTTTCAGAAAATACATAGTTTAAGGAAATAAAATCCTTAATATGGTTATGATACTGAGGTAGGGATTTGGGAATAATATATGATTGATTTGGATAAATTATATTCAATTATATTGACTACCTTGAAACAAAATATTTGTTTGTTTATCAATCATTGTTGAAGTTTAAATTTTTTTTTGATATAAGGAGTATATCCATATTAATATTAGAAATAAGGGAGCTTGAATATAATTAAGAATGTTTTATGGTAATTCAATGTGATACTTTTTTTAATAGAATACATGATAAATGTATTCACATGTTATTAAGTGGCACAAAAGATCTTCATTATGTTTTCATTCCCTATATATTTTTTTATGTGAGTTTGGATAGAGGTATTTTGGATATGTATAAATATTGTAATGGATTAAAATTGACATTGTATAATATTGTTATGGTTGAAGAATTTATTAAGATTATTTTTCGATTGTTATAAAAAGGAAAACATGGAGGTCTGACGACAACCAATCGCGTCTGGCAAGGCTGCGAGACAGCATCCTGCAACCGATGGATGACAAAGCTGCTTCACCTACCAATGGCCTACGTGATGTACTAGATTATATAATGTAGTTATCTTAAAAGGTCTGATATATTAGTTATAAATTATTATTATGGAACCCTATATGATTAGGATAAATAGAATGTTTTTGAGTTTTATTATCTTTTGGAGTGAAAGATGAGTTTGTGGTAGAAATTATATAACGTAACTATACATGTAATGTATATTTCATTCTATAATTCTATGAAAAAAATTAATTCTTAAAAATTATGGAAGGAGTCATAAAACAAATAATTTTTTATCCAAATACCTTATTTTTTGTTGAACTGAGGATATTTTAAATCATATTAGACTGATGGCTCTGAGGCTCGCAATTTTACCCTTGTTTGTGATTGATGTCCTCAATAAATCCATATAAATATTTATTTTTTCTAAATTTATTTGTCTATGATTTCCACAAATGTTATCCTATTAAAAACCCTAATTTTGTGGTGAATTTTTCATTTCTCATTCCCTCTTATTAAAACTAAATTTAATTAACCCTATTTCTGATGTGGGTTTTCGAAAAAGGTATTTTTTATTTTTAATCATTTCTTTTCAAATAAATATATAAAATTTAGTGGATGTAATATATTTATGGATGGTATAATTTAACTCCCCATGATTTCCTAGTACATTATATCATTAATGTTATTCAATAGCTTATACGACACAAAACACCGAGTAAGAGCACACCACGACTTACAAATCTAGCCATTCAAAATGCATTTATAAATAATATAAATTGAATTTTGAATTTAATGTCCTCCATATAATTTTAGAATCCATATTATGTGATTCATAGATATAATATGAGCACAAATTCATTTTTTTAGATAAACAAATTATTTTCAAAACATGAAATTTTATAGCCATTTAATTGTGAATCCTTTTCAGAACCAATACTTTAAACTTTTATATATTCAATTTAATGAAATTAAATTTTTCTATAGAATTAGGGCATAAAAATTTAGTTTGGATAAATTTTGGGTACTATTCTGATAACTTTCATATTTTGATGCATAGTGAAGAATACTAAATTTGAATTGAAAACAACTTTTTTAATCGAAATAATTTGTTAAGATAAGATATGAATTTTACTGGTTATAAAATATAATTAGATTATATTTGTATCATAAAATATGATGTAGATCATTAGATGTAATTTCAAATTTAAATTGTATATAAACACATGTCAATCATTTGGGGGGTTTTTACGTCATAAAAACCCGCTTTCTGGTTTTGATAATGAGAATTAATTTTATATTAATTATTGAAACTAAAATGTTTTTAATTTTCTAAAATATACATCATTTTTGGATTCACAATATCAATATTATTTTAGGATGAATTTTTATTATTTTTTTTGAAGGCATTCAATTTTTGATAAATAATGAATAACAATACTTTATTATTTAAATCAGAATTTTATTTAAATAATTATTATCATTATGTTAATTTATTTAAAAGTAAAAATTGATACATAATACCTATATTAGTTTAATGTAATTCATTGGAGTCATTTTATAATAATATTATATGTATAAGATTTTATTTTATTTTTTAACATCTTTTTCCCACCTTCTAGACACATTATTAAATTTGCATAAAATTTATTTTTAATACTTTTGTAAATTGAATTTCAAAAATACAAGAGACATTATTGACATCGGTATGTAAAATTTGTTTCAATATGATAATAATAATTTTTGTTGAGGAGTAACTTTTGATTTTTATTTACCACAGTTAAAAGTAAGTATGGAAATTAATGTTAATAATGATATTATAACTACACTAACACGTGTCCAAATTTTATTGTATAAGTGTATTTAGACCAAAATAAACCATATAAATAAAATATGATCATTTTGGTCCACATGTAGTAGATTAGGACATTTATTATTATTTTATTTAAAGGACAGTTAAAAGTGTTAAATTCTATGATTAATAACCAATCCATTTTTAATATAGGGTTATAAATAAGATATATCCTACTATAAATATTCATTAGAAATATAAAACTATTTCCCACATCATGGTATTTTATTTATAATTTTTAGACCTTAAATAATTAAATTTATTTATGACACAATGATGATGCTGTAATTACCTAATTATTAAATGATTAAAATAATTGATATTATAAATATTAAAATAATTGTCAATTTTGACTTTAGATGTATTACATGAATTATATAGTTTAATATGAAATGTTAGGGTTTATTAAATTGTTTTTTTAGGTGATAATGTTGTTATTGACTTTCAAAAAAACCAAATACTAAATAGCGTCAAAGTTGTCATAAATTAGTTTTTAAAACAAATACTATATTATTAATTGAAATAATATTCCAAAAAAGCTAAGGTTTAGCTGAAGGACAAATATAAGGATATATATTTCATTAATGAACCACTTGGGGTTCTCTCAGTTTTTTAGTATATTTATTTACCATTTATTATAATAATAATAAAATACATTGTAAAATTTAAACTATTCAACTAAGAGTTAAATCTAAAAGATAATGTTAATATGGTGACCTAAACCTATATAAAACCAATTGGCTGAGTGCTTTTCTACTCATACCCACATTATCATTGAAAAAACACTTTTGGATCCATTATAAACCGAATATTATTATATAATAAAATAATATTTTAAGCATTTCCTAATGTGACCATCACCTCTCTTATAAAAGGGTATTTACCCTTATCCAAATTTCACACCTCCAAATCCATTTTCATCTACCAAACCCTACTTAAATCTCTTTCAAACTACACCCACTTCCACCTAGAGGCCTTTCTTTGATCAGATGCCTACCTAAGAAGTCATTTTGGTCAAATCCAATAGAAGAACCCGAAGAAGAGGTAATTACTTCATCACCTTGTCAAAATTGTTTACTCTTTCCACATCCTCTTCCCATATTGTTTCCAAACTAAAATAATAACTCCAGTACCATATTCATACTTAAATTTTATTATAAATATTTTACATCCATATTTATTTATCTATCCATTATATGAATGGAAAAGTCACCAAATGTGCGTACGTACGGCTTACCGTCTCCAGGTCATGGTGTAGTTTTTTATTCAACACTTCATTATTTTGATGGGTATAATAATGAGTATAATTAATAAAAATAATAAATATAACATGTTAATTATTTTTTATATGTAATATACCATCAAATTAAATACTAGTTCACCATCAATAGATTGATATCATCGCTCATGCATACGTATGGCTTAGCGTATCCACGATGCAATGAGATGCACATACCCCATTCAACGATGATTGTAAATATATATTATTAATAAGTATGTAATATATTAAATAATAATTCTATTTGATATATAAATATACATATATCTCATTTACTTAGTTCCGTTCAATACGATATGAAAACGGAAATGATGTTTAAGTGTAAGTACGACCTACCATCTCCACAAACCATGTTTTCCTTTTCATATAAAAATGTATTATACATACTAATATTATGAATATATATGATAGATAAATAATGTTTTATATTATAGAATCAATTAAATCATGATATAAGTTATACGATCAAAAATAAAAAGTTAATACATGAATGATAAAGAGAGTGATTATTACCCAAAATTTTATTTTAACATTGAAATTATTATTTAATATGTAGTATAATGCCATAAATGAATCAAGTATGATATAATAAATATTAATATGGTTCTTTTATAATTAAATATCATACTATGATCATTACACAGGAGGTTAAACATACCATCAAGCAAAGGAATGTATAAGGTAAGTGTTAATTCCTCAATCTCATTATTATCCAAGATTGTTTATGTGTAAGTATTTACTGGGTAATTTTTACCATCCATGTCAATGATTCATATAAATTTTTTCAAAATGAATATTTTATGGGTTTTTGGACTATAATCTTTATCAATATCTTAATTTTAAATGTTCTAATGATTTATTCATCTATATCTTTTTAATTAATTTGCATGTTTTAAAAATGATTTTAAGGATTTCATTATAAGGACATGATTGTTTTAAAATGTTAATTATTTTCAAATGTTTCAAATTTTTATGGGACTCATTGATTAAAAAATTATTTTAAATGACTTCTTTTATAAATGTGTTACTTTTAAATTATTTCACAAAAATGATATTTCTCTCAATGTGTTTTACTGCTAATTTTCAATTATGTCAAAATCCATTACAGGATAATATTCTTGATTGAGTTTGATTTATTATAATACAATCATCCATTTTGTATTGAATGATTTATCCTATGTTTGACTATGGGTGTTCAATTTTTATACCATTCACTGATTATGTATAAAGTATTTGCATTTCCTATTCATGTTTTAATACGAATGTTTATGTTATGTTTCAACATTTTCAAATGAGGATTTCATTGGACATAGTATGTGATGGGTGGAGCCCGCTATAGCCCCACAATTCATCTATAGGTCTCATGAGACAAACTAGTTTATTGGAATAAGGACTTGAAAAAAAAATTATTTGTAGTCTTGGCACGAGGCCTTGAATATGTGGTTATGATTTCCGGTATTATGCAGTCCCCCATTATGAAATTAGTTTTTACATGTGTTTATTCGACTATTAGAATATCCTTGTGCATGTTTATATGGTAATGAATGACTTTATATTTCTATATTATTTTCTTTTTTATGTTTAAAAGGCTGTTGTTTTTATTAAAAATCTTTCCACAAAAGTTTATAGCTTTCACTAAATTATTTATCCTCACTGAGTATCTGCGGTCACCACTTTCGTATGTTTTATTTTCCCCAAATTCCAAGAAGTTTATTGTGATTGATATTAAGGGTTAATATTGGGGAATAATGGAATTCTCAAATAATTATTTATGCTATGTTTTATGTTTTAAATATTAATGTAATGTTCATGAATGTAATAAATTTTCCAATGCTGCAAAACTGATCTGTACTTTGGGACATGATTACTTATAATCACACTAATGTATTAATATAATGCACATGCTATGGGATTCTAGGATCAGTACATTATAATATTTCTGGGGAAAATAAATACTAATCTAGTCATTACCCTAATCACTCATAACCTCCCATCTGGATTTTGGTGTTTCTTTGACAAGGATCAATACAAGGATTAATCCTTGATGTAAACTAAGAAGGCATGCCCATTTACTCTCCCATATCCTATATAAAGAACCACTGAGGAAGAGAATGCTATTGTAGTAAAAGTGAAGGACCAAGATCCAATACATTAGTTTTCATAAGATCTTAACCAATGTCTCCCTTGCTAATGGTATCATCCTCCGCCCGATCTACATCACTTAGTACAGAACTCACAGGTGCTTCATCGTCATGTAACACCTCCTAGGAAATTTAATGTGGCTCCAAACCCTCATTAGGATCCGTCCTATCATCTAAGATTGGATCCTAGTGCTCCATTTCTGGATATATGAAAATTGATATACTCATTAATGGAGGAACATGTTTCTAGATATTTGCACAATTCTTAGGACCAAAGAATTCTGAAGCTACTAGAGTACAAGAATCCACATGATTTCGAGATCACAGATCACCCTGAAAACTTACCTTAATGATAAAGTAATTGTATATACCACATAAAAATGTTATGTGCTCAAGGAATGACATCAGAAACAAGGGTAAAATTGTGATTTAATATTGGGAAACATTTAGACATAGTAGTAAACATATATTCCATTCTCGATAGTGACATCGAAGGTTACAGTGAATTATAGAAAGTTTCCAACATTATGACATAGAAGTATGATGAATGGTTTTCTCGTATATATTTTTATCACACCCATGGAATCATCATTTCCCTCTTAATATAGCTCATTCCTCATGATGTTGTAACACCTTCCTTGGATACCACTTATTCATCCACTTTGCATCCTTCCATATTTATAAAGAGTAGCCACCCATGGCACAAGGGAATGTGATGTCCCCCACTGATGTCAAATCCTTCTCTCATCATCAGTGATTTCATTCCCCTATAGATATGAGTTTCTATAGGGTCCGCCAAAAATCGGAGGAATCCTTTGATGATGACCCATAGTATGCCTCTGCGAAAACTTTCTTGTTGGTATATCTTTTAATGCTCTTTGTCGATAAGAAATATCATGAAATCTCCACATGTTCCCCTACTAGATACCACTTAATAAGAGTTAAGTGCATGAAAACAACCATAATACAAAGGCTAGTGGTTGAAGACAAGCCATCCATGATACAAAGACTAGCCCGAAGGTGTTCCCTAGAGCTCATGAGGAAAAGTCCTCCCATCCCACAACATCGAACATGCCATCATAGTTTTCAATTCAAATAAACCTAGAAGAATAGCCATGGATGCATCAGTATTAGTCATATCAAGCTAATTCCATGCCTCAACCAGCCATTATCCATCCATTATTAGATATGTGTGAGTTTCTAATGAGAATAAATACATTGATAGGACCAACTAGAATTTGGTGGTTCACCAATAGATCCTATCATGCCTCATGAAAAATAAATACCCCGTTGGAAATTTTTTTTTTGCCTAGCATAGATATATGATGTGTTAAAGAACCTATCAATCATATCTTTATAATATTTATCCTTGAGGACCTCTTCCAGTCAAATGAAAATAATGAATCCCTAGTAATATCCTTGAAAATACCCCTCCATTTGACATAATTTTAGTGGTCTTAGGGATGTTTAATGCTATGGAGGTAATGAAATAAGAATTTAAAGCCATCATATCATTCTCCATCAAAGATTAGGGATTCCTCATGCTAAGGAAAATCCTTCCAATATACATTACCATTTAGTTTATTGGAATGGAGCATTGTCTTTTCCTATTCGACCTAGTTTCTAGGATCATTCTCTTCCCCACTCAGATTCTATGCATGTTGGGTATTAATGATGAATATTTGAGTGCATCTGACCAGAAAATTCAATATTAATATAAAAACGAGTAGATACCATGTGGAATATTAGAGTTGGGGACCTAGTTCAGTAATAAGATAAAATCCTTGAATTCGTGGTTTCACACTACATACCACCAACAACACATCAATGGGTAGGCTCTGTAAGTCTTTGCACAAATGAATTCCATGTCTATATTAAAAGTGCCTCAAGTACTCTAACAATGTTCAAGTAGGAATGATTCAAAGTGGTGCATATCCCTTTACGTATTATGAATCCCCCAATCTGAATGTCGACTATTACAAGTGCAGGGAAATGAATGTTTATAACAATGAGGTAGAAAACAAAACCATCATATCTAACTCGCTGATAGACTTAGATAATTATTTCATCCTCCCTATTAACATGTTAGAATTTATGATACTAGATTTGGGAAATATCATTGTCATTTTCATGTGGATGGTGATTCATGTCCCTACGTACAAATAAAATTGGATTATTACCTCGTATTCCTATAAAAACAATGAATAGATGATACTAGATTCTCCTAACCAATAAGATATAGAGATATTCACTACATGGATTTTATAATATGTCACACATGTATATTTTTTCAGGTAAGGTTGAATCGAATTAAACCAAACAACCAACATTTATATGACATCATGCATGGACCCCACCTTTGAAGGCCAGATGGAATCAGTTTGTTAGTATTTGTAACCATGATTTCAACATGTCAGGTGTCCCCTAGTGAGGACTTCACCTCTATCAAATTAGCCACTAGTTTTACCTTGGAATTAGTCAATCTAAATGATCCATCTCATCTTGTTGATCCTCCTATCTCAGATGATGAATAGGATTTGGAAGATTCCCCTACAACATTTTAGGATCATGTCTCGACCGGTAAAGATTAGTTGGTTTAGGTGAAATTTGGTACTGAAGAAGTTCTAAGGCTAAAGCTAATTATTACAACCATACCTCCAGAGAAACAATAGCTGTACATTTACTTCATAAATCAACATCATGATATGTTCTCATAGTGTTCTGATGAGATGATTGTATGAGATCTATAGGTCTTAATCCACCTTATTTGTCTAATAGTGAATAATATCGGGTTCAAGAATACTCCCAGGAAAATACACCATTCCCCTAAGACCATTGTCATGGAAGAAGTTGATAAGCTTATCGAACACAAATTTTTCAAGGAGCTTCAGTGCGAAAATGTTTCTATGATAATTCAGACCAGTCGAGAATAAGAATGTACATATCAGTTTATGCATTAGCATCTAGGATCTCAACTACTATTTCTGAGTGTATTATTTTTCCCTTCTAGTAAGGAATCTATTAATTGATGCAACAACTGAGTTCCAATCTCTCTAATTGTTGGAATATTACTCTAGGTACCATCTGATCTAGATGGCCCCTGATGATGAGGATTATACAACATTAAGGGTTCCATAAGGGACCTTCTTCTATTAGGGAATTTTAATACCTATGAAGAATGCTGGAGCCACATATCAATGGACCATTAATTATATAATTAAACTAATAAATAGGATGAATGTGGAATTCTACATGGACGATTTGGTTTTCCAATCCCACCAGTGTTAGTACTATCTCTGAGATCTTAAGAACATGTTCATCTTCCCCTACTCCCAACATTTTATGATGAAACCCTTAAAGTGATCCTTTGGGAAAACCAATGGATAATTTCTATATTTCGTCATCTTATATAAGGGCATTAATATTAAATCAGATGAGATAAATTCCATCAACTAGATGTATCCTTAGAGAAACCATAAGCAGATTTAAGGGCCTCATGAACAATTATTCTACACTGGCATAATAATTGTAAATCCAGATAAAAATTGATATCCATTTTCGAGGCTCATTGAGAATGTTTCTACCTACAAGTGGGATGATGAGTTCCATTCCACATTGGTGGAATTCAATTAGTATAATATATAAGAACTAGTTTTAATGAAAACCTTATCCAAAAATTCTATATTCATATATGTGATCGCCCTGGAATTATCCATCAAATCCATTCCCTCACAATATAACAATGAAGGGATATAGAATTGAATATACTCTCTCAATCGCATGATCATATAAATTGTGAATATATACACTAATATTGAAAATATATACCTATATTTTTTTTGTTATGAAAACGTTTCAGCATTATGTACAACATCCCAGGATATAGCTGGTGTCACATATAGACTCACTAAAGTGTATCCTAGACCATGAAATATTTATAGGACAACTCTAACTCTAAGAAAACACCATTTACTAGTTCAACATCAGATTCATCCTACAGAAGGCCATCAAGGGTCATGTGATAGTAGAATTTCTAAACCCCATTCAGATCATAAATAATCACCAATAGATATCAATTTCGTTGATGAATCTATCCTTTCAATGGAAAAATACATGTTGTGATATAAGATTCATTTGTATTGTGTCTCATGAAGCCCAACAAGTTTATGGGGGCAATGATTCATACCTCAACATAATATGTCTAAAAATTATCTTCATCATGTGAGCATAGGTTGTTCTAGACAACATGTTCCTACTATTAGTGGGTTTCTCAAAAAATGAGGTAGAGTATAAAGATATTATTATTGGTCTTGAGATAGACCTCATGATTGATGTCCCCCACTTTCATGTGATAGAAGACTCTGGTTTAGGTAAAAAAATCAATGGTGATTACATCATTAAAAAGTAAGATCTTGTTCCCTTGATAGAGTGAACCCTCTAGCAGATTTCCCGAGTTCCCTTCTCATCTAAAGGTGACTCATGTTCCTCAATTACATAATTTGCAAACCAATACCATAGCTAGTATATATTCCTCTCTTGTGGAGAATGTGTTGGATGCTCTGTTCGTTGATGTGGCTCACTAGAGATTCATGTCTCGTTTCATTTAACATGATGATGAAATCCCATAAGTAAACCAATTGAATGTTAGTGTTTTCACATCAGGACCATTAGATCATCATATATAAGAAGAAACCTATAATTTGACAATTCCTTTTATTGAGTATATTAATAAGGGCACCATCCCTCTGATCAAAGCTGAATGAAAGTAAATCTTTCGGCATAAATCATTTTTCACCCTCTAAAGTGGTTTTTATCTTATGAAGAATTTATAAGGATATGGGTTTGATGTAATTATCCCCTATTGAGGTCAAGGATATGTTATTCCCCACTTGATGTAGGATATTAATGATTGCAAATGTGTTTTTTATTAGGTAGGGTTGAATATCTCTACTCAGATTTAAATATTGAGATACCTCTGGAAAACCAAGGTCCTTTATTGTATCGAGTTTTCCAACAGGCTCCACACCTGTCATATTCATTCCATATTTGTGCATCAACTGTCTATTACCCATCACAATTCAAAGTATTCATTTTTATTTTCATTACGGGGACATGATTTCATGTGACTGTAACCACTAGCAATAGCTCTCCAATGGAAGCTCATTCTTACGATGGTCGATTTCTTTTCTAGGTGTAAAGAAGAAATTACTCACATGAAAGTCATGGACCGATTAGTGGTTGAATTTTTTTTCTCTCATATTATCCATTGATTCAGATTCCCTCATACCATTCTCATGACCAAAACTTCCAACATCTAGGTGGATGAGTTGACTATGTTTTATGAAATGTACATTTTTGGTCCAACCATTCTTTTTTCTATCATACACAATAAAATGGATTGATCAAGGAATTAAACATAATCCACTCAACATTCAACTAAATAATGTGGTCCGGAAAAAAAGGTGGCCAGATAGGTTCCCCAATTCATTCTGGTCCTATCAGATGACAATTAAATATTGCTCCCATGTGACTCCATATTTCCAAGTCTATTGAATATATATACTCTTTCCCATTAAGTATAGATATAATTGGTTCGAATTTCTATTTCTAACGTGTAAATGCATGAAAATTTAAAGAAGTCTATATATCTCTGCTAGAATCCCATGAAGTGAATAGGATCCAAGCCTTTCATAATCTAAAGAGGCACGAAAACAAGACAACCTGATCATTCAATAAATAGATTCACCGTAGTTCCTTACTATATTGTGAAACTGTGATGCCTTTCAGGATACTAATGATAACTGGAAGAAAACCCACAAATTTGGAACCCAAGTGGTAAGGAACATTTATCATTCTTAAGGACTATCTAAATAGATCTTATTCTTTGATCACTATATACTATGTTCACATCAACCCTCCAACCAATGCCATGTTTCTCAAATAGAACATCATGTGAGGTGATCCAAGGTTCGGAACTATATTACCATATTTTTATATCCCCAATCCAAACAACAAGACATAAACTATGTGAATTTTTTCACAGTGAGTGTGTTGTGTGGTTTTTTCCTCTTTGGCTCATTTTTCTTGTTGGATTTTTTCCTATCATGGAACAAATATCTATTTTTAGATACCCCTACATCTTCCAAACACTATGATCATAAACCGATAACCCCATGTTACTGAGATATAACCCTACACTATTGGCAAGTAGTCCAAAGAATTTGAAATTATTCTATTTATACCAACTAAAGTCTGAGATGTATGACTTTATACAACATAGCATCAGTGTCCAAGGAAAATGATGTTAAATTGGTAACCTGGTCCAAACATTTATACCTTATACTAATATCCATCTTCTAGTCATAGATTTACAAACATAAAATTAAGTTTCAATTCCAGGGATAATGAATTTAAAATATGTTCTTTTCTTCCATGTGAGTGTATTTTGTGGGGTGGGACCCCTGTCCCTTATTCACTTTGGGTTTTATCTATCATATCTAGAACAACCATTTCAGAACAAATTTTCTCTTTTGTACCATTTTTTCAACATTAAATTGCATTACAACCACATATCTATGTTGAATGACATTAACCTGCATTCCTAACACTCTAGTTCATGAATTTAAACAACATAACAAGTATAATCATGACCACGTGATAAAAATCATTACAACACCATAATGTTTTCACAAAAGAGGACATTACCATTTTCATTGGTCACATTCCAATCCATATTCATGTAATATGTAAATCTTGATTCTTGTACACACATGATACGTAGAGACAACTATATTTTGAATCTGGGTCCAACCAGTCCCAATAATGGAACACTCCCTAAGTGTTGGTCATAACTATGTAGAGTTATTTCCATCAATAACTGTGGATAGTAGTGTTCATATCCTTATAGGATACATAGTGACACCAAGACACATTGTCTTTGTGTCTGTCAACAAATTCATCAATCCTCATTAACCATCATGACCCATTTATGGAATTTTGGGACCCTTGGACCTCATCCATAATTATAATTTCATATATTTGAGTAATTTTGATGTCTATAAGGTCATTTCAAAGAATCACCTTTGAAATATGTGGTCTGGCAATAGGGATTCCTTGGACCTCATTCATGAATGTTTTTTCAATCTTCCACACTATATATATATTTCATTGAGGATTCAATTTTTTAATATTTATGTCCTTAAACTAAGAACTACATGGTCTAAATATTGTGATCTTAAAATTAAAATTCTATGGTACAGGAAAAATAAATTTTAAATATACACTCAATTTCCATGAATTTGGACTTTTAACTATATGAAGTCCCCCTTATGAATGTGAATGTGGGGTGGGTCTTGGGTTTCTTGGATCATCAATATGGTCTAGTATATTATGCATCGACATTATGAATAACCCTTTTGGATTAATTTCCTAGAGGTTTGAGCTTTAAAACATAATAATGATTTCAACCTTATGATCCATGAAACATGAAAATAAACTACATGAAAGGTTATAGATTTTATGACCTCATTCTAATATATAATTTTCCAAACTCTATAATAGAAAACTAAGAGTTATCATCCTCAAAAAATGATGTTAAATAATGTATTAATAACTATTAATGGAATATAGTTTAAATATATGGGATTCATCACATAAGGAAGCATTTAAATATCACTAAATTTTTTCTTCTTGGATGAGACTATGTACCACTAGGGGTTGAAAATGTTATGACTATTTTTACAATTCCATTTTTTCGAATAAACCCCATGGAACATGTAAGTTTTACTATTCACTGTTGTAAGAACATTCTCACCAATATGTATGGATTAGTAAAGAAAAATTGAAAATGGTCATTTTCTCATTTTTTATTCAAATTGATATCTTACTATTTAGTGTGGTCAACAATTCTTGTTTCATGGATTATAATATCCCATTAATTAAAAATGTTTTTGAAATCATAAAATTGGTGCATAATGTTCAAGAAGGAATCATCCACCTTTTATGTAGATAATTTACACCTGGTTTCTAGTATTTGAATGCTTGTATGTATTTAGGAAGGAAATATAGTATTTTTAATTATTATTTATTTTATCTACAGTTAATTAGATCTTATATTTTCCATAGGATTCTTCTATATCAAATAAAAATCTTCTCATATATGGTCCATAAATTATAGATCAAATAATGTGAAGCCTTAATAAATAATATTTCACTACTTTATAATTATAAACCAACACTTGATAGAATTCATATAGGATATGTACTTCTTTACTCTCATAACAGAGTTTCTAGATCAATAATAAATTAAACAACATGCATCGCAAACTTTATAAAACAATATTAAAACACAATTTGACTCATACATAGATTACATCACACAAAAAGAGTAATGTATCGACCTCTTAATAATCTCAATCGTATGTCTATTCTTTATTTTTCATTTTTACTTTTCCATTCATTCATGAATATATTTACAAAATGATTTTTAGAAACTCTTATTAATTTGGGGCATATGAAAAATACTAGAAAATTATTAGATTCAACCATGTTAATAAATTGAAATATTATATTTTGAAATAACATTGATATATCCGCTGATCTTTCATTTTTAATGGAATACAAAATCTTATGAATATAATCTTGAATCACGGATTAGATTGTTCATATGATATTTTTGATATACATGAAAAATAAACATATTTTTATTTTTAAATAATTTATAACATAAATTTATTATGTATAATCAATCTACATTCAAATGTGTCATTATAACACCTACATAGATTCCAGTAAGCATTACCTTGTTCCTAATAACCTTTATATAGCCTCCCATATCACTGAATTACGCATATGCAGAGATGAGAAAATATTTATCTAGTGTCTGATAACCTTTATGTGCGCAATTTTTTTTATCTTATAAAATTGGATGTTATATCAAAATAGAATTCATACTCAAAGAAAAAATTCATATATTATACTCTTACACTCTTATTCTATTTCCAATTTTTTTCTTACATATATTTCATATATAATTTGATATTATAAGATATAATGTCATAAGCTAAGTATAATAGTCATTAAATTATTATTTTCCCGAAAATTCATATGATTGACCCTTATCAAAGTTTTGTGATGGAATCAAAAGTAGTATTATTAGTTTAATGTCCTATTGTGAAGGTGTGTGACCAAGAAAAGTCATACATAGAAGTATTGTGATGAAGTCTGAATGTTCTATGTTGAAGTCCTACACCCTAGAATTTTATATTTTCAAACCATATTTAGAAGTCATATGATGAACCAATGAAATTTGGTGAAGTCTTATAGTTTCATTAAATTCATAAAATCACCCATCGAGTCTAAAAATAATGCCATTCAATCTATAAAACTCCCTATGATAACAAAATATCTTATGATCTGGATAACATCACATGATTATAGGATTTTCAATATTTTAAATTTCAATGGAAAATCCTTAAATTATTTAATTTATAAATATTCATCTAAAAAATTTCTATCCAATTCCAAACTCCTCAAAAAAATGTAACACACTGAGATTTTATTAAAAGAAAACTATGTTCGACAACAAATTTTACTCGCAAATCTAATCTTAAACGACCCATTAAATATATCATTGTCATTATATAGTCATTAAATTAGTTGGTATGAATATATATGAATACATTATGATATATATATATATATATATATTTTATACGCATTAAAAAATATTGATAAATTCTTGCAATAATAAATATATTTTTTTGTAAATTAACATTATTCTTCAATGAATATGTTCTCTTCAAAAATATTTTTTTTACTTCTCATAAAAAATTATTATATTTTTTGGAAACATTATAAAATTTATTTAATAAAATGAACCTCATTTTCAAAATCATAATTTCAACATTTATATTCTTTTAAATTTTGGTATTTTAATATAATATTGAATTTTTTAATAGTGATAGATACATATTTTTATAAAACATTCATTTATACTAAATAAATAATAAGTTTTAAAATACCATTATGTTTTGAATATGATTTAAGGTAACATAAGTATTATCTATTTATATATAATCCACATAATTTCTGTTCAATATAAATTATTTTCGGTTTAACTATATAGTATTATTTTGTTTAAAAATGAGATTTTTTTTAAAATTGTATTATAGTTCAAAATGTTTTTCCTTTTTAATAAATTAACACAGCCCCAAATAATGAATTATTTGAATGAAATTTAAAAAATATATGTCAAGAATGATTAATTTATATTTGTTCAATTTTAATTATTATTTATATATCAAATATGAAATTATTTTTCCATAAAAAATGCACATCTTGGAAACCCATTTATTCATCACGTGTGTAGGTTAATTATTAAATTAAAATATTCCACATATATGAATTTAATTTGATAAATGTATTCCATATATATAATCATAGAAATTAATATTATATATTGTGTTTTAATTAAAATGACACCATAATTAATTCTGAAAATCAAAAAAATAAATTACATATGTTAAGGTGAAAAAGTGTTTCTAAAGGGTTAAACAAAATTTATAAGGGTATAAATGACTAAAACCTTATCTAAATACTATTATATGGAAATATTAAAAAACTATCATGTTTAAGAATCTATAAGAATCCATTTTTTGTGACTTTTTTTCATTTAATCAATGTTAGTATGCCTTTTTATTTTAAAATATTTCAAGTGTTCCACTCACAACACATATAAAAACAGACCCATATCCTATCATATTCACACCATTAAACCCTTTTTATTCAGATATTACCTACCGAAAAAATATAAAATCATTACTAACATTATCCAATAATCCTTTTTTATCATAAATCCATTCATGGAATAAAAAATGAATAATATTATAGATTTTGTAGATGAAGAGGTAAAATTCAAAACTATTCATTTTGGTTTTATTTTTTCATCTATATTCTTAAAATACACAATAACCATAATAATATGTTAGAAATGGTATCTAATATAATTTTATATTTTATTATAATAATTAAATAACATAAATCTAGCTCCTCTCCCACAAAATGGAATTTCAAAAAATCATTCATGTGTCTGGAGGAATACCACCTCACAAGACGATGTTATTCATTCTCAACCATTTCCTATCCCAGACTGTTCTATTGATGAATTTATATTATATATATGATATTTTAAATATATTTATTATTAAATAGTTATGTAATAAAATAATTCTTCCTAAATTATATTCCTTGTGGTATGTGATAATGTCTCACATGTGTACGGCGAACTACAACCTTGTGAAGCGAAGTGATTCATTTTTCTAAAAATATTTACATGAATGGCAATAAGGAAAAAGTGAATTAATTTTTAGTATATTAATGAATGAAAATTTATAATAATGGTATATATATCATTTTAAAAATACTATATATCATTTTATTTCTGAGAATGAAAAAAAGATAATGGAATTCGTGTTTGTGTGGACTACCATTCACTCCAAGTGATGTGATTCATTTTTCATTTCCACATCACAAAAATGATATATAAAAGTATATTTAAGGAGATTATTTTATAATAATTATATTATTATCATTAACTAAAGATAAAAAATTTTTATGTGTATGTTATTATTAGTATATAAATTTATTAAGAAATAAAATAATTGTTACATGATTATAATATAATATTTAATGGAAATAGAAGGTTATTATGGACTCGAGGTAGGTGTTTTCTCATCTTTCTTACTTTTCTCTATGACATATTTCTAATTTACCACATATTTTTATTATGTGGGGTACATAATACCCATGAATTCCAATAATTATTAATTTTATAGAAACTTTTCGGATATTAAAAACCATATCAGGTTCTATAATTTCATGGGGTTTTGATCAAGACATTAATATAACAATATGGGACATTGTCTCAATTTACATTCATTTTTTAACATTTTAAATTTACATAAAAATATTTTTTTATGAGGTGTATCTAATGCAGCTTTTACTTTTTATATCCTAAAAAGAATTGTGTTCATGATATTTAAATATTCATTTCAATATATTCTTTCATGGGCCTTATTAATGAAAATATTCTTAATGCGAAAAAGGATTTATGTTACAATATCCTCTATTTTATTGATTTTATCTATTGAAGGTTATTTTGGAGGTTATAATATTCTCATATTTTCATTAATGTTTTTTTATTCTCATATATTTTTGGATTTGGTTTACAAGTTCAGTGTCCATTTCCTCCCATTTTGATTTATGAAACATCACAAGATTCATTTGTAAATAATACCTATATTTTATTTCCTTTTAAAACGTGTACATATTTATTCCATATTCATGATTAAATAAAAATTAAAAAATGATCATTTTAAAAATTAATGGTTTCTTAAAACTATTTTATATGATATTTGACCTTATTTTAAAATGTTTTGAAAGGAAATTTTTTATTTATTTCAAACTGATTATTTTTTGACTATTTTTTACAAATTTTATTAAAATCATGATTATTATTTTAATTTAGATCATGGAATGATTTCCTTATACAATGAATATTATTTTCTTAACCTTACATTATATATTTCTATGGTGTTTTTTGAATAAAGTTATTTTCAGAATATTTTCTGAATTTTTAGTCATAAAAAAAGTGTTTTTAAAATTTAAAAGGTTTTTTTCTATTAAAAATTTATGTAACATGATTTTAATAGTATTTAAATTGATAAAATTCCACAACACTAGTTATTTATTATTATAAAATTGTGATATTTTGTAATCAAACCATCCCCATTATTTATCCAGATATATTATGATTGTTTCAAAGATATTTTTGTGGAATCTATTTCTTTTAAATAGGTTAATCAGGTTTCCAAGAGATTGTTAAGTAACACATTTCTTATCAATACGTTAATCAGATTTCAAAGCAAATATTAAGGAAACTATTTATTTTCAATGTGTTCATAATATTTGAATTAGATTATTATTGAACACATTTCATTTCTATAAGTTAATCATGTTTCATATATAATTTCATAGAACCTATTTCTTATCATTACGTTAATAACATTTTAAAAGGATTAATGATTAATGATTATTTAAATTTTTTTTGATAAAATGAATGATCAATGTATATCATTAAAGATAAGTTTCTTGGAATTTATTTATGATTATGTATAGTTCCATTATAAACTAAGTTTATGTGGTTCCATTATAAATCAGGTTTAGGTGGTTACATTGTTAAATAATGACATGTGGTTCCTTTATAAACCACAAATTTTTGGTTCCCTTATATCCCAAAAATGTATTAGGTTTTTAGTGACTGAATTAAGGAATACTTGAAATTGAATTTGTAAGAGTGATATGGTGATATGATTCCCCAGATATCAATAAATTTTATCTATTTTTTCTATTGGATTATAGGGTTTCCTTTGACATGTAATGATATCACATGGCTCATGATTGTTGATTATGATGAATTTTTCTTTTATTAAAGCCTTAATCCATATTTTCATGATTGATGATATTGGTTTTTATGGATATGAATATTCTTATGTTATAGTCAGGAACATTGATATGGTCACCATACAGTTATCCATTATTATTCTCACTAAATACCTTCAACTATTAATGCTTCAATATAACCTTTTGGAGAATTTTTACACACCATTATTTTATTTCCTTTCTCCTTTGGTTATAAAGCGTTGATCTGAATGAAATATTTCTATAAGTTATTACAAATGGATGATGATTATATCTTCATGTAAATATGAAAATATGGTTTATGTCGGAGAAATTATCATTTAAATTCATTGGGTATTATTAATGATTGATATTTTTATAATTATATAAAATAGTAAAACATAAATTTAAATTGGATTTCATGTGATCAAATATTTAATTTTTTATGTTGTTAGGTTTTATGAAAAGATTTGTGCCACTTTTGTTGGAATCAATGATGGAAATGTAAAGTTTATTTTTTAGCTTCAGTTCCAAGACTTCTAGTTCGAGGCTATTATATTTGGTATTAGGGAAACATTTTAGATAAAATTGTTTATTAGGATGTTTTAATTCAAGGATATATTAATATTTATGAACACGATATATAATATATAAAATTAATAATGGTCTTATGATGAAAATCTTAGAAAAACCTTTTGATGTTTCATGTGACGAGATCATAAAATGATGAATGAATCCTTAGGATAAATGTTTTTGAGTTAAAGTCTCTGTAAATATTCATTTCATGGGGAATTATTGATTTTTATTTTTCATACATAAATTCTATGTTATATATAACATTTATGGTTAACATTATCTTGATCATTTCGGTAATAATGGGAATATATATTTTAATATATAGACAACTATGAGATTGAAAAGTGATTTAGTGATGAAGTAATAAATTTTATTTTTAAAAAAGGCCCAAATTTTTTACAAGAAAACTAAATGGTATGTGATAAAATTTAAGGTTAAAATACTCTTTATTGTGTTTGTTATTTTGGAATTATTTATTTTGAACATTGAGTATTATTTTTGAATTTTAGAGAATATAGTATTATTTAATCATAGGATAGTTTAATCATTTTGGTAAGTATCATACCACGAGATAAAAATTTTGGTTTTGTTAAAAGTATAATTATTTGTGTAATAGATTTATTGTCCCTTTCATGGTAATGTGGTCCTTTAAAAGAATATTTTAGTCTCCACGCAAGAAAACAAACTAACTATGAAAACACATCATTGGGAAGAAAAGATGATATTGTGGTGGAAATTTATAAAATGATTAATTTAAACTCAATATATACATATATTTACTTATTATACTAGTCTAGATGGTAATGGAATTATTATAAAATAATCAATAGATCTTGAAATAAAACATTATCCTACTACAATCATTTCAGATGAAATCAATGACAACTTCACACCATATTGTTATATGGTTTTGATGGTGTTAACATTCACATGATTATTCACATTTTTGTGGTCAATGATCTCTATCACTATATATCATTTTTTGATAATTATTATTTTATTCCATGTTTAATTTTTTTCAGGTTTCTATTTTATTCTATTTTTAAACCAGGTGTGTGTTATTCTATAGTACCTTCATAGTTATACTTCTCTTTTATCTAGATGATGTTTTATTAATATTTTTTTTTTGATTTTTGACTAGAAAAAAATGTATTTTGAAATAACCAAACATGGACTACTAAGATACATTTAAATATTTGAGGATTAAATTTATTAAATGTTGGAATATGTAACACCCTAATATTTTTAGAAAATTAAACTATGTTCGATTTATTTTTTCAAATTGAACATCGAGCTTAAATGTCCAACCTAATACCTAACTCTTACAACCTACTCGTTAAATTGATGGTTATAAATATTATTAACTAATTTATGAAATATATAAAAAGATATATTTATTTATTCGAATTAAAATAAATTATTTATAAACACGTAGTTTGTAACTAATCTTTTTAGTAAAACAATTTTATTCTTAAAAAATATGCATTATAAAAAAAGAGTTTTAATCATTTTCTTGAATAAATATTATAATAAACTTTTTAAAATTTTATTTTTTTGATAAAATTAACATTATTTAGAAATTTATAATATCAAAAATAACTTTATGTTAATTGAATTAATTAATTGGGAAATGTTGATCTTTTATTAAATTATTAAAATTTTCAATATTTGTAATTTTTTTTATTCTTCATAAATTAAGATATTAAAAATTGTACTTATGTTTTTAATTAGAAATATTTTATCATAATGAATATTTATTTATATTTAATCAAATAATTTTTATTATTATACTTCATTTTAGATTTTTGTATATGATAGACTTTTGGTTTAAAAAAGTGATTTTTTAGATTTTTTTAGAATATAATGTTTATCTGATTTAATTAATTAAAAAACTATTATGAGGAATTATTTAAATGAAATATATATATAATATATAAAAAAATAATAATTTATATTTATTTAATTATTATTATAATACATAGAGTTAATATAAAATCATCATTACTTGATAAAATTATCTATTTTAAACTCGATTTTTCACCGCATCTATGTCATTAAATTTAAATTTAAATTTTAAACTATTCAATATGAATTTAGTAAAATGAAAAAATAATTTTTTATAAGTCTAATTTATATTATATAATATATTTAACATATTTTTATACCATAATTAATAGTGAAAACTATAAAAATAAATTATCGTTGTTAAAGTGAAAATGGATTTACATGGGGTTAAAAAACATGATAAGGGAAAATTAACCTAAAAAAGTTTATAAGACATTTTTTAGGGAAATAAATATAAATTATAATTAATAGTACTTGATAATTGTCCATTTTTTATCCTTGTGGAATGTGAAAAAAATGGTTTCAACATTTTCTTTTAAAAAATTGCATGTGTGAAACTCACCTCCCCTATAAAAGGCCACCACCTCTCCTCTCTTCTTCACATTTTAAAACCCTTTTCGTTCATCCATTCCATACAAAAATATATTCCCAATTTCCATACACTAAAACTATAATACCTTTTTTTTCATAAAGTCTTTTTTGGAGTACATTAGGCATAATCCTAAAGAGTTGGTCGGAGAAAAGGTAAAAATCCTAATTATGTGTTTTTGTTTTATTTATTTTTACACCTACTACAAATATTATTAAACCGTGATAATATAATAATATATTCTATTTTACATACAAATATTTTTTATATTTATTTTATTAACCAAAATCTATCTACTTTTCCATAAAATGGGATATGAAATCATCAATCATGTGTACGAAAAACTACAGCCTTATGAACCAACGTCATTATTTTTCCATCATTGCCTCTCATGGATTATTGTATTGAAGGATTTGTGGTATATATGTGTTATTTATAATATATTTATATTTCTAGAGTTATTATTTCACATATAAATTCTTTCTTATCATTCTTTGTGTGATTCAACAATACTTCACTAATATACGGTGAACAACCACCTCCTGAAGTGATGTTATTCATTTTTCGCTAATACATTACATGGAAGGTAATATGTATAAAGATAATTAATATACATAATATAAATGAAATTATAATATAACTAATGATATAATTATTATTTTAAAAATATAATACCTTGTTTCCTTTCATACCCTAATAAATTATAATGTCCTTTGCGTACGTGTGGACTATCACCTCCATAAAGTGATGTGATTATTTTTAATCAGAACATCTCAAGAATTATATATATTAGAATATTTAATGAAATAATATGTTATTTATCATATAATTATCATTATATAAGGATTATATAATTCATAACCTTTTATATACTTTTCATTGAACAATGGAAACGTTACTTATTCGTGTGTACGACTTATCGCCACCATGATCGTAACATACTTCAATTTTCGTAAACATTTTTCATGATTTGTTTTAAAATTATAATTTATTAATAAACGGGTTAATTATATATAATTTTTTATTATGTATTTTTTTTAATAATTACCTATTAAACAATATTCAACACACCAAAAATATTATGAAATAACAAACCCATATTCATTAATAGACAAGACATTGATTTAATTGACATATATATATATATTTCATTAAAAAGAAATAAAATAAATGAAATAATTATAACGTATATATATTGAAATATTTTCTTGAGTTTAATATAATTTATGTAATAATATTATAAATGTGATAAGTTATATACAAGAAACTTTTGGACTACAGGTAATGTTTTTCTCATCTCCTTTTTACTTCCGTGACACATATTCTTTATTCACCACTTATTTTTATTTTTTGGTGTATATAATTCATATGAATGTATTTTATAATTAATTTCATGATTATTATTTGTGTTTATTGATTCATATGAACCTCTATTGGTTCACTATGTTTCGATCGAGGGATTACCTTGTATATAAGGGACATCATATTAGATACCTTTTGTTGAGGTATATTATAATGTGACACACATATATTTTCTTTTGAGTAATATCAACCACTACATTGACATGTTATATCATGAATATCCTTATATGAATGATATTCATAATTTCATATGAATTTATTATTTCAGGCAGTATAATACTGAAATGATTACTAAAGAGACAAAGTCTTTATATTATATTCTCCAATCCTTTCATGACTTTTATGTTTAAGGTTTTTTAGAGGAGATTAGATATTCATATTTTAATGACCCACATATTTTTTATTATCCTTTAATTTTCAATGTGTTTAAAATTTATAATTTCCATGCCATTATTTATATAAAAATTATCCTAAAACATGTTTGTAAGTTATACTGGTATTATATTTCATTTAGATCAGGTATATTTCTCTTCCATAAACATGCTTTATATAATATGTTCAAAAAAATTATTTTTTAAAGTAAATTAATTCATAATTCTATATTATATTGTATGTAACCATATTATAAATGATTTTAACGGAAATTTATTATTGTTTTTCAAATGAGTTACTTTTCACACAATTTTATATTTTTTGAAAGGGATTGCAATTTCATCAATTACAACATGAATATATGGCCCTATTCCCTATTATCTCATATAAAATTAATATTAATATGGTTTTTAAAATTTTAGGTTTTCAAGAGTGAATTCCAAAACTAAAAGGATATTTTCCATGAGAAAATAAATTTTATAATATTTTAATTGTTTTTTGGGAATTAATGTCCACAAAACTATTTATTACTTATGGCCCATCATAGATATATTTTAATGATTCCGTCCTCATTCATTCTTAGGGAGGATTGTGATATTTTCAGTGAAATTGTTTTGGAATCCATTTCTTTTGAATGGGGTAATCATGTTTCAAAGATATTTTTGGTAAGTTTTTTATTTTTAAATAGATGATAACGATTCAGAGATACTATTATGGAACCCATTTATTTTTCATTGGTTAATCATGTATTAACGAGATATTAGTTGATCATATTTCATTTCAAAGTGTTAATCATGTATCAAATAGATTTTTATGGAACCCATTTCATTTCTATTGGTTAATCAAATAATAAAAGGAATAATAATTATTTCTATGACTTTATTGTTAAATAATGTTTCTATATACTTTATTCAAGATATTAATCTTAGAAGTCATTTTTTATGATGGGTGGTTCTATTATGAAACATGGAATAGTGGATTAATTATGAAATAAGAATGGGTGGTTACATTATAATCAAAGGACTATTTGATCAGTTATGAACCAATGACGTGTGGGTTCATTATGGCCTACAGATGAAAAATTTACACCAATGATAGAGGTCAGAAATATATTTTATTCTATTTTCATGAGTGATATTATTGTAATATTCCCACGATACCAATATATTTTATCTATTTTTTTAATTGTTTTTATTTTTTCTACTGATCAAGATTCACAACACATGGATCAAGATTATTTATTCTAATTATTGAATCCTTTATTAAAGTCGTATTCCTTATTTTCTTTGATTGAAGATCTAAGTAGAAATGGGTATGAAAATTATTATCTTACAATCATGTATTTCTATTATGTCATCACATTATGATTCTCTTTTTATGCTCATATATAAAATTTAATTATTAATGATTATGTTAACCCTTACTGATAAATTGATCTCACCCTTCCTAGGTTTTTTTTCCACATGTTAAAAATAATGAGGTTGGAAAAAAATAGTTTTAGAAGGGATATGATATGGTTGATGATATTGACTTATGTGAAATAATGAAATATCTTCTATTTTGGAGAAATATAAATTTTAAGACATGGGTATTTTTATGTAAATATTTTTCCAAATTATCTGAACCCCTAATCATAAAAATTCATTATCAAAGAAGTGATACAATATTTCTTTTTCATATTTTAATGCGTTGATGAAAATAATTGGGCCACTTTCACTGATATCTTATATGAAAATTTAAATTTCATTCTCTTAAAACTGAATCCAATGGTGAAGATTCAGGGATGTTATAAAGTCACTTCTCAAATATCAGAATAAGAAGTAACATATAATGACCAAAATGAAGGTAGAATCTCAAAAAATTATAATGGAACATAAATATAGCCATTTATAATTTTTTTCTACCCATTAATTTGATTCTTTGGATCATTAAAAAAACCATTTCAAAATCAAGAGACACTAAATCATTGAATGCTTCAAATCAAAAATATATTAACACCACACCATAGTTTAGAGTAGTCTTTAGATAAATCCCTCTTTTGTGACATGAAACATTCTATTAGAGTGAAAAAATTCACCCCCTTAATCATTTCACCCATATATTAGAAAAACTTCACTTTTCATATTAAAAATATAAAATTAAATAGAATAAATTGGTAATGAAATTTTCTTTTCAATAAAAGTGTTGGTAAAATTTTATAGATAATTTAATATAATATATATATATCATTTGGGGTTACATTTGATTTCATGTTTGTGATGTTATATTGGATCAATACCAATGTTCATCCTTATATGATTTTGTATATCTATATGTATATCCTTGGGGAATGTTTCCCTCAATTCATATTGAGTAGGACACAATTTTATCTTGATGACTCAGTCGAATATTATGTATTTAATAAAATTAAATATGATGTATATGTAAATATATTCTTAGAACACGAGATTTGTATAATATTTTTAAAGAGGGATCTATAACACTAATTATTATAATGAATTCGGGTAGGTTATTCAATATTCATCCTTAAATGTTCTAGATGCTCCATCATCCAAATCGTAAGAGTAAAAGAACTAGTAGCATACAAATATTGTACTTCAACAACACTCATTATGATATATGTATATTTCTAATATTTCAAACTCACACAAATGTTTCACTGGATGAATATTCTAGAAAAAGTATGTTTTATACATCTCTACAGATAAAAATTGATCCACTTTTATAAAGAAAACAATAGCTCATTTTCTCCTTAATATATCATATAAAACATCTGTAAATAATATGATTTATATTTTGGGCCACAATGGTATCTATAATTAAGACTCATTACATATAATATCTCATATATATGCTATAATATAATGTTGAATCCCAATAACTCATTTCAATTATCTTTGATTGACACATTCAATATTAAATTGTTTAGATATTTTTAGTCCCACTTGAATGGGTATTGATATTTGAGATGAATACATAATTTCAATTTTTCTAAAAACACTCTAAAATATTTTTTATGGGATATGATAGTAGAAAGTAATTTTTCATCACCTATAGTCCAATTAATTTTCTCTACTCATCATGCATGAACTTCTATATTATTTTCCTCGTTAGATTTGTAAAATAATTTATATAATTATAATGATATCCTAAAAAATTTAACTCATCAACATATATTATAATAATAATAGTATATGTATTCATTTCATTAATATAATGGGATATTTCAACATTACCATTAATTATTTATAACTCCTTTAAAGAGTAATCCTACATCTAATATATTTACCTTGGGTCTTAGTTAATTCAATGATCCTTACTTAATTAGTATTGTCTTTTTTAAATATTATTAAGTAAAAAACCATATGTAATGTCAATATAAACAGCCTATTAAATTTTTTATTTAGTATGGAAGTTTTGAAATTCATTTTAGTAATTCTATATTACCTAATAGTATTCATATAAATGATAATGTTGATAGATTCGAATGTTGATATCAGTTAAAAAGTAACATAAGATTCAATTCCCAAAAATTAGGAATTACCTTTTGAAAACAAGTTTGGCCATATTCCATAGCACTTTATCTTTTACAATTTATTTTCCCTTGAACTCCAATGTGGTTTCAAATCATTATTTGACTATAATTGATAGAAAATGTACCATGTATAATTGCTCTCAATATGGATAATTTCCTTTTACATCATTTAAAATAAATTAATATATTTACATAATATTTTTAACATTAATTGAGGTTCAATTGTGAAATAAGGGTATTATGATAGACTAACGTTAGTATTTATCAATTTACATTTTTTATAGGTTCATTATATCTAAAATTTAGATGTGTTTATATAGAATAATATTTTTCTATAGTGAATTTTTTTTTTCAACATTATTTATTATCCATTGAGACTTCTATTTTTCATTCTAACTAATATATTTTTCTTCAATATACAGGTATTAATCAATACATACTAATTGGTGTTCTAACTATTAATATTTTTTATTGTTCCTTCATGTATATTACCACAAGATGTATAACTTTATTCCTAAAATGGTTTTTATATACCACTATTTATAGATTGTGTTTTAATAGTTTTAACTTTATAATTGTCAAGAAACTTATGAAGTCTTTTAGTATAGTATATTTACCCTTTTCCATTATATAGATACCCAATAATGGTAACCTCATTGGCCCTTTCATCAAATTTTCATTGATTAATGTAAATTATTTTTATAATGTCAGGACATTAAAATCCATTAATGTAACTCACATTGTGAATATTATTATATCACAAGATGTATTAGTTCATATTTGAGGTTCATCTAAAAAACATAGATTTTGAATGTGTACTAATATGTAAACAATTTTCCTCCAAACAACATATATATTTCAAATTTGGAAAGAATTGTTTTTTATATATCTACAATTTGTTTTCATAATTTTCTCATCAATTATAACCTTTTAAAATGGTATGGGGTGATTTATTAATGTTTAATCCCACAATTTTCATGGTGAGACTCAGAATAATTTATATTGTACTCATTACCAGTTCTTATTTCCATGATATGAATGGAATGATCTCTTTCGACATGAATACTATATATCATGAACATATTCACTATGTGTGGGTTGTGTATCATGTGGAACACTTTTTTATTCACTTTTACTGTCATCAATGAATAAAAAAATTACATCACCTGTTGTGTCTTTTTTTATCATAGGTCAACACATTTATAAGTGAATTAATTAATTATGTCATGTCAATTGTGTCTTAACTATTATGTAGTTCCATTTAATATTTTTCACTTTTAATAAGTTACAAAATCCTATCTCTATAATATATAAATTGGGGAAATTATATAATGATATTTTATCTAGATATATTTCTCAAATTATTTTGGAAAATTTAGCTAATACTTCATTGCAATATTTATTTCTCATATCTATAACTAAAATATCACGAATTAATAGGATATCTAATATTATATATCTTACAACAAGTTATTTCTCCCTATTTGATAATAATTCCCTCATAAATTCTTTTAAGGAGAAAATTATTATTCTTAATGATTATATTATTTCATTGACAGAATAGTTGACTAAAACTCAATAAGTTATGTTTAATCCCATCATCAAATAAAATCCCCTAAAATTTTTGTTTGGATGATTTAATTTTAGAAAAAATGATCCCATATATTATTAATGAGATCTTATTCCCAAATTTTAAAACACCATTATCATATTCCTCAACATTTTGTAAGATATTGATATCTTCTGTCATATGGGAAGAGAAACCACTCTCAAGAGTCCAGTGTTTTCTTCTTTTTCTAACGTTTATGGTAACCTATATAATTAATTATTTTCCCGTATAGCTTCCTTATTTAATGTTATTATCAATTAAAATATATGTTAGTTGACATAGAATCATGGAAAAATAATCTTTTTCATGGTTTCCTTTAATTTCATATCTTACACAAATATCTTTAATCCCTTTAAACAAATTTTAGACTGGAATCATGATAGATTCCTCATTTTCTATTTTTCATTTTATAATAATGCTTAGTTATATATCCTTATATCTTCCCCTAAACATTAATATATATAAATTTAATGGGTATTATGTTGTACAATAGTAAAAAAATTACATAGGATCCCAAACACTATTAATATCCTCTAAAATAGATTATTTTATGAAATTTCATTAACTTGTTTCTAAATTATTCAAGTTGTTTTTCCAAAAAAATCTATAATCCTTTTATTAGTATTTGAGATGGATTGAATCTACTAGATATTCTTAACTCACTTTTATATAAAACTTTTAGTCACATGGTTTTCATTAACCAAGGAATTCCTAGTTTTTCTTATTAAACCTGAACTGTTAGCTCAGACCTATATAATTTTTTCGGAAATTGCTTATATATATTTTGATAGAGTTGATGTATAAGGATTATGAAAATTTGTGGTGAATCTACCCTAGCCTCAATATATTTTTTGTAATCAAGATTTATTCATACCAGAGTATTTTCATCCATAATAAAAACTGATTCATACTTCTTATATTCTTTATCAAAAGTATCCGTTTTTTCTTTGATTTATTATAAGACATTATTATTCATCCACATTCAAATCGATACATTTAATGTCATCAATATACTAATTTTAATTATTTTGAAATATATTACCAACTTTATTAGAATATTCAGTTCTATATAAAAAAATTTAACTTCATTTTGAGCCTAATACTACTTTATTAATGTTATTGAATTTCTATACTAAATACATGAATCATATTTTCTTTATATTCTTCATCTTCATCTTCTTCAATATTTTAGTAGTAAAATTTTATCCTATCATGTTCCAAGATTATGGTTTCACTTTTTGAACATCAATCCTCAAATTCAATTCGTAATGAAGAGTTATCTTCCCATACATTATAAAGAATACTTATTTCCTTGATCATATAAATATTTCATTTACCCTCATCATAGTTATTATTTCCATTTAAACTATTAATTTATAATAACTTTGACATATCGCTCCATACTATATATACTCAAATTATATAATATTTTTCCCATTGAATATTTAACGACTAATTTTCCCATTCCCAAAAATCAAAACATTTTTTTGGAATCATTCCATTATATTTTCCATTCAATTTAATTATGTTTTTAGATAATATATCATTGTGGTTTTAATTTATCTATTAATTTCCATCTCCTCCTTATATGTCACAAAATTAATCATCTTATTTCACCATTTTATTTAATTTTTTCATGGTGGTAAAATCCTTCTCTACATTATATTTCTCTATGAAAATTAATAATTTTGTCTTATTATATTTCCAATGTGAAATATACATATCAGAAAGTGATATAACATTATTTTACTCCTATGGTAATATTTTTGGGTCAAACATATTTTGAAAATTATTCATTAAATTTTCACCATTCTGAGTCATCAATCTTCACCATGAAGCCTTCGATATGAATGACTATTCCATTCATCCATATTAAATAATGAGAAAAATTATCTTCTTGATATATTATTCTATATTAATATTTTTCCATCTTCATTTTCAATTTTATTTTCTATTATATTTTTATTTCCTCTAAATATTTTCTCCACAATATCACACATTTCCTTCGATATTTTTAGTCCAATTACATTATTACACTATTATTCTATAAAAGATGATAATATTTAATTACAAACATTCCCATATTTCAAAAGATTAAATTTTTTCAAAAAGATATATTATTATCCCATGAAATTGGTGGATATATCATACTAATAGTGTCACTGAATTCTATTCCTTATAAATATATAAATGGATTTATTTGATTATTATATACCTGAAATTTAGTTCACTCATTAAAAACATCATTTATTCACAGAAATAAAATTATCAATAATAGATAATTAATTAGTAACATACTAAGGGAGGCCTTTGATCTAATTCAACTCATTAAACTCAAATATAACAGTTTCAAACTATATGGGGGGGAGGGATTTTTTTATTTGAAGTTATTTATTTTAAAATTAATCTTTTGTGGCATGTTATAGTTATGATCCACTATTGTAAATAGTTTCTTACCTCTATGCATTCATAAATAGAAACAATAATCAAATAATTATTTTAAAATGGGATAAACTAGATTTGGGACCATAATCCTTAAAATGAGAAGCATATGGTTTCTTAATGATTTAATTATAATTATAATTTGAAATGTCTAAAAATTTAAAAAATTGAAACAAAATTTCTAGTATTTATTGTCCAATTCTCTATGTAGAATGGTTCCATCCACTTTACATTATTGTAATTTTTGGAATTATTTCGAAATGAACCATATTTTCCTAAAAGATTTTTCCATTGGACATGAATACATCAAATCATATATGTGTTTTATGGTTAATTTATGTCAAATTTGTGATCTTCTTTTAGAATGTCCTAAAATATCAGACCAAATAAAGCAAATAAAATAGATTAACCTTCTTCACAACTGTTCATAATGAAAAAACTCTGAATGAGAGAATACATATATGAATTTGACTTCTTTATTTCTTGAAAAAATCATCTAGATCAATAATAGATAATGAAATGACAGAACTATTCTAAAAATCAAAAATTAATCCAATTTAATGATTCCTGAAATATTTTATCATTGAAACACCATCATATCAGCCAATAAATATTCGCAGATGCATTTCTCCCATTTTTTATCTTTTTTAAATAATCATCCAATCATTAGTTTTATTTCAATAATGATTCATGAAAACTCACATTATTCACAGCAATATAAAAAATCTAGGAAGAATCATTGTTTTGATCCATATAATGAATTTAAATTATTGGATTGGAAATCCATTTGATATTACCCATGATCTTTCATAACTGATAATATTCAGTCTCCCTTTATTATTAACTTGAATCATGAATTTATGTGGTCCAATTATATTTTGTAGATACCATAATTATAATGTATAAAAAGATATAAAAATATCTTCATAATCAAAAATTAATTTTTGAAATTCAAACACCCTTTTTGAATACCAATATGACCATTATATAGTGGTTTATTACATTTACATAGGTTCATATAATCCTAAAATTGACATGGTAATCATTTACTTCACCTAACATAGAGTTTATGCTACTGTTACACAATGTATGATTACAATTACATATATAAAGAATATTTTGGTTTATAATATTACTTTATAAATCATATTATTAGTAAAGTGACACACTTATATTAAATTTTAATACTAATGTATTAAATAATCCAGCCTTTTTTGACATTGGGACAACATATAATTTGTATGAATTGTGATGTCATACAATCAAACGACAAATGTTTTGAGGAAAATTTATATTTTTTTCCTTCCTTAAAAGAATTGCACCCACCCTTTATCAATGACTAATGTCTGAAACCAAAGTCATTTGATTAGTTAAAATTATTATAATGATATCTTATAATCTATCCAGGTCACATGTTGAATAAATAAGAAATTTTTTTGACACTCCGTTGGGATGTCATAAAATCAAACCTCTTCAAATTTATTACCATAGTTTAAAGATATATATTGATCCCATGGCATATAGATATGTTTTTTGTTGTAGATATTTTCACACAATCACCCATGAAAACACATAATAAATTCTTACAATATGTAAAAATTCATATGAAGAAAAAAAAAATATTGACAAGAATAAATAATTTAATAAATTTATTTTGTATTTTTTATCTTCCAACTCAAAAACCAAATAAAAGTTTCTGAAATAAACAACATGACACTTATAAAATCAACAAAATCACTTATCAATTTTCTAAAATAAATAAATGTCGGTGTAGCAACATCTAATATATATCTAATAATTGTAATATAATATCGAATTTTATTTTTAAATTTTTTTACATATTAAATGAATGCTTGATAAAATAACAATGGGAATTGAAAATGAATAAAAATTAGGGATAATTCAATGGAATAATGTGTGATATCATTAAATGTTATAATTTAATGACTTGAAAATAAACCAATTAGAAAATAAGTTTTTGTAGTCATTTGTTATAGTGATGTTAATCATTGTTTTAAAAAATAGTATAATACACATTATAATTACATATTATAATGAGCTATAACAATAAACAACTACTATTATATTATGAAAATAGTTATCTTACAAATAACATATCAATATTTTAAATAACAAATTCTAATATATGGTTTTATAATCATTTAATGCTGTTTTTTATTTCACAACCCAAATATATTTTATAATGGAATCTATAGTGGTTGTGTAATTGAATGTAAGAATCTAATTAGTGGAATTTCAACAACATATAAATTAGAGAGCCCTCAAAAAAATATCACTTTAATTTATAACAGGACAATTAGGGTAATGTTATTTTATAGGATAAATTGAATAAGAACTATAATCATCTAATATTAACTCATGTAAGTGGAAAATTGCAAGTTCTAAATCGCATTGAAGAGGAGATTATAGCACATAAAAAGTAGAGAAATACTAATACAACACAATTACTTTGAAAAAAATGAAAAATTATAGTAATGAAAAATTAAATATTCTAAAAAATAAGTTGAAATTATAAATAAAAAATGTTCCTCGAATTGATCTCCCCACTTTTTAAAAATTATAATATCATCCTAACTTCCACAATAATATGAAACAAATATCCAGGTGATAGTATCTCCAGTATTATTCAATATAAATCATGTTTAAATCAAGGAGTTTTAGAATAATATCCCAATTGAAAATTCACCTCCCATGTGAATCTATTCCACTTATTAATCAATTACTTCTAGATGCATTTGCATCTTAGATTCCTTCTTTTTGAAGTGATTTTAATTCAAATTATTAGACCCAATTTATTTTCACTACACAAATTTCATATTGTCACCTTAATATAAAAATCAACATTTTGAAATTAATTTAATCACCATATTTTTATTTTTAAATTTTGATCATTTTCTCCCATGTATAGTAATGAAATTCTATATTCTTCATAAATAAACACAAAATACCCTCATTGCACTTTTTTCTATAATTTAATTTGGCATTTTGATTATAATATTTTATTATATGAATATCTATTTTTCATTTAATTTAGTTTTATCCATACATGTAATTTAATTCTCTAAGGACACCATCAATTAATAATCTCAACGTAGTACATTAGTATCCCCTCTGTGCACCAATACAACCCATTGAAGACATCTTTTTCCATGAAATAGACCATGAACCCTATGCTATTGAACAGAATTCACAAACCACAATGTATCTTCAACATTATATTTCATTCCTCACATATCATCTATGTAAATTTAAATCTATGACATCATTTCCCATGGAAACATAATTATGAACATCAATGAGACATACTACACATCAACGAAATTTTAACATGAATGAACCTCTTTGTCATATTGTTTACCTCCTAGTGAAAAAATCATAATAAATTTATTCTTATCCTAGACTATGAATATTCATTAATCATCAAAATAATGTATTTTACTTTATTTATTTATTTATATTTTCTGATATTTACCGCTTCATTTTTCCACACCTTAATTTTTTAAACTTGAACAATCATCCCATTGAATATTAAACAACAGATTATGTAAAACCATCATTTATGTATTTTATATTTCATTCATCTAAATGTGGTTTTCCAATATTTGTCTTTAAATAATACCTCAGGTTCCAAAGATAACTCTAAATATCCATCATTGTGAAAATATATTCAATTTTTAACCAATCCATGAAAATTCATCTTAGAACAGCAGATTTAGAATTTTTATTAACATTTAAATTCAATATTCCTTATAATTTTAGAACCCCCTTGACTGTAATGTTAGTTTATTAATATATTCATTAGAAAATCCGTAGGCATGATGATCACAAATTGATCAATAAAATATTCCCTCATCAACTCTAGCATGTATTGAGTTATTATTTTATTATTTCAAGGGAATATAAACAATGATGCTAGAATTATTTGAGGAATCTAACTTATTCATACCTAATCTCGACACCTTTTATTATTCTTATATGAGCAGTATCTTGTTCAAGTATTCTTCTACATCATCCAAAAATATATATTAATCTTATAAAACGTCAACTACAAATAAATTTATTCCCACACTAGTCATATATAATCTATTTATTTTAGGCGTTTTTAATTCCTTAATCTAGGGAAATAAAAAATATTCTTCTCGTATGGATCTTGTTTCTTTATAATTTATTGATATGTAAGAACTTTTACAATATGAAATTTATGTGACACTTAATAATAAATTAAAATATTCATCTATTATATATTTATACTGTAAAATAGTTAAGGAAAATTAAAAACATTCACATGCCAAAAAAATTCATTTTAATATATTTTAATCATATTTTAACAATATTAATTTATATATCATATCAAATAAAATCAAAAATTCTAAATATTAGTCCACATAATATTTTGAAATTAAAATTTATATCACATTATAATTAAAAACCAAAAATTAGTCTTGTCGTGAAATAATGTCATTGATATACAACTTCAGTTATATTTAACTCATACTAAGAACTAACAATAGTATTTAAAATATAGAAAAAATCAAAAAAAATTAATGTGAAAATGTTTTTGGAAAACACACAAAAATTATGAAACATTAAATAAAATTCCTTCTGAATTTCACTTTTTTCCAAAATTCATAGTTTCTAAAAATAGTGTTTATTTATCATTCATTAAAATATATACCGCACTAATTTTTTTCTTCCTTTGTTCTTCTTTGTTCATATTGTATAACATAATATCATTAATATAACTAAACAACATTTATTATATTTTTTCTATAGTATCAAATATCAAAATCAGTAAATATTAACATGTGGTTATACATCCAAATTGAATCAATATAGAAACATAGTGACAAAATTTTTTTTGGAATAAATTATTTTATGTATTATGTCCTAGGAAATTTGACTAAGAATATCCATAAAAAAGATCCATTTTAAGACATAATGATCTCCTCGAGGATGGTCAACCAAGAATTAAATGAACATTAATAGAGACTTTTTCTTTATATTGGTATTATTGAATGTTTGGTAGTATATGAATTATTGAATTGACATATCATTATTATTGAAAAAAATAATATTCTTCACAGAAAGGTGATATAGTTTTATATATATATCCCTTATAAAAATTCTCTGTAATTTTTAAAAAATTTTGTAGTTTAATCATGTCCTTTATATATGGGATCATGAAAATTGGTGTTAAAGAAGTTATAAGATCCATTGGTAACTCTGCCTTATGATCTATGGTTAGGATAAATAATTATTTTTAGGAATATAATAATATATTCCATTATAATAGGAACAAATTATATTTCAAAATTTTACATTATCTCAATATTTTGGTAAGGATTTTATTATTAGTTAGATATTATTGACTACATATCTGAAGGATTTTATAAAGAAAATTTGTAGTCCTCCCTGTATTTGTAAAGGATTAATGTTTAGTTCAAGAGGTAGAAATGTGTTTTGCTTTCCCATCAGTCAATATTAGATCAATATATTTTTATCCAATCTATACCCATAAAAAATTATACAAAAATATTAATTTATGGATTTAATAAGATAATTCCTAGAAAATAAGAATTTAGAATGTTTCAAACATTTATAATAATAAAATTTCAACAATATGATTCTAAAAAATTTATAAAATCTAATGTATCAAGGATGTGATTCCCTATTTTGTTTTGACTATATTAATGTAAAAGAATTTTTTAGTGTATAATTAAATAAATTTATTATTATTATTGAGTGAATAATAACTTCAATTTGATACATTAATCTTATTTCTTTACATCAATTGAGGTAATAGAATATATATTTCATTTATATTTGGATTATGGGTTTATTGAGATCGATGATCCTTGGAAATCCTAGCTTTATTGGACTAGGTTTAATTTTTCTTTATGTTCCTTATAGTTGAACCATTCAACCATAAGTACTATATTGAGTGGACCCATTATTTCATCTGTGGTATTGAGTGAATTTTTTATATCCCTTATATACATTAATTATTTATTCTCATGATTTATACACTACAATTAATTTCTAGTTTCATTATGGTAATTCCCCAATCACTTCTAAAAAGATATATAACATGTAGTGTTATCATCAAATCCATTTTCCTATTTTCATTGTATCACCAAATATGAAACTCTATACATTATTTTTATATCAATGTCCTTGGAAACATTATCTAAACACTGTGATTACTTTTAGATAATGTCTAAATAATTATTTATAACTCCTAAAATTATGCACAAATAGATATTTTTATGTATTTTCTTAAAAACACAAAATAATATATCTAATATATATTATATTTTCTAAAAACTGATGACTTACCATGATTGACTTATGATATTTTTCTCATAGTTTGTAAAATATTTATTCTTATTTTTCAAGAGTTTTGAAAATTATCTCTTAATGTTTCAAAAATGGGTATAAATATTATACTTATAAAGATGTACATTCATAAATCCTTCCTATTATATTTAATCCATTCAACTTTTCAACTTCCTATTATAGATCAGTATCTACTGTTGATCATAATTTTCAAAACCAAACATACTTGTACACCTTTTATGCCCCTAGTAAATGTTGGATTGACCCCTGATGCCTGCCTCTTAAAGGCCATGGTATCATGACCAACACTAAGGGTTTAAAAAATACGCATACAATATTAATTATCATTAATATATCCTAGGGAATATTGAAATATCCACCAATGAACTATATTATAAAAAATATAGCAACATGAACACCTGAAAGTTTATAAATTTTCGAAAAAGGGAAAAAAATAAGATTCAATACAACTGACAAAAAGAAGTAGAACCTCACAAATAACGTTTATAAGATCGCAATGCTATATTGATCCGTAACATCATCATAAAGATATAAAAAGTGGATATATGTATATGAGTGAGCATATATTTATATTAAAGATGATCCGAACAAAAAAGTGTTTTGGAAATGATAATGAAGAATATTAATGCATAAGTTAATCAATATATAGATCAAATTATCACATAAACCAGGTAAACTATTTCCCACCACCCAATGTCCCACAGTCCAGATAAAATAGTGAATTTGATGACATATTATAAATTTTGTATTGACGAAAGGTTTCTCTTTTTCCTTCCTGCTAAAATAGTCTAATTGAACCCCAATATCTTATATTATAGCTCTCACGTACCCTCAATATGTCATAATTCTCATCCCTAAATAAATATCCCATTCAGATTTTCATCACATTACATAACTCACATAGTAATATCATGATATATCAAATATTTTTTAAATGATAGCAATAAATTAATCCATCATAACTCATATGTATGTTAAAAAATAATGACTCTAAGCAATTATAACATGATTTATGTATATTCTATAACCTATAGTCTTTACAACCCATATATACACATATATCATAACTAAGATCAATTAAATATTGAATGTGAACATATCCAAAATATTTTAGTGACCATTATCCTGAAATTCATTAAAAATAGAAAATTATTATAGGATAGATATAGGAAGGTGATCTGGTGGGCTATCTAAAACCATGAAAAACCTAGATTTAGAAGGTTACCCAAAACAAATGAAAAAGTATGGACATGATGTCCCCTACAGAAAAAATGGATATTGAAATTAAATAAATGAACACAAAGATACTATTTAACACAGACTGTCTAAGGAAAATTAACCCACCCCTATATTGTAATATACATATCATACAATGTAACCACCAAATTTCAATTGTTATAGACTAAAAATATATTCTAGGAACTAAACATTAATATAATAAACTATAATTTTTCTTCTACATCCTAATAATCTATTATCAATTTTAGATTAATATATTTACCATTAATTCCAAATTTAATTAATATTCTACATATCAATTATAGATTCATATCATTGTACTTAATTCATTATAATCATAAACCATTCCAATTAATCAATGCATAATTATTTTCCAAACAATTTTTTTCATTCTATGAATAAATTATTTCATTTCAATATAGTGATAAAACTTCAAAACTAACAAGATACAATCAATATATTTCATTGAAAACTACTACATTCACGAAATAAAATGGTATCTTGTAATATCTATTTGTTCAGAAAAAATACTAGAACATCAAATCATCACCTTCCTATAAAATCTATACCATAAAAATATATTTTTCCTCATGTTATTCCCACAACAGTGTTAAACTAGATCATCCATTTTATTACTAAACAAGTGTATCATATTTAAATATTAAATCACATTATGAAATCTGTATATATAAAATATAACGGTGGAATAAAATATAATCATGCAAAAATAAATATCCAATATAAGGAATAATGATTTATTCAATGCCACATTATTTATAAAACAATGGCAAAATGTATTTGGTTGCTAATTATAATTCCATGATTTTGAATATTCATTTCATAACATGATTTATCAATTCATTTTGAGTAGATTTCAGTGAAAAAGAATCTTATCATATCCAAATAATTAAAAAAGTCACAAAATGAATTTACTAAAAGGAATACTCAAATAAGATTAGCACTTCTCTAGGGGAATATATAATCTTCATGGATTTCCATTACTTTGTTAATTAATTAGTTATTACCATATTATATATATGAAACTTAAATAATAAATGTAATAATAATTCACAATATATATAAATCAATAGATGGTAGGAAGAATAACATGATCAAATGTGGCACTACAACACATACAACTTTTTAATTATGGACTATTATCATCATTAGGTTAGGCAGAACCAATTTTTCATTGAGGATAAATTATTTTAAAGAAGAATATTAACATAAAGAAATAAACAATATTGAATACCCTAACACAATATAAAGCATCTAGGAACACCTCATATTGTTTGAAGAACTATGGTTTAAAAATGCCCAAGGTGTTAGTAACCACAACATAATCTATAAGAATCAACAATTATCAACTATACATGAATATTAACATAAAATAGAACAGTCTCATATTTATAGGAATCTTTTTAGGGAGATATTAAGGGCAAATATATGTAATATGAGAAGCGGGGAACATTGGATCAGGTTAAAAATATATTTATGATTATAGTGGTTTAAATCCTCCATAAGATGTGTTTTGGGGTATAATGATTATATTGGGTTTTATTTGGGTTCTAATGAAATGAATAAAATTTATCCAGGGGAATCCTTTACACCTATTTATAGATAATATTCAATGGGTAATAATGATATTATGGACACATCAACCATAACCATTGTGTTGCTGGTCAAAGCTTAATTTATAACTCGAGTCTTCAAAACAACTAATCCCTACTCTTATTACTGTATGTTTCACCCATTTAAAAATAGTACTGACCAAAACCATAGTGCATTGATACACAACATAGCTATGATAACCTCAACCAAATATTTCATAAAATATCCACAAATACATGATTGAATATCCATCGCCATTTTCAGGATACCACAACTCCTCCTATGGTACTGAGGAACCACATTTTCTTATTCTAGAATACATGAAAATCATTATCGTACCACTAATAAACACAACCACAACCATCAATATGGATATTTAATCCTTCCAAATATTCTATATTTAAATCCATTTTTGATATACCCATGAAGTATTCATCACCATTGGGTGATTTTCCCTTCCCCCAACCCGTAGTTCAAGAAAAAATAATAGAGTATTTGTAATATTTTTTAATACATACACAAGATAAAATTATATAGGCACAAAAAATAGAATTATGAATCCCGCCATATCATATTGGAAGAAAAATTTTGAACCACACCCAAAAAATGGTCATTTCAGTCCCTATAGTGAAACAATAACCAAAATATAACACTCTTATGAGAAGTACTCAAAAATGGACTCCACAATTGGATAAACCGCAATAATATTAGAGACCAAAGAGCCACACCATCATCTTTAACCTTTATTCCACCTATAAATATACCCCGATCATCCCCAATATTGGGAAAACATAAAATAACGTGTTAAAAAACCATGGGTCTTACATCAGCCACTAAAAAAATGATTCTTGTCCTTGAGAATCGAAACAAAAACTAGAATGGAATCAAAAAGGAGTACTATAATAATCACCCCATTGGATACCTCTTAGGGATACCTCTCTAATAATACCTCAATTATATCTACATATAAGGAAGGTATCTAAACCACCTAGTATCATAATTCATTCATTACTTCAAAAATTCCCAGGTGACACATTTATTATCTAAAAAATTAATACTCAAATGCATGTTGATATTGATATTGAATATGTGAATCATGATCCCATGACCATTTTTCATTTTTCTATTCATAGTTTCACAAGAGGGAACATAATAATAGAATAGAATGGTGACACTACACCAACTCCCAAGGGTAAAAATCTCAACAATTTTTTCCTTGAATGTAACGTCATATATTACCTCTAAATAACCCAAGTCATTGAAATAGAAATAACCATTATTGTATAAAAATCTATGCTATTTGGAAAAATCATGGATTTACTTTATCTATGGGTAAGCGCCAACTGATATATAACTTCACCAACAGACATGTGTACCTTGAGTTATCCAATAAGTTAGGGATAATGATTACTCCCACATCTAATCCTATAAATCCCTTGGAAGAATACTGTTTTTGGAAAAAAATATCTCTATTATAAAAATCTTGATGCCTTCTTCTCAGATCATTATATGATTTCTAATGAATATGTGATGACTTCATCTTCTCAATAATCTGTCATACTGTCTCGGTCATCCAAAACATCAAAAAATTTCGTTAAATAAAACTCCCTAAACTTATTCTGGTAAAACAATGATCCTTAAATTCATCCATATAGTTCTTTAAAAGGATTGGGATAATGGTTGAGTGATAGTAATTATTATAGGAATACTACACCAATGGTAGGATCTTAACCCTCAATTCTCTAAAATCGATGGCTCACATATGAAACATATCATCCGAGGTTTACATACTCTTCTCAATCATACAATTATTCGATGTATGAAATGTAGTGTTAAAACAAATATAATATCAACAATCATATTGGAGACTTCTCCTCGCATGGGATGTAAAAAGGATCACAATAGTAGAGTATCATCTATGAAGCATTGTGAATCATCAGAACCACCTATAGATACCTCAATAAAAATAAATCTATTTAATTGTAGTCCTTAGAAACTGTATAATTAGAAAAAGATTTCTACTAGGACCCCATAACCGCAATAGCATCATATCTACCCTGATATAAAGGGAAAAATCATGAAATCCCTCCGTATGGCCTCTAAAATATAGTTATGAACATATAGTTTCTGATGGTCCCCACCAAGAGCATGATGTTTATCCATTACATTTTGGAAAACCAAATATTGATATATAATATTTGTAGTTTATTTTCTCATCCCTGATACATAACTGATTTCTAAAAGCATGATACATCATAGTCACACCCAGATTCATGAGAAAGGGTTAGCTTTGGAACTCATATAGAAACACCTCAAGAATTTTCAATGGAATAATGATCCTATAACAAAACAACACCTATTATTGATTATACTAAACCCACCCCTCATAGGAATTACTATAGACTACATGATACGGCCAAAAATTTACCTATGAACCCCCAAACTAAAATTACTCTACCCACTTTCCAAGAATGACTACATGAAAGTTTGGTAGATACATCGTCAAACATTAATTTCACTTATATAAAGGTGCATACCAAAAAATTTATCTATAAATCTACGAATTATTAAACACACTATAAACATCACTGTGTGACTTTCTACAAAACTTGTTATAAATAACATTTCAATAAAAAGGTCTATTAAAGATATCAATGTCAAAATCCCATAATAATTATGTCTATTGTCAATAGAAAAGTATTAAATCCCATTGAAATACGATATGTCTCAAAATCTAATGATCCATAAGGAAAAAAATATTCTCACTTAAGATATTGTCTTTCTGTAACCAAGAAGTATAGAAAACTATTAAAATATAAAGATCAAGGGTGGTATTGATATGTTAATGAGGTTATAACTATTGGTATCCATTGGAGTAAACTAACCTCTTCTATTTAAAAATGACAATGTGGAAAGGTATGAATTTTTACAATAAACATCAATCATAATATCAACCCTTATATTATAAAGAACAAATGTACATAGTAGATTCACCTTCAATTAATAAAAATTAGAACGACACTGGTCATCATATAAAAAATTCAAATATTTGTTTCAAAGCTATTAAGGGAGTTTACATGTGATAGAAATCTCACACAAGAATACTTTAATATCATGTAATGTCATGTAAACTGTACACCTTCTCTATATTAATGTTTTTTTTCTTTGAAAAAAATATCATTGATCATTCATCCTTTTAGAAAACTACCAACAATGAAAAAATATTCCCAACAAAATTCACCCCATTAGTATATAATATATTTTTAAAAGCATTCCAAATAGTTGATGATGGTGGAGAACATATAAATTATCTTGATAATGATCAATATTATCTTACTTTGACATAGTATATATAAGGAAGTAATCAATGTATGCTTCTAAAAACTAATTTTGGAACTCCATGAACATATAAGTGTTTAGTCCCATGAACCTCATTTGATTATTTGGGACACTGAATGGAATTACCCAGAAAATATAATTCCCATAAAAATACATGATCGTAGTTCTAAAATTATCTACACTGAAAACCAACATTAGAGAAAATAATGACGGAAGATGAATCTTCTTAATCTAGAGAATTCATTTTAGTTGATAATGTAGTTTATAAATGTATGGGTGGGCATAATAGTACTTCACTGTCACCTAATTTAGATGGTGATAATCGATACATAGTCATTGAGCACTGTTTTTGATATTCTAAAACATAACTTGAGAACCCCAAGGTGAAACACTGGTCTGTACAATGCCTCTATATAAATGAACCTATATATGAATTCACAGCTCCAGTAACTCATAATGAATAATAATATACATAGATATCAATATTAAATAGGCACAATATTTTATCTCTATCATAAATAAATCATATATCAAAGGGAAGACATCACAATATATTTAAAGAAAACATAATTTTATTCTTTGAAAACCATGGTAATCACCATTAAGAAAAAAATTCAAAATCCAAAGTAAAATATTAAATTATAAATTATTCGGTTTTACCACACCCTCGACAAATAAAATTATCTCCCCCTCTAATGAACATTCTATGATTTTAATCCATATTGAAGAATATAAACCTATTAATGAATCAATTAATGTTACCCTATAATGAATATTTCCAATTCATTCATAGGATGATATAATTGAAATATAACAACCAAAATATGAAATATATCTACTTATAATGCATACCTAACTTGATGACATAATATATACACATATCATATGGGGAAGGTCAGCCTATAAATTGAATAGTTAATACCAAGTTCACAAGAAATCTTTCCTTCTCAAGTAGAAAATATTGAAATACATAGTTTACAATGAAGGTTTTTCTAGATTTAGAATCAATAAAAAAATACATAGTTATAATAAAAATATATATATTTCCATGACTAAAATTTAGATCAACTATCGCTAGTAACACAAAGGAAACATTCTAAACATTTTGTACTGCATGGCCTTTCTGGCCTTGATAGTGACCTTCCATATTGCTTCATCATACATTTATTTCTTAATAATAATGAGATTTCTGGGAATATTCTCTTCCAATTCCATCTCTTCACTACTAACCAAATCCTAGAGCAGTTTTCAAACAATACTATGATTGTCTTAAAGGATACTATAATAATTTTAAATAAGGAATTGTGATTCCCACTCAATGATGAATATTGGGTAAGGTTATACATTCCAAATTTAAATGGTAATGAACTTCAAATTAAAATAAATAAGTTGGCCTTCATAATATTTGTTTGAGATATTTCATCTTTAATGAAATGGGATTACTTGAACTGAAAATGACTTGTTCCTATATAAATTACTACTGAATTTGTAACTATGAATACCACGAAATATATATTCTCTTTGGGGAGTCTTCAAAGAATCAATATTTTATGATTTATTTTTTGTTTTAGAATCATATTAATAATATCTTTTTCCCTATTAAATCAATAACCATCTAAAATTTGAATTGGGTGCCATGGTGATGTATATCCAATCAAAAAACCACCTTCAAATATCACACCATGGACTCATCATATGGTAAGAGATATGAATAAAATTTAATGATGTTCTTTAATGGAATAATGAACTCACAAAAATTGGGACTCCCTTAATAGAGTGTAATCTTATCTTGTGGATAAGTCACATTCATGGTTGAAGAATAAACCTACTCTAGGAACATATCCTAGAAATTATCCTATAAAATTAATGAATAATCATTATCTTCAAGGAAAAAACCAAAATTGAAAAATATATATATTCTCTTGACCTATATGATCTAGTTATGTCTTCAAAAAATAGACAAATATAAATCAATATGTACCTCCTTTATAAAATACATGGTCCCTTATCTAAAAAATTACCCTCATACATCTCTTGGCCTCAAAACAAAAAAAATCTATAAGTGTCTTCCTCCAAATATCATATTCATCAACTTCAACATTTTCACAATGTGCTGACAAAACATATTATAATTCATCGATATGGACCAAAAAGGGATGATGAAAATAATCAATACCACTAAAAGTAAAAACATTACAGACTCACTAATCATAGAATATGGTGTATATATTTGTTCGTTACATTTCAATCTTTTTTCTCATAAATTACCCAGTTCAATAACATGAATAAATATTCATGATACATGATAATTTCATAAAACTATAACCTACATGTATAATCATTTCTCATAGTATTTTTTTAAAACATTGGTCATTTATTTAGAAAACAGGGGGCCCAAAAATCCCATTCCTTTGCTAGTTTTTCTCAGTAATATCACATACTATTCAATTTATATTATTCCATTAAAACCAATGAAATATTCACCAATTTATATCTCCAAGCACCAACCTTTCTCTCATCCTAAATTTTTTATAATAATTTTTCACAACCAACCTCATTGGTACCAATCCTAGGTTCGTAGTGAATGTGTGAGTGAACCCCAAAGTTCAACTCGAATAGTCCATGGTTTGGTGACTAGTATTGAGGGAGTATAATATAAAACTGTTGTTGGAATTCCTTCAATATATAAAAGTAAAATATAACTTACAACTAATAAACTCTTTAATAACAAATAATAAAATGTTATCATGTCAATTTTAATAAAAAATCCAATAAATTGGAAAACAATTTAAGGAAAACATCAATGAGAATGATCAAGATCACCAACCCCTCATACAACCTATAAGAAATATTAACACCCATGATGTTAACTAAATACCTCATATACATACATATATATATATATATCAATGATCATATAGGTATACTTTATAAGATCCACCCAAAAATATCACATGCAAATTTGAATGAAGAATACAAATGGATATGTGTAAAAATAAGGAAATAAACTCATCATATAAAACAGATAAAAATTATTTAAATCTCACCAAAGCCCACTCTAAAAAATGATGAAAATTTAGTAATATACTATCCATCAAAAATAATAAAATGTTACACTTATTCCACCTTCCAATCAATCAATTTATTTAAAGCATAATTTCATTGGTCCTAGTGATATCATCCACATTATTAGTCATAATGAACATACCTGAAGATATATCTCCACATCGTCATCACATTCCCATAATCGCATAGTATGATTGTGATCCTACACACCATATAAAATGAACAGAATACTATTATCCATCATTGATTATGTGGAAGTGCACATATATTTACAGTAATCCATTCCATCCTCATACATGTAATTATTATGACCACAAGATTCTATAGTTCACATATACACATATATCATAAATGAGATACATTAGAATAGATATGATAAAATATCATAATATTTTAAGTATATATGTAATAGGTATCTCTATATAAATTCTATTTTTAGATGAGAGAATATTATAGGGGGGGTTCATCCATTTGTAACCGTGATAACATCAATTGTAATGACCCGTAAATTTCAAGGAAATTGTTTTGTTAATTTTCTTTGGAATTTTACAAGAACGCAGCTTCTGAAGGCACCTGATTCCGAGGCCCGGTGTGCTCCGAATCGTTTTCTGAAGTTTGCCTCGGATACGTTCAGTGAACGGACGAGCGGGTTTTTATAACTTTTGAACCGGTGCTCGGAATCGAATTCTGAGGGCACCGATGGAATCACAGCACCGGTAATTGCTTAGAAACGCCTCTTCCGGAGTTTCGTTTGCTCGGGTTTTGTTTTTAATTTTTTGGGCTTAAAGATAAGAAATAAAATAAATTGTACGACAAACTTTATTTTATTTCACTTAAGCCACTTGGAAGCCACTTGAATCCACTTAAAGCTGCATAAGCTGAGTTGATGCGGATAGGGTGATATCCAAAAATATCCTACCCTCTTGGTAGGATATTTGTGAGGTAGGGCCCACACGAGCCCCACTGTTTCTTTTCCCCTAAGTAACACACCCGCAAAAAACCTATTTTTATGAATGTCAACTGATGTGTTTTCTTAAATTCTTAACGCACCATTTAATTGGGCGGTTAACATTGTTAAAATTAATTCTATGAATTAATTTAATTGTTTCTTAACCTGTTTACGAACTGTTGGCGTAATAATAAATTAAGACCAATGCATGGCTTATTGAGATAATTCGTTGAGAGGATTTGACAGAACTTAAATCCTTCATCCTCCTACGCAAAGAACATGAAGAACGCGAAGAACGCCAACCTCCGACGAAGAATGCTGAAACTGCGGAGATCAACGACGTGACGCCGTGTACCGTGACGCCGACGATTCTCCCTCCGCGACGCTTCTTCCGCGACGATCCAGCCCCGCGACAACCTTCGATCGACAACGACAAGGTGGGGGATTGCGGTCCTTTAAATTCCTTTGTGGATTATAACTTCAATATGGATTTAATTATTAAAATTAACTCTGTTGTTTCTTGGTACCCGGAGTTCTTCGACGCAATGCCGGATACCGCGATGACGTGACGATCCCCACCTTCCGCGACGATCAATTCCGCGAAGAACGCGCGTGCGACGACTTGACGAGGTAGGGATTTTTATTTGAGAACAATCTTTAATTCCCGTGATTGTTTTTTTAAAAACAAAGAACCCGGTTTCATAAGAACAATTTTAAATTATTAAAATTGTTTTCGATATGTTCTCTATGTGTTGATAATTTCTCCCGACTGTTATCATCTAACGCGGAGGGTGCGGGCCAAACAAACACGGCCAGACTACCCTCCGCAGTTCTTCGTTGTTGTGCGGATTTTTCAAGCGATGAAAAAACGTGCCACAGTGGAAATTTAATGATCCCGCAGTGAAGAACAGAACTCGGGAGGAACAGCGGCGCAGACGGGAAGGAAATCGGACCACCGGAGCAACTCTGGTGGCCCGCGGAAGCTTCCGCCGGCGCGCCACGGTGGCAGCTGCCGGCCGCCTGGCGGCGGCGGAGCCTAGCGCACCGCCGGGAAAACATCTCCGCGGCTTCAGCCGCGGTGGCGAGGGGTTCCGCGGCCGCGCGGAACCACAGTTTAGGGACGCGGCGGCCCGGCCACATCTGGGTGATCCAGGGCGGCCCCCAGCGGAGGCCGCGGCGTTGTCACGTGGGGGCATGCCCCCCCCCCCCCCCCCCCCGCGTTGCTCGACCGCTCGGCCGAGCCGAGTCGGACCGGCCGGCCGCGCCCTGGCCTGGCCAGACCGGGTCCCGTCGGGTCAGACCGGGCCCAGACCCCCCGTCTTCGGACCGTTTTCGGTCTTTTGCCCATAACAAGAGCTACGTACCTCTGAATCACGCACCTTCAGCGGCAACACGATCCTTGGATCGAGTCGGTCGTTTCGGTATACTTCACTCTAGGTTTCAGAATACTTTGGGTTCAGCCGGGTTGGTTCGTACACGAAACCAACCGGGCCCTCAAAGTGGAAACACTCATATCTTGAGCTTCGGACGTCCGATTGACGTGCCATCGACTTTGTTGAATTCCTCTAAGTGAGATGGATCTTTTGGCTTACTCCACCCGAGGTTTGGAGGCAGGTGGAGTACGGTCAGGTTTTTTTTGCCTTAGAAACCAACCGGGCCCCTAGGACGAAAAAGCCAATAACTCTCAGACCGGGCGTCCGATTGACGCGCCGTCTGCGACGTTGAGTTCCTATTGGCGATACAGATCATTTGAATACATCAAATCTGAAATATGTGTCAGTTGGTGTATCAGCCTCTCGGCTCATGGAACGGACCCTCCCGAACGAGCTTGCTGTGTGCGAGAACCCTAGAGCTGGCTGCAACTACTTCTGCGACAACGACGACTTTACATATATCCTCAGTGGATTCGACTGCGATGATGATGAAAACAGTACGAGAATCCGCTGTGTTTTCGGCAGTGACCACTACGGTACATCTTGGGATACATCAACTCCGGACTGCATGTCAGTTGATGCATCGAACACTTAGCTCGTGGAGTGGACCCTCCCAGAACGAGCATGCTGTGTGTGGAAACCCTAGAGCCGGTTGAGTCTTGATGACTACTGATAGAACGACTCGGTGTGTTACGGATAGCCCGGTGGAGGAGCGCTTGGTTGTAGCAGTAGAACCATGGTAATAAACAGAAGGAGTATCTCTGGAGTCTATGAGGGGGAGTGCTTGGTTGTAGCGGCAGACCCACGAAAGATGTCCGTTTGGTTGTAGCGGCACAGGGGAGAGCTTGGTTGTAGCGGCAGACCCACAACAGAGGTGCGCTTGGTTGTAGCGGCACAGGGGAGCACTTGGTTGTAGCGGCAGACCCACAACGGAGGGGCGCTTGGTTGTAGCGGAACAGGGGAGCGCTTGGTTGTAGTGGCATACCCACGACGGAGGAGCGCTTGGTTGTAGCGGCACATGGGAGTGCTTGGTTATAGCAGCAGACCCACAGTACCCGATAGGTGGAGAACTACAGTAGTCCAAGGTATGAGGGAAGCGCTTGGTTGTAGCGGCATAACCATTGTACTTGATGGAGAAGGAGTTTCCCAATAGCATTGGGTTCAACTTCATGATCGATCCTATGTGGGTCATTGTGAGGGTTAGTACCTACAGATCCTTTGTGGGTCTGACAGCTTAGATGAATCAGTGGCTACATCTGATCATCTCTAACGTCATACAAAGAAGTACTTGTGTGAGCTGAGTCCTGTTTACTCTCCTTTGTGGAATATGTTGTGATATCCTATGTGGATTACGTTTTTCTTTCCGTTGTGGATTGTGTTGTGCTATCCTGTGTGGATTTACATTTTTCTTTCCTGTGTGGACTGGGTTGTGCTTGGGCTCGAATGTTGGAGCCGAACGGGAATTGATGACTTAGGTATATGTATGGGCATACACCTAAGCAGTGTCAGATGTTACGTCGTGATTGTATCTTATCCCTTGTGGTTTATCCTATGTGGATTTCTAGAGACCTTCAAGGGTCTCGGGGTCCCTACCGAGTAGCTCATAGTCACCCCTGCACGGGCTATGACCGCACTACGTTGTGTTGGTTGCAGACGACGGACAGCGCTGATCGTGGTGGAGGCTTGTGGAGCAGGACGGTACCAGGAGGTGGACCACTGGGTGGGGTGTACTCGGAGTGGACGGCTGGACCGAGGAGATGTGGAGGCTATCTGTACTCACCCTTCAGGTGGGAATTCTAGAGGACGGCTCGACGCGACGGCTTTTCCTTTCTGTTGCTGTTTTTCCCCTTTCAGTTGTACTTTACAGTTGGGCTTGTATTTCCGGCCCCCTTTAATTTTCTACACTTACTGTTGTACCAGCTTTTACTTAGTGTTTACTTCTTCCACATGTTTACTCTATGGTGCTTGTTTACTTTACAAAGGCAATGCCTTCCCTTTTTACCGGGATTTACGCCTTGGTGCTAGTCGCCAGCCCCTAGCCTATTGAAGGCGGGCTTGGGGTAATCACGGCACGAGCCCCGAGGACGGGTCGTGAAAAATTGGTATCAGAGGTGGTCGGTTCTATCGCATACTCTGGTCTTTCTTCTATTTCAAGCAATAGTGTTTAGCGTATTGGGTGTGGTTATCAGTCTAGGGAGTCCAGTGTTGGTGCGGCGGCCGACGTATCCTTACACCAGGACCCTGACTTCTGATTTCCGACTTAATGCACGAAAACATTGATTGCATGTGTGTTTCAAGTTTTCTTTGTGATTACTTGTGTCAGCTCACCAGGTATACTGTTCTGACCATGGCGCACCTGTTTCCTTTTCAGGATGGCCCCATGATGGCATCCATTTAGGGTTCCAAGAGTGGAGCGTGATGACAGCCCACCGAGCGACGAGGCCTCGGTGCAGGGCTCCTTGTCAGCAGAGGCACCAGAGATACCATTACCCGCCGAGCCACCGATGCTTCCCGCCATGACCACTGACGATGCACGTCGCCTTGGAGCTCTGCATGAGTTCCAGCACCAATGACCACCTAGGTTTCGTGGGGCGACAGACCCCCAGGAAGGCGAGTACTGGCTGGAGGCGGTCGTACGAGTTTTCAGGTTAGTGAGGACACCAGCAGACCTCATGGTGATCCTTGCCGCGAGCCTCCTGCACGCGGCAGCAGGCAGATGGTGGAGCTTGATGCTCCAGGTGCACGACGAGACATCTCTCCTCTGGACGGACTTTGAGAGCATCTTCTGCTCCGAGTTCGTCCCAGCCACCCTCCGTGCGGTGCGCATCTAAGAGATGCTACAGCTACGGCAGGGCAGTATGACAGTGGCCTAGTACTCAGCGAGATTTACTGATCTCTCGGGCTACTCCACAGATATGGTACGGGACCCATTCTTCCAGGACCGGACCTTTGAGCAGGGACTGAGGCACGAGATCAGGGCTTTGATGATCTCCCTCAACATTCCGACTCAGGCAGGGGTGTTGGAGTGAGCCCTCTTAGTGGAGAGTTTCCTTGCTGAGAAGTCTCCAGCAGCAGGACCCACCACTAGCCGGCATGCGGCAGAGTCTTCTACAGCGGGCAGTAGACATATGACACAGGGGTCCAAGAGGACTAGACCTACAGGTGGTCGACAGCATGACTCTGGATCATTTGCGCGAGGCACTCGGGGTGGACAACGAATTGCCATGAGAGGGAAGTGTTACTCCTGCGGCGGGATTGGTCACATGGCTCGTGACTGTCCGAACCGCCATACGGATGACCAGCAGATGAACGAGTGACCCCCCAGGCAGAGGTAGAGGTTTGATCAGGGCGGGCCACAAGGAGCAGGCGGCCATGGCAGGGGAGCTAGCCGTGCAGTTGGAGGTGGACGACGCTTCGCGGTTTTTCCAGCACCACCACCAGGAGGTCCACCCCGACCGCAGGGGATAGGAGGACATGGGAGAGCTTAGCTTCAGGTAGTTGAGGACTATGATCATGGAGCTCCGGGAGCAGATGGACAGGAGCGGAACTAGTGGATACGTCTTTTGTACTTAAAGTTCCTTGTTTCTATGGTGTAGTGTCATTGTTTTATGAGTTGCAATAATAAAAGACGCATACCATGGTGATGTTTTTATTCCTATCCCCTTTTGTATTGTTACTAAGAGGTCCCAGTTTAGACTGTTGACTTGACCCTCACTTGTGAGACATCTACTGGAAGAGACCCAGTTACCACACACTGATGCCGACAGTGTGACTCAGCCCTTGGAGGCGAGAGTAACGGTTGGATATCTTGGTAGTAGCGTCGAGGCCTTAGGACTTCATCCTTGTTATAGATTTGTAACATCCATGTCAGGATTGACTATATTAGGAAAAGGAAGTGGTTCATCTAGGGGATGAGACCAGATTTATCTTATCGGAAAAGAAGAAATCTTAGCAGCACTTGTGGGGATGGAGATGGTCCAAGCCACGACAAAGAAGGTCCAGGTCATGCAGGAGCGGATGAGGATAGCTCTGAGCCGCCAGAAGTCTTATGCTGATAGGAGGCGGAGGCCACTAGAGTTCGAGGATGGTGACCATGTCTTCTTGCGTGTCTCACCTCGACGAGGATTACATAGATTTGGCTGAGGCGGTAGGTTATCTCCGCACTTCATCGGACAATTCCAGGTCCTCAGCAGGTTTGGCGAGGTGGCTTATCGCCTGGCTCTACTACCTCAGTTACACTGGGTGCACGACGGTTTCCAGGTATCTCAGTAGAAGAGATACGTGCACGACCCGACAAAAATATTTGACCATGGAGAGCTGGTCTTTGATGATGGGGCGACTTTTGCGGACTTCCTAGTGGAGATCGAGGGTCGACAGGAGCGGATCCTACGTGGACGATCGATTCCTCTAGTTTGCTTCAGATGGCAGCTCGGGAACCTCTAGGAGAGCACTTGGGAGCGGGAGGCTCAGATGCGTGCTCAGTACCGCCTTTGTATCCCTAAGTTTGTGGTAAAGCTTTACGGGGACGTAAAGCCCTGTGGTGGGAGTAATGCAAAGACCCATAAATTTCAAGGAAATTTTTTTGTTAATTTTCTTCGGAATTTAACAAGAATGAATCTTCTGACGACACCTGATTCTGAGGCCCGGTGTGCTCGGAATCATTTTCCGAAGTTTGGCTCGGGTATGTTCAGTGAACGGACGAGCGGGTTTTTCTAACTTTTGAACCGGTGGTTGGAATTTAATTCTGAGGGCACCAATGGAATTGAAGCGCCGGTAATTGCTTAGAAACACCTCTTCCAGAGTTGCATTTTCTCGGGTGTGGTTTTTAATTTGTTGGGCTTAAAGTTAAGAAATAAAATAAATTGTACGATAAACTTTATTTTATTTCACTTAAGCCACTTGGAAGCCACATGAAGCCACCTAAAGCTGATTAAGTTGAGTTGATGCAGATAAGGTGCTATCCAAAAATATCCTACACTCTTGGTAGGATATTTGTAAGGTAGGGCACGCACGAGCCCCACCGTTTCTTTTCCCCTAACTAACGCACCTGCAAAAAACCTGTTTTTATGAAAGTCAACTAACACGTTTTCTTAAATTCTTAACGCACCATTTAATTGGGTGGTTAACTTCGTTAAAATTAATTATATGAGGTAATTTAATTGTTTCTTAACCTGTTTACAAACCGTTGGCATAATAATAAAATAAGACCAATGCATGGCTTGTTGAGATTGTTCGTTGAGAGGATTTGACAGAACTTAAATCCTTCATCCTCCTATGCGAAGAAAGTGAAGAACTCGAAGAACACCGACCTCCGACGAAGAACACTGAAACCGCGGAGATCGACGACATGGCGCCGTGTACCGCGACACAGACGATTCTCCCTCCGCGACGCTTCTTCCGCGACGATCCAGCCCCGCGACAACCTTTGATCGACAACGACAAGGTGGGGGATTGCGGTCCGTTAAATTCCATTGTGGATTATAACATCCATATGGATTTAATTACTATAATTAAATCTGTTGTTTCTTGGTCCTCGGAGTTCGTCGACGAAACGCCAGATACCGCGACGATGCGACAATCTCCACCTTTCGCGACGATCAATTCCTCGATGAACGCGCGTGCGACGACTTGACGAGGTAGCGATTTTTATTTGAGAAAAATCTTTAATTCCCATGATTGTTTCTTTTAAAACAAGGAACCCTGTTTCATAAGAACAATTTTAATTTATTAAAATTGTTTTCGATATGTTCTCTATGTGTTGATAATTTCTCCCGACTATTATCATCTAATGCGGAGGGTGTGGGCCAAACAAACACGGCCCGACTACCCTCCACAGTTCTTCGTTGTTGTGCGTATTTGGAAGGCGACGACAAAACGTGCCACAGAGGCAATTTAATGATCCTGCAGTGAAGAACAGAACCTGGGAGGAACAACGGCGCAGACGGGAAGGAAATCGGACCACCAGAGCAACTCCGGGGGGCCCGCGGAAGCTTCCACCGGCGTCGGCGGCCCGGCCGCGTCCGGTTGAACCAGGGCAGCCCCCCTCGGGGGTCGCGGTGTTGTCACGTGGGGGCATGCGCCCCCCCTGCGTTGCTCGGTCGGTCGGCCGAGCCGAGCCTGACCGGCCAGCCGAGCCGGGCCACGCCCTGGCCGGGCTGGACCGGGTCCAGCCGGGTCGGACCGGGTCGGTTCGACCCGGTTCGGCCGACCCAGGGGGGTCGGGCCGTGTCGGCCCGGGCCCAGACCCCCCGTCTTCGGACCGTTTTCGGTCTTCTGCCCGTAACATGAGCTACGAACCAATGAATGACGCACCGTCAGTGGCAACGCGATCCTTGGATCGAGATGGTCGTTTCGGTATACTGAACTCAAGGTTTCGGAATACTTTGGGTTCGGCCGGGTTGGTTCGTACACAAAACCAACCGGGCCCTCGGAGCTTAAACGCTCATATCTTGAGCTTCAGACGTCTGATTGAAGTGTCGTCGACTATGTTGAATTCCCCTAAGTGAGAAGGATATTTTGGCTTACTCCGCCCAAGGTTTGGATGCATGTGGAGTACAGTAGGGTTGGTTTTGTCTTAGAAACCAACAGGGCCCCCTGGGACGAAAAAGCCAATAACTCTCAGACCGGGCATCCGATTGACGCGCCGTCTACGACGTTGAGTTCCTGTTGGCGATACAGAACTTTTGGATACATCAACTCTGGACTATGTGTCAGTTGATGTTTCAGCCTCTCGGCTCGTGGAGCGGGCCCTCCCGAACGAGCTTGCTATGTGCGGGAACCCTAGAGCTGGCTGCAACTATTGCTGTGACGATGACGACTGTACAGAGATCCTCAGTGGATTTGACTGCGATGATGATGAAAACAGTACCGGAATCCTCCGTGTTTTCGGAAGTGACCACTACGGTACATCTTGGGATACATCAACTCCGGACTAAATGCCAGTTGATGCATCGACCTCTTAGCTCGTGGAGTGGACCCTCCCGGAACGAGCATGCTGTGTGCGGAAACCCTAGAGCCGGATGAGTTTTGACGACTGCTGATCGAACGACTCAGTGTGTTACGGATATCCCGACGGAGGAGCACTTGGTTGTAGTGGCAGAACCATGGTACTCAACAGAAGGAGTACCTCTGGAGGCTATGAGGTGGAGGGCTTGGTTGTAGCGGCAGACCCATGACAGAGTTGCGCTTGGTTGTAGCGACACAGGAGAGAGCTTGGTTGTAGCGGCAGACCCACGACAGAGGTGAGCTTGGTTGTAGCTGCATAGGGGAGTGCTTTGTTGTAGTGGCAGACCCCCGACGGAGGAGCGCTTGGTTGTAGCGGCACGGGGGAGCGCTTGGTTGTAGCAGCAGACCCACAGTACCCGATAGGTGGAGAAATACAGCAGTCCAAGGTAAGAGGGAAGCGCTTGGTTTTAGCTACATAACCACTATACTTGATGGAGAAGGAGTTTCCCAATAGCTTTGGGTTCAACTTCATGATCGATCATGTGTGGGTCATTACGAGGGTTAGTACCTACAGATCCTTTGTGGGTCTGACGGCTTAGATGAATCAGTGGCTACATCTGATCATCTATAAAGTCATACGAAAAAGTACCTATGTGAGCTGAGTCCTGTTTACTCTCCTTTGTGGAATGTGTTGTGCTATCCTATGTGGATTACGTTTTTCTATCCTTTGTGGGTTGTGCTGTGCTATCCTATGTGGATTTACGTTTTTATTTCCTGTGTGGACTGGGTCGTGCTTGGGCTCGGATGTTGGAGCCGAACGGGAATTGATGACTTAGGTATATGTATGGGCATATACCTAAGCAGTGTCGGATGTTACTTCGTGATTGTATCTTATCCCTTGTGATTTATTCTATGTGGATTTCAGGAGACCTTCGGGGGTCTCGGGGTCCCTACTGAGTAGCTCATACTCATCCCTTCACGGGCTATGCCCGCACTACGTTGTGTTGGTTGCAGATGACGGACAACGCTGATCGTGGTGGAGGCTTACGGAGGAGGACGGTACCCAGAGGTGGACCACTAGGCGGGGTGTACTCAGAGCAGACGACTGGACCGAGGAGTTGTGGAGGCTATCTGTACTCACCCGTCAGGTGGGACTTCCAGAGGACGGCTCGACACGGCGGCTTTTCCTTTCTGTTGCTTTTTTCCCCTTTCAGTTGTACTTTACAGTTGGGCTTGTATTTCCGGCCCCCTTTACTTTTCTTCATTTATAGTTGTACCAGCTTTTACTTAGTGTTTACTTCTTCTACTTGCTTACTCTGTGGTTCTTTTTTTACTTTACAAAGTCAATGCCTTCCCTTTTTACCGGGATTTACGCCTTGGTGCTAGTCGCCAGCCCCTGACCTATGGAAGGTGGGCTTGGGGTAGTCACGGCACGAGCCCCGAGGATGGGTCGGAACATCAATTCTAGGAATACACATAAAACCCAAGCCAAAATATTTGCATTGACTTCCCCTACTGACTTGGGGGGGGGGTTCATAAGGAATTTCAAAACATAATGATATAATGAAAATCATACACCCTATGGGAATGTATCAAAATTAATACTTGAACTATAGCTAATCCCCATATGAAAACTCAACTATAATTAAAAAAGGCATGAAATTCAATGTTCAATAAACTAAAAATTTCTATGAAATACTATCATTATTCATTTACATTATATATAAACCATTATCAATTTTGGTTTAATAGTTTGACCATTTAATCATTTATTTGTTTTACGAAATACATTATTTACGAATTTATATCCATGATTTTATGTAGTTATCATCAGAAACCATCACCATTCATCAAATAATCATTTATTGTCATTCCAAACTTCTGAGAATTTTATGCCATAACCTTTCTTATCACTAGTGTGATCAATTAAAAAATCATAACATCAACTCCTCACCACCCAATATCACCCATAAAATCCCAAAAGCATTCATTAAATGAAACTTCCACAATAACATCATTAAATCTACTGTCTTTCCTTAAAAATAAACCATATCAGGTTTTCATATTAAATCACAGTAGCATATCTATCCTTCAAATAAATAAAAGTGCAAGAAAACATTTTCCAGAAGTAATAAATATCTAAATAAAGTAATGTTGCTGCAGTTAATAATCATAAGTCTTCCAAATAAGGGGGTGTATAATATTTGTTGAAAATATTAATTATATCATTCAAAATATGTCATTAATGGAGTGTTTTATCTATTCATTATGAGTATGTTCTATAAAAAATGTAAAATAACCACAAACAATAGTATAAATAACCATATAAAAAATATTTCCAATGGAATAATCTAACAAGTTATTTACATCACATGAGAAATATCAATTCCCATGAATATATATTTTTTATCGGAATGACAAACAATATATAAAAATTTTAAATTGTTTATGTCAAGAAAATATTTATAAAGGATAAATATTTGAATCAATTTGATTTCACACTATCAAGAATATATCATATGGAAGGAAGAATAATGTGATCACAGTTGACTCAACTCCGCATTCAATTATTAAATTCAAGATTATTATTATTATTATTAAGTTGAACATAATCATTTAATAATTGAAGATTAATTATGATAACCCCAAACATAATTATAAATAAATGAATTATCTCAAATACCCTACCTTGATTTAATGTTTCGACAAACAAAACCCAATTAAATAAGAACTAAAATTCAATGTTATTAATCATGTGTGAAACAACGATAGAACCTGACCAAAATGATACTTAATAGACCATACTAAAATCTTATCCGTAACTATAAATACCTCAAAACCATAACCACTCTAAAGAGTGTGATTAGAAGGAAATAGAATAATGTTGAGAAGAGGGGAACCTTGGTTCACAACAAATCAATAACCATGAATAATGAGGTCTAATTCTACCAAGTGATGAAAACATGTTAGAAAATAATGTCTTATATTATCTTTGTGTTGATGGAAAATAAAAAATTTCAAACAAAGGGAATCCCAAGAGACAATTTATAGTGAAAATTGTATGTCAATTTTCCAAATACCACAAATTAAAATCGAAATCTTGGTTTCCATGGTAAAAGTTAGATCTAAAAATCAGTATTCATTATGGTTTATCCCACCTCTTTATGATGACTATTTATAATTTCAATAATATACCAAAAAAATACCATGGAATGTTTGTACACATCAAATCATGATGAACATACATCATAACATCCCCCAATAATCTTTCAATACATAGAAGAATCTCATAAACCATTTTAATCATACTAAGGCTCTCTCCATGGTCTAGAGGAACTACTCTATCTATTTCCATTATACCAATAAAACCTAACAAAAAATCGACCCTATACTATCATATCCACCAAAATGATTATTTTCCTCTTCTTTAATCCCCATAAAAAATACTCTAATCAAAAAATCACTAAAATAACCATCAACATGGCTTGAAAATCCATAACACAGCGATGTTAAAGAGTTGAAAATGGTGGATATGAAATATTATATGATCCATGTCTAATATTAAACTCCATATGTAAAAAATGGATATTATGAATCTCCCCACATCACATAGGAATAACTTCAAGGAAGAAAACCCTAAAAAATAGTTGTTTCACTCCTTAGGGTTCAATATGCACCAAAACAACCAACTCTCACGCCCACAGCCCAAAAAATGGACCATCCTTGGAAAACATCATAGGGTTATCAAATCCCCAAGATAAAATCATCACCCTTAACCTCTAAAACACCATTTAAATTCTATTAATAATCCTAAATACTAGAAAAACAAGATAGAGGGGGTTTGAAAAACCGATACCTTACAAGAAACTCCTACTAAAGGAAAGGAAACTTATGAAACCTTTTTATATATAGAACATTAATGTTTTCACTGTATCATTTCTTGGAATTTTAACCATTGTTCGGAAAATAAATAATCAAAATATATACTAAATAATAGACCTCCTTGGTATATCAAAGGATCAATGTATAATTGTTGCGTCTTATGAAAATAGTAGATATCCCCTATGGTATAACATATTAGTCATTATACATGTCATGTGGTTAAGTTTTTTAATGTGGTATTGAACCCCATATCCTATTGTATTAGGAATTTCATTCAGAAAATGATTATTTTAAATATAGCATGAGCTTTTAACTCAATTTTTCTAAGTTGCAATAATTTTTGAAATTAAAAAATGTTATAAAAAACATCATTAAATACTAGATTAATAACTAATTCATATTTGTAAATACCTGATATGATCTCACCATATGATATATTTTAAAAAACTAATTTAACATTTACTATCAATCCTAAGTACAATAATTACTAAAACATTATTTTATACCAAATATAATATCTCATACATCACTTAAAAAATTATTGTAATCTACTTATAAAATAATTAAATTTATTACATCTTAGAAAATGATATGTTTAGTGTATTTTTTTGATCATAAAATATTAATGTGTATTAAACAATAATCATTACATAAATCCATCAATATAGTCCAATTATATTCCTTCATGGTCAACATAATACATTGTTGAAATGTATTGCATCCGAATTGGATCTGCGAGGAAATATAGCTAAGTGGGTAAAATATGGAGTAAAGGATAGTTGATTTCCAAACATGGGGTTGTGTGAGTACATAAATAAATATTATTCCCAATTCCACATACTAAAAAAGTGTATCATGTCTCATAAAAAAATAGTTAACGAATCATGAAACATTTGACTTTTGTATTCATGTGATACACCTATGAATTGAAACCAATATTGAAACTAAGTCTAATAAATCTCCAGATAGGTCAATGCCATATGATCCATCCTTTCCAATTCTTATACAAAGGATCCCAAGTCACCCAACAGAGTCATTAATTTTTTTTAAAACTCCATACATATCCATGGATTTGTATAAGTTATAAAAATATGTTAATTACCTCTCACAATTCCTTCAAAGTAATATCGTGTGATTACTATTTTCTCAGAAAAAACCCCTCTAGGATGAATTGTTCATGCACAATAGTTGTGGTTTAATGAAATTAATGATTTCACAGAACACCAAATTTATATGAAACCGAAACCATTATGGTTTATAAGAATCCATCTATTTACCAAATATACATTTGTGAATAATGTTAACTCATTTTCCCTACACTTGTCTAATAAGGGTTTCATTTTGAAAATTGTATATGAAAGACTAGTATCCTTTAATCTCCCCAGTAAATTCATTTTACTAAGAATGATATCCATAGTATTCTTGATATTTACTATTAATAATATCATTTGTCACCCTCAACACCATAACTACAAGAATGTGTTGATAAAAATCCATGAATGTTGACCCTACACACTAGTCTAGTGAACATCTTCATCTATAATCTATGAGAATATCCATCAAGATAATACAAAAAAATATGGAAGAACAACACATAATACCATGTACTTATTTAAATATTTTCCCATTCATTACACAATAATAATTTTAATGTAATGATAAAATTCATGGACTAGTCCTTTCACTAAACCACAAACTACGGGGAGTGAACCATGTGGGATTTTATATATATCTCAACAAGATGTTCAAGAAACTGCATTGATATTCAATACAGAAAAACATAAAACCTTGAAACCACATCTCACCATCAGAAGATCATAGTCCAAAATGTTTCTGGAGAATCAACAAACCTCCCAATGTGTCCCGACATCACATTAACAATATGAAAACTTTTATTTGATGATAATAAGTTGAATAGTCTCTATAGGAATAAAATTTTAGTTGATTAATATTGTACATTATGAAATTAATGCATTTGTGCCATTTCTGTTTGTAGATCCATCCCAATGGGATGTTATCCATCCTTATATTACAATAGTAAGGTTCTATATGTGATCATCATTAGGAAAACAATATTTATTCAATATCATAACTCCACAATTTATTACATTATATGAATAGAAGGATTATTTAATGTTCATAATCAAACAAATTTTACAATCATGGTATTCCATTATTGATGAGATATAGATACCTTATGTGACGATCCTAGAAATCCCATTTGATGAGAATATTAATTCTTAGTCATTCCATTATGTGTGATTCCTAAGATTGAACTCATCTCCATTTCAAAACAAAAGTATACCTTGTCAGATTAGCACATGATACCTTAAGTGGTGATACATGAATGATTTATGTGATGATCATAAATTTCATTATTCTATTGACATTGAATACCTTATATGATGAGAATGGGTTTCCCTATGCGGTGATGATGAGATTCCTTGGGTGAAAAAACCCCAGATAACATCTGTGAGAAAAAAATTATTCCCACATGTATTTTTGAATAATATAAAATATATTCCTAATCTATCCTAAAATTTGTGGTGGGGCTTGGAAAACAAATCTACACTAAGCATATCATTTCACAGAACTGGTCTTGCATGGGTGGTAGTTAACTAATTTCATCCTAATGGTGGATTCTGAAAAGTGATTCAAAATAATTTAATAAATCTATTAGGGATACCAAGAATAGGTGATGAAATTTTTAGTTACATTCCACTATCCCAATATCTCATTCTGATTATGCTGCTAACATCATCATATTTGTTGTAACTGACTAACTTCCTTTTGGATAGCTGGACTTGGATCACAAACATATGGGGTGAAACCAGAACAAGAGTTGTGATAATGAAAATTGTGGTAATAATATATGGTGAACCAAACATGAATATATTTTCTTTCATTAGTTATTTGGTGGGTGCCATTGGATTTCACTATATCTTGACATAAATGATTTTGGGAATGATTGGAATCATTATCATAAGGTATATTATAACTATTAGCGTAAGATGTTTTTATTGAATTCTTACTTATGATCATGTCAACTAAGGTTCTACCACTTCATCTAGTAGGGTCAGAGGTTGGGGAGGTATCAATGATTCTATTGGAATCCATGGGAATCCACATGTAGAAATCATATATATATATATATATATTCTCATGTATCAACAATCACATTTCAAATGGAATATGGGTACCCTCACCCTATCAATTTGATTTAGATAATTTATAATGACTTTATATAATCCATTATAAACAATTAAAAATTGGGATCATCATTCCTTGTATGTAGATAGAATGATAATATAGGGACTGCCATGTTCCATTCTAGGATCCCTTAGTATTTAATGAATTCTAGAGGAAAATATCTATCCATTACCACTCCCAAACATTATTGGAAGATTTCCCTAGAATTTGTGAATGAAACATTTTTCTACACTAATATAGTAGGAGACATATATTCTACAGAATCTCCAATTATACGTAGAAAGTATCCAATATTAATATCCATTATTTTTAATGATAATGAATCCCCATTCGTTAATAATTTTTAATTAATTTATTGTGAAAATATAAATCTTCAATAAAAGACACATAGAAAATTATTTAAAGGAACTATGTGAGGTTAGAATACTTGTTAACAGTTTTAAATATTTTATGGATTTTTTCAGAGTTAGGGACTTAGTTTTAATGAGATTACATGATCTATAAATACTATATATTGGTATAATTGAAAAATTAAATATATTTTATAACAAACATGAAGTTTCTCAATAAAAATCGAATATATCTGAAATCGTGTCTTGGATTGAAAATCTAAGACCACCAAAAAATCCATATTGTGGGATTCAGAGTAGGAATGATTAATCAATTACAACTTCTAGTGTTTGGAAAGATATCACATGAGGGTAAATATATTATATTAAGCACACATGATTTTTTCAAAAAAATTTACTTTCTTCTTAACAATGTTTTAGATTAAAAATAGGACTATACCATTAGGTTTAAAATATGATTGTTACCCAATTGGTGACATAACATCTTTTTGTGTCAGCTTATTAATTACATTTCACGTAAGGGTCATATTTTAACCCCTATTTTTTAAATAATTTATTAATAAATTTTTCTTATTTGATTTCACTTTTGATTCTTTCGTAATTATGCTAAAATGTTGAATTTAAATGAAATGACATGACCCAAATATATCAATGAAAAATTATACATATTATCAAGGATAATTTATAAAAATAATAAACCGATAATTTTTTATATTATATAGAAAATTAATTACAATGTAATGTAAAATATAATTTCATTAAATGACATAAAGATCATATTTACAAATAATTTGGAGACAAATATTTAGAACTTATCAAAAGGTAATATCCAACAATATTAAACTGAAAATTTCATCTAATTATCCATGCATAATTGCATGAGATGTACAAAAGATATTAATATATAATTTTTAATGGATATTTTATAAGAAATTATAATAAGATAACTATCAATAAATTATTTATGGAATTGGAAATATAATAATTTGTTAAAATTAACAAAAATAATTATATTGTTTAATAACATAAAATATATAAAGAATAACCACATATCTTCTCTGTTTAATATAGAGAGGTATATATATCATCTATTTCGGTTTTATAATTATTCTTTTTGAGAAGACCGTAATAACATATTTTATACATTATGGATAATTCAGTAATTATCCAGTAATGATAATGTATCATTGAATTTGAAATTTGGTTTCTATAAAATATAAAATAACTTGTTTTGGTCTTATTAATCTCTAACGAACCATGAGCATTGAATTGTTAATATCATTGATAATTACACCCACAAGGGGGTATTATTTACTATTGAGGTTTCCACAAACATTTTTGTTAATCCATTTTATTGATATCCAATACAATGAGTTTGGAAGTTAATTAATCTATTTTTCTCTTGTTTACACATATTTATTTGATGTGATTATTGAGTTAGCATAACTGATGTCTACTGTTGGTTGAGATCGCATGTGGGTAACTCTATAGCCTGTGAGACCTGCTATGATTTCTATTCAATGAGTATTGCCTGAGTATATTGTTTCCTTGTATAATTAAAATTACAAGTGATTAAGTGTTGGTAATATATTCTCATGATGGGTTTTTTGAAAGCCTTGTATTCTTTAACCTACATATGTGTTATGATTCCATGGAGGAGGTTATTGGTATTTGGGATCGATGGATGTATATTCTTGTTTAACAGAATGTGGGAATGTGAACATGAGTTTCTATGAGGTTGATGATGGACATGAACATAGTTTACGGTCATGATGGTATAAGGACCTCAAAAAGGAATCACCTTAGGGGCATGATGGCCTTGTGGCTGGACCCGAGGCATCACTTTTGGGGCATGATGGTCCATGGGCCTAACTAGAGACATATAATATACGTGATAAACTAGGGGCCAGACACATGACATAGGGAAGATAGTATAGTATTAGGGAATTATCTAGATTGTTGAATTTTTACATTTAGTATAACTATTATGATCTTAGTGGATTGCTCATTCTCATGTGTGACGTAACATTATTATCCTTACAACATGGAGGTAAAGAATGTAAAACATTCTATTTGTGGGGGCATTCATAGTAAGAAACCTCACATTTTTAGATTATTTATTTATTTATTTATGTTATGAATATATTAATATTATTATTTCATAAAATTCATATAATTTTAAAAACTATGTTAATGATTAAATTGTCTTGTCCTACAGAGTCTTTCAATAACACCCTATTGAGATATTTTTCTTCTCATAAAAGTTTCATGATTAGTGATCCTAAAAAGGGAAAGGGCCCTATAGTGGATAGTTTCACATAGGAGCATGATAAATTAGGGAGCTATTATTAACTCTAAAGAACCCCGTTATTTACTTATTTCTTGTTAGTGGGGAGAATATATACTCAATATCAAATAATGTATTGATACATATGTTATTATTTAATGTTTATCTTTGAATGGGTTATCACAATTTGTGAGTAAGAGAAGAGGATATTTCATTGACAACATTTTACATCATATAAGGGTTATACGAGTACATTGAGATGTCGTTCGAGTTGAATAGCATACTGGAGTTATTAAAGGATTTCAAAAATGAGATATTCCACCCATACCAAGTCTCTCCCACCACATATGTCATTGATGACACCCCCAACTACTCATCATCAGTGATGCATCATTCTAGGAACCTCATGATAGTCTTGAGTTCACTTCAATCACATCATCTTGATACCATGTTTTCAGAGTATGACTTCTAGATTTAGGAGGTGATGTTCCGAGGACAGGTGGTGTGTCACGACCCGTCCTCGGGACCCGTTCCGTGACTACCCCAAGCTCGCCTTCCATAGGCCAGGGGTTGGTGACTAGCACCAAGGCGTAAATACTGACAAAAAGGGGAAGGTGTTGCCTTTATAATGTAAACAAACACCACAGAGTAAGCCAACAGAAGTAAACACTAAGTAAACTGAGTACAATAGTAAGTGCGGAAAGTAAATGGGCCAGAATACAAACCCAAACTGAATGTAAAGTACAACTAGAAAAAAACTACAACTGGAAGTAAAGCAACAATGTCGAGCCATCCATTGGAAGTATCACCTGATGGGTGGGTACAGATAGCCACCTCAGCTCCTCGGGTCCAGCGTTCGCTCCGTGTACGTCCCGCCAAGTGGTCCACCTCAATGTACCGACTCATCCACAAGCCTCAACCACAATCAGCGTTGTCTATCGTCTGCATCCAACAAAATTTAGTGTGGGCATAGCCCATGTAGGGTTGAGTATACGCTACTCAGTAGGGACCCCGAGACCCCCGAAGGTCCTCCATAATCCACAAAGGATAATCCAAAAAATAAAGATCCAATCATGAAGTAACATCCAACACTACTTAGGTATATGACCATACATATACCTAAGTCATCAATTCCAGTTTGGCTCCAATATCTGAGCCCACGTTCGATCACGTCCACACAGGATAGTACAACCCAATCCACATTGGAAAGCACAACACAATCCACATAGGAAGCAAGTCAATCATATCGAAGATAATGATTGAAAGTCAAGACTCAGCTCACACATGTATAATTCTTCATAATATGATAGAGATGATCAGTTTTAGCCACTGATTCATCTAAGAAAGGATCCAGGTAAGATACTAGACCAACTAAGCTGTTAGACCCATGTAGGATACAAGACTAGGTACTCTGTCAGACCCACGTAGGATGTTACAACAGAGGTCAAATACTGCCGGACCCACATAGGATACAAGAACAGTAGTACTGCGAGACCCACGTAGGATACAAGAATAGTAGTCCTCATCATCGAACCCATGGAGAATTTCAGTATGGTATTCATCGCTTTCGAACCCACAGAGTATTTCGTTGCAGTCGTCGTCGCTGCTGAACCCACAGAGGATTTCAGTGCAGTCGTCATCGTCGTTGCAGACGTAGCCAGCTCTAGGGTTCCCGCACACAGCATGCTCGATTTGAGGAGGGTCCGCTCCTTGAGCCAAGGGGGTCGATACATCAACTGACACGTAGTCCGGATTTGATGTATCCCAATGATCTGTCTCGTCGATATGAACTCAACACGACAGACGGCGTGTCAATCGGACGCCCGGTCTGAGAGTTGTTGGCCTTTTCGTTCCAGGGTCCCGGTTGGTTTTTAAGTCAAAACCAACTGGAACGTACTCCAACTGCAACCAAACCTCGAATGGAGTAATCCAAAAGGTCCATCTCGCTAAAAGAAAACCAAAAAAGTTGACGGCACGTCAATCGGACCTCTGGAGCTCAAGTTATAAGTGTTTCTGGTCCGAGGGCCCGATTGGTTTCGTGATAAAACCAACCCGGCCGTACTCCAATGTTCTCCAAAACCTGCAGTATAATATACCAAAACGACCGTCTCTATCCAAGGATCGCATTTCAACTGACGGTCCATCGATCAGAGGTCCGTAGACCAAGTTACAGGTATTTAAATGAACCTGTCCTGTTTTAGGGGGTTTTGGGCCAGGACCGACCCGGACCAAGACCCCCTGGGTTGGCCCGAACAGGGTCGACCCGACCCGGGTCCGGGTCTGGCCCGTTGGGTGTGGCCCGGCCCAGCCGGCACGGCCTGGACTGGGCGGTCGGTTGGCCTGGCATGGGCACGGCCCGCATGGCGAGCTCGACACTAGCCGAGCTGTCGCAGAAGGGTGGGGGTGGCGCTACCCCACTAATTTGAAATGGTGGCCCACACATGGGGGATGCTCCTTTTTCCAGCTGGGGGGTACGACCCCCGACCTTCTCTGAATGGTCGGCCCGGCTGGCCGGCCGGTGCCGCCATCGCGGGACCCTGTAGTCCCTCCCCTCCGATGAACCGGCGGCCGACAGTTCCGGCCGCCACTCCTTACTTCGCCGCGACATTGGTCTGATGGGCGCAGCGGGGCGGCGGCGCTCCCCTTTGCCGCGGCCCTGCTCTGGTCGCGGTATCTTCGTGGATCTCTAGCACGGCGTGATGGCGCCGCGCCCATTTTCCACTGCCCCGCTCTGGCCGCGTCTTCTTTCGGCCTCAACAGTGCGGCACGACAGCGCCCCGCTTCTTCGACGCATTCATCCAAGTTTTCACGCGGTGACGTTGCACTGCGCCACCTTATCTCGAGCTGCAACGAACACAATAACAAAGGCGGACGACGGTCGGCCGTGTTTGTGAGGTCCGACCTCCTCTCATTAAATTTATAACAAGCCGCCCTATGAAATTGACGATGAACGACAAAGAATATTCACGACCAAAATCAAACCCCTACCTCGATAACTAGTTGACGATCGATGAGCGTCATGGAAAATAGAGTCACGGGGTTTGGATCCGTACACATTGACGGAGATTTTCCGAGGTGAAACGGCATCTCCCTTACTTTGACGCGGGAAAAAGAATGAAGGAAGGAACATCAGTGTTCTTCATGTTCTTCAAGGAGCATGATGAAGTTCTTCAATGGTAGAACTCTCCCTCTCTCGACACAACGAAGCAACCAAAATAAAATAAGGCTTTAACCTTATTTTATTACTTTTTCCAACAATTTTAAAATTCAAACATACAAAATTTAATTCAATTCATTTAATTAAACATAACATGTAAAAATTAATTGAAGTGATAAGTTGGCAACATTAATGATAAAAGAGGTTTTAAAAAGGAGTTAAGGAAAAATGAAAAGGTGGGAGCTCATGTGGGCCCCACCTCATCTTAAATCCTCTCAAGGGGGGTTAAAACATCAGTAGGTCCCACCCCAACACCCTCACATGGGCTAAACCACTTAAGAATGTGGAATAAAAATTGTAACATGATTTTTATTTCACTTTAATCTTAATACCTTTTTTAAACAACTAATTCAGTGAAAATGAAACTGCAGAAAAGGTCTTCCTAAGAAAAAACTGATGATGTGGTTTCATCGGTGCCCTTGGATTTCGATTCCGAGCACCGGTTTAAAAGATAGAAAAACTCGCTCGATCGTTCACTAATCTTACCCCAGCTAAACTTTGGAAATTGATTCTGGGCACACCGGGCCTCAGAATCAGGTTCTGTCAAATACTATGTACTCGTAAAATCCCAAGGAAAATTAAGAAAATAAAATCCCATGAAATTTAAGGGTCTTTACAATACTCCCACCTCAGGTATATACGTCCCTATAATGATACATCACAATCTAGGGGAACAAATTAGGGTACTGAGCACACATCTGAGCCTCCCGCTCCCAAGTTCTCTCTTAGAGGTTCTCGTGCTGCCACCTGATGCGTACTAGAGGAATCGACCACCCACGTAGGACCCACTCCTGTCGATCCCCGATCTCCACCGGAACCTCCACAAATGTCGCCCCATCATCAAGGTCCAGCTCCCCGTGGTCGATGATATGTTTCGGGTCGTGCATGTATCTCCTCAGCTGATATTCGTGGAAAGCGTCGTGCACCCGATGCAACTAAGGTGGTAGAGCCAGGAGATAAGCCACCTCACCTATCCTGCTGAGAACATGGAATGGTACAATGAAGTGTGGAGATAACTTGCTGCCTCGGCCAAATCTACGTGATCCACATCAATGTGAGACCCGTAAGAAGACATGGTCGGCATCCTCGAACTCTAGTGGTCTCTGCCTCAAGTCAGTACAAGACTTCTGTCGGCTCTGAGCTATCCTCATTTGCTCCTAGATGACCTGGAGAATCTCTATCGTGGCCTAGACCATTTCTGGTCCCACAAGTGTTGACTCCCTGGGGTCTGTCCAACACAGTGGTGATCTGCATGGTCAGCCGTACAATTCCTTGTATGGTTCCATCCTGATGATGGAGTGTTAGTTGTTGTTGTACACGAACTCCACCAAGGGTAGGTGGTCCTCCCAACTGCGACCAAAGTCGATGACACTTGCACGGATCATGTGATCGAGGGTCTGAATGGTCCTCTCAATCTGACCATCCGTCTGAGGGTGAAATGTGGTGCTCAAACGTAGATGCGTTCCAAATGCCTCCTACAACCCCTTCGAAAGCCAGGAAGTAAAGCGAGCATCTCGATCGGAGACGACAGATGATGTCACACCATGAAGACATATAATATCCTGAATGTGGATATTTCCCAAGCTCTCTACTGAGCCATGCTCTCTAATGGGTAAGATGTGGGCCGACTTGGTGAATCGGTCGACAATCACCCAAATGGAGTCATGACCTCTGGAAGTACGTGGAATTCTAGTCACGAAATCCATAGATATCCCATCCCACTTCCACTCTGGGACCTCCAAGGACTATACCAAGCCTACTGGTACTTGGTGCTCCGCCTTCACCTGCTGGCCGGTGAGGCATTGAGAAATGAACACTGCCACAACCTTCTTCATACTTGGCCACCAGTGCTGATGTCTGGGATCCAGGTACATCTTCACCACTCCTTGATGTACCGCTAAAGGGGAAGTGTGAAACTCTCTTAGCAACTACTTTTGCAAAGAATCTGGTACTATGGTACGTCCTCCGAGAAGGAGGATGTGCTCCCCTCTTACAGAGAATACATCAGGTGCAAGTCCTGAGGATATCTATGCACACCGCGTCTCACAGTCAACGTCCCCACGCTATGCCTCTCTGAGCCGCTGAAGAAGTGAAGGAGTGATTGTGACTGATGGAAGAAAGGCTGCTCCATCTCTTTCCACGATGGATATCTGCAATGTGGCTAGCTTCTTTGTCGCCTCCCCAAGTTGCTGAATGCCCGTTCTCCTGCTGAGAGCATCGACTACTACGTTCCCTTTCTAGGAGTATAGACTATCTCAAAGTCATAGTCCTAGAGGAACTCGAGCCATCACCACTATCTCAAATTCAGATCCTTCTGTGAGAAGATGTTCTTGAGACTCTGGTGGTCATAGTAGACTATAAGTGCTCGCCCATCAGATAGTGTCACCACATCTTCAGAGCGAACACCACTACTGCTAAATCCAGGTCATGTGTAGCGTAGTTCTGGTCATGCTACCTCAAATGTCGTGATCCATAGGTGATCACCACCCGCTCCTAAATCAGGACACATCAAAGTCTAGTCCCTGATGCATCGCAGTAGACTACGTACCCTAATCCCTCCTCCAGTAGCCTCAAGATAGGTGCGATGATCAACCTCTATCTCAGCTTCTAGAAGCTCTGCTGACATCTGTCTGACCACATGAAGGGTTTCCCCTTATTTCGTCAAAGTTGAATGTAGTGCCGCAACTCTGGAGAAGTCTTCCACGAATCTTCAGTAGTACCCACCTAGCCCCAAGAAACTTCCCACCTCCGTCACACTCCGGGGTGGCTCCCAAGCTAGCACTGCCTCTATCTTCACAGGATCCACCGCAACTCCCACCTCAGAGATGACGTGTCCCAAGAAGAGGACCTCACGTAACCATAACTGACACTTCAATATCTTACCATAAAGCTGGAGCTCTCAGAGTGTGTCCAGTACAACCCGCAAGTGGTGGGCGTGCTCCTCCTTAGTGGTCGAGTATATAAATATGTCGTCGATGAAGACCTCGACAAATAGATCGAGGTATGGCTAAAAGATCATGTTCATGAGACTCATGAACACTGCTGGAGAGTTGGTCACGCCGAAAGGCATCACCCAGAACTCATAGTGGCCATACCGACATCTGAAGGCCGTCTTCTTCACGTCCTCGTCCCAAACTATGAACTGATGATAGCCTGATCTGAGGTCTATCTTTGAGAACCATCGTGCTCCCTTGAGATGATCGAAGAGGTCTTCAATCGCCGTTAGTGGATACTTGTTCCTCATGGTCACCTAGTTCAGGCGAAGATAGTCGACACACAGTCTGAAGTTCCTGTCCACCTTCTTTGAGAACAAAATCAGGGAAGCCTAGGGTGAAACACTGGTTCGGATGAATCCCTTTCCCTATAAGTCCTCCAACTGTACCCGTAGCTCAGTGGGGGCCATCTGATATGCTGGAGTGGGTATTGGGGTTGTATCAGGGTACATGTCAATATATATGTCTACCTCTCTGCAAGGAGGTAGTCCTGGAACGTCATCAGGAAAAACATCCACATACTGATCCACCACTATAGGAAAACTCGGACTCCGCACGTCAACTGCTCATAGGATGAGGCTAGCCAACTGATGAGTGATGGGCTGTCCTCCTCTCTGCGTGAGTCCATCCTGCGCTGCAAAGGTTCCCTTTTCACTGGTGCAGGTGAACCTACTCCCGTCAGTGTGAACACACCGCACCTTGCGCCTAATATAGTCAATATGAGCGTGGACTTTAGATAACCAATCCATGCCCAAGATGACGTCGTAAGCCCTCGACGCCACTACAAGAAAATCCCAGTCGAAGCTCGTGCCTCCTAGAGTACGATCACATTTCCGACACTAGTGCATAATCGTCGAGTCTTCTCCCGTAGGAGTTTCTAGCCATAAAGATCGAGCCAACGACTCCGTTGGAATCTCCGAGCTCTGAACAAGGGCAGCGACAATAATATAATGACTCGCTCCTATGTCTATAATAACTGCAGAAAGGGTGGAGTAGAAAAAGATAGTACCTCGAATCATCTCTGGCACGCCGTGGTAGTAGGCCTCCGCTACCAGATGCTGAGCCTGTATCTGTCCACCAACTCCCTATGGTCGGGGTAGACCTCCTGGTGGTGGTGTTGGTAATGCCTTAAAGCGTCAACCACCACCTGATGCTCGTCCAGCTCTTCTGCCTCGCCCGCCTACTCCCTGTGGACTACCGCGGTCGACCCTCTGCCTCGGCATGGGTTGTCCCTCAACCGTCTGCTTCTCCTATCCACGGCGGGTTGGGCAGTCACGAGCCATGTGGCGCTGCCTGCCGCATGTGTAGCACTGTCTTCTCCTCGGAAGGTTGGCTCTGCGCTGGGTTCCCCGCACCTCTGAGCTAGTGTCTTGAGGTCGTCTTCCCGATGGTCTGGTCCGCCTGGACCCCTGTGATGTCCGTTGACTGCCAGCTGCAGAAGACTCTACTACGTGCCGCCTTGAGGTAGGCCTTGCTACTGGTGTAGGCTCAGCAAGAAAACTCTCTATGAGAAGTGATCGCTCCAGTACTCCTGCCTACGTTAGAATGCTAAGGGAGATCATTGATGCCCTGATCTCATGCCTCAATCCCTGCTCGAAGGTCTTGGCCTGAATGAATGGGCCCCATACCGTGCCTGTCAAATAGAGCGAGAGATCGGTAAATCTCAAAGAGTAATGGGCGACCGTCATGTTGCCCTGCCGCAGCTGTAGTAGCTCCTAAATGCGCACAACAAGGAGGGTGGCTGGGAAGAACGCTGAGCGGAAGAGGCTCTCAATGTCCGTTTAGAGAAGAGACACCTCGTCGTGCACCTAGAGCATCAAGCTCCACCATCTGTCTGCGGCCGCGTGCAAGAGGCTCGATGCAGGGATCACCATGAGGTCAGCTGGTGTCCCCACTAACCTGAAAACTTGCACAACCGCCTCCATGAAATCCTCGGCTGCCTGAGGGTCCGTCTCCCCACGGAACGTGGGTGGTATCTGACGCTGAAACTCGTGCAGTGCACTAAGGCGACGTTCACTCTCAGCGGCTACGGCTGGTGGCATCGGTGGCTCAGTGGATAGAGGTACCGCCAGTGCCTCTGGTGAAAAGGGCCCTGCACCGAGGCCTCGTCGCTTGGTGGGCTGTCGTGTCACACAAATCTCTGAACCCTATCTGGATGCCGTCTTGGGGCCATCTTGAAAAGAAACAGGTGCACCACAGTCAAAACAATATACCTGGTGAGCAGACATAAAGTAATCACAAAGAAAACTTTTGAAACACACATGCAATCTATGTTTTCATGCATCGAGTCGGAAATCAGATGTCAGGGTCCTGGTGTACGGATACGTTGGTCGCCACACCAAAACTGGACTCCCTGGACTGATAACCACAATCAATACCCTTAACACTATTGATTCACATAGATTAAAGATCAGAGTCTTGAGTTATGCGATAGAACAGAACTCCTTTGATACCAATTTTTCACGATCCATCCTCGGGACCTGTGTCAGGGCTACCCCAAGCCCGCCTTCCAAAGGCTAGGGGCTAGCAACACACACTAAGGCGTAAATCCCGACAAAAAGGGGAATGCATTTCCATTATAAAGTAAAAAAAAACCACATAGTGAGCCAACAGAAGTAAAAACTAAGTAAAATGAGTACAATAGTAAGTGAGAAAAGTAAATGGGCCAGAATACAAACACAAACTGAAACTAAAGTAAAAATAGAAAGAAAGTACAACAACTAAAAGTAAAGCAGCGATGTCGAACCGTCCACCGGAAGTCCCACCTAAAGGGTGGGTACAGATAGCCTTATCAGCTCCTCGGGTATAGTCTTCCGCTCCGTGTATGTCCCGTCCAGTGGTCCACCTCTAGGTACCGACTGCTCCACAAGCCTCAACCATGATCAGGGATGTCCGTCGCCTGCATCCAACACAACAGAGTGCGGGCATAGCCCGTGATGGGGTGAGTATACGCTACTCAGTAGGGACGCCGAGGCCCCTGAAGGTCTCCCAGAATCCACAGTGGATAATCCACAAATTAAAAGATACAATCACGAAGTAACATCAAACACTACTTAGGTATATGCCCATACATATACCTAATTCATCAATTCCAGTTCGGCTCCAAAATCAGAGCCCAAGTTCGATCACATCCACACAGGATAGTACAACCCAATCCACACAGTAAAGCACACCATAATCCACATAGGAAGCAGGTCAATCATATCGAATATAATGATTGAAAATCAAGATTCATCTCACATAGGTATACTTCTTCATAAGATGATAGAGATGATCAGATGTAGCCATTGATTCATATAATTTGGGACCCACGTAGGATACTAGACCAGTTAAGCTGTCGGACCCATGTAGGATACAAGACCAGCTACTCTGTTAGACCCACTTAGGATGCGACAACAGAGGTCAAATACTGCCGTACCCACGTAGGATACAAGAACAGTAGTACTGCCAGACCCACGTAGATAAAAGAACAGTAGTCATATGACAAACCTGCTTTTTATTACAACTTAAACATGCTTTATTACATAAAACTTCACTTGATACAACAAAGAAGATTGAGAGGTTTAGTGTCTTTGGGGATTAGGATCATTACATAAAAACTTTAAACTTGAAATACAACATCCTTATTGAAAACTTCCTTTACATGAACACTACATTCCTTCGTACTTAGCATTGCATGGGATAACCTGAGGACATGCATAAGAAAAGGGTGAGCTATAAAGCCCAGTAAGGGAGTACATAATGAATAACATGAGGAGTACAATACATGTTAGGCAATAGTCATATCAATAGAGCATAAGAGAGACATGAACATAAAGTCATGATAAAGCATGATAATCATAACATGGAAATGTGGCAACAACACTTAACATTGAATTAGCATGAGCCAAGGCTCATTGCACATGGAGCATGAGTAAACCCTCATTGCACTTGAAGCACGAGTAAACCCTCATTTCACTTGAATTAGCATGAGTCAACACTCATTGCACATGACGTATCATGATACTATACTTTACCCAATGCATTGGAGCGCTATCAGGGCGCACCCTTCTTAAACATTTCATTTCATGCATAAGTGTGCCACATGGATCATAAAACATGGATTCATAAAATATAATCATTTATTCCACAATAAAGGAATGTGGAATTCATACATGAAACTTTACAATCAATAAGTAAATGTGCATAAATTTGAATACCCTTGATGGAGAAATGGGCATGGTATTCACTACACAATGATATTGGCTTAGAAAATCGGTGTGATTTCGACAGCGTAACGGCGTGACATAAGAATTCATAAAAAAGGATGATGAGAGAGAAAGGGGTTCCTCATCATATTTACACGTAATGGACAGTAAGAAGGTCATATAGATACATGTACCAACAATTCAAAAGGAATTTAGATTCATGATACAAAAGTATTTCTTGAATATAAAAGAGGAGAAAAAGGTTCCTTTCAGAATTTCGGCATAGTAACGGGTGTACATGGGAGGCATTTAATGAGAGAGAAAGGGGTCTCCCATCATTCAAACAATAAGAGGGCATTATGGGAGAGGTGAGAAACCATACCCCAACATTCATAAATGAAATTAAAAGGGCAATACAACTTAAAGAAAATTGACAAAAATGAGAAATGAAGAAAAACCCTTACTTGGAAGTGTGCTTCCAAAGGCTAGAGAGAGGCTTGTGAGAGGCTTCTTGGGAGCTTGGGGAACCTTGAGAGGATTCTAGAGAGAGTAGGGCAGAGGTTGGACGAACTTCAAGGTCTTTGAGTGAGGAGGAAGTTGGAGCTTTGGTGGGTTTATATAGGAAAGGTGAGAGAATTCTTTATTATTTAGGTTTGGGACCCCTTATATTAAAATAATCCAAACCACAAACCATCCCATGGTATTTGCCCATGGTTTCTGGAAAAGGAAAGAGGAAAACAATATTTTACATGGTCAAGGTCCGAACTTATTAAAAAATTAGGGTTGTTTATGTGGAGGTGAGTCACACTCCCATGGAAATTAATTTAAAAAGGCAAAGTGTTGAATAAGTTTTGAGGGCTCCATTAATGCTTTGAAAAGTGAGTCAAACAAACCCAAAACTTCATTATTTTAATGATAAAACACATATTGGCCGAACATAAGGATTATGGTATTTTATTACATCACCATTGGGTCATTATGATGTCATAAAACACATTATATATTTAAATGGTATTTAATTTTTACCCAAAAATTTGACTGTCTCAGAAAATTATGAAAAATTCACCGTTGGATAATTTCGACGTCCTGATTCCAAAAATAATATTTATTTTATCTAAATAATTTTCTAAATATGTGAATTTTCACTTTTAAAATAAAAACCGACATTTATAAAAAATTCACGGGTTTTGACAGAAATGGCTTTCAAACCATAATAAAAATTTTAATTGCATTCATAAAATTATAAGATCATTTATATTTAATAAAAATTAATTTAATATTAATAATAATATTTTATTAAAATATTATTTAATTCAAAAATCCTTTAATTTAATAAAATATAATTCTTAATTAAATAATAACTAAAAACACCGTTTGTACTTTAAAAACTAATTACAATGTATCAAAAATGACTAGAAATTATATTCATTATTATATACAAAAATAATGTACATGAACATGGTGCTACTTATTTGTTACATAACCCCTTAAAATAGCCGCATAAGACCTAAGGGTATGGTGTGCGATGGTGACAGACTCTTGGGGTTGCTCGGATAACATTGCTCGAGTGGTAATCTCTATCAACCTCCATTTTTCCCATAGACGATCACGTTCAAGCTTGACTTGATGAAGCTCAGCTTGGGCTTGGTCAAGGGAAAAGCCCAAAGACGCCACCTCCTTTCCGAGCTCCGACAAATGGGCTTCGTAAGGGGAAATTCTAATGGATTAGGCCATCGCTTTCTTTGTCTGAGTAGAAAATTGGTTCGTTAAAGCCTTATATTTAAACTACCCAGATGATCACTGTTCAACGGCTATAAAAGTATCGGTCACAAATCTTAATGTTAAACTAAAGAAGTTGACATCTTATAAAAACATTTTTTTTTCATAAAGAAACATTTAACTGGATCAAGAGGGATTTTCCATTAATGAAATTTTGGGTCGTTACAACATTCCCCCATTAAGAAATTTCGCCCTCGAAATTTTCCTTTTCCCACACTAAAACAAATGTGGGTAACTTAGCTTCATCATATCCTCCGACTCCCAAGTTGTTTCTTCAAACTTGTGGTTTCTCCACAACACCTTGACGAGGGGCATTGTCTTATTTCGTAGAACTTTTTCTCTACGATCCAAGATCTTCACTGGTTGCTCCTTATAAGAAAGATCGTCTTCTAATTGTACCACCTCAGAAGAGAGTACATGTGAAGGGTCTGGTATGTACTTCCTTAAGAGGGATACATGGAAGACATCATGCACCTTGGCCATAGTAGGTGGAAGTGCTAGTCCATAGGCCACAGCCCCAACACGATCAAGAATCTCGAAGGGGCCGATGTACCTTGGACTTAACTTCCCTTTCTTTCCAAACCTCATGACCTTCTTCCACGGAGATATGCGTAAATACACCATGTCTCCGACTTTAAACTCAAGGTCTCGTTGACAATTATCTGCATAACTCTTCTGTCGACTTTGGGCTGCCTTGATATGCTGCTGAATGGTTTTCACCTTCTGCACCATTTCTTCGACCATTTCTGGTCCAAGCAGCTTACGTTCACCGACCTCATCCCAACATGCCGGTGTTCTACACCTTTTCCCATACAGGGCTTCATATGGTGCCATTTGGATGCTCGAGTGGAAACAATTATTATAAGAGAACTCAACTAGAGTAATATGTTGATCCCATCCTCCTTTAAAGTACATTGAGCATGCTCTCAACATATTCTCAAGTGTTTGGATAGTCCGCTCGGATTGGCCATCAGTTTGTGGATGATAGGCCGTACTGAAGTTCAGTTCAGTATTCAGAGCATGTTGAAGACTCTTCCAAAACATAGAGGTAAATCTTGGATCTCGGTCAGACACAATAGATAGTGGTATTCCATGCAACCGTACCACTTCCCTGATATATATCCGTGCCAGTTGATCCAAAGAGAAATCCTCTCGAATAGCAATGAAGTGTGAAGTCTTTGTAAGACGATCCACAATAACCCAGATTGCATTGTTTCTTTTGGATGTCGTTGGAAGTCCAGTGACGATGTCCATGGTGATGTTCTCCAATTTCCATTCTGGTATGGGCAATGGTTGCATCATCCCCTTAGACTTCTGCCTCTCATCCTTCACTTGCTGACACACCAGGCACTTTGATGTATATTCGGCGATCTCCTTCTTCATATTATCCCACCAAAAGTTTTCTCGGAGATCTCGATACATCTTTTTGCTCCCTGAGTGAATAGAGAAATTTGAACTATGTGCATCATCCAAAAGTTCCTTCTTCAGCTCCGAACTTGATGGGACACATAGTCTTTTCCCAAACCGCACAATTCCTTCTTCATTAACATTAAACTCTAAGGATTTTCCCTTTTTGATAGATTCCACTTTTTCTTGGATTCTCGCATCATCCTTTTGAGCATCCTTTAACCTTTCCAAAAGAGATGGTTGAGCAATCATTTGTGAAAGGATTGATGATGTTCCCTTCTTTATGATTCCCACGTCCATCTTCATCAAGTCTAAGAAGATTGGATCCTTCTCAATTCTCATCATTGATAGAATTGCTGGATCCATTCTACTTAGGGCATCCGCCACCTTGTTCGACTTCCCAGGGTGGTAATGTATTGAACAGTCATAATCCTTTATGAGCTCTATCCATCTTCTCTGGTGCATATTAAGCTCTTTCTGTGTGAATATATATTTAAGACTCTTGTGGTCAGTATATATCTCACATTTCTCTCCATAGAGATAATGCCGCCAGATTTTCAAGGAAAAGAATACCGCCGCCAACTCCAGATCATGCGTTGGATAGTTTCGCTCATGGATTTTCAACTTTCTTGAGGCATAAGATATCACTTTATCATTCTGCATCAGTACACATCCTAATCCCTTCTTCGAAGCATCACTGAATACCACAAAAAGCTCCCCACTTGTGGGTAAAGTGAGTACAGGTGCAGTGATAACCCTCTTTTTCAACTCCTTGAAGCTTTCTTCACATTCATCACTCCCAGAAAACTTTACTCCCTTTCGAGTTAGCTTGGTAAGAGGGTTGGACAATCGTGAGAAGTTTCTCACAAATCGTCGATAATATCCAGCTAACCCCAAGAAGCTACGAATATCAGTTACCGATGTTGGCCTCGGCCATCCCTCAATTGCATATGTTTTGGAGGGGTCCACAGATATCCGATTGCTTGTGATGATATGGCCCAAGAATGAGACCACCTTCAACCAGAACTCACACTTGATGTACTTGGCATAGAGCTTCACCTTGTGCAAAGTCTCCAGTACAGTTCTAAAATGCTCCTCATGGTCCTCCTTGGTTTTGGAGTATATTAGAATATCATCTATAAAGACTTCCACAAATTTATCTAGGTAATCTATAAAGACTCTATTCATCAAGTCCATGAATATTGCTGGAGCATTGGTGAGTCCAAAAGGCATTACTATGAATTCATAGTGCCCGTACCTTGTACAAAAAGCAGTCTTGGGGATATCTTCCTTCTTCACCCTTACTTGATAATATCCCGACCGCATGTCGACCTTGGAGAAGTATTGTGCTCCACATAGCTGATCAAACAAGTCATCGATTCTTGGGAGAGGATACTTGTTCTTTATCGTGATTTTGTTAAGTTCACGATAATCGATGCAAAGCCGCATTGACCCATCCTTCCTCTTGACGAAGAGGACTGGTGCACCCCATGGTTATGCACTTGGGCGTATAAACCCTTTATCCAGATTCTCCTGTAGTTGTTTCTTCAGTTCTTCAAGCTCAACCACAGCCATTCTATATAGAGTCTTGGATATTGGTAGCGCCCCAGGTATAACTTCAATTGAGAACTCAACATCTCTTCTTGGAGGAAGACCAGGAAGTTCCTCGGGAAATACTTCAGCGAATTCCCTCACAATAGGCATTTCTTCAAGGGTGGTTTCTACCTTGGACTCAATCATCTGAGCCAGATATGCGTGCTCATAAGGTAGTAATATCCATGCTTGAGATGATGGAGCTAAAGGAGATTCATCTTCCTCCTGACACTTGTAAAGAATCGGGGGGTCGATTCTCCATATGGAGTGTGATTTCCCTCTCCCGACAATTTATGTTGGATCTATATAAGGAAAGCCAATCCATGCCAAGAATTACATCAAATTCCACAAAAAGGAGTATGACGAGGTTCGCCGGGAAATTCAATCCACACATTATAACAGGGGAGGACTTATACTCATGGGATGCAATGATTGCCCCATTTTCCGTACTCACCGACATCTTTACTTCCATGATTTGTGGTGGTGCAGGGATTGTTCCACTAAACTTTTGAGATATAAAAGAATTCGTAGAACCTGAATCAAAAAGTACATTCGCTATTCTTGAATGAATAACTAGCGTACCTGTCACCACTTCGTTGTCGGGGTTCACTTCGGCAGAAGTGATGGCAAAAGCTCTTCCTTGCTGTCTTGGAGGTTGTTGATTGCCTCCGATAACCCTTGGATTAGGTCACTGATTCGCAAAATGACCCGGTTCATTGCATTTGAAGCATTGAACAACGCGTTGAGGTTCGAACGGAACGTTCCTCTCCTCTGTCGCAGCCGCGGGTCCTTCTTGCTGACAGTTAACAGCTAGGTGCCATTCTCTTCCACACTTGAAGCATTTTCTTGTCCCCCTAAGGCAATTTCCAGGGTGCTTCTTTCCACACTTTTGGCAAGTGGGGTGCTGAAATTTCTTAGCGTCGTTGGATTTATCCATCGGACCACCAGCATTGAATTCCACCTTCCGCTTCATGTCCCCATGATACCCCTGTGATTCTTCGATCTCCATTTCAACCTTGAGGGCACATCGGACAATTTCCTCATAGCTGTCGAAGTCACGGATCGCTAATGCTTTCTGCAAGCTAGGCTTCAGCCCACCAAAGAAGCGGTCAACCTTGCATTTGGGGGTAACGACAAATCCAGAAGCGTATCGTGCAAGCCTTGTGATGTTTGCCTCGTACGCTCCCACAGATTCCTCATCTTTCTGCTTGAGGGAAAGGAAGTCCCTTTCCATCTTAAGACGGAGGGTGCGTTGAAAATATTTATCGAAAAACATCTTCCGGAATACCTTCCATTCCAAAGCCTCGATCTCCTCCTCAGGCTTCGTATTTTGGATCAATGTCCACCATTGATCAGCTTCACCCTCCATACGATAAGCCGCCAGGAGAACCTTCTCTTTTTCAGAGCATTGGAGGATGGAGAATATCTTTTCAATGGAGTTGATCCATTGTTCAGCAATCGTGGGATCAGATGATCCACTAAAAGTAGGAGGCCTTTGTCTCATGAAGCTTTCAATAGCGACTTGTTCTTTCTTAGGGGGGGTTGAACGTTCTTCTTGACCAGTGTTTCTATTAAAATCTTGAGTTAGCTGAGAGAGAAGCGTGACAAAGTTCGCGATTCCCACTCCCATTGGATTGGGCATCCCATAAGTACAATCATCACACTGATCTTCACAACGGTTGTTAGCCCGAGTTCTCCTATTACCGGCCATTGGCTGGAATAAAAGGAAAGTTAGGGGTAACACATAAAGGGTAATCCAAAGAAAAAAGTTGATGACTTATAAATAAACTTTAATCTCTTTAACTCATGAGTCTATAGAATTCAATCCAGGCTTTTCATGATCTTCCTTCTAACATATATTCTTTGGGGCATTTTTTCCCTTAATAAGGGTTCATACTAAGATTGTGAATTTATCAAAACATATCCCCCGGGAGTGTCGTAACCAAGAGTGCAGCATGGCCCGTTGTCGTGCACCAGTTCCCGTTCGAGTCTAGCTCAAAGCGGTGTTTTCGGGTTTTACCCCTAGGATACATCCATGCCAGAGCCGCCTCTACCTGCTCGTATCCAGACAGGGATGTATTTGTTTGATAAACCACTTACATAGTATTTACCAAAACTTAGGGATGTTTTTTTATTATGCTTAGTCTTGTATCTAAGGCTTTACTAGGGTTTCCTAATCCCAAAAATAACTAAACCTATCCTTTGATACCAACTATGACAGCCCTGCTTTTTATTACAACTTAAACATGCTTTATTACATAAAACATCACTTGATACAACAAAGAAGATCGAGAGGTCTAGTGTCTTTGGGGATTAGGATCATTACATAAAAACTTTAAACTTGAAATACAACATCCTTATTGAAAACTCCCTTTACATGACCACTACATTCCTTCGTACTTAGCATTGCATGGGATAACCTGAGGTCATGCATAAGAAAAGGGTGAGCTATAAAGCCCAGTAAGGGAGTACACAATGAATAACACGAGGAGTACAATACATGTTAGGAAATATTCATATCAATAGAGCATAAGAGAGACATGAACATAAAGGCATGATAAAGCATGATAATCATAACATGGAAATGTGGAAACAACACTTAACATTGAATTAGCATGAGCCAAGGCTCATTGCACATGGAGCATGAGTAAACCCTCATTGAACATGAAGCACGAGTAAACCCTCGTTGCACTTGAATTACCATGAGTCAACACTCATTTCACATGATGTATCATGATACTATACTTTACCCAATGCATTGGAGCGCTATCAGGGCGCACCCTTCTTAAACATTTCATTTCATGCATAAGTGTGCCACATGGATCATAAAACAAGGATTCATAAAACATACTTATTTATTCCACGATAAAGGAATGTGGAATTCATACATGAAACTTTATAATCAATAAGTAAATGTGCATAAAGGTGAATACCCTTGATGGAGAAATGGGCATGGTATTCACTACACAATGATATTTGCTTAGAAAATCAGTGTGATTTCGGCAGCGTAACGGCGTGACATAAGAATTCATAAAAAAGGATGATGAGAGAGAAAGGGGTTCCTCATCATATTTACATGTAATGGACAGTAAGAAGGTCATATAGATACATTTCCCAACAATTGAAAAGGAATTTAGATTCATGATACCAAAGTATTGCTTGAATATAAAAGAGGAGAAAAAGGTTCCTTTCAGAATTTCGGCATAGTAACGGGTGTACATGGGAGGCATTTAATGAGAGAGAAAGGGGTCTCCCATCATTCAAATAATAATAGGGCAGTATGGGAGAGGTGCGAAACCATAACCCAACATTCATAAATGAAATTAAAAGGGCATTACAACTTAAAGAAAATTGACAAAAATGAGAAAGGAAGAAAAACCCTTACTTGGATGTGTGCTTCGAAAGGCTAGAGAGAGGCTTGTGAGAGGCTTCTTGGGAGCTTGGGGCACCTTGAGAGGATTCTAGAGAGAGTAGGGAAGAGGATGGACGAACTTCAAGGGCTTTGAGTGAGGAGGAAGTGAGAGCTTGGGTGGGTTTATATTGGAAAGGTGAGAGAATTCTTTATTATTTAGGTTTGGGACCCCTTATATTAAAATAATCCAAACCAGAAACCATCCAATGGTATTTGCCCATGGTTTCTGGAAAAGGAAAGAGGAAAACTATATTTTACAAGGTTAAGGTCCGAACTTATTAAAAAATTACGGTTGCTTATGTGGAGGTGAGTCACACTCCCATGGAAATTATTTTAAAAAGGCAAAGTGTTGAATAAGTCTTGAGGGCTCCATTAATGCTTTGAAAAGTGAGTCAAACAAACCCAAAACCTCATTATTTTAATGATAAAACACATATTGGCCGAACATAAGGATTATGGTATTTTATTACATCACCATTGGGTCATTATGATTTCATAAAACACATTATATATTTAAATGGTATTTAATTTTTACCCAAAAATTTGACTGTCTCAGAAAATTATGAAAAATTCACCGTTGGATAATTTTGACGTCTTGATTCCAAAAATAATATTTATTTTATCTAAATAATTTTCTAAATATGTGAATTTTCACTTTTAAAATAAAAACCGACATTTATCAAAAATTCACTGGTTTTGACAGAAATGGCTTTCAAAACATAATAAAAATTTTAATTGCATTTATAAAATTATAAGATCATTTATATTTAATAAAAATTAATTTAATATTAATAATAATATTTTATTAAAATATTATTTAATTCAAAAATCCTTTAATTTAATAAAATATAATTCTTAATTAAATAATAACTAAAAACACCGTTTGTACTTTAAAAACTAATTACAATGTATCAAAAATGACTAGAAATTATATTCATTATTATATACAAAAATAATGTACATGAACATGGTGCTACTTATTTGTTACATAACCCCTTAAAATAGCCGCATAAGACCTAAGGGTAAGGTGTGCGATGGTGACAGACTATTGGGGTTTCTCGGATAACATTGCTCGAGTGGTAATCTCTATCAACTTCCATTTTTCCCATAGACGATCACGTTCGAGCTTGACTTGATGAAGCTCAGCTTGGGCTTGGTCAAGGGAAAAGCCCAAAGACGCCACCTCCTTTCCGAGCTCCGACAAATGGGCTTCGTAAGGGGCAATTCTACTGGATGAGGCCATCGCTTTCTTTGTCTGAGTATAAAATTGGTTCGTTAAAGCCTTATATTTAAACTACCCAGATGATCACTGTTCAACAGCAATAAAAGTATCGGTCACAAATCTTAACGTTAAACTAAAGAAGTTGACATCTTATAAAAACATTTTTTTTTTCATAAAGAAACATTTAACTGGATCAAGAGGGATTTTCCATTAATGAAATTTTGGGTCGTTACAAGTCATCGTCGTCGAACCCACCGAGGATTTATGTACGATCTTCATCGCTGCCAGACACATGGAGGATTTCAGTGCAGTCGTTGTCGCTGCCAAACCCACGGAGTTTCTCAGTGTAGTTGTCATCGTCGTCGTAGTCACAGCCAGCTCTAGGGTTCCCGCACACAACATGCTCGATTCCGGGAGGGTCCGGTCCACGAGAAAAGGGATTCGATACATAAACTGACACGTAGTATGGATTTTATGTATCCCAAAGTTCCGTCTCGTCGATAGGAACTCAACACGATAGACGGCGCGTCAATCAGACGCCCAGTCTGAGAGTTATTGACTTTTTCGTTCGAGGGACCCGGTTGGTTTTTAATTCAAAACCACCCCGACCATACACCAACTATGTCCAAACCTCGAGTGGAGTAAGCCAAAAGGGTCGTCTCACTATGATGAAACCAACAATGTCGACGTCACGTCAATCGGACGTTTGGAACTCAAGTTATAAGTGTTTCCGCTCCGAGGGACCGGTTGGTTTCGTGTTCGAACCAACCCGGCCGTACTCCACAGTTCTCCAAAACCGTGAGTATAATATACCAAAATGACTGTCTCAATCCAAGGATCTCACTTCAACTGCTCGTGCATCTATTGGAAGTTTGTAGCCCATTTTATGGGAATTTAAAAGAACATGTCCGGTTTTAGGGGGTTTTGGGCCCGGATCGACCCGGACCAAGACCCCCTGTGTCAGTCTGGCCCGATGGGCGCGACCCAACCCTACCGGTGCGGCCCGGACTGGCCTGCGCAGCCCGGCCTGGCCTGGGAGGAAGGTTGGCCTGGCGCGGGCACGGCCCGTGTGGCCAGCTCGGCGTTGGCCGAGCTGTCATGGAAGGGGGGGGGGGGCGCTGCCCCCCTATTTTGAAATGGCGGCCCCCACGTGGAGGCCGCTCCTTTTGCCAGCCAGGGGTTATGACCCCCGGTCTTCTCCGAATGGTTAGCCCGGGTGGCTGGCCGGTTCCGCCGCCACGGGACACCGCGGTCCAGCCCCTCCGACGTGCCGGCGGCAGGCGGTTCTGGCCACCACTCCCTGCTCTGCCGCGACCGGAGGTCGCGTCCTTGATCCGACTGGCACAGCGCGACAACACCACGCCCCTCCGCCGCGGCCCCTATCCCGCCGCGGTCTCATGGTGATTCTCCGGTGCGGCGTGATGACACCGCACCCCTTTGTCGCAGCCCCGCTCCGACCATAGCTTCTTTCAGCCTCAACGGCGTGACGCGGCGACGCCGTGCTTCTTCGACGCATTCCTCCAAGTTTCTGCGTGGTGTCGTTGCACTGCGCCACCTTCTTTCAAGCCGTAACGAACACAAAAACAAAGGGAGAGGAGGGTCTTCCATGTTCGTGTGGTCCGAAATCCTTCTGTTATATTGATAAAAAGCCGCCTAAAGAAATTGACCATGAACAGAAAAGAATATTCACGAGCAAAATCAAACCCCTACCTCGATAACGAGTTGACGATCGATGAGCGTCGCGGAAAACGGCATCACAAGGTGTGGCTCTTTAGACATTGTCGAATATTGTCCGAGGTGAAATGGCGTCTCCCTTCCTTTGACACGGGAAAAAGAATGAAGGAAGGTGCATCGGTGTTCTTCACGCTCTTCAAGTAGGACAATGAAGTTCTTCGATGGTAGAACTCTCCCACTCTCGACACAACCAAGCAATGAAAATAAAATAAGGCTTTATCCTTTTTTATTACTTTTTACAACACTTTTAAAATTCAAACATTCATAATTTAATTCACTTCATTTAATTAAACATAACTTGTCAAAATTAATTGAAGTGATAAGTTGGCAACATTAATGACAAAAGTGGTTTTTGAAAAGGAGTTAAGGAAAAATAAAAAGGTTGGGGCCCGTTTGGGCACCACCTCATCTTAAATCATCTCAAGGGGGGTTAAAACATTGGTTGGTCCCACCCCAAATCCCTCACATTGGCTAAACCACTTAATAATGTGTAATAGAAATTGTAACATGATTTTTATTTCACTTTAATCTTAATCCCTTTTTTTAAACAATTAATTCCGAGAAAACACAACTCCAGAAAAGGTATTCCTAAGAAAAAAACCAATGCTGTGGTTTCATCGTTGCCCTCAGATTTCGATTCCAAGCACTGGTTTAAAAGTTAGGAAAATCCGCTCGTTCGTTCCCTGAATGTACCTGAGCTAAACATTGGAAATTGATTCTAGGAACACCGGGTCTCAGAATCAGGTGTCGTCAGATACTTCGTACTCGTAAAATCCCAAAGAAAATAAGTAAAAAAATTCCCTTGAAATTTATGGGTCTTTAAATGGTGTCTGACATGGGATTACCAAAAGACCTAGAGAATATATTGGTATCAATTCTCTAAAAAAATAAATATATTATGTTCATGATGAGAACTTTTGTGTGTTTATGAGGTATTCGTTATGGGTTTTCAACGTCATCTCATAACTATCCCACCATGACTGTGCTGATAACGAAAGGTGTATAGTTCCAGTGGATTGACAATTGTGAAGAGGAATTTTGGTGAGGTGAATAAGAATCTTAAAACATCTATATTACGGATACTACCTGAGATAGGTATTAGATACAAAATATAAAGTGACATATAATATGTTGGTTTGGGAGGATTATTGATGCATTTGGATTCAGTAGTAGATTGTCAATCATGTAACATAGTATACAACAAGTGAAACTACACAACTCCCAGCCTAGATATGGAATATGTGGTCCGCACATTGTAATGTGGGTGGAACTCTCTATTTGGTGTGTGATATTTTATTTAAAAATACCATCAATATCCTTCACTCTATCATCATATAGTGGATCATGAATCAAAGACAGAAGAATGAGGATGAGTAACTATAGATGCATTAAATTTATAATTGTTATGAATTTTATCTATTCAATGTCATTTTAGATGCTATTATCCATAATATGTAGTCAAAGATGTAGAATAGTGATATGTCTTTAGAGGATAATTGGTTATTGATGATCTTGTTTGATAACTAGAGGATAGACGGTTATGATGATTAGGGAATAATGTATTGTACTAACTTCGTGGTCACATTTTCTCTTATTGACTCGGTGAAATTAAGAAATTAATTAGTCTTATAGTGTGTCATTGTGATATAAAATATATTTCGAAATGTTCTATGAGCTGGGTGGACCTTGAGTGATGATAATTTAATCCTTGTGTGTAAGAGAATGGTACTCCCTCAATCTACTAAAGAGGGACTGATGAGAGCCTTCCATACCTTGTTATGGGTGTTATATCCTTGTGTGATGAATATGTGTCATGGTTTTTAAGTGATTGATCTAGAATCTAGAAATGATGTGGGACATTATAGGTTCTATTTCTTGATGTATTTTCTTACACTGGGTAAATTCTATGAACTATTGTCCTAGGGGTTTGTTTAGGGCACTACCAGTAGACATTTGAATGTTATAGGATACCACAATTGAAAATTTCATGAGTTTACTGATGACCCTATGAGGTCATGGTGTTTTCTAGGTGATTCTGGAACAGCTAATGAATGATGAACACTTTTGACTTATATAAGAGACTCATTCAGTTGAAAATAAATGAATTCTATATGTCGATGATATCATACACTAAAATGGATTCTCTTGACAATTAATTCAAAAATGAGTATTATTTTTTATTTTAAAATTTAAATAGATATTATAGAAGGACATAATTAATTAGTTGAGGTTGATAAAAATATACCATCATTATAAAAATGAACTATTTGATAAAACGATATGCATAATGGAGGGTATTCATAGAGATAGTGTTTTAAAATATAGCGGTTTAAGGTATGATAATATAGCATTTTTTGATATTTCAAAACAAAAAAATCATTAGACTTATGTTAGGTCCACTAGGTTAGAAACACTGAGAGGGGTGAATGAGGGTATAAATGAGAGAAACACTGAGAGGGGTGAATGAGGGTATAAATGATTAAAACAACTGCTACTATAGATCTAGTTTTGTTTTTTGACAAAAGTCTCTTCTCTCTTCTTCTCGTTGTAGAGTATGAAAAAAATACTCATACAAGAACATGACACATCAATTTTACGTGGTTCACCATCATTAGGATACATCCAAATAGCATACAGCAGCGATGTGCCAATTTACCATAATCACTAAAATAAAACTGTTGTTTACAATGCTTGGAGTGGAAACAATTTCCCTCCCGGTTTACAACAACTGAAAATATGAAAGCTCACATGTCTCTTAACTAAAGTGCGCTCACTTCTTCTTTAGAAGATCCACTCCTAGTTCAAATACTTAAAGGTCCATTAATTATCACAATTGAATACATATTTTTGAATATGTATATCATATACGAAATTTTCACTTTCATCCAATGATGAATACAAATTTACTATGGGTGTACTGGGAAATCTTACAACATTCGTCCAACCCTATAACAAAAAGAGAACTTCTCCAATCCTGGGGGGGCTTCTCAATACATGTCATTCTTCTCCAAACCTCAAACACAAGTGAACTCAAACTACATATACGACACTCTCCTTTCCAACTCATAATTGGGGTGACTCACACCCTTTTATACCCAAACCAATATTGGTGCACAATTATCAATCTGCGTATAAATTATGAATAACATAATACTTTCACAACCATACCACCACTTACACGACCAACCCTACTTGCATGACTAGAGATTGAATTATCTCTATGTGTTGATCTCTATAAAAAAATTTGAAGGGTATCCCCCTATTAATTGTAATTTTGGGAACCCAGAGTGTCGTCGGCAAGTCTCCTCCGGGTGCTCATGTGTAGATGCCTTAGCCTCTGTCTCCCTAGTCAACTAGAATTCCCAAAACAAAACATGGGATCCCCCTTTCATTTTTCATATTTTGATCATCTAATCAAGAAAAAAATATGGAACACAACTTACCAAGACACTAACACACTAGAGTACCAGTGCATTTTCCAAAAAACACTTTCCTCAATTTTTCGATTTTGAGGCCCAAAAATTTGGAAAACACAAAAAAATGGTGCCAACAAATATCTGCTCATTTGGTACCGCCCCCAGATCATGTATTCATTTTCAAGGTTCGTCTATAAATAAGGAATTGTCAACTACAACTCTTGAACACAAAAAAAACTGACCATTTAAACCCCCTTTGTCAATAAATTGTATATCGTGGTCTTCTTTTTCAACAAACACAACATGGAGGTCCACTTTTTCAACAAACACAATCACCTCAAAAATGATCCAATGATGCCATGAAGGATTTTTCCCAACAATATCCCCCTTTGGTTTTGATGAAAAATTCTTTCATAAAATGATAACTCGTTAACGCTTCATCCACAATTCACGTCTTTCGATTTCGACTGTGATCATAGATTCACTTAACACACACAATATGCCTGCATTAATAATGTTCGACATGAGAAAAAAGAGTAAATAAAAAGTTCATAAATTAATCCCTTCTTTTATAATGCAAATTGATTATACCAAACTGATACCAATTTCTAATTACTGGAAACCTTCAAGCACCATTCCAACACCTCTCTCCTACTTTTATAACTATCCTCAGTTGTCATGACATATATTCATTGATCAATAACTTTTAGCATCGTCAGATTTAATACTATCCTTCCTTATTTAATGTGTTCTAGTGTTGTCAAATCTATGATCTGGTTGATCAATTCAAACACCACATACTCTCATCATGGTGGTCCCCCTATCAGCTACTTCACATGTCATGATAAATGCCCCTACCTCACTACTCTACCTACTATCTTCTCCATGTGTATTTTTCATATACATTTTCTGCCTTCAGTAACCATTGTTTCTCCCCCTTTTGGAGTCACTCATTATCGAATTTTTCATTGAACCCAAAGGTCACTCCATTGTGGACTGAAAAAGTGTAGAGAACATAGATTTGTATAATTAATAAGACACGCAATACCTCTGGGAGAGGGGGGGCACTTCCACACCTTTTCAAGTGCGGGGTGCTGACTGGACTCCTAGAGCCAGCCAACACCTCTCAAATGCATCCTTGGGTAAGGCCTTAGTCATAATGTATGCAACCTGAAGATCTATAGGAAAATTATCATATGTCACTTTACCTTGCTCCACATTCTACATCATAAAATGATATTTTATCTCAATGTGTTTTTTTCCTTGAGTGATGGATATGATTTATTCTATGATTTATAGAACATGAGTTATCACACAAGATTCTGATCATATACTACACATCAACTCCCATATCATGAAGTTGTTTCCTCATCCACAATATCTGTGGGAGTTCGTGAGTGGACAATATACTCATCATTTATAGTTCTTAATGAAAGGAAATCATTTGTATTTCTTTTCAAAGAAATACAAAATCCACCATGATTGAAAGAACCTCCTGATGTTGATTTCCTGTCATCTTCTAAACTGGCCCAATCTAAATCATTATATCCCAATAAATCTAATTGAGATTATTCATTATATATCATTCCTAAATGCATTGTGTTCTTGATATACCGATGTATTCAATTCACTAGAAGTAGGTGGAATTCCATGGAATTACTTTAATATCTCAGATCATGGAATGTGGAGAATACGGTGTCAGGCCTTACCATTGTAAGGTATAGTAGACATCCTATAATTTGCCTATATTATGTTATATTAACCTCCTTGCCTTCGTCATCTTTTTTCAATTTCATCCGGGTAGCATTTAGATTCTTCATTTCATTGTAATTTTCCATTCTAAATATCCTTCGAACAACCTCGGAAAATTTGGATTGAAAGATAAATGTTCCATTCTTTCCTTTTGTTACTTTTAAACTAAGGAAAAATGTTATATTACCGGTTTTAGACATTTTGAACTCATGTTTCATGAATTTGAAAACCTGTCTGCACTATGCTTCTTCTTATCCTCTAAAAATTTTATCATCAACACATACTAGAATCATCATACTATGATTACTATCATCTTTCAAATATAAAGTGTAATCAAATCCATTGAATTGGAAACAAATATTATTTGGAAATTGATCTATTCTTAAATATCATGCTCTTGGGGCTTTCTTTAGCACATATAGTGCTTCCTTCAACCGACAAAAATTATTCTATTCTTCATGAATTAGAAAACCTTGTTGATTCTTAATTTAAAATTATTATTTCAAAACCCTATTAATAAATTTATATTTGACATCCATATGGAAAACTGTTAACTTCTGTTCCAGTGAAATGGATTGGAATAATATTATTGTCTTTAGCCTTGCAACTGGTACAAATGTCTCATCGTTATATATTCCCTATATATGGGAGTATCCTTTTCACAATATTCATTCTTATTTTGAATCACTATTTGATGTTCATTCATCTTGTTATGATAGACCCATTAAGTCCCAATGACATTCTTATCTACTAGCCTCAAAACAATCTACCACGTCTGATTCTTCTCAATATGGTATAGTTCCTCATTCAATGCCTGAACACAGATTTCACCTTTTGATGCATCATCAAAACATTTAGGTTCAACTTGTGATAAATGAGACTTCAGGTATAGTTACATCGTTCTTTTTCTTTGAACTTGCATTGTCTGATAACCCATAATATTATTCCTATCAATTTCTGCTCGACTCTTTGGCTTCATTGTAGATACAAACATAAATTATTATTGTTCATCATTAGAATCATCTTCTGAGTCATCATCTGGTACTTCTGCACACCCATGTGTTACAATCCTATTCATCAGTTTGATAAGTAAATTGTTCCATGTGCTATTTAATATTATCTACATTTTCCACAATAGTGACATCATTACTCTCAACTAATTTTCCTAGCCACTTTTTATAGAATTTGTATGCTTTTCTTTTTCATCAGTAGCAGAGGAATATCCCCTCATCTCCATGTGACTCAAATTTCCGATGTTTTTCTTTTTTTAGAATAATGAACTTACTACCATGGATTCAAAAGTATTTCATTTTTGGCCTCTTTCCATTCCATATCTCAAATAGAGTCCTTCCTTTCTTTGGAAAAAACAAATCCCTATTATATATGTAGACCAACGTCAATACAGCTTCCTTCCAAAATTTCTCTGGTTGATTTTTTTATAAGAATCATTCGAGACATGTTGTTGATGATAATATTCCTCATTTCAACCACTGCATTCTACTGGAGAGTCCTTACTGAAGAAACATGATTCCTTTTCCCATGTATCTCGAGATTGTCTTCAACCTGACTGTTTGTGAATTCCTAACCATTTTTATTACAAAACATCCTAATTTATTGACCAATCATCGTTTCAGATTCTCATCGATATAGTTTTAGGAAACCAAAGACCTCATACATATGTGAAATGACGAATTTTCATGATATTCTACTATAGTCATCAATGAAAAGAATGTGGTACACTTTAACGTCTATGGCTATTGATGAGATAGGTCCAAAAACATTTTCATGCACCAATTAAATCACTCTTATTGAATTGTTTTCATTTTCTTTTTATGTATTTCTAATAATCATCCATTGTTCACAAGAATAACATGTATGTGTATGATCATGTGATAGATTAGGGAGGTCTATAGCTACATCACATTTAGCTAGATCTTCTAGGAATGGTTATCATAGATGAACCGGTCATTTAATCCATAACTTGTTTTCATACTCTCTTGATGAAATGAACATATCTTCTTCTCCACTTACAAGATATAGAGTTCCCATTTTTCTTTTTCCCTATAAAACAATTGCACCATATTTTCCATTTATGATACACATATTATTAATAAATAATATATAATTACTTTTGTCATATAGTTGGATGACCCTATGATAATTTTGACTGATACATTCTACTAATAAGACATCTGCAAGTCTGATCACTTTTCCCCAAAACGCAGCCTTTCCTAACCCAAAAAATTTCAGTCCTTCATCATTTGAAAACATGAAAACTCTTTCTCTTTCATAATTTATACCTATAAAAAGATAATTATTACCTTTCATGTGGGATGTAAATCAGCTATCAAGGACCCATTCACCAGAACGGTCTGATTCTGTAAGGTAAATTCCATCAGCACCTACCTTCTCATCCATTTTCTTCTTGATCCATATTGTTTCCTTGAAACTCGTTATAGATTAAGAATAATCATATTTCATAGAGTATGATGAAAAAACATTATCTTAAAATACTGAAAATATATTCTTTCTTCATAGTTCACCTAATGATTTTTTGATCTGCTGCTTGTGAATAGTTTGGTTCTATATTTACACATTTCCCTGCATGCCTGATGTACAATATATGGACATGTGTCAAAATACACCATAACAAAAACAATTTTTCTCAAAAGATATTCATGAAAATCAAACTCTATTTGGATTCTTCTGTTGCTATTGTTCTTTTCTATAACACTTAGATATGGAACACATATATTTTGAATGAACCATCCTTAAAAAATAATAACACCTGATATATGGTTCATTATTATGTGTCACTTCTTCATTTTTAGATTCCACAAGAGACCTATGAATATTAATATAATGCTTTGTTCACAAATAAACATTCAATAATTGAATGATATCTTGTATTCTGACATCAACATTCACATCATTATGATTTCGGTCAATCCCCACATCATCCCTAGAATGTAAACATAATTGATGCTCCCATTCTATTGGTCCATTATTCTTCACTTCCAATTTTTCAATCTTTTGAGTGATTTTCATTGGGAATGTAATATAGGGAGTCAAGATTTTTCCTTGATCTGTAAATTTTTATTGAAGGATTTCTAATTAATCTTCATGTTATTAGATTTACTTGATTTAATCATTTATTTTTCTATTTATTCCATCAATCTCCCATCCATATTCTCCAACCTTAATCTTATGTCCATCAAAAAATTTAGAGCTCTCTCACCTGAAAGACATATGGTTTTCAATTTCTTTTACCAACTCAGACATCTCCTCTTCATATTTTTGAATGTAATGTTTGGAATCAAGTACCACCTTGATTTCCTTCTATTTTTACTCTCTAGAAAACAATTTCTTTTAGAGATGATTATAATTTATCATTCATGTCAAACCTTTTTTCAATTTCCGAACTTTCTCCATCAACGTTAGTATCATTAATTTTCTGAGAACTACTGACAACTGAAACCATATAATTCACTCCACAATCTGTATTGTTCTCTATATCTTCAACCACATCATCCTCAGACTCATCTGTACCACCATATTCTTGAGAAAAAAGATTCATTTTCTTAATGAAATACCACTTGAATTGTTTCTTACCTTTCACATATTCTGATGTATTCTTCTTAGGAATTTCAATTTAATCCTCATCAACTTCATGATACTTCTTGGGGTACCATACAGAAAGGTGAAAAAATTTTCCTCATCTAATCCAAGAAACTGGACGTTTCCCTTCAAACATTCCTTTTCCTCTTTGATGATTTGAGGAATGAAATGAAATCACACGTTCAATCTCTTCCTCTTCCTAAGAATATTCAATGGTGAGCATCTTCAGGGACTTGAATGACACAAATTTATATTTCCCCATTTTTCACATCATCATTATCATCATTTATCACTTCATATGAAATAAGGTTGTAGTGTAGGTTATACAATTTAATCTATTTCATAACATTATCTTCCAAAACTGATACCTTCAGATTAAAATAATGTGAATGATTCTTCAAAATGCACTTCAAAATCATTAGGTCTTTATATACATCTCCAATATCTTTTCTGTATTTCACAAAAACATTTACGCTCGCAATGAATGCATTAGCAGACTCATTAGGGATCATTATCATATCATCATACTTGTTCCACAACAAATGCAGCTTTTACTCTCTTCCCTTTTATTCTCCTTCATATATGCTAAATATATTTTGCCTCGTAACCTGTGGTGTTTTGAGTGACATCACCTTAATATATATTTCACTAGATAGGGCTCCCCTTAATGCATTTATTCACTTCTCATCTATATGCAGTTCCTTTCTTTCAGCCTCTATTAAAGAACCACTATTGATGTATGTAGAGATACCATGAATTATTGCTTTAAAAGAAATCATTCCAAAAGATCAAAAATAGTGTGGCATCCAATTCATGCATAATTTAATGTTGTTCCCATCGATGATCAGAATCCCTTTATGACTGGTGACCTCAATTGAGGGAGAATACTGCTACTAAACATTCACTATGGAAAAAATTATAAGGTACACTAGGATAGATACCATGAGGGGGGTTAATCAGGGTTTGAATGGTTAAAAACCCCCCTATTGATGTTGATTCATTTTTTGAAAAACAAATCTTCTCTCTCCTTCCAATTGAATTGTATGAGAAAATCATAAAACAAGAACAAGAAAAGAAATTTATATGGTTCACCCTCCCTGGGCTATGTCCATGGTGTGTACACCACGGATGTTTCGATGTAAAAAATTCACTAAAAGCACACTCATTCTTTCAATGTTCTGAGTGAACTCACTATCCCACCTATTTTACAACGACACACAATATGAATGCTCATTACTCTCTCAATGGAAGTGTGTGTACTAGTTCCGTAGAAGATCCACTCACATTTTAAAGACTTGTAGGTCCCTTCATCATCCCAAATGAATACATATTCTTCTATATGTAGATTCCCTTTTGAAGTTCCAACTTCTTCCAATGATGAATACAATTTTACCATAGCTGTAATGAGAATTCATCCTACTTTTGTTCAACCCTAGAATGACAGGTGTGCTTCACCAAGGTTGTCGTGCTTCTCAATGCATGAAATTCTTCTCCAATCCAGGCGAACAAGTTCCATCAAAATAATTGCATGAACTTATTTTTCCAACCCAGAACATTGGTGTCTCATGTCCATTTACTCCCAAACCAATATTGTCATGCAACTATCAATTGGCGCATAACTTCGGAATGACATAATACTTGTCTGACCATACCACCACTTGCACGATCGACACTACTTGCATGACTAGAGATATAATTCTTGCTATTTGTTTATCTATATTAAAAAATAGTAGGGGTAGAATTATTTTTATAAGAATTTTTGGAACCCATAGTGTCATGAAGAAGTCTCCTCCTGGTGTGCATGTCGAGCTGCCTTAACCTCGATCACCCTAGACACCTTGGATTCCCAATAAAAAACATGGGAGCCCCTCTTTCCTTTGTCATATTTTGATGTTCTGTTCTTGAATATCATATGGAGAACAACATTCTAGACCTCCAAGACACTGGCACACAAGTCCTTTTTCCCAAAACACATTTGTCCATTTGTCGATTTAGAGGACCAAAAATATAGAAAACAATGAAAAACGGCACCACCTTATATCATCACATTTTGTAACTCCTCCAGACCAACCATTACATTGACGAGTTTCACCTATCAATCATGTATTGTCACCAAAAACTCTTGAAAATGAAAAATCACTATGTAAACCTACAATGTAATGAAATTGAACATCATGATATGCTTTATCAACAAACACAATAACCTCAAAAATTATTTAGTGATACCATGAGGCATTTTTTACCAAACAATTTCCATTTATACGGAACCCTATGAGGCACTTTATGGGAGGTTATTTCATTCATTTATTGATAGTAATGAGGAAGGCGATGTAGATGTTGTGGTTGATAATTTGGATTAGGAGACCTTTAAGAGGGTGGAAGTGATTTAAAAATGGTTGATCACAGTTCACAATATATTGATTTCATTTTATGAACAAATGTGGAGACCTTTGGAGTATGGTGTTGGTGATTTGGTTATGTTTAGAGTGATTATTCGATCATGAAATCTATTTCTATGGAAGAAAGAAAAGATAGAATAACCATTTTCATATCAATCATTACCATTGAACAAAGTTGGATAGTGGCATAACATTTGGACCTTATTCCACATTATTTAGGTACACACAATTTGTTTCTTGTGTCTCGTATCTAGAGATAGGTATCCAATCCTACACATTTCATCCTCTCTAGTGATGTTTAGTCAGATCCTACAATATCATATGAGGAGGATAGGATGCATATTACTGACAGGAGATAGAAGGCCTTACATAGGATGACCAAACAACTTTTTAGTATTTGGTGGCTACACGAATGGGTCAAGAAAGAGTAATGGGGTGGTGGAAGTATTATGTTTGTGTTTATTGGACTGAAAAATTTGAGAATGACTTATAGAGTTACATATCTAAGATGAGATGTCTATAGAGGGGTATAATTTTATTATGCACAATATTTAATGATATTAAGACTCCATTTGTAAATAATGTATATGTATATAAATGTAAAAAAGTAGTTTTTAATACAAATCACACAATAAATTAAATAAATGTTTCATGTATGGGTAGAAGCCTCCATAATACATTGAAATAATGTGTGGGATATTTTTAGAGTTGATAATTTAGTTGGTGAAATATTTATAGGTCTGTGGAGGAACAATATTTATATAAAAACATATTAAATATATTATTACCCACAAGCATAGTATTTCCATAAAAATGGATCATATTTCAAATGATTTATAAGATGGAAAATCTGATATCTCCATTACATCTAGAGCATTGGATATACCTTAGGCGTAATATAACCATTATGCACATTGGTTTTCTGGTTAGATCCAACAAGAGTCTAAATATAATATATTACTCATTCTTGGTTTTTCTAAGTTAAAGGTATATCTCCCAACTGATGGTTAATATTGTAAAATTGAGACTGTAATTTGGTCTCGAATAGATGTTATACCATAGGTTAAACATTACCTTTGTGGGCATAAGGTGTTTAGTAACATCTCACATAGGGGTAATTTTTTAGGCTTATTTTATTTTATTTTGATAAATTTATTATTATTATTTATATCATTCTCCTATTATACTAATTATGTGTTTTTAACGAATTTAAATAACGAGATATGGAATAAAAGCATTAAAGGATTATTCAACATATTATCACATATTATTAATATGTGATTATCATCGGATAATTTATTAGTAATTATCAAATGATAATTATAATAAATTATAAAAAGATAATTTCATCAAATTATTAATGGATAATCAATAGAAATAATGAAATGTTTATTATTTCCAAATTATCATTAGATAATTACCATGAATTATCAAATCAAAATTTTGAAAAATTATCAAAGATAATTTTTTTTTATTATTGGAATATAATAATATGGAATTATCATAATATAATTTATTATAAATTAAATTATGATAACTATGAATAGATAATTTATCAAAAAGGTAAAATGCTAATTTTGGACCACTATCCAGGATAATTATATAGTTTCATACTTGAATAATTATGAAGAACAACCATGAATATTCACAGATTAATGAATATAAATAAATATTATCTTATGTAGTTCTACAGATAATCTTGTGGGGAAGACCTCTAGAACTTGCGTTGACCTATAAGAAATTAAATAATATCCAAGAGTAATAAAGAATCCTCACATGTGACATTTTATTTATTTTTTAAATAAATTTTTTTTATAGGAGAATAAGATGAATGTTGATCATTGACATATTGAAAAATTTTATAATAAGGCCCATGAGAAGGAGTTCTTGACTATAGAGGTTTCCACACTTGTGCAGGTTTATCCTTTCGTTTGAACGCATTGAATATTAGGTAGGAAGTTCTATAAACTATTGGGCTCTTTTTTATCATTGTTTTCATGACATTATTTTTGTTTTGAACTAACTGATGATTGCGCCTAATAGTTATAGAATTTGGGTGTGTGTGGGGATCGTGTTACATATTGTGATATATGTTCCAGGATTATTGTTATTGTATAATGTCTCCAACTTTCATTATGATCACATGTATTTATGTGTTTCTATTATATTATCATGACAATTTCTATTACTTGTATTATCTACTATGTAAGTGTGTTACTATTCAATGGAGGATGTTAATAGTATTTTAGAATTGTTGAAATTGTCCATTGTTTATCCCTAAAATGAATAGTCTATATATTTTGAGATGATGATGATGATATACCTAGGAATAGGGTTGGGGCCTGACAATTTAGGGTTTTGACTCAATGTAGCACGCTAGGGGAATGATAGTCTGTGCGATTGAGTAGAGGTAGCGCATTTAGGATATGAAGGTTTGGGGGAAAACATTGAGGATTGATGTGGTAGGTCCATTAGTGGGAATGACCTATGATTGAGCCAAAATATGTTGGTCAGGGGGCTAGATCCAAATTGATTCCATGATTCCACTAGGAAATGTATTCAAAACATAGTGGATTTTTCATTCTCATTTATGGAATTGTATGATTATCCTTCTACCATCAAGAACAAATATGTACAACCAGGGGTGTTTGGCAGCCTACTGTATAAGGTCCTATATTATTCTATGATAAATAGATCTTTTTAATTCAAGATATATTTTTCATAATTGATCTAATATATGCTCCTAATGAAGTAACATGAGTTTTGGGGGGATTTTCATTTCTTATTTGGAGCTAAAATTGTTGGAGAAAAAATATGGTCTTTAGGGTTAGTATAAACCAAGCATCCTAGTCCTGAAGGTTACTTATTTTCAATTTGGTTGAACAGTGAGTAGAAAAGAGTGAATGACATCCCCAAATTATATTGGAATATATACGATTTTTATTAGTGGCATGAATCATATTTTATGATTGGTTTCCCAAACCATGAACATGAACTCTGAATGGTATCTCCTGATGCTGATAAGGGAGTACAGTTTGAGCATAGTTTTCCAAACTATGCATCTAAACCGTGAGAACCAATTAAAAGGAGTGAACTCTCTATTTTACCCTTTGACCTTCTAAATGATTAAACCCCTTTATTATTAATAATTTTCCACATTTATGGGATCCCTTTTTCCTTTGAAGAGATACTATGATAGGCTTGGCTATATATTTTATTTACGGAATCAGATTCATTCATCATTCCTCTTGAGGGATTTGTTCAGGTGAATTCTACCTGCATCTAGTGAATTAATTCATTTATATTAGTATCATATGAGTCATTTTAGTGCATGATAATTATCACTATTTCTAGGGTTTTTTTCTATTATTTCATTTTCTCTTGATTGGAACCGAATCATTGGTTAATACTGGATGAGTGTTATAACATAGACGTATGTTAGGTGGTTTTTAACTTCTCTTCAATGATTGGTATTTTATATACAGTGTTTATATTGTGCTATAAGAACATAATTTATAGTGTTTCTCTTAAATTGAATAAATTTATTGAATAAATTATTTGTATCCTTTATTAATTTCAGACATTTTAACTTCCCAGCCCAGCTTACCCTCAAATTGGTAGCTAGACCGATCTCCACTTGACCTTAAGCACATCTCCACGTACAATAGAGTTTGCTGATTAACAACAAAGGGCTATGGATAGTATGTGGGGAGACTATAACCTCATATTTAGAGTTCACATCAGAATAGATACATATGGACAACAGCGTAGGCCTATAATACAATATTCATCTTAATAATGAATATGGGCAATGCTAGTTTGTACAATGAATACATGTCATGGTGATACATATTATAAAGATGTAAACAAAACATAAATCTTTACATTAAAATTAAAAAATAATGAAAAGACTCAATGATAAAAATGAGATCTGCATGAGCATCCTGAGTTCATGATTGTTCCTTTCCTCCTAACTCCCACGTACAAGTAACATTCAAAAAAAAAATGGTCCACAGCCTTGCAAACAAGAATGTACACTCCGTTAACCTGGTGTAACAGTGGGCCAAGTAGGGTGTGAGATCTACATGTCAGCTGGCGAGAACCACCATTTTTTAGTTTAACTTAAATAATGCAGTATGAACAATTGGATATAGATAAATCAATGAAATAAAAGAACTGAATAAATAACTAACAACCCATCTAGGTTCCAAATGGACACATGATCGTGACATCTGCTTCAACATGTAGCTAGAATACGAGTCTATATAAGAATTCTAAAATCATATTTCTCAATCATAAATACATTTCAAAAAATTAACAATTATTCTCTTTTTTGTAATTTATTGTCTCCAAGGTTCCCATGGTATCTCGTACCTCAATGAAAAAATTTGATCATGTCAGAATTCTAATAAGTCAAAATCTTTATTTATTTAATCGCATTTAATTCGAGTTTGATCGGAATCTCTCATTCATTTCATAACTCATTCATATAATATACTATTTCTGTAGAACACCTGGTCTAGAACCTAAAACCTAGATCATATATTTATTCAGTGGGTGTTAGAATGTAATGTCAAACACCTATTTCTCATTCGATGTAGATTTCTATGTCTAAAACCCTTACATCTGAGTGCTTAGATAATTATTCAGGAGGAACATCATGTCTATGTACCAAATTCTACATTGGTCTAGAATTCCATGTCTAGCTCCAAATTTTCATCATTAATTTGATAAGAATTGCGGAGGAGTTCCATGTCTATGTCCCAACATCTACATTGGTATAGAATTCCAAGTATAACACCCGTATTCTCATTTATTTACATAATTTGATAAATATTGGGGAGGAAAACCGTGTCAAATTCGCAATATCATATATTGGTATTGAATTCCATGTCCATCACCTATTTCTCATTCATTACTAATTCAACAATTTGTTAATCCAAGCATAATAATAATTTCCTCATGAATTATAAACCAACATTCCCTTACCAATCCAACGTGAAGTAAAACATATCAATAACCATTAGATATCTACATCATTTACTAATTCCACAATTCTATTAGGTAATTCATCAATAAAGTAATCTATTTACAAAAATCTCAATCAATAATTAATTTTACACAATTAATTATCCAAAACATTACAGCAAGATAACGTAATTAATACACCACTAATAATATGAATTTATCCAATGTATTATATTAAAATTTATCCACCGATTAATTATATCAACTATCCAATAAAATATATTATAATTAATCCCCTTATTAATAAATATATTCCAATTTTAGGCACATAATTAATTCACAATTAATTTTTTCATTATAACTCTCATCATTCCATAATTAATTATCAAAATAAAATATCAAATTATCATAATCAGTTCTCATAATTAACTATTTTTAATCAATAGAATAGTATGTAATTAATTAACCACTATGTACCTTACATAGACAAAAATCATCTCATAATTAATTTCCCCCAATTAATTATCTTTACACAACAAATTAAATATCTCAATTAAAATTATCTAGGTTCATAATTAATTGAAAAATTAATTATGTTAACTTATCTAATTGAAATATCATAATTAGTTCTGTGATTAATAATATCAAATCATCCATCCCAATACTCATAAATTCTACATAACCCAAGTACATAAACCAAAAAGGGAAAAATATTAATTCATATAAAATCATGAAAAACGAACATGTGACTCTAAAAGTAATGTTTTAAACATGAAGGTAGCACACCTCCATTAATGGGGTTTTATTAAAAAATGTGATTGTATAATCTAAAAAATGGTTTATACCTATATGAAATTTTCTCTAGTATTACAGTCAACATTATCAAATGTAGTAGATTGAAAAAAACAGAAATTTCCTTAAAAAATCAAAGTTTATGACCCAACCTTACGTAATTGTGCGAGCCAACTCTTTCTATGATAAACATTAAACTCCTCACACACATGCACATCAACAAAAGTGTGTTCACAATTATAATTCCTGATTGCACCTAAAATCAATTAACATGATCTAATAAATAGTGAGGAGAAGACCAATGCACAACCTTATAATTAACCATAACACATTTAAACCATAATTACCTTATTTAAGCGTTGAAACCCCCAATAATGGTTATTGAGTGTTACCCCCCTTTGACGATGGTGAACTTAATCGAGACGAACTACCATGACTTCAGTGGCGGTTGTTGAAATATGGACCAATGGGTCCAGAGACATCATTTACACTAGATAGAATCGAACAAGAAGAAGAAACTGAAAAAATATCAGGTCTAAGGGTTTCGGCCTAATGGAAAACATGTGGAGAAGAGATAAAATAGACGATGTGAAAAACCAAACATGAGAAGAAGGATGTACCACAACAAGATGAACATCTGAAGGAAACAACATAATACATTGCGTAGAGAGGTAGTAAGGTTAGGGAGTGCTGCTCCTCCACTATTGGAGAACAAGGGGAGGGGGTCCCTCCTTACCTTATTGTGAACCTCCATCTTATTTCCTCCCTCAAATGACACCAATTAGTTTTATTATAATTCATATAATAATAATAATAACAACAACCATATTATTATTATCAATTTAATTTAAATGCATCATTAATAAACACTATAAATCCCCCACTACACATCATTTAATTAAATTCATCTCCAAGGAATTTTATCACATAAAAAATACTCTTTACCTCATTAAATTAAATTCCCTTCAATGAATATAATTAATATCACTCCAACTCATTATTATTTAATTAAATTCTTCCACCCTCAAATTTAATTAAATCATTTCCCCCAATTTTCATTAAATAATTATAATTATCCTATCCATGAATTTAATTAGTTAAAACCTAAACTCCACATGTTTTAATCATTTCATTAAATTCCATTCACCAAGATTTTATTAAATAAAATTTCCACCTGTTATCATTTAATTAAATTCAATCCACAATAATTTAATTAAAAAAACCCCTATACGAATTAATGGATTTAATTCATTTAAACCATGAATTTAATCATTTAAAACCCTCACTTCATGAAATTTATTTAAATACCTCGCATCCAAGACATTAAATAAATAAATCAACATTAAACATAAAACATGTTATGCTGCATGATTTGTCTCCCATGCTCTAGAAAACCATGCACCAACCGTGCAGGAAATTATATCTAAAGAACATACATCACATGGTTGATCCCGCTCGGTTTTCCAAACTACGTGAAAACCATGTGAGAACCTCTATCTGACCTTTATAAAGCTACATAGTTTTACCTTCATGGTTTGACCAACTCTACACAACCCATGCAATTTCCACATCGAGGTTTCGTTCACCCAAAACCCATTGTTCCCCCATAAATCTCATCAATCCTTTAACCGCACCATTTATCAACACTTTTAAATGGTCCAACATCATGAAACATCCACATGAAGCTTTATTTATGACCAACCTATCCAAAAAACCAAAAAGATCAAAAACAGTTGTAATTTAACCCAGTTAAAAAACATAGGACTTTATACACATTGTTACATTGTACAATTGGTGGTTATTAACCTCGACATGGAACAACCATGATGTTTTTTTATGTTTCTACCCCATGTTATAGCACCCTATTGGTTGTGTGTGATCTCTCATTTATTACATGTAGTTTTTATGATAATTTAATGCATTTTATTATAAATTTTATGCCTCATTTTCATGTGACTAATTTTTATCCAATGGTTAAACTTTTAAATCATAAAATGTAAATGTGTTGGAATTACACATGGTATGTGAATGATAATGAAATGGGTTATAAAATTAGACGATGATTTGATAATGGTAGTAGATCCATTGGATATTTCTACTCCTAAAATGCTGATTCTATTATAATATAAAGAAATCTTTCTCTATGGATCTTGATTATAGAAGTGGATTCATTCAATATTATTTCTCATATGATCTATACTCAATATGTTTCTATGGAAATTTCTACTCCATGAATTTGGTTAACGTTGGATTACATGTACATTGGTACTCCTTGAATCTGACTATCCTGGACTCACCTTGGACAAACTCTGGTAAAAATCATCACGGGCTCCCCCATGTTATTACCATGTTTTTGTGAAGATAATCATAGGAGTAAATGGGATGCCCTTGTTTTTTATACCTTAGATTCGACCCATGTAACTATAACACCATGGGGATTATTGGGTTTTTATTCATTAGATAAGGACATCGAGTTATAACCCTTGATTACAAGACATATTTTGTTATGGATAATATTTCAGTGCTTTAGGATTCTTGATTTTAGTTGTCTCATGTTTCTAGGTTCTTGATTTCTTATCAGATGGATCTATTTTTCGATGGTCTTGATCTCACCTGATTTTAGAATATTACTTTTATTTTTGTTATACATGTGATATATTTCCCACTACATCATTTTTTATACATATACCATAACACCCAAAAATTCTTAAGTTAGAAAAATTTATTTGATAGTTTGTGTCTCACGCATCACCAAGCACATAAGGGAATATAATACCACAAGACGTTAAAATATATTTAATATTTTAAATAATTTAAATCTATAATATATCTTGTAATGAAAATGATAATGGGTTAGAATTCCTCACATAAAATAACAAGTTTATTCAAATGGCTTGTGATACATGAAAGACAGAGTTTTACCAAATAATGATATATTTTTATTTTTATTTAACATAATAATATATAACATAGTAATTAAATTAGTGGATAATATAAGGGAAAACACGTTCATTATAATATATCGTTACAAAAAATATAAAATTATTCCAGTGGTAATAAATTTCATTTAAATGAATATAAAAACCTATTAAATATAATAGAAAATATTATTATTTTAATGATCAGATAGTTGTTTTACATTAAAAAATTAATTTTATTGAAGTTACTGAGTGATATTAATTTTTTAAAAAATTAATGTATTCAATAAAAATAATTTTGATATTCACCCATTAGATTTTATAGGCTTAAGAAAATAACACAATCAATATTACACATAAAAATGTATATTTTTGTAAATGTACTTTAGCCGCCTTTTGAGGGAGAACCGTTTTTAAATGAAATTTTTGACCCTTTAATAAATATAATAAAGAAAAATTCACTTCAAATTGTATATATAAACATAGAAAAAATTGGAGGGTGACTTTTTTGGTAATTTTTTGGATGTTTTATTTTTTTTAAAAAAATGGTAAATACTAAAATTTAGTTCCAAACTGCTTCTCCATATAATTTATTTATTGGGGAAAAATATATTTTAAAAAAGATTTAATTTTTTATTAGATCATATTTTTATATTTAATCTATTTTTGTTTAATGGAATCAATTTGACCTTGAAATTACCTATAAAAACACGTCATACTTTTAGACATTTTCCTTAAAAACAAGCACTGTCATCCTATTAGTGATATTTTGTTTTGTTTTATTTCCCACATTGATTTTATTGGAATTTGGAAAAAGGATTCTATATTTGGAATAATATTAATTTATAATTTCTAGTAATTTCTGCATATTGTTTACTATAATTACTACTAAAATTTATTAAAATTAATTATAATGATTAATGTAAAATTTAGTTTAATAAGCAATTAAACCTTATTATAAAGGGAAAAAATGATCAATAAACATTTCAAATATCCATTATATGGTAATATTTTGACCCTATAATCCCTTTTATAAAAATTAAATCATTATTACTTCCACATTCCATGGAAAACATGTGGTTAGAATTCCCTTTGCCAAATTTTTCAAAGGTGCCACTCATACTCGAGTATAAAAGGCATCATCTCCTCTCACATACTCACACGTCTCAATCAACTTTTTCAAGAACATTATATTCAAAAATATATCCTAAAAACCCATATTAATAACATGGAAGCCTACCATTTGTATAAAAAAATCCTAGGAATTCTTTTGGCACAAACCTAAAGAAGTTACCTGATTAAGATGTAACATCTTTCCTCGACCTATTTTATTGAATTTCGAATCAACATCCCCTTAAATATACTTATTAGGTGATAATATAACATAAAATGTTTAATAAATATACTAATATGTTGTTAATATATTTTATAACCTATAATTACACAAGAATACATTTAATGTGTAATGAATATAATGTTTATGTGTGTGGTTAACGACAGCTTCACAAAACGTTGAATGTTCATTTTTCCTTTCACACGTCTCAAGGTGCTAATTACGATGGAAACTTTATTTAAATATATATATATATATATATCCATTATTTATTATTTATTTATGATTCTTTAAATCCTATTATAATAGATAGATTTATACATTCCATTTTGTGTAAATATGATAACATCATTGTGGAAGTGTGGACTACAACGTCCCCGAAGCAATGTTACTCACTACACGCCATACAGAGAATATATAAATGATGGTGTTAATATTAATAATTATCATATTTGACATATATATGGTACACGATTTATAATATACATATTAATTAATTATAATTAATTCTTTTAATATGACAATGAAATGAAAATAGCATTCATGAATATAAATAGGACCTATAATATCCATGAACTGTGAATTTTACTTATTATCTAAAAATTTTATAGATTATAGTATATACATATTTAATTAATAAATGTGATAATAATATCATGTTTTACATTTTGGAGATGATGAAATCATGATCTATGTAACAGGATTAGTAAATAACAAGTAAAAACACAGTTGAGAAAATTAGGCAATTAACACCTGAAATAATTAATATAACAAAATATTTTCAAAAATGGTTAATAATACATTATAATAAGATTATATATGATATTATAAACATGATTATGGTACTATTATAATTTACTAATATATTTTAGACCACCACAAATTTTGATAAATTCCATGAAACAAATGAAAGATTACATTAATTAATTTCCTCTAAATTAACATTCCATTTAGGCTTATTTTTGTTACACACTATTTCCTTTTTTTTATATACTACACATATACATGTTATTTCATGAATGTAATTATTATAATGATATTATATGTTTTATTTAATTCTAAAAGAATTATAATTTAAATTATTCAAAGTGGTATGTCACACATTGAAATCTTTAAATATTATTTTTCCTCACGAATTATTTAATGTAAAAACCATCATTTTTACTTATCCTAAAATAAGGAATAACTAATAAATCCATAACATATATTCAGTATGTATATTTCATAAGGATCGTTATTTATTTTATATAAGTGAAATTCTTTGGACATGCAATACACATGTTGGGGACCCTTTATGTCATCCACTATGGGGTGGATACTAGTTAAGGAAATCCCCTTAATGCATTGATAACCTCATGAGATGAATTAGTTGGCCAATTCAGAATAGGTAAACTATCTCTTGATGGAAAATTTTCATTTTCCAAGAAATTAAGTCCTATAATAATTAAGAATTTACATTATTGAGAATGAAGTTATAATTTATCGATGAGATTTTGAGTCTACATACCTATGGATCCATTTCATTTTTATTTTACTAATTTAGTAGAATGTGTGTTCGGTTTCGTACCTTAACATATTGATATTATCATACCTTTTTAGTTTAATGGAATTTTTTATCAATTATTTACCATTCTATCTTAATTAATTTCTATTTATTCATTATTTATTCATCTTTAATTTACCTTAATGATCATTTGATCATACACTTATTATGATTCATTTCCCAAGTTATGAATAATAAAATTTTGAATAGTAATTCAAAGATGTTGTTTATTTCTTTTTATTATTTGTCATGTTTTTATTTCATATTTCTCAATGTATTTTGGGTATCATGTGTGTAATATGGAATTCCATGATTTATAAATTGATCAATCATTCATGATTTGATTCCTTGTAATCAATCCAATTTAATTGATTGTAGACACTGATTTTAGGATTTGCGAGGTCTGTGTGCTATAACTGGTATCCAATGAAGCTTAACAACATCAATGGAATACATATTTAGAAAAATTATATTAGGTAGAACAACCGTAAGATAGACAATGAGTATAATTATATAGGAACGTCCTAAAATTTTGTTATGGTAGATATTAGGTGGGTATTCCTAGAAATACCTAACTTTTTTGATACTAAAGATGGAAGTGGTTCTAGAATAGATATAGATAGGATTAACAACTCTGATGAGTTATGTCGTGCCTGAATCGATGTAACCTGGTACAAAAAAATAGGCCTTACTATACACCCACTTTTACAATTCTAGGAGATATGATTAGGATAATTAACTTTTTCATTACAAACCATTATAAGGTACTTTAAGATATCCCAAAATAAATATTGTTTATGATTGTTCGATTATCCATGAATAAGATGTTATGTTTATGTTTTGTGTTTCTCTATATTTATGATTATAAAAAGATCATAATTTGATAAGCTAATCTAGTATATGGCATTTCATATTAATGGAACCTGGAAGGAAGAGGTGTGTCAACACGTGTGGTCAACGTGGTTGTTTTCCTCATTTGATAGTAAATGTACCATGTATTAGAACTGATCAATATCTAGATATATAAGGAAATCATAATTGGGTTATGAACCATAACCATTCCTTAATTGAGAATCTATTCCACAGAGAAAGTTTCATGTACTGGAGCGCATTATAATATAGAATCCCATAATGTTTAGTGGGAATACTATACTATTTGTAGTTGATCATTATATTATGACTCTAGAAAATATATTTACATCAATAGGATGTAGGGAAAAGAAAATTGTTGAACTTCTAGTATACTTTCTGAATACTAATGCAGATCGATTAGGGTTATTGATCCAAAATACTATGGAGAAAGTAGAAATTCTACTAATGGAATAAATAAATTATAGATAAAAATTCTTCGAAAAAATAAAAACTTATATGAGGAGGAATTTCCATAATTTAATGAAAAATGATGAAGAATGTGTTGTAGTGTATGCATCTACCTTAGTATGATTATGCAAGTATGTAATGGATTACATACGCAACATGGAATGCAAGAATGACCACATCGTTGGAGATCTATTTCGATATCTTCAAAAATCACTATTTTTATGAATATCACATCATTCGAAGGGATTGTTTTATTGTGTCCCAATAGCCTATATATTTAATGGACATGATGTAATGTCCCAGTCTTGAGTTCCCACTAAAGGTGCCATATTCCCAGTTGGTCACATGGCCTCAAGTGCATTTCCCGAAATCACAGAGGCTACCAACTAGTTGTGAGGGAATTGGGTGTGATAGTGTAGAAAATATCCCCTCATTGGTAGTGTAACAGATGGTAAACAAATAGTATATATTAGAAGAAGAAATACAAATCGTACAAAGAAGTAAACAATGGATGTATGATAGTATAAACAACTGCAACAAATATATAAATAAATGATTCATTTCACTGATATCTAGGAAAGCATCCAAAAATGTCACAATTCTAGAAATACATCTTTGAAACCCATGTATTGATAGTAGTAATCTCCTACCGAATTGCAAGCATCAGCTTAGTCCCATGATCTCCTACTACAAAAAAAAATCATGTACTAGATGATGATGGGTGATTTCATTTATCTATTCCAACAACCATATAATCTGTTTGGGCCCAATAGCATGTCCCAAATAGTGTGAGAGATGAATCCTAGTAGGAAACCACAAAAAGATCTACGTCCAAATGACAGTGAATATATATAGAAAGCAATATTCAAAATGATGCAATAATCTGAAAAGTACTCAAAAGTACACAATCCTATATATTCCTATTACATTCATTTAACATTATTAATTATTAATTCCATTGAATAATGAAATCCTGGGATCTAGCATATTCCCCGTATCCCCCATATAATAGAAAACCAGATGTCTCAAAACACCATCAAACAAACAACTATAGCTAATTCTAAGATTGTATTTTTGATTGGCAGGCTTTTAACATTTATTGAACATTCAAAAGAAACCCTCTAGGAAAGTAATCACAACCTAACCCATATGATTCAAAATATCATCAATTCAATATAATAATGTCCCTATTGGAATGTTCACATAGAATAACACCATTGGTACCATATAGAACTAATAATTTACAAACAACCACCTTGGTAGCTCTCACATTGATTACCCCCTTCTTCTACATAACAATAATAATTTATAATGACCCCTGGTAGCACACAAAGTCAATTCCCTATGGTCCAACATTCATTTATTAATGACCCTCTGGGTACCTCTCATGATCAATACCCCTATGGTCATTGAAATCATTGGAACTCTCATAGTACTACAACTTGTTCATCAAAACAATAAATTATGAATAAAAGACCCTACTATGGGAAGCTCTCATAGTCAATTCCCCTTGGACATACGTTCACAATGAAAATCACATGAATCTCAAATAATTAGTAACTCCATACTTAAAACATGTGGCCTATAAATCAAAGAATGACTGACATGGTACCTAGACCCAATGACCATAAACTATCAAACATGGAAAAAATACCCACAATCATGTTATTAAACCATAAAAATAAGCAATAACCCATTCCCTCTAAGACAAATCATAATAGGTAATAAATAAGGTTATGTTCAAAAACATGCAATACCATAAACATGGGTAATTTCCACATTTAGCAAATAAAATCCAATGAAAATAAATATAATGAACAAAACACCTACCTCGATGTGGTATGGTGATCAATCTCGAACGTCGGCTCTTGAATCAGATTAAAACTTCGTAGATCTACAAATGGTCAATATTTTTCAACATTGGATAACTCACGATAGAATAGAAATTAAGCAAAGTGGTTATTGAGAAAGAGAGAAATCACTGGTGGGAATCCAACGCACCTTGTTGCATCTCAGTAAATTCTTGGATAGAGGAATGGGAGGAGCTCGGAGAACAACGGTCCTACGTTGCCCTCCTGTATGAGACACAGGATAAAGAATAGAGTTATGAAGATATGATGATACCCCAGTCCGATTAATAAAAAATAAAAGTACATGACATGTTCATTTAATGTACAAGCCTTATACTAGCCTCCAATAGACACCCTATTTAAGTGGTCATATAGCCATTTTCTTTTCCGTTACATGGACAGATAACAGCTACACACGGTAACCAGGTACACCACATGTACTCAAAAGCACACATCGTGTACATAGAATATTTCTCAATTAATATGTTTTTCTAAAAAACTAACTGAAATAAATATCCATACCTAAAATAATGATTCAGGTTCTTACAAACATCCCCCCCATAAATCAATTCACCCCTCAATTTCCATTCCATGGTTTGGGGAGATGAATCATCAAACAATTTTGGCCATTGTGGTCATATGTCAGCCTCCCACTCCCAAGTCTTGTTTTTTTATCCCCCATTGTTCCCTAAAACATGTACAAAAGGAACAAACAAGCCACAAATAACCTTCGTGTTGCGATCCAAAATATTTATGGGGTCCTACTCCATGGATGCATCCACCTCTAGCTCAACCACCTCGCGTTGGTAAACATTAGATGGGAATGAAAATTAATGTTGTAGTTGTGAAATGTGAAAGAAATAATGCATAACTTGATACCTTTGAGGTAACTAGATCAAATTGGAAACCATTATGACTCTCTCCAAAACCTCAATCGCCCTGACATATCTCGATGAAATAATCCCTTCACTCTAAATACTCCTATGTCCCATCCTTGGTCTGACACGTTAGAAAACCTGGTCTCCGACCTCAAACTCCAATGGTTATCTCCATCGATCAGTATAATATATTTGCCATGAATATTTAGTATCCATCCTTTTCATAATAAACTCCACATACATAGTGTTCCTCAGGACAAGATAAGGACCCAGCATAACTTCATCTCCTACCTCTAGCAAACATAGGGGTGATCGACATGGCCAACTGTAGAAATCCTCATATGGTTCCATTTTAATCGTCACCTGAAACGGTTATTGTAGTGAAAATCCACCATGGGGTATGTTTCCCACCCAAGAACCCCTGAAAATGGGGGTGAATGATTGGATCATGTCCTCCAAAAATGGGATTGTGGTCTTAGGCGAGCTAACTGTCTAGGGATGGTATGTTGTACACAGAAGTACCTCTATACCCAAATCCCATTGTAGTCCCTGCCAGACATGAGAAGTAAACCAGGAAAACATGTACAAACCAAATGTGTGCAGAACCAGTTGAAAAAATGTACAATCCCTCATTACAAAAGATACCTACTTAATTTGGGAATCTCTACAAATTATGTCCCTAATCAATCCAGTGATGCTACCATCATGTTTTACTTCACCTAGGTGAACCTGAACAGAACTGAAGAAATAATAGAAGCCTCACTGCAAGGGAAGGTCAAACCCAAAATGACATCAAAAAAGCTGGACATGAAATATTTCCTCAAAGGACATTGTAGATTGTAAAAACCATCCCACCATTAACTAGAGGGGTGTTCAAATTGAATTACTCAAACCATACTAATAGAACAAGAACGATAACGAGTCCATCAATAACCAGATGACTTATCAAATAAACGGCTGGATTAGAAAGTTAATGTAATAAAAGAGAAACATAATTCATTTTTACAATACACTATGTGCTCACAATGATCCTCTTAATTGTTGTTCACACATGTCTCTCGATGACACTAATATGTCACTCCATCCCTTTATCAATAAAAAAGTCATTCCATAATAATAGAGAAAACCTAATTATAGTTATAACCCACTAGAATTATCACCTTATTAAGCATTACAACAAATCCCAACTAATATTTTGAGATTACCTCAGATTTAAAAATCCAGAGTTTTAGGAACTCACCATGCTGGTCAATACTCCCCGTACAAGGGATTCTTTGATCTGATGCCCAAAATCACACATAAGAAAACATACTAATCCCAGAACCGAAACTGCATGACATTCATGTCATGGAAGTGATAGGCATAAAGATTCTATGCAAGATTTTATTACCTAAAAACTCATGTATCACTCAGTATTAACCAAGGATCTACAAAAACCATTCATCAAGCACACCACACCCAAAAAGATGAAAAATCGGTCCAATGACATACAACTATAACACGACATATAACTTACCCTCTCTTAGTGCACCCCGAATGTGGTAAGGATAGGGTACATGTTTTCCCTTCAAGAAAAAGTACAATAAAAGGACTTCACATATTACTAAAAAGGGTAGCAGAACCACTACCGGTCATCCTTCTGAAAAAAACTAGACTTTACTTCTAGACACATGGTCATTCAACAGACCACAACAACATTGTGATGCCTGGAAAGCACTGACATGAAATAGTACATGAAATCCTCAAAGAATTCAACTAAAAATGACCATTTTCTAATGATCCTTTATTGTGATGATTTTACCAGGAAAAAAATATATGATACAAAACATATGTGATTCTCTCTACCGAGGTGTGGATTATATATTGAGACGAACTTTCCACTCTCAAATGAGCTAGTTGAGAAGAATATTAAATTCATGCGTGTCGCTCCATGAACCACGATCATCATGTTACATCACTTGGCATTAATATGAATAGATAAAATAATCAGCATGTCAAAAAACCTGCATCCCAGAATGTCCTCTCCAATAGTTGGACGAAAAAGGTTCTATAATGCTTTGGTCACTGTATACTAGAGATAACCCAAGAACATACACTACAACTCAAATGTCATTGATTTAAATGAACTCAATGGATCATTTAAACATGTAACACTCTCCGGGTATCACATATGTCAATATATATTACTATTATATCACATGATCAACAACATATTCTAGGGGACTATGCATAGGCTATCCACTATATATATCCTAGTACTGAACAACTAACACTAGAACTGGATCAAAATCATATCATTTACACAACTATTAACTCGGGTAATGATATAACAAGTCGTCCATCACTAAAGTAAAGGGATGTCTACATGACTAACTTATTGATGAGCAAGCATGAGTAATGTCTAACCTAGAGAACTAAGATATCATCATGCATGATCCCACATCAATAGTCAGGGAACAATGATCACCCATCCGAATAAGGATTTCATTTAATAATTAATTTCCTACGAGATAAATGACATGTAGACCACACCAATGTCAAAAACTCTCAGCAGAGAACTAGAAAATAAGGTATAAAAGTAACACCTATGATGGACTAGCATTTTATGAAGCAGAAGCATTAACTTTTACTACTAGGTCACAAAAAACAGATTCACTACGCATAAATTCCCCTAGGAAACTACTTTAGTAAATAAAATCAGTCTAAAATTGTCATGACTCACCATCTTTCCATTAAAACATTTAACAGCTCTAACATTCCATCTCAAATGGCACGTTAGCCAAAATATCCCTTTTAACAACCAATGAAACCTACAAGTATCATACTAAACCATCATGGGTGCTTAAAAAGGTAACCCAATTATAGTTGTTTAACAACCAAATGAATGAACAAATAAGTAATTATTTCTATTTAAACCCCCTTCCAATGTATGTAAGCACGGACCCCCACAAGATATAATTGAACACCAAATAACAACTTCATCCCATAATAGGGATCCTCAAAACAAAACACAGATGAGAGGCCCAACTAAGGACACCGTAGAAGAAATAAGTCTCACAGACTCATTGGACAGAAGGAAAATTTCACATAGGGAAATGTCCTCAAGAGAAAAAGATCATGAGGGACATGTCACATCTTATATCAGATCAAAGGTATCAACTTGGTTTGTCCGAACACCCAACCGATCATTTACGAGTTGGTCTAAATCCCATGAGAGAACTACAATGTTAATTGAAGGAAAAACCGCTCCATTTAGAATGGATACCCAAAACACATATTAGGATTCCTCATAATGCTCCACTGGTCCACCATCGTGATCTATGAAGAAAACAAAACTACTCAAAAAAGGACAACTCATGGGTCCAATGCCGAAATCAATAGATAAAATAGTAATAGACCCTCAAAGGGTACTAAATATGGCTTCATGATGTATAGTATTCATAAACAGAGACTACGCTAGTTCCCTTATATTGGTTTGTACCCACGGCTTATTATGAGTGTGAACATAATAGTGACTTGATGTTCCATCCCAACCCATGTCGTGCACTCATGTCCTCCCTCTTGGCCATGTATGCCTATATGGACAAACTCACATGGGTTCTGTCTACAGGAAAGAACTACATGGTGTTTTCTCCATAGACATGGTGTGTACTAGTTAATTCGCATACACTCGTGTCATTGGTCACGTGACCAGATACATAGTTGATAACTACACAACGTGCATAAATAAACAGAGATGTGTACAACCTAATTTTAATCCACCCATGTCATTAGTCATATGGTTGAATACACGGTTCATTAAAACATGGAGAGTAAAATATAGACACGGTATGTTTTGGCTATAGATTCCTAACCGCATGTCTATACTCACACAGTCTGTCACACTGTCATGAACTACATGGCGTGTACTCCCAGTACATGATGTGTGCTTAAGAAAATATAATTCTTCTAGAATAGAAGAACAAATGGTGTGTTTTCATAATATCACATGTTGTGTTGTTTGGGTATCGTGATAGTAATCCATTAAAACATCTCCATAACCCTTAAAAACATAAAATGTTGTCTGAGGGATACCAAATTCTGATCTGTGAGGACCCACACTACTGCGAATGAATGTTTGGCATCCTTATTCTTTTCATAACTTCAAAAAATTCAATTAAATTCCAATCATGAACCACCAAATTCTAATCCAAGAGGTCCCATAACACCTTACGAGCCATTTTTTGGAGTCCATCAAAATGAAACATTACAATTTCAAATACCTTATCAAAATAGACAGTATTCAATCAAGGATTTTATCACAACAGCTTACATATCTACAACAACATTGATCACAACAACATGAAATCAGTTATGCATCCTAAATGGAATGAATAGAATACATGTCATGGGATACCTATCAAGTGACTATTTGATGAATGAGATGGAGTACACTCATCTCATCAGTTTGAAACTGAAATAGATCCTAAATAATAGAAATGATAATCGCACAGAACAAGTGAATCACCCAACAGTGAAATCAAATCAACTATAACTATTGAAAAACTAGAAAATTTCAATTTTCAATGTAACTAGAATTTTCTCTATATAAGGGTTAGCTACACTTGATCAAAACTTATAACCGACTACCTATTCCATCATATCCCTATCTATAGGCTCCAAATAGTATAATAAGGCAGAACAAAAACTCCTCTTATACAAATTTTTATCATTTTGGTTCTCAGTGCCGCCCAAAGGTGCCCCAACCCATTTGGTCAAATAGCCTCATGCCCGTTTCCATGAATGTCAGAGGCTTCCAACTAGAAATGAGGGCCATGTGTGTGATTGTGGGGAAACAATTCCATCATGGGTAGAGTAATGTAGTGGAAACAAACAGTAAAGAATAGTGGAAGCAGTAATACCATAACGGGAAGTAAACAATGTAAGACTAATAGTATATAAAATAGAAACATATACATAAATATATGGTGCATATCACTTGTATCTAGGAAATAAACCAAATAAGTCACAATTCTAGAAATACAATACTAAAACCCATGTATAGAAATCTGTAATCTCCAATATCATAAAATGAATCAAATTGGTCGCATGCTCTCAATCTCCAACATCAATCAATTACTTGATGAAGAATGGGGATTTCCTTTATCTATACCTGCAACAATATAATCTATTTTCACCCAAAATAACGAACCAAAAAGGTCATGAAATGAATCCTTTTCGGAAACCCCCAAAGAATTTTTTCCTTACTAACAATGAATATATATAGAGGGAATTTGAAAAATGATGTGATAAACTAGGATGCACAGAAAAGTAAACAAGCATATAGTTTTTTATTACATTCATTTACAGTTAATAATTATTCGATCTTTTGAATAATGTAACCTTGGGATCTTGCCTAAGCTCTGTATCCCCACATATAATAGAAAAATAGATATCTCAAAAGTCCATCTGAAAAACATGTAAGACTCAGCCCAAGCTTGTTCATTGTCTTGGAATGATTTTCAATTTCATCAAAAAATAAAAAGAACCCCTCATGGAATGTACTCATAGTGTGACCCCTCTGGTTTAACATATCATAAAATCAATATAATATTGTCCCTCTGGGATTCATCACATAGTCAAACCCATTTGGTCCCACATAACACTAATCATTTACAAATGACCACCAGGGTTTCTATCATGATGAATTACCCATTGGTCTTCATAGTAACTATAATTTATAATGACCCATTGAGGCTCACATAGTTAATTCCCTATGCTCCAACATTCATTTTATAATGACCATTTGGGTATCTCACAAAATCAATTCCCCTATGGTCTATGACCACCTAAAAGCTCTCGGAGTCTATAACTCTTAATCAACATAACCATAAATTATATATAGATGACGCTATTGAGTCAATAAGGTTTTCCTTATGACTTTTCCATTCCATCTTGTTTTTGAAAATCACAAACACCTTATCTTTAAGGAAAGTATCTTTTATAAGAAAAATCTCTTTTATAAGGAAAATTGCTTTTATAAAAAAAATTTCTTTTATAAGGAAAATTGCTTTTATAAGGAAAATTTATTTTATAAGGAAAATCTCTTTTGTAAGGAAAATATCTTTTGTTAAGGAAAACAATTTTGTAAGGAAAATTATCCTTATCATATTTTCATTATCTATATCAATATATTTCTTAAGTATAAGAATCAAATTCATTTCTATATTCTCAGAATCGTTTAAAACTTTGATATGAAGCATTCTGTTTTAGGCTCCGAATTCTGGATGAGAACTGTAATGAAGTTCTACTCCGAATTTTGTATACGAACTCTAATAAAGTTCCACTCCGAATTCTGGATATGAACTCTCATGAAGTTCGACATTGAAATATAATGACGAATCCTGATTACGAATTCTCATTACAAATTCTAATGAAGAATTCTCATTCCGAATTCTCATTCCGAATTCACATATTAAACAGAATCTGATCATCTTTTCTTTGTACACTCCAAATTTATTTAGACTCTGAATTTATTTAGACTCCGAATATTTTTGGTTAGACTCAGAACATTCATTTTTCATAGACTCCGAACCTTCACTCCAAACTTTTTAGTTAATCTTAAAATGATGTCGTACATTCTGTTACACTTGTTTTGTTATAAAACGATGTCATCTATTCTGTTATAAACTAACCATTGGTTAAGTGACACGTGTACATGTCCCTCCAAATTTTAAGGAAGATATGACCATTGGAAAGGAGGCCGACCGAGCCTATAAATAGGAGCTCATATGAAAGAGATCACAACGACAATGAAGTTGGATCGATCTAGAGACCAAACGCTGCAAAGGTGATTTCTAGAGAGAGAAAACTTTTCATTCCTTGTGCGTACTGAACCGATCGTTCAATTTTTGCTTTGTGTGACTCCGAATGTTGGTGATTACATTCAAGGACTTCCAGGGATAGGAAGACAGAGGTTCCAACTACCTTGAAGTTCGAGGGCTTCCTTTCTGAGGAAGATAGAGGTTCAATCTACCTTAAAGTTATGGGCTTGCGGGGAAAATAAGACAGAGATTCCGATATTCGTATCGAGGGCTTACCCTGGTGTGGGTAAGAAAGACTTTCTTGAAAGTATAAATCTAGGGTCTTTTATCCAAGGTTGTTGGATACCCTTCTCTATGGGTTAAAAGTCTTATATCTTGTTACTTGTAGTTTTACTACTTTTTTGTTTCCGCTGCATAATGTATTGTATGGAAAGTATAACTTTCTTATAATCCCTTACTTGTACTTTGATAAATTTAGATTCTATATGATTTAAGGTAGAATCTCATATTGTAATCTTTAGTGAAGTTTCAATTTCCAGATCCATATTTCCGGAACCTACTTTCGGAATTTCTTTCCAGTTTTAAGCATGTAAATAGAACTTGAAGTTTATAACTTCATTCCTTATTCCAATTTTTCAATTGGTGTTAGAGGTGTTGTGAGTTTTCTTAGTTTAACTTTGTTAAACATAGCTCTTTCCTTTGTAGAAGGAAAATTTTAAAGTGTACAATTCACCCCCCTCTTGTATATTGAGCATCTATATCATTATTTCAATCCTACAATTGGTATCAGCGGAGGTCTCTGAAATAATTATACTCACATATATGTCTTTCTTGTTAATTTTCATTTATTCTTCATACATGCGTAGAAATAACTTTTTCATTTCGAACGTTTTCATTCCGAACATTGTCATTATGAACATTGTCATTCCGAACATTGTGATTATGAATTTTTTCTACTAACAAGTTTGTGTGCCGAAGGTTATTTTAAGTATGGTAGGAATCAATGTTGGCTCCATTGATAATCTAAATCCTACAAGACCACAAATCATTGATGGTAATGACTATGAGTAATGGAGAGATCGAATGAAGAATTTTGTAATCAATACTGGAGTGGACAACATTGTTATGCATACCTGAGATTATAAAATTCCTGATAAGGAAGTTAGAACTTTCACTAACCAGGAAAAGAAAGAGTATCAACTCAATTATAAGGTACGCAATAATCTACTTTGTTCAATGACTAGAAATATATATAGACAAATTTCTTCTTGTGAAGCAGCTAATTGTATCTAGAAGAAGTTAGAGGTTATGCACTTTGGATCTTCTAATGTGATTGAGACTAGGAGAGCTATGCTTAGAGATGAATACCATGGATTCAATTTTCCTTATGGTGAACCAATCTGCAAAGTTGAACAGAGATTTATGACTATATTCAATAGTTTACATTCTGTGGGAGAGAAAGGTTTAGATGATGAACCACTTGTGCATAATATAATTGATATTATTCCCAATGAGTGGGAATCAAAGAGAACATCTATAGATGGGAATAGGAAGGTCACTCAAATTTCTCTTGATGAGCTTTTCAGAACACTTCTCCAACATGAAACTTAAATGAATAGAGATGCTGACAACATCAAAAAGAAGAATGGAAGTGGTATTGCTGATTTTACAAAAACATCAAATCATATGAAAGATAAGACTCTTGAGAGAGTAACCAGATCCAAGTCTATGAAATTAATTTTCCAATCCGAATCAAGTGAAAGTGAAATATCAGAAAATGAGTTAGCAAATATTTCTCAAAGTATGAACAATATAGCTGGCCAAAGAAGTTTCCATTCCAATTATAAGAAAAAGGAAAGGAAAGATAGAAAAGATGGAGAAGTCAGGTGTTATGAATGCAAGAGATATGGACATATTAGACCAGATTGTCCTCTACACATAAAGAATGAAAGGAAAGAAAGGCATTCCGACAGGAACAGAAAGAATTATTATAAATCCAAAGCTAAAAATGTTCTGAAAGCTAGTGATACCTGGAGTTCCAGTTGTGGTGACTCTTCAGATGAATCTTCAGATTATGAATCTTCAGGACAGAAGAATCTTGGTCTTATAGCCAGAGTACCTATTGACAATCATTGCTTTATGGCTATGGTACGAAATGTTGAATCATTGACCAATGTATCCTTAAAATCTAATGATAGTAAGTATTATAACTCTTCTGATGAAGAATCCTCTTCTAATGAAGAAAATATTTCACCTACGTATGAAGAAGTTTCTAGGTTTGCTGAACTTCTTGAGATTGAGAACTTTGAACTCAATAAGAAACAAGATAAGGAAAACTCTAGCAATTCTATTCTTACGTAATAAATATCAGATCTTTCAAAAGATTTTGATAGGAAAAATGCTGATTTTGAAAGTATTTCAAAAAATCTCGAGGAAGTAAATTTTGAGAAGAACAAACTTTCTAAAGAGTTAGAAAAAGTAATTTCTAATAAAAATGTTTTCGAGCCTAGATCTAGATCTAAATCTAATGATTTTGAAGATAAAAACTTGGTTATAAAACCTAAGTCCGAAATTTTTTCCTTAAAGAAGTTTTTATCAAACTTTACCCATGGTAAAGAAAATTTTGATAAAATGTATTCCCAAATACGACCTTTAAGAAATAAATCCGGATTTGGTTATAACCATGAAAAACCAATTTTTAGTAAGAATTATTTAGTTCCTAAAAGTTCCCCATTTTGTACCATGTGTCAATGTGGTGGTCACTGGGCAAAGAATTTTGCCTTAAACAAAACCCAATCTCTAGGATTTCACAGAGCTTATTTCTCTAAGAAGATGTGGGTTCCTAAAATTTTTTTTTCTGGAAATCTCAGATCCAAACAAGTCTGGATTCTAAAAGTCTAATTCTCTTCTTGATTTTAGGAAAATAAAGAGAGTACCAACAACAACACATGGTACATGGATAGTGTATGTTCCCGCCACATGACTGGTAACAAAATCTATTTTGAAAATATTATCAAAACGAAAGGAGGAAAGGTAACTTTCAGAGATAATGCTAAGGGAGAAATTGTTGGTATTGGTAATATTGTTCTTCTAGGTAAAACTTTGATTTCAAATGTTCTTTTTGTTATGGGAATTAAGCACAACCTGATTAGCATATGTCAGTTATGTGATGAAGGATACCTTGTGAATTTTATGAATAATAAGTGCATAGTTCACAATTCCAAGGAAGAATTTATTCTCTCAGCCAATAGGCAAGAGAATGTTTACACCTTAAATTTAGAAGACCTCAAGAGCCAATATTTACCTTTACTAAGTTCAATGGAATATCATTCCTGGTTATGGCATAGAAGACTAGGTCACTGTAACCTTAGGAACTTATGAAAACTCTTTAAGAATAAACTAGTTACGGATGTACTAGAGCTAAGATTTGATTCTTCTAAAGTTTGTGATCCTTTTCAATATGGAAAGAAACTTAAATATAGTTTTAAATCAATCGGTGAAGTCTCAACAATTTATGGATTATAGTTAGTGCACATGGATCTTTTTGGTCGAACACAAACTGGAAGTATTGGAGGAAAATATTATGTGTTAGTTCTTGTTGATGATTACACTAGATTTACTTGGGTTTATTTTCTAGTAAAGATGTCTGAAGATTCTTATTATTTCAAAAGTTTTAGTTCTCAAGTTAAAAATGAGAAAAACCTTCCATTTAAAACTATTCATAGTGATCATGGAGGAGAATTTCAAAATTCTGATTTTGAAACTTTTTGTAGTAGAAAATGTATTACTCACAATATTTCATCACCTAGAACTCCTCAACAGAATGTTATAGTTGAAAGAAGAAATAGAATTATTCAAGAGATAACTAGAACCATGTTGAGTTCATATTCTATAGATAGACATTTCTGGGTTGAAGCTATAAGTACTTCTTGTTATACTATAAATCGATTTTTGATTAGACCTTTTCTTAATAAAACACCTTATGAGTTATGGAATGGTAGAAAACCAAGACTATCCTACTTCAAGGTTTTTGGTTGCAAAGTTTTCATTCTGAATACTAAATATAATCTATATAAATTTGCACCAAAATATGATGAATGAATTTTCATAGGATACTCCAAAACTTCTAAGGCATATAGAGTTTTCAATAAATATACTTGTACTGTTGAAGAAACAGTACATGTAAAATTTGATGTGCCTGATCCTTTTGTTTTTAAACCATCCCAATCTTCATCCTCGGATGTGTTTTCAAAAACTGATTATCAACCTTTGATAGAAGATCCTTCTGATAAGGAAAATGTTCAAGAAGATACTTTTGAAACATTTACCCCAGAAGACTTTCTACCCTATGTTGATGAACATGCATTTCAAAACCCAAAACAGTTGTTTCTTAAGAATCATCCCAGTGATAGTATCATTGGTGATTTAAATCAACCTATAAGAATGAAAAGATCCTTATGAAATGAAATATAAAATCATGCATTTCTTTCCCATTTAGAACCAAAAAGCACTGATGAAGCTTTAGGTGATGATGATTGGATCAAAGCTATGAAAGATGTACTAAATGAATTTGAAAGGAACAAAGTCTGGGTCTTGGTTGAAATACCTAAGGAAACTTCTGTTATTGGGGTAAAGTGGGTCTTCAGGAACAAATGCGATGAAAATGGTGTCATAGTAAGAAATAAAGCTAGACTTGTTGCTAAAGGCTATAATCAACAAGAGGGAATAGACTATGAAGAAACCTATACTCCAGTAGCTAGACATGAATCTATCCGTATTCTACTTGCTTTTGAAACATTCTTTAATTTCAAACTTTTTCAAATGGATTTGAAATTTGATTTTCTTAACGGTTATGTCCAAGAGGGCGTTTTTGTTGAACAACCTCCTGGCTTTGAAGATACAAAATATCCTGATCATGTTTTTAGACTTACCAAAGCTTTGTATGGTCTTAATGAAGCTCCACAATCCTGGTATGATAGACTCACTGGATTTTTTCTTCAAAATAACTATGTTAAGGGAAATGAAGATCCAACCCTTTTTATAAAGAATGATAAGAAGAATGTTTTGATTGTATAAATTTATGTTGATGACATCATATTTGGTTCAAATCAGCAATCTTTAACCGACTCTTTTGCAAGTCTAATGAAATATGAGTTTGAAATGAGTATGATGGGTGAGTTAACTTTTTTCCTTGGTTTACAAATTTCTCAAAAACCAGAAGGAACCTACATATCTCAACATAAGTAAATTAATGACCTTCTCAAAAAGTATGGTTATGACAACACTAAGAGTATTACTAATCCCATTGGTACCTCAAACTCTTTAGATCTTGATAAAGGTGGGAAACCAGTAGATCAAACATCTTTTATAGGTATGATAGGAAGTTTACTTTACTTAACAGCTAGTCAACCAGACATAATGTTCTTAGTTTTCTTATGTGCAAGATATCAATCCAATCCTAAGGAATCTCACTTAAAGGCAGTAAAAAGAGTTTTTCGCTACCTTAAGGGAACTATGGATCTAGGATTATTTTATACATCAGGAAATTTTTTTGTTCTAAACATCTTTTCTGATGCTGACTTTGGGGGATGTAGAATGGATAGAAAAAGTACATCCAGAACATGTAATTTCTTAGGAGATTCAATAGTTTCTTGGTCTTTCAAGAAGCAACATTCTGTAGCACTTTATACTACTGAAGCCGAATATGTAGCAGCTGGAAGTTGTTGTGCTCAATTGTTGTGGATGCAACAAAAACTCACAAACTATGGATTGAGTTTTACTAAAACTCAAATTTTTTGTGATAAAACAAGTGCCATTTCCCTAAGTAAGAACCTTGCACATCACTCTCATGCATAATACATAGATATTAGGCATCACTTTCCTAGGGATCACACACTAAAAGGAGATATTATTCTTCATTTTATTGGAACGAAAGATCAACTTGCTGATATTTTCAAAAAATATTTACCCTCCGATAAATTTGAATATATTAAACAAACGTAAGGAATGATAACCGTAAGGTAATCAATCTTCATTAACTACCTGTTGAAAAATTCTCTTACCAGTAATAAACTCCTTTTCATAGGGGGGGGGGTACATTTTATTGTTCGAGTAACTAAAATTTTCAATGTAAGTTTTTCAATCTTTTCGGAACTAACATTTCCGAAATGGGAATTTCCGGAACTGAAATTTTCTAGAATAGATATTTTCATATAGAAAACTACGGGAATGGAAATATTCGTATTGAAAACTTCCGGAATGGAAAATTTCATACTGGTGTTTCCATAACGAGATTTTCGTACCAAGACATTCATAATGAGATTTTCGTATTCATAATTTTTTAATGAAATGCTGAAATTCTTATAATTAATTTTTCTTTTTTATTATTCTTTTAGTACTGGGTTTTCTGTACTGAGTTTGTTTTTCATAGTGTGTTTTGTGAACTATGTCTTTTCGTAATAATTTTTTTTCTCTTTTATCTTCAAGAAGAATGTTACCCATTACGAATAATCCTCCTAAGCTAATCTGAAAGGTATGATTTCCTTACTCATGTTTTCATAATCATATATTATTAGTTGGTACTTTCTTATATTTTGTTTTCAGATTATAGTTTTCTTATATCTTTGTTTTAATAAAAACCTCAAAAGATCGGTTTCATGTTTTCTTGAGAATTGGTTTTCAACCGTGAGACCTGATCTCAGCTGTTTACAACCATTCGATCAACCAAGGAAGATGAACCGCTATATCGTTGCCTATATAAAGGGGACCCAAAATGGTCATCCCACGTCTGTTTTTCAAGCTCCAGCATCCCGAAGCTCTGCCTCTCCATTTTAAGGCCGTTCTGATATTCAGCAATCTCCGTTCCGAAAATCTCAGAAGTATTCAGATCCGAATGTCTGTGGAAGCATCTTCTCAAGACATGTCATCCTCTAAGCCGATTTCCAAGTGGTTAGTATATAGAGAAAGGTTGGTTCATCCTTATTTCTTCAACAAGTATGATTCTCTTATATCCAAGAACATAAAGCTTAACAGATGGGAAGATGCTGATGTGTCTAAGCCTGGGAATCAAGATGATGTATTTTCAGACTTTCTTTTTGAGTTCTATGAGGCGGTTTCCTTCTTTAAGGAAATTGATAGGGAGAAATTTTCATTTAAGTCTTATGGAAAGACTTATAAGCTTTCTTATGTCAATGCAGCTAGCTTGGTATGGATTACCTATCAAGGAGAAGCCGAGTTCATCTCTCATGTTTTACCAGATTCAAAAGGAAGATTCAACAAGGAAAAGGCATTGGAGACTCTCGGGCTGGCAGATGACAAGGCTACGAAGATTGCTACTCTATCTATGAATTTTAGGATACTATAATTATGTGTACAAGGCTTTATCGTACTGAGAATGGGTGATAAAGAATGTTTAATGAAGGGAGAGATCTATATTCTAGATTTTATGATAAATCTAAGGAAGTTTAATCTAATGAAACACATTCTTATTACCATTGAGAATGTTAAGAAAGGGAATCTAAGAGCTCAGATCATAATGTATCCAGAAATAATCTCGATGTTAATAGTTTGGTGCCTTGAGTCTTTCAAGGAGGCGTGAAAGTATAATACAAGAGTTTGCAAAATTATGTTGGTGAGTGATGGTACCCTCAAAAGGATGGAGATTTCCTTCGACAAGAAGACTGGTGAGTTCTTTGATTTACCAGTTCAAGAAGAAGTGGTTCCGAAAGTTGGTGAACCTGAATCTTCTAAGCCAGTCAAGAAGATAATGTTGAAAGAATTTGAAGTTGTAGAAGGGATTCCCAAATCTAAGGAAGTTCATTCCGCACATCCAACACCAAAGAAGAAGAAATCTTACCCTGATGAGGTAGTTTCTAAGTGGAGGAAAATCAAAGAGAAGAGAGTGCAACGGGATCCTCAGTTTGGCTTGGATCCTACGGAGGCTAAGGCCTTGAAGGAAAAAACATCGGATGAATTATAAAAACAAGTGTAAAAAAATAAGCTTAAGAAGAAGATGTCAAAAGCTGAGGTAGATCAGACATTGTTGAAGTTTAATGATATGGTCTCCGCAAACATTCCAGTTCTGAGATCATCCTATGTGGAATCTTTACCTGAAACTCCTGGAAGAAACTATGTCACTCTGGAAGAGACAGTAGCTAAGCATGTTAAGGAAGTTGAGCAGTTGAAACACGATGTTGAGGAAAAAGCAGCTGCTGAAGGTAGCGGTGAAACCGAAGATCTATTGAAGCAAGTAGAATAATATAAAGAGACACCTTCGGAGCATTTTTCGCTCCGAACTTCAGAAGTTGAGTCCTCTAAGTTAGTCACTACAGGGAAGGATGAGGAGAGAGGAGAACAAGATGTAGATTATCATGCAGAGGAAGAACAAATTCTACATGATATTCCTCAAATGGATAATGTAGAATATGGTGGTCAAAAAGTTATTGATGATGAAGACAATACTGTTCAAGTGTCTGATAGTGAACAAGAAACCCCGGAATTGGAATCCATTCCGAAAAAGGACAAGGGAAAGAAACTTGTTGTCGATACCCCAAGCTTACTGGCTGTAAAGAGAAGGGAAGGTGGTGATTCTTCTAAGAATAAGGATGAGAAATTTGAAGAAGAAAATTCACCAAGAAAAGTATCGAATTCGGAATCATCTTCGTTGGGGCATGACATTGTTGTTCAGTCATTAAATAAGTTGGTGGGTTCCATTCCGACCATCTCAAGTATTGATTCAAGATTCCAGATGCTTCAACATATTTTGAATCAGAAAACAGACTCTGTATCCATGGTTATGGACAAATGTGTTGAGATAGAGTCTCAGTTCAAAACTTTTTTTGTCGGCTATGAAACCCACAAGAGGTCTTGTAAGAGAATGACTAGTTGGTCGAGGAAAACTGTAGAAGAGATGAGGCTCTTTGATGAATTCCAAGATAATGATAATGATTATTTTAAGACAGAATATATGAACCGAAATGAAATTACTTCTTCCTTTGAAGAAAAGTTGACAGCTGAGAAGAATTCTCAGATTCAAGAAGACAAAGATCTGAATGGGAAGCTGAATTCTGTTGCTCAAAACTGGAGGAATGAAAGTGATTATCGGATTGAGATTGAAGAGAAGTTGTTAAAATAAGAACAAGTTTTGAAAGCTCAGGAAGAAAATCATGAAGCCCAACAAGAAAATATTGAAGCTCAAAGTGCAAGAATAGTTGTGTTAGAGATGCAAGCTGAGGAAGATCATAAATACTTGAAGAAGATAAAGACTCTTCTCAAGGGTCTCATGGAGAAGGAAAAAGATCCAAAATAGGAAATTCCGATCTTTTGTTGTATCTTAGCTTCCTTGTTTTTGAACATTCAGACTTAATGAAATTTTTTCTTGCTCGTCTCTTGTGTTGTTCTTACTAATTTTTCAGGTACTTTCTTATATTTTCCATTCCCTCGAACTCTTTTTGAAAATCACAATGGGGGAGAAGGAAAAAGAGCCCTACCAAAGGGGAAAAGGAAAAAGAACCTTAACAAAGGGGGAGTTTTTCATTAAATAATACATTCTTATTCTTAATAGAATACCATTCCAGAAATCTAGAATACGATCCTTAGAGTTTCAAAGCCTAAGGGGGAGTTATTCATATTCATCAAAATCCATAAGAAAAGGGAGATAAGCCTTGATGTTTTCCTTTTCCTTCTTCATAGAATTTCTTTTTCGTAAGGATGTTTGTGCTTTCCAAAAGGGGGAGATTATTGATTCAATAAGGTTTTCCTTATGAATTTTCCATTCCTTCTTGTTTTGAAAATCACAAACACATTATCTTTAAGGAAAGTCGCTTTTATAAGGAAAATTGATTTTATAAGGAAAATTGCTTTTATAAGGAAAATCGCTTTTATAAGGAAAATTGCTTTTATAAGGAAAATTGCTTTTGTAAGGAAAATCACTTTTTTTAAAGAAAATATATTTTGTAAGGAAAATTATCCTTATCATATTTTCATTATCTATATACATATATTTCTTATGTATAAGAATATGATTCATTTCTATATTCTCGGAATCATTTAAAACTTTGATATGAAGCATTCTGTTTTAGGATCCGAATTCTGGATGAGAACTATAATGAAGTTCCACTCCGAATTTTGGATACGAACTCTAACAATGTTCCACTCCGAATTCTGGACATCAACTCTCATGAAGTTCAAAATCGAAATCTAATGACGAATCCTGATTACGAATTTTCATTACGAATCCTGATGACGAATTCTCATTCCGAATTCACCTATTAAACAGAATCTGGTCATCTTTGCATTGTACACTCCGAATTTATTTAGACTCCGAATATTATTGGTTAGACTCCGAACATTCATTTTGCGTAGACTCCGAACCTTCACTTCGAACTATTTAGTAAATCTTAAAACGATGTCATACATTATGTTACACTTGTTTTGTTATAAAACGATGTCATCTATTCTATTATAAACTAACCGTTGGTTAAGTGACACGTGTACAGGACCCTCCGAATTGTAAAGAAGATATGACCGTTGGGAAGGAGGCCGATCGAGCCTATAAATAAGAGATCATTTGAAATAGCTCACAATGACAATGAAGTTGGATCGATCTAGAGACCACATGCTGCTAAGGTGATTTCTAGAGAGAGAAAGCTTTTCATGCCTTGTGTGTACTGAACCGATCGTTCAGTTTTTGCTTCATGCGACTCAGAGTATTGGTGATTACATTCGAGGACTTCTGGGGATAGGAAGATAGAGGTGATGAATACCTTGAAGTTCAAGGGCATCCTTGCTTAGGAAGATAGAGGTTCCAACTACCTTGAAGTTGAGGGCTTGTAGGGATAGCAAGAGAGAGATTCCGATATTCGTATCGAGGGCTTACCCTAGTGTGGGTAAGACAGAATTGCATGAATGTATAAATCAAGGGAACTTTATCTAAAGTTGTTGGGTACCCTTCTCTTTGGGTTAAAAGACTTATATCTTGTTACTTGTAGTTTTACTACTTGTTTGTTTCCGCTGAATTTTGTATTGTAAGGAAATTATAACTTTCTTATACTCTCTTACTTTTACTTTGATAAATTTAGATTCTATACGCTTTAAGGTAGAATCTCATATTGTAATCTTTAGTTAAGTTTCAATTTCTGGATCCATATTTCTGGAACCTACTTTCGGAATCTCATTCCAGTTTTAAACAAGTACATAGAAGTTGAAGTTTATAACTTCATTCCTTATTCCAATTTTTCAATTGGTTTTAGAGGTGTTGTGAATTTTCTTATTTTAACTTTTTTAAACATAGATCTTTCCTTTGTTTAAGGAAATTTTTAAAGTGTACAATTCACCCCCCCCTCTTGTATATTGAGCATCTACAACATTATTTCAATCCTACAGACCCTCCCTATGGAATGTCACATAGTTAATTCCCATTGGTCATAATTCCAAAATGAAAATCACATGCATCTCAAATAAATATTCACTCAATCGTAAAATCCCAAGGCTTAGTAAACAAAGCCAAACTAATGTTATTCCTTCAATAAATGAACATAAACTACAAAAAATGGGAAATAGACCCACAATAAAATAATTCATCCTTACAAAGAATAAATAACCCTTTCTCAATAAAACATAATACATATGGAGAAAATTTTGTTTATGTTCCAAAACAATCAATACCATAGACATGGTTGTTCGTCACATTTAGGATATATAATCCAATGAAAATTAAAGAAGGGAACAAACCACCTACCTCAATGTGGTATGGTGAACACTCCTGAACGTCGGCCCAAGAATCATCCTAGAACGTCATATATCTCCAAAAGGGTCTAACTCATTCATCATTGAATTACTCAAGAGGGAGTAGAAAATCCAGAAAAGGGGTTCTAGGGAAGTAGAGAACTCACTAGTAGGAATCCAACATACCCAGAAATGTCTCAAATAGAGCTACGATGGATGAATGAGAGGAGCTCAAAGAACATTGGTCGTATGTCACTCTCACGTACGAGACACAGGAGGAAGAAAAGTGATCTAGAGATGGGATGCGATGCCAATCTGATTAATCTAAATAAAAGTAAACTGTGTGTTAATTTAATGTACATTCCATTCACTAGCCTCCACTGTCAAATTCTTTAGCCGATCTTCTAATTTACCCACACAACTATGTGCTCGGCCGTCACACTATAATTAAATAGCTACATGCGATAACTAGGTAAACAGTGTGTACTCAAATCTAAATGTCATGTACATATATAATTTCACATTTCATCCATTTTTTCTAAAATACAACCCAATGTAATGATGATTACTTGAAATAAAAATCTGGGTTCTTAAAATGAAGAGAAGAAGAGGTATTCTAAACAATAGGAAAATTGGAATAATTAAATAAAAATTAAGAGAAAGAAGGATTTTAAAACCTATGATAACTATGGGAAAAATCACACAGGTAAATTCTTGAATTGATTTTGAGTTTTTTATATGTGTAGAGAAAAGGGTCAATTGGAAAAATAAAGAAAAGGGAAGAAGAAAACCACTACTATTTAGTGTTACAACTGCAAGGGTATGGTGAACTATGCATACAAATTCTCCATGAATAAAGAGAATATAACTCAAAATAAGCTAAGTAGTATAGTTCAGGCTTAAGTTATTGACACAAATGATGTGTAATGCTTAATGTGTATATTTTTTTATGATATTATAAATATATTGTAAAAGTTTTTAATTGATGATTTTTTTCATTATATGAATAATGAAATATGTAATTGTTCTACATAAATACTATATTGAAAAATATATTTTTTCATATGATGAATGGTACTAAGAAAGGTTATTCAATAGAAAGTTAAAGTTATTGGAAAACACAAGATTGAAAGAAAGGTAACCCTTAATATTTTCCTGATGATGAGATATTGATTAATAGAGGATTGATAAGAATATGTGTTAACTACCATGAAACTGATTAATGACAGGTCGATATGTGTTCCATGAAATCTTTGTTGGAGTTTAAATCACAATTGTTTTTATGGAATATATAAAATAACATGTGAATTACTTATTTAATTTGGAATAATTCATGTTTATAATAATTTTTATTTGTGATTCAAGATAGAATGATATTTCTAGATGATACATGATTAATTTCTTCAAATTTTTAGAATGTAAAAATCTAGATCTACTTCAGGTTGATTAAATCCTAATGATATGTTCATTTACAAAAATAATTGAACATATTTCTAAAGTGATGGATCACAATATTATGGAAAAGTTAACCATTTATGAAATGGTTTGTGTTGACATACAGACAAGGTTTTATAGATAGTTGTATTACTTCACCATATGTGAACAAATGTATAAATAGTTCAAGGAACAACCAAAGGATAAGATTTTATTTACAGAAATGTATATTTAATTATATTCAAATATATTGATAAAATTCCTCAATTATATCAATAATGGGTCTTTATCAAAAATATTGTACTTTTATCATCATTTATTATGATTTTAATGAAAATTTTTTCACCTATGGTTTATAGTTTCTTTTAAAAAATTTAATCAAAACATGTCCTTTAAAGCTCTCCATTAAAACATGATGTTGAATTTTTTTTATCAGTATCCATGTTTCTATTTACCAAAATTGTTTTCCTAAAATGGAACCATGTTACATGAACATTGTACTTTCATTTTTCTCTTATTAATAATACGTTCTATTAACCCATTTTATGATCTAGCGTATTCAAAAATATTTCATTTTCAATCCCTATAGTACCGAGATCATGTTAAAATTATGAAGGAATAAATAAATTAATCTGGGAAGAATGTTACACCCCAAAAGTTTAAAGTATGAATATATTTTTTAATAGTGTGCATCACATGCATCACAAAAAACAAAAGGGAATACAAAAACACAAGACATTACAAAATAGTTAATATATTAAATTAACTAAATAGATAAAATTTATTAAATGAATATGATATTTAATTAATGTACATCACATGCAATAACATGTTTCTTCAAATTGTATGTGTTGCACAGAAGAACAAGTTTTACTATATAATGATATATTATTAATATTTTTTAATATAATAATATTTAACCAATATATTAAATTATAAGTTTTAAAAAATGGTTAAATAAGATAGGAAAATATTAGGTTTTTAATGTATTAAATTAATTCATTGGTTATAAATTCATTAGAAACAATTATGAAAATCATATGAGTATGAAGAAAAATATAGTTATTTTTATGTGCCAAAATATTTTTTACAGTAATAAATAAAATGAAATAAAATAAGTGAGTGATATTAATTTGATATATATATATATTAATTATGGTAAAAAACTAGATTCATTCAATAGAGTTGATTGTCTTAAGATAGAACAAACCCAATATTACACATAAATGGTATATTTTTAGAAACGAAGTGTTTACTCTATTTGATAGTGAACCCATTTTAAATCCAATTTTGACCCTTATTTAAATTTAACATGATATATAATCTTCGAATATAGAATATTTTCATAAAAAATTTTCTTAGGGTGATTGTTTTTAATTTATTGGGAGTTTTCATTTTTAAAAAAATAGTGAAAAATACTAAAATTTAATTCAATACTTATTTTCTAAAATTTATATATATTGGTAAATTATATTTTAAATAGGTTTTAATCATTTATTATATCATATTTTAATCAATTAATTTAATTTAGTTAATTGGAAAAAATATCACTTTGAAATTGACTATAAACACACAGAAAACATAAAGATATTTTTTTCATAAAACCTAGTATTGTCGTCTCATCTATGCTATTAAATCTAAAATAACATATTCCACTTATGTTTAAAGAATTCAAAAAAATGGATCCCATATTTTAAATCAGAGTAATGTATAACTTATTTTAAGGTAAAATTAATTTTTTAACAAAATTATTAGTCAATGTAATTAATATTAATTACAATGATTAGGGTAAAACTAATATCACGAAATGACTAAACCATTAATATAATGGACCAAATGACATTGAAACATGTAAAAGATCCATTGATGGTAATATTAGCACCCTATCATCCATTTTCATAATGTTGGACCAATATTGGAGAAACGTTTCTGGGGAAAACATTTGTGGAATTTCCTTTCAAAAAATTTACAAGAGTGACACTTGTCCTCCACTATTAAAAGGAAAAATGTATTAATACTTTTCAAACCTCTCAAGAAAATTTTAATTAAATAATATATACCAATATAGATCCTCCAAATCCCCCCCCACCGACCAAGAATCCTCCCACTAAGAAGAATGAAATCCCCATATGCCTTTTGGTATTAACCAATAGAAGATACTCGATTAAGAGGTTACATCTTTACACAAGCTCTTTAGATTCATTTCCATTAAAACCACACTCATGTGTCCTTATTCTTGGATTATATAAAAAATTTTATCATAAATATGCTAATATTGATTTTGGAAATGTGTTGGACCCAAACTTACACACAATTTAATCTATTGTGTAAAGAGCATACTATTTACGTGTACCAAAAACTACTGCCTCACAAAATGATGATTGTTTAATTTTCGTTTAACACCTATTTTGTTGGAAATTATGATGGAATATTTTTTTATATATGATATATATTTTATTTATTAATATATAATTATTTTATAACACATGCCATTATACTTTGATTTTTTCTATATATGATTACATCATTTTTGTAGTATGGACTACCTCTAAAAGAATTGTGACTCATTCACCACATACATTGAATTTATAAATGAATGTTTTAAAAAATATATTTAACATTTATTACATGTATAGGATATTTTAATTATTATATACATATTTATCAGTTACTTTTCATTATTCTGATATGAAAAAGAAATGATGGTAGAGTTCATACACACGTACACAATACTGTATCAATGAAAGGTGCATTACATTTCATATGTCCAAATATTGTAGATTATTATAAATTAATATATACTGAATATAAATGATAACTAAAACATGGATTAGATTTTGAAAATTTTGAAATCAGGATCTATGAAATATTAGTAGAAAAAATCATGTCAAATTATACTTATGAACAGTAGGAATTAACCCTTGAAATATTTAAAATAATGAATGATTGTTAAGAAATGGGTACTAAGATATTATTAGAAGATGATATATGATATTATAAACACGATTTTGGTACATTTATAAGTTATTAATATATTTCTTACCAATCTATAAAATGATAAATATCACACAAAATAATGATTGTTAAGGTAATGGATTTCGTCTATATTTTCCTTATATTGAGACTAAATTTTTTACAAACCAATTCACGTTTACTTTTTTATATACATCCCTTTAACTAGTTCTATAATGATACTAATTATTCTAATGATAGTATATGTTTCGTTTAATTCATGGGTTATTATGATTTAAATGTTTTAAATTTGAATGAGGAACTTTTGAATGTTTAATAATTATATTTCCTGAAGAATGTTATAATGTCAATAACATGACCACAACATGGTTGGAAAAAAATTTGTAAAATAATTCCCACTAAATAATCAATTGACCTAGAAAAAATTAACGTATATATTTTACTAATAGAATAATAACAAGGAACTCAATAATTAAACTCATAATTATGAAATACATAATTCCATACATCTAAAAATTGTTTTCAAGTCCTCAACCATGACATATGAAAATAAATGTCTAAGGCCTCATCCACAACCAAATATAATTTTTCTCATGTGACCTATAAATACATTGAGATGCTATAGGGGGGCCCACCAGTCACTTAATATGTTCAATAATTTATGGATATAAAATTGGTTAAACTTAATCATGTATACATGTGTATTACTACTAGAATTCAAAATGTAAATAACATTCCCGATTAAAAAAATAATAATCACAAACCATTTATTATAATGTAGTTAATGGTATCTAAAAATTAAATACCTTGTCATAATAGGCAATTAACAAATAATAAATGGGATTTGGTATCAAAATATATCAAGCTAAATAAAAAATAATATTCAAAAATGAATGTTGATATAAAGGAAATTTTTTTTAAATGAGATCATCAAAAACATAATGGGAAAAATACACTTGTTCACATTGAAATAAATTATTTTTCTAAATGATGGGCTATTATAAAAGAAAATATTTTCCACAAAATTATCAATAAAACATTTAAAATATTTTTTATATCATTACGACATTATTACTGAAGGATAATCTTCTAATTCTATATAATTTAGAAAAACGGTCAACGCGTATTTTTATTGTAAAAGTCTAAAGGAACATTATTTAGAAGATGAAAAAATATACCATTCAAAGACCTTTAAAAAATTATAAAAAACGGCTTTATATATTCCAAATATAATACTAGTTTTTTTGGAAACTACATTACCAAATATGGTCATGTAATTAAAATAGAGGTTTGGGGAAAATTATTAAATGATTTTTTTTTAAAATAACATACATTATAAATTTCATATAATTTAAGTGATCCTTGAAAAAATAAAATATTATTTTAATTATTAATATATAAAGATAAAAAATATAATGAAATTTAATATATAAAATATTAATTTCACAATTAAACATTGTATGAAAAAATCAAGGATGTATAAGTTTATCTAAATTAATGTAAATTTGTTTATGAATTTCATTAGCACATTGTAATCAGTCAAATTGTATTTACCATCATTTGAATAATTATAAATTGAAATAAATTAATACAATTAATATAATTATATTCATGATGTTATATATAATAATGATGTACAAACACCATATACATGGAATAGGTGGTGAATAACTCATATATCTCACAGAAGTAAAAGTGAGATGAATAACTATTACCTCATGCTTCCCTTTAGTGGTGTATATTTTATCCTCTTATATAACAATTTAATGGATTTTAAAAAATCATTGAAAAATATATTAATATTTATAATACATTACATTATGAATTTATAACATCATTGGCCCCATTACATTAATAATATTTCATTATTTTCATGGTTATAGGAGCATTGGTTTCGTGGTTTCGTGATTGTCTCTCACAAGTATATCTATTGATGTTCTTGTATATTGAAAATATAACTCCATTAGTGGAATAAAATGGTATTAATTCACTTGAAAATGTTTTTGTGTTTCCATAAATAAATTTTTTTATGAAAATATGAAGATTTATTGGAGAAAAGTTCCATGACAAATGATTAAATTACTTTGGAGGTTTTTCCAAAAATCAGGATTTAGTTTAGTTTTATTTAAAATTATGAATATATACATGATCCATAACATTAAATATTGTAATATATATATATAAAAATATTATTTAACCATAATAATACTTTTATGAACATCCATGAAGGTGATAATTTAAAATGACCAAAACATTATTCACAAACACGGTTAATCATTATAACATAGAAAATTATTTCATTTGATGAATTATGAGGAGGTAATAAAAAGGATGGATATAATACAATCCATTAGAAAAATAAAACTATATTATATAAATTATTATTTATTTATCATCACTTTATTTATGAATAATGTGGTGATAATGTAGAAAAAAATAGTTAATAGATTTGTTTTGTAAAAATTACATCTAGAATATCAACTCGTTGGGGGACCCCTTAGGGACTGTGTATTTGGAAATTTTGTGAGAATAGAATAACATGAACGTGGGAAGAGTGAGATGGAGTGTTTTCTCAAAATATTTATGAGATTAAATACTTTTGTGTCGAAACGGTATGTTGAGGGGTGGTATTTATACCCGAGGAGAGGTGAATTTAACTGATTAAATAACAATTTTTTTTTTAAAGACAACCACATTGAAGTGTAATTGATTTTCAATAATTTATATTATAATTAAAATTTTAAATTATTTTAGGGTTTAAAATGCATCAAAAAACCATTTAATTATTTAATTTTTTTTTTCATTTTAAATTTTACTTTTTATCCTTTACCCTTTTCAATTTTCTACATATACAATGGTAAATAAATTGTTTACCATAATATATTTTTAGTGCATTAAAATTAAAATAAAATTTAAAAACAACTTTTACATTCTAATTAAAATCTTTCAATAACTTTTATCTAACTAAATTCATATAATTGGAAAAATTATATTTTAATATAATACCACATGCATATCGAAAATGTGGGTTTCTAAACTGAAAATCTCAAATGTTTTATATGATTATTATCCAATTTGGATGTGAAATTGATTAAAATGAAATTAATTTGTTTGATTTATGTATAATTTGATTAATTATACTTTAAACTAAATTTTCAATACAGTTTAAATATATAAGTATATTAGAAGAAAATGAATTTGATCATTAAAATTTAGTATTTTTCACTATTCATCAAAAAAAGAAAGTTATCCAAAAATTAATAAAATATCATTGTAAGATAATTTCAACGTTACCCATTAAAAAAGGAAGTTATTTTTTAAAAATAAATTATATATTATGTTAAAAAGTTAGTTTTAAAAAAATTTTGTCAATAAAAGGCAATAGAATTGACTTTCATAAATTTATATATTTTATTTCGTAAAATAAGATTTACTTCTAATCGTTAGCCTATAAAATGTATTGAATGAAATGGAAATTTTTATAATGAATATATAATATATAAACATAATTAATTAGTTTCAATAATACTTATTAATTTTATTTACTATGATAAAATACTGTTATGGTAATTAAAATAGTCTTTTTATAAAAATTCATCATTTAATTTCAATTAGATTTTGTTTCATTTTTAATTAATTGGTTTCCAAGGAATTCACTTTATAAACATGTGTAAAATTTATTTTCATAATTTTTTTAATATAATTCATTCTCACTATTCCAATGACTTGGTGAAAATAATCACAATTAAATAATAATATTTTAATAGTTTGTTTAAGCTTGGTGTTAAATGTCACCTATGATATAGAAGAAATATTATTTTTTTGTGAAGAGACAAACCATAAAATATTGGGATGTTACACTATTCCCTTTAATAAATATTATCATATAAATTTAAAATCACACTTTTAAAATTAATTTTTGATATTTTAAAATTCATTTGTGGGAAAACGACATCCTAAATAGGATTAATAAGAAATCATCTTAATAAAAGGGAATGTGAAATAAGAAATTTGACCATAAAAATAGGCCTAAAACTTTGATAACATTGGTGAGAAGTAAAAATATTGACATGGAATAGAAATATAACTATAATGTTTTAATGGTAAATGATATAGGTTATGGTCACTATAAGGTTAATGACCACAAAATTTTAGACCAAATAGGTATGAAAGAGGTCATTTATATCATAAAAATTTATGGAAATATGATACAATTTTAATTAAAAATAATATTATAAGATATAATTTCATGATTTTACATCATAAGTATAATCTAACTCTTTATTTGAGCTTCCATCAATATTAAATTCATTTTATAAACCAAGATATTTATAATCGATTTGAATTTATATACCAGAATTAATTTATTAAATGATCCATAAGTTATTTATTAAGCCTTTAAATATATACCAAAACGAAAATGGATATCACATTTTATAGAACATAATAAATCATTTTTAACATAAAACAATAATAACCAGTGTTCAATGTAATCTATGCTATTTGTATTTTATCTTAAGACTCATCAAATTTGTTTTCCAAATTTAAATACCAAAAAATTAGAAGTAAGGTAAATAAATTTCCAAAATAAACATAAAATCATACTTTCATTACAAAATAATATAGGTGTTATTGTCATGTAAAAAATATATGAATACCTTGATCAACATAATCCATTAATGAAAATAATAACACATCCAAAAAAAATATCTATTTGTTGAATGTATTCCTTAAATCCACATATGCATTTAACCCAGCAAATGTAACTAATAAAATAAAATCACTATCCAATTTTAGGGACACCAATAATTTGCCAAAAACATTCGTTTTTAATTATTATCTCAGCTCTGAGCAGATATTTACTGTCATATTTCCAGAATCATATTTCTTAAAAGATCATCTTACAAAAGAATTACTTATTTATATAATGGTATTATCCATCACATGATTCCAAATCCAAAAATAATATGTAATAAATCACAATCCCTATAAGTCTCTAGAATATAATTGATAATCTCACAACATAATTATTGAATCCAAATACACATAAACTTAATCATTCCACTATAATTGTTTTAAAATCATAAGATCGACCTTTATCCCTTTTCTTATTCTTATGTATATTCCTTTGACCATTTCAGAATATATATAATTAGAACCCTATCACATTATATTTGAATAATTTTACATTAACATATTATTTCTCTCTCTCGAAATAACATTCCTGGGGGTCTTCCTCTCTTCACTTTTATCTAACTCATATTCCCTTCGACCATGAACCTGAGTGTTTATTTCCATAATTTTCATATGTGGGAAAATCCTTATTTCACCTCTTCCATTTTCCCATCACTTTCTATTTTATTATCTTATTATATTTATCTCTCTTAATATCCTAAGACATAGATAATTATTTCTATTACATTATATCAAATAATATTATATATAAAATAATTAAGAAATGTTGGAAGACATGTTACTTTCTAAGGAATGGATTTATCCCATTAAACAAATGATAAATTATACACCTTGGGTAACATATTTAGTCGAAAACATTCCCTAATAACCTATTAATATTGGATTCATACTTAGATACAATAACATCCTCCTTTTATACCAAAGCCAATAATTGCCTCTCCATATCTTCTCGAAGTTCAAGAGGGAATAGTTTCCATGAAAATATCCTTAAAATCTATCCTTGTAATGTTTTATATATACCCATCCTCCATTGTGTTTTCAATAAATTAGAACCATTGGTCAACAAATCTGGAGAGATAATAAAATTTCATGAAAACTTTATCCCTTTTGATACTTCCCATAGTGAAAAATATCATCTCTATGTAACATATCCTTTTCATATCTAAAATGGATTTATAGTCCCAGTAAATGATGGGTGTTGTTTTCATATGAATCATTATAACATTGTAAGATCACTTTGTGGATCATTAATCTCAAAAAATTTATGGTTAATATTCATAATTTGAGAAATGTGTCCTAATAGAGTTATAATTTATTCACCTCTAGCTTCAGCTCTTTCTATAGAATCATTATCTTCTCTAAGAGGGAAATCCCTACACAGATTTCATACATTAATATGCTTCACATTTCATTTTCAATGATAAATTTCTGAATTATGTAATACACTATATTAGATCATAAAATAATGAAACATAATGTATAATGTCAAAACCACATAGCATAATCTGAAAATTCATAAGTATAACTAATCTCCAAATAAATGGATGAGATTATTGGGGAGTAAATGAAAATTATTTTATAGGGTTTCTCTATCTATTATATGTTTCCACTAAATATAATACCAATATTTTTTACTAAACTCCTTTTGATACCAACTATAATGTCATAACCCACGTTTCTTAGTGTCAGTAGTTACTTTATAACATAATTGCAATATACACTAAATCACATCCCAAAGGAAAAAAACAATTAGTATTTTCAGAAAACTAGAAACATATTTTATCTGTAATTATAATATAAAACATAAAAAAAAACATATTTATTTATTTGGGGCCACCATTATTATCCAAATTTAACTATGTATATCTGTCATATATAACTTCATGGATTCATTGGAAAAAAGAAAACATAATAATGCAGTATGATGAAATTATTAGTAAGGGTAAAATATAGAGGAAGCTATCAAAAAAATATAAAACTATTATGAATATTAAAATTATATAAATACAATCCAATCAAACAAGAACATGAGCATAATATGGAGTGAATAAAAAGAGATCAAATAAATAAATAAAAATATCAATTTAGGAGGAAAGAATAACTGTGGATATTATTTTAATCAAATAATCACATGAAACTCAAAAAATAAACTCATAATTGTGCGATACATAATTAATGACATTTGAAACTTACCATCGAGGCCTTAGCTAATACATCTAGAAATATATGTGTAAGGACTCGACCAAAACCCAATATTGTTTGTCTCATTAGACCTATTGATGCCTCGAGAGGTTATAGTGGGCCCACCCTTCTCTTAACAAGTCCAACACATTTCTATGGTTAACGTTTTGAAACATTATGGACAAATAAATTTTTTTTAGAAATTGGGATATAATATGAAAATAACATTCCATATTAGATAACCATAATCACAAACTGTCAGTAGTAATATGGTGAATAGTGTATAAATATTATATCCAAAGTCAAAAAAATTAATAAAAAAATAACTAGGGCAGTATAACAAGTGATCAACATCAATGAAGCATAATATTCCTCCAATTATTTTGATAAAGATAAAAATACATAAAATGGTATCATTGAAAATTACTTGAGGAAAATTAGCGTTTTCAAATTGAAATCACATATTTTAAAATATTGAGGCAATTATATAAAAAAAATTTATTCTGAAAATGATCCATAAAACAAGTAAAAATTTATAATCCTTATGGCACCACAATAGTTTGAAAATAAAACCATTCCATATAAGTTAAAAAATAATCCTCCTTTATTTTTTTGGAAAAGTCTCATAGTCCCATGTTTACGAAATGACCAAATATAACTTTAAAAACATTTTTTTAATATAAAAAATTGAGAAAAAATGACTTTGATTATTCATATAAGATTATTAAATACATTTTTGGAAACAAATTTAGATGACATGATCATAAAAGGAAAAATAGTTTTTTGAGTAAAATTTATAAAAAAATAATTTTTTAAAGAAAGTCCCTTGTGATTATCATATTATTGATGTGGTAATTAATAAAATGAATCAAACATTTTTATAATATATTAATTAAATTAGAAAATTTTAAATACAATATATTAAATTCAAAATTTATTTCATAGTTATTCTTCTTATGACATTGTCAAGGATATAGAAGATTGACACATTAAATGATAATTGAGTTATGTATTCTCATACAACATTATAATCAATCCAATCATATGCCCCAAAATGAAATAATTATAAAATGAAAATTTTAATTCCATGAATATAACTATATTAATCATTTGATAGATCGTTGGTCCCTACAAAAACCACAAACAATGAATAATAGGTGAATAAGTCTTATATCTTGTAAAAGCTAAATTAAATCGGGAAAACCTTACTTCAATCATCCATTTAGTGGTGAGTACATTAGGCATCTATATAATGGTTAAAATATTCTTATTAACTAATTTATGAATGAAATTCATATTTTTAATGCAATATGGGAAGAATATATATTTCTTTTGGCCCATTTCATTAATTATATTTCATTATTTTCATGGTTTTTGGTGCATTCGTTTCGTGGATTCCTAATCGATTCTCATGAGTATAATTATAGATATTCGTGTGAAATAGGAATATAAATCTTGAGTTAGAATAAAATGTTATTAAATAACCTAAATTTGTATTCATGGTCTGATATATCATTTTGTTCAATCCCGGGGATGATTATTTTGATAAAATGTAATTTATATATGGTTAGTGTTGGCTAGAGTGGAATCTGAAGAGGGGGTGAATTAGGTTCCTACTTAAAATTTATATTAGAAATATTATTTTCAATGGATCCCCCAATTTTAAAATGGCCCAGTTAATTAAGGCAGTAGAGAAGTAAATGTTTAGTTCATCCATAGGTTTCTTAAAGGGTGATTAATCCCTAGTGAAATATTGTAAAACACTGATTCTACTTTTGAAACATGTTTACTGAATTAAACAAATACACACACTAACGAAAACTAACAATCAAAGTGAATGAAAAACAATTTTATGTTTTAGGAAATATAAGTTGCGGAAAATAGACAAAACAAAGTATAACAAAATATAATTCATAGTGAATTAAAGCAAAAGGTTCAGTCTCAAGCTGAGACTTAATAATCTCCACTTTGTGATCACCTACCACCAAGCAGTTTATATTAGCAATAAACATGATGCACAGCCTGTATCGGGCTCTACAATAGTATTCACAAACTGTCCAGGGTTCACACCGTCTTCCAAAGTTCTTTGTTGAAAAAAAAAACAGTACAGACCACACACGGTCTCTTCAATAGTTATATGTGGGAATCAAAATTTAGATGATGTTTGATGTGAGGATATTTAATATCCTCATGTTTAAGCACATGAGACATTGTGTGAAATAGACAGACACACAATCATCTCAAAAATGTAAAATGTTAGAACAGAATTGATTTCAGACTGTAATCTTCAGTTTAGAAAGATCTATGTGTTAGTAGTTCATCTATTGACTCATTGGAGTTAAGATTTTATGTTTTAGTCTATATGTAGAATTTGACTCCAAAACAAAGTGTCCCAACTCCCAGTTCTAACTTTTAGTGTTCTCCTTCTACTGATGATCAAGAGTTAATAAGGCACATAAGGTAGAAGTGAGATTTTCCAAAAATGATCTTCATGATGCTTTATGGATTCACAGTTTAAATGTTGGATGGTTCTTCATTGATCTTAGTATGTATTATTTTCACATATACAGACACACTTTTTATTCCAAACTACTTAACCATGTATATGAATCACATTTTCTTACATGGTATTTTCATTTTATAATTGGGGATTGACAATAGGAATGAATAGATCATGTGTGATCATTCTCGTAGCACATATTGTACCTAGATATAGTTTCCTAAGATGTATAATATACGAATTAATTAAGGTTAGAAGCATCATAATTATCAAACATGACTATTTGATAAATATCAAGAATATGAAAAAGTAAGGGTATCTATAGATTGGTAATGGTAGCCTTCACATTGGTATGCTTCAACAATATGTACACATCGGAAACCTCCCTTTGTAACCTCCCATCAGTATCCATCAGCGATAGCCTTTAATAATAGGTCTACATATGTGACCTTTGTATCTGTGACCATGAATCGGTGACCCTATATCTATGACCTTGTATCGGTGACCATGTATCGGTGAACTTGTATCGATGGCCTTTTATCGGTGACCTTGTATCGGTGACCATGTATCAGTGACATTGTATCGATGACCATGTATCAGTGACCTTGTACTTAGATAAATTATGAACTGTATGATTAAAATGAGAGCAGTGAGATTAAATTTACAGGGTTATTACTTTGAGAGAAACATAATTTTCACATAAACAATTCTCTTGTAGGAGAAACAATATGCATTATATAAATGAAACATGATTTGGGATGATCAAAATAGAAGTTTCCAACAATCTCCCCCTTTTTGATAATCACAAATTATTTCATTGAATTGTTAGATTTTGAGTAGTTCTGAATCAAGGTTAAACACATATTCTAATTCCCTTAGTGATGTTAACATTCATGTATTATTAAATCAATAAAACTAAATTGAAGTCGAAACATATAAATTGATGATAGTCAATTGAAACACAGAACAGTTCTCCCTTTTTTTATAAGAAAAATAATTCATAACAAAAAGATATAGAAGATAGGGTTTGTATTAATAAATCAAGAGCACAACACACAAAAATGAATACACTAATCCCAATCAGCTAAGATAGTTCACACTCAAACCACAACAAATATTTCCATTGGAGCTTTGGGTTTGGATGTTGAGGAGTCAAGTGCTGAAGGTGAAGGGATCGGTTGATGGATGACAGTTTGCAGTGTAGGAGGAGAAACCACCTTGGTATCAGTAAACCTATAGTGAGTAGATCTTTGAGCAATCATGGGGGTCAAGCATTTGATGGTCTGAGTAGAAGTCATCAAAGGAGAAACAATGGTGGAATCTGATGTAGCGGAGGTAGAAGGAAAATCTGGGGGAAAAATGATGGGAGTGCAGTCCACATGGAGAAAGGGTAACAAACGATTCCTAAAATCCATAACAATACGTCCTCTTCATTCTATGGAAGAGAAAAATTCATCTTTATTCTCCAAAAATATCTCTATGGTGGGAGTCAATTTCTTGAAGATTCTAACCTTATCCTTAAAGGAATGAGTGAAAGGTTGAGTCCTTATGTTCTAAAAAAACATGAAGTGAACATCCATCTGATGCTTAGTATATACCCTTTTGTAAAAAAAATCAACTTGATCCTTGATGGATTTTTGATCATGAGAATCTTCCATTAAATAATCTCCCATAAACATATGAATTTCCCTGTAAATGGAAATGACTTTTTCCATAGAATGAGGGTCCTGGGTACCTGCACTGGAGAATATTTTTTACTTATTCTCTAACAATTGATATGAAAGAAGCTATATCAACTAGAAGAGATGCTGATGAGGAAGCAGATGCATCAAGAGGTGCTGGAGAGAAAACCACTGTCTCCTTAAAAGAGTTGCTCATCTCACAGATGATCCTTTTCACTTCATCATCTTGGCCTTTGAAATGAGTTTCCATAAACCTCTTCAAGTCCTCCAGCAGAGTTAGCAACTGCTGAACCACACTCTTTATATATCTAATATCTCTATCCACCCAAGATAGTGAATCCATATATGTATCTAAGCTATAAATAGTCTACTTCACTGATTCCAAAGAATCTTCCAAAGATTGTACCTGATTGTAACATTCCATGACCTCATGTAACATATCTAAGTGAGATTTAGAAACTATACTTTCCATTGTAGAAGTGACAATTGATTTTGAGTCATATTCCTCTCTAAACCAAATGATCTCACATTAATGTGGATCCTCATATATGAAATTATTGATTGCATATCTACCGTCTTCATATTGTCTCATGGAATAAGTACTACTAGCTGCACAATAGTTGTTTTTGATATAGTAGGAACTGGAGGACTTCTAATAGGCTGGTCATATTCAGAATCTCCATAATCCAAACCAATCTCCACAAATCCAAGAGGTCATGCCCAGTCCCTTATTCTATGAGCAATAACAACTGATCATGTAGCAACTAGTTCCTCCACCTCAGGTGGAGCATTCACCAGATCTGCCAAATTTATCTCTTCCATACATCCTTGATGAACAACATCAATAAGAGGGCACACTGCATCCTCTTATACTAAATCCTCAACAACTACCACTGCAACTCCAGCTTCAACCTAATCAGAAACTTCTTTATCTCCTCTTTCTACCCTTTCTGTATGTCCTATTATTGGACTAATACTTTGAAATTTCACATCTCTTTCAAGAGTAGAAGTTTCAAATTCATCTTGACTTGATTCAGAGTCCTCATCCTCATCTGAGTTATCTATAATTTCTATTAATACATTTTCAACCTCTTCATCTTCATGGGTTTCGACATCACTATCCCTTAAGACAGTCTCCCATCTAGGAAATAGTTTTGGTGGACTGGGAACACCAGAGGATACAATACAAGTATTAGGATTGGAGGGAAGTTCATGATCACTCCTCTCATCTATTGGAGAATCCTCTCTTTCTTTCCCCAAAACAATATATTCCCCTTCTTCTTATGAATAGGTAGGATCAACTTCATCAGGCTTAAGACCCAGGTGTCACTTATTCTTAGGCTTAGTAGGATGAGCCACATGGTTAAAGTCTTCATATACCTTAGCCACATCTTTCAACCATCTCGTCAGCCATGGTTTCTAGTCGATTTTCATTAACTTTCAAATCACTATGGTGATGCAATGGTTATACCCCACCAAAAAAGTTTCCTCCTTATCTCCAGCCACTCCTTTCACTTTCATCATAAGAGATATCATTATAGAATGAAATAGGGCATTGGATTTGGAACTGGGCTTGGTTATATCATCATGTTGAAATGCCAAAAACCTACATAAGTTGAACTTCATTTCATGCTTCACTAGATAAAAGAGAAAAACATTTAGAAACTTTAATGATGAAAAGTCCCATCTCATGGGACTCAATATATGCTGGAAAATCATAAATAGTAGCTTGTCTTCTCCTTCCATCTATTCAACAACATCATTCTTATGGATCCCACTCCCTATCATTTCAGCCAAAGCTTCTTCATATCATATGAACTTAGTAGTGGGAGGCACCTCTTTTGAGTAATAGTAAAAAATACCTTCATGTGGTACTCTCAATCATTCATCCCATTCAACATATGAGAAGCTCACACTTAATCTATTCACATGTGAATACATTTTCTGCTTGTCCTCAGACTGCTCAAACATGAGGTACTCTTAAAATTCCATCACTAACTTTGAGTAGTAGGGTCCACTGTAGTTTTCAAAACACTCAACCCAGCCTAGAGCTTATATTGCCTTCTGTACTAATAGAAGGATTGACTGCAACCACAATAAACATAGCTCCATCACAACCACTAATGGATTAGAATTTCCACTTCTTGACTTCCACTGCTAGACCCAAATCAAAGTCTCTTTGGATTCAGCGCATCCCCTTCATCATTGACCAACGCCCTCGTAAATCTAGCCATTAATCTAGAGTGGTTTGAGGGTGTCAATGGAGGTTTTAGGTTCACAATTAAAAGATTCACTACTGGAAAACTAACCTTTACCAACGGTTTGGAACCGTTGGTATAGGCCTCCAAACCGTTGGTATAGCCTATACCAACGGTTTGGAGAACCGTAGCCAAGTAAGCCTTTGGGATAGGTCTATACCAACGGTTTTCCAAAAACCGTTGGTATAGACCTATATCAACGGTTTTGGAAACCGTTGGTATAGGTAATACGAAATCTATACCAACGGTAATGGAACCGTTGGTATATAAAATCCAAAAATAAAACATCCGCTCGGATTTGATCCCACGACCCCTCGTTTATAATCGAACGACTTAACCACTAAGGTAACATCACTTTGTAAACATAATTTCATAAATATATATATGTATTATCATAATTATTTAAAATTTTGATTCATATAATGTTCTCGGTTAGTAGATCTGGAAAAATATTAAAGAACCTATCCCATCGTTTTTCAAAACCGTTGGGATAGCCCTTTCCCAACGGTTTTAAAAACCATTGGGATAGGTTTGGGTGGGATAACCCTTTCCCAACGGTTTTAAAAACCGTTGGCATAGGTTAGGGTGGATTGAAATCTATGTTGGTCGAAGGTTGATTTTCCCCCTCCTCTTTCCCAACGGTTTTGGTGAACCGTTGGGAAAGAGGACTCTTTCCCAACGGTTATGATGAACCGTTGGGAAAGAGGATGGAAAGAAGACCCTTTCCCAACGGTTCACCAAAACCGTTGGGAAAGGGGACTCTTTCCCAACGGTTTTGATGAACCGTTGGGAAAGAGGAGGGAAATAAGACCCTTTCCCAACGGTTTTGGTGAACCGTTGGGAAAGAGGACTCTTTCCCAACGGTTTTGATGAACCGTTGGGAAAGGGGAGGGAAATAAGACCCTTTCCCAACGGTTTTGGTGAACCGTTGGGAAATGGTAGCTATACCAACGGTTTTTACAAACCGTTTGTATAGAAGTGTTGGGAAAGACCATCTTTCCAGTAGTGATTCAGGAGAGGATTTGATGTTCACTGAGATTTTGTATGTGTTTTAATATTTTCATTTAGGGATTGAAAAACAACTCATGTAAAGTAAAAAGATAAAACTAAACAGATTTCAGATTCCAGTATAAAAACGCTAAAGTCCCAGATTTAAGTCGACTATTGGTAAGGCTTCATCGGTATGGTAATAACGGTGATGTCCTATCGGTAAGGTCCTAACAGTGAGGTCTATCTTTAAGGTCCTATCATTAAGGTCCTATATGTATGGTCCAATGGTAAGGTCTCTAACTAGGTGGTTTCAAGCCTTAATAGTTTATCATTCATATCCCATGTTTGATGTAGTTTAATCTCTCAGAATTCAAAGTCTTTGTGAATATATCATCCAATTGGAGTTCAGTACCGATGAATTCAAGAGTGATATCACCTCTTTGATAATGATATCTCAGGAAGAGATGTCTCACATAAATATGATTTGTCTAAGCACGAGGTAGTTGATTCTTAGAGATATTTATAGCACTTGTATTGTCACACTTTATTGAGACATTTTGGAATTGATATCTATTATTTAGTAAAGTGTGTTTCATCCACAGAAATTGAGCAAAAAAACTACCGGCAACTATATATTCAACTTTAGTAGTAGATCATGCAACAGAATCTTGTTTCTTACTACACCATGACACTAGTGACTTTCCTAAAATGTGACACGTTCTAGATTTTCTCTTTTTTTTCTAACATTCAAGTAGAAAAATTATCATCTAAATAACTCATTATATCAAACGATTGTCCTCTTGGATAAAATTGTCTTATATTTGTAGTATACATGAGATATTTAAAAATTATTTTAATAGTAGTTAAATGATACTCATTAGGATTGTCTTGAAAACAAGCACACATGCATACACAGAACATAATATCCGGACTGATAGCAGTAAGGTATAGAAGACTCCCAATCACACCTTTGTAATTTATTTGATCCACTGGTTTTCCAATTTCATCAGCATCCAACTTACTAGCAGAACTTATGGGTGTATCGCTACTTTTATTATAGTCCAAAACTAAATGTTACAAGAGTCCCTTTTTATATTTACAATGATTTTAAAAAAATACCAATTTTATGATTAAAAATTTAAATTACTAGGAAACATTTATGTTCCCCCATTAAACTCATTTCAAATTAATCTTGCATCATTTTTGATAAATCAGTACAAAACAAATTTTTTGAGGATCCAAAAATAATGTCGTCTACATAAATTTGTGCTATTAAAAAATCATTGGAAATATTTTTAATAAAATGAGTAGGATCCACTATTACTTTATTAAAACCTTTTGAAATAAGAAATGAACAAAGTCTCTCACACCAAGCCCTTGGAGATTGTTTCAGACCATATGAAGCTTTGGAATGTTTGATGATATGATTCTAAAAATGGGTATTTCTAAAACCTGGACGTCATTAAACAAATACATATTCAACTATATAACCATTTGGAAACGCACTTTTGACATCTATTTGATAATGTTTGACATTCATATGAGCTTCATAAACATGTGGTATCCTAATGGATTCTAGTCTATATACATGAGAAAATGTTTCCTTGTAGTCTATCCCTTCCTCTGGACTATATCCTTGTGCAACTAATCTAGCCTTGTTTCTAACTATGTTTCCAGATTCATCAACATTATTTCTAAACACCCATTTAGTGCCAACAGTCAAAGTGTCTTTATGTCTATCTACTAATTCCCAAACATTGATTCTTTCAAACAAATTCAATTATTCATGCATAGGTATCACCCAAAATTCATCATTGATTGCATCATTAATATTTTTGGGTTTAAGCTGTGAAAGAAAGTCAAGATATTCAACCTGGTTTCTCAAGGAAGATCTAGATTGTGTCCCTCTATTTAGATCACCAACTACATCATCTAATGGATGATTATTGAGAGTTATAATACCTCTAGAAAGAGTTGAACTAGAATATTCATGGTTGTCTACTGGTTTAGATTCAATAGGTGCAGATTCTAGATGATATCCAGAGCTGGTTACTTATATAGGTGGTTCACCATCTTTATCATTTAGATCCAGAACTATCATATCTTCCTCAAGATAATCAAGAGTGGTTTCAGGTTCATGTGGGTGAATCTCTTAAAATTTGACATGAGCTAATTCTTCCACACATTTGGTTCTATTATTTAATACTCTATAATCATTACTAGATATTTAGTAACCTAGGAAAATTCCTTCATCACTTTTGGAGGCAAATATGTCATCATTTTCCTTATTGTTAAGGATAACATTTCAACCAAAAACTATAAAGTAAAATACCTTAGGCATCGTATTATTTTAAATCTCATATGGGGTATTGTTATGAACATGTCTAATTAAAAAATTATTGATAATTTAACAAGAAGTATTAACAAATTCGTCCCGAAAATAGATAGGTATATTATACTCATTATGCATAGTCCGAGCAATATCTTGAAGTGTGATATTTATTTTTTCAACGAATACATTTTGTTGAGGTGTTTTAGTATCATAGAAATTGTGACTATAGCCATTGTGTGAAAAATAACATTCAATCTCATGATTTTCAATCTCATGGCCATGATTTCATCTCATGGACTTAATTCTATGACAAATAATATTCTCTACAGACACGGAGTATTTGATAATATAAGAACAAGCATCAATTTGTGAGAAATAATGTATACCTAAGTGTATCTAGAAAATTCATCTACAATAACAAAAACAATGTGTTTCTAATTTATGATTGAAACTCTTGATGGTCCGAACAATTCCATGTGAACTAACTCAAGCAGTTGAGAAGTAGAAACATCATTATTTTGATTGAAAGAAACATTTTGTGGTTTTCCATTTTGACTAAGATTACACACTTCGTTAAGAGGAAATTATAATATAGGTATGCCTCTAACTAAACCTTTCCAAGTTAGTTTCCTATGTGAGTGCACATTGTAGTGTGTTAATATTCTGTTCCATAACCAAGATTCCTTATGAAAATCATTTAAACATGAAACATTTTTCTTATCTAAAGAATATATATCCAAAATATTTACATTTTCATTTCTAAGAGCATTAAATAGTAAATCATTTTTAAAAATAAAAAAATTACACGCCTCATTTCCAAATCTAAAATTGAATACATCATCACACAAATGAGAGAGTCTCATCAGACTGTATTTTAACACATCAACCAAAAGTACTTTTGATATTAATAATGTATTAGGGTTACCAATATGACATAAGCTTCCGATCTTCCCTTTTTTATTATCACCAAATGTGACATTTCCATCATAAACTTTGTATAGACTCTTGAAGCATGAGTAGTCTCCTTTAATGTGTCCTGAAAATAGGCTATCCAAGTACCATAGAGTTTTACAGGATCTCTTCACACATTTTTCCTGCAAAACAGATTATGTATGGGGTAACTTTGCTACCCATATATTCGTGTGTCTAGAGAGTTTAGCAAGTAAAAGTTTTGGGATCCCATACTTGTTTACAGATTTCATATTATTAAAAAATTTGTTTTGAGACATGAACACTTTGTTTGGTCCTTTAAATAATTTTTTTCAAAAGATGGTCGAGAGCTTGAGCTTGCATAAAACTGTCCAGACATTGGAAGAAATTTATTTTTAACAATCCTTCTCTATCCTAGTTGATATCCTATACCATTTTTTTATTTTAGGGAAATGTTTTTCCTAGAAACTGAGTCAAGGTGTCTCTACCATCATTAATCTTTTCCAAATCATTTCTTAATTTCTCATTTGTTAATTTATTTTTAGTATTTTATTTTAATATATAAGAACATTTTTCTTTCTCAATATCCTGATCAGATTTAAAATTTGCATTTAAGGCATGTTGTCTTTTTAACTGTTTATATTTATCCTTTTTCTCATTAAATATATCCTCAATCATTCCACATTATTAAAATAGTTCATCCGTAGTCATATTTTCATGATTGTTTTATTTACATTCATTCAGAGAATAGTAAGTATTATGTAGAAAAGAATTGGGTGTTACCTGAGATGAATTTTTCATGAAACACAAATATAAAAATTTGTTCTTATCACTATTAGAAGTGTCAGATCCACTTGAGCTCTCTTCTGAGGCACTCTATGTAGCTTCCATAGACTTTTTATAACCTTTTCCCTTGTCTTTATATTTCTTCGTAAATGTATGCTTAGGGAAATAGGCCTTCCCAAGGCCTCTTCAGTTACACTCATAACAGACTACCTCATTTGTATTGTCATTGCATTTGCTGTCCTTTTTTCAACCATCCTTTATTATCAAACCTTCCTTTGTAGTTTTATTTTCTTAATAAATTTTTTAGATACATCTTATTGAATCTCATTGTAGGATGAGACAAATATTCATCATTATTAGATTTAGAGTCTTCACTTGTTGAAGTGTCAAGAAGTGATTGAAAATTTTCTTTATCTTAGTTCTTTCAAGTAGCAGTCTTGAGTGCTACAGAGTTATTTCATGGTTCTTCATCAAATTCATGATTCACCTTATGTTACTCTAAATACATTATAAGCATTATAATTAGTTCCTTCATTGTGAGTTTTCCAATGTCAAAAAATTCTCAGATATAAATATATGTTCATCTCAATCAGTCAGGTAGGAATCTATTTAATCTCATAATCTGGTCCTTGATGTCCACTAGTTTCCCATGCAGACTTATGGTATTCACTATTTCATTGAACCTGAGATACATTTCAGAGATAGGTTCATCAAGCTTCATTTTATAATCATCATATTTAATAGTATAATTATTTAATCTCATTTCATTATCATTGGTCGTTCCCTCATGGGAAATGGATAGAGTATCCCATATTTCATAAGAAGTTTTACAAGTAGATATTCTACTAAATTATTCAGCACCTAGAGAACAGTACAAAGAATTCATTTCGTTATAGTTATTGTTATATGTTTATTTAGTTACATGACACCATGTGTCCCTAATTGTAATGGGAAATACATGTTGTTCTTCAATTGTGTCCCATATTTCAAGACCTGTTCTTTCTAGATAGATTATCATTTTTAATTTCCACTGAACATAGTTATTTCCATTAAAGAATGGTGCCATGTCAGTCACATCAACCTCAATTCTGTTATCCATTGTTTATTATAATTTTAAGAAATGAAAATTTAAAAATGAAATAATTTTAAGATATTTAAGATACAACTAAAATCACATTTGAGAAGAATTTGAAACATTGATCCAATAGTTCAGATGGTAGCAATAGTGAGATTGAAAAAATTAAACCCTATGATACTAAATGTTGGTTAGTGTGGAATCTCTAGAGGGGGTGAATTGTGTTCCTACTTAAAATTTTATTAAAATAATCATTTTAAAAGGATCCCCCAATTTTAAAGAGGCCCAGTTAATAAAGGAAGTTGAGATGTAAATGTTTAGTTGGTCAAGAGGTTTCTTAAAGGGTCAATAATACTCAGTTGAATGAGTGTAAAACATATATTTGACTTTTGAAATATGTTTAATGAATTAAAAAAATACAAACACTAACCAAAACTAAAAATAAAAGTTAATGAAAGGCATTTTTATGTATTAGGAAAGATAAGAAGAGGAAAATAGATAAAAAAGATTATATCAAAATATCATTCATAGTGAAGTGAAAAACAAGAGGTTCAGTCTCATGGTGAGACTTAAACCTCTCCACTTGGTGATCACCTACCCCCAAGAAGTTAATATTCACAAGAAACTAGTTACATAGCATGTATCAGGATTTACAAAAGTTTTCACAAACTGTCCAGGGTTCACACCCTCTTCCACAGTTCTTCATGGGGAAAAAATAGTACATACCACACACGGTCTCTTCCATAGTTATACATGGGAAAAAATGTAGATAAAGTTTTATGTGAGGATATTCAGTATCCGCCAATTTATGCACATGAGACATTGTAAGAAACTAACAGACACACACACTTCTAAAAATGTGAAATGAAAGAACATAATATAATTGAGACAATAAGATTGAGTTTAGAAAGCTCTATGTTTTAGTAGTTCATCTTTTGACTTCTTTGAGTGAAGAGTTTAATTTTTGAGCCTTAATATAGAAGTTGTCTCAAAAATAGTGAGTCCCAACTCCAGGTTGTAACATCGAGTGTTCTGCTTCTGTTGTCGATCAAGAGATGATGAGGCAGTTATGGAAGAAGTGAGTTTTTTCCAAAATGATCTTTTTAGTGCTTTATGGATTCACAGTGTAAGTGTTGGATGGTTCTTCTTTGATCGTAGTAGGTAAGCTTCTTCACATATACAGACACACATTTTACGCCACACCACTATACCATCTATATGTACCAGATTTTATTTCTTGGTATTCTCATTTTACAATTGTGGTCCAACAATAGGAATCAGTAGATCACGTGTGATCATTCTCGTACCTCATACTATCCTCAAATATGGTTTCCTAATACATCTAAAATCAGCATTAATTAATGTCAAAATCATTTAAATTTTAAAAAATGACCATTAGAAAAATATCAAGTATTTGACAAAGTAAGGGTATCAGTATACTGGTTACGGTAGCCATCCCATTGGAAGGATTCAACAGCAGGTGCACATCGGCAACCTCCAACTATAACATTCCCTCGGTAACCTTCAGTGGTAACCTCCAATAGTAGACTTTCATCGGTGATCTTCGTATTGGTGACCATGTATCGGTGACCTTGTATCAGTGACCATGTATCGATTACCTTGTATCAATGACCCTGTATCATTGACCTTGTATCGATGACCTTGTATCAGTGACCTTGTTTTGGTGGCTATGTATCAGTGACCTTTTATCGGTGACCTTGTAGTGGTGACCTTGTACATAGATAAATAATGAACTGTAAGCTTAAAATGAGAGTACTGAGATTAATATTACATAGGTTTTACATTGAGATAGTCATGATTTTCACATAAATAATTATCATATAGGAGGAACTAGATGATTTATATAAATGAAACATGATTTGGGATTATCAAAATAGGTGAGTCCAACAGTTACTCAATTTTGGCTGTGTTTCCTAACATCAAGTAATAAATTCACTTTTACAACTATTATGAGTATATATTAGTTCCAAAATTTTAATTCAGTTATAATATACATATTAAAATATTATTTAACAATAATAATACTTCTGTTACTAGACATGAAGGTGTTAATGGAAAAAGAACAAAAATTATATTCATAAAGATAATTAGTCCCATTAAGTTAGAAAATTTTGTTATTTCATTGAATTTGAATAGGTAATAAATTGAATGGATGTAAGATATTAAAGTACAAAAATTAAATTTTATTATCTACATGATTTTGGAGTTATCCATCCATTATAGATGAATGAGGTGATGATAATGTATAAAAAAATGAAACTAAGAGATGTTTTTTATGAAAATTAACTCTTGAATATCACCTCCTTGTAGGACCCCTTTATTAACTTATATATTTGTTAGAAAATGATTTTTTACAAGGTGATTTTGGGGAGGGTAATTTTTTAAGATATTTGAGTAGATACATTGTTTTTTTTGTTGAAATATTTTTCTATTTATACTTGTGCTAGAGGATTTAATTGATTAAATAATGATTAATTTATGTTTAAAGCCAATAATATTGAGGGTTTATTTATTTACACGAATTTTGATGACAATTGATGTATTAAATAATTTTTAGGGTTATTAAATATCTCAAAAAACAATTTTAGGTTGTATTTTTTAGTAATTTGAGTCCTTTACTTGTTCAATTTAAACCTTTTAATTATTTTACCTATATTATGGTAAATAATTTAATTGCAAGGTTTATTTTTTATGAATAAAACTGAAAAATAACTTACAATAAAATTTTAACTTAACTATTCAAAATATTGAATCCATTTTTGTAAAGCCCCTAAACCAGAATCACGGATCTAGGGCATTATTTTTAAACTTTTACTTCATTACAAGGAATAATGTCTCTAAATAACGATTAGTTTATCTGTCTTGGAAGATATATTACATAAATAAATGTTACATTACACATTAAAAAAACAAAACAGAAATAATTCACTGAATTCTCCATTATTCCCCTAGAAAACCCTTCGTATCAATAATAATACACATATGGATTCTTAGGAAAATAAAACATAATAAAGGGGTGATATTAGATGCTCGTTATGGAAAAATAATTTAGCAGAAGATATAAACATTTAAGGAATGATGAATAATTAAAACAATAGCCTCTTAAACATAAATTTGATAATAATATGAAAAAAATAAATCAAACATTACCAAATAATCATTCACATTGATATTCTACGAGTCGAATAATAACATGTAAAAACTAATTTCATTAGGAGGGAATGCATAATGTTGGACATCATTACCACATAATCCATGCCTCATGCCCAGAATACAAATAAAATTTTTGTCAAGGATTTGTTACAAGATAGTAATTTGTCTCATGAGACATACTCATGTGATGAGGGGTAATTGGGGTCCACACCCATCATGTACTAGGTCCAATGAATTACTCATATGAATTTTTTTGAAACATAACATAATCATTTATACTAAAACTAGCATACGAAAAGTAAATAATTTAACCATAAACCGTGAGTGTTATAAAAATAGAACATCCATAGTCAAACATATCATAACTCATACAATAAAATATGAAATATTATATTATATCAAACCAAACACAATCATGAATAATATCTAATAAAGGATGTTGAAAATAATCAATAAAACACTTTGAGAGAAATACCCCTTTCCGAGAAATCATTTAAATGTCACACAATTTATAATGGAATTCATTTTAAATATATATTTGTATCAATGTGTTCCATTCAATTTTTAATCTTTTGAATCAAATGAACAATTTAAAAAAATCAAGTCCAAGTAAAAAATTACTTAAAAACATTTTCAAGACACAAAAAATAAATAAAAATATTTATAAAAATAAGTATTTAAAAACATTTATAATGATGATATAGTTAAAGAGTTACTACCATAAAACCTTAAAATATTCCTTTTTAAAATTTTTTAATGAAACTTGTATATTGATGATAAATATGTCCGAGTATATACTTACAGATAAAAAATCTTGAATAATAATGAGATTGAGGAAATAATCCTTACCTTCAACATCAATATTTTTTATATCATACAAGATTTATTTAGGGCATTATTCTACAGATTTAAAAATAAATTCCTTGTTAAAATAACATTTCGGGTAATAATCACATTCTTTATCATACGTGATTTAACTTGTTATTCTTGATAGTATCATGTAAATCAAGTCATAAAGACCTTAAGAATATATAAAATGATATATATATCATATATATTCTGAATATAAATATGCATAATTGATAGATATATGAAATTGAAACCCCTTTCATGCTGACGGTAGTCCGTACATACGGATGAACATTGTTTCTATTTTCCTATCGTATATTATAGAATTATGTAAACAAAATATATTTATCTACATAAATATATATTACTCTAGTAGAAATAGTATTTCATATTCCTAATAATTAATCAATATATATATTTATGAAAATTCTGGATGGGTGATCTTTGAAGAAAAAACTCAACGTGTCGTGGAGACGGTATGCATTACGTACGCAGAAGCGATAATATCATTCTATTGATGATGAAATGGTGTTTAATTAGATGTTATACTATATATAAATTATAATATTCATGTTATATTAATTATTTAAATTTATTATTCTCATTATTATACCCATCCAAGTAATGTTGTGTTGAATAACAAATTACACCACGACCTGGAGATGTTAAGTCGTATGTATGCACACATAGTAACTTTGTCATTCATAGGATGGATAGAATAATGAATATGGTAGTAGCATACTTTTAATAAAATCTCAGAATGTATATTATAATGTATTTATTATTTTAGTATGGAAATAACAATGATATATGAATTAGAAGATGAAAATAACATTTAAAGAGTTGATGAAATAATTATAACTTCTTCGAGTGATTTATTTTCATTTGAACAACAGAAATACAAAGGATGTATTTTTTTTATCAAATTAAGGCCTCTAGGTTGATGTATGGTTAGTTGGGAGGATATTACAGAATGGTATGGATGATCCAAAAGGCTTTTGAGGATTGAATTTAAGAGAAGGGGTTTTAGCCTTTTATAAGAGATGTGATGAGCACTTTAAGAAAATCGTGAAATATTATATTATTATAAAATAATTTTAGGTTTTGAATAGCTAAAAATGGATTTATTTTGATGATATGGTGGGAATGGGTCGCAAACTTCTAACCCAATAAGTTTTCGAAAAGTTTATGTCCCCTTATTAACCTTATCATTTAGATTTAACTCTTAGTTAAATAGTTTAACTTTTACCAAGTCTTATAGTATTCTTACGCTATATAGTTAATAAATATAAAATAAACATCCAAGAGAACCTCACGTTGTTCTTTAATTACATATCAATCATTATATAATTCCTTTGGTCTAATATAATCTTTTTATGAATGTTATATAATTAAATAAAATAGTATTTGTTTTATAAACACATTTATGTCAATTTTGTCACTATTTAGTTTGTGTTTTTTAATAAAGTCATCACAACATAATTACATCACAACAAATAAATTAAATCACCCATAACATGTCACATTAACAATGAAAATTTGTGTATGGAATCAAAAGTCTCAATTTACATTTATTTTGATATTTATAAAATCAATTATTTTAATCATTCATTTATATCGTAATTATTGCATCATCATTGTGTCATACATAAAATTAACTATTAAATATCTAAATTTTATAAATAAAATACCATGATGTAGTAAATAGTTTTTTATTTCTAATTAATATTTATATAATAATATATCTTATACATAACTCAACATTAAAAATGGTTTATTTAAAAAATTTTGAATTTAACACTTTTAATACTTTTTTAAATAAAATATAAAAATTTTACAATTAAAATACACGTGGATAAAAAAGGATCATATTTTTTCTCATAAGGTGGATTTTTCTCTTAATACACATATCCAATAGAATTAGGACATGTTTTAGGATAATTATAATACCATTTTATCATTAATTACCCTATTTACTTTTAACCATGGTAAAAAAATCAAAAGTTACTATTCAAAAAAAATATTACCATCCCATTGAATGAAATTTTACTTAAAGATAACAACCATGTCTATCTAATTTTGGAAATTCAATTCATAGAAGTGGTAAAATTACGTTTTATGAAAATTTGCAAATGTGCCTTGTAGGTGGGTAAAAACCTTAAAAAAAGTTCAATAAAATGTTATATGTATAATATTATAATAAAAGAATCCATTGAATTAAATTGTAATAATATATGTATATTGTATCAATTTTTATTTAATATAAATTTTTAATTAAAAATAATTATTTAAATGAGAAATCTGGTTTTTATCTACAACACACTGTTTTTAACAATTCATCAAAAAATAGAATATTTTCGGAAAAATACAAAAAATTTACCCAAATATAATTTTGATATTAAAAATTCAAAAATGATGTCTATATTACCAAATTAAAAACATATATATTGTATTAATTTATTTAAAACAAATTCCCATAGCCAAAACCAGAAAGCGAGTTTTTATAAATAAAAACGATCAAAATATTGATATGTGTTTATGAAAAATATAAATCTAAAATTACATCCAATGACCAAAATTAGATTAAATGATAAAAATACAATCTAATTATACTTCCAAACCATTAAAAATTGAAATCTATAACTATAAATTAAATTTATTTAAAAAAATATATTAACTAAAATTTAGTATTTTTCACTGTTAATCAAAATGTAAAAGTTGTTGGAGAAGTACCAAAAATTTATCCAAACTAAATTTTTATGTCCATCTTCTATAGTAGAATTTAGTTTCATTAAATTGAATATATAAAAGTTTCAAATATAGTATTTAAAAAGTGTTTCCCATTAAAAGGCATAAAAAATGCATTTTCGGATATACTTATTTTATCTAAAAATTTTAATTTCTCCTTATATAATGTATAAGAAACGCTAAATATGAATGTTAAAATTAGATATGATATATATAAAATTAATATTTTGGTTAATACTATTCATTATCTCTTTTTAAACTACTAGTTTGAGAGGTTTTGATGTTCTTAAACTCGGTGTTGCATGACGGTAATGATATTGAATAAATTTAAAAAGATATTGTACTATGAAATATTTGGGTGTTACATTCTCCATTAATAAAATAAATTGGGTCCTAGAAATTTGAAATTATTCTTCAAAAATAAAAGGTTGAAAATAGAAAATTCATTTTTGGAAAACCCACATCAGAAATAGGGTTAATAAAATTTATTTTTAATAATAGGGAAAGGGAAATGAAAAATTCACCACCAAATTAATATTTTGAATAAGAGATAATTGGTGGTAATAAGAGACACATAATTGGAGGTAAAAGGTAAATATTTATATTGAGTCACTAAGGTAATCAGTCACAAACAAGTGAACAATAAATGTAAAATTAAGGGGCTCAAAGCATTAAATCTATGATGATTTAAAATATCATATATTCCACAAAACATTAGATATTAAGATAAAAAAATATCTTTTTAAGAACCATTCCATAATGTTTTAGGGAAAAATAATAATACGTGATAAGTAGAGTTACATCCTTTAACTAGTTTCAAAAACCTACACATCATTCACTCAAGAAGATAATAGAAGTCAAAAATATTATATTTAACATAATTCTATAGGGTTACAAAAAATTAATTTATAATTCCTCTATCATACCATTTAAAAAAACATTATACAAACCAGGAAATAATTTTGGTCAGTTTTAGGGGATGCACACTTTTCGACCTTCGGTTATGGGTTCATGTCTCATGGCCTTGTCAGACATGATGGGTTGTCGCCAGACCTCCAATTTTTCATTTTTATAATAATCCAAAAATAATCTTTATAAAGGTTTTAACCTTAAACAATAGCTTAAAATTTCCAACTTAATCCATTCAATCTATTAGACTTATCAAAAACACATGTGTATAAATTCACATTTCGTAAAATTTACAAGGAAAGTCAACATAACATAATGAATATAACTTTTTTCACATAATAACATGTGAATAAATTAATCATGTATTCTATTAAAACATGGTATCAACCTGAATTACCATAAAACCTTATTGAATATCTTCATACACCCCTATTCCTTATAGAATACAAGATATACTAATTACATCCAAAAATGTTCTAAACACAAAAAAACAATTTATTTGTTCCATGTTAGTTAAGAATATCTAATATAATATATCCAAAAAAATCATCTCTTAATCCAAAATCATTACATCAGCATCATGAGTATTTTAAGGATTAAATTTTCCTTAACCATATATTATCCAAAATTACTAACTTGATATTTAGTCACTTTTCATAGTACCATGTGATCTCAAATACACAATGAAATTGCAATGCAGTAGAATCCTTATTTATTTCCATAATTCATATAACCAATAATTCATTTATACAACACTCAAATGACATAATTATTTAATAACAACATAAGAACACTAATCAATCCTCTTCATCTGTGATAGTCTCATAACATGGTTATTATTTAATAGAATAATCTTGAGTACTATCTGATGATTGGGAAATTGATTCTCATGGTGTCCCAACTCCTTACAGATGAAGCCTTGTAGATTTGAATCCTTTTTCTAACTCTTGCAGTCATGAACATGGTGACCTTTTTTCACACATATAACAAACTCCCATTCCCTTCATGAATTTAACAAAGTGATTCTTTCCACATTTATCACATGTGGGAAAATCCTTCTTTCCATTCTTCCTTTTATCTATATTTTTCTCTTTTGTCATCTTCTTCTCCTTCTTCCCTGAAAATACATAGGACTCAGATAATTGATTACTTATCTTATTAACAGATGATACCATTTCATCATATTATGAAAATATGATAGAGAATATTTAACATATAAATGTTTTCTTAATACCATAAATGATATGATCCTTCTTATTATTTTGATCATGCTTATTAATGGAGTTATCATTCCTTCAACTAGGCACCAGTACTAAATGTTGACAAACACTAGGTTAGATTTTTTAATTATAATACCAAATATGGGACAAATGTCATCATTAATTGATGATTTTCACACATCTAGTGTCATAGTACTAAAAATGGTTTCTTTGCTGACATATTTACTAATAAATCCTTTAAAATGGATTTTAATGAATAAGTGAATTATCCTAAGAATATCCCCTAGGTATATCATACCAGGAACGTAGTACGTTCCTTTGTCATGTACTAGTATTTCTAAGTTCAAGCCCAGAACTCCTTGTTGGAGTTCTCACTCCTTGGATTATCTATTCCAGAACCACAACCACTTTTAGTATCCAGATAGGGATATATATCTTTTAAAACCCACATAATATCTATATTACCAAAATTGTTGTATGGACATCTATACCAATCATCAATGACTATATTAGGTTAATGTTTCTTAATCAGAGTTTATATAAATCTATCTTCAAAGTTTATTGTTAAACATCCTCTGATACTAATTGTAATTACCTAACCCTAGAAGCCCAGAGCTGATGCATTATTTTAAATACATTGGCACAATTACAAATAATCAAGTCTCAAAGGGCCGATCAGTTTAGAAGTCTTGGAAAATTAATTAGATACATGAACATTACATTATACATTAAAAAACAAAAAAAACATACATAATCTTTTGAAAACACCATTATTACCCTATATTAACCCTCCCTATCAATCATAATACACTTCATGAATCCAATAAAAAATAAGAAAGGGGTGGGCTCATATGCTCATTAAGGGTAAATAATCTAGAAAAATCTATAATCATTTAAGTCAAGATGTGCAATAAAATCAACAGACTTTTTAGCCTAAACATGACCATAATATGAAAAAAATCAAACATTACCCTATAAACATTCAAATGAATATTTTACTAGTCAAATAATCACAATTAATAACTAATTTCAAATCTAGGGAATCCATAATGTCAGACATCATAACCACATAGTCATGGCTTCGTGCCAACACTAAATATAATTTTTTTTCAAGGACTTGTGCCAAGGCACTAATTTGTCTCCTATGACCCACTAATGCATTGTGGGGATATTGTGTGCCCCACCCATTACTTACTATGCCCAATGAAATCCTCATATGAAAAAGGGTGAAACATGACATAAACATTTGTAATATATATATCGTACCAAATGTCAATACATTAGCCATAAACCAAGAATCGTTTAAAAATAGTACATCCACAATCAAACATATCATAACTCATTCAATAAAATATAGAATATTTTATTATATAAAATCACCCATAATCAAGAATAATATCTAATAAATGATGTTGACATTGATGAAAATAATCAATAAAACTCTATGAGATAAATTCCCCTTTTCATGAAATCATTAAAAAGTCGCATAATTTATAATGAAAGAAATTTAATGTTAATTTTTAATCAAAATATCCAATACCAATTTGAAACTTTCGAATGAAATTGACACTTTTAAACAATCATGTCCACTTTAATAAATCCGTAAAATCATTTTGAAAATATGGACATTAATTAATAAAATTTAAAAAATTAAATCATTAAAAACATTTAAAATGATGATTTAGTTAAAGATTCTATTCCATAAAACCCTAAAATATTCCTTTTTTTATTCATTTTAATGAAACATGGATATAGATGATAAATATGTCCCATAATATACTTATAGATAAATAATCTTGCATAATAATGATATTGAGGAAATAACCCATAACTTGTACTTTCCATTGGTCGAGGGTACTTTTTACCTCCTGTATAACTACTAAATTATGTTATTAAATTATAAAAGAACCATATTCATATTTATGATATCATAAATGATTAATTTATGAATTTATACTTACAATTTAATAATAATTTCCATGTTAAAATAACATTTCGGGTAATAATGTTTTTCTTTAACGTACGTGTTTAAACATGTTATTCTTGATTGTATCACTTAGATCATGATTTACCTACCTAATGAATATAAAACATGATTTATATATCATATATATACAGAATATAAATATATATTATATATTGATATATGAAATTGAAACATTTTTCCTGGAGACAGTAGTCTATACGTATGCATGAATGTTGTTTCTCTTTTCATATCATATAATATAGAAGTAAGTAAACGAAATATATTTATCTAAAAATCTATATATAATTCCAGAAGAAATATTATTTCAGAGACCTCATAATTAATCAATATATATATTTTTAAAAAAATTATTGAAGGGTGATCGTTGAAGATGAATCTCATCGCCTTGTGGAGACAGTAAGTTGTACATACGCACGAGCGAAAATATCATTCTATTTAGGGTGAAACTATGTTTAATTGGATGTTATATTATATATAAAGAATAATAATCATGTCTTATTAATTATTTACATTAATTATACACATTATTATTCCCATCCATGTAATGAAGTGTTGTATAACAAATTACATCACGATGTGAAGATAGTAAGTCGTACGTACGCACGCATGGTGACTTTATCATTCATAGGATGGATAGAATAATGAATATGGTTATAAAATATTTATAATAAAATTTATGAATTTAGAAGATTCTTGAATTATTGTTTGATTTTAAAAATTAAAATTAAATAGGAAGAAGAAGAAGAAATGAACATTGAAAGATGTGTTGAAATAATTACATCTTCTTTGGTTGATTCATTTTGATTTGAACAAAAGAAATAAACAGGTTGACATTATAATCAATGTATTTACTATAAGATTAATTTTTGGTAGTTTTTAGGATATTGTAGTATGAGTTTGATGATCCAAAAGGCTTTGGAGGTGTTAATGTAAAAGAAGGGGAAGTAAACAACTATATGAAAGGTAGGTGGCACTTTTGAAATAGCTGGGAATATTTTTTTATTATAAAATCCTTTTTGGTTTTTAAGATCTAAAAATAGATTTATTTCTAGGATAAGGTGGGTATTTATCTAATACCTCTCAACCAAAATGTTTTATAAATCATTATGTCAACGTATTAACCTTATCTTTTTCATTTAGCACTTAGTTAAATAGTTTATCTTTTACCGTGTCTTCTTGTATTTTTAGACGAAATGGTTAATTAACTTACTATAAACTTCCAACAGAAGAAAAAGTAGTTAATTAATTACATTTAAATCATTTTATAAGTCCTTTGTCTGAATCATAGATTTTTATGAATATTATATCAATTAATAAAATAGTATTTGTTTGAAAAACACATTTAAATATATTTTGACACAATTTTTTGTTGTTGTTAAAGTCGTAAAAACATACATAATTCATATAAAATACATTTAATCAACACTAAAATGACATATTCACATAGAAAATTCGTGGATAGCTTCAATAGTCTCAATATATATATATATATATATATATTTATAAAATCAATTATTTTAATCCTTTATTAATAAAAAAATTACTACATCATCAGTGTGCCATAAATAAATTTAATTAGTAAATGTCTAAATTTTTTAAATAAATGACCATGATTTAGGTAATGTTTTTATGTTTTTAATGAATATTTATAGTCAAATTTATCTTATGTATAACTCTATTTTGAAAATAGATTATTTAATTAATTTTGAATTTAAAAATTTTAACAATTATTTAAATAAAATATAATAAATGTCCCAATCTAATCGAAGTGGATCAAAAAGGAACATATTTTGGGTCCTAAAGTTGATTTTGGCATTAATACACTTATCCAATAGAATTATGACATGTGTTGGGTAATTATAATATTATTTTTAACTATAAATACCATATTTAAATTTAACCGTGGTTAATAAAAATAAAAAGATACTTTTCACCAAAAAATATTATCATCCCATTGAATGATATTTTACTTACTAATCATAACCATGTCAATTGAGTCTTTAAAAATCAATTCATAGAAGCAATAAAATTACGTTTTATACAAATTGGTAAAGGTGGCTAAATGACGTTAGAAACGTATAATAATTTTTTTAATGTATACTCTTATTATAAAATGACTCTGATAAATTAAATTATACCTATAAATATATTATATATCTTTTTTAAATTTTAGACAAATTTTTAATTAAAAATAAATTTTTAATTAAAAAATTATGTTTTTATCTACACTGCACACTTTTTTCACAATTCATCAAAAATTGAATGTTTTATGAAAAATATAAAAAAAACCCAATGTTAATTTTGATATTACAAATTAAAAAATTATTTCTATTTTAGGAAACTTAGATCATAGTTGTTTTGTTAATATATTTAAAATTAATTCCCGTTGTGAAAACCAGAAAGTGGGTTTTTGGGAAATAAAAACAATCATAAGATTGATATATGTTTATGTACAATTTAAATGAAAAATTATTTCCAATGACCAAAACTGAATTAATTTATAAAAATATAATCTAATTTTTCATCAAAACAATTCAAATGTATAATATATCCGAATAAATTATTTTTATTAAATTATTGATTTCAATTAAAATTTAGTGTTTTTACTATTTATTAGAATATTAATGTTTTCAGAAAAGTACCAAAAAATTATCAAAATTAAATTTTTATGTACCACATCTAAAGAAGAATTTAATTTCATTAAACTGAATATAAAAAAGTGTCAAATATTGGATTTATAAAAGGATTTCCATTATAAGAATGGAAAATTTCATTTTTTAAAAATATTTCTTTTATTTTGAATTTTAATTTTTCCATATATTATTTCCAAGAAACACAATAGATTATTTTAAAAATTATAAAAAATATATATAAAATTTATAATGTGGTTAATACTATTCATAACAGCTTTTTTAAACAGCTAGTTTGATTGGTCGTGATATGCTTGAACTCAATGTTGCATGTAGCGCAAGATATTGAATTCCATTAAAGAGATAACAAACTATAAAATTTTGGGGTGTTAAAATTTTACCAAGTTCAATTCACATAATCCGAAAAATTATATTTAAAAATAATCCCATAGAAATAATGAAAATGAAGTGTTTTAAAGTGAAAAGCTTAGAAGAATAAAAAAATTTAGTGTACAATTTTAATTTAAAATTGATTCCAATTTACTTAATTGGTAATATTAATTTATTATATAAATAATTATGCATTTAATGCAACTTATAATATAATATAGCTATATAAATAATTTACACAAAAAGAAGTTTTTATTTAAAATTTAGTATTTTTAACAATTAATCACAAAATTAAAGTTATCAAAAAAATACCAAACAATCACCCTAATATAATTTATATATTATTCATTCATAAATTAATTTTATATACTCAAACAAAATTAACAATAGGGTCAAAATATTTTTTTTAAAAATATGTGTTCCATTAATTGGATGAGAAATTATCATTAAGAAAAATAAAGCTAATCATGCTTAAAATTTTATTTATTTCTTATATAAAGAAAATAAAACATATTTGATGATTTTAAAAATTTATTTTATATTTAAAATATAAATTTAAATAATGTATTCCATTAATAGTACTATATTTAATTTATTATGATAAAATACAGTTTTGTGCATACAGATTGTTTTTTATAAAAATGAATCCTTTATGATGAATTGGATATTATATTAGAAGCTAATTAATTGGTAAGAAATGAATTAATTATATAACCATATGTAAAGTATATTTTTACAATATATCGAGTCTCATATATTCCATCAATTACAAAATCAAGTAGATTACTATCAAAAAAAATTAATATTTTAACAGTTCATTTAGAAATTTTTTTCTATGTAATGTAATCTATCAAATAAATTAAAGTTGTTTAAGAAGTCACAAACTATAAAATGTTTTGGAATTATAGTTTGGTAAATTGATATTAAACTTGGATGTAGATAGTTATTGGGTAAATTTCCCTCATTATAATCCTTGATTTGATCGTTCTTTTGGAGTAGGGGAGCACATGAGTGAGATATTCTTGTAATGCTAGCTGAAGATAGTTCCATTTGGCTATTGTTTTTAATTTTTATACTTGAATTGTACAAGATATCTATTTAAATTTATTTAATTACATTTTTTATATAGGTAATAAATGATCATCATATTTTAAATAAAACTAAAATTGTCTTCATTATTATTACAGTCTTAGTGATATTTATATTCATTGAGTGATTTATATTATTATTTAACCTATTTATTAACATATGTTACCACTGAGGTACTCCGATAATGATCCTATAATATTCCCTATTAAAATATATTATACACTTGATGCTAATCAGAAGCCTTAGGTGTAAAGGAATTCACTCATGAGGCTATGCAACAAACATGCTCGGGCACTGTTTAGTATTCCATAGGTTGAGGTGTTACAAAGTCATATCAGAGTTGTTTTTATTTTATATAATTTTTAAGCCTTAATATTTGAGTTTTATAAATGAAATAAAGAAATGTTTTTGAATAGGTTAATGAGTTATGATTTACAGTAACTATCCCAAATACAAGGCAAAGTAAACATTACATTAATGAGAATTGTGGTTTTCTTCATTTTTCCTGTTATCGTTGATTTGATTCCACTGTTGGGTGACAGACCCAATTTTTGTTAATTTTATTATGATTGAGGGAGTAGTTTTGTCCTTCTCCTGAAATGGAAGTGAATCATGGATTATGTATCATTATATGCACCTAACACGATTCACATACCATAAATATTGTATTACTTATAGGATGAAATTATTTACTACATGGAATTCATTTTGTGTCCCATGAGGGAAATATCTATTATTGGAAAATCAATTTGTGTTGGGAATTGAGAAAAATAATTGATGCATGGAGTGAAATCTATAATTTAAATAGTATTTTCTTATATAGGTTACAATAGACACCCTATGATGTGAATTGTTGCATTTTGAGTCAATGGAAAATGGTCAAATGAACTAGAAAATGTTATGGGTCAAGTTAAATTGACAAAAAAATTAGTTTATAAGGTCTATGAGACAAAATAAGTTGGAATTAGGTGATAATTTGATTCGAAAAATTTAATATTATAGAAAAGTATATGAATTATAATGAAATTGAATTTTTTTAATGGAATTGTATCCATTAATTAGAGTTTTGTATTACTATTATTAGTCCTTTTATTGGGAATAATACTATAAAAAAGTTACCATGACCTAGACCTGGCCTTATAGTGGGTTGTAGGCAGTCTCTGTGGTATATTTTATGGAAGTTCCTATCACTCAGTCTCGGATTTAGGTGTAGGTATATGGGTGTTACTTTTTTTATTAAATGGTTTCAACCTATCCTAATTTTTTATATGTGATATGGTTGTTAGAGAATTCATTTTTGACGATTTGTTTTGGAATTATAGTGATACCCCACTAAAACAACCTCTAGTCATGTCCTAAGATGGAGGCGATGACCATTATATGAAGGTAGTGGTACATGATCCACCAACATATTCCCTTGTAGAGACTCTTGAGGAATATATAGTTTTACTATATATGGGTGTAGATTCCTTATTCTAAGAGGGTTTCATAATATTTTTGAATAGCTTTCATGGATCCCCATAATCTACATCATCTATGGAAGAGATAACATGTCTGTTCGAGTAGAAGCATCATCCTATATATCTAGGGGATGATGGACCATATTCTATTGATATTCATTTGAAGACAACCTTTTGGAATTTTTATAATAATGTGAAACAACCTAATAGGACAATGAACATCTTGGAAAATATTCTATAGGGTTATGTTAAGAGTAGGTGGGATGTTCTAAAGAAGGATTATAAGCATTGAGATATGGTTTGGAAGAATTTTTAAAATCCATGTTTTATGATTAATTATATCTTATGAACTTGAGAGATGAAAGGGAATGTGACTTTATGAGTTTTGAGTAGGGTAAAATGAATATTATCGAGTATTCAGCACACATTATAATGCGTTAATTCATTACCCAAATTTATCTTAATGATTAGCTTTTAAGGGTGATATGATTTGAGGATGACTACACCCATGATGTTCGATCATAGTTCAACATTTTTCGATTGAGTATTATTAAAAAAATAGTTAATCTGGAGCTTCTTATGAAATGGATCCTAAGGAATGTTATGTTTATAGTGTAGGGATTTTCAGCCTTTGAACTAATGGTTCTGTCTTAGCTTGAAAGAATCACCATTATGAGGCTCCTCACAATGGAAATATGAGACATAGTGTGCGTTACTATAGTTTTGTAATCATTCATTGGTTTGGGAGAAGGGTATATATAAGAGTTCATTGAGATAGAGACTCATTCGAGTGTTGAGAAAGCAGCATAATGGGCCATGTATAGTGATTCTGCATGACGATCCATCTAGTTGTCGGTGGATGGAGATTGAATCTAACTCCATGTATAGGATCCAGAATCAAATCTCTAATGTAGGTTGGGGAATGGAGTAGTAATTTTCATTCAATGTGAGTTGGTGGCCTGGAAGGAGGAATTCATACAATAGTTTAACCCCAACATAAATGTGGGAATTCATTGAGTACTAAGGTTGTTTCAAAGGGCTTCAGTTTCAGAAATATATATTTAATACATCACACACCTCAAGAGAAGAAATTTTTGTCATCCATGGGGAGATTTATGATTTTAGTAGCCTCTACTCTAGAATATTCTCTTTTCGATAATGGTTATTCATTTTGTCTCATATATATATATATATATATGTATTCAAAATATAGAGAGCATGGGGATCTTTTTTTTAGTTTTCTAATGGAATTATAACATGGGATACTCTATTAGGGATTATAAACAAGGGTGTACAACAAGTCTGAGACTTCCCCTTGTGTTAGGCAGGTGTCACTTCATATGGGACCTCATTTTCTACAACATTATAGGGCTTGAATTCACACTCAGGATGGATGCACTTGTAGCTTATCAATAAAAGGATGATTGATATCACTGGAGGGTGTATTTTAAATCACCAAATGAAATGGTTTTTGTGCTCATGGGTGAATGGAATTTCATGATGTGGTGATATGGACTCGATCATTGTGTGATGGGTTGGATGATAGCGTAGATTTGTAGTATATATGTGTGTGATCAAGGGCCAGGTCAAGAATATTTCCCTCATGTGGTTGATTGTATCATATTTGATTCCCAAATGACATTTATGGTTTACCTCATTCAATAAAGGAATATTTTTCATCAATATAGATTTTGGAGATGCCCTGGTATCCATTCACTTTTATAGGAGAAATACTTTAGCGTTTCAAGAGCATAAGATGCAGCTAGAGGACTAGGAAGCAGTGATGATTATATGACCTAATACATCTCTCTAGGGTTTTTTATCCTTTTTTAAAAAAATCATGCAAACCCCATAATATATATCAAGATTCATAGATATTTAACTAGATAACTGTTCAGAAATGGTATACATTATCATGGATAGACAATCTATTTTGTTATATTTGAGGATCTAGGTTTTCTTAAAAAAATACTGGATGTTGGGTTTTCATCATGTGTGTATCTGACCATTATAGATACCACATAAAACATTTAATAAAAGGCATGATCTTTTTGAGTATATATTAATTCCATTTGATCTTAACAATGTGGTAAGGATATTCATGGCACTAGTGAGATTATTTTTCAATCATTATTTGGAATTTTTTAGTGGGGTTATTTCTGAATGATAGATTTGTGTAATATCACAATTGACACAACCATGAAAAATATAATATGATCATATTGGATACAATAAGAGGGAATTAGTTATATTATTTGAATTGAATTATCCACTTCTAGATGCATATGATTTTCTTCTTGGATCATAATATCATAGAGACTAGAATACTAGTTGAAATGAAAAAGGTGGAGATATAGTTTTTTGGGTGTGTCCCAAGAATGAGTTTCCCATATAGAGTTTCTTGGGGCTTCCCAATAATTAAAGGTCTTTTTTATTGGGCTTATCACACTTAGAAATACATCTTATTATCTTGACTATGATGTGTGTAAATCTTGAATGGTCATATTTCTAGGAGAAAACCTTTCAAGAGATGAAACAAAGACTTAAATCATCAACGATCATGATTCTATATGAGTTAGGTGAAGAAAAAATATATATTTTGATGAATTTTTTATTATTATAGGATCAGTTCAAATTTTTGAAAAGTGAGTACAGCGTCTAAGTCTGGTCAATTGAGGCCACATGAGAAGAATGAGCTAACACATGATCTCCAGTAAGACACTATTGTACACTCCTTGCGTTTTTGGAGGCATTATTTTGTGGTTGATATTTTTTTGGTGTACATGGACCAAAAAATCATCAGGTATGTATTTCAATAGTGTGACCTGATCCATTGGAAATGAGGGGGGTTGAGTATATATAGTCTTTTGACATTAATATTTCATATATTCCGAGAATGGGAAATAAAATTACTGAGGTACAGAGCAGGAGGACTAAAATCTAGGAGGTTTAGGGTGATAGTACTGATTGGAATCTTATGGGAAAATTATTAGAGATTCACATGGATGTGTAGGATATAATTGACCATACATTTCTATCATCCTTGTAATTGAATTACCCTCATCTGGATAGAGTGAGGATGATGTAGTTACCTATTGTTGGGGGCCTATTTCTATAGATGACCATCGTTTGTGGGGACCTACCTCCTAGTTGGATGATTGGAGATAATGCTATTTTTTGTATACTTGATAACATTTGGGTTCAAGCAGACATACGTGAGGATTTTATTTGATAATTTCTTACATAATCATAGGAAGTACATCCTGATGTTGACATGATGTATTGTGACTTATTCCATCAATAATGGTGGTTGGGGATGAAACAAGTGTTAGTTGGTTTTTTTATGAGGTGTTCGACTAGTGAATAATTAAAGGAAGAACAATAGTGATAATCTTGGATTTTAGAGAGATTTTAAATTCAATTTTGTAAATTGGATGATGTTTTAATAGATTTAGTGATTGGGTTTCCAACGTCACCTTCAAATAGTGATGATTTATATGATTTTCTTATCAGGATCCCAAAGGTCAACCATTTTATACAAATAAAAAAGATCATATCAGTATATGAACTTGGGTGAAATTATATCATTGAGATTGTATTACATGATGGGGTACCTAAATTATTTTATTATATTTTGGTGTTCAGTTAGTATCTCATTTTCAGAATGGTTTGTAATGTGATTGTGTACAAATGTTCTTCTGAGCATGGATTACCAACCTTAGATTGATGGACAGTTATAGTTCACTATAGTATTTTTCAAGGAAAATCATATGGTATATTTTATGTATTATTAGGGGTCTTGAGAGAAGAATATACCCCTATTTTATTTCTACAACAACAATAGTAATCATACGACTATACAGATGTAACCCTACCAGGATTTTTATAGCAGGCCTTGTCAATCACCTCTGTACTGGTTAGTGGCTAGAGAGGCAACAATGCTCATACCGTGTCTTGGAAATGCGATTTTAGATTAGGTCTAGATGATTAGAATATGGATTGATATTAAAAATCCTAAAAATAAATCCTATTCAAATTATTTCAGCAACCTCTAGAGTTTAAGGTCATGGGATGGGTATTTTTACATGTATCCCTAATTTTTGTACACCGACAGATTAGGATATAGGGTAAGCCTCCACTATGATATGTAAGACCACTTGAGATTCTAGATAGATTCAATATGGTAGCCTATATGTTGTAGTTTTTTAGGAGGAACGAAACCATTTATGATACCATCCATGTATCACACCTACGCCTTTATAATTCATACCCATATAATATTCTACAACCAGATGAAGTTGAGTTATAGGAATATGTGTCCTTTGAGGACAATTCTATTTGTTTCACTAATTAGATAAAGAAGTATCCTCAAGGTTAGTATTTCATCTAGTACAGATGACTATAGAGCACGTTCGTTTATTGGATGAGACTTGGGAGTGGGATTCTAATGTACGTGAGCAGTGGGTGGAGTTATTCTCAAAACATTAATGACCACAAATGGATGGGATATTTGGAGGAAAAATTTCATTGGAATATTTTTAATATATAGTGTTTTTAGTGAGGTTTGGATTATTTTAATTCTAGTTTAATTTGTTTGATTTGAACTAGTTTGAGTTCATAAGGATGTTATGGGTGTTTTGGGGGGTCTTTGTGGCTGGTTTCGAGCCATGTACCCATCTTTTGAAGGAAATCATATAGTCTAGAGATTTAGTAGAAATAATGGATCCGAGGCCGCATAGATATTTCTAATAGTGTATGTTTGAACATAGGGTAGAAAAAGAAGCATAGTTTTTTTATTATATTCCTCGTTCAGCACACCCATGCTGGATGTTTGGTAATTTTTATCAGAGGCGCACAACACATTTTGCTAACAATTCCCATAACCATACACATGAACCATGTGGGGGACCTTTTTAGGTATAAAATTGCTAACAAATATCCATTTTTATAACCACTCCTCGATCCCAACTATGTGAATAGTTAAAAAGTGTAAAAGGTTTGTTTTTACCATTCCATTTTAAATTTTAAAACCCGTATCTTATTTCTAGTTTCCAATACACAAGGGAGCAATTTTTTTCCTATGAAGTTTTCATATGCAATTCTTCGAATCCAATTCTTCATCTATAATCATATTCAAACACATTTCATCTTGTTGTTTCTATGAAGGTGTGTTGTTCATTCATCCATTTTTCCTTTCATAATAATTTTTCATATTGGAAGAGTTAATTTGGTGCAAGAAAAGTTCCCATATTTCAAGGAGTTATTTTACAGTATTCATATTTCTCCATATATGAACTAAACAAGAGGTTAATAATTGATGATTTTTCATCAACAGAAATACAGTATGTTGTATATAGCCTTCAATTATTGTTTGGTGTTTTATATACATTTTTTTCAGTGTGTAATATTTCTAGACTTTTGGTGTTTCCCCTAAATGAATTAAAAGTATGGAATAGATTTTTTTGAACTTATGTAGGCCACACGTATTGTTCCATTTTATGGTTGGATGTCATTAACCTCAACCAAGATCAGCCATGAGGTGGTTTCACATATTTGGACAATATTATACCACCTCGTTGGGAGTCTGTGCGATCACTTTTGATATGGGGTTTTACGAGAAGTTAATGACTTATAAGAAAAGGATTTTGACACCATTTTTTGTGAATACTTATAAATAAATGGTTGAATTATTAAATTTTAATATATTTATGTGTTAGAGTAACTACTGGTATGTTAATGATAATGAATTTGGTTATGAAATGAGATGATGATTTAATAATGGTAGTGGATACCTTGGGAATATCTACTCCTCATATCCTATTTCCATTAGATGTCCTATACATTTCAACATCATGGATCCTAATTATGGTTGTTGATTACTTATACATTTCTACTCGTAGAATCCGAGTTCCATGGAATGTTTTACTCCATAGAACCAGTTTACATTTGATTACTTGGATATTGCTACTCCTTAGATCAGGAATTCTAGGAAACTCCTTTTAAGTACTTAATTATCATGCTCATATAGACCCACAAATTTAAATACTGAGTTTTTGTGGAGACACTCGTAGAACTCGATGGGATTACAGAGTCATTTATACCTTGTATCTGACCAATGTTGAAATGAAGAAATTAGTATTTCTTAGCCATTATTAATTGGATTGAACACTTAGGCCATGACACTTGATTATAGAATATATGGTATTATGGATTATATTTATCGATTTATGTTTTCTTGAGTAAATTTACACCACTATAATGGGTTTTTTCCTATTCTTCACATAGACCTATTCTTGGCCAGATAGGAACACACATTTTTTTGAAACATTAATTTTTTTATTATACTTGTGATATACTGAATTATTCTTCATTTTATATAAAATTACTAGAAAAGTTATATAAACCATTTTGGTGGTCTACTAAGTATGATCTCACAATATTTTGGGCCACTAATGGTTACCTGGAAAGAATTCGTGGATGCATCTAGGGACTGGGGAAATATTCCACTTTCTGAATACTAGTTTCATTATCTTTATGGATTATGGTAGCATATGATGGAGCAATTATTTTAATGCATGATAGAGATTGTTCAATTTTGTTATTTTTTATACGTTTTATACATAATGTAAAATGGATTAATATTTCGTTGTATATCTTTCCACAATGTAGAGTGACATGACATGATCATCATATTGTAGGTTTGGATCCTCCCCATGTTCATTTTGGTAGGTTTTCCTTTTCCCCCTCTCAAAATCAATGAAATACTGACCATCATATTGTACATTACACAAATTTTAGATTTATTATTATTAGATTCATTTGGATGTTTCTATAATGTTTTTTATTTATGTCACTCTTTTGTGTATTTCTTCACTTGTGATACCACTATTTAAATCTGGTCATGTAGTTAGAGTCTACCCAATTCACCACCTTTGACCCATGACTCTAGTCATCATCCTAGGTCTTATGGGGAGGCATGCATGATTCCATGTGATAAACTATCATAGAGAATCATGTTGGGGATCTTGTGTAATGGTGCTTCATGGTTAGTGCATGAGCTCTCAATTTATGATGGCGTATTAATTTTCTTATAAAAAATTTATTTTTATAATTTCATAATTGTTATAATTGTGCATAGTAGGTATGGAATCATTCTTGGAGTCATCATGAGTCGTAAAATCTCAACCTACACAAGAATTTAGGGGTGCTTGTAGATTTTGGGAATAAAAATCCAGCTAATGGAATGTGCCCTATAGTAGAGAGTTGTGAAAAATAGATCAAATCCAGTAGTGGACTAGGATGGACATTAGAGGCTCTTCTATATACATATTTATTTATCAACTACATTACACATTGGATATGAGTTCCAATTTGGGAGATTATTTTTATTTTATGGAAAGTATTCCATTAATTTGTTTTTCTAAACATTACTAGGATTATTTACTATATTTTTTTAAAATAATTATTGATCAAATTACATTATTTTTTGAAGTATATCCATCCGACTGAAAGATTCATACCCTCACTTCTAGTTAGTATCATCTTGATTGTGTGGAGGTGTCAATGAGGTTATGTGACCCTCAGACTCAAACTCAGTGGTTTTGGTTGTGGTGTTACACTATATAGGGATCGAAATAATTCAAAATGTTTATGAAATTATATTGAATCCCAACCATTAGAATAATATATCAATATCAAACCAATTTATCATACACCAATATAGTATACTACTATCCCAGGATAGTTAAAAACCATTATTATTTCACTATGAGGTTCAAGGTCATCATATATTGTGGCCCCTACTACCACTGACTCCCCCTACTACATCAAACACTCTACACAGATGTATCCACTACAAATAGGATTCAAAGACATATCCACCCATCAGGCACAATATGTGAACACTCCATTATTCTATAACTATCAATAACCATCATGGATGTTTCACCTATATTGGTGATGTCCTCAACCCAAATGTTCATCCCCAAGGTTAAGGGTTACCAACTATCATTTAATCTCCCCTTAATATACCAATAATAAATCCCATAAATGGATCGCAAAGAAACATGGAATATCAAGATTTAGGAGCTCCCATTACATCACCAATGGAAGAATTTGGGGAACAAATTCTATTTTACCCCAATATCTTATAATATGGAGTAACTGATAATTCAAGAGACATATTTCCACCTCTAATTCCATTAATTGGGGGTATTAATCTATCTAATGATGATTTTCATTATTGAAAGTTAATTAGATAAAATTTTGAAGACCCTCCATAAATATCGTTATGTTGAGGATGTTTTGGATATTATACTGGGGTAATCTTTACATCCTTTCTCATTGGTATTGGTATCAATTCTCTATGTTTATACATTGTTTGAATGAGAGATTTCAGACATTTGGAATGGACTATTTTATTATAATAAATATCTTATTCAGTCAGAATCTCTCAGCCTAATCCCTTAACAAAAGGATACATAATCTCCCCCTTATAAGAAAATTACGATGAATATTTTATCATCTCAGTAATATGCATATTTAATAAAGGGAAGGTTTTCCTAGATGATAAAAACACAAAAATAGAGTCACAAAAGAAGTTTTATTCATATCTTACATGTATGGATCCCACATAATTCATCACATTAATGTCGTATGGACCATCTATGTGTGTCGATGTGAAATAAAATAGAATTTTTAAATACTAGGATATTGAATAACATACATTCATGTACTAGTCGTACATGACACTTCATTTCCCTATTTGTGAAACTCTCACGGAAAATCAAACAACATCTCTCATGTAGAGCATGTGGTTGATGTTTGTCCCCACATAATGTAATTATTTAACCATCATAAGAGACATGAACTCCATTAGGCCCTCATATAGAAGTATCCAAATGTTGATAATGCAGTTCATATAGTGTAGCAACATCAAACCCTAATAGACATTACTAGAGATTATATTATGTAAAAAAATACTAAAAATTATCACACCCAATTATTGAATAGGAATCTGTTCAAATGAAAATTACTGTCTGGGGAAATACACTACTTTTTTGATCAGTTATCTATTGTAGTGACAATGGTCACGTAAATATTTTCCTTTCTGTGATATTATCAAATAACCACTATTGAACACATATAGAATGAATATCATCACTATCAACCCTAAAGATGAAAAAGATCATAATGTAAACGAAGAGGCACACAAGGATTTTCTGCCCCATGAGGATAAATAATGATATTTGATACCTGCTAATAGAATATATACCCCATAGAAAAACATGGTAATGATATTTATAATTCATACTGAGTTACTGATTCCAACCTCTCATTAAAATATTGACAAAGTAAAGGGAGTTTATATATAATTTTTGAATTCTTATATCCACTAAGGTGATCTATGTTGATACTAAAATATCATCATTTCCATATGGACTTGAGGATTGTCAACATATCGTTGTTAATATCCAATAAAGACACTAACTTGTCAAGGAGAACATTCTAGATTACCCTTTCATGATTCCTCCAAAACCATAACTTCTAATAATCCACGATTAACTAGGAAGGACCAAATTTGGTGGTTTTTCCTAATTGAGAAATAATTTATCATTCCAGGGTACTCCAAATCCTATGAATCCATATGGATTCCAAACCCTATAAAATAACCATTCTAGTTCAAAAGTGAACCAACTCGTCAAAGGGAAGACAATAGCTGAAGAACCATATTATAACCACAAATATTATCTCAACACAATTTTATAATTCATGGAAATAGGTTTTTATCTTCATAATCTAGAAATGACTCCATTATTGTAGTGTGTGGACCACTTCGTTCCATGTATAGATTTTTAAAACTGATTCTTTTCCACTTTCAATGGCTGAGGTGACATAGAGAAACACCACAACCACTTTTCATATTGGTGTGACCAGATACAAGGAATAATAGCCTACTAATATATATCAAATATATAATCCATTGTCCAAACATGGTAAGGACATTCCATTATATTGTATATTCATCTGGTGCCAAGATCATCCCCTGTTGGGAGGATCTATTTTGAATGTTCTTATACCACTGACACATCATATGTAATAGTTACATAACGAAATGATCATATAGTATTTTCATTACATACATTCCCTAATCCTTTCAAGATTCAATTTTTTTATAAGTAGGATGAATGATAAATTAATAAATCAAATATCTTTCTGAAATAGTGAATTTTTTCCCACTATAAAGGAAACTAAAAAATTTATAACAAGTCTTTAATATCTCCCAATGATTATCCACACATTTTATTATATTCTAATTATATTAATTTTTAAACTTTTATTCATAATTTGAGAAAATATAAAGATAAGAAGGTTGATATCAAAAAATTGATTTGGGAACTCGTATACTTGAAGCTCGGTTTGAAATATATAGGCAAAAATAATATGAAAAAAAAGATAATCAAATAATTCGAGATAACTGTAACAAAATACTGAAATAAAAATATGTATTCTATTAAAATATAAATAACCATAAGAATATTTATATGTTTTCTCAGTTTGATGAAATTTATAATTCCATATTTTTCAAATTCACGTTCTATGATATTACAAACTCTAAGAGTCTTCTTCCAATTAATTTAATTTTTGTATGACCATAGATCAGAAAAATAATAAAATGGAAATTTTTACACCAAATTCCATGGATTTTTTGTCTAATTTGACATACTAATACATAGAGGGGATATTGTGGGCCCCACATGTTAATAATAACATGAAATTCAATCTTAATTTGAATCGATGAATATGATATAAAAACATAACAAACATTTCAATGTACTTAATAATAATAATTATTCAAATGAGAAGTATATATATATATACATATATTCCATATGTTTCCAATCATAAGACAGAATAGAATTCCATGTAAGTATTACTCAAATAGACACTCTATATTGTATTTTTTACATGACTATGTAACTAATTTAAAAAACTAATAAGAAATTTATTTGATAATTAGTCATCTAATGAAAGAAGGTTGATGAGATTATTATGGAATATCCAAATGTAGTTTATGACCATTGTGGTTTTTTTACCTAGATGATAACACTACTCTAATAAGAACTCATAAAAATATTATCGTATCTATTGGGATCAATAACTATAATGTTTGTTATAATGATATTAATCTCAAAAAAGAAAATACTATGAGAGGATATATATGAAAATATCCATGAATGAAAACTCTCATGAATGTAAAAACATTTTAACCTAATGTGTGAATAAGAAGATAAATAATTAAAGTTTTTTTAAGAAATATTTTAATCAATGTTGTAAAAAAGGGAAAATCAAGAGTATCTTTTAATGTTCAGATTCAAAGTGGTAAAAGGAATATTTTTTAGAAGAAATAATTTAAAAGGAATTCCAATAAATGATAATTTAAAATAACAAAAAAAATTTTCATAGGAAATATTATGTACATGAAAAAAATTGTGGCATATAAGGAAAATCATTCTTAATATATTAAAAACATGTTTTTAAAAAAAATATTTCCATGGGATAAGAATTAGTTCTCATGAAAAGAAGATTAATGGAACATGATGGTCACATTATATGAAACCTAATAAAATTATCCAAAATAAAAGAGAATGTTTTTGGGAAGAAAAAATATAGACATGGAAAAAAAATCATCATTAAAGAGAAAGATAATTATTTTTAACATTTTCATACATTTATGGGTAATAAAAACATCTAGGGGGTGATATTAATCAAATTTCTTGTTTTCACGATGGAATAATATAAGGTATAATATAAAATAATAGTGTGTAAGAATTTAAATATATATGTAAGAATATGATGATATAACATGGTATCTCAAAGAAATATGCTTTGGTTTGATAATAAAAATATTACATCATTATTAAGTTTAAAATTGAACACCAATGAATGGGTTAATATAATATGGATTTTAATTCCATTATATTGAATGAAATATTATTATTGAATAAGTCCATAACTGGTTTTTTCTTGTATTTTAAAAAACAATTCTTAATATTTTTATTTGAGTTTTGGTTTTGTCCTCTTAGATGTTGTATTGAGGTGTCCAATGATAATGGTTTGTGAAGAATTGACAATTTTTGGGCTGTATGGGGATACTTTTTCAAAAAAAGGGAAAACCCACAGTTATTGTAAAGTATTTGATGGCCCTTGTGTGTATCATTGTAATCCCAGCAAGTGGAAATAATAGTGCCACAACGTTGTGAGGAGTCTAGATTATTGCAGGTCCCTTGATAGACCATGTATTGAGATACCTCACCAAACCAATGGTGTGGGAAACAGTGAGAGTGAAATTTATTGGGCCTTAGAAAAACACCATAGTTACTTTCAGATTTCATTGTGAGCATAAATCCCCCACAATTGTGGTGAAAGCTATGGTTGAATCCAATTTGGCAATAGGATGGCTTTTATAATGGATGAAAGGACTTTATTCTTCTTCATGTCATGAATGTTTCACATTTTAAATACACACATCAATTATATGTGTTAATTAATTCATATGTTTTCAATAATTTTTCTATATTTATCAATTGTTTCCTTCATCCTTGTTGATCCCATTGATCATGATGAATTCCAGAAAATCCGTGGATGAATCTAGTTTATATTGGTTGATCATATTTACATTGATGTTTTTCATTGGTTAGTAAAAATTTTAACAACCTATTTTCTTTAACCAAAACCATTAATCAATCATTGGATAATGAATTCTATTCTATTTGAATACAGACTACTGGATCCTCACCAAGTCTCCTCTAATTGTCATTCCATATTCAAAATATTTATAATCGTTCATCCACAAATGATGACTTTGAATGTTAGTGTTTGAGGATTGGTATATTTTAGTTCTATGTATTGGCTTTATTTTTTCTGGAGACATATTCTAGAAAAACTTTATTCTTTGATTAAAGTGGTTCTCATATTTTTTACGTGAGATTGTTTCTATAGGTGTGAATTCATAGTATGTGATTTGAAACTCATAATGAGCATCGAAGATGTCCTTAAAAACCCAACGGTATAATGTTACATTCCACGTAGATTCTATATATATACTTTTGTCTATTTATTAAATTTATGAATATAATAATATACCATATTGTTGGTTGATAAAATGTGTGAGTGTGTAGATACCATGATATCCATATTTGTTCTCGATCACATGTGCTTCTATGTGTGTGGATCTAGATACCCATTCTTGTTATTGTTTTAGTATTTATTTGTGATAATCTTTTTGTATGTGATGTTTGTCATTTTGAGGTTTTAATATATGAAGTATATGATATCAAGACTATCATTTCATGGTTAGCCCTTTGAGTTGAAATATTTTAACATGTAATTAAAATGATGATACAGTAAGATATATGAATGGGTACAATATCCTTGTGGATTGACCTAAGTTTTTTCGTGGAAACAAAAACCATGTGGGAAAAACTGAGGTAGATATGATGTATGATGATCATAAAGTATAAACCTTAAATTGATGGGATATGATGGACATGTCATCCTACCTGATACATAGTATCCATGTGGCTTCCTAGAGATGCATGGGGACTAGGTGGTTATCCATAGTTCAGGACCACAAATCGTATTTTCTAAACTCATTGAAAGAAACTAGGTAATATTAGGGGTTTATTGAAGTCTTGTTAGTGCATGTTAACATAGTATATAATTATGTTTTTATTTATATATACTTATTTATTTTCTATACATATATTTTTTTGTATGTGCTCTCATGTTAAGGAATAATTGGTGGCGTCTGACATGGTTTATTCTCATTTCATGCATGGGAATCATGATGTTTGTGTGGATTCTGTGAATAAGGATACTGGAAAAGGGACATTCCCCAATTATGGGGATCTTAGAGATAGAGTATCATGATCGGAGGTGGTACCTTGACATAATAAAAAGGGATATTTTCATATTTATTTATTTAATTGTATTTCTCACACTCATCCATGACATAACAAATTGGGGGTTAATATTTTAATATTTTTTTTGGATTGAGATACTTTTTAGCCCCTTATTATAAAATAACTAATTTATTTCACTATATTATTTGGTATATTTATTTATGTAATGTTCCTGAACATAGTATCTATGAGTGGGTGGATACATTATTATATTTTCATAATATGAAAATGATCAAATACCGAAGGAACAATTAGTTTAGTATTCTTGGTAAACTAGACACATACTTGAATCTGACAATAAATTTAAAAACAAAAAAATTTAAACATGGTAAATGTAAACATTATAAACCCTCAAATTCGTTCATAAATTACTTCGTCATATCTTAGAGAAATGAAATAAACTAACAGGTGTGATAAAATGCTCAATAAGGGATACATACCATGGAATAAATCATGATTAACAATTCATAACACATACGTAATTTCATATAATTTAAAACACATAGATTATAATCCATAAATTGAGACGGAATAATAATATAGAGGGAATAAATGATGTTCAAATAAGTTCATGTTACAAATGAAATGATCGTGTATCTAATCCATTGATATTAAAAAATTTAATATAATCACATGGGATTTAATAACTAATCACAATATGATGGAATTATTAATATCACACATCATAAAATTACCATCCTGTCCAAATTCCAAAAAATCATATATAATTGGGATATGCCCTAGGAAAATAACCAAAATAGTTCTTTTTTCACGAGACATACTGAGTCATCCATAGGATATAATTACATTATCATATAATATGTCCAATTAATTCAATATATAAAATGGTTGTATAAAAATACAATACAAGATCAAAATAAACAATCATATTGAAAAGATAACATAAGAAATGTTAATACCCCACCATTAAAAGTGACCATAAATCATGTAGATAATGAATAAAGATAGGATCATTATAACATATTCCTATTGGATAATAAGTAAAATAAATGATTTTTGTAATTGAATAAAAGAAATACCATAAACGATCATTAATTATTTTTTCTAAAAATAATATTTTCACTTTAAAGTTCTATTTTGAAAGCTATAAATTCACTAAATATTTGGAAAATTAATTTGAATGAAATAACTGAAAAAATGAGTGTTTAAGTTGGTGGAAAATCCCTTTTAGTAATGTACATTAAAACCAAAATTCCTTTCCCATTTTTGGAAAAAAATCTGTAAGAATCTCATATAGAAGACTACAAAAATGATTATTTTAAAATATACTTTTAAAAAATCATCTCTGATAAAAATGATTAATAAAAATATTGTCAAAATATTTGAAACGCTCTTGGATATATTTTTAGATCTCATAAATGAAGAAGAAATAGATTCCTAAAAAAGGTGCATGAAAATTCTGATTTTATTAAAAATAGTATTTTGATCATTTGAGAACATAAAATCGAAAAACAATATATAATTATAAATAAAATCACAACATAATAGAATATATATATTTTGAGATTGAAATATCATATAATCCCCCGTTATTGACATATTCATAAAAAATATCGAATAATTATGGGATTATAGAATAAAAATTCACAATATTGGTAGATTTTGAATTAAAACCCCCATGAATGAAATTAGTTAAAATGAAACATTATATAACATGAATATAAAAATATTCTTTATATAACATATCATGATTAAAATATATAATACTTATATAAGAATATAGGTTAATAATGTCAACCAGTTTCAAAAATAATTAAATTTTTTCCAAAATAAACCTTACAAATAACATTATATTTAAGTGATAATTCATCAATGAAGTTATTATTTTTCCAATATTAAATAAAAATAAAAAATTATAAATAAAACATAAAATAGTCAATGTTAATTTCAAACATAATCATAGGATATATAAGACAATAAATAAGTAACAGAACCAAATTAAAAGATATCGTATTTTGAAATTCATTTCAAATTGTTAATATTGATGTCAAGTCACATTTGATGAAACAACTTCAATTGAAGCATAAAATAAAATTATGTATGTTGAATTGATTATATGAAATTTAATAGGTAATTATAAAAACCATATTAAATAAATTAATTCATAACATTAAACTATTCTTCCATGATAGGATATTCAGATAAAATCACTTACTCAAGCTTCGACTCATCACATACGTTATTTATGATCATAAATAATCATCATATAAAAATTTATTTACTTGATTAAGAATATATTTAAAATTTAATGTTAAATTTTTTTATTTAATTCCTTTTTATATTTAATTACATAATCAATTATGTTCATATTGGATGTTTTGATGATATTCAGTTCATCTGTTCATAAGGACTCCGGTATTTTGTCCATAGTAAAGGCGGTAACTGTTCCAAAATACAATGACTATTAATAATTACATAAATAAAATTTATATAAATTAATTATTTGTTTAATTCCCACCATAATTTTTGGTTTCAAAAAATGGATTACATAATAATCATGGAGATGGAATGGCATACAAACACATGAGTAATGATTCCATTTATCAATGATCATGATGGAAAGAAGGTAAGTGTTATTTTCTCACACCAAATTTATAATTAAAACATATATAAATATTTATTTTTTTATAAAAATATATTAATATATCACATCCAATTATAATGTAATGAAATGTTAATCTCTAGGCTTCGTAGTGGTGCCAATCTAAATGCACACATGAGAGACAATTTTATTTTTCTAATAAATAAATGTGTATGATATTATAAAATATATTATCATTGAATATTGATAAATATTTCATTAATATCAAAATTATATTCTTAATTTATCATTAATATTTCTCCAGTGAAACACTTTGAGATTTTTTGAATTTCATTGAAATTAATCTATAGATTTTTATATTTTTTATTTCATATAAATCTGAAGATAGTTCAATTTATATTAATGTACTATGATTGTATTTAATTATATTAAACACCAAGATAATATTTAACTAAATGAAGCATAATATTTGGATTTATATACATCAAACAATGTCGGTTCAGTAGAATTATATGCAATAATGATTTTCCTTGATGACATGCATAACATGCAAGACTGATGTTTACCAAACAATATTATATTATTAAAATAATATTATATAATATAATAAGATGAAACATGTGTTTTTAATATTTAGGATATTAAAATAATTAAATAATTTATTGAAATATATGGTTTATACAACATAATATGAAATCATATTTCACCGATTAATTAAAAATTAATGAAAACATATTTAATACAAAAGGAAATATTATTATGGTCTCAATGTTTTTTTACGCTAAAAAAATAAGTTTTCATTCATTTCATGAAATGATAAAAATAAAAAAATGTAATTTCAAATATATCATACTTGTTTAATTTTACACACAACACTGACATGGTGTATTTTACATGAAACATCGATTGGTCATAAGTTACACACAACACCGACTTCGCATACGATGCATGCAACACTAAGTTTCTACAAAACATATTTTATATATATTTATTTAAAATTGATAAAAAATTAAATCATTAAAAATAGTTATAGTAATGGTAATAAATACTATTTAGACAATTTTATATTTTTTTATATAAATAAATGTTATTTATAATGAAAGATATGATTTTCAGTAATATCCTTCTTTGTTTAAAATTTTAGTTTTCTCAAATGAACCACATTTAAATATGTAATTAATTTTAGACACATTTATAAATTTATTATGATAAAATAAAAATAAGTTTTTAATTAAAAATATCTAATTTATACTTGGGTTATGTTTTGGGATTTTTCTAGGAAACATAATTTATTGATGAATAGTGTAAATACTAATTTTTAGTTAATAACTGATTTTGTTTATTTAAATTTAAATGACATATTATATTAAAATTTTCATTTAAGATAGAATTATATAAATATTAAATCTTTTAATACAATTTAATTTATTTTCATCAATTTCACATTGAAATTGAATATAAAATATTAGCAAACTTTTGAAAATTTTCTCCTTTAAAAAAGCCGTTTTTTCATCCCCTCTGTGGGATTAACATGAAGTTTATTTTTTTAATATTCTGTTAATTTATTTTATAAAGAAACCAATTTATTTTTTATAATATTTATATTCTTATAATTCCATGTTAAATTTTTACCAAAGTGATTAGTAAAATTTAATAAAATTAATAACAATGATTAATGACAAATTTAGATTTATCTGGGACTGAAACATAAACTTAAGGGCCCAAATAACATAGAAAATTTTCCGAAAACAATTTTATGTCAATATTTCACCCATAAAACTACCATTTTGTTTGTTTTTCTATGACCTTTTTCTGTAAGGAAATTTGTACACCTAAATTGTTTTAAAAAATTCAAAGTAAGTCCTTTTCTTTCCCTATAAAAGGCCACCACCTCTCCCGCTTACTCACATCACTCGAACCTAATAACATATAAAAATTCATGACCAATATAGTACCCAAAAATCTTACCTTCCTATTTTAATTATTCCATTGGGTTTAGGGAAAACTAAGTAATCCTTTTGGTACAAACCAAACGGAGTTACCAGATTTCGAGGCAACATCTTCTCTCATGTCCTTTCATTAATTTTCCTTCTACACCCCCTCCAAATCCACTTAATTAATAATTTTATAATAAAAAATGTATCCCCATTATATTAGGATATTTTTAGTTAAATTTTTTGACCTACACATACACACAACTCTGTCTAATGGGTAACAAAAAAACTATTTCTGTGTTTGGCGAACTACAACATCAAGAAATGATGATTGTTTATTTTTCTACAACAACCTTCCATAGCAAAAATTGTGGTAAAAAATATATTTATAAATTTAATATATTAAATTTATTATTCCTTTAATTTTATTTATTAATTTTTACAAAACATACATTTTTTTCTTTCTATTATTTAACACGATAATTTCATTTGGAGGATGTGTGGACTGCCGCTAACTCAATGGGATATTATTCATTAATAAACCACATGTATTGTATTAAGAATGGATTTAGTGAATATATAATATATTTGACATAATAAATCTGATTTAATAGTTATATATATACATATATGTGTTTTATATTCATTCTATCATCATGATAATTGGAGGTAAATAGCATTCATGTGTACGTACGACATACAATATCCATTAACAATGTATTTTTTTCATACATTAATATTCTATAAATTATTATAATAATATATATACCATATATAAATGATATATATATATATATAATGGTTTACATTATGGGAATTCAAAAATAATGTATAAATATCAAAGATAAAAAAAGTAAGATACATGTGAATAACAAAGTGAATATTTCCTGATGTGAAAACATGACATAGGATTGTTAACAAGTGGGACATAAAAGGTCATAATAAAATATTATATGGTATTAAATATAATTATATGAGTTTTTAAAATAATTATAAATAATTTATAGTTATTATAAATGTGTTTTGAATGTGTATGACATGAGTGAAGAAGAATGGTATGGGGTTTCACATCACTTTTTATTCCGGTGAGATACATGCTATGTTCACCGCTCTTTCCTTTTGTGTGTTGTACATAATGAAAATTATTTTATTAAATGTATCTTATTACTAAATTTATGGGTATAAACACTTTATTTTTATGAAAATTAATTTATGATGTTTATGTTTCAAAAGATACAAAATAGGTAAAAATATTTGGTATCCATATTCCATCTTTCATACTCATGTTTTGTTATACGCCTAAACTCTTTTTGAAGGGGTATAAACATCCATTTTACATGATCTATCATGAATATAATTGTGTTTATGATATTATATGATTAATTTAATTAACATTAATTACATAGAGAGTACGAACCCATGAAACAAAATCATAAGAGTTTATTGAGAAAATCTCATCACATATTGAGATTGATTACGTATATTCATTCATTTATGAATTCATACGTTCCATATCTCTAAAAATTCATGAATATTATTCTTCTATAGTTATTGTTTCAATAATCATTTAGGGGTACCATTTTCTAATCTTTGGTATCTGATATAGTTAATAATGTTTTCTTTAGAATGATTGACTTAAACCTCTATTAGTTTGGAAGTATATGTTACTTCAAGAACATGTTTTCAAAAAGGTTTCAATGAATAATATTCGAATATACAATGATCATTAGACAATATTTTTACCTATTTTCAATTTTAAATTTTTTTAAAATGGAACCTCTTATCACTTTTTGAACAAGGAATGTTTCTATTATTTTTATCGCATAAAATGAAATATCATTTTACCTCATATCACATGTAAGGATTTATCCAATGTCAAACCATTGAATATTACTTTTCATGTTTAATGTTTATATTTCTTAAAATATTTTTTTAAAATATATTTTCAATCAATATGGTTTTCATAACATTTTTAAACATGTTCTATAAGTCTTCAAAAAAAATTGATTCAAAACATTTTCAATATTACTATATATGTTTTCATGGAAAATGGATTTGAAAACATTTTCAAGAATTATTTATAAAATTTTAATGTATTTTAATTGGAAATGGGTTTCAAAACATTTTCATTCTTATTTTATAAATTTTCATCAAAAAAAGTCTTTCAAATAATTTTCAATATTTATTTATATGTTTTCAAGATATTCTGATGGAAAATAGTTTTCATAGAATTTTGATGAACTACTAATATGTTTTCATAATATTTTCTAAGAAATTATTATAAAATGGATTTCATGCTTTCTTTTTTATGTTTCCAATGTGATTTAAAATAAAATGGTTTTTAAAATGTTTTGTTTCTAATTTTTTAATTATTCATGGAAAAAAATTTCACATGATTTCATGTCTTCTTTATAGTTGTTAATTATATTTTGTATAAAATTATTATAAAAAGGTTTTATGTATTAAAAATAATATTTCAAAGAAGAAAGGATATATTACTTAAGAAATATTTTTGAATGATATATCAAAAAAAATTGCATCTAAGATATAATCCATTAACATTACTCATTCCAATATAGGAAATAACATTGTGTTTCCATTCATATACTTTATGTGAATGGAGTATGCTTAATGTCATGGTCTCAGAGATCATATTTCTCGTTCATGTGTTTTATGTTTAGGAAATATGTATCTATTTCATGGGTTTTATGTTAATAAAATCTATTTCTCATTCATGGGTAATATGTTCAACAAATACATTTTTATCTCACATGTTTTGATTTTTCTAAAATATTTATGAAACCAGTATCATTCTATTAGGTTATGATGTGTTAAAATTTTTATGATAGCCATTTAATTTTTCCTGTTCAAGATAACATTTTTAATGTTGTTGTGGCAATGAATGTATGGTTTTGCTATTATATGGGTTGACCTTATTTATCGAAAAATGTATTTGGTAAATATTTCAATCTCATGAGACAGACTAAGATGGGTTTTAGAATGAACCTTGAAAACTATGATGTCCATGGGAGTGATCCATGAATACCAAGATGATCTGAAGTGTGAACCCATGATACCATAATGTATATGGGAGTGAACCATAAATACCAAGATGATATGGAGAGTGGAACTATACTACCAAGATAGTCTTGGAACAGATTCCTTGGATACTATGTAAATAATATTATATGTGTACGTGTCTACGATAATTTCATGTTTTATTCCTATGTTATGATTTTATTGGTATATGTTCTTTATTTCCTTATAATTAATGACTTATGAAATTATGTTATTTAATCCAATATTCCCATATATGATCTTTGATAGGAAGGGTATGATATTATATTTTCATGATCATGTTCTCATACCCTTATCCTCATGATTATTCATACTAATATCCCTTAATTACCCATACTGATAATTTGATCTCCCCATTCATTATGTTTCCTTTCAAAAGGTTATTAAAAATGGTTTTTTAAGAAGTACTAAATGTGCTGATAATTATGAGACATGAAGATGATATTTCACCAAGATATATTATTTGGTTTCTAAATTTCCTAATACATAAAACTATTACAGTCCTTGAGGATTTATTATTGCAAAGTACTAAATATTCATCTAAAATGATGCAATATCTATGCATGTTAAGCCTGGGTCACAATATTTGGTATAAAAGGAAAACTATATCCAAAAATTATAAACAAGTATGAGAAAACATTGATGATGTCCCTAGGTATACGTATAAGGATATATCTAGGGATTTCTCAAAGGATATGTATAAGTATGAGTTTACATTATGGAAAATCAACAAGAATTTTGTTAAATGATAGAGTGAGAGATTTCATATAAATACATCACAGTCTAGATACTATAAGTGGATGTGGCACTAGAACAGATTTAAAATTGGTTAACAACACTAAAAAGACGTTCTAGGCCTGACATTGGGTAATATTGTGCATGAAAACATTCATTGTTTCACACTTGGTCACTCTTGTGACATATGATTTTGAAATTTAAAAACTCTTAATGAACAATCATAAATGATTTAGATATAGGTTTGCAATGAATATCTTTGTATTAACCTATGGTTTTTATATTTAAGAAGGTGTCATGATTTATAAATAAAAAAATTAAATCTTTTCATGAATATAGGCATTTCTATAACGATAAGTAATGCTCCCACTATGCTTATGGTTTTAATCAATGGCAGGAACCGTAAGGATCTGTATTAATGTTTAATATGATGGATGATTTGTTGATTGGTTGTCATGTTGGATAATCACTCGAGTGAATGATGTTCTTATAATGCCTGATCAGTTTTAATGGAACATGATTAAAAAATCATATCTTAACTAACTCATAGACTCTCCAAAAAATAGGAAGAAGGAGTTCACTAGGAGTTAGAGAAAAAGATACAATGTAAAAATAAATATTCAATTTCCATTGTGACAAAAGAGTGGAAAACATCACCTAAATGAACGTCACAGTGGAACAAGATTGTATTTATCTAAGGAAAAGAAGGAACCATGTAAATTAACTATAAGGAAAAAATGACAATGTAGGTTAAAAAAATGGATGAGAATATTGGCCTCACTATGTCATCAACAATGGTTATGTACTTTATTTGTGGAATAAATGGTCATCATGAAACTCAATGTACAAAGAGAAAAGCTCATGAAGAAAATTAGCAAGGTGGTGAGATTAATGGTTACATTGGTGATGGTAAAGAGGTTGTAGATGAAATGTGAAAGGAAATAGGTATTATTTAATATGATTAGGAAGAATTTTAAATGTATTAAGAATGAATTAAATATTGTATTTATGTAATTGGTTTTAAAAAAAAAAGAGGAATTGTGAAGTATAAAAGGATTATTTTTCGTATTGTTTTCACATAGAATTTACATGTTTATATTGAATGTTACTAATAGACTAGGTATGCGATTTAATGACATGGTTATATTTTGAATAAGGTAAGGTAAACCTTATTATGTTGTCTATGATAAAAAAATGTTGTTTGGATAATGATATATGGGTTATGAATAAGTAAAATAGATGGTACATATTAGCAGTGATGTTATTTTTGAAAAAGTTCCCAATGTAATCAAGGATGAAGTTTAAAACATATTAGATTCAAAGAATACATCAAGTAACCATAGGAATAAAGAAGGATGCATGGTTTCCAACTGTATTTATGGTAAATGAGTCTATTACCTTGTTGAAATAGAGTATATGATGAAAATATTCATATTTTTGGAATGTAACAACCAAGTGGTACATCCTGATATATGGGAGATCAATGTTATGCAGATTTCATGGTCTTTTTTCTAAATAAAAGGATTTTAATCATTAAAAAGGGTTATAAGGATAACCATTCATGAATATTTTATGTTAATCTATGGAGGTGGTATTTATTTATTGAGTTTGTATTAAAAACCATGGATTAATGATTATTTAGTGATAATTTTTTTTCAAGGATGTCCTTAATATTTATTTTGGAAATTATATTAGTGTTGTTTTATAAAACTAATTCATGTATATAGGGTGACAAACAATGATGTTTGGAATGTCCATGTGTCTTGAACACATGGAGGAAGGATGAGAAGGGTTTCATGCCTACCACTAGCGTCTATGACGTCCATGTTTATGTATAATTTTTTTGATGAATAATTCTCTAAAATTAAATGAAATTGTTAACTTTTATGTTTAGATATTAAGTTATTAACCATATTTATTTTATGAATTTTCGTAGATAAATTTTTGTACATTTCATTATTTTATGGGACTTAAAATATACTCAATGTGTATTTTAGTGCATTGGGAATCAATGCTAATTTTTGGTAATCCATTTCATGAATTAATAGATGAATTTAAAATATAATAAAGAACAATGAAAGAATTATTTTTTTAGTTATCTAGGTCAATAAAATAATTACTTAATGATATGATAATGATAAAATAATAAAATGTGTTGTCATATTTCCTTTATTTTTGTTGACCATATGGACTTTTAAATCATCACAGATGTATGATTTGGAGGAAACCAAATTTTCATTGATTATATAATTTTTTGGGATTAATGACCTTAATACCTCCCTATAAATATATACTCTTTTACTCCATGTCCATTATTCACTCCTGAACATTGTTTTCCTATATGGGAACTTAGTTATATGTTACATTGGGTAATCGTTAATTTTCCATCTTCCCCATTTGAAAGGAAGAGTTCGTTTTCATTTTTATGATATTGGTTTTTATCAATAAAACATATAAGTATTAAACAATTGACAACCTAGATGAAATTTAAATGTGAAATTAATTATAATGGGAGTAGAATATAATATCCCAAGAATTTGTTTTTTCCAATTAATTTAACATTTTTTATATTTTTCATTTCATGCAACTCGAATGATAATTCATTTTATTTTAAAGGAATATGATTGGCTTACATTATAAGAAAGACCAAGTTAATCATCCTCTAAATGAAACATAAAATTTTTCCGGATCTACATAGAACATCAATGTTCTCTTGCATTATACGCAATAATGAATTTTCTTCATGACTTGTGTAACATGCTTGTCTGAGGATTACCAAACAATAATATATTATTAAAATTTTATTATTTACTAAAATAATAAAAAGAATGATGTCAAATTAGAGGTTATGAAAAATATTAATTAATTTATGAAAATATATTTTTTATATAATATAATATTAATACATAGGTTACCATTTAATTATAAGTTAATAACTAAACAAATTGAATATAAAAGGAAATATTATTATGGTCACAAAAATGTTTTAACCTAGTAAAATAAATTTTATTTTATTCCATGAAATAATGTATGTAAAACATTCAATTCAAATAGAACTGAATTGGTGTATGTAATAGGAAACATTGACTTTCCATAACTTACTAGCAACACCGACTTGCATACGTGAAATGCAACACCGACTTGGAATACGATGCAAGAAACATTGGGATTCTATGAAAAAACATCATAATAAAATTATTTAAATGAGATAATTATACCCTTATGATTAATCATTGTTATATTAAAAGTATATATACATTTAAAATATTACTATATTTTTTTTAAATCATACTTATACTGAAATATAAGATTTTTGGTGAAGTCCTTTTATGTTTAAAAATATTTTTTTCCTAGAATAAACCACTTTAAATAATAAAATTAATTTTACAAACATATAGAAATTGAATTTTATAACATTTTCTTCATTTTTATATTTATAACATATAAATTAACATTTGGTGGTTTTTTTTCTAGGAAACATCATTTTTTATGAATGGATAAAATACAACTTTTTCGTTAAAATATAAATTTTTATTTTATTAATTGTTTGTGTTAAATAATATTATAATTTTTATTTTAGGTCACATTGGATAAATAATAAATATATTAATATAATTTAATTATTTATAATCAATTTTACATTGAAATTGAATATAAAATATTAATAAACTTCCGAACATTATTCTACTTTAAAACCCCGTTATTTCGTCCCATCTACGAGATTAGAATTAATCATAACTTTCCTACTTCAATTATTTGAATTTTGAAAAACCAACATAATAAATAGAATATAGAATAATATTTAGAGTATAATAAGGCCATGTTATTTTTTCACACAATTGAATAGCAAAGGTGGTTAAAATTAGTCACTGTGATTAAGGCCAAATTAAGCTTCATTAGGGAATAATCCTTAAAATTATGGGACCAAATGACAAATACACTTGTAGAATACCCATTTTAAATGAATTGTTCTACCAAAATCCTTATGTTATTGATATAGTTTGGTTTGGTATGTGTTTTTTTAGGTATGGGTTTCTGTACACTTAACTTGTATTAAAAATTCCCAATGTGTCATTTTTCTTTCCATGTAAAACGCCATCACGTCTCCCACTTTGTCATACATATAAAACCTCTCATGTTCAGAAAATAACTACCCGAAAATATTAAAATAAATCATAAATTACTTATTTAATATCTGTGTTTTTAAGAAGGAAATCTAATGAATAAATTTGGGAAAAACCAAAAGAAGTTACCAAAATATGAAGTAACATCTTCTCTCATGTACTTTATTTTCATCCTTCTTCACCCACTCGAACAACAATTATTATAGGATAATATAAAAAATTGTCCAAAATAAAAGAGGATGTTTTTATTTAAGTGTTTCAAACAAAACATACACACACCTCCATCTAATGGGTCACGAACATACAGTTTCTATGTATGACGATCAACTGCCTCCCGAAACAAATGTTTTTCATTTTTCGATTACCACCTAAAATGGTGGACATAATGTTGTAAAATAGTTTTAAACCTTTCATATATTAATCTTATTATGTATTAAGGATTATATATATCTTTTTATAACACATTTCTTTTATTACTTTCAATTTTTCATTAATAGGATAATTTCATTTTAGAATGTGTGGACTACCAGCCCCTCAATGCGATTTGATTTATTCAAACACCACATGGATTTTATTAGGGATGGTTTTAGTTAATATTTATAATATATATGATATAATAAATCTCATTTAATATTATATATATACATATAATTCCATTATGTTCATTCTATCAATGCGATAATTAAACAAAAATAACATTCATGCATATATACGACCTACGGTCTCCATGAAAGGTGTCTTCCATTTCATACTTATATATAATAAGTATTTTAATAATACAAATATAATGAATATACATAAAAATTATATCACGGGATAAATTCTAGAAAACGTGAATCAAAGTATAAATTCCAATGATATAACAAATTAATACACTTGCGAACAATAAAGGGAATGTTACATGAAGTGAAACCTTAACATTAGATTGTCAACAATTGGGTAAAATAACATTGTAATAAAAATGATATATTTTGTTTAATATTATAATATGTTTCTGTAAAATATGTATAATAAATTTCCATTAATTACACATGTGTTTTCATTGCATACGATGAGCGTTAGTGAAGAAGCTAACGGGGTTTCATCTAACCTTTTATTCCCATGAGTTACATGTTATGTTCTCCTCTCATTAATTTTATGTGTTGTACATACTAAACATAATGTTTTCTTATTTATATTATATAAATATTTATTTTTATTAAACTATATATTTTATGAACATTCATTCATGGGTTTTATGTTTCAAATGTTACCAAATTTGTAAAAATGTTTTATCTCAATTTCCCTTGTTTGGGGATTATGTTTTATAATTCACCTAAACACTTCTTCAAGTAGTATATACATAAATTTTACATGTTATGACATTAATATCATTATTTTAATGTTATTTTATTCTTCATTTATTTTCCTTTTCCTACCTGGAGTGTATGATCCCATGTTGCCATGGTATAATAGTTTATTCAAAAAATCACATCGCTTTTAGAGATTATTTACATATATGCTTCCATTGATGATTTATTATGTTCCATAACTCAATACATTAATGGGTTTTATTCCCCTATGGCTATTAATTATATATTAATACAGTGGTACCATTTTATACTCTTTGGTGTATGAAATATTTAGGAACATGTTTTTAAGAAAGACTTACTTTACTCTCTCTTCGTTCATAAATCTTCGTTCCATCAAAGAAGTTTATTCTAAAAAGGGTTTACAAGAATATTCTACTAATATCAAATGTTAAATAAAATAAATTTTTACACATTTAATATTTTACCAATGTTTTCAATGTAATCTCCTAGTTTTTTTTCGAATGACGAAATATTCAATTTTTTTATTTGGAAAATGGAATGTTCTTTTTACCTAATACAATATGTATGTATTTATCCATCATCATTTAATTGAATCTTAATTTTAACTTTTATTGGTTTTTTTTATAATTTATTTAAAAAATTTATTTTTTGTGAAAATGGATTTCATATAATTTTCAAATTACTTTTATTTGTTTTCAAGGAAATTATTTTTGAAAACACATTCATGATTATTTAATAGTAATAAAAAGAATGATTTCAATACATCTTCAATCGTTATTTATATGTATTCAAATTACATTCAAGGAAAATGGATTTCAAAATTCATTAAAGAATTATTTATATGTTTTCAATTTATTTTGTTGGAAAATTGTTGTCAAAGCATTTTCAAACACTATTTATATGTTTTCAAATTATTCTTAATGAAATTATTTTCAAAACATTTTCAATAATTCGTTATATGTGTTCAATATGTTTTCAATCAATAGGTTGTTCAAAAAAATTTATGTTTATTTTATATGTTTTCATGGAAAAAGGTTGTCAAGTGATTTCAAGACTTATTTATATTCTTTGAATGAATTTTCTTGGAACATGATTATCAAATGTTTTTATGTTTAAAAAAAATAATGAAGAAAGGATATTTTCATCAAGAAGTATATTTGAGCGGTATTTCAAAATTAATTACCATCAAAGAGGATATCCATTGACGTAACTCATGATAATATATGAAATAATATAATTTCTCTATTCCAATCATTTCTATGAAGTGGTTATTCTTAATGTACATGTCTTAATGAAACCTTTTTTTTCTCATCGGTTTTATTTTTATGAAATTAGTTTCACAATACCCTTTTTAATTATTATGATATCCATTTATCTTTAATTGGTTATATGTTTAAAAAATAATTTTATCATTCAAGTGTTATTATTTTGATTAAATGGTTATGAATCCAATATCTTTTCTACATGTTATGATATTTTTACAAGATTATGATATCCATTTATTTTATTCAGTTATTAAATCATTGTTTTTTATATTGTGTCACATGTATGAATGATTTCACTAAGAAATGGGTGGGGTTTATATCTCCATATGATGCATTTGATAATGATTTATATATCATGAGATAGACAAATATTGTCTTGGGAATGAACCATGACTTCTAAGATGGCCATGGGAGTGAACCATGACTATAATGATGGTATGAGGAGTGTTCTCATGCAATCACGATGGCCATGGGAGTGAACATGCCTACCGTGATTGTTTGGGGAGTGAACCGATACTCATGATATTGTCTTGGAAGTGATGTGTTGGCTACTATAGAAATCATATTATATGCTCGTGTGTCTGCCATAGTTCCATGTTTTAATCCTATTTTATGATTACATGTCTTATGTTCTTTATTTCCTAATGATTCATGTCTTATGAACTGCAATTATTTAATCCATGATTCGTGTATATGATCTTTGATATGTTAGTTATGATCTTCTTTTGTAATGATCATTTTCTCATACCATTATACTCATAATTATGCTTTCATATCTCCCATATTTACCCTTTTTGAGAATTTAGGATCCCCCATTGTTATGTTTTCTTTCCCAATGATACAAATATTTATTTTAGGTCAAAGTACTAAAGATGGAAATAATTTTGTTAAATGTTGAATATCTTTCACCATGTTAGAATATTATGTTTTCAAGTGTCCAAATACACTAAACTACTACCATCCTTGAGCATGTAATAATATAATATACTTAATTTTAATCTAAATTGATGTAATATCAATTTATGTTAATCCTGGGTAACAATATCATGAGCAGTGATTAGCTGAAAAAAATTACATCTGTTATCAAGGTAGTAGTTTGTCGTACACAAGAATTACTATTTACATTCACATTTTATGTGAGAAGACATGAATATAGAGTATTCCATAAACATAATAAATATATATATGTGTGTGTGGGATACTTATTTAATTATATTACCATTTTTGAATAATATTTCAATGAGGTTGACTAATAAATTAAACTAAATATGATGTTTAATAGATAAACCTCTTCATCAGACAACCCCTTTAGGTTTATACCTAAATCATTCATAAAAGGGATTTATAATCAAACATAGTCTTATTTGTTATATGAATGGTTTAAAATAATGTACTGTTGTAGGTATTTGTGTTCTAAATGGATCTTTTTGTTCAGATAGGTTATTGTAGGGGTTTCTAATGTATAAGTTAGGGTGGGGACCGACATGTCAATTTCTATAAAGAATAAAAAAATGATAGACATTCTGAAGAAAAATGATTTGAAATACCAAAATATTATAATGAGGGGTAGTGTATAGTATAAATATGGAATCAAAATATTATTTTTACATGATTAATTTTCATGTATACCCTTATCGTTTTCTTTAACCCTTGATAATCCCAACAAACCCTCTTACCATGGTGAAAAATTTATACTATTTTTACAATTAATATTGACAAATAATAATCTTAAAATTATTAAATTATAATAATAATAATAAATATTATTATTATTATATTTAAAAATAAATTTTAAAATTTCAAAAATTAATTTAACACAAGGGATAATGTTTTATTTGAAAATTAACCCATAAAACATTTGTAAAAATTATTTATAAAAAATGTAATTTTGAAGCGTAATATGGTCTAAAATAATTCCATGTCTAGTAATAATATTAGATTAATTTAAATTCAAATATTTTTATACATACTTAATAAATTTTTTTAAAATATATTCTCATTATAAGTACTATTAAATAAATAAAATGAAGATATATTATGCATTGAAAAGAGTTTTCATAAAATAATGTTTTATGGCTAAAAAAACTTATTCCAAAATACATTATAAAGTCAATTCAAATGTAATTAATTTATATTATATATATATATGTAAAATATTTATATAAATTTTTTTAAAAATTAAAATTATTATTATATGTTTAAATTAATATATTCAAAATAAATGATAGTTTAAAAGAAGTAGTATTTTTCACTAGTCACTGAATGTATAAACTTTTTTGAAAATTCACAAAATCTCACCCTAAGTAAATTATGATATGATAATTTCATAAATTAATTCCATTTTATTCATTTAAATTAATATACTTTGATGAAATTAATTATATTATTTCCACATAAAAATAAATAAAAATAGTTTCAATGAAAAAAAATATTTAAGGAATTTTACTACATTACTTAAAAGATTGTCTATTTACCAATATATTGTATTAATTTATATTATTTATACATAATTTTATGAAATTTGTTATTTATATTAATACCAAAAATTATAATGGATTAGTTATAATCTCACATTTGATCATTCTAATACAATATCGTTTTTCACAGAATCTCAGTGTTACATGTAATAGAATCAATATATAAAATCAAATTTCTAAATGTGGATAATAATATAAAATATCAATGTGTAAAATTCTACACCATTAAATAAATTTTTCATGTGAAGATATATTTATATCCTCAATAGTATATCCCTTTTTGAAAACCCACATCATTCATAGTGATACTAAAACATATTCTAAAAATGAAAGTGGAAATCATAAAGGTTACATCAAATATCATTTATTCTATTTCCTTGATATGAAAGAAATTGGTTGAATTTTGTAATATAAACAGATAAGAGAATCCTAACATATATGGAATAATAAAGAGTTATATATAACATGTTTAGGATAATTATAATAACCAAATACCCTAAATTTATTATGGGTAAAAAACAATGAATCATTGGAAACTAAGTTAAATTTATAAAATTTTACTTTCAATATCAATTTTCTAATGTTGAGGTATTCATCTACTAGTGAACATATAGAATATCACAAAATATACTTACTTGATATCTTATTATTTCATGGAAAAAAATTTATTATATGGTTTTTCTTTGAGAAATTCCCATTTCATTTACTACTTAACAAAACTAATATCCAAGATAATGTTTTTACAATTGAATCACTAGAATTTCCATTTAGAATATTATAATATTCATAAAAGAGAGAAATTTATTTCCAAATGTAACTATATATATACCAAGACAAAAATGTATTTAACATGGTAATATAATTTTCAGAATTATTAATCCATCATCAAATTAAATAATAAATTAACCAAAAAATTTGTTAATAAATCTAGAGGTTTAACATATAGTGTTAAATAAATAAATTAGCATATCCCAAAAATCCCCAATAATCACATCATAGAATAATATTTTACGAAAAAATTTATAACTTATGATTCTTTTATAATTACAATAACATAATGACATTCTTCCAAAATAATATGTTATATTAAACCAAAATGTGATATATATCTCAACCCAATAAAATTTCACCTAAAATATCCTTAAAACAATAAAAAGCATAAAAATATAAAAAAATATTTTATCCTATCAGATTCATCATAAAATCAACATAATATTGACATATCAAACTATTTCAATAAGAACAAAATTATACTAAAAAAGATATCATGAATTCCTGTTTTAGGTAGTGCACTATTATCACTCTTGGTTATGGGTTAAAGCATAATGATCTTGCTACTTGTGACGTGTTTTCTCCCCATTTGGGGGTTTTATTTTTATAAATATATATTTTTTTCGAATTACTAAAAATATCCCAAATAAATGATGATGATCCTCAAATATTTCATTAGAAAAAGTCAAATTTTCACCACAAAAGTTTTCACTGGGGCTTAAATTTTGACCACATCAAATAATATTAATTATCTATTTTTACCTTGAAATCATTGATCATATTAACCCTAATGGTTATTTGTCACATAATTATTTTTTCAAAAACAAAATACTAATGAATTATTACTCAAATAACATTCTCACTAAATTACAGATTATACATAAGGGTTACCTATACCTCAACCATATATTGTAACTCAATTAATATTTTTAGGGAACATACATCGCATTGAAATTCTTAAAATGAATATGTTCCTTCAAACATATTATCAAAACTATGATTTATTTTCCCAAGACACACTATTTTTATCTCATATTACTATGGAATATCATATATATCCATATATTATAATCTTTGATTCATGATCATGGTTAAGAGTGAAAAATTAAATTAACCCAATAATGTTTCCCAGGATAGTGAAACTAGGAGCGTAATAAGGGGAAACTCACCGAGAACTAGAAATATGGCCATGATATACTCGACCAACTATTTTATGGTTTACAACCCCTACATACATTAGTTACATAACCAGATCAACTTTTAGTATCCATATATGGAATGATTTCATAAAAAAACAAAAAAAAAGTACTTACCTTTTGAAAATTGTAGGATTTTGTCCTATAATAAAACATATACTCAAAGTTATTTGTTGGGTTATGTTCCCTAATCAATGATATCCTAGATCTACTTCCCATGGCATCACTTAAACGAGATCTAATACCAACTATAATGACTCAAAACCTAGTATCAAAAAGTTGACGGTTACATTATTACATTGCAATAAGATAAAATTTATCGTATCCCAATAGAATGATTACTTTATTATTATTGGAAGATAAGATATATAATTTAATCTCACGTCAAATTTTAAAACAAAAATAATATGTCAAAATGAAAGTATATCTTTGGAATCCATGAACTCGTTTAATGAATCATTCATAGTGTCATAAGAACAAGATAGAAAAGAAGGGGTGAGAAAAAATATTCAGTAAGGGTTGTTGAAAGTGAAACAAATCATGAGTAATATGAAAAATCAATATAGAAAGGTAAATAACTAAAAGATAATACCATTTAATCGATAAATTTAGAATGAAAAATTTTATAGTATGAATAAATAATAATCAAATATTTCCATATAACAAATCACAGGAGCAGTAGACCTATCAATAGATGTAATATATATTCAAATAATCACATTTACATTAGTATCTAATCTTATAATGATTGAATTAATAATTTCATATAGTATAATATTATAATTATGTTATCGTGAAAATAATTATTACAGAAATGGGTAAGGCCTAATAAAAATACCTAAACTAGATTGAATCAAGAGACATAAGGATTAATTGAGTGGATATATGATTATCCAACCATTACTGACTATGTCTAATTGATTAATTATATGAATGTGGGATTAAAAATTCCATACAAAATCATCTGAACTATTCATATTTAAAAGATATGATAAAAAAGGTTTTCCTTGGTAAAAGTGATCGTAAACCATTCAGATGAAGAACAAGGATGGTATCATTTATACATATCCCCAATAGAGTATATATAAAATATAGTATTTTTGGTGTTGATGAATATAAATAATACATATTTTTATTAAAAAATTATTGAGGAACACTCACTTTTCCCATTAAAATATAGTTTTTAAAATAAAAAATTCTTCAATATTGGGATTTTTAAAAATATAAAATATAAACATATAATGTAATCATCTAATAAATGATAGGTCATGGATGTGTGAAATTTTGTTCATGGTGAGTATTTTTAAATAAATATTCCTTTCATATTTTCTAAAAAAATCTATAATTACAACATTTATAAAAAGAAAAAATATATTCATTTTTAAACACTATGAAAAATTTCTGTCATATTAAAAAATGACATTATATATTCATATAGTAATATTATAAATATTCCTGAAAACATTTTGGAAAACCTTGAAATGGAAGAATATTATTCATAATAGTAGAGGAAATAATTTTTTTTATCTTAATAATTTTATTAATCAATTGAGTAATTGAAAGAGGAAAATGTAATGAAAGTATAAAATTTTAAAAAATAACCACATGGGATGAAAAAATACTAGTTTTATTATATAAATTTCATATAGATCCCCCAATTTATAATTAAACTTAAACAATCTTGAATAATGATAATATTATAGCATATACCTTTACCGCTTTCATACAATTTGAATCATTACACGTATATAAGAAATAACCTCAAATGAAAAGGTTATTATGATGGATATAATTATATTCAAGCTATAACATATCAAGTGGGACTTATATACACAAAATTAAAAAATACATCATCATAATATAAACATATGTCCCAATTAAATAGAATTTGAAGAAAAGATCCCTTACACAGATCTTACAATTGATGTGAGAATTATTCAATGAACTTATTATTTGTGAAAAATGTAAATCTATAAAAGAAAATTTTAAATACAATGAAAACCAATACATGGTCATTACACACCTTATCCAATGATAAAAAATACAATGATGAAGTAATATAACCCAGTGAAAATAAATTGAGTTGTGAAATTCCTTAGAAGAATGTAATTTTTTTGTTAAAACCCATTAAATTAAATTACATAAATTGAAGAATAAAAACCCATGACATATTATTGATTAATTTTATAACATGTAAAATATTTTTACACTCATCATATAATATAAATTTGTTTATAACATTAATGTATTCTTTAATGAAATGAAATTTATATGGAATCCTATTTCCCTTAGTCGAATCGTCACCTACGTTATTTTTAATCATGAATAATAAAAGTATGTTAATTATTTAAAATATTTATAACAATTTTCAACTTTATTTTTCCATTTAATTTACTCAATACCATTTTATATTTAATTTCATATTTAATGATGTTCATATTAGACATTTTAACGATATTCAGTTCATGTGACCAAAATGACTTTGGTAGTCTGAAAATGGTGAAACAGGCCATTATTCCATAATATATTGAATAATAATAATGTTATTATTGCAATTTTTATACCTTTATTATAATTTTAAATCCAACCATGAAATACGGCTATGAAAAATTAGCTTTCTTTCAACAATGGAGGGTGTAATTCGTATGTACCCAAAAGTAACATTTCAATTTTCCAACATATCATGATAGAAATAAGGTAAATGTTATTTTATATTTAAATAATTATTATTTAATATTAAATATAATATTACTTATTTAAATATATTTATATATACTATTCAATAGTAACGAAAATATGAATCATATCACTTCATGGAGGTGGTAATCCACAAGTACGCACGAGAAATGTTATCATTTTTTAAATTAATAGAATGATATGATATTATTGAATTTATTATATTTATAGAATTATATATATATATATATATATATATATAATAAATACATCATTAAAACCAACCATGATTGTTGGTGATGAACTTGAAATAAATTTGTTCAAGAGGCATTAGTTTTCTGTAATCATGAATGATGGTTTCATTTCCATTTGATAGATGAGGAGATTGATATAGGGTATGAAATTGAGGTAAAAAATATAATTATATGGTATATTCAAATATTATTATATTATAAAGGATGAAAAATATTTTATGTAATTAGAATATGAAATAAAATGAAAACACAGGGTTCAGAACTATAACTATTTTTCGAACTACCAATAAAGGAATATTCCAAAAGTCATTATAAGATATATTTCAAATAAAAAAAGGAAAATAGAATATTAGAGGGGAATTAAGGAATGTATTTGGATTTTAATTTTATGTACCAAATGGTTCTTGTTTTGTGGAGAGGCATGGAGAGGGGGTTCTATTTTTTATGTTTGGGAGGGACACATATAGAAATTTCTTCCAAGGATACAAAATGATAAAGTCAATACCAATCCAAGTGAAACCTAATATAAAAAAAATATATGTTGTGTGACTATAAGGTTGAAAAACATAAATAAGATAGTATTTTTACCATTTTAAGTGGAAATAATATTCTTATCCTTATGTTAAACCCCCGATAAACAAGATGAACTCTTTTATTGTGGTACCCATTTTTATTATTTTTACTATTGAATGTGACCAAATACTATGTTAATAGTATTATATAATATTAATTATTCTTGTTCCAAATTTTTTATCTATTTTAAAAAAATCAATTAACAAAATTTGAATAATTTAATTTATGAATGAACATGAATAACATATCAAATAACATTTATTCATGAAATGTACTTCTCAAGAATATGATGAGCTTACAATAAATCTATTCAAGTAATACTAACTGAATTATTTTAGAAAAATTTATACAGATATATAACATATAAATTAAATTAAATTTGTCCCAAAATTTGGTTAATTTTAATTATTTCAAAATGAAGTAACATTATTAACTTAAAAACAGTTTTCCCAAAAAAGTGTTTTTAAGCAGTAAAATAAACCAATGCCAAAATACATTATACGGATGGTTGAAATAAAATTAGTTAGATAAAATATAACAAATTAATACTTATTTTAATTTGAAATTAAATTCAAAATATAATTAGACTTATTTATTAATTAATTTAATGAAAATAAATGATTTCTTTACAAAAATATGTATTTTCACCATTCACTAAAAATCAGTATTTTTTGAAAAACCACAAAATTTCACCCATGGTTAGTTTTATAATGATTGTTTAAATATATAATTTAATTTTATTTAGTAATATTTAAATAATTATCATATATTAATATTATTATAATATCACAATAATCAATAAAATTATTTTTGATGAAGACTATAAATTTAAAGTGTGGAATGACATTAGTAAGCATTCAATCCTTATTTTCCGAAATATTTTAGTAATATGAAATTCTTATAATTTTTTATATTTTTTTATTCTTATTCCTACCAATGAGTTTAAATTCTATTTTATAAAGTTCTTGTTTAATTATATTAATTAAATATAATGGACCGTTAAAAATCAATTTTTTTTGTAACACAATCTATATGAAGATTCAAATTTTTTTGAAGAGAAATATATTATAAAATATTTGGGTCTTATAATTTGTCGTTTTATTTATTCATGATAAGTGTATAGTCTCCACACATATGACATTAATACCCTCATTGATAGTCCAAATCCTCTTACACACTTGGAGGCACACATGTGGTTATGAATAAATTCATTATGGTCCATGTTATTCAGCATGAAACATTACCTGCAATAGATTTTTTTTTTCATTTTCTCAAATTCAGTTTATGGGTTACCTGTAAGCACGAAACATTACAAAGTCATATAAAAGGTGGATTCCCTATTTCATTTTTCTTCAATTTTTTGGTGGCATGGTAGTATAGATATAAGTTTTTTGTGTCTTAGGCATGGTAGATTCTTGTTTACATACCTAGAAAATTGTAATGGAATTCTGATTTACCAGTATTTGGACTATTGTTGTTGTTAGAGTTTTATGAGTACTTTTTGATCCAGACTATATTGTGTTCTTACTATTTTATGGGATTTGGGTGCATTCATGCATTATTATTAGGCACTTAGGATCATATGTCATATATATATTCATGTTGAGTGTTTTATGACAGTTATTTATTTAAATTCCATGATATATGCTAACTGTTGGTGATATATTTGTTTTCCCTAAATTGGTGATATATCTTTTCTAGCATTGAATAATTTACACTAAATGTGTTGTAGTTTTTGATATAAAACTGATTTTGACTAATCTGAATATATAGGTAACTATTCTTTACCATTTAATAATTCTTTGAGGATTATACATTTAATTATTAGTATCAAACTATGATATGTTACTATGGAAAACCATTATATGTATTTATGAATTGATTATATTATTATATATGTAAGACACTAAAGGTTTTATAAACATATGACAGAATTTTATAAATGTACTCATCATGGTTTTCATTATGGTACCACATAGAAAAGTGGGTTAGGATGCTTCTACAAATAAGGGCATTCTAATTCATTCAAAAATAATGTCAGAGAATACAACTGAGCATGCCCCTACACCCAGACATTTTGTTATGGAATATATAATACATCCACTAGGAGTCTTCTACATAAGATCACTATGATTTTATTACATAATTATTCTATCATTTTGAATAATAAATTTATGAAAAATATTAGTTTAAAAAATATTATTTATTATGTTTAAAATTTAATTTTAAAATTTTAACATTAATTTTGAAATGTATACATTATTTTATGAAAAAAAAATTGGATTTCAGATCATTTTGTGGGTTATCTATATTAAATGTTTTTTATAAGGTAATATTTTACTTTTTGAGAATTATAACATCTACCAACCCTAATTAAAAAATTATTAATCCAATAACTTGTTTTTAATTTATATCACCCACAATTTGTTGAATTATATAATAAAATAACAAATATTTTAACCCTTAAAACTACACCCACCTCAATCAGAAACAACCCCATTCCATCCTAACACTCCTCAAAAAATAATCTAGAAAATATTTACTCTCAATTACTCTCTCATAAGAATCTCCATGATGGTTCTATGGCTTTATGGAGTCTCTCACTATAACTTAGTGGAATCCTCCCAACTAACCTGTTTCCTTAATCAACCTCATTCCTTTTTCATTTTTATAAATTTTCATATTTTATATTTTTAAAATTTTTATCTTATACTATAAATATTCATACTACATAGTGTTATATTATATTAGATTTGTATTGAATGAGTTATTATTTATTCCCTCTCCTTATATCCTTTTTATAGTTGTTATATATTGAAATAAGGGCATATCCACCCTCCTTTTACATTACCTTTCTTGATCATTATTAATTCTTTCTCATTTAAATGGAAATTATTTTTAAAAATAATTGTACTAATTTCCATTCAATATTATCAATTATAGATCACAATTTCTTCTGATTAGAATTATTTCTTAAGAAATTTTAATACTCAAATATAAATATATCCATAAATCCATCTTAAATTTGGTAAAGAAAGGTGTTTTTGGTTTTCCAAAAAATGAAACTATGGTATAGACACAAATGTGTATGAGGATCTAGAATTATTTTACCTTCGGGTTATATCCCCCAAAAGAATGTATTGGTCTTTGAAAATGACATCATATAGTTCCTGAGAACGGTCATTGCGGCACATCGATTTTGACACTTCTAGGGAATTTTCTTTGGATAATTCGCATACACTATTGGATTCCTAATAGCAGATCAGAATTCGTGGATTCAAAATTAAATTAAAATTAGATCCCTCTAAAATTAATGTAACCACCATCCATATTTTTTGTCCATACTCTAATTGGGGTACTACAATCAAAATTTTCAGTGTCCAATAGATTATATGTTGCATTGTTCAGTATTCACCCAGATGACTACATTATTCCATCAAAGGATATCCTTTCTATGATAAGCTTCAAACAAAGATAATATTATATATCATAATTCATAATTATCATGATATTTTCCATTATCATGAGTGAAAATTTATCTATGAAAACATTTTTCATTGGAAATATGATCACTATTGACACAAAACAATAATTTTCCTTGTAATTTCTTAACACCATCTATGTCAATTTTTTTTCCAAATTCATTCCCATGTGGTTATCCTCTCAGATTCTTCAAATTAATGTGTTTTCATCAAGATACTCATCCTTCTACAATATATGAAAATTTTTTATTAAAACATATACCATTTATTCTATCAGGTGTAAATACCACATAAATAATTATCATTATTGTAGGGTAATTAGGTATAGAGACTTATTACATTCATTGGATTCGTATTTATTTTTAATTGTTAATGTTTTGAAAATTCATGGTGTTATGTATATTTTCATTTTCTATGTCACTTGAATTAAAGAAAATGAATGGTGTGAAATGATAAAAATCCAATGAATTGAGTAAATAATAAATCCCTTGAGACGACATGTTCATGATACCATGTAATTGTGCATCAGTAATGTTTTATGGAACCTTAGGGACATAACTTTGTGATATTCTTATAAATTCATTATGTTTATATTGTTTCCAAATTTCCATGATTCACATCAAATACATAATATCTTGTTTTACTGGTGTTATTATGATATTGTTATGCATAAAAAAAATTATGATCGTGTTATGCCTCATCCACTAATGATCATGTTATAAATATTTTCCCCATGATCATGTTCAACTATTATCCCACAAGTTTTGGCCATAATGTTTATTTATCCTATGATTTCATTTTTTCACACCTTGTGGGGATTTATAGAACACGATTTTCATATGTTTCCCCTTTCCCCTATAATTTTCAACGAAAATGATACATTAAGGATAATTATATATTTCAATAAAAAATTTAAAATAAATGTGTACTATACAATGTGTTTAGTTTTAATTTTATCTTATTACCAATGACTCCAAAATTTCAATTTAGGTAGTTTTTTTTGTAATTCATGAGATATAATAAATTTTTTTATGTTTAGCAATAGATCAATATGTAAAATTCAAGGTTTTCTCAAACATAACCCATAAAAATTATATATATAGGGATTTAACATCTATAAGATTTACATTATAGAAAATTCTTGCAACATAATATACTTTGAAGAAATGCTCAATAGTTGAATGAACAAATGCACTAGATCCAAAAACGCATGAATCGTTTACTATAATTTTACTCACTATCAAAATATAGACATTATTTATTGTACTTACTGACTTTTTATATATTCATGTTAAATAAACCATTGAATTCCGTAAACATTTCTTGAAATATCTCTTCTGACCATAAATCCATGATTTCGTACTTGTATAAGCTGATTTTCCTTGACTTCTTCTCTATGACATATAATCATACGGTTTCCTTATTTGATGTCCCTTTAGATGTGGAAACCATCACTATTTAGTTGTATTGATATCACTTCAAAATAGAGATTGAAAATATTCATTAATTAAGTCATTATTCTAGATAAAGTATCAAATTTAGTCATATATAAGATACTAATAGAGTTTCTCACTGATTTCAATAAGTAAACCCATCTTTCTGGAAGTGAAGAAAGAAGTTGTATATCCCATCCATCAATAATGAATGTTATATTAACCAATTTGAGCTACCCTTGGATCAGAAGGAATTCATTGAAAAGATCACCTATATGTGTTCATTATAAAAATATCACAAAAATAACTTCTCATCATGAACAATTTTAGGAGGTCCGGTTTCTCATAAATTTTAAACAACGCAATGACAATATCAGAAGTAGTTTTCTTCATTATAATATAGAATAAATATTTTTCAGAAAGGGAAATCCTGATCAAATATATATACTTCCATTGCAACCATCACATTCATTATTGTTCATAGTTTCAATTAATTTACTAGACAAATGGGTATCCTAATTTTATTTATATTAATATATCATCTAGTTATGTTATCTAAAATGAAAAATCAAACCCATTTGTAAGAGCCAAAACTTTTCTGTAGTTGTCTCAGGCTCATTTTCATCTAATATTTTCCTTATCATGGTCACTTTTCATTTAAGTTATATCGTAGGATGTTTTTGGGAGTACATTTGAGAAAAATGGGAAAAATAGGGTAGTCCATTCTTGGTGCACTGTTTTCCATAACTGTGCACCCCATCCAATTAAATAGTGAAACCCAAGAAAGAGGGGAATTTCATTGTTGTTGCATATTTTTTCCAATTGTTCATCCTTTTATGAGAAACCATTACCCATATAAATAATGTGCATAGTTTAGGCACACGGTTAGGGGAAACAATGATCCTCTTATGAGCTAAACATGCATGTGAATTAAATTAATGCTAAAATTAGTTTTAAAAATTATTGAACCCTATATTAATCCCAAATCCACCCTCATTAGACCCTAATCCATATTTTGTGATTTTAGAGGCTTCCAGATAGATCCCAATCATTCCTGACCTCCATTCATGGTGGTTCAAATCCTGTAACAAATATCTTCACCCCTCCTAAGAAGAGGACCTCATCCCGATTAATTTCTTCATTTCTCACATTTTCTTATATCTTTATTTAAGGGAATGTCTTCTCTATTTTTTGTTATATTTATATATATTTTTGTGGATCTATATAATTTATTTAAAATAAATATATAGATTTAATATATCATTAATTGTTTGAAAATAATTTTTTGTATCGACCTGGATCTCATTCTATGCCATTAATCCATGGGATTTTTGTGATTTTTATAGAGCGATTGTTTCATGATGAATCAAAGAAAGGGTTGTATTTTTCAATTACAATAGTATTGATATCAATTGTGAGTATGTGATTTAAAAAATTATAGGGATAACTTATGAATTGGAACTCTTAATTTATTTTATTAATGTTTTAAATTAATTAATTGAGTAATTAGGGAATTCATTAAATATTTGAATTTTAGAATTGTTGATAATTAATTATAAATCAATTATTTGATGTTGATATTGTAAAATGATTAATTAATTGTTAAATTAAATAATGTAAAATACGTGGTTAATTAATTAATTAATTAATTAATGGAATATGTTTGATTAATTAATTGGAGAATTAATTAATTTAATAGATATGATTAATTAATAGTTCAATTAATTAAAATAAAATAATTGTGAATAACTAAATATTCAATTCATTAATGTTATTGGATTTTCTAATTTATTAATTAATTAATGGTATATTATGATGATTATTTTTGATAAGAGGATTAATGATGATTAATATTGGTTGATGTGATAATGTGAAAACATGTGATATTGATATGCATGTGATGATGTGATATATTGTGATATATGTATAAATTGTTTAATTAACTTGTGAGTGAAAATACCTTATCATTCTAAATACCACATGTTCGGGACATGTTTTAGTGATTCCGAATCCCATAAAGATAAATTCATTACAAAATATGTGTGGTACATTGTCTGCCACTTTATAATCCTACATGTTTGAGACATGGTCTGTTGATTTTGAATCCTATGGTTATATGTTGTTTGATTAACATATTATGGACATGACCAATTGCATCCAAGGCCTATGAGGTTACACTCATGTGAACCTAGACCAAAATTATTACCATTGGATTATGGATACACTTAACTATATTATAAATTGAAAAGAAATGGATAATAAAATCCCATTTGTTTACTTAATTGATAAATGTTAATATGAAATAGATTAGACTCTAGCATAGGGAAAACAGATATTTTGGTTCAGTTTTCATTGGGAACATGGGGGTTTGTGTAGGTAATTATAGAATAATTGATAATGTGATAATTTTTTACATTTTCATTACACTAATTTCCTAATTCAATTGTATACATTATTATTGAATGGGTATTGTTTTATACAGCATTGATTGTCACCTTTTGAGTTTTACAGACACCCTACTTCGGCTTCATGATCTTTATTTGAAGAAATGTCATGGTTACAATACATGTTAAAAAAGTTTTCCTCATATCATATGGTTGTGTTTTGATGGATCATGGATGAGGGAAATGGGAATGATTTAGGACCCTCAGGAGGGATTTTCCAGTTTTTTTATTTTGGGTTTCATTTTATACACATGACTTATATATTGGAATGTAATATTTTATAGTTTAGTTATGCTATTTTATTTTTTATTTTTCATATCTTTTGATACTATTTATTTTTGGTTATGATTATATGTTATTTTTCTATAGTTTCTAATCTTCAAATGATGTATTACACTATTAAAAGAGGGTGTAGTAACCCCATAATGGATATATCAGACCCCTGCTATTTTTCTGAATCCTATGGTATATGGAGCGGTGTGCCTGAGGTTATGTGGTGGTCTGGCCTAGGGAACCAATGTGGGGTACCCCGGATGGGCCATTATAATGCGTTTTCAGCTAACAATATTCTTTTCATTTATTTTTTTCTTATTATATGGTAAATTTATAAAGTATACAAGGATGTTTTAGGCCTTGTACATTATCTATATGATGTTAGTTGCAAACCCATGTATGGGGGAAACTCCAAGTACCAAAGGTATGATTTTTTTAATGACATGTGTTTTTATAGTTGGATGTTATTTCACCTTGGGTGACTCAGTTACTGTGTGATGTGTTTATTATTTCAAATGTTTTTTGATATTTTATGAGTTCTGAATCATGGCCTAATAAGGTATTATAGTTGATTGTTCTTGCATAATTCTAGGAACTCAATATTATTATGTGATGTGCATCATTTTAGGCACGCATGGGTATTCAGGTATGGGGTAATTTGTTGATATTTACATGTTTTTACCTAATTTTGAAATTGATTTTAAAAGGGTTCTTAATATGAAAAAAAATTGAAAATTGGTGAACAATTTTAATAAATGGGTTTTAAATTAAATATTAATAATGAGATTTTTTTTATCATTGTTAGCATGGGCCTAGATATAGTATGGTTAGGGTAGATATTGAGCCTCGGTCATCACCGCATGGTGGTGTTTGGGGAAAATACTTGTTATCATTTTCCACTTATATATTTGTGACAAAGTTGTGTTATGAGTCCAAAGATTTGTGTTTGGTATTGTAGAAATATTCCTCCATGATGACATGTTTTTAGAGGATGGTAGTGAGTTATAAATAGAGATTCTCAAACAATACTGGATTTTGAGGAATCAATAGTTTTGATTTTGGTATTACGAGTAAAGTTATGAGAGTCCATTGCTCACTTCATGAAATTCATGAATATAGACCAAGGGTGCGTTCTAAAAAGAATGTCTAACTTGAGTAGGGTATTTAAGCTTCGTCACACTTCTACTTTGGTTGGAGAGGGCTGACATGAGGGACATGTGTTTGAGATTGAGTGTATCAAAACTATATGTGGCCACTTAGTGACTCCTATTGATAAGAGAGTAAAATTGGATACATATATATTACGTGGTTATGTGAAACGATGGTGGGACATACATACTCTGGATTGATAGAAAGAAGCTATGGAAGGGAAGCACATTCAAGAGAAGTTTTTGGATCCAATTTTTAAATAAATTATATTGCATGAATGAGTTTCAATGTTCATAAAATTGTTTCAGGGGAGTATGTCTATGGTAGATTATATTGGATTCTTTATAGATTTCCAGCTCATTATTCAAACATTGAATGGAGATGAGGCTATTGCAAAAAAAGATGTTTTCAGAAAGAATTAAGTGGGATATTATGTCTCTAGTAAATATCTACATATTGAGAAATTTTCTAGATGAGGTGAATTAGTCCCTCACATATAAGGGGAACCTGGTGGAGGCTTCCAATAATGTATAAGTGTTTTCATCCACACGATTAGGACGTACGACTTCTAAAAGAAGGAAATGTATTTATGAGAATTTCACCTAGAAAAATGGTAAGAATAGTATCCTAGTGGACATTCATTTACATAAGACTTTACCCATGTGATATCCCACCATTTTTGTAGGATGGGATTGTTCCAGAATCATTTTCCCCCACAACTAGTGGAGCGTAGAGGCTGTGGAAATATGGGACATCTTTAGAGGATCTATTGGGACACATCATAGATGGTTAGTGAGGGAGGATATAGATAGAACTAGTGTGTGGTATGTGGGTATTCTATACCATCTCAATCAGGAAGATATAGTTATACTATATTTGGAAGTAGAGTTAGTGTACATGTTTCCTCTAGGAAAGTGTGACAGTGTTAGTAGAGTGGTGCAGCTCAAGGGAGTCATACTACATCATAGGGGAAATTCATAAGAAAATTGCATGCCACTCAACCTACACTTGTGGATGGCAAGGTTGGACCATCAATAGTGAGACTTACCAGTATTGTAGATTCTACGTTATATAGTTCCTTATTAGATTATAGTGCCTCATATTACATTGTATCTACAAAACATGTTAATCGTTTAAGCCTTATAGTGGAGTTTGAGAGTAGGGTTGTGACGATAGATACACCATTTTTAGTATGTTATAACGTCATTTGTTTTTTGAATATTTGTTCTCATGATGTTCGTGAGTATCGTTTTCTCAGACATATCAATATAGTTAACATGTCATGCTTCGATTAGATTTGTAGTATGAAATGGAAAATTGAAAATTGAGACAAAATTGATTGTCATCAGAGGATAGTGAGTTTTACATATCATAAGGGTGACCATTACATTCATTATGCATGGGGGGATATCCAGGAAGGATGAGAAGATAAAATTACATAGTAATTGAGATATATCACAACATATAATGCATGTTTATTTATGGATGATGGAGGAGTGTCGTTGGAATTCTTTCAACCTATAGTGGACAAGTTTCATGATGTGTTTTTTTGAATAATTATTAATGCTTCCACTAAAAATATACATGGATTCTACTATTGATATCTTGTTGTGGGTGATCTCATTCATATTTTACCATATGTAATTTCACTGAAAATGATTTTGGAGATTAATAAATAGATGTAGGACTTATTGTTATACACCAAGACTCATGATGATAATGCACAATAACTTGACATCAGCATGGGCATACTTGGAGAGAATTGTCTATAGTCTAATATATTTAAGTGTCATTTTTGGATTTATCAAGTAAAATTCAAGGGGCAGATCTTCATGGTAGATGGTTAGTCTATGGACCTAGAGAAATTAAATAAAATTTTTTCATTAGAGAATCCTAGGAACATTTTCATTATTTGATTCATTCGAGGTTTACCATGATATTATTATAGATTCATCTGTGAAATTTTTAAATTGACATCACCGCATACATTCATGACCAAAAAGTGATAAGTATTGAATGATCATAATCATGTGAGAATGCTTTCCAATAATTGAAGATGCATTTAAAATCTGCACCAATCTAAATCCTACCCAATCTAGGTGAGGAGTATACAATGTATTGTGATGCTTATAGAATTTTACATAGATATATGTTGATGTAGGTAGATCGTGTTTTGGAATATGGGTCATGGAATTAGAGGATACATAAATGAAACTACCCTACTAATGATCTAGTGTTAACATTGTGGCTGTATTCATTGATGTCGTGGAGGCATTATCTATAGGGTGAAAAAATTTATTTTGTATACAGATTATTAGGCCCTGAAGAATATATTATAGTAATGATACATGAATATCTATTAGTAGATATGGGTTGAGTATATGTAGGAATTTTATTTCAAACTATCATATACATGTAAGAAATAAGATAGTGTGGTAGACTCTTTGAGAAGAAAAACATAGACTCAGGTGGTTCAGGAGTCTAGTGTAGAGTGGAAATTGAGTACTCAACTAGTGGAGGAGGATTGTGTAGTTTGAGAGAGTCTTGAGCAGATGACTATGGTATCAATTTCATCTGAGTATACAAATTTGTGTCCAATTAGATACATACATTATGAGGATCCATATTGGTCGACCTAGAGGGAATGCATTGAAGGTTTGGATTCCACTACATGTTCTAGCATATATGAGGATGATATTATCTATGTCAAGAATTGTATTGTTGTGCTTATGAAAATGAAATAGGAGTTCATATGGTAATTTAATTCCTCTATGTGCGAGGTACATTCAGTTGTCACTAAAATTTAGTGTTCCTTGTGATGATAGTTTTTTAGGGCATACATAAAAAATGATATAACATGGTTTTTCACACGATGATACACCTGTAAGAATGTGAAGGTTTAGCATCAATGTCCTTGAGGTTTACTACAAATACTTCCCACTCTCGAAAAAAAGTGGGGTGATATGACCATGAACATTGTAGTGTGTCTCCCATGAATTCCTTAGAAGAATGTAACTATTTAGTAATTTGTAAATTGAATTACAAAATTACAAAATTTACTATATATATGACAGACATTATAAGTGGATCATCTTGGATATTTTTAAGTACTAGAGACAATCGATCTTCATGGGGGGCCATGGAATACAGTTTCATATCGTGGTTCACACATTACGTCACTCTTCTCAAAGTTTTTATAAAAGCCTCTTGCTATGTAGGTTTTATTGAGTATGATTTCCACCGACATTCAAATGGAAAAATAGAGAATACACTATATGTGAATCAGAATATTCTATGTTAATGTGTTATAGAAAATAGAGAATATTGGTAGAAGTATATAGCTTTGGTAGAGTTTTCCTATAACAAATATTATAAGGAAACAATATAGATGAAACCATATGAGGACCTTTTTGATGGGCCACACATCTCTCTTCTATAGGTAAAAGAGAGTCTCCTATTTGGTTGACATGTTTTCTTACTCTCTATGATCATAATATTTTAGTGAGGTGATCACTTGGACGTACACCTTAATATAATCCATAGAATTATCGATATACTCAATCTAATTGGAGTCAAACTATTACCTCTCAAGACACTTTCTCATGAACGATGTCCTATGATCGTGCATGGGGTGCAAATAGTAAAATTTTTAAATTCTCAGGCCCACTATTAATTGTTAAATGGATTTCATCAAGTCCATTACTGGGCCTAAATTGTGCTGGTGATGATATTATTAACATTTTTCCATGCCTTATGATATATCACTTTTTTCTCCTCAACAGAATATGGTACTGATTTTTCTATCTCTTTTAGATGATTCATGTACATGTTAAAAGACTCAAGTAGTCTGGTGGTTGGGACGTTATTGGGAATCCATTTTAAGGGGATTTGCTGCAAATTGAGGGATGGTCCGAATCACTAGTACCCTTTTCAATGCGATGTGGATCTACTTTTTAATGATTTGGTTCCACCAACTCATTGATTTCCAACATCAATGAAGATTGATACTCCACCAGAGTTAATGAGGGATCATCAAGAGTAGTTGGTTCTTCGTAGTCATTCCTTGCCACCGATGTGCTAAAAATCTCTTCAGTAGAAGTAATTAAATCATTATGTGCATAATTTTTCAACATAACCACTGATTTTGGGAAATATTCCCCCTAACTGAATAAAATTACATCACATTGATACACAAATTTAAGATATTATATAAGGGAAATTTTCAAAAAAAAAAGTGCATTATATCGTCCAATGAGAATGTCTATATTTAGACAAGAGTTAATGTTCGAGACTGTCAGATTACATAAAGGACATCAACCATTCCCTGTATTATAATGTGGTGTCTATAGAATTCTTAAAATCTTGTACCATCCACACCATCTATTAGATAAGGACCAAATGAATTAAAATCATGTTCTACCATTATAGGATATTGTTCACTAATATACACCATAGTAACCCTAATAATATAACCCTTGACTGAGTTTTCTGACACTGTAATGAAGTTTTCAAGAAAACTAGAACATAAAACAAAATAAAATTCTCAATAAAAAAGGATAATATGGATTTTTACTTATCAACAACTATAATAATATACATTACATATTTGTTTAATGTTTCAAATACTCAGTGGTCTAAAACACATTTATAGTACCTTAGGGTGGTACTCCCTAGAATATGGGGGCAGCATGGGATTCAGATAATACATCTTTGCCCACGGTTCTCCATGACATATCATTGAAATATTTTGTTGATGTCCACATTAGAGCTCTTACTCTAATATCGTTAATCAATTACTCATACATAAACTAATGGAATCTATTTGGTGTTTTTTGATGTCCATGAGTGACTATGAGTATGTAATACTGGTGATTTTTCCAAAACATAATGATATATTCTATGTTGTTAATTGGCCATGTCCATTCAGCCTCCTTAGAAGACCAAATATTTTGATCACTTCCATAGGATTCATGAAATTTTTCTCGTGTTGAATGATTCCAAATATACCCATATAGAATCCGTTTATTGAGAATTACATTTCTCAATGAAAAGGGTGAAAATAAAACAATGACCAACATCGTTTTTTTTATAGTGACAAAATTATTGAAGGAAGATATCAGATCCAATAAGGTCCTGGGAATCTATAAAATCCAAATATGATGATTCTGGGGCTCAACATGGAGGAAATAACACAACAATACATTCCATGAATAAACGCCAATCTTATATGTTCACTATTTTGGTTCAAGTACGAAAACCATGGAAGAGTTTATATTGAAAATAAAAGATGTGATCATATCCATTTTAACCCATGAATCAAGGCTATAGACATTCCAAAAGATGATTGAAATCCTTGAATACTAGTGCTCCTACCTTTGGACCTAAGAAATACCGACCACTTCGAATGAGATGATGAAGAATCTAGAAACTGTGTGGAATGAGATATTGTACAAACACCAATGAGAATAGATTGTGAAGGCAAGATGGCCAAGGATGATACATTCAATACATGAGATAATATAATATATCATTCTGATAATAAGAAGGTATAATAGGTTAGTTAATCCATTTAATGGACGAGTGGTGATATGGAAGAATAATTATCATTAGAATCACCCTTCTCGCATTGAGGAAGTGTAGAGAAAATATAGGATATAACCACACACCCACATTCTAGGGATCTAGGATCCTGCCTCACATTGAATTGGACCATATCTAGACAAGGATTAGCTAAAGTGGAATACAATGGAGGACATGATAAATAATAACTTAAATGTGACTGAGAAGGTTTAGAATCAATACTCGATGGATCAAAGATAAACTGATCTTCATCTAGAAATTTTTAGGTAGACATCAATATTGTGGGATGATTGATAGTATATTTTTTTGAAGAGGGTCCAAGATCTAAGTGATATGACTACAATGGTTATGTAAAAACTAAAAGAAACATTCTATAAGTTTTCAAATAATTCCCAAGAATATGAAATACCAATAAGAAATTTGGAGGCATATAGAAAATAAGATACTACCACCATTCCAAGGAATCCCAAACACATAGGAGAATCTATGATGGTTGAGGTTTGTATAGATCCATTTCCAGGAAAATTTGAACATATTTTTTATCCTGTAGGAAAAGGATTTTTTCAAAATTCAAATCATAAATGTTTATTTTGGGTTTTCAACACCATAAGATCCATTCTGAAGCTTTTTTGGTCTTCCACATGTGACTCTCCACTTTGTCCATCCTTCCAATTTCGGATTTAAGTTGTTTAATTAATCATCCAAATTTTTAATTTGTTGAATTAATTTTTTTCCATGATATGTCCTTTAATTTATTTTGAAAAGACTATAGTATATTTATAAAAAGTTGTCTATAAATGTATATGAGATGAAATATTTAAAGTAGGTTCTATCATTATATCCATTTGTCTATTCTCAAATATCTAGTATTTTATATCCAAAAATATGGTATCAGATCTAGAAACTAATATATCTTCCTATTTTTAAAGATAACAACCACAAACTAGCAGTATGTTCCTAATTTCTCTGATAATAACTTTAAATGGAGGTGAATCCAAATAAAGTAATTGTTATAGACAAAAGAACTATGACAGATTGTCAAAAATGCATATATATCTACCACTATAGAGGAATAATCCACCTTCACCAATAATGAAAGTGAATATCTGAAAAATCAATTGAATAAAGACCATAAGGAATTGTTCCTCTTATATTAATGGTTGGATGTATAAAACTTTGAATATATTGTCGAGGAAACATCATTCTTGCAAGCATGGGATACCCTTGGTGTCATCATCAATGGTGTTGATCATGTGATTCGAGTTTCTTTTCAAACAATAATAGTGGAGTTTTATGTGGCGCGCATGAAGGTGGTTGAAAGTTTCTCTCACTGCATCTCTCATTTAATTATCAATATCCACAATATCAAAAGAAATGGTGAAAATCGGAGGAAATTTGTGTCATTGAAATGGCATTTCAATCTCTCAAAACCATGTTAGGGAATGTTGTTGTGGAAAATTAAGAGTCCATGAACCTGGAAAAACTCTCCATTGAATAATTAACATGATCATTGAATGTGCATGGGAAACAAATACAAATGAATGTGGCTTCAATGATTTATCATGCTTTATAATCAATGTTGACTCTACATTAACAAAGAAATGGCCATACACAACAAGGAGGTCATGGAACAAATAATCAAGTAAGAGGCTAGTGGTATGGATATCATCCAAGCTATCAACAAAAACAAAATATTATTCCAACTTCCCTGGAAGTGGAAATAGTGGAGGTGAAATCACACATTGTCATGGAAACAGAAATAATTTTCAATGAAAAAATTGAGTGAAATTCATACATTATACTTCAAACTATTAGAGAAAAAGGGATCAAGTTGAATGATCCAATAAAGCAAAACGTGTCACCATGAAGAATAATTCTATAAAACCATCCTCAAACAATAAAATTCTTTTATATTACTAGGTTTGTTGTATCTCAACATTGGTGTAGGAATCTATATTAGTGGTAACTATGAATATTTTGAGGAAATCACAGAAAAAAAATTGGGCAATGTGAGTTTTGGTGACTCATCAAAGGTACCTGTGATTAGAAAAGCTAAAACTAAATTCTATTAGAATAATATTGAGGAAAATGACATCAATAATGTGTATTATGTACCCAAAATTAAAAATAATATCATCACTATCAACAAAATACTTTACAGGGGGAATGTAATAAACATGGAGAACTCTTCTCTTCCTATAATTGATACTCATGGGGGAATTGTTGCTCAAGTCTAAATGGAAAATAATATCAATTTTCTACTGCATATTAACCCAATGTATGAGGCGTGTCTATTTAGACTCATGAAGAATGACTCATGGATATGGAATCTACGGATTTGGAATCTCTATTTATGTGGCCTTAAACTCTTATCCTCATCCACAATGGATCATGGCTTTCCATAAATTGATTTTCATAATCATGTGTGTGAAGCATGTGCACTCTGTAAGGAAAAAAGGAATTCCTTTCTATTTTGAGTCTCTAGAAGAACGAAGGATCCACTTTAGTTGAACCAAACAGATATTTTAGGACCACATGAAACACCCTCACATGGAGGTAATAAGTATTTTATTACCTTCATTGCTGATTTTAGTAGATGAATTTGGGAATATTGCATTAAATAAAAATATTCCTCATATACATTCATAAAAATTTTCAAATACCATGTTGATGTAAGTATTAGTCACAAAATCAATGTTCTAAAATTAGAAAGAGGTGGAGAATACACTTACAATTCAATGAAATAATTATTTTTGGGAACTAGGAAATAATAAAAATACATTATAACATATACGACATAGATGAATGAAAATGAAAAAATAATGAACCACACCATACACAACATTATGAGGAACATGATAGAGAAAAAAGGCCATCCAATTAACTTCTAGGAAGAAGAAGTTTCATCGACATCCATTCTACTCAATCAGTGTCCAATAAAAAAAATGAAAATTAATACACCACACAATGTTTGGAGGGGAAAAACAAAGTGATGAACGCCAAGGAATCATTTGTTGTGTCACCTATGCTCATGTTTTAGATGCATTAAAAAGGAAGCATGATGATCATGGAAAAAAGTGAATCTTCATCAACTATTGTGATGTATTTAAAATGTTAAGGTTCTAAAATATACAAAAAAATAATGTAGGGGTGAGTAGAGATGTGATAATTAGTGATGAATAATCTTGTAAATGTAATGATGAAGAATAGAAAAAAGTTATTCTAATAGAAGTAGAAGATCATGATGAAAGGAAGGATCATTAAGAGGAAATTCCCACAAAACCTTCCTCTTGCACATTATCAGTTCATTGAAGTATAGAAGTATATACCATCACTATTGAATGAACTCTATCATGTCAAAATTTACAGCACATCCTCTCCCATGTAATATATAATAAAGTTCTTGAGAAACGTCTATGAGAAAACCAAAGAGGAAAATATTTTCTACCTATATGTAGATCATGAACCTATAATGTTTTATGAATCCATAGGAGAATAGTTTTAGAGAATTTCTATGAAAGGAGATATTCATTATATAGAGAAAAAGGACACATGGGATCTAAATACACTTCCTAATACCATGAAATTCATTGTCGTCAAATGGGTGAGAAAGATCTAGAGAAATACTGATGGCGAAATCAATCAATACAAGGTAAGGTTTTAGAATAGGTGTATATTCGAATGTATGAGGAGGACTATGAAGATTTATTAACTCTTATTTCTCACCTGGACACATTGAGGATGGGAATCTCCCTTTCAGTCCATAACAGTTGGATGATCTACCAACTAGATGTGAAATATTCATTCCGAAATGGAATTCTTGAAGAAGAGTTCTATGTTGAACAACCATAAGTATTTTTTATGAAAATAGATGAACACAAGGATTATTGACTAGAAATATATCTCTATGGGTTGATGCAATATCTACAAGATTGGAATGCATATGTCTATACTTATATTATTGAGAACGACTTCATCCAATGTATATATGAGCATGTTTTATTACAATAAGAATAATTATTGTGGTCATATTTTTATAGAAAACATATATGTTGATGGTTTGTTTTTTACATGGAATAGTTTAACGATGTATGATATATTAACGAATTATTCATTTTAGTAGTTTGAGATGACTGATAGAGGTCTCATGTGTTTTTTATGGAATTGATGTAAACAAAAAAAATTGGGAATATATATATCACTGAAGAAGTATTCATATTAATTCCTTGAAAAAATTAATATGGAAAATTTTAATACCAAAAAAACACCTGAAAAAATGATCTTAAAACAAAACAAGTATGGAGAAGGAACAAGCATTAACTCATGTTTTTTTAAGAGTCCGTTTAAAATCCTATAGTACCTTGAAATCACAAGACTGTATACTATCTAATATGTTGGGATTCTATAATGGTACCTTCAATATCCAAAACAAATGCATTTTCTAGCTATAAATATAATCCTTAGGTATGTTAAAAGAACAATGGATTTTGATCTTTTATATCCATATAGTGATGAAGAAATGCTCCACAGATACTCACATAGTTATATGGGAGGTGACTAAGATGAATGGAAAATCTCCACTAGATATTTACTCTTATTCGAATCACTTCCCTCACATGTAATTCAATGAAACAGAGCTTGGTCGCCTTGTTATGATGGAATAAAAGTACAAAGTATCATAATCCACAATTTTTAAGGGAATTTGGTTGAGATATATGATAAAACAACTGAAGCATATATAGTATGGATCCACAACTTTATATGTAGAGATTTATTTGAGGATTTTTTGAACTAATTAAACAGCGAATTTATAGCCCAAAAAATAGTTCCTCCAATATCATAAGGTACCCAGACAGCTAGTTAGAGATAATGAGTAGGTTAATTTCACTCATAAGATCTCTGCTAGTAGGACACATGTGCTATGACCTGATCCGAATTCATTTTGACTTCTACCATCCAGATTTGAATTGAATCATATAAAATAGTATATATCCTACCCCAATCTAGTATAATTTGTATAAATTCTAAATTCAATCATACATTCATCTTATGAAAGGATGACTCCCAAGATTTAGACCATGCAAAATTCATACAATTTTTAGTCAAGGTCATAAGAGGCAATGCTATGTGTGAGAATTCAGGAATGAAACATCTATTATAAACATCCATCCCCACAAAACTATGTATGACAAAGACATTATTTGTATGTCCTCAAGAATCTATGGGACTCTCCTCTATATTTCAATTGATATGATTGCCTCTAAAATTATATTACCTAATAAGTGGTCTTTACTGATAAAAAGTGTAATTTTTTTAGCATAAAAAAATTATGATTCTCTCTAAATGTATTTAGCTTGATATGAAGTTTTTTCATTAGTTAATATGGTGAAATATTTCACAATTATTTCTACCATAAATTTTACCACCAATGAATCCATGTGCTGGTTGAAAACAAGAGTCATCATCACTATAAAGACGGTTGGTAGGTTCGTTATCCCTAATGGAATAAATATATATTCATATAGGAAATATCTTCATCAGAATGTTTTAAATGGTATTTATAATGGTATTACACACACCCAATGATATCCTAAACACAATTTTATCATAGAGAAAACATTCACTCCACCGATCTAGTCAAATAGGTCATCAATAAGAGGTAGTGGATACCGGTTATTTACCATGAGCAACTTTAACCTTTTGTAATACATGAAAAACATATGGATACCATCCTCTATGATGGTGAAATAGAAAAGTGAATAATAATAAGACATGATGGGTTAGATAAATCCTTTTCCCAGTAGATCATTATGCTACTTGATGAGTTCTTGGATCTCAGTATCTTACATCATATAATGATGAATGGACACTAGTGTCACACATATAACTAGATCACTAGTGACATCCACCTCTATTATTATGTAAACCTGTGAAATCATCATAGATAAAATCCTTGAAAAAATCCACTATAGGAGGAAATTCTACAGGTTTCATTTCCGGATCAGTTATTAAGAGACTCATAATCTGGGTTGTTACCTTACCTTTATTAGTATGCTCGATTCAATATCGACTCACATGGATGTCATATTCACCCTTATGAGTATAAGAACATCACATGGGTGTTTTAAATGGAACTCATCATTAAGAACCATCCACATGGACATGATAAGGAATACTCTAGACATTACTGAGAATGATTTCAAATCCAGTCATCTCGAGGATGAAAAAATTCCCCTAGAAGCAGTACTCTCCTATCTCATGGTAGAGAACATGGCACTATAATATTCCCTCTGCTGGAACCCCTAATATTGGGATGAGATACATTACTCTATAAGAGTAATCTATCATAAGTACAAGAATTTTCATAACCGTGGTAGATATAAATGAGTGTGCTGAACGTGTATCAAAAAATGGAATGAACTAAACAAGATGCTACTAGAATAGTACCTCTTACCACATATGGAACCAAGATCTTCTTATTTGGTACAAGAATAAGTGAATAGATATGGCTGGAACCATGTCCCTGAGATGAAACATGACTAGTATGAGAAATCCCACACTAAAGGGGATACGCCTAAAAGGAATGACTAACTCTTCCATAAAAACCACCTCGACTTGATCGATTCATATAAGACCAAATCCAAGCCCATTGTGTTGTCGTTGATTCAATTGATGTAATAGGTGTTAGTAAAAATCCCATTTCACTAGGAACTAGAGGAAAATATCATCAGAAATGTTGGAGGGGACACTTCCTACTACAAGATTGTCACTTGATTAGGTTCCTCATTAGATGAGTATTTTTTTAGCGATGCCCTTCCACAAATGTGTCACACCACATATCTATAGGTGTGTGTTACTTGGATAGAACATCCCTTGTCTTCACCCTAGGAATGATTTTTCCTACTACCAGATGAAACAACACCCTATCTCAGAACTTGATCACATTGGATATCATTTTTAGAATCTCTTAGATTCCATTATGTAATAATGTATTGGTTTACTATTTATTATATGGCATTAGATTTAATGAAGATCACATGAATTTGGATGAATACTAAAACATGTCCTTAGAACGTCTCGACATCATTAAATCATCGCCGGTAAGATCCAGTGAACAACCTTGATGCTTAGTGAAGTGACTGCAATACTCTTCCATGTATATATCAACCTACAAAATTCATAAACTCCCTGGAGTGGTCTTCTCTTTGTTTTTATATAAATAAGTCATTAAGGAATGCTATATAGAAGTCTACCCAGACCATACCCCAATAAAAATCAGTATATGACGTGAAATTCCACCATGTACTGGTTATGTCAGGTAGAATGTTAGTATTAAGCTCGACCCTCCACTAAAGAGGAGTCTTATGATTTTTTATGATAGAAAATTCCACTTTCATCCATGGAACTACAATTGGAGGTTCTATACCCCCCCAAAATGCTTTGCTGATGATATGGTTGAAACTCATAATTCACCTATTCCATTGAATGGGTGGGTCAAGGATCACTATGTATGGTATGCATAGAGAAGAAATGTATATCATAGATATGAGCATTGGTTCACTATATAAGTTCAAAAATAGGCGACTCATGTGTCCTTGTATGAGGTAATACAGGTGGATCAGGGCTCACCAATCCAGAGCATGGTCATCACCACTTTCTTAGTGTACGATGTGAGGATATCATGGTGGTATGAAAATATCGTTTCAAAGAACACTCCCCATATATGATTTATAATATATAGTTGAAATGATAAATTTAATGGAAATGTAAAAACATTCACATAGGTGAGTCACCTCTCATCCTACTACCACATCTAGGTCTATGTGATTAGAAGGATTCATAAAATAATCACATGAAATGTCGCCTACTTCCAAATATTACTATTAGTTCATTGTCAATTTATGACATAAACAAATATAAGTTACGGTATATGGAGGATAAATATAATGTTATATGGAAAACACCATTTACTTTTCTTTTGTTATCCTTATCTTGTGGTAAATTTTTTAATTTAGGACATTAGATTTTGAATGTTTTTATTTATATATTTATATCTCAATCATGTTAATTGAATCAAAAATATGAAATATATAATTGTCCAAACACATTATAAACTGAAATTTTCATGTCATGTATCTAGGATGTGACAATTACATCTAGTAACAATTTGTAACAATTCATGTATTTTTCTTTGAGTGAATGAACTACCTTTTTCAATTTATAAATGTACTCACTTATTCAATTTCCATTGGAATTAAAAAATCAAATCAACTTATATCTACACCCATTGACCGAAGGAAAATGTCTCAAACATAACATAATTATTTAATTACGGTTTAAACCTCTATCAATATCGAAGAAAATTTATATTTAATTCAGGTATTTAATTATTCTAATAATTATGTTCCTAGAAGAACACTTGAACAATACAATATATAACAAACATGGTACAACAACAAACACATGTAATACACTAAATTGACATAAAAAAATAGATATAACATTGAATAACGTGTGAAATTTAATTCTTATGGTGCCTAGAATGATGCATGAATTTATCTTTCATCATATCATTAGGCCTGTCCAAATAAAATCCCATCATTATAATTACAAATATATTAACAACATAAATTATGTATATCAACCAATAGTAAAATTATAAACACTATAAGTTGAATAACCAACAACAATGTTTACCCATTCTAGGTAAATTCTAGTTTCTCCTATATGTGGGATAACTACTACTAGGAATAAAAATATTATTAACACATTTTGTTCCTAGTATCAAATCCAATCCCAAACAGCAAGAAAAAATTGTAAAACAATTTTTTATAACTTTTTAGTGTCCTGAACCGAATCCTGCATAATTTTCCCTAAGAAGGTGGATCATAAGGCCTCAAATGAGCCTCTCAATATTTCATAAGAATTCGATGAGTATAGATGGCCTAGGGTTTGTTCGTGGGGAGTCTATCCCCTCATAGAGCATGATGGATCATAATAGTAATAAATAAATAATATGTAATTATTGAATTAGTACATTCTAACATAAAATAATGGAGTAATAATTATCCACTCTACAACAATTATTGGCAGAAGCCAAATTGTAAATAATAAATACAATATTATGATGTTGACCATGTCATGAAGAAATTTGAAAATCGGGTAAAATAGGTTCAAGGGAGTCATACTTATGCCATGTTCTATACAAAATCTCATTATGGAAAAATGTATTAACTACTTGTATCATATTCCTGAGCATTTTCCCCTTCTCCGACACTCCATCATATTACTCAAAATCAAGCATCAAAAGCTGACTAATTTTATTTATCTATTCTTGAAATCATGCATTCTACCTGAAAAACAATGGAGGATCAAGATGTGTGTGAGATACACTCATTAGGACACGACCATTGGTTTCTAGATCATTCCCATTTCTGAAATATAAAATTACCACTATTCTAATAAATGTAAAATCAAGTAAATAAATAAAATAAATTTAATGGTTGAGGATCCATCATGATTCCCAAACAACACTACCTGCTTTGGACTAACATTGATTTATATTAACAAAAGGAACATATACAAATGTGAAAAGGTATATATAGAGATCATTATAAATAAATCATCATGTATGGAAGGTCCCCAATCATGGGATTGGGATTGGTGGACATGTCCCAAATACCTCAATCACTATTTATAATATCTTAATAATAAATAATGACATGTAATCAATGCATGGAATCCATGGAGTCTTATATGGGTTTCCCATGTAGTCCATGGACATATATAATATAATCCCATGTTTCAATTCATAATCTCTAGGAGTACACAATAAAATAGAGCATATCCACAGATATCCATAAAAGGATTCCCTCATATCACTATCAACATGATGTCAGAATAACCCTCTTAGTCCATCATCAGCATCTCACATAGGGGACTAAGTATCACTGAATACATGGTAAAACCATCCCTTCGACTACAAAATTTTTCATTTCTCTCGGAGATTACTGTTGTCACTCATGGGTATTAATAATCTTCCCATAGTTCCCATACTTGAATGTAATGTGTTTCCCCTAGTGTGTCCAACATTCTCAAATTCCAATCATGGGGAGTTTTTCCAGGGCATACTTATGATGGGACCATAGCTCACTCCTGGATCACAAGAATGTAAGGCTTATTAATCAAGATCATATGTCACAAAACAAGTCAGATAATGAAAAAACATATTAAATATGTAGTAAAGTCATTTGAATTAATCTAATGTCTATGTAATATGGAATATAACATATGGTATAACAAAATATGAAAGGGTTCCTATGACATTAGGGAAAAGTGAACGACGTTAACTCATGGATTTTAGATTCCTTTAGGAATTTCACATTTCATTATATACATTTCAAGAGAAATCACATCCCTCATGGTTGGTTAATCAATTTCATTCCAAAACATTAATGATTGTTTAAATAAGGGCACACCCATACAATTCGTACATGTTAAGTTGATCAAAAAAACATGTTGATTCACCTTTATCCAATTTCTTATTCAACATATAAATGATATAGATTAATTAATTAAATATCTAGTAGTAATCACTATATTGGTCTAGTATGAGACATAAGTGAACACAATATTAAGTGTGAAAAAACTAGGGAATGAATTTAGACATCCTAGTTGATATTTGTAGTGTTTTTCCCTCCCATCGTTGACCCTTGATTCTATTTAAAATGAGTTCAATGAAAGAATTATAAAGTTAATTCAAAAGGGTTAATATGGGGGCACATAAAAATAGAAAAATATTATTGATTTGATGCATGGATGATACAGGATATTAGTGTAAATATTATTGACAGGAGTCCAATTCATCTCGTGGTGTTGGAATCAGATCTTATATAATGAAGATACAAAAATTCCTAGGTGGAGAAGAAGAAGGGATCACAGGCATGTCGAATGCTCAAGAAAAATAGAAGAATTAAGGGATGGATGGTATTAAAAATTTTCTGGGTGATGATATCATTTTCCCATGTATTTAAAAGAGTTCACCATTTGGATGCATGGTTGGTAAAATTGTGCACCAACCGGGTTCACCACACTAGATAAGGGAACCCCACCTATGGGAATGGAGCAGGACTTGACTAACCATGAACAGGATGTGTGAAACAACATTTTCACCCAACCACTTCAATACCAAATGGTCATGTGGCCCGACATGTACTATAATAGACAAAACATGATTCCTTATTCTTACTAATAGGCTATTACATGGTTATGTCAAATAATTTACCCTAATTGTGCTATAATACTGTTTATATCCCTATCTATTAAATTTATAAGGCTCCAAGCTATAAAAAATCCATACACTCTCTTGGATCACTCCATGGTCACTAAAACCCAATATTAAATTAAAAAATAATAGGATTTTAAAATCATATTAAAACCCAATACATCTAAAAAATGGTTGGACATTACATATCTCTCTCCAAGAGTACAACTTTAGTATTATGTAAATATGACGGTTCTAGTATCTATATCCTCTAGTGGGATACAAAGACCACATCCATAACTTTTTTTGGATAAGTGGGGGAGCTAGTTGATAATCCATAAATCTGATTTGATAACCAATCTCAAAGGGGATGATGTATCTTGGACTAAGCTTCCCATTCATCCAAAACCCTATGACATCATCACGTGGTTACCTATAAAGAAACACCATTCAACTATCCTCAAATATCGGGTCTCATCAATAATGGTCTAGATATATTTTCTATAGATTTTTTGTTTTTTTTCATATGATTTTTAATGGTTTGAGACTTATCTATCATCTCCAGGATTAGATTAATTCTAATAAAATTCTACTCACTAGCATTATCCCAGAATGTTTGATTCAAATCTCCTTTCCCATATAGATCCTCATAAGCTATATTTATAATTTTTTGATAGAAACTACTATTATATTGGATATCAACTACAATAAGTTGATTTTCCCAACATCCTTGGAAATACATTGATCATGATATCATCGTATCCAAAAGATTTTAAAATTCTATCTCAGAATGAACACCCCTTTAAGGGTGATAAGATGTACTAATACTCTATGTTGTATACATATAATAATAAATGCATCTCCGAAACATCTAGTGAAACCTTATATCTTGACCATTCCAAATAGAATGTGCTACTCGATGCAGTATTACAACTTCCATTATGTATATCGTGGATAATTTATCAAGAGAAAAATATTAATCAATAAACATAAAATGAACTAAATATTTATAGAAATAAACTACCTCCTAAATGGTGTTATTACTTTTAGATTTCATTCTGAGTCCACTGATTAAATCAATGGTTATGTTTTCCTATTTACAAATTGATATTGGATATAGTGGCATAATACCATTTGACTTCTCTCATTTATACCTGGAATGTATTCATACTAACCGTCGAGAAAAAAATTCTATAATTTCACCCTTCATGATATCCCAAAAACATTCATCAAATCTCTATTCAACTTAGTATATATGGGTGAATAGATAAAGATATGTTATGAACATCATCTAGATTTCCCCTCTTTAGATATTTTTTTATGGGACATGATATTTGGGTTTCAAGCATTATAAATTCATATTGGAAATGTTAAACTCTATTGAATTCCCTACTGCTCATTTTCTCCCCTCATCTAATTTTGAGACCTTACGGATTCCCTCATAAAATGATGGTTGAGATGCTATTTGAAAAATGTTTGTATAAAATATTTTTATTATTATCTTTTCCATCTTTTTCATTTCAATGAATATTAAATACCATTTATATTACAACCCTGATAGGGTGGCATGATCCATTATACTAAAATAATATAATACATTTTCTCCATCCCAAGATGGTGTTGGATTGATAAATCACAATACCTGATCATCTCTAACTATATTAATTGGTTCATAATGATCTACTTTTTAGTAGATATTTACTTGTGGAATTAATATTATCTATATGAATCATAAATCTCTCGATAATGATATTATAAAAAATATTTCAGGAAATTATCACTGTAGATAATTCAAGATTATGTGATCGGTGGTTAAAAAAATATAACCTTAATTAGAAAAATGCAATGACTATCATATTTTCACCTTTCAGGACTAAAAACTCCATACTCGTTTCATATGCATCACTACAGATGAAAAATACTTCCCCACAAGTGGTTAATGTGAGAAAAAATATTGTGATTAACCTCTTTTTTAACTCTTCAATGATCTTCTCTCATTTACATGGTTATAAAAACATCTTTCCATTCGATGTTTAATTGGATTGTGGGATTTAGAATTGTTATAATTTTCTTTTCAATCATGTTATTCCACATCTAATCTTTGAAAATTTCAAATATGCATCATAGATATTGGGAATGATACTTTCACCATACAAAACATTCATTTTATATTCTTTTCATATAAATTTTTCTTTTGAAAGATATTGAGTAAAACATAAAAATGAAATAGAGGTATATCCTATATTTTGGTGTACATAAGAATATTCTCTATAATGAAAAAAATAAATTTTTCAATGTAATCCATAATAACATTGTTCATTCTATCTATATAATAGTTGAATCATTACTGAGTCAAAATGGAATCAATATTAACTCCTTATTCATACACATTATTTGAAAACTTGTTTTAGTTAAATCTTCATTATTCAATAATACTATATTATATCACAATAGATGATCCACCATAGTTATTCACTAAGATCTATGTAGCTGATTAAAAAATAAATCAATTTATAGTAGGGGTTACTTGATCATTGTCATGATCCTATTAAGCTAATGATAATCATTTTAGGTGGGAATTTTACAAAACTTACTTATAAAAATAAATCATTTCATCCAATGTTAAATCCCTTGAGTTTATAGAACCACTAAAAAGATTCTATTGTAGTTCCTTCTCCATCCCCTGATTCTCAATGGTGGAGATTCTATATTGTTTCTTAGAGATTTGAGAAAATTCAGGAATGATTTTGATTGATAACTCAACTTAATATTGGGAATAATATAAGAAAATTCATTTGGAAACTGATCGGAATATTCCCTTTTAATGATAATTTCATCAAGGGTGATATTTTTCTTAGTACCAATCAATTTATCTAGATGAAAATTTTCTTAAGGAACTAGTAATTATGTTTGAGATGTTGATTCAAAAATTGACTCATTCACATCATTATAATAGTGTAGAATTTGAGAATGATTTTTGATATGGATTGTGATTTTCTTTTCTTAGAAATTTATATTTCATATATACAAGGAAATCCAATACGTACAAATAATATAATGTAATTTCACTAAAGGGAGGAAAACAAGGTTCACTGGGCAATTCATCCCACAATTATTGATAGAAGATGTGTTATGCAATTTGGAGGTAATAATTTATATATTGTCTAATTTCATCGATAGGTCTACATCGATGATTTTAGTTGGTGTTTGAATAGGTATACAATAAATTAAGGATTTGAAATATTTTCTTAAATTAAAATCAACGAGTATGGTCACTATTCATGAATTAATAACTAGAATACCGACCACCACATCATTTTTATGATACACATCAGTAATTGGGATGGAATAATCACACCCTTGTTCTCTAGGATTTTTATGTTATTGTTATTCATTATCATCAACAACCATTATCATGGTTAATTTATCTACGTAGTGTTCTTATTCCTTGAAGATAAAATAGGCTAAGGGTTTTCAAAAGAATTACTTTATTCCATCATATTAGTGTATTTCCCACATAATGATCCACTAATTATTTACGCTTGATTCTCACAAACAAAATCATTTCCATTTCCCCTATATGAAATCTTTTGGATTATTTATCCCACACATTTGAGAATTGAGATATTGTAACTTTTTAGAGGATATTTCAGCTTCACTCCCTTTTTATTAATATCCACTCTCAACATCCTTTATTGAGAAAAATTAATTCAAGATATTTTCTAATAATAATTTCTACATATAGGGCATAGTAGAAAATTTTATTATTTTTTTAAAAGTCTAAAATCAAAATATATTATTCTAGTTTTTTCATTATCCAAAAATATTGGCAATACAATTTACTTTTTATTTCAATAAAAATCTATCAAATTATTATGTAAATATTTTTATGCTCCACCCATACACCCAAATGTATTCATCATCATTTTTGTTGAGGATAAGATAATACCTATCAATTTTATGTCAGGGCCTGTAAGGAATATTTTAATCAATTTTTTTCAAGATTTATATTCACTCTATCACATTAATATCCTATTAAGGGTTAAAATCCTTGATCTATGTGTATAATTGGTCGGATTATCCCTATATAATATAAACATCCAGCATGTAATTCTCTTAGTTATAGAATTTAGGGAAGTATATGATCATTTAAATGGAGTTGAACCGTTATTCTGTTATTATAGGACCATAAAATCTATAAAAAATAAGAGGCCTTAAACGCTTAAAGGACACTATTATAACTTTATTTTTTTCTTGGGGATGTGGAGTTTCCTATGATTCAAGTTTCTATCTATATATTATGTTAATTGTGAGTGTGTTATCATAGTATTGTTGACTTCGACCCTCATATGGTTGACCATCTCATTTTTTCAATCATTGCATTGCCCATCACATTGGCCATTAAATTGATTCCACAGTTTAAAACCCATTGACTCAAATTGATGTAAAATTAGAAAGGATGAATTTCAAAATATTACACATAAAAAATGGAATCTTATTAAAATGTAAATAAAAAATCATAAATTAAATACATTTTATAACATAATAATTTATAGGTTTCAATCTATGTTTTCCGTAGTATACTTCCACTCACAAAATATGTATTGGAATTTTTTATCTTCATGATGATTCATTAAGATGTTGTCAAACTGAAAATTAATATACTCTAGATGTGTCAAAATAGGTGTGTAGGAAGGCCTCTTTTTCATAAATTATGTGATGATTATGTTAATATCAATTGTACATTTTTTAGCTCATTACCCTTAGTACAAATTTCCAAGATTCAAATCCACATGTAGTATCCATATGATTATTTTGTTATATAAAAACCACATAATATATAATTTACCCTAATTTAGAGGCTTATTCTTTTTTTAGTCTTATCATGAAAGCTTTCGAATATTTTCCAATCCCAAATCCCAAAATAACTAGGCATATCTATGATCTGAACTATGAAAACCCATAACATTATTACAACTTAAGAAAAGATGTATTAAAAAATAAACTTATTAGAATCCAAAAATATTATAAGGCTTAGTGAATTTGGATAATTAGATACATGTAATTATAACATGAAACATAGTTATAATATTATTATTTATAAACATCAAATCCTGCTCTTATATTCCATTGAACATCTAATACTGCCCATTTGAAACTGGTAATGTACATAAGAAATGGGATCCCTATAATGTTGAGTAAGGGAATAATCACTGGAAAACATGAAGAATGTAATAAATTTTGAGATAATATTCAAGTCAATGTGACATAAATTTGGTGAAAATAATAAATTTGAACATCCAACCTAGATATAATATGAAAACATCAATGAAACAAACAAATGTTTCAACAACATAAAGCATGAAATCGAAATAATAAGTTATGTATAACCACCATGACATAAAAATACAATGAACATCAGGAAATATATCATTCACCATGCCTAGTATCTCAGTATCTAAAAACATTATCTAATTCATTCGAGGGAAATATAATTCTCGACCCACCCATAAAATTTATATCAGGTAGATTAATTTGGGTTCCACATAGATCATAAAACATATGGAAGTATTTAATCACAGTTTATCACATGATTATGAAATTTGGGTAAAATATATTATTTTCGTTAATATAAGAAGAAAAAGTAAATTTGGCCAATTGTCTTATAGTGGAAATGGGGATGGTTATTCACTATTAAGATGATTATTATAGAGTATCATAAGATAATGTCATCAGTATACTGCATGAATATAACAATTAATGGATTATTTAATAACATTGACAGGTATTCACTCATTTCATTGAAATAACCTGTAAAGAAAATGATATGTTTAAAAAAACAGTTGATGTATAACAATTTAAAATGAAATTTCATAATACAGTGAATATTATGAATATAGAGTAATATTAGATAATCCATTACACTGAGAGGGAGCCTAAAAAAATTGTGGGATGTGGTTCTTAAATTATTGAGAACCACTTGGTATGGATTTTGAGAAGGAAATAAAGATGAAATGCTTACATAGTGTTTTCTTAGTGAAGGGGGGTGGGAGGATGGTGTTGTATCTGTTTAAATGGGCAGGGGGTCTCATTAATAAAGTCTAATCATAGTTTTACCACTATATATGAAAAAATAATACAAACCATAAAACATCCCATGTGTATTCCCATGGTTTCAAAAAAGTGATGTGCCTTCTAATATTTTATAAGGATAAGAACAAAATATATTATTATAATACCACCAGTGATATGTTGGTGAGTAATGTTTATAATGAATTTCTTTAAAAACCATAAAATTTAATATAGGTTGTGGTGGATTCATTAATGGTTTATTTAATTAATCAAATAGATTTAAAAATCGTTATTTTAAATGGGTAATTTTTATTTTCTCTTCTATTCCTTTTATATAATTTATTACATCATTTTTGTTTCTTTATTATGTCATAATACAAACTATGTAAAAATTCCATAATTAATTATTTCCAAAAAATAAATTGTCTTTTTAAATTATGTGTAAAATAATGATTTTCCATTAATGAATCCTTTATTTGAAATCTACAATTATTTTAATCAAAACATTCCTATAAATATGAGAATTTTATTATTCAAATTAATTTTTTTACTCGATTTTTTTTTAAAACAAAAATTTTCATAAAATCATAAATATTAAATTGGACATGATTAAATTTACTTACAAAATTTATATAAATTAATATTATTTAATAATATTATATATAAATGTTATATTTATCGAAAAATTCATGAAATGATTAAAATGTATGTTAAAGCCATATATTTCAAAAAAAAAATTGTATTCTTCAAATCAAATTAAAATTACCATGAAATCACAAATTATTTTACATATAAAGTAACAATTAAAAGGGGTAATCATAATAATAATTTTATTAACAAGAAATAAATCCTACTATAATAGTCTAAATATATAACCCCTTATAACACTATCATATTCCCTAAGGTTACGATTCTTGATGAAATTTTAACTCCAACCATCTATATATTATATTGGTAAAAAATAACCACAGTAATTAATGTCTGTTTTATAATTACATTACACAATATGGAATATATTAATTAAAAATTATTATTTAATATGTAAAATATATGTTCCTTAAATTTACCATCATAAATATTTGAATAGGACACAAAAAACATCAAGACATGATTCCTAGACCAAACATAACACAATTTAATGTCCTGATGTATATACTTGATGATACACAATTTAAGGTCATGATGTATTTGATATGATAAAGGGAATGTGGTGAATAAAAACCGAAATGAAGATTACTATGCCAATAATACCCTAACACTCATCGTTAAATGGATGAGGATGACAGATAACATTACTCAAGGATCTCTGTTCATTAGTAACTGTATGAGACAGATGTGAAAGAGATGACTATAGACCCTAATCAATAGATGCATTCAGATACCAAATTTTTAGGGTATATAAGGATTAGGGGATACTTTTTCTTTAGATGATAACAATTCTATATAGTAGGCTATACTGGGTCACATACACATGAGCTAAATTTTGGAATTTTTTGATAGAAAAATAGGGGTTTCCATTGATGCTGGAAATAGTTGTAACCAATAGACATCATTGATCATATGATTCTAAATAATAACTAGAAATACTGTTTGATTAATGGATTGGCGGGTTTAGAAAAGGTAATGGATGTATCCCATGCCTCAATTATCCATCGTTTCACTATTGTTTTCAGTTGATAATTATTCCGAATAGATGATTGTTATATCATTTAGTATTATGTATAATGGTGAAAATTTAATATAGTTTAAAATAACACGAAATATAATCATATGTTGTTCTATATAATGGGGTGCAATAAGGTCGTTGATTTTGTGAATCTTAATGTCACCTGACAAAGAAATAAAAGTCATTCAATTCAGCATCTTGGAGTAGAGATATTATTGGAATGTGGTTGAACATCATGTGATGGGAAAATTAGTATCCATAAGTGAGGATATATTATCAGAAAAATTTCTATGAATATGTGAAAAATGATATAATTGGGGAATTTTTTAACTCACTCCCTATTTATTATAGGAATAAAAAATATTTCTCAGTAAAATATCCTATTAATAGAAGAGGAGGGTCTTTTGATTGATATATCATAAATTTTCTCCACGAATATAGAATCATTGTGTCTCTAAATATAATGTGATAAAAGTTATAAAGAAACATATTGTTTTTGTAATGAATGTCTCATGGATTTATATAACTCAGATAAAAGGGAATGTTAGATTTTTATAATCATCGGTCCATAAATATGGAAACCTATTATGAAGTCTCCTACGTATATCTGAAATATATATTGGTGTGGGGATTTTCTATTATTTGGTTATTTTGATATCAGATACACAGTGTAGATAAAATAAATCTCTCTTTATACATTTATGGTCACCATAAGTTTGATCTGATGTAATAACATGATTATGTGAGGGTATAAAAAAAATTCCTTGTAGTCCTTGTCTTGTAATTACCTCTGTAGATCTGGATTCTATATAGGGGTGAGGTATGTTTTTGTATAAGTTATTGAATAATGAACTCAATGGTGGAGGATACTTTTTATATCAATATTATACAGAATTTTGGGGCTAATTTATGTATCTTGTTCTCTATATTTAAGGTTCACGTGAAAGAGATGAAGTACGAGTTTCACATTTGTAACAAATGTCAAAACAATGAATGTTTAACTGATATTTCCATAATATAGAAGTGAAAGGGTAATTTTTTTATTTTAGACTCACATAGGGTAATGTTTAGAGAATCACTATGTATCTTATGGAGTTATAAATCATGCCATAAAAAGTTAATTAAAATAAATATCCTATATAATGTTACTCCTATGAAATGTGATTGAATTTATTCTATGAACATATGGCTAGGATCATGATATAATTTTCAAGAATGAATAAGTCTCTTGTGAAAAAATTAATCAAATAACATGTACTCATCATATCATCAAAATATTGTTCAATTTCACATATTAGGAGTGTGTCATTATTATTTGAAATTGTTTCCAAGCATAAGATAGAATATCCATAAATGTAAACATGTCCTATATGGATATGAATTAAGAAATAGATAGTTATTGATAAAAATTCCCAAAATAAAAATGACACCCAGATTTAGAGGAAAGGGATAATTTATATTTGAAAACGTTTACTGGTTCTAGGATATGGGATTTGAGTGTCATTGTATATCCTATTAACAAAATAAACAATAGACATTTAGTTCTTTCAATAGATTATTCATTTCATATATATTCCTCATATGAAAGACGGTTGTGGTAATATAGCTCTGAGTCATAAGTGGATTGTTCCCCATTAACATGTATGTAGATCAATATCTCATGTAGGGGAGAAAGTTTCTATATAGACCAGGCTATTGGGGGAAGTTTAGTGTCATGTAGGATCAACTTATAGGTTAATTTAGTTTAGGTTCACAATTCTTAGAATAGTGTGTGATTCATTTTGTGGTCATGTGACAAGAACATAGAATTCCTATATTTTATGGTGGGTAAACATAGACCAGATCGTCATTGTTTATGGTCATGTGGTGTGAATGTTTACCATATACATTTAGGAAAAAGACCATGTCGTTCAACATCATATGGTAAGAAGATGGGTGTTATGATGATTAATATATTTCCACAAAGTCTTGGGTTCTATTATACTTAATGTGTTTATTTAAGAGTATTATACCAGTGGGAAATTTATGAAAAGTAATTTTAGTGATATAGAATATTGGTTGGTGGTGTGATTCATTCCCCTTAAATCAAGGAGAATGAGTAAATTATATTATAGTATACCATATGTAAGATGTATGTTACTTCCCTCATGGGATTTAATTATGGTTGATTCATTAAATGTACCATCGAGTCTCTAATACGTAAAATAAATTCGTATTTTATGATTGAGTGGATGAATAATTTCTTGTTAAAGGCTTAAACAATTCCATTTTGGATACATTTGTGATTATGGTGTCCATATATCCACTTCTCAATGGGTTTTTCTAATCATAAATTTAATTCCCTACTTGTTAATATTTTTAGAGATGATTAGAGATGAAAATTTAAATTAATGTATATTTAAATTTAATGGGAACCACCAACTCTTTTTCACATACAAGACAGTATGGGAATTTTGGTATGGTGCTATGGGTTATGGTACAATAAGAACACAAGAAATGAATGACGTTTCCTATATAATATTTCTTACAATTATCCACAATTTTCAGAAGTATATTTGATTAAGTCGTGTTTAAGGCCTATAAATTCCTATTTCCATTGTCTGATTGTGGGACGAATGGTTAGAATGGATTTTATATCCATAATAAAATTAATTCATCATTTACGTATATAAGTGGGTTCCATTTTAATTAAAAATTATATAATGTACATGAAATGTAGTTATATTATCATAATTCATGATGTTGATTATTCTCTTCAACTTTACTTCATTGAGTGGTATGGCATTCCCATTTATAAATGAAGTCAGTTGAAGTATGAATTTACTAAAATTTTCCCGATGTGGCTAGGGGACATGAAACCTTTACCTCAATTCACTATAAATAAAGATTCATAGAATATTTGGTAGTATGTCAAAAATTTGGTGGATGATGGATAAAATTATAATGCATTTCAATAGTATGGAACATCCTTATGAAATACATTCTATCTTATTTAATCATATTTTAAAAAAACTAAGGCTCCCACTTTTTTGATAAATCTTACTTCCAAATTATTTAGTGATGGAGGATACTATATTAGAATCATATATAATATATTCTGTCTCTAATTATTGATTGTATATGAATAGAAATCATTTAAAAATCCTTTTTATTGGAATTAAAGTGCATTCAATCCATAAAAAATGCAGAATATTTCAATTTTCTGTTAGATATATTTCTTTTTTGTCTCCATATGATGAAAGGATCCAATTTATGATGTAGTCGATTATATATATCATCCATCCAATAATAGTGTTTTTTGATAAATATGTTGACACATTAGGAGTTTGTGTTCCTCTAATAAGAAATATTTTCCCCATGTCATTAGTGATTACATCATAGTATACCATATGTTGTTTATGGGTGAAGACATTTTCATCTTTTTTTATTTTTCTTGGGATTTTTCTAGATTTTCAAGCATAATATAATGATAATTCATAGAGTGGGGGTGATTAAGCATCAGTTCGAAATGGGATTCCATCATTATTTCCCTAACATTTCCAATGAGCAGGACCAAGTCTTCATTCCTAATGTAATTTTCCCCTTTCATCTAAACAATATATAGTTTTTAATAACCATTGACATTATAATGAAGTATTTCCATATATAGGTCATGTTTGAGGCATATGAAAAGTGTGTGTTATTATGCCTATTTTTTGGTACATCCTTCTAATAGTAGGAACAATTAAGGTTGAATATTCTTAGTAAAGAGACAAATAAATCATCAGTACAACTCGATTGAGCATCAATAATTTCATTCTTATAAAAATCAAAAATTTATAGGCTCTATCAAAATACATCTCCTATTTCTATGTAGTGACATGAGAATATAATCATTTTTCCTTAAGTAACATGGTATTTTCTAGTATACACTCTAATTTTGTGTGTATTGTGATTAAACTAGCTAGTGTATAACCAATGACTAAATTCAATTATATGAAATTGATTATGTATTATTACAAGATATTTATCCATTAATCCAGATGAAATTATATTTATATGTTATATGAAGATATACGTGATTGGGTTGATATAAGAGATGAGGTTTTCCAAGTTTGATTCAATGTAGTGAATCAGATATTTAACCACAAATATAGATGATTAGTAATGGTTTTGAAGAAGATAGTGTTTGAAGCTTTTTAATTTACTTATCTATCATCATGTTATCAATATAAAAATCCATTATTTATAAAAATCATTAATAGGATGTTTTTTTGAAGAATGTTGGATATAAAATTCCCTATATAGGTGTGGTGTCCCTAATGCCGACCCAAGTCATTAATCTTTTGAGGAGTATGCATTATCAGGATGACTATATTCATGTCAGTTATAACCACTTTGTGAAGTAATAATATTGTAAAAAATTATTTTATATGTTTTTATATAAAAGGAAAAAATTAAGGTTTTTATGTTCAATCTATAATGCTCCAAATTTATGAAATTTTTCTAGAGGACTACAATATGATCATAATGCTAAATTGATTTTTACAATTGAACAAAATAATATAAATCCAAAATTATTCTGAAAATGTTCCTGATGATTCAATGCATGCATTGTTAAATTGGGAAACATTAAATCATTTAATTGATGAAAATGAATTTTAAGAATACCCCTTAGGGTGCACAGAATGTGGCAGTAATCCCATCTTGTGAGGCCATATTTATCATATTATACCCTTAGTACACATCAATAAAGGAAATGGAGTCCAATACATTTTCCACATAAATAATAAGTTCTATAATAAAATTTTTTAAATCACCCCAAAAACAAACGATTAAGATCCATGCAATCAACAGAGACATATAGATTCCTATTCTTTTTATCAATGATAGAATTTTTGGTGTTCCGTTTTGGGTAATTCATCTCTCTAATAAAATTTTATTTAATAACATTCCCAACACTGGACACTGTCTTTGAACTAAGTGACAGATTCATTCTTCTTGCAGCCTACTTAAAACCACAGTGGCCATTTGGAAGCCACATAGGATGGTTGGGCACATAAGTATCTAGGTCCATAAAATCTCGATAAATATATGGAAACACACAATGATGATGTTTCAAGATGGATATGTACATATTTTTATCATCCAATTTCATGGAAATAGTGATCAATGTATGTTGAAAATCCTCTTTTATAAACCAATTTTTTGTCTCATCATTTCTATAGTTGTAGGGACCACTTTCTAAAATATTGAAAGGGCATCTCTATGTTCGACATATTTATCTTTAAATTATGCATCGATGTAAATTTTATTGGGATCAGTAGATGGTGTGGGGACATATCAATCATTTTTTAAGGATGTTGAGTAATTTTTGATCCCTTGTAGTGACAATACACATGTATCAAGATCAATATCAATATGAATATTCAATCTTTCTCTCTCCCTCTTTCATGTTAGAGGATGCATTGCAATTTTGAGATTAAAGAGCCATGATAAGGGAATTTTCAATTTCCAACAATGGTGGAGGGGAGTTCTCTATTTTAGATAGTGTACTGATGGCCTCCAAAAAATTCAATAACAATTAAAGTGTAATTTTATTTTGGTTATTTCCACATATGAAATTAATCTCTCTAGGTATAACCCCATTTCATCTTGGTGGACCATCTACTATTGGAATAACCATTACTATATAGTGATGGGATAATGAAGCTTCTGAACTATGGGAAGTCTACTGATGTGGACCCTCTACCTCTATTTGATTGATAGGTAATAAATAATACCCATTTTTAATGATACATGGGTTCACATGGGTGACTCTCAAACCACAAGGAGGAGAAACGCACATATCAGCCTCTACGATATGATTATTTCATATTCCATCATGGAATCCTACATCAGGACAATGTGACATAAAATAATAAAATGAAATTTTGCTCCTATATTTCCATACATCTATTATATTTATATAGATTATTATGTATTGATGATATGATGATTGGATTTACACATAATTATGAATAAAATGTCATCCGAGTAGGGCATAATATATTTTTTCCTTTTGGATAACAATACACACAAAATCCAATACCAAGTATCTAAGATGTGTTTGGTATTTATCACTATTGGAGAATTTTCCCACTCATATCATACCCAATAATGGTAATATAGGAGTGTGAGAAATCAACCTCACTATATATTAGAATCCAGAGAATCCAAATTGGGATATTATTAATCAATGATTCATTATCAACTAGAGCCTGCAAAATTTTGTCATTTTCAAATTTACATGAAATTTACATGGACTAATATATCCCATAATGGTGTCATATAAATCATAACATTTAAAGGAAATATTGGTATTGAATTATTCTGATGAGTTTTATGTTCAATACACATCCACAGTGGTGAATTATATATCAATCTGTTAGAACTCAAGAAGGATTCAACAAGCACTTTCATATGTTCCATGGACATATGTCCTGTACATATAATAAAGTGATTTTTTGGGACAATCACAAAATATTTTTATATGATTAAATTATGCACAAGTGGTGTTACATTCTTATTATGGGTCATTTAATTTTAAAGTGTCACAGAGTAACGTATCATGAAATGGGTGAATTTAGCGCTATATATAATTTGAAGGAATTTCTGTTGTTTATTGGATAAAATGAGATGGTCGAGCCACATCTAAAGGCTTATTATAAAGTTATATGTGAAAAAATAGTATGAAATTGTATTAGGGATTAAATTAATCATTAATTATTCCAAGGGAGTCTCCATGATCTTGTTTGGCTAACAAAATATTTTTTCTATGGGTTTCATCTATGAATATGGATTCAGTGGGGATGGGGACAGAATAATGAGATAGATGATGATTGTTCCTCCCTATAATTACTCTAATTCTACAACCTCTAACACAATATCCTAGGTTAGTTATGGGGATCTCATGGTCACATGCATATCATTCATTGAAAAATGGGTCTACAATGTGAATGAAATTAATAGAACAAAAAAATGTCTCTTATTATAATTATGATTCCATTTGGTTTGATGGTTCACATTTTTAGAGTGATAAAGGCATGAAATCCACAAGATTTTAGGGTATTTTTGCATTCATATGAGACAATTGTTTCGGTACCCTATTTTTAATTCTCAGGTTGTACTTTCCTCTAGAGGATGACTTTGATGGCATAATATGACAAAAATTCATTGGATCAAATATCTCAATTGGTGGATATAGTGGTTCCCTATGAATTTAATGACCGTGATCAGTTATCACTTAGTTCATATAATCCTAAAACATTCAATCAAGCACAATCAATACATCTAAATGATTATCATAGTCCTCTAAAATCATGGTGGAAAATGGGAATCATGTGATAATACATTCCCAAATACCACATGTTAGTAATAATCCATTTTCATGAGGATATATCCAAATATGAATTATTCTTGGATATAAAGATCAGACCACTAATGAAAAGGTTAATAGTAAAGATGATCATAGAGTATTTCTTCATCAGATATCATAGGATCATGTAGGTTGAGGAGAGTTTTATCCATAACTTTTAAATATAATGATGATTACCTATACATTCAGAATGTAATTGGATTTTCTATTCCACATATTTTGGGTGAACATATTCATTTCTGCCTATAGATAGGGGTGGTTTTCATTCAGTTTTCACTCATTGTGAGTAATCAGCTGATATAATTAATTCCTATGTGTGTTCATAATAATTGGAACTCCTCTCAATATAATAGTGACAATCTATACAATACCAATCATTTCTCCATGTGCAATACAAATGGACCTAGTTTTATTAACAATTTAGAAAGGAATATCCTCAGGGCCCGATGTCATGTCTACAAACTCTCTGAATCTTCCTGTGTATTTCAATTGTATTAGTAGTGCATGTTGTTTAACATGTAAGATTTTTGTGCATAGTTCCTATATATTCTCATGTGATATAGGATTTTTAAGAATTTATGGTAATCCTTTCCATCTTATGATAATGTGACATATACATTATACATTTTTTATATATTATGAGAATAATAGTAATTTATTTTTCTATTATAGAGATAAATTAATTATATAAAAATATAGTGTAGTTCTTTTGAGTGTATGATGGACAATACAAGTAAGCTATTCTAATAGATGAAATTTTAACCTACTAAACTCAATATGAAACACCTCGTATTTTCTACCTATTTTTGTATCATGGTCTTATCATAGTGATGTATCATGAAATTAAATTTGGGAGAAGATACACTGAATCTTTAATAACATCGATGATTTGGAAAATATGATTTGTGAAATTAGGTATACCAGGAGTGGAATATTATCATTTGGGATATGAATTCCATTCAGGAAACACTAGGTCATGATTTCATTCAATAATATATATTAATGTAGAATGAGACCTTATGGTTTTTAAGGGTTCTATGGGAAAATTTTATTACCCATATTTTGAGTGAGACACATATGTGAATCTTTATGATTCCATATGACATCCACCAGCTACATACTATTTTTTCCCATGAAGATTTGGTCATTTTCCCAATATGAGTGAAGTAGATACATTAATGGTGGAAAATAATAACATTCCTCATTTGTTGAATTAAAATATACTAGTTGTAGAGATCCATATCCCAGGAAATTCTCATATTTTATTCATATGTGTTGGATAACCCACATTATATGAGTGGGAGGAGTGGTATTTTCTATGACATGAAGGTGATATTCAACAGAAATATAACTCATGAGAACTCACCGTTAGGACATATGAGATTTAATATCATATCCTTGCACTACACCACCTTCTATTTCTCAAAGAGGAATATTGGTTCTCTTGGTAGTCAGTGGGTGGTAACAGTATCACTCCACTTTACATTAATTAAATTTTAATTGAGGTGGTGGATGATCTATATTTCAAGGTGGAATTTTTTGGTTATTCCGCCAGTTTTGTGTATGCATTCCCTCAACCTATGATTCAGTACAACCCTTTTCTGGGGGAACTATTTCCCCATTACATTTATATGTTCCCATGTAAAAATATATTTCATTTATTGTATTCATAATGATGACTTTGATCAATGTATATTTGGATCCATGAATAAATTTTTCGTTGTTTGAGTACTAGAGTGAATAGTCGCTATTCACATCTTATTCAATTGTTATATCATGGTCTTCTCTTTAGACCCCTCCCTAGTGTGTCATTTCATATTGTGGTCTCTAAAGGCTCAAATATTATCTATTGAGTGATCTTATATCAATAATATGTGGATAATGATCCTTAGGGTATCTCCATACATCCTCACTAAATATGCCCTAAATGATTGGGGCATGTTGTGTGGTTATATTAATGACTTCAGAACCCACAACTATAAATAAATGTTCATCATGGAGACCATAAAATTTCATAGGGAATATTACAACAGTACCCAAATCCCTGTTTAATGGGACTAATTTGCAGCATTCACATATGATTCATATGGATTGTGATTATTTTGTAAATCTAGAGGTGGTGGTGGTGGTAATAATACCCTCATAACATGCGATAGAATTTACATCATGGCACATATTTTTTCTTATGATACCACATAGGATTGTATGACCCTAGGGTTCGTCGTAGTTGAAAAAATTCCCCCATCCCTATGGGTTGGGGTTTCCCTTGTATTACCATTATGGCTACCACTAAATGGAATAATATTTTTTGTGAGCATTATATCTAGGAAAAAGGATAAATGTAGTACCTATAGGGAGTGTGAAATATTTTCAAAAGGGATTTTCCCTATGAAACAAGGATTTTTTATTCTCATTTGAGTTGTGGTCATGACCATTCTGGATACCTAGCTCAGGTTCTCAACAAAAACTCACTCTCTTCGGATATACCACATTTGTGCCATAGATATAGGAAGGTATTTTTGGATAGAAAAACTAGTGGGTGTATTTTTTTGACTTGTGATCACCCATTAGCTAATAATATGAATAGATTCCACCTTTGGGTTACTCTACTAGTCCATTAATGATGGGAAATTAAATTATCCTTGATTACCCATTTCATATATGCATGAAAAAGATGATGCATCAGTAATTATTTTCCTGAGTACTACTAGACTATGGTGACCTCAGTTTTGTAGGTCTCATAGTGCATCTTCTAACCTCATGTAATGAGCTATAGATAATATAGAAATGTTCATATAGTAAAAAAACATTGTATAAAATTTTATATATTATCATCATATAACTAATAAGTTAGGTTCTTCACCATTAAATAGTGAATTACGTCCCATAATAACTACCATATCTGAGTCATTTATTCTACCTTCAACACATCAATCATATATTAAAAAAATTGGTAACGAGATAGAAAAATTTGAGGAGTTTTAACTTGAAAAAATAATTCCACATATCTATTCCATTGTCATTATCACATATAGAAGCATATTACCCCTAATATAACCATCATAATTTCATTTCGAGTTCCTTATCTCAGAGTGTGTGTTTCCCTCCTAAAAATGGATGGAGTGTACCATGAGTGGTTTTTTGTTTTATTGGCTTAATAATCCTTAATCTATCATGTGTTAGCCAAAATAATGTCGATCTTTGGGCATTTTTTATTATTTTTATTCCATTCTAATTGCGATGTAGTATTACATTAGGAAATAGAATTTTAATATCCATTTAATATTCTCAAAATTAATGTACATTCATGTGTTTTGATATTATATTTGTATGGTTTATTTTCCTAACATGAATCCTGAGGATAGACATCCCGATTATTCATTATTTGGTCCCAGTTATGACCTTCACGACACATGTTCATGGTTGGGCCTCTAGAACTACTGGTTAGAGTATTGAAGGGAGGACATTCATGAATGTATCTAACCTCAAATCGTAATGATGTGTGGGTAGAGTATTTGTACCCAATAGATTTCCATTTTAGAGAATTGATTGTGTTTTAACTTAATAGTTTAGTAATATGGTTGTCCAATAGGGTTGTTTCATTCCCTTGGTGATATCAATTTTTTAAATTATACATTTGGTATACTAAAGGTTTTGTTTGATACGAGTCTTATTAAATGAAATTTTATACATTGATGGATCTTATAGATGATCCCCATGGTGTGTGGAAAAGTTATCAGCATATATATTATTTTTAACATGAATATGTTGATATAACCCTTATAATTATGAAAGAATGTGTGTCTACCCTTCAATATCCATCATGCTACATTTTAAATGTTTCGTAGGAATATGTTCTCCCCATTGTTCATTGGAATGAATACACAATAGAATTTAAAAGATTTTTAGAATATTTCAATGTACCCAACTCAGAAAAAAATACTATCCTAGCCCATAACCTCCCCCTATATCGAAATATACTGATATCCCTCGCAATTAGGAGAATGAATATGATCTTGATCCAGAGTAAGTATCTGGTCATGCTAACTTGTTTTTACATTACCCTAAAGTTTGTAATGAAGATATGTGTTTGTTCACTTGTGATTATTGGAATATGATGGATAATTTCCTCTTCCACTATTGGAAAATGTTAATAATTTAGAGGGGTCAATTCATAGGTATTATCCTATTAATTTTTTTCTTGAATATAATTGGAATCACCTTCAATTGATGTGGAATTATTTACCCACTAATGTACTATATTTTCCATCCGTAAATTTCAATAAGATTTATGTATAGTTTTTGTAATATGAGACTATCCCGTTACTAATTCCAGAATATATTGGAATAATTTATATGTGTGAGCCAAGACCCGAGCCTGGTCCCTATTTTATACTATAATATGATAGTGGGATTTTTTCAATAGAAACCTAAATGTATTCTTGTTCCATAGGGTTCAAGTCATTATATTTCTATAAATATTTCATATATGACAATATTTGATTGACTGGGGGATACATCTCCTAGGTTCCACACTCAGCTAGTAGATGAGGGGTGAGGTTTCATAATCCTGGCAGCATTGGTTGTTAGGTTCCCTACTGGGTTACCCCTAATTAGTAGAGAATTTATTGATTACATCCTAGGTCATATTCCAATGATAATTAAAATATTTGTTTCATTGCTCTTGGGCTAGGCACCCATGGTAGTTGGTGGTATTGATATATGTCAATAGCTTGATTAGGGATCTCTTGAATGGGATAGTCATATTCGATTCAATGCCTAAAAATCCATTCATGTAGCATCTATGTTTGTTATTTTAAAATTACTATAAATCTCCTTAACCATTCTATTTTCCACATGGTGCTGCAGTCTCAAATCATGCAATGTTAACAACATTTTTTTTGTGGCCGAAACACTCATGGTAGTCATTGAACATTAATTCATTATAAATTATGATTATATTTCATTATATTGAAAAGATATTTTAATTATGGTACATGTATGTTAAGAACAACAAAAATATTAATACTTGAAGTATCAGAAGTATGTTTTGATTTTACCAACTGATTTTGGAGGTGAATGAATTGATGCTGATCCATTTCCTTTTCTGTGAGAATGGGCTGATTTCATAATTCTAAATGCTATACTAGTTGAGAGATTCATGTAAAGTTGATCATTATTGTTTAATTAGAAAATTTATAACAATATGTACCCACATGTGCGATACTAAATTACACTTTTTAATCAAAAATATTCATGTCATTTTCGATATATTTTTAAAAACCAAATATAGGAATCCTGATGATTGGTTCTGAGGATTTGTGTGTGGATGGAGAATCATCATGTTGGGTGGCTACTCACATCTCAGATGCTTTCCAATGTGGTTTCTTCATGAAACCAAAAATACCAAATGGATTCAACAATCATGATAATCTACATACCAACTTTCTAAATGTGGATGATCAATTTAGTATCTTAAAAATGATATATAAGAAATAACACTGACCAAGACGATGGGAGGATGTGATCGTTAGACCTTATTTGGGGGAATTGTTTCATACTCTAGTACCCATTTATAGATCTAACCCACAGTCTTGAAATTTTAGAAAATCCCAATATAAAACTAGTTACCCTAACATTATTAATCTATTATTTGAATATGCCAATGTGAATATCTATAAATATCAGATGAAATTCATTAACATTAACATCCATATGTTTCTACTGATCTCCATTACTGACATCATCTATATATATATATATCATAGTTTCTCCATATTTATCTCTTTATTACATAGTGATTCACATCTATTGGTCAATATATTTTAAATCTACACAAATTGGTGCCCTATGGATTCTATAAATCATGGAAGTTCTAAGATATTTGTCTGTCAATATTAAAACCATAGTGGGGATTCCTACATATCCATGACTAACGAATCAGAACCCACATAGTTCGATGCCACATAATAGAGCACATTGTACCATTTATAGTCATGTGACATGGATTGATCCACATTATTTAATGTCTTTTAAAAAATTCAACTAGGGAAAAGGTTCCCAAATATATTTACTATGGGACTTACACATTATAATCACATTCTAGTTGTACTTGATGGTAATTTTCCGAAAAAAAAGGATGGGATTATCTCACAATGGATGCATCCCTATGACGGTGGGCCCTTATAGAAATATGTTTGGTTGAGAGTAATTTGATGAGACCTAAAATGAATATACCCACTCATGGATAGGTATTGTACTATTTGTAATACAAAATGATGATAGGGTAGTCAATAGTTAATATGGAGATAACAAATTGGATATCCATAAACAAGAATATATATAGGTTATGGGAGATCCTTAATGGTATCACGTGGTGCATAGAGCCCCAATAATGGATATATATGATTTATGATGATAGGATTGACACACATGGAGGCTCATATTTGTTCCCCTAAAAAAATGTGTCAAATAAGACACAGTTCGAATGATTTTATAATGGTCATTTGATAGGAAAATACTAAATTTTCAATTTAGTGAAGAGATTACTTAGGGATTTAGTTTGATATTGTGCAATTAAAATTGTTTCCACACAATTTAACCATACTTTGTAGGGACAGTTGTGTGATAAAAAGTAATTAATCTGTTAAATGAGTAGAGAATACATATATGATGATACTCAAGCAATAATCATAGTGAATTTGAACCTTTTGGTTGATTAAAATATGGTTTTGGAACACTTCACTATGAATGATGCCAAATAAAAACATTGGTGGTACAAATGGTCATGCTCATGTTATATATCAATTTTCATGAGAATCTTTTTCTATTTGAGATACAAGGGATAATAGTGGATCAGTTTCATTTAAAAGGATAATGAAACTTGTTTCTAATTTGGATTATACAAAATAGATCTTCATGTCTCGATATCATTTAATACTTTTGGCTCTCATTCTAAATGAGAAACCACTTCCTTCTATGTTTTTTCCTATTTCACGACTATGGTGGATCCAATGATATGGATGTAAGAGTATTTAGAAATATAGTAAAAAAATATTAGGGATTTACACTTAGAGGGATAACATATCTTTCTGAGATAATGTTACATAGATTAAATACACTAGTGAACCTTGGCGGACTACTCTTCTGTCTTCTTGATAGGGACCCTCACTATCATGGGAATCCATGATTATAGTTCCCTATAGGGATTAACCTCTATTGATAACTACATGGATCCACATTTAATAATGGTAACACATGTTCAAAGGGGTGTATACTTGTGGGTAATCCCTTATATTATATTTGTGGTGGATTCGAAGGAGGCTTTATAAGATTAGGTTATCACATGACTAAATTATGGATAAGTTATCACGTCAATTAATTTGATTTATGTGATCATATTACATTGATTGAATCATCAAATGAATGAGATGGAAATAGGTGATTATTTGTCTTATATATTGTTATCGAATCATTTCAATCATTATGATAGATGTCCTTTATGTGCATGGAAAAGTGTGTAGTGTTCATGAAATGGGTTACCCAAATACAAACTAATTTCCCCATTTTTATTGTTTATCTCTATTACATATAAAATTTCATAATAATATTTAAAATAGAAATCCTTAAAAGAGGGTTCACTACTCTTTTGTTCATTCCATTTCAATTCCCCATTTTCACGTATATTCATGTGTCTCAATTGGAAACCTCACAGTGTTGAATATATGAAAAGTTGAATAAACATAGAGTTGAATAGTGTGAATATGGTGAAAAATGGAAGGATCAAGTTAAAGGAGAATATACAAAAATGTTGGGGTGCTATTATGACTCATATCATGTGTTGTATGATCTTTGTAGTTGATATCAACCATGTTTAAAGAGAATTTGTTAAAAACATAAAACTCATACATCTCCTAACCAATAGTGATCAGGTATAAATCAGTAATTAATAGTTAACTAAAGGTGTGTAACATGATTAAAAATGAGTGTGGGTCATTCAGTGTTGGATAGTACATTATGGGTGTGTTAGTTTGTCATTAAGAAACACATAAGAATCCACCATCGATAAGTTATTATGTCATCCTTGTGTGTCTCTGAGAGAATTTATTTGGATCAATCATGGAAAACATATTTTTTACTCATCAAATGAATAAAATGAAGGCTTACAAATGGTGACTAATTGGTCCTACCGTGGTTATAATATATCGTAACTCTATATTTGGATAAATGATAGGTTACCGCAAGAGTACCCTCTTAGGAACATGACTCTTGTGTAGATGTAACGGTCTCTTCATTTATAAAAAATAGGATTCCACGTTTCTTATTTTCATCATCCAACTTCATCAAAAGTTATCTAGAATGTGTTAGCAATTGAATGTTTATTGATTAATCAATGTTGTGAAATATTTATGCCTTATGAATCCATGATATCTTCCGATGTATGAATCCCCATACTGAGCATTTGATATCATCCATTCCTTCTTCCATTTCTCTAGGGTATTAACAAGGGATATTTTATTGATCTCCATGATGTAATAAATGGAATAATAATATTTTATTAAAATTTATATGAATGTATTTATGTTTTCAGTGTAATATAGAAATCATTGATGTATCTTGTATTTAAGGGTTGAAAAATATTAGATCATTTGGGACGTGATATCTTCTATCATGTAGCAATGTAATAAATTAAACCCTAGGTATTTATTACACAACACATGGTTTTCATAGATGGTATCAAAAAATTTATCAATTGTGTATGAAGATAAAGATTTTAGAAGAACATTGTTATCATGAAAATTATAATAAACCCCAAGTATATTATATATATTGTTTGGTATTTTTTTGTTATGTATCAATATGACTAATTAATTAACCTAATTTTGTGTACTCAAATATTTTGTGATGGTTTCTAGTGAATAAATTAGAAAAATATCAACACATTTAATTAATATTGGAATTTTCCACTTAAGGAAGTCAACACAACTAGTGTTGGAGCTGAGAAAATTATAAAAATATTTGGAAAGGTAAATCAAGTAATCAAAAATATACTTTTTAATTCACAACATGTTCTAATGATATTCGACTACACTATGTGGAAGAACCCTGTATCCTTTAATGTGTCTACAAATCCCTTGATATTTGATAAATTGATCAATCACATTGAATTGATAGATCTAGATTTGAAGAGTAATGAAATGTACATGGTTATCGTGAATTTTTTTTTTAAAGTGATTTGCTGATCAAGGTGGCCTATTAAATCAACATACATAAGTGTCTTTGGTTATAGAGTGAATTTAATGTGATCCTTTTATTCTGATATTATTTTAGAAATATATTCCTTGAGAGAAATAAAATTTTATGGAAATGATATTAGTTTATTTAAAAAGGAAGGATGATGCTAGTGTTTCTTAGTATGAGAAAATAATTATGATATTAGAAAGGCATGATACAGAACATATAAAAAATATATAATGTATTATTTCAATTTCATTGATGGGAAGAATCTTGGAATTTTAAAGTAATAGTTTCTCAAATTTATTCATTATAAAATTTTATTAAATCATCTTCCTTCTAAAAATGGAATTAATTCACTATATATTATATTATCAAAAGACAGCATCTGAAGAAGAAAATTGTTGATAAGAAAGGATAATAAAGATGTGATGGAGGTGAAAGGAAGGGAGAACAATTTAATATGATATAATTATGGAAAGAAACAACCTAGTGCATTATAAAATAGAATATGAGACTATTTTATGTGTGGATATAAAAACTGTGTAGTTCATGAATACAAAAGAAGCCACAAAAATCCAGTGTTTTAATTATAACGATTTGGTACACTATTTAATCCAATACCCTGATAATGAATTAAATTTTCTATCAAAGAGGTCAAGAGTTAAATAATAAGCATTGGAAATTAATTTTTATTAATATTAAGTCCCATAATATGTGAATCTGGTTACTTAGGTTACCAAAAAAATGCTTTATTTGGTTCTATAAGTATGTACTCATCTATATATTACTTGGATATTGGTTATGGGCATTTTAATCAAGACACATAATGAGAATCCAGTCTAAATAATAACTTATAAAATAGTATTGTTTATTCAAAATAAGGTTTTTATTACTATTATTGACTTTGAATTAATAATAATTTATTAAGGTTTAAATAATTTTAATGATTAATTAATTATTATATAATGCAAAAAATAATTTATTCTTAATTTGTTGTATTTTTTTTATTAAAAAGTATTTATAAGTTAGAATTCATTTATATTTTAATTTTATGCACACCCATAATTTTTTTGTATACAGAAAAATATAAGATGAATAATTTATCAAAATTTATTGACCATATATTCCATTATTTGTTTTCTTGTTTCAGACATTCAAAATACATTATACTTATTGATATTTTAGAATATGAGTTGAATAAAAGATTTAGAAGTGATTGAAACACAATCAATTGATGAAATTATTCCAATAAAATAGAATGAAAGAAATTATATTTATTTTTTGTATTGATTAATTTTATGGTGAAACAATTCTTTAACTCCAATATGATATGTAAAATTTAACAATTATAATATTGGAAATATCTCTTAGCTAGAAAGGTATGCCTCTAGAAACTCTATCAGAAGTAGGATTCTTATCATGGTACATACATTGATTTATAAATATTTAATTAATACAAAAAAATATTTGAAGTTCTAACTTATGAAATATATATGAATTATATATATTTGTGTGTGTTTGTTTGTGTGAAATTATGTAAAACACAACAAAATTTTAGAATAATTTTTTTCCCAAAATTAATTGTACATTCGATAGGATTTTTTACATGTAACATAGAAATAAAATGATTTGTGACACATTAGATAAATAGTATTAAGAATATTTACGAATATTTAAACGAATAATATAAAAAAATATAATAATCAATTATAAATTGTTACAAAATAAAATTAAGAACACATAATTTTTTTATCATAATTCTTTTAATAAAATTAATTTTCTATAATATTTTTTTTATTTAAATATTCAATTTTTATATTTTAAAATTTAAACATAGTGAAAAAACATAATTTCTTTATTAATAAAAAAATATAAGCTTAATATATTTTTATAATGAAATAGTTTATTTTTATGTGAGTAATAGGAAATTTTTTTTAACAAAGTAATTTATATATGACAATATCTTTAAGTAAGATATAATTAAAAAATTAAATTAATCAAATATGTATATAAGGGGAAATTTTATTCATTTAAAATATTATTATAAACTCATAAAGCTGTTTTTTTAATTTTTTGAACATTTAAATCATTTTATTAATATTAAAAACAATCTGTATTTTACATTAATTAAATATGTTTATAGTTAAATTATTATTTTTTATTTACCTAATTGACAGAAAAATTAATTCTTATTAAATTAACTATATTATATCACGAAAATTAATAAGATTTATAATTTTAAAATATATAAAAATCTAATGATTACAAACATAGATTGAAAAAACTGAATTTCATATTCGTTAATTATGAAAATAAATTTTATTAAACCAATAATTTTGTTTTGTAATTTTATTCCAAGTTTTAAATCATATGGACTAAATTATTCAATATAGATGATTTTAATATTGGTTTATAAAAATAATTAATGTGTTTAAAAACATTATTTAACATTGTAAAATATAATTGTGTAAATGATCAATACAATTTGAAAAACCCATGTCCAATATTTTCGATCAGAGGTGGATTATAAAGGTCCCTTGCACACCATTATTTCAATCTTTTTGAGCCTTTTACCCCTGAATAGTGTAATGACATTATTCAAATGTAATGGTACTTCTAGAATTACCATTCGCTTCAGCTATGACAGAGGATCACTTCCACCACATCAAGATACAACTATCCCTCGGAAATAAATTCTAGAACTATTCAATTTTATCATCCTATAATGATCTTTTAATTTAATAATCCTATTTTCTCCATTAGTAATCGAATAAACTCCATTTACATGGATATTTAGTATAAAAATCACATGTTCTGAATGCCAATATTTCGTATTCATTATTATCCTATTAAAATTATTCATCAAATCTTTTTTTAATAAAATATTTTAAAATCACTATTATTAATATATAAGATTTTTTTATTAATAGTGAAAAAATAATTTAATCATTTGAATCCTCAATGAAAAACATAACATTATCAACTATGCTTATATGGATGCTACTATCCCCAAAAGTTTATCATGGTCATTTTTTATAATAACTTTTCATATATAGAAAGATATAGCAATTACATGAATTAATAATTTAAATATTTAACCATCATAATTTCCAAATGATAATTTATCACATACCATAATTCCACCCCATTAATTGAATAATGGAATCCTCATTCATATGTGTCTATTCTATATCATATCTACATTTAACAAATTTTGTTTTTCTTCACCACCATTTAATGGATTGTTAGAAAAAATTGAATAATGTTATATGATATAGGTTTCACTACTAGAAATCATTATTTATAACAATTCATATTCAATTATTGATATTTACAATATATGATAATAGTTAATATAACCATCTAAAGTAATGATATCAATAAATCTATATATATTTGAGTCCATTTTGGGAAAATATAACAAAATATGTTTATATTTAATGTTGTAAAATAATAAAATAAATAAATCTACTCAATTCATCGCATTATAAAGCTATTTAAAAAAAATTAATCATGGTTGATATATCGATTTGGTCACAACACACACCCTAGAGCCGGTGTCGTTACTAACCCAAGCCCACCTTCCATAGGCCTGGGGCTGGAGACTAGAACCGAAAGGCATACACCCAAAAATGTTAAGGCATTGCCTTTAATCTTTTACAAACACAAAGTCCAAGAACACAACAAGAAGCAACTATTAAGTAAACTGGTATAGTGAAAGACTGCTAAAAGTAAAAGGGGTCGGAATACATTCCTAACTGTAATGGTACATGTACAATTGAAAATTAAATTCATCTGAAAGTAAAAGAAAAATAGCTACTGGGTTGTCCTCTAAGGTTCCTACTTGAATGGTAGGTAAAAATCGCATGTTCATCACCCCACGCCCGTACATCCACTCCGCGTCACATCACGCCGAATGGTCCACCTCCATGCACCATCCAGTCCAAGATCCCTCATCCATGATCTGTAGGAACCATGTTCTCTCTATGAATGAATTAGAGTATGATTTCTATTTGTTGTCAATCCTCAGCAGAAGTTCATAATGTGTGCCAGCAAAGTGATCATACAGAATAAGTAGATAACAGTATTGAAGGTGGCATCGTCTTCCAGTGTTTTCCATATTTTTGGCCTTTAAAATTGACAAATGAATAAAATTGGTTTCTGTAAAAGAGACTTTCATGAAGTTGGCTTGAAGTAGAGGATAATTGCGCACCTTTTTTCAAGATCAGAACCTGAAAATATGGAAAAGGAAGAAGGGCGCCCATGTTTTATGTTTGGTCGCGCAAGTGACTTGCGCGGTAGAGACTTGCATGACGAAACATGCGTGTCAAGGGAACACTTGCGCACCGTCACGCAGGGTATCAAAAAGCATATAAATAGTGGTCAACACCTCCTCATTTAGTACGAAGTTCAGACATAGAGAAAATCAGATCTCCCTTCACGCAGGTGTATTATTCATACAAGTGGTGGTGAGTCACAAAAGTAGAGGTTGTGTGCCGGTTGTTTGCTACACGTACAAGGTGTTTTTGGTGAGAAAGGGTGTGTGTCGCCTAAGTTTGTAGTTGGAGAAGGAGGTATCGCGTAGGTGGTTTAGTGACACTTGCGTTCCGGAATTTGAAGAAGGGCGACAGCTGATAGTTGTGGACCAAAATCTGTTTTGGGGTAAAATGGTGTGAGTCACGCAATTGTGGTTTTGAAGAAGTGAGAGTCGCACAACTGGTTTAGGTGGACTTGCATGCCATCTTTGGACTTGCGTTCTAGATTTGAAACATGGGCGCCGGCTTGGAGAAGCACGCTAAGTGTAGTTGAAGCATTCCAGTCTTTTTGGATCTGCACGAATGTTAGAAGATTTCCCAATACCTTCGGTGCAAAGTGAGATTAGTCTACGGGTGGATGTTGGACATCAACAGAGCATATACATACAAAATAGGATGTATTCATTAGTGAAAATGAGGAGACCTTCACATCTATAAACAAAGTTGGACTTCACCAAAGGCAGTGTGCCAAGGGGAGTCAACGGGAGTGACCCAAAGGATGCAGTGAGATATAACTGATCCTTTGTAAAGGCAATGAGAATGGGACAGAGGGACTTTTCCTAAACCATTGTAATCCACATCTAGTGATGTTTTAATGTAAGTTGGTACGAACGAAAACGTGTCGGCATATGCTCCTTGGACATAGCCCTTAGTGGCAATCAAAGTATAAAGTGTTGTGTCATCTCCCTGCATGTGAATATTTTATTTATGATCATATTAGTCATATAGGTTTGACAAGTTACTACCAATTTGGAAACAATATCCATCACATTAGAAGAAAACTTTGTCACCATGATTCACCAATCACCTCTTATGGTGTCCTGGGGTCCTACAAGTGGTATCAGAGCCAGGATGTTGGTGTTGAATCTGTCCTTTTTCATTATGCAGAATTCAGTCAATGTAAGGGGAGTCCATCTCTTCAATGGAATAAATATCTAGATCTGGAAGAATAGAATGAGATCTCATCTAATATCCCTTGGAATGTAAGTCATTTTTTCCACTATCCAATGTATTCATGTTACTGATCCAACAGGGCTGGCTATGACAGATGATGATAGGAAAATTCTTGATGTTGATGCTAAAGCCCAGAATGCCCTCACCGGAACCCTTTTTGATTAGATCTATCTAAAGGTAATGAGTTGCAACTCAGAAAACTCCATCTAGGATAAACATTAAATTTATTATGAAAGAGATATCATAGTGAAGGAAGCGAAACTACAAGTCCTACACAATAGGTTTGATGATCTGAAGATGCATCATGATGATAATTCAGACTCCTTCAATCGAATTTCTGAAGTGGTTGGAGCAATTTATGGTCTAGGTGATGAAATCAATGATGTTGAAATTGTCAAGAAAATATTATGAATTATTCCAGCTTTGTATAATGAAAAGGGGTCATCCCTTGAAGACAGAGATCATTCCAACTTTTTTTGGATGACCTTTTGAGTAGCCTAGGGGAATATGAAATGAGAGTCAAACCAGAGGATGCTACTACACAAGTAAGCAAGGAAATGACATTCAAATTCATGGAGAGAATGAAAAATTTAAAAGAAAGTTGTGGTGAAGATGATGAGGAAAAAGAAATTCTTTCTCTCATTACCACGAAATTCTATAAGGGAAATGAGAAATTCAATGTGAACTTACCTCTAGCATGCTTTTGTTATTGAAAAGTCAAGCACATTGCTTCTCAGTGCTTGAGAAAGATCGATTATGATGATAATGATACTGAAAACATTAAGAAGCCTTAGAAGAGGTTTTTCATGAATGGAGACTTCAAATCATGAAAGAAAGTTCTGAAGAACAGTTTTTTCTATGAAGAGGATGAAGATGATAATGAATTTTGTGAGAAGAAGAAGTATAATTTAAAACTAGGAATCATGCTTCCATGATGGCCGTTATTGAAAAATCAGAAGATACTGGTGGGGAAAATCATTTGAAAACCTGTGCAGATCCCGAGTTACTACTTAAATATGATTTAGTAAGCATAAGATTAAATGTAAGAGTTTAAATATGTCGAAATCAATTGTAGAAGAATCAACTGAATATGATGATCAACCTGAAGCGAAAATTGAACGACTGGAATAATTGGTGAATGTACTATCTAAAATTATTGAAATCAATGATGATGTAGTGGATCTTATGCTGAGAATTGAGTAGCAGGAAAAGTTCATCAATGACCTCACTTCCATACTAGAGTAAAATTCCAAGACTACTGAGCATATTGAGGAGGAAGTTGTTACTAGTAGGAGTAAACATGAAAAGGATTCAATTTGAAAAGAATAAAGAAGAAAATACGGTTTGGAAGGTTCTCAGTAGTTGAGCTATTAGAGAGATAAAAATGTGTCTCTACTGGAGTTGAAAATATTTTAAATGATCAAAGATCTACCTGTATGGGAAATAGTGGAATTGGCTATGACAGAGAATTGTCAAATGCTGTAAATAAAGGTGGACAAAAAAAGGCAGGCTGAAACTGGGTGATATGGGAAATTCTTATAATGTGATGAAATAGAAACCCCCAATTCAATGTGAAATAAGAAATGAATATTATCCTCGAGCATTTTGGAAAAATCATCCCCCATACTATTATCCCACAGAAGAAAGAATGAGGAAAAATAGAAGCGAGTAGACATTTCCTCTCATGAAGTGTCAGTTCTGTGGATATCTGGGCCATACCATGTCTTATTGCGAAGAGGAAATAAGCTATCTGAATGGAGAAGATATAGGAGTTCTACAGAGGAGAAAATATTCATATCCTAATTATTATAGCGGAAAAAATTTATATGGATATTGTTTTCATTGTTCAAACTTTGGTCATAAGGATGTTAATTGCTGGCATAGAATGGACATGGACACCTCCTTCCAAAGTTCGATACAAGTCAAGTCTCATCAGCATGATAGTGTAGCTCTTTCAAACATATTTTCGCCTCTAAAAGAATATTTCAACAATGAATAACCTAGGTACATGGAAGAGACAATTGAAATGCCATCAGTGCTATATACTCAATCCAATGTATCATCAAAATAAAGGAAGATAATTGAGAAATCCAACCTTGCAGTGGTGGCCCACAATGCTACAAAAAGAAATAGTACCTTGATTCTGGATAGAGGTTTTTCATCTCACATGATAGGTAATGCTGACTTCTTACCAGATATCAAAAGGAAGGTTGATGGTACGATACAATTTGGGAATGACGGTGCTCTGAAAATCAAAGGCTATGGAAGTACGGAATTAGCTAATAGAGAGCTAAAGAAGTCTGATGTCCATTATGTAGATGGAATACAATATAATCTACTCAGTGTGAGTCAACTCTGTGACTTAGGACTTATAGTTACTTTTAATCAGAATGGTTGCACTATCATGGGAAAGACATGAAATTCACTTATGAAGGGATTCATAATAGAAGGAAACTTATATCAGGTTGATAGTAAAGAAAAAGTTTGTTACATTACTGTTGAAGAAGAAAAAAATTTGTCAAATCATAGACTAGGACACATCCATCAACAAGACATGGAGACAATATCAAAATTGAGTATTTTCATGGACATTCCCAACATGATGTGTGAGCGTGAAATGTCTTTTGATGCTTGCATTCATGGGAAGCTGGTCTGCAGTTCATATCTGCCAAAGAAAAAAAGGGCATCCCATCTACTTGATCTAATTCATATAGATGTATGTGGGCCGATAAATGTTACCGGAACTCTTGGAGAAAGGTTCTTTGTACTTTTCATAGAGGATTATAGTAGAATGGCTTGTGTAATGGTCATTCAAAGGAAACGAAAAGTGATTGACTTCATGAAAACATATTGGCGAATCACCATGAATGATACTATAAAAACAATCAAAGTGTTGCAATCTAAAAAATGAGGGGAATACACGTCCATTGAATTTGAAAATTACCTGGAGAAGTGTGGGATACAACATGAGGTAGCTGCTGTAAGAACTCCCCAGCTAAATGGAGTTGTTGAATGTAGGAATCTATAGGTGAACAACATCGCACAAACTATGCTTATTGAGAGTCATATTTCACGACATTACTGAAAATAGGCTATTCAAGGTGAAATATATAATCAAAATCGAATATGACATTATATGGGTGAGATGAGGACACCATATGAATTGTGGCTTGGAAGGAAACCATCATTGAAATACTTTCTTGTTTTTTGAAGTAAATTCTTCATTAAAAACAATGACGGAAATTAAGGAATGTATAGTGACAATGCAGATGAAGGAATTTTCCTTGGATACTCGATGAACAACAAATCCTAAAAGTGTTTCAACAAGTTATTATGAAGGATTGTGGAAAGTAGTGACGTTAAGATAATTGAAACGAAAACAAAAAATGATTATATGTCATCATATGCTGATGTGATAGAATGTGAGGAATAAAGTGAATGTAGAGAAAATAAAAATACAGAAATAGAGGAAGCTATACAAAAAACTCAGTAGTCACATAATGATGTTGACTCAGAAGAAATGAATATGAAGAAGAAACTATGCTTGGAGAGAATTCATCTAAACCACACAGGGGAAATCATAGAGCTGAGATTTATCCATCTAACATAATTACGGACAGGTGTGAACCCACTCAAACAAGGATTATGAAGAATAACTATCAATCTTCATTTATTTCAGTTGTGGAGTCATCCTCATTTGAAGAAGCTATGAATGATGAATCATGGGTGAAAGCCATGAATGAAGAGTTAGAACAGATTGACTAGAATCGGACATGGGATCTTGTCCAGAGACCCAAAGGTCACAATGTTATTGGTACGAAATGGATCTTCAGAAAAAAGTTTGATGAGCATGAAAGTGTTATTAGAAACAAGGCACGACTGGTATGTAAAGGATACTCCCATATTGAAGGTGTTGATGTTGAAGAAACCATTGCTCTAGTGGCTAGACTGGATTCAATCAGGCTTTTCCATGCCATAGAACTCCAAAAGGGATATAAAGTATATCGAATGGATGTCAAGACATCTTTCTTGAATGGTGTACTCATAGAAAAAGTCTACATTGAACAACTAGTGGGTTTTTTCTTGGTACTAATGAAACAAAGGTCTTCAAACTTAAGAAATATCTATATGGTTTGAAGTAGGCACCACAATCATGGTATTCTCGACTGGACGTGTATATCAAGAAGCTGGAATTCCAAAGTAGAGGAGTAGACCACAATCTATATTTGAGGAATTCTCCAAAAATCAGTTCAAGGTTCTAGTCTATGTTGATGATATCACATTTTGTGGTAGCAAGCAGAAATTAGTGGATGAATTTTTCAATCACATGAAATTAGAATTTGAAATGTCTATGATTGGGGAGATCACATATTTCTTGGGAATTTAGGTGATTCAAAAGAATGATTACACTTTCATTTCTCAGGAAATGTATGCAAGAGAGCTGCTAAAGAAGTGTAATATGCAAGACTCCAAACCAATGTAAACTCTGATTTCAGTTGGAACTAAACATGGAAAGCATGAGAATGGGACCCTTGTAGACCCCACAATGTACTAGATGATCATTGGGAGCCTAATTTACCTGATAGTGACACGACTAGATATTGTCTTTTCCACATGTCTTGCAGCCCTCTTTCAGAGTAATCCATAGGAGGAAGATATGGTAGTAGTAAAAAGAATCATGTGGTATATTCAAGGTACTCACAATTGTGGTTTATACTTTACTGTAAGATGGGACATTGAATTATCATCATTTTCTGATGCTGACTGGGCTGGAGATGTTGTGGATAGAATGTCAACCAGTGGTGGTGCATTCAATATTGGGAATAAATGTGTTGGCTGGTTGAGAAAGAGACATGAATGTACTTATCTTAGTACTTATGAAGCTGAGTATATCTCCCCCACAAAGTCATTCACTCAACTGCTAAGGATGAAGAAACAACTAACAAATATTGTTGATGAGATAAAACTACCAATGGTGATTTATAGTGATAACAAGAGGGCAATTGATCATACGAATAATCTTGTTCAGCATTATCGTACGAAAAAAATTGGAATTCGGTATCACTTCATCGATGGAAATGTTTAGAACGGGGTGATTAGAATGGATCATGTGGGAACAGATGATCACGTTGCTGATATCCTAACCAAGCCACTGTCAGCGGCAGTTTTTGAGAAGCATCTGTTGAACCTCGGTGTTCATCCACCTCCTAGTGTATAAGTATGTTACCAAATTCCACTCTCCCCAATTATTTTAATTGATTTTAATCTATTTATAGATGCGATGTAGGTTTCTGGGGGAGATAATATCCCGGGGGAGTGTGGTTTGAGCTGAACAATGAACAATTACAGGTCTTTGGGTTTATTGTCAATGGGGGAGAAAGGAATAAATTCTGGCATGTAATACTTTTGTGACACATTAAGAATTAGGCATTAGTGATAGGATGGAAAGGAATACATTGGAAGAAATACATTGGACTGAATCCCATTTCAAGCGTCCTCTCATGTTTTCTACACCGAGCATTGCTCACCTAGACATAGAGTGTTGGATGAGATGATTCTTGCAATTGTGGTTTGCCTATTGATGGTGCTCTATTGAATTTATTTACTGATTTCCAACAAAACCAAAGGGGTAGATTCATGGAACCATGGTCGCTCTATGCATGAATTATAATATGTTTTGTGTTTGTTATCAATCCTCAATGTAAGTTCAGAATCTGTGCCAGCAAAGTGATCATACAGAACAAGCATATAACAGTATTGAAGGTGGCACCATTTTCCAGTGTTTGCCAAATTGTTGGGCTTGAAAATTGACAAATGAAGAAAAGTGGATTCTGGAAAAGAGACTTGCATGATGTTGGATTGAAGTAGAGGATACTTGCACACCTTTTGTTTTTCAAGATCAGAACATGATAATATGGAAAATGAAGAAGGGCGCCCATGTTTTATGTTTGGGAACACATGTGACTTGCGCTAGAGACTTGTGTGCCGAAACATGTGTGTCGAGGGAAGACTTGCGCACCATCACGCACAGTATCAAAATGCCTACAAATAGAGGTTGACCCCTCCTCATTCGGTATGAAGTTAAGACTTAGAGAATATCAGATCTCCCGCCACGCAGATGTAGTTGTCGTGCAAGTGGTTATGGGTCGCACAAGTATTGGTTGTGTGCCAGTTGTTTGATGTGCGTCCATGGTGTTTTGGGTGAGAAAGGGCATGCATTGCCTCAATTTGGAGTTGGTGAAGGAGGTGTCATGCAGGTGGTTTGGTGACACTTGAATTCCATAATTAGAAGAAGTGCGACAGTTGATAGTTGCACGCCAAAATCGGTTTGGGGGTGAAAGGGTCTGAGTCGCGCATGTTTGGTGTTGAAGAAGTGAGACTCATGGATGTGGTTGAGGTGGACTATCACGTCGGCTTTGGACTTGCGTGATGGATTTCAATCTCACACACCGGCATGGAGAAGTGCACCAGGTGTAGTTGAAGCACGCTAGTCTTTTTAGAGATGCACGAAAGCTGGAAGCTTTCCCGATAACATCGGTGCAAAGTGAGATTAGTCGACGGGTAGAAGTTGGACTTCAACAGAGAATCTACATACAATAGTGGATCTATTCATTAGCGAAAAGGAAGAAACCATCACGTCTATAAACTGAGTGGGACTTCATCAAAGGCAGTGTGCTAGGGGGAGTCAACAGAAGTTACCCGAGGGATGCAGTGAGCTATCCCTGAACCTTTGTAAAGGCAGTGAGCCTGGGACAGTGTGATTGTGCCCGATCCTTTGTAATCCATAGCTAGTGAAGTGTTAGTTTAATTTCGTATGACCGACAACCTATCGGTGTATGCTCCTCAGAGGTAGCCCTTAGTGGTGAAACAAGTAAAATGTGATGTGTCATCTCTCTGCATGTAAATATTTTCTTTCTGATCATATTCATCATACAGGTTTGACAAGTTCCAACCAAAGTGGGAACAAGATCCATCACATTAAAAGAAAATTTTGTCACCTTGATTCACCCCTCCCCTCTCAAGGTGTCCCTAGGTCCAACATGATCAACATTGTACATCATCTACACCAGACACAACAAGGTGCGGGTGAAGCTCGTGTAGGGTTGAGTTTGCCAATAATTTATAGGGACCCCAAGACCCCCGTAGGTATCCTACAGTACCGAAAAGGAAAACCCACAAATACAGATATCAACGATACATAGGGATATGCCCATACATATACCTATGTTATCAAGATATACTCATCCCATACATGAGGGAAGGAAACCACATTGGTAACACCATGATGGTAGAAGTACCACACATGTAACACCATGAAGAAAAAATAAGAAGGTAACTCCACGAAGGTAGAAGTACCACATAGGTAAAACCACGAAGATAGAAGAACCACACAAGTAACACCAAGTAGACCATACGACAAAGGAAGAAGTACCACATAGGTAATACCACAAAGATAGAAGTACAACACATGTTATACCAAGAAGATAGAACTACCACACATGTAACACCATGACGACGATACCACAATGGCAGAAGTACCAAACAGGTAAAACCACAATGCTAGAAGTACGGCACAAGTAACACCATGAAGATAGAAGTACTGCACATGTAACCCCATGAAGATAGATGTACCACATAGGTAACACCACAAATATTGAAATACCACATAGTTATAGTACCACATAACATAACCTCAATCACAAGCACAAAGATACGATATCTCATAAAGAGTCTAAGCTAAAACCAGGTTTTCAGTAATGTATAGAAGTACATATGATGAGTCATGAAGACAGATCATTTTATTCAGTCAAGAGGCACTTTTTCTGACCATACAGAGTTTGACCCTTATAGGATCTATAGGTAGTAACCACAATAATGATCCACATAGGATCCGACCAGCCCAGAGTCAATAGGTAACAAACCCCTACTAAACCACACAAGATCTAACCCACACATGATCGGTATGAACTGACCCACATAGGATCACTAAGCACTGACCCACATATGATCTGACCCACAAGGGATCAGTATTTGCTGATCCACCTTGGATCACAAATCATTGACCCAAACACGATCTAACACACACAATATCATTATACGATGACCCACACATGATCACTAAGCACTGAACTCTGCATGATCTGTCTCCAACCTCCGCCTCACTTCCAGCCACTGGATTCCTCGCACCCAATGAGCTCGAGTTCTGTAGAATCTTCCCTTGGGATATAGTTCTCTTCTCTACCATCACTAAGACCAACTAATAAGTAACCTAAATGACCCCCATGTCATAAGTGTTACAACGCGACAGACGGTGCATCAATCAGACACCCGGTCTGTGAGTTATAAATGTTTTTGCTCCATGGGCCCGGTTTGATTCAGGATTAATCCAACCCGGTCATACTCCAACTATCTCCAAAACTCAAGAGGAGAATACCAAAAGGACTGTCTCAATCTAAGGATCCAAACACCACAGATGATTCATCAAATGGTCATCTGGTTCTCATGATATGTCCCTTTATGTGATTTTGGGCTTAGTTTGGCCTGTGTCTGGTCTGACTCAGCTCGACCCGGTCTAGGCTAGGCCCCAGGAGACTTGGCCCACTCGGCAACGGTCCTTCTCAGCCCGCAAGGGGGGGTGTGCCGTAATGGTTTCCCAACCAAAATATATCATCTCGTAAGGGCGTCATGGCCAAAATAGGGAAGCTTGCAATGGGGATACCAGGCCCACTTGGGGCGGCGGCCCGCTCTGAGGGCAGGGGCCTGGTCGAGGGTGGAATCCCGGTCGAAGGCGGCATCCCAGTTGAGGGTTGCGGCCCAGTCGACAGTGGTTTCCAGGTCAAGGGAGGTGGCTCGGTTGAGGGTGAAGGAGTGGTCAAGGGTCGTGGCCATGTATCGTACGACACAGTGGGGTTTAATCCCCCTGGTGTACAAGATTCCTGAATAGCACAGGTGCCATTTGATTGTAGAAGCAGCAACACTGTGAGGGTGTCGTTCGGTCACTAGGAAACCTGCCAGAGGTGGTTTCGGCCTCCGCCTCAACTTTGCTTCTGGCTTAATTTCAATGAAGGCACGACGGCCGCACCACATTCATTCCTACAGCTGGCCGTTGTGTCGACCGCCTCCTCCATTCGCTGCGGCTGACAAGTATGGCCCTCCTCTTGTAGGGTGTGTCGACGAGCTCGTCGTCTTCCAAGGTATCAAAAGGAATGATTGATAACAGAGGGTTTGGACTGGGTTCGATTAGCCCACGCCCACCACGTTAGCTTGTAATATGGTGGATGTTAAGGGAGCTCAACAAACAATTGAACGGAACACAATATTAGCCCCGCAAGGATACCCTACATCAACCTCCCAAAAAGATGAATGAATCGGGGGTCAACCAGTTTTTCAGTTGACTAGAAATCTTTATGTAATTTCAATAACGAAAAAGAGGGAATCAAAAATCCTCAAAGAAAATAAACCTTACCTCGATACATAAGAGAAATGATCGTGGTTGATGGTGGTTTGTGTTCTTCTTTCCCGCAATTGGCTCCCAAAGACGTCACTCACACGTCGCCCCTTTGGATCATTGTCGTCCATCACCTCACGCTGGTTCAGCTTCATTTTCCAAGGGTCCTTCGTTATTTTTTACCTTCAGGACATCACTGTTTGGTGAAGGTCCCACATAACCCTTCCCTAGCTCCATATATATAAGAGAGGGGGGGAGGATACGTATCATCATGGGGAAATAATGGGGATCCTAGATTAGGAAGCTTCTTAATTTCCCCAATGTTTTCCTTACTTTTGGTTGGCATGTCAATCCATTTAATGGCTTGACACACCACCAGCCCCAACCCTTTAATTAGACCATTGGAGGTTTATGAAATAAAATAACCAAAATTATATTATTTAATTTCTATTAAGAATTTAGAAAACATCACCTTTTCTCTAGACATACTACAATCAATGTCAAGTCTCTAATAAGTAAATCATATTGCTGTAGATTCAACAGTGCCCTCATATTTTTAATCCCAGTACTGGTTCAAATGTTAGAAAACACAACACACACATTTTCAGAATTTACCCGAAAAATATGTTCAAAAAATTATTAATAGTCTCTGTCGACCCACACCGATCAAGGGAAAGCTATGCCTAAGTGAAACACACCCAAACGAACCAGACAATACTCTCAGATTTCTAATGTGAGTTACCTTATAAATGTTATGGATTTTACAACAAACTAATAGTCAATAAATTATTTTATTTACGTCAAAAAACTAACATTCACGGGTGGCTTTCACTGACCAATGTTAGTATTGACCTAAAGAAAGAATTCCCTCACGAATTTAGTGGTGGTCTCAAGTATTTAATCAGAGTTACCATTTGTGAGTTATAATCATTTCAAAAATAAAATAACCTTATTTAATTGTTTTTTTTCTGTTTAGGCCATTTTTGGGTTTTCTTATCGGAGACCCGCGCCAACTGAACTTATGTCACGCCTTGGATAATCCCTCCATAATGTGCTCGATGTTTCCCTCATATTTCTAATCTGAGTTACTTTTTATAATTTATCCCACATTTTTAAGAAAACTTCTTACAGACACTAATTAAAGCATAACGAAATTTTTATGGATCATTCCAGAAATTCCGATCCTCAAAATCATGAGATGTCAGATTTTGCGGTCTCAAAATAATTCCATATAGTTTAATATATATATATATATATATTTATTTATATGAAATTAATAGGACAATACATTCTCCCCACCTTAGAGCTTTGCATCATTGAAATCCAAACCATAGAATAAAGAAACAAATGGGGGTACTGAGCATGGATCTGAGCCTCCACCTCCTATGAGCTCTCTTGGAGGTTCTTGTAATACCAGCAAACAAGAACATGTGGTATTGACTGCCAACCAAGGACCCACTCCTATCAATCCTCAAACTCTACTGGGAACTCCATAAAAGTCACCCCATTGTCAAACTATAACTCACCCAAGATAATAAAGTGTGATGGATAATGCACGGATATCCTTAGCTACAACACATGAAATACATTATGCACCTCATGAATATATGGGGAAAGAGATAGACAATACACCAACTCACCCACTCTGCTGAGAATCTAGGAAGATCGGATGAACCTTAATGATAACTTGTTGTTCCATCCAAATCTCCACAAACCTCATTGAGGTGAGACCCATATGAATACATGGTCTCCCTCTTCTTGTCGGAATAAGTCTTCTGCCGGCTCTGAGTATTTTTCACTTAGTAAAATTTTAGGCATCATGACACAAACTCTGCCACTACTTCCTATATCATGTTCCATCAGTACTGAGGTTGGAGGTCCTGGTATATCTTCGCCACTCTAGTATGTACCACCTAAGGGGACATATGGAACTCCCTCAACACCACCTCCTGTAGTGAAACTGAATCAATGGTACGTATTATGAAAAATATGGCATACCCTGAACCTTCATAAAATCCCTTAGTTTCCTACCCAAATGATAGCTGAGCACGCCGGGCCTCACATTCAGTGTCCCCAAGTTGCGCCTCCCTGACTCGCTGAAGGAGTGGGGGAGTGAAATTCATAGATTGAAGGTATTCTACTCCATCTCAATCCATTAAAGATATATGAAATGCGGCTATCTGCTCTATCGCCTCACTCAGTAATTGCATACCAAGAATCCTACTGAGTGCGTCTTATATAATGTTCCCCTTACAAGGAGTATAGACCATCTTTTAGTTACAGTCCTGGAGGACCTCCAGCCTTCGAAATTATCTTAGGTCCAGGTCCTTCTGAGAGAAGATATACCTTAGACTCTTGTGATAAGAGTAAAATCTAAAACATTAACCCATATAGTAGTGCAACCACATATTTAGTGTAAAGAAAACTGTTGTTAACTCCAGGTCATGGGTAGCAAAGTTCTACTTGTCAGTCTCTATCATTTCTCTTGAAAGCTCTGCTGACACTTCTCCATACACAGTAAAGGCTCAATATTTTTTTTTGTCAAAGCTAACAAGGTTGCCACTACCCTAGAGAAATAGATTACAAATATCTGGTAGTAACTTGAAAAATAAGATTTCCCTCTCACGTCAGGAAGGTAATCCTAGAAAAAACATTTTAAAAGATGTCCCCATGCTCTTCCACTCCTATTTTGAACTAAAAACTCCAAACTCCTGATACTAAGAGGGTATATCTGGCCGACTCAATAGTGATCAGCTGTACCCTACTATGCATGAGTTAATTATTTGTATCCAATGTTTCCTTTTTCACCAATAAAGGAAAATCCCATTCCAATGTTGTAGGAAAACCACAACACTTTTTTACTAATTCAGTCAATCTGAGTATGAAATACGGATGTCCAGTGCATACCCAAACAAACTTCATAAGGACATAACACTACCACCAAGAAGTTCCAACAAAAACTCTCACCACTAGGGTAATATGACACCGTCGGTGTCATATTGATTATCGAGTCCCCTCCCAAAGGTATCTCAAGCCAAGAGAGTCAAGTCAATGGCATACCTGTAAACTTTATGTCTTGGACATGATTTGTGTAAAGAAGGAATGATTGGTACACATGTTTATTAATACGACTACTTGTATTAGACACAGACCATTCATAGAATCATTCCTAGAGCCCTTGGGTCTCACTCCATGACCATATGCAACTACTCCCTTCCCTTGTCCTACAGCTCCCTAAGCCTGGTGGCGATCACAGTGATGGGGTGGTTGTAACATGTCGAAATGTACACCACCTCAAGCAGCTCTCCTATCTCTTCTTCCACATCTACAGCCATGAATATTCATCTATCTGTAACACTTATTCTTTAAAAAACATTTTTTACAAGACCATGTCTCTAATATTGGCGCCAGTTTACATTTTTCCCACTACTAACATTCACTAGCTCTATCCTATCAAAAAAATAACATTCAACTCCAATGGTTCTCTCTAAAACCATAACATAGGTAGGAATTAATATAGGAATAGTGTTGTCTTGGACATCCTTAAACACACCGTGCTTAGAATTATGAGCCCGGAAGCACTAATTGTATCGTATTTATTGAGTGCCAGGAATGGTCGGTACACCTCGATGAATAATCATCTACCTTCATGTCATCCTACTGAAGATATAGAAGATCTAGAGAACTCTCTGCCAACTCCTCAAACCTGACATTAGCTGCTTGTGAGTCGAGATTTCCTAGGAAACTGAGGGGTATCTATTTTTGAAACTCGTGTAAGGCAAATAGGCTAAATGTGTCATATACCGGTACTACTAGTTGTAAATCCTACCCAACAGGTGGTGGTGCTACTAGTACACCACCTGAAGGTGCCAACACAGTAAGAGGGCCCTGCATCGGAGCCTCATTGCTCGGTGGGCAGTCATCATGTACTCTCTGAAAAAAAACCTGGGATATTATCTTTGTGGTGGCATCCTGAAAAGGAATAGGTGTGACATGGCCATTAAGTTATACCAGGTGATCTGACTCCTATAAAATCAAAAAAAACTTTTCAAAAAGACACGCAATAAATTTCTTCATGCACTGAGTCAAAAATTAGAATTCAGGGTCCTGGGGTATAGATACGTCAGCTGCCGCACCAAAACAGGACTCCATGAATTGAAATCCTCACTCAAAACACTTAACACTATTGCTTCACAAAAAATATCTTATTTCTAGTTTCTTGGGAGAACTGAACTCCTTTGATACCACAATGTCACAACCCATCCCCCGGGGCATATGTCGTTACTACCCCAAGCCCACCTTCTAGAGGATAGGGGATGGTGACTAGCACTGAAAGACATACTCTATAAAATTTGAAGGCATTGCCTTTATTCTTATACAAACACACGGTCAAAGAACACAACAAGAATAAACAGTAAATAAACTATTGTAGTAAAATATTGTTGAAAGTAATAGGGGTCAGAATTCAAGCTCAACATGAAAGGTAAAAGTACAACTGAAAATACAATTCTACTAAAAGAAAAAGGGAAACAGCTACTAGGTCATCCTCCGAGATTCCTACATGAAGGGTAGGCATAGATAACCTTCTCAGCACTCCACGTCTGCCTTTCTCCACTGTATCTTGTCCCACCGAATATTCCACCTCCATTCACAATCCAGTCCTAGCTCTGTCAGCCTCGATCAATGATGTACATCATATGCACCAGACCCAACAAGGTGTGGGTGAGGCCCGTGCAGGGGTGAGTATAACAATACTCAGGAGGTACCCCAAGACCTTCATTGGTCTCCTAGAGTTCAAAAAAGTTTAAACAAAAAAGCAAGACATCAAATTTACTTCGGAATATTCCCATACATATACCTAATTTATCATGATATATTCATCTCATACAAGAGGGATGAACTCCACATAGGTAACACCGCAATGGTAGAATTACCACACAGGTAAAGCCACAAGGATATCAGCACAAAGTTAACTCCATGAAGGTAGAAGTGCCACATAGTTAACACCACCATGACAGAAGGGCCACAAAGGTAACACTGCGATGACAATACCAAAATTGTAGAAGTACCACACAGGTAACACCACATAGATAGAAGTATCACGTAGGTAACTCCACAATGATAGAAGTACCACACAGGTAATACCACGAAGATGATGCCACAATGGTAGAAGTACCACACATGTAACACCACAAAGCTAGAAGTCCCACACATGAAACATCAAGAAGATAGAAGTACCACACATGTACCACCATGAAGATAGATGTTCCACAAAGGTAATTCCCCAAAGAATGAAGAAACACACATGTATAGCACCACGTAGCATAACCTCAATCCCAAGAACAAAGTAATGATAGTTCAGAAATATTCACAACTAAAACCAGGTTTATAGTGATGTATAGAAGTAAATATGATAAGTAACGAAGCTAGATCATGTTATTCTGTCAAGAGGCACTACTTCTTACCGTATGGAGTTTCACCCACACATGATCGATAGGTACAAACCCCCACATTGATCTATACAGGATATGAACCACCCAATGTTGATAGGTATCTAACCCCCACTGACCCACACATGATCTAACCCATATATGATATGTATGCACTAAGCTACATAGGATCGATGAGCGATGGCCCACAAAAGATCTTACCCACACATGATCAGTATGCACTGACACACACAGGATCGATGAGCATTGACCAACACAAGATCTGACTCAGAAATGATCAGTAGGTGCTGACCCACATATGATCATTGATCACTTAACTCTCCATGATCTGTCTCTAACCTCCGCCTCACTGTCAGCCACTGGATTCTTTGCACCATGTGTGGTCGAGTTCCATAGAATCTGTCTTCTAGATATCGGTCGTACTTTGACTATCACTAAGATTCAAAAAGTATTAACCCAAAGGACCTCTTTGTAGTAAGTGTTCCAATGTGTCAGACGATGCATCAATTAGATACCCGATCTGTGAGTTATAAGTGTATTAGCCCCAGTTTCCTGGTTAGATTTAGGTTTGATCCAATCCGGCCATACTCCAACTATCTAAAATACACAATAGGATAATACCAAAATAACCTTCTCAATCAAAGGATCCAAACACCCTAGACGGTTCATCAAAAGGTCATTCAGATCTCAATATGTGGGCCTTTATGTGATTCTTGGCCTGGTTGGGCACGTGTCCGGTCTTACCCCGTCAGACTGTCCCCGGTACACTTAGTTTGGGTAGTGCCAAGGAAAACATGTCCCACTCGGTTGAGGTCTATCCTGGACTACATGGGGTGGTGGCCTGCATCAGTGACCAGGTAGGAATAGGTTAACCCACAAGGGCGACCCGCAATGGGGCGGCCCGACCAATGTTGGGTGACAACCCTATATAGGGGCGGCAGCCCGTTGGGGCAGCGGCCCAGTCTTATAGAGGAGGCCCACTCTGTGGGCGGTGGTCCAATTGAGGGAGATGACCAGATCGATGGTTGTGGCCCAGTCAAGGGTGGTGGCCCGGTCGAAGGTGGTGGTCCGGTCGAGGGTGGTGGCTCAACTAAGGGTGGCTGTATGGCCAAGGGCTGCAAACCTGTTCAGTTAAATGCTGCGGGGGGGGGGGGGTAATCCCCCCGGTCTCTCAGATACCCAAACGGCCTAGAGGTTGTTCGGTTTGAGAAGTGGCGACATAGTGAGGGATCCACTCAGTCGTTTCGGAACAAACCAATGGCGTTTTCAGCCTCTACCACGACTTCGACCACAAATTTTGTTCATCGGAGGCATGGTGGTCATTCTGCATCCCTTCCTGCAGCTGGCCATCATGTCGGTGGCCTCCTCCATTAACCGAAAATTATGATTCATGACCCGCCTCTTGCAGCAGGCTTCGATGTGCTCACCGTCTTCCAATGTGGTGAAAGGATAGAAAGATTGGAGAGGGTTAAGAATGGGTTTGTTAGGCCTGTGCCCTCCACATTAGCTAGTAATATGGAGGATGTTAAGGGAGTTAAATAAATAATTTAATTGGACACATGATTTGCCATGAAAATATATCTCGCATCTACCTCCTCCAAGGACAAATGAATTGCAGGTCATCCCGTTAGTCGATCGACCTGCGTTCTTCGTGTAATTTCAATAACGGGGAAGAGGGAATCCAATGTTCTGAAACAAAATAACACCTACTTAGAAATTTCAGATAAATCTAAGTGGTTGATGGTGGATTGTGTTCTTCATTATCATGACCAGCTCCCAAAGACGCCACTCGCATGTTGCCCCTTTGGTTTGGTGTCGTCTGTCACCTCCAGATGGGAAAACATCGTTTTGCAAGGGTCAGGTGTCTCAGTGTTCCTTCAGCACTTCAGTACATGGTTAAGCTCACTGATACCGCTACTCTAGCTCCATATATACAGGATAGGGGAGGATAGATAATAGCATGTTGAAATAATGGGGATCCTTAATTAGGAAGCTTCCTAATTTCCCCAACGTTGTCGTTACATTAGGATGGAAGGTCAATCAATTTATTTTCTTGACACACCGCCAGCCCCAACCCTTTAGTTGGTCCATTGGAGTTTTAGGAAATAAAATAACAAAAATTATTTTATATCATTTCTTTCAAGAAGTCTCATAATTTTACTTTTTCTACAGACCTACTGCGGTCAAATTAATGTTTCCCTTATGAAAATCTCGGTGCTGCGGATTCAATGGTGCCTTCATATAAATACCCATACATTAATTACATTTATATTATTTCATAGTTGAATCATAGTTATTACAACATATATCAAAACCACAATAGGACCATATAGGTATAGTGTCTTTAGAAACTGGTAAATATAAACAACTGGTTCATAATGTATTTACATTGTCTCCCTTTTATTTCATCATATCTAGAATCCCTTTTTGGAATATCCTACATAATTACCTTCTTCCTGACCTGGGGAAAAGAAAACATAAAAACTGCTGAGCTCAAATTCTCAGTAAGGGTAAACAAAGGAAATATAAATCACATCATATTCATAAGAACATAACATTTTGGAAATTTTATGCTACAAAAGAGATCATAATTTCATAACATGGGATAAATCATAGTAGTGAAATATAATCCCAATAATCATAATGTGAAATGTTGTTTCATACACACATAATCATCGAGAATCATTTCTTAGTAGTCAATACTCATTGCCAAGACTATCCTAGTGGACAAAGTCCATTTCTGAACCGAGTTCACTCCTTGTTCCAGTCCTGTATCACTGAACCGAAATAACCTGCCGTTCCAGCCATGTCTATATCATGAGATATAAATAATTACCCAATGAATTGGAAGGAGATATAGGTCCCACCCATCTCAAAATAAAACCATTAATATGTGTGCCACCAAATCATAAATCATACATCATCGCATAACCCATGTAATAAAAATCGGAATCTTAAACATCATGTCATCATAACATAATCCATATAATATTAAAGGACATCATAAAAAATAATTCCCTAATAACATAATAATATCAATGTAAAAATAGGGATAGAATCAGAACCCTGTATTATCTTAGATGTAAAATAATTTTGATAAAACACTTGAACTCCATTCGTGAGGAAAATATCCTTTCTACTTCAAAAACATTTTTCATTTCTTAACATGTCAACAATTTTAAACTACAAGATGTTGATTAAAAATAAACATGAAAACATGTAAAGGAAGATTCCTGGAAATAATGTTCCAAAAATCCATTCATTTCGTATAAGTTAAAGAAAAACATTCTCCTCGTACTTGGGCCGGAAAAGTCAAAAAAGTACCTCATATAAAAAAACGACAAAAGATTCATTTCATATCATTCACTAAATACTCAAAGAAGGTTAAAATTGGATTTAAAATTTTTTAGGAGGATAGAAATAGTATTAAATTTTTAGGAAACATGGATGTGGATGATAAATATTTCCCAGTAAATTCTGAAGTATAAACAATCTCCGATAAAAATGAGATTGCTAGATTTTCCTTACCTTAGGTCCGATTTGCTTCGTACGTGTCTGAACCTCCAGTATAATGATTTAAATAATTTAACTGACTTATTCTATAATCGTAATCATTGTTATGATATCATATATGGTCATATTCTTTGCTTCTTATTAGTAATATTTCATTGCTACTTGTTATTCTGGTGTTTATTGCTTTTTATTCATATGCGTGTTTTGTCGAATAAATTCTTATTCTTCATTTTTAGGTTATAGATACCTCATTTACAGAATGGTATTAGTGTAATATATATTATATTTATTCATTCAATTAATTTATATAATCATTATGCATTGATGATCATGTAGAATGAGTCACATCACATCGTGGAGACGGTAGGCCGTACGTACGCACGAGCGATGATATCGTTCCCATGATCGTGAAATTGTATTGAAGTGTATGTATAATATTTAAGAATAAATATCACTTTAAAATAATCATATATACTTATTAATTAATCCATTATACCCATCCATGTATGGTGGTGGTGGAAAACAGATTACACCATGGCGTGGAGACGGTATTCCGTACGTACGCACGCGCAGTGATTTTGTTTTCTGTAGGATGGGTAGAAGGTGAAATAGGGTTGTTTCATATTTATAATAACATATAATTATATGATTGACAATGATGTTATTACTTCATAATGAAATATGTAATGAAGAATAATTAGAAGAAGAAATAAAGTTGAAAGAATCGGTAACAGACATTACGTCTTCTTTGAAGCACCTTTTCTTAACCTCTTCTTAGGGCACTAAAGATGGTCATTGAAGAAGACCAGGACATCTAGGATGTTTCTAGGGAAGTGTAGAAGGGAAATGGTCAGGGTTTGGCCGATATTGATGGCTCAATGTGGTGTGAGGAGGATAGGTAGGAGGTGCCCTTTTATAAGGGAGGAGAGGGGCACCTTAGGAAAAACGTAAAATATTATTTTATTATAATGACATATTCTGTTTTTAATAGCTCCAAATTGATTTATTTCGAAGCTATGTTGGGGAGGCTTCGATATCCTCTCAACCAATAGATTTTAGACAACTTTAGGTCACTATTTTAAACTTATCATTTAGATTTAACTCTAAGTAAAATAATTTACTTTTACCGTGCCTTCTTGTTTTCTTACACTATATGGTTATTAAACTTACTATAACAAGCCAAAATAACCCCAAGTGGTTCATTATTAATATATATATATCCTTATCTATGTCATTTTTCCGAACTTTAGATTTTTTGGAATAAAATATCAATTAATAATATAAAATTTTTCTTAAAAAATATTTTATTTCAATTTTGACAATATTTGGTAATTGATTTTTTTGAAAATCATAACAACATTATTTTTTCGAAAAAAGTTAATCAAATCAATAAAAATATTTCATGTTAACCTATAAAATTAGTGTAATTCTTAAAAATCCTCAAATTACATTTATTTTGGTATTTATAATATCAATTATGTTAATATTTTCTTAATAAGGTAATTTCTGAATCATCATTGTGTCATAAATAAATTAGATTATTTAAATTCTAAAAATTATAAATATAATACCATTATGTAGGAAATCAATTTATATTTCTAATTAATATTTATAGTAGAATTTATCTTATTTATAACCCAATATTAAAAATGTTTTAGTTAATAAACATTGATTTTAACTATTTTTACTCTTCTTTAAATAAAATAATATTAAATGTCCTAATATATTCCATGTTGACCTAAAAGGTCATATTTTATTCCTAAGGTTGTTTTTGGTCGAATTAAAATTATCCAATAGAATTAGGAAATGTGTTAGGGTGATAATAATACAATTTTACCCATAATTAGCCTATTTAATTTTAACCGTGGTAAATAAAAGTAAAAAGTTACTATTCACCAAAAATTATTTTTATCTTATTGAACCACATTTTACACCTTGATATTAATCGTGTCTCTCGTATTTTCAAAATTTCCACTCATAGAAGTGGTAAAATTATGTTTATATAAAATTTCAAACTCTCATAGGAGGTGGGTAAAAGACAACGAAAAGAGAAATAAAATTTTATATATATCTAAAATTATTATAAAATGACTCTAATGAATTACATTGAAATTATATAGGTATTATGTATCAATTTTTACCTAAAATAAATTTAAATAACATAAATAATTATTTAAATAAAAACCTGCTTTTTAAATAGTAACCTTTTCTTTTCACTGTTCATCAAAAATTGAATGTTTTCAAAAAAATACCAAAAAATAACCCTAGGCTAATTTCGATATTCCGAATCCAAAAATGAAGTCCACTTTGAAATATAAAATTTATTAAATTTAAAAAAGTGGATATTAATATTCATAACGGCTAGTTTTAATAATATTTTAATAGCATATCATTGTTTAGTGAAACTCGGTATTGCGTACAATGTAAGCTTTCGAGGAAGGTCGCAATTGCGTGTAAAGCAAGACAAGATACTGTTCTGTGTAATAAAATATTACTTTGATGATTTATATAACATAAACACAAAATATTTCACATATAAATCTCAGGTGTTACATTCTACCCCCCTTAAAATGAAATTCTCCCTTGAAATTCGTCACTTTGTAACAAACAGATGAGGATACCTCTCCCTCATCACTTCCTCAAGCTCTCATGTAGCTTCTTCTAATTTGGGGTTCCTCCATTAAACATTCACAAGTGGAGCGGTAATGATCCGTAGGAATTTCTAGCTACAATCCAGAATCCCTATCAGTAGTTCTTCATAAGAAATATCTTTCTCTAGCGGTACAACTTCTGAGCTGAGTACATGTGAAGGATCAGGTATGTACTTTCTCAGGAGATATACATTGAACACATCATGAACATGAGAAAGATTTGGTGGAAGCACTAATCGGTAAACTATATTCCCAACACGATCCGGTATTTCGAAAGGACCGATATACCTAGGGCTCACCTTTCCCTTATTTCCAAATCTCATTACTCTCTTCCAAGGAGATATTCGTAAGAAAACTTTATCACTCACATAAAACTCTAGGTAATTTATTCAGTTATCGGACTAACTGTATTGTTGACTTTGAGCTTCTCTTATGTGTTGTTGAATAGTTCAGACCCTTTCTTCCATCTCATGAACAAGATCAGGTCCTAATAGCTTTCTTTCCCCAACTTCATCCCAAAAAGTTGGAGTTCGACATTTCTTTCCATGGGGAGATTCATAAGGGGCCATCTGAATGATGGAGTGAAAGCTATTATTATAAGAAAATTAAACCAAAGGTAGGTGTTGATCCCAACCTCCTTTGAAATCCATTGAGAAAACTCTCAATAGGTCTTCTAGTGTTTTAATTGTTATCTCAGACTGACCGTATGTCTAAGGATGATATGTAGTGCTGAAACTCAACTCTGTATCCAGAGAATGCTGAAGACTTCTCCAAAACTTTTAGGTAATCCTAAGATCCCGATAAAATATTATGGAAAGTGGTACTCCATGCAATGTTACCACTTCCTTTATATATATCATGGAAAGCTGATCAAGAGAGAAATCATATCTAATAGTAATGAAGTGTGCCGACATCGTAAGGCGATTAACTATGACCCAGATAGCATTATTGCCTTTGGATGTTTTAGGAAATCCAGTGGAAAAGTCAATAGTGATGTTTTCCCATTTCCATTCTGGTATGGATAATGGCTGTAACATTCCCTTAGACTTCTGTCTCTCAGCTTTAACATGATGACAAACCATGCATCAAGAGACATATTCAGCAACATATATTTTCATTCCATCCCACCAGAAGTACTCATTCAGGTCCCTATACATCTTCATGCTTCCACGATTAATAGAGAATGACTAACTTTGAGCTTCATCCAATATTTCATTCTTTAATTCTGGTATGGGAGGAACACATACCCGATTCCTGAATCTTATTATCCCATCAAAATCAAGGTTGAATTCATGAACTTTTCTGACCTTCTTTTGTAACTCTATATCTTATTTCTACGCTTCTTTAATATTCGCATATATAGATGGTTGAACATTCATTTGAGAAAGATATGATTTTTCCCTTCCATTATAATTCCAAGATGCGGCCTTTGTAAATACATAAATATTATAACTTTTGTGATCCTCATCATGGATAAGATAGCATCGTTTTGTCGACTTAATGCGTCTTCCACCTTGTTTGCTTTCCCAAGGTGGTAATGAATTGAGCAGTCATAATCCTTAATCCGCTCCAACCATCTTCTTTGATGCATATTCAGCTCCTTTTGTGTGAAAATATACTTTAAACTTTTATGATCAGTATAAATATCACACCTTTCACCATAAATATAATGCCTCTAAATCATTAGTGCAATGATTATCATAGCTAACTCCAAATCATGATTTGGGTAATTTTGCTCATGGATTTTCAACTGCCGTGAGGCATAAGCTATCACCATATCATATTGCATGATAACACACCCCAATCCCTTCTTGGATGCATCACTGTAAATCACAAACCATTCTCCACTACAAGGCAGTGTGATTATAGGTACACTGGATAACCTTCTTTTTAACTCCTTGAAATTATCTTCACACTACTCCGTCAAAACGAACATAACTCCTTTTCAAGTCATCCAGTTGAGTGGATTAGATAATCATGAAAAATCATACACAAAACGTCAATAATATCCATCCAATCCAAGAAGACATCGGATCTCAGTTACTGTTGTTGGTCTCGACCATCTTTTGATAACCTCTGTTTTTGCTGGATCCACAGATATCCCCTCTTTTGAGATTATGTGTCCAAAAATGAAGCTTTTGATGCCAAAATTCAAACTTGGTAAATTTGGCATATTGCTTATCCTTTCTTGGGGTCTTCAATACAATTTTCAAGTGATCTTCTAGTTCTTCCTTGATCTACGAATACACAAGAATATTGTCTATAAATAATACAACAAAATGGTCAAGGTATTCTCTAAATACACTATTCATTAGATCCATGAAGATAGCAAGGCATTAGTAAGACCAAATGGAATCACAATAAATTCATAGTGTCCATACCTTGTACGGAATGTTGTCTTTGATATATCCTCCCTTTTGACCCCTAATTGACGATACCCTAAACAAAGATCAATCTTGGAAAAGTATTGAGCTCTGCGTAGTTGGTCAAATAAGTCATCAATGTGTGGGAGATGATATTTGTTCTTGATAGTGATCTTGTTAAATTCTCGATAATCAATGCAGAGTCTCATTGATCCATCTTTTTTCTTAACAAACAGAACATGTGCTCCCCAAGGTAATGCACTATGGCGTATGAATCCCTTATCAAGATTCTCTTGGAGTTTCTTCTTCAATTCCTAGAACTCAATTGGGTCCATTCTATAAGGTGTCTTTGAAATAGGTAAAGCACCCGGTATGAGTTCTATTGAAAACTCATCTTCTTGATTTGGTGGATGACTAGACAATTTCTCTGAAAATACATCATCAAATTCCCGTACAATGGGAATATTATTAATCGGGAGTTTCTCTCCAACCATTTGAGATAGATAACCTTAATTTAGTGGAATCATGACCCGTAGGATGGATGAAATTTCCACTGGTAGGTTATGTACATCCTTGCATCGACAGATGATCATAGAGTGATCTAGAATATGAAACGTGACTTCCCTTCTTTGGCAATTGAAATGAGCTCCATATAAAGAAAGCCAATCCATGACACGAATCACCTCAAATTCAACTATAGGAAGGATCACAAGATTTGAAGGAATAACTTTCACACAAACTTCAATTGGAGAAGAATTGTAATCTTTTGATGCGACTGTTGTGCCATTAGGGTTTGTCACAGCTAACTCAGCATCTAATTGTTGAGGTAATACGACGATACCCTTAGAAATTTATTCAGAAATAAAAGAGTGGGTGGATCCAGAATCAAATAAAACATTTTCTACATTAGAGTGGATGATAATTGTACCTTTCACCACTTCGTTATCATACTCTGCATCACTGATAGAAATTCCAAGTGACTTTCATTTGACTTTAGCCTTAAGATTTTGTTGATGTTGATCATCATCAACAACCCTTGTATCAGGGAATTGATTTTCGTAATTCCACATTTCTATTCACTTGAAACATTGAAGGGTAGGATGTGCACTCTATGTAGCCTTTTCTTTGTTCGCATCACAAGACATCTTCTTCCCATCATTGTGGCATTCAACTGCATGATGACCTTCCTTTCCACATTTGAAACATTTACATGTCCCTTTAAGACAACTCCCTCTATGTTTGTTTCCACACTTTTTGCATAAGGGAAAACTCATCTTCTTTTTAGTGTGATCTTTAGATTTTCCTTTGAATTCCATTTTCCTCATCGTATCAAACGCATATGACTGATGGGTTACTCCAATATCCATCTCAACCATGAGATCACATCGAACGATTTCCTCGTAGCTATTGGAGTCCCTTATGGATAAAGACCTTCGAAGACTTGTTTTTAAGCCACTAAAGAATCGATAGATCTTACTCTCTGGTAGGATAATAATCCTAGAAGTGTACCTTGCAAGTCTTGTAAAATTTACTTCGTAGGTACCAACAGATTCATTATCCTTTTGCTTCAGTTCAAAAACTCCTTCGGCATCTTTGTTCGAAGAATATGAGGGAAGTACTAATTGAAAAATAAGTTATTGAACTCGTCCAATTGAATGGACTCAATTTCATCTCTTTCCCTCATATTGTAGATAATATTCCACCATTGATTAGCTACACCTTCCAAACGATATACTGCTAAGATGACTTTATGATGTTCATAAAATTGAAGAACTAAAAATATCTTTTCAGTGGTACAGATCCATTGTTTATCCACTAATGGATCAGTAGACACACTGAATGAAGGTTGACGCTACCTCATGAAGGATTCAACATAATGTTGATCCTTCTATTACTTGATTATATGTCCTTCATGATTCATAGCTTGAGAATGTTGTGTGATCATGGAAAAAATATTTTTTCATTCCATCACCGATACCGTTTGGTTGATCAGGGTGACAATCATTGCATTGCCCGTCTCATTCAGCATTAAAATGGTTCCTTCGGGTTCCATCCATTGACTAAAACCAATAAGCATAGTGGGAGAAACAGTAATAATAATAGGATAACTACACAATCATGAATAATATTTCACACTTATGGTCTTATCATAGGTTACTCATGGCAATTTCTAATACACAAAGATTGTGTTCTATGCTTAGACTTATCCTTAGTGTTCTTACTAAGGCTTTCACATCCTAGTTTCCAGAGGATGACTATACCTTTCCTATGATACTAAATATAATGATCCATAATTTACATAGATTGTTATTACTTCATAATTGAAGCATACTTATTACAACATATAAAAAACCACAATAGTTCCATATAGGTATAGTGTCTTTAGAAATTGGGAAACATAAAAAACTGGTTCATAAAGAATCTACATTGTCTCCCATTTATTTCATCATATCTAGCCTCCCTTTTTGGTATATCCTACTTAATACCCATCTTCCAGACCTGGGGAAAAGAAAACATACAAAAGGGGGATCTCAAATGCTCAGTAAGGGTAAACGAAAGAAATATCAATCACATCATTTTCATAAGAACATAACATTTTGGTAATCATAACCTGGAAAAGAGATCATAATTTCCTAACATGGGATAAATCATAGTAGTGAAATTTAATCCAAATAATTATAACTTGAAACGTTGTATCATACCCACATAATCATAGAGAATCATTTCTTAGTAGTCAAGACTCATTTCCAAGACAATCCTAGTGGATGAAGTCCATTTCTGAACCAAGTTCACTCCTCGTTTCAGTCCTGTATCATTAAACCAGAATAACCTGCAGTTCCAACCATGTCTATGTCAGGAGATATAATTCATCACCCAATGCATTGGAAAGAGATATAGGTCCCACCCATTTCATAATGAAACCATTATATGTGTTCCACAAAATCATAAATCATACATCATAGCATAACCCATGTAAAAAAAGTGGGAATCTTAAACATCATGTCATCATAACATAATCCATATAAGATAAAAGGCCATCATAAAAAATAATTCCATCATAACATAATCAAATCAATGAAAAAATAAGGATAGAAACAAAACCCTATACTATCTTATATGGAAAATAATTTTTATAAAACACTTGAACTCCATTCTTGAGGAAAATATCCTTTCTACTTAAAAAACATTTTTCCTTTCTTAACATGTCATACAATTTTAAACTGAAAGTAGTTGACTAAAAATAAACATTAAATCCTTTAAAGGAAGCTTCATGGAAATAATGTATGAAAAATCCATTCATGTTGTATAAGTTAATGAAAAAAATTCTCCTCGTACATTGGCCGAAAAAGTCAAAAAAGTACCTCGTACAAAATAAACCACAAATGATTCCATTCATATATTTTACTAAAAACTCACCGAAGGGTTAAATTGGATTTAAAAAATTGTACGAGGATATAAATAATATTACATATTGAGGAAACATGTATTTGGATGATAAATATTCCCTAGTAAATTCTGAAGTATAAACAATCTGGGATAAAACTGAGACTGTGAGATTTTCCATTACCTTAGGTCTGATTTGCTTCGTATGTGTCCAAACCTCCTATATAATGATTTAAATAATGTTATTGACTTATTCATGAATATTACTCATTTTTATGATCTCATATATGGTCTTATTCTTAGATTCTTATTAATAATATTTCATTGCTACTTGTCATTCAGGTGTTTATTACTTTTTGTTCTTATGTGTGTTTCGTCGAATAAATTCATATTCATCATCTTAGGTTACAGATACCTCATTTCCAAAAAGGTATTATTGTAATATATATCATATTTATTAATTCAATTAATTTATATAATCATTATGCAATTAAGATCATTTAGAATTAGTCGCATCACATCATCGAGACGGTAGGTCGTACGTACGCACGAGCGATGATGTCATTCACATGATCATGGAATTGATTTAAAGTGTATGTATACTATTTCATAATCAATATGAAATTACAATAATAATATATAGTTATTATTTACACCATTATAACCATCCATGTATGGTGGTGGCGGAAAACATATTACACCACGACGTGGAGACGATATTCTGTACGTACGCACGCGCGGTGATTTTGTTTTCTATAGGATGGCTAGAAGGTGAAATAGGGTTGTTTCATATTTATAATAAAATTTAAGTATATGAGTGATACTGATGTTATTAATTCATAATAAAATAACTAAATTATAAGAAGTAGAAGAAGAAATAATGATGAATGAATCTGTAACGGACATTACTACTTCTTTGAAGCGCCTCTTCTTAACCTCCTCTTAGGGCACTAAAGATGGTCTTTAAAGAAAACCAGGACCTATAGGATGATTGTAGGGATGTGGATAGGAAAAATGGCCATGTTTTGGACGAGATTTAAGGCTCAAAGTGTTGTGAGGAGGAGAGGGAGGATGTTCACATTTATAAGGGAGGAGAGGGGCACACAAGGAAAAACTTAAAATATTATTTTATTATAAAGTCATATTAGGTTTTTAATAGCTCCAAATTGATTTATTTCGAAGATAAGGTGGGGATCGGTCGAAATACTCTCAACCAATAGATTTTAGACATGTTTAGGTTACTATTTTAACCTTATCATTTATATTTAACTCTAAGTTAAATAATTTAACTTTTACTGCATCTTCTTGGTTTCTTACACAATATGGTTATTAAACTTACTATAACAATCCAAACGAACCCCAAGTGGTTAATTATTAATATATATATCTTTATCCTAGTCATTTTTCCTATCCTTATATTTTTAGGAATTAAATAACAATTAATAATATAATATTTGTTTTAAAAACTATTTTATGTCAATTTTGACACTATTTGGTAATTGATTTCTGTGAAAATCATAATAGCATTATTATTTCGAAAATAGTTATTTGGGTATTTATAATATCAATTATGTTAATATTTCCTTAAAAAGATAAATAATGCATCATCATGGTGACATAAATAAATTAAATTATTTAAAGTCTACAAATTATAAATAAAATACCATTATGTAGGAAATATTTTTAGCTTTCTAATGAATATTTATAGTCGAATTTATCTTATTTATAACCCTATATTAAAAATTATTTAGTTATTAAACTTTGATATTAACTATTTTAACTATTCTAGAAATAAAATAATATTAAATTTTATAATTTAATCCAAGGGGACCTAAATGGACATACTTTATTCCTAAGGTTATTTTTGGTCGAATTAAACTTATCCAATAGAATTAAGACATGTGTTCGGGTAATAATAATACCATTTTAACCCTTAATTACCCTATTTAATTTTCACTATGGTAAATAAAAGTAAAAAATTACTAATCACCAAAAAATTATTTTTATCAAGGGTAAAAATGGTATTATTATTACCCTAACACATGTCCTAATTCAATTGGATAAGTTTAATTCGACCAAAAACAACCTTAGGAATAAAAAATGTCAATTTAGGTCCCCTTGGAATAGATTAAGAAATTTAATATTATTTTATTTCTATAAGAGTTATAATAGTTAATATCAAAGTTTAATAACTAAATCATTTTTAATATAGGGTTATAAATAAGAGAAATTCGACTATAAATATTCATTAGAAAGCTACATTTATTTCCTACATAATGGTATTTTATTTATAATTTTTAGACATTAAATAATTTAATTTATTTTTGTCACAATGATAATGCATTAATTATCTTTTTAAGGAAATAATAACATAATTGATATTATAAATTCCCAAATAACTGTTTTTGAAATAATATTTCTGTTATGATTTTCACATAAATCAATTACCAAATAGTGTCAAAATTGACATAAAATAGTTTTTAAAACAAATATTAAATTATTAATTGTTATTTAATTCCTAAAAAACTAAGGATAGGCCAAATGATTAATATAAAGATATATATATTAATAATTAACCACTTGGGGTTTGTTTGGCTTGTTATAGTAAGTTTAATAACCATATTGTGTAAGAAACCAAGAAGACATGGTAATAGTTAAATTATTTAACATATAGTTAAATATACATGATAAGGTAAAAATAGTAACCTAAACATGTCTAAAATCTATTGGTTGAGAGTATTTCGACCGATCCCCACCTTATCTTCGAACTAAATCAATTTGGAGCTATTATATACCTAATATGACTTTATAATAAAATAATATTTTAAGTTTGTCCTAATGTGCCCCTCTCCTCCCTTATAAAAGTGAACATCCTCCCTCTCCTCCTCACAATACATTGAGCCTTTAAGCTCGGCCAAACCATGGCCATTTTCTTCTCCTCTTCCCTAGAAGCATCCTATTGGTCCTGGTCTTCTTCAAAGACCATCATTAGTGCCCTAATAGGAGGTTCAGAAGAGGCGCTTCAAAGAAGAGGTAATGTCCGTTACAGATTCTTTCAACATTATTTATTATTATACTTCTTATAATTTAGTTATTTTATTATGAATTAATAACATCAGTATCACTCATATTCTGATATGTTATTATAAATATGAAACAACCCTATTTCACCTTTTATCCATCCTACTGAAAACAAAATCACCGTGCGTGCGTACGTACGGAATACCGTCTCCACGCCGTGGTGTAAACTATTTTCTACCACCACCTTACATGGATGGTTATAATGGTGTAAATAATAACTATATATGATTATTGTAATGTCATATTGATTATGAAATAGTATACATACATATTAAAGCAATTCAATGATCATGGGAATGATATCATCGCTCGTGCGTACGTACGGCCTACCGTCTCAATTATGTGATGCGACTCATTCTACATGATCTTAATTGCATAATGATTATATAAATGAAATTAATTAATTAATATGATATATATTACACTAATAGATTTCTGTAAATGAGGTATCCATAACCTAAATTGAAGAATATGAATTTATTCGACAAAACACACATAAGAACAAAAAGAAATAAACACCTGAATGACAAGTAGAAATGAAATATTATTAATAAGAAGCTAATAATAAGACCATATTTGAGATCATAAAAATGATTAATATTCAAGAATAATTCAATAACATTATTTAAATCATTATATAGTAGGTTTGGACACGTACGAAGAAAATCAGACATAAGGTATGGGAAAATCTCGCAGTCTCATTTTTATCCGAGATTGTTTATACTTCAGAATTTACTAGGGAATATTTATCATCCATATCCATTTTTACTCAATATGTAATATTATTTATATCCTCCTACAATTTTTTAAATCCAATTTTACCCTTCGTTGAGTTTTTAGTAAAAGATATGAAAGGAATCATTTGTGGTTTTATTGTACGAGGTACTTTTTTGTCTTTTCCGGCCAAAGTACGAGGAGAATGTTTTTCATTAAATTATACAACATGAATGGATTTTTCAAACATTATTTCCATGAAGCTTCCTTTAAAAGTTTTCATGTTTATTTTTTGTCAACTTCTTTCAGTTTAAAAATGTATGACATGTCAAGAGAGGAAAAAAAATTTGAAGTAGAAAGGATATTTTCCTCAAGAATGGAGTTCAAGTGTTTTATCAAAATTATTTTCCATCCAAGATATTATAGGGTTCTATTTCTATCCTTATTTTTACATTGATTTGATTATTTTATGATGGAATTTTTTTTATGATGTCCTTTTATCTTATATGGATTATGTTATGATGACATGATGTTTAAGATTCCCATTTTTATTACATGGGTTATGCTATGATGTATGATTTATGATTTTGTGGAACAAATATAATGGTTTCATTATGAAATGGGTGGGACCTCTATATCTTTCCAATGCATTGGGTAAAGAATTATATCTCATGAGATAGACATGGCTGGAACAGCAGGTTATTTCGGTTTAGTGATACATGACTGAAACGAGGAGTGAACTCGGTTCAGAAATGGACTTCGTCCACTAGGATTGTCTTGGAAATGAGTCTTGACTACTAAGAAATGATTCTCTATGATTATGTGGGTATGATACAACGTTTCAAGTTATAATTATTTGGATTAAATTTCACTACTATGATTTATCCCATGTTATGAAATTATGATCTCTTTTGCAGGTTAAGATTCCCAAAATGTTATGTTCTTATGAATATGATGTGATTGATATTTCTTTCGTTTACCCTTACTGAGCATTTGATATCCCCCATTTGTATGTTTTCTTTTCCCCAGTTATGGAAGATGGGTATTAAGTAGGATATACCAAAAATGGATTCTAGATATGATGAAATAAATGGGAGACAATGTAGATGCTTTATGAACCAGTTTTTTATGTTTCCCAGTTTCTAAAGACACTATACCCATATGGTACTATTGTGGTTTTTTATATGTTGTAATAAGTATGCTTCAATTATGAAGTAATAACAATCTATGTAAATTATGGCTCATTATATTTGGTATCATAGGAAAGGTATAGTCATCCTTTGGAAACTAGGATGTGAAAGCCTTAGTAAGAACACTAAAGATAAGTCTAAGAATAGAACACAATCTTTGTGTTTTAGAAATGGCCATGAGTAACCTATGATAAGACCATAAGTGTGAAATTTTATTCATGATTGTGTAGTTTTCCTATTATTATTAGTGTTTCTCCCACTATGGTTATTGGTTTTAGTCAATGGCTGGAACCCGAAGGAACCATTTTAATGCTGAATGTGATGGGCAATGCAATGATTGTCCCCCTGATCAACCAAATGTTATGGGTGATGGAATGAAAAATATTGTATCCATGATCACACTACCTTCTCAAGCTATGAATCATGTAGGACTTGCAATCAAGAAATGGAAGGAGCATCATTATGTTGAATCCTTCATGAGGTAGCGTCCACCTTCATTCAGTGGGTCTACTGATCCATTAGTGGCTAAACAATGGATCAGTACCACTGAAAAGATATTTTCAGTTCTTCAATTTTATGAACATGATAAAGTCATCTTAGCAGTATATCGTTTGGAAGGTGAAGCTAATAAATGGTGGAATATTATCAACAATACGAGGCCAAGAGATGAAATTGAGTCCATTCAATTGGACGAGTTCAGGAACTTATTTTTCAATTAGTACTTCCATCGTATTCTTCGAACAAAGATGGAGAAGGGTTTCTTGAACTTAAGAAAAAGGATTATGAATCTTTTGGTACCTATGAAGTAAATTTTACCAGACTTGCAAGGTACACTTCTAGGATTATTATCCAACCAGAGAGTAAGATTGAGCAATTCTTTAGTGGCTTGAAAAAAGTCTTCGAAGGGCGTTATCCATAAGGGACTTCAATAGCTACGAGGAAATCGTTCGATGTGATCTCATGGATGAGATGGATATTGGAGTAACCCATCAGTCATATCCGTTTGATACGAAGAGGAAAATGGAATTCAAAGGAAAATTTAAAGAGCACACTGAAAAGAAGAAGAGTTTTCCCTTATACACAAAGTGTGGAAGCAAACATAGAGGGATTTGTCTTAAAGGGACATGTAAATTTTTCAAATGTGGAAAGGAAGGTCATCAGGCATTTGAATGCCACAATGATGGGAAGAAGATGTCTTGTGATGCAAACAAAGAAAATGCTACAGAGAGTGCACATCCTACCCTTCAATGTTACAAGTGAATAGAAATGGTTAATTATGAAAATCAATGCCCTGATCCAAGGGTTGTTGATGATGATCGACGTCAACAAACTCTTAAGGCTAAAGTCAAATGAAAGTCACTTGCCATTTCTATTAGCGATGCACAGTATGATAACGAAGTGGTGAAAGGTATAGTTATCATCCACTCTAATGTAGAAAATGTTTTATTTGATTCTGGGTCCACCCACTCTTTTATTTCTGAATAAATTTCTAAGGGTATCGCCATATTACCTCAATAATTAGATGTTTAGTTAGCTGTGACAAACCCTAATGGCACAATAGTTGCATCAAAAGATTACAATTCTTCTCTAATTGATGTTTGTGTGAATGTTCTTCCTGAAAATCTTGTGATCCTTCCTATAGTGGAATTTGATGTGATTCGTGGCATGGATTGGCTTTCTTTATATGGAGCTCATTTCAATTGCCAAAGAAGGGAAGTCACATTTCATATTCCAGATCACTCTATGATCATCTGTCGATGCAAGGATGTACATAACCTTCCAGTGGAAATTTCATCCATCATATGGGTCTTGATTCCACTAAATTAAGGTTATCTATCTCAAATGGATGGAGAGAAACTCCCGATTAAGAATATTCCCATTGTACGGGAATTTGATGATGTCTTTTTGGAGAAATTGCCTGGTCATCCACCAAATCAAGAAGATGAGTTTTCAATAGAACTCGTACCGAGTGATTTACCTATTTCATAGACACCTTATAGAATGGCCACAATTGAGTTGTTGTAATTAAAGAAGAAACTCGAAGAGAATCTTGATAAGGGATTCATACGCCATAGTGCATCACCTTGGGGAGCACCTGTTCTATTTGATAAGAAGAAATATGGATCAATGAGACTCTGCATTGATTATCGAGAATTTAACAAGATCTCTATCAATTACAAATATCATCTCCCACACATTGATGACTTATTTGACAAACTATGCGGATCTCAATACATTTCCAAGATTGATCTTCGTTTAGGGTATCATCAATTAAGGGTCAAAAGGGAGGATATACCAAAGACAACATTCCGTACAAGGTATGGACACTATGAATTTATTGTGATTCCTTTTGGTCTTAATAATGCCTTTCTATATTCATGGATCTAATGAATAGAGTATTTATAGAATATCTTGACCATTTTGTTGTATTCTTTACAGACGATATTATTGTATAATCGTGGATCAAGGAAGAACTAGAAGATCACTTGAAAATTGTATTGAAGAACCCAAGAAAGGATAAGAAATATTCCAAATTAACCAAGTGTGAATTTTGGCTTCAAAAGCTTCATATTTGGGACACATAATCTCAAAAGAGGGGATATCTGTGGATCCAGCAAAAATAGAGGTTATCCAAAGATGGTTGAGACCAACAACAGTAACTGAGATCCGATGTCTTCTTGGTTTGGATGGATATTATTGATGTTTTGTGTATTATTTTTCATGATTATCTAATCCACTCAACTGGCTGACTCGAAAAGGAGTTAATTTCGTTTGGATGGTGTAGTGTGAAGATAATTTCAAGGAGTTAAAAAGAAGGTTATCGAGTGTACCTATGATCACACTTCCTTGTAGTGGAAAATGGTTTGTGATTTACAGTGATGCATCCAAGAAGGGATTGGGGTGTGTTCTCATGAAAAATGATATGGTGATAGCTTATGCCTCACGAAAGTCGAAAATCCATGAGAAAAATTACCCAACTCATGATTTTGAGTTAGTTGTGATAATCATTGCATTAATTATTTAGAGGCATTATATTTATAGTGAAAGGTGTGATATTTATACTGATCATAAAAGTTTAAAGTATATTTTCACACAAAATGAGATGAAAATGCATCAAAGAAGATGGTTGGAGCTGATTAAGGATTATGACTGCTCAATTCATTACCACCCTGGGAAAGCAAACAAGGTGGCAGATGCATTAAGTCGACAAAACCATGCTAGCTTATCCATGATGAGGATCACAAAAGATATAATATTTATGGATTTACAAAGGTTGCATCTTGGAATTATAATGGAAGGTGAATATCTTATCTTTCTCAAATGAATGTTCAACCATCTATATATGTGAAGATTAAAGAAGCGTAGAAATAAGATATAGATTTACAAAAGAAGGTGAGAAAAGTTCCTGAATTCAACCTTGATTGTGATGGTATAATAAGTTTCTGGAATCAGGTATGTGTTCCTCCCATACCAGAATTAAAGAAGGAAATATTGGATGAAACTCAAAGTTCTTCATTCTCTATTAATCCTGGAAGCACGAAGATGTATAGGGACCTGAATGAGTACTTCTGGTGGGATTGCATGAAAATATATGTTGCTGAATATGTCTCTCGATGCTTGGTTTGCCATCAAGTTAAAGCTGAGAGACAGAAGTCTAAGGGAATGTTACAACCATTATCCATACCAGAATGGAAATGGGAAAACATCACTATTGACTTTGCCACTGGATTTCCTAAAACATCCAAAGGCAATAATGCTATCTGGGTCATAGTTGATCGCCTTACGATGTCGGCACACTTCATTACTATTAGATATGATTTCTCTCTTGATCAGATTTCCATGATATATGTAAAGGATGTGGTAACATTGGATGGAGTACCACTTTCCATTATATTTGATCGGGATCTGAGGATTACCTCAAAGTTTTGGCGAAGTCTTAAGCATTCTATGGATACAGATTTGAGTTTCAGCACTACATATCATCCTTAGACAGACGGTCAATCTGAGAGAACAATTCAAACACTAGAAGACCTATTGAGAGTTTCCTCAATGGATTTCAATGGAGGTTGGGATCAACACCTACCTTTGGTTTAATTTTCGTATAATAATAGCTTTCACTCCAGTATTCAGATGGCCCCTTATGAATCTCACTATGGAAAGAAATACCGAACTCCAACTTGCTGGGATAAAGTTGGGGAAAGAAAGTTATTAGGACCTGATCTTGTTGATGAGATGACAGAAAAGGTCCGACCTATTCAACAACACATAAGAAAAGCTCAAAGTCAACAAAACAGTTACTTCGATAACCGAATAAATGACCTAGAGTTTTATGTGGGTGATAAAGTGTTCTTACGAATATCTCCTTGGAAGAGAGTAATGAGATTTGGAAATAAGGGAAAGGTGAGACCTATGTATATCGGTCCTTTCGAAATACCGTATCGTGTTGGGAATATAGTTTACCGATTGGTGCTTCCACCAAACCCCTCTCATGGTCACGATGTGTTCCATGTATCTCTCCTGAGAAAGTACATACCCGATCTTTCACATGTAATCATCTCAGAAGTTGTACCGCTGGAGAAAGATCATTCTTATGAAGAACAACTGATAGAGATTCTGGATTGTAGCGAGAAATTACTACGGATCAAGACCCCTCCTTTGGTGAATGTTTTATGGAGGAACCACCAATTAAGAGAAGCTACATGAGAGCTTGAGGATATGATGAGGTAGAGGTATCCTCATCTGTTTGTTACAAAGTGACGAATTTCAAGGGCGAATTTCATTTTAAGGGGGGTTGAATGTAACACCTGAGATTTTTATGAGAAATATTTTTTGTTTATGTTATATAAATCATCAAAGTAATCTTTTACTACACACAATAGTAGCTTGTCTTACTTTACATGCAATTGCGACCTTCCTCGATAGCTTGCATTGTACGCAATACCGAGTTTCACTAAACAATGATATGCTATTAAAATATTATTAAAACTAGCCGTTATGAATATTAATATCCACTTTTTTAAATTTAATAAATTTTATCTTTCAAACTGGACTTCATTTTTGGAATCGGAAAATCGAAATTCGCCTAGGGTTAATTATTGGTATTTTTTTGAAAACATTCAATTTTTGATAAACAGTGAAAACACAGGGTTACTATTTAAAAACCTGGTTTTTATTTAAATAATTATTTATGTTATTTAAATTTATTTTAGGTAAAAATTGATATAATACCTATATAATTTCAATTTAATTCATTAGAGTCATTTTATAATAATTTTAGATATATATAAAATATTATTGAACTTTTTACTGTCTTTTACCCACCTCCTATGAGAGTTTGAAATTTTATATAAACTTAATTTTACTGCTTCTATGAATGGAAATTTTGAAAATCCGAGAGTCACGGTTAAAATCAAGGTGTAAAATGTGGTTCAATGAGATAAAAATAATTTTTGGTGAATAGTAACTTTTTTACTTTTATTTACCACGGTTAAAATTAAATTGGGTAATTAAGGGTAAAATTGTATTATTATCACCCTAACACAGTTCCTAATTCTAATGGATAATTTTAATTCGACCAAAAACAACCTTAGGAATAAAATATGACCTTTTTGGTCCACATGGATTATATTATGACATTTAATATAATTTTATTTAAAGAAGAGTAAAAATAGTTAAAATCAATGTTTAATAACTAAAACATTTATAATGTTGGGTTATAAATAAGATAAATTCTACTATAAATATTAATTAGAAACATAAAATGATTTCCTACATAATGGTATTTTATTTATAATTTTTAGAGTTTAAATAATCTAATTTATTTATGACACAATGATGATTCAGTAATTACATTATTAAGGAAATATTAACATAATTGATATTATAAATACCCAAATAAATGTAATTTGATAATTTTTAAGAATTACACTAATTTTATAGGTTAACATGGCATATTTTTATTGATTTTACTATCTTTTTTTGACATAATAATGTAGTTATGAGTTTCAAAAAAATCAATTACCAAATAGTGTCAAAATTGAAATAAAATATTTTTTAAGAAACATATTATATTATTAATTGATATTTTATTACAAAAAATCTAATGTTTGGTAAAATGACATAGATAAGGATATATATATTAATAATGAACGACTTGGGGTTGTTTTAGCTTGTTATAGTATGTTTAATAACCATATAGTGTAAGAAAACAAGATGGCACGGTAAAAGTTAAATTATTTTACTTAGAGTTGAATCTAAATGATAAGGTTAAAATAGTGACCTAAAGTTGTCTATAATCTATTGGTAGAGAGGATATCGAAGTATCCCCAACTTAGCTTCGAAATAAATCAATTTTGAGCTATTAAAAACAGAATATGTCTTTGTAATAAAATAATATTTTAAGTTTTTCCTAAGGTGCCCTCTCCTCCCTTATAAAAGGGAACCTCCTCCATCTCCTCCTCACACCACATTGAGCCATAAATATTGGCCAAACCATGACCATTTCCCTTCTCCACTTCCCTAAAAACATCATATATGTTCGGGTCTTCTTCAATGACCATATTTAGTGCCCTATGAGGAGGTTAAGAAAAGGTGCTTCAAAGAAGAGGTAATGTCTGTTACCGATTCTTTCAACATTATTTCTTCTTCTAATTCTTCTTCATTAGTTATTTCATTATGAAGTAATAACATCAGTATCAATCATATAATGATATGTTATTATAAATATGAAACAACCCTTTTTCACCTTCTACCCATCTTATGGTTGTTTTTGGTCGAATTAAACTTATCCAATAGAATTAAGAAATGTGTTAGGGTAATAATAATACCATTTTTACCCTTAATTACAATTATACCCATTGATATTAACCGTTTCTATCGGATATTCAAAATTCCAATCATAGAAGCGGTAAAATTAAGTTTTATGTAAATTTTCAAACTCTCGTATGTGGTGGGTAAAAGACGGTGAAAAGTGAAATAAAATTTTATATATATATAAAATTATTATAAAATTACTCTAATGAATTACATTGAAATTATATAGGTATTATGTATCAATTTTGACCTTAAATAAATTTAAATAAAATAAATTATTATTTAAATAAAAAGTCCATTTTTAAATAGTAACCCAGTGTTTTAACTGTTCATCAAAAATTGATAGTTTTCAGAAAAATACCAAAAATCCACCTTAGGATAATTTCGATATTCCAAATCCAAAAATGAAGTCCATTTTGAATGATAAAATTTATTAAATTTCAAAAAGTGGATATTACTATTCATAAAGGCTAGTTTTAATATTATTATAATAGCATATCGTTGTTTAGTGAAAACTGGTATTGCGTACAACGCAAGCTATTGAAGAAGGTATTGATTGCGTGTAAAGAAAGCCAAGACAGTGTCCAGTTTAGTGAAAGATATCTTTGATGTTGTATATAACAAAAAAACAAAATATTACTCATAAAAATCATAGGTGTTACACATCATATGTTTAATCCGAGCACCAGTTCAAAAGTTAGAAAATGACGCTCTCATGGTTTCTAAAAGTCCCTGAAAAAAAGTTAAAAAAATTATTAACAGTCACCCTCGACCCGCATTGGTCGCGGTTAGGCTCTACCTATGTGAAACACACCCTAATGAACTCAACGGTACTCTCAGTTAATTACAGTTATTCCATTTTTGGGTTTTCTCACAAGCGGCTCGTGCATACTAAACATATGTCTCTCCTAGGATAACCCCACCTTCTTGAGCACAATAGTTACCACAGATTTCTGACCTGAGTAACCAATTAAATTTTTTTCCAATTTTCCAGGAAAACTGCTTACACTCACTAATTAAGGCTTAACAAAAATTCGACAGGTCATTTCGAGTACTCTGGGCCTCAGAATGGTGCACCGTCAAGTTTTTTGGTCTCCAAATAATTCCATATAATTTATAAAATATATATTTATATAAAATATTTGGGAAATTAAAGAGTTTATTTCATAGAAATTTGTTGAATCATCTTTTGTAACAACCATAAGAAAAAAAATTAAATAAATAAATACCATCTGAAAAAATACATCATTAAAATGATATATAGGTAAAATAAATTCCTAAATAATATTTGAAATTAATTTTAGTTTTCATGATGTTATGACCACACACATAATTTATCAAGACCTCAGTTAAGGGTTATTTGTCCTTGTTTTCAAAGTATATGTGACATGTCTAATAATAAACACCCAAATTTATTTTATATAGTGTTTCCTCATCATTATTAACTTCAATTACAATGAACATAATTCATTTCATGATATTTTAGTTTCTATTTCATATTATCCCTCATATGTTCTTTTGACACATATATTACCATCATTATATGGGTATCTTCTTGACTAAAATTCTTTTCAAGAGTTAAAATGATTCATTTTTAACCATATATATATATAATGGTTCCCTTATCTGCTAAAATTATTTTATAATGACATTCATAATTTTTGGGGAGTTAAATTGATGTATTAATTTCTGTAAAAAATTTAATGAAATTTAGAATAATTATATTATTCTATAGAAAATGAATTTTCATCCATGTCATGATATTTTATTCCAATAATTTTTTTCTTTATTTTTAGGAAACCAATGTTTTTTTATTTCTTTTGACATTAAAATATACCTTGTTCTATTATGAATAATAAACATGGATACTATTTTTGTGTTATTTATATTCGTAAAGGTATTTTAAAATATTAAAAAGTATTTCCATTCCTTCATAATAAAATGTTTTATCTTCTACTCCATATTACTTGATATCCTTCTTGGTCAATTAAATGATATGTTTTCAAAATATTATATTAAAACAAGTTATTTCAAATTATTTCAATTTAGTGTTTTCAGAATGAAATTTTATTGTGATATTAAAATTATTTTTTTGAATATATATGAATATGTTTTCTAGGGAATATTTTATGATTTCCCAGACCGTATAACAATTATAACTAACACATTTAAGTTTCCATGTTAAAAAATGGGGTTCCAATTTATTTTAACTCATTAGAATTTTCAAAATAATATTAATTATACAAATAATTTTTAAAAAAATATTGATTTAGATATTGATTTGTCATATTTAATGTTCATTTTGTTGTCTTGTGTTTTTTATGAAATAATTATTCAGTATTTTTATCTCTTCTCAAATAATGAATCTAAAATAATCATACTGAAATCATAATGTTTTCCTAAAATAATTTCTTGTCTGTTTTAAATGATATTTTTATGTAGATTATAGTATTTCATTTTAATGATAACATTATGATGGATTTTTCAATCATTTCAAAGAAGGGGTTTTATTTCCTTTTTTCATATTTATATTGAAATGATTTATATATTTAGAACTGGTTTCTCAAAAATAAGCCTCTAAATGTTATTATGATATATATTTTTGTATCAACCATTATCATTCTTGAGGAAAATTTTGGTGATACAACGTGGAAATTTTGTGAAAACCATTTTTATTTTCATTCATTCATTTTATTGTGACGAATGAATCAAAATTTCATCACATATATTTTAATGATATATTGAATGATTTTTAATTTATAGAATAAATTTTTTTGTATGATAATGGGTGGGGTCCTACATATCAATGTAACATATTATTTATGGTATTATATCTCTTTTGATTGTGATGAAACAAAATTATTGGATTTATTCATATCATAATGGGAGAGGATGGAATGTTTTTCCAAAAAATTGTCCAATGAAAATCAAAGATTTCTTAATATCTCTATGGGAGGACATTCATTTATTTTTAATTTCATAAATCATAGAGATCCATTTATTTTTCACAATATAATGTGTAATAACCCATGATTTTAATAAATAATTTTCCATAATTAAATATCTTATCAGTAGATTGTCTTTTAAACAACTCCAAATTAAAATATTCTAAAAAAATGGATTACAAAAAAGTAACAATAATAAAATCAATTATACATAAAAATATTGTAATCAATTACAAATTCATAATAAATAATATTTAAAAATCAAAAAGATTAAATAATATATTTTTCAATAAAATAATTTTTTAATATTTTATGTTCTATTAATAACTAAATATATTAATTTCCTAATATCAATTAGATAAAAATATTATCTTATTTGATTTGTAATTTTGAAAATATTTTTTTTAGGAATTTTAAAAAAATTTCTTAAATAGTATATTTTTTGTTATATAGTGAAAAATATAATTTTTCAAAAAACCACAAATTTTGAAAGCTTTTTATTACATAAGAAGTTAATCTATTTTTATAAAAACATTTCATTGATTGAAAATTTATTGTATTAGTTAAATTAATTATTTTGAATTAATATGAATATGTTTAACTATTTTTGACATATGAAATATTCAAAAATAAAAGAAGGTTTTTGGGTCATTATTTTAATTAAATATTATTTGGAAAGACAACTATTTTTATTATTTTAATATCAAAATAAGAATTTTTTAGTTCAATAATATATAAATTTGGTTCCATGAAATCATATTCATTAATAATATCATTCTACATTTATATTTTAATATCAATATATATATTTTTAAAAAAATTTATGTTATACATGTGCTAATTTTATAATTAAATTTTATTACAAATTCAACTTTTAGTTTATAAATAATATTAATTAATTAGAGTAAATAGGTACAAACCTTGCAATGTTAACCTTTTTTTTATGAATTGTATTTAAATATCTTAGGGAAAAAATTGTTACCATAATAAAATAAGAGATGATAAAAGAAATAATTCAAAGACTAAATGAAATAGAAAATATGTATATAAAATATTTAAAAATGGGAAGTTTAGTGATGATAGAATTTATTTATTTCCCATTCAATTATTATTAATTATTGAGTCTGCATGACTTGTTAAATAATTTATCCCTTTATATTAAGGTGAAATATTAAAAAAATTACATCCACATGAGTCACTCACTACCCCTTAAAGACCACTCAATGAATTTTGTTACCACCTAAAAATCATAAAATTACCCATTATTTATAATCATATTCTATTTAATTTAGAATTTGGAAACAATATATTTTTATATATCCTTTATTTTCTAAAGAATCCTCCTTAGAAAATAAAAATATTTCCACACGAGTACACTTTTTTTCTATTAAAAAATTTTATTTCTATCCCACACTACCAAAAATAATTTTTTAATTATTATATAATGAAAGAAATATATATTTATATAATTGATTTTATTTTTTAAAATAAAAAAACTATTATCCTCTTTCCCTTTTTTATTTATAAAAAATGAAACATTCTTTCATGTACTTCTCAAACTACCGAATCTATGAAACAATGTCTTCAATTTTTTCACCAAATTCCATTAATTTGTGATTACAACTATGAAATTGAGGAAAAAATTAAAAATATTAAATTTAATTCTGATTATTAAGTGATAAAATTTCATCCCCCTTAATTACCTCTCATTATTTATATAATGGAAAAGATAACTATGGGTTGTGTAGACTAATACCTCTACAAAGTATGATATCTTGTTTTATAGATGGTTCATTATTATTTCATAAAACCTCTTAAAATATTAATCATGTACATAAAATTATCTAAATAATAACATTATTCTTTTTTTTATTGATATTATAACAAAATAAACCTTTTCAATAATCAAATTCAACCACAAATTAGGGTATCATAAAGTTAGGGTCGATCAAACCACCTACTTGAACAGTCCAATAAAATAATGTCATGAATAAATTTGAGAAAATAATTACTAATTTTATATGATATAAATAATTAATGAATTTATTTATGTTTTAGATGTTTATATTAATATTAATCTCATTGATTAATATTCCATGTGCATTGGTTTTGAAACACTAAAACATGATCATCAAAAAATAAAACTCTACAGATCATTACATTAACTAACATAGAATAAAATTATAACATTAGAAATAATTTTTAAGGAAAAATTCACATACCTTATATTTTCTAAGAATTATGAAATTTTGGTGATGATATAATTACGTCAACTCTATTACAATACCAGATCAAAACAGTCTTTATTAAACACACATGATACAAAAAAAAGATAATAACCAGCTAGCATGCATATAGAGATTAATAAATACTAATGTTTATAAAAATTTTGGGATTTTAATTGGCCAATATAATAGTTGATTAGGATAGATATGTTTCTTATAAATGAGGATAGATTGTGACAAACTATGATGAAATTAAATATATGAGTTTCACTGACTCAATTTTAGATTCATTTTGCCATAGTCATTATTACATTAATATAATTTTTATTATTTATTTTATCCTACAATTTCTTTATTTTATTTGGAATTTTATATGTTCCTATACATATATTAAATCAAATCATAAATATAATTTTCAATTATATTTTTTATAAAAATATAAGTATAATTTTTCTAATAATAACTCTAACAATTACCTATGAAAATTCTCTTCTATAACCATTTTTTTCTATTAAAAGTGTATTATTTATTGAAATATATGTATGTTTTCTCTTATGTATTCATTAAATATATCATTACATATTTTATCAAATATATGTATTCCAACATTTCAATGATATGGTTTTAATTTTAAAATTTCTAAAAATCTTAATAATGGAATTTATTTTTATTATTTTAAAATAAACATTTTTACAGTTTTATTTTTTTATATATATAAGGATTATTTATATTGAAATATTCATAATATTATAGTCAAATTTATTCTCTTTAAATTATAATTTTAGTTAATATTTTAATATATAGATTATATTTTTTTTATAATGTCAAAAAGATTTTTTGAAATGTTCTGTACTTTCACAAACATTATTACTTGTAGATTTATCTGTCATTAAGTACTGTTTTTATAGAATCATTTATTTTATTATGATACTATTACATTTTAAATCTTGTTATTTGGATATCTAATTATTTATCTTGTTTATGTTATGTGAATTTTTTTTTAAAATAATAATAAATTCATTGTTTTTTAAATGGGTTCTTTTAGAAACGATGATGACAGATTTTGTGTGTCACACATAAATATTATTGATGGATGGTGGGGTACAATATTTTCTTCTAATGAATTGGTTTAATTTTATATTTACTCAAATATTCTATCATGAATATAATTATTTTATTCACACATATGAGGGTATAATGGGATTTCTCATATTTTGAATATTATAAATATTTTCATTTTCCTATGGGCTTGGTCATAATGAATTTATCATAATGGTTTCCCTATTCCAATGTTTTTGAATCATTTCAAGGGTTTTTAATATGTTATTTGAATATAATATATGATTTTATCATTGAATATATTACATGATTTTATGTTAAGTGTTGTATTTAAAATATTATTCACTTTCATGTTGTAGGATTATGTTCTATAATTATTGAGATGTATTCTTGGAAATTAAAAAATTTTATTCTTAATTAATGTGATTTTGATGATATTTTGTTTCTATACAGTATTTTCTGATTATCATTGATGGATTCATGATATTTTAATATGATATTTATCCCTCCTCAATTTATACATTATATTTTTTATTAGATATATTATGATATGTTTTTCATTACTGTGTTTTCAATCTCACCCATTTACTATGTTTTCTTGGTATACGTTATGAAGATGATTATATCAGGTCAGTATTCTATAAATGGTATAATGGATTATTATTAAGGATTAATATTTAAAAGTGTGGGAAAATTGTTTTTTACATTGAGTATCTCATAGACATTAAACTTTTCTGTCCTTTTATTAGGTGCATGTTGGTTAGATGTATTATGTAAATCATAGAATTATTTTATTATTTATATTATATTTATATTGGGTTTCTATATAAATTGTGGAATATTTTTTATTTGTTCACATAATTATGTGTATAAATTAATGGATTTATTCACAATATATGGGGGTCATTCTTGAATTTTTCTATAAAATAATTAGTTGAGAAACATGTATTTGTTCACAATAATATTTCGTATGCTAATGTATGTTCCCCAATTCATTCTTATGATATGATTCAATGAAATACCATTTTTTCAAAGATTTTTCTTTAGGGAACCTATTTATTTTTTATCAATATTTTTCTAGGGTATATGTTTTTTTATTTGAGATTACAAGTCATTCCATAATGAAATGTGGATAACTCTTATTATTTCATGTTCATTTTAATAACATCTTTCACAAATATTAATGTTTTCTCATATGTCCATGATTTATCCATTTATAAAATGTTGATATTTTTTCCATTTACTATGTATTTTCGATCACTCCATTCATAGAATTCCATTCCACAATTTAAATATAAGATTTTACCATATTTTATATCTATAAGGGATTTAAGGGTGGCTTAATTATAGCGATATATTAAAAAGTTACGTATAAAATATTTCCTAGGAAACAATTAATTGAATATTCTAAACCCTATTTTCTTCTTATTATTTGAATATTTTGAGTTGTAATGCTTATGATATGAAGGTGAAATTAATTAGTGGTCTCTAAATCTTACATCCTAAAACCTTATATCAAACCATGTATTTTAAGAATATGTTTTAGAAAAAAATCCAGGAGTGTACCTCTAGGAATCCTTATATAAACTATGTCAATATAAATTTATTATGATAATAGAAAAATACACATCCAATGATGAAATTTATTTTTTGTTGGGGATATAACACCATGAGATTTTATAATGTATTTTTATTTTAAGTAAAATGCTTAATAGCTTGAAACAAACACAAAACCAAACATAAACGCGAAAAAAATAATTATGTAAGAATAATCCTTCAATAATGTAATAAATGTTATTAAATTATTAATATTTTATTTTATTATTAAATTTTGAGTGATGAAATTTAGGGGTATGAAAATAACTACATAATGTGATATGATTAAAGTAATTCAATGTTATAATGAGATATTTTGTAAAGAACTATTTTTCAAATAAGGTTTATTTTGATAAGATAATTAATTTTAAAGTAATTTTTTATTTGAAGTAATATAACACGAATAAATTAATTAGAATTGTTATGATATTAAATTATAAGTACATGATGTATAAAAATGTCAATTTTCTGTTTAAAATATTTTATCATTATAATTCATACATTACATTCCAACATAAATTTATATAAATCATAATTTCTTCGTGATAAATAGAAATTTATTTTTTAATTAGACATTTTAATATACACTTTGGGGTGAATTTTTAGAATTTTTATTAAATGTTTGGTTTTAGGGTGAATGGTAATATGTATAACATTACAAAATACTATATATTTTATAACATCAATCTGATATATTAAATTAATGGAATTTTATTGAAACATTCTTTAGTGTCTGAAAATAAATTAATTATGTTAATGAAATCATTTAAAAAATTTTTGTTGAATTTGTAGACAAATCTCTTTTATTTTAGAACAAAAGTGATGTTTTATTATTTTAATGGAAATATTATTGAAAATATTTTTTATTTAAGTAATTTCAACGTAACATTTTTGTTTGGATTTATTATTATATAATATAACTCTCAAGTAATATTAATAAACCAATAAATGTTATTATAATAAACTCTATACATGGATTAGGTGTAAGATAATTTTTTAATACTGAATTTTCTATAAAAAAAATTTCATTGTGTTTTTCATAATTATATTAATATTAGATTTGAAAACCACTAGTAATTTAATATTGTATAATAAATTCAATATTTTAAATCAAAATATTAAAATTATTCTAAAATTATAATATCATTTTAATTGACAATGAGCAGTTACCATGGATATTGTTTCTCACCATTGTTAGAGATAAAATGGTTAAAAAAGAGAGGGGGATAAAATAATATATAAGGCCTAAAATATCAACAAAACATATCTAAATATGATTGTATATGTTTATATAACCCATAAATTATCATATATTTAAAATTGTTCCATTTATTTTGACACCCTAGGAAAATGTATTTATTATATATTCAATTTTATAAGTATTTAAAAGAGAATAAGAATCCTCACTTATAATGGTCAGCCCAAACCCCACACTATGGGAAAATAAGGTTATCCTCGTAGGAATCCAAAAAAACAAGGGTCTATGACATCCCTATACAAATGTTTTTTGTGAAATATGGGAATATGTTTTACCATATTTTATTCAATAATAATATCCTATACCTATGGTTCTTAACAAACTGTGGGTATAGGTCATCCATATACCCATAATTATTGATCAATGTGGTAATTGGTTTATTGATTTTTTTTCAAGAAGTATTGATACCCATAGTTCTCTTAAAGTTGTGTATATAGGTCACTCATATATCCATGTGTTGTTGGAGAATGGTAATGTCAATTGGAGTATGATCATAATATTCTGGGATCAAATCCAAGTGGTTGATTTTCTTAATAAGGACATATTCCCATTGTTTGGTCAAACCATAGGTTTAGGTTATCCCATTATTTTTCAATAATAATAATTGTAATAAATAAATTAATATAAATAATTTAATATATATATATATATTGGATATAAGAAGAAAAACCATGTTGTAGGATAATGGTAATTTCATTAGAGTGTATGTGGAAGGTTCTAGATTCAAATACCCACAAATTATTTTTTTAATAATTTCCTATACCCACAAACTGACCAAACCATGGTTATAGGTTTTTCCATTGAAATTAACTATACCAAAGTTTTATAAAATGTGGGTATTGGTAGCATAGAAACATTTTTTGGTCAAACCATGTGTATAGTTTTATCTCAACATCTCAAACAACCATGGTTTGATAAATTGTTGGTAAAACTTATGCCCACAATTTTTGGGCTATACACAGTGTTTTGAATAATGGTTATATGTAATTATTCAAAACCATTAGATCAATTTTAATGCAACTAATATAATGAAATCAGTATATCTAATTTATATAAATATTTTATGTTAATGGAAGTACCACATTCTATATTTTATCCGTCCATTCAAAAATGATAACATCACTCATGTATATGTATAGACTACCACCTCTAAGAAGAATCATATTTCATTTTTATTCACTACATAACATATATGGTTTTATATATATATTTAATGAATATATATGATATTTCTGAAATAATTAACGTTCCAGAAAGATATATAATTGTCTACCTTCCTCAATTTCCATATGTCAAATAGTGAAAATGTCATGCATGCATATGTACAGACTAATGACTCCATGAATGACATATTTTATTTATCAAAATGTCCTTAAAAGGATTGTTTTATATTTTTATATAATTTATAAATATATTATATAGTACATGATTATTATTATATTGGTTTTGAAACCATGAATTAGTTGGAAGGAAGAAAGACACCATATCCGGACCCTCCATTAAAAATTATGTAATCTAGTAAATTTTATTAGAATACACATTCTTACACTGCCAAATATCTTATAATTTCACATTTTAATATAATTATGACATAATTTATACATATCAACAAACAATAATAAAAATTTGGAAATACTATAATAATATCCATTTCTTCTATAATACAAAAGTATCTAAAAAACATGAAATATTTTCATGAACAATCCTCACAATATTCATGTTGGATTCTTCTTTTCGCTTAACAATCCATAAACCCTATAATTTTTTTTAAAACTTGTGACGATCACAATAATATCATTTTATGAAATCATCAAAAGTAAATAGTTGTTTCACGAATATATATAAGCATATTAAATCATTTTCAAATAGACATACTTTTCCCCCATAATGTATCATATACATAACTTGTGAAAAAATTACACATCCATCAAATATAGAAAACATAGATGGACCATTATGGTAACATAATGAATTACATACATAAGACTATAAACCTAAAAACTGTGATATGATTTTTAAATTGTACAAATATGTTATAATGTAACCCTCATGGCTATATTATTATGTAATCCTTAAGGCTACCATATGGTGTAACTATTATGGTTACATTGGGAATAACCATTATGGGCCACTTCATAAAAATCATAACCAAATAATTAGAGGGAGATATAGGTCACACAATTCATCATAATCAATTCCCAATATCCTCTATACAATCATTATACATGAACAAGTGCATCATAGAAACATATATTTTCCAAATCACTTATTATAAAAAGTGTACTACACAATTAAAAAGGAAATTATTTTTTGAGTAAATAAACAAGTAATATTTTAAACAAGAACATATGATGATTACGGAATCATAAAAATGGGATATTCCTTTTATTTTTGATATTTTAAAAAGAAATTTTTTTTGAAAGTTTGTACAAAGAGACATTAAAGAGGATTTTAAATTGAAAGTCCCTTACATTGGGTTTGACTTCCATCTAAAGTGTTAAAAAAATCCTATATAATTGTTTAAAAAGTGTTATTAATTTATTATATAACTATATTAATATTATAATACATTATATTATCTTTCTATAACATATTTCCCCCCATTTATTGATGATATCTTGTTTTTTTATTGTTTTTGTTGAGTTTATTTCAGGGTTTCCATCATTGATTCGTTATTGATTTTCATTTATAATGAAATAAATAAATAGAAGTGGAAGTAAATGAAAATAAAATTTTTCTATAATTTTATATTATACTATATATTATTTTGTTTTTTATATGAGGATGATTCGTTGGATAAAACACTAATCATAATGATTTAATTTATCTTGGTGGCTTTTTCAACCATCACAAATAAATATCACTTTTTTGAATATCTTGTTTATATATTGGTTCTATAATAATTCATAATATATAATATAAATAATATAATATTTTTTAACTATAAAAATGGTTTTATGACTATCCTGGAAGGCATTAATGGAAAATGAATACAATTTTTCCACTATGAGGGAAAATCGACATATCACATCAGATGTTTTAATTTTTTAGACTAAAAGGATGGGAAGATATATTTGAAGATGGATATTAAAATACTAATATAAAATTTATATATATAAAAGATAATGGATTTATAATTTCACTTAGATGAGGTCATGTGAGTAGATAATAAGAAAAAAAAGAAGTTTTAAAAAAAGAAAACTAGAGAATTTTACCTCTTGAACTTCTTCTCGTTGAGAACCACCTTCGGGAACTTGTTTAAAATTGTTTTTAGAGAAATAGTAACTGGACATAGGGAATAGTCCTAGGAATGGAATTTTGTATAAATTAATCAACATACAAGGCTTTGAAGGTGGGAGGGGAAGAGGTGGTGTGGGTGGTCATTATAATGGAGAAGAGTTGTGTTAGTTTATTGTTTTATTCAGTAGATTATTATTTTAGATGAATAATTTGAGTAGTTATGATTAAATTAATACATATAGTAATGGTTTAATTATTGTTTAATATTATAGTGTTAGATCATACATACATCTTCAAGGACTCAGTAATTCATTTATTTTTTAAATACCGTAAATTATTGTACTTTACTATTCACAAAAAGAATTCACATATTTTAGAAAAATTGCAAAAAATCACCCCAAACATTTTCTGAGGATTAGAATTAAAAAATTGACACCTTATTTTTTTAAATAAATTTCTAAATATGATAAAACTACAGACTAAATGAAATCATCATTTATTTGAATAATAATGATTTAAAAATTATAACTGATTTTATAATACTTTTAAAAAATAGTTAAGTCCTCAAAAAATTATATAATAATAATAAGAAAACAAAATATATATTTACGCATCTATTTTATGAAGATAAATTTTATTTTAAATAATTATTTTAAAAATATAATATTAAATAATAATTTTTATGTCAAAAAATACCAAAACTTAATTTATCATTTTCAAAATATTTATTTACTTATTATAGTATATAAATATATCATATTTTCACTTATAAGATATATAAATTTTACTTATACAATAATAGGTGTGGTATATATTGCATTTTTATTTACTCCTTAATTTCTATAAATACCACTTATATTATTATTATTTTTATTATGAATATAACTATTAAATTCCAAAATGAAAAAAATTAATTTATATGTAAATTGGTTGTTGAATTCTCCCATACTTTTGAAAATTTAATCCTCACATTTTTTATTCACTTATTAAACATGTGAGGTTTCCTTTTACTGATAGAATTTTTAGTTTCTCATGTTGTTGTTCAACTATGTGGTTTCTCCAAAATACCTTAACCCAATGAATTACCATATTCTGAAATAATTTCTCCGTATAATCATGAATCTAAACAGGTTTCCACTTAATAAGAATGGTTCTCTTTTAGAAAAACTACTTCTGCGCTCAATACATAAGTTAAATCTGGTACATACTATATTAAACTAAAATCATGAATAACATTTGGTACCTAAGATAAAATTGGATGCAAAACTACTCAGAAAGCAATTTGACCAATATTCTCTAGGATTTCATAAATTCCAAGGAACTATGGACATAAAACACATTTCATACCAAAACACTAAAATATTTATCAATGTGATATTTTAAAGAAAACATGATCACCTTCCTTGATAGAAAATTATATCCTTCTATTATATATATAAATAATTTACTGCTCTGAGTTGTCTTCATATGTTACTATATCATATTCACTTTCTCATCCCCTTCCACTACTAATTATTTTCCGACCAACTTTCTTTCCATTACAACATCCCAAATTTCTAGAGTTTTGAACTACTTTCTATGTAACACCTTAAAATTTGACATCAATATAGTGGAATGAAATGTATTTTTATATTAAAACTAAACAAAAGAAATATGTTGATCCCAACCTCGATGGAAGTCCATTGAATAATCATGTAACGAGATTTCCGATTTCAGAATTATTCACTCTATCTATCTATCATATTGAGGATGACAGGAAATGATGAAATTTAATTCAGTTTTTGATCACCTGTGAAAGCCTTTAAAAAATTTAGAAGTGAACCTAAGATAAAGATTTCAAATAAAATAGGGAAAAAATCTAAGTAACATGATAATAACATTGAGGTATATTCAAGAAAATTGATCTAGAGAAATCATGACATAAATAGGATTTAAATGATTACATTTTGTTTGTTGATCAGCAATATCAAAAAACTCATTTTTACCTCAAGATGTTTTTGGAATCCCAACCAAAATTTCACGGGATGTATTTTCTGATTATCATTTTGGTACATTCAAAGGCTAAAGCAACCCCATTGAAAGTTGTTTCACTACATTAACATACTAAAAAGTAAAATATTTCATTATAAAATTAGTAATATCTATTTTTACTCCATCCCCCCAATAATTCACCCATATTAATCTGTATGTCTTACTGCTTCTGGGGTGAACTAGTAATACAGTACTATAATATTCACAAAAAAATTCGTTCTTCATCAATGAAACACAAGGCACACATAATATCCTGCCAAATATCAATATACAATATTTATCAACCATAAATTCAGGAAATTTACCTCCCTTGAAAAACCCTACAATTCTATGTAACTGAAATTATTCCTTTCATTCATTTATAATTATATCTAATAGAGAGGACTGCACTGACACCTGAAAGAAAACAGAAGAATTTCTTACACCAATAACATCAAATCTGAAATTTATCAAATCATTGCTCAATAGTTTATGTTCAAAACCTAACAAGGATAATATAAATTGATTTTTTTGACAGAATGAATCGAACAAATTCTTTTCTTTTCTAGGATGCTAATTGACTGTTAAATGATTCTAATTTATTAGTTAAATCCATCTTCCATAACTCATGTTCAATTCCATCTAAGTCAATATTTACTTAAAATTTTAATGGCAGGTATATATTTCACATTTGGATCCATAAAAATGATATATTTTTATTTTTAAATAAGAATCCACATCTCATTATTCTAAATCATGTGTGGTATAATATAATCCACGAGGCTTTAGATTTCATGAAGAATAATTAATTACCTTATCATTCTAAATCAGAATATAAACACGTCTATTTAGTGAAGAATCACTATATATTAACCAATCTCAATTTCTAGAAGGAACATCCAAAACTAGAGAATTCACGATTCATATTATTAGTTCTTAAAAACAAGCATCACTATCTTCTGTCCAAATAAATTTAACAAATTTTCATGTAAACATAGTTAACGAGATAGATAATTGTTCAATGTTTTTAATAAACCATAAATAATATCCTACTAATCCATTAAAACTAAAAATTTATCTACCATTTATTTGTCTTGGACATTCATCAATCACTTTTTTTGGCAAGATCACTTGTTTTTTCATCATTATTTATAATGATCCCATGAAAAGCAATCTATTTCTACCCAAAATCTCATTTTCTAAATTTCATGAATAAATTATTTTTTATGTGTTTTTAGAACAATATGGTGATGTTTTTCATGATCCTTTAATCATTTTGAATAAACCAAATATCCTGAAGAAAACCAAAAAAATAAATCCAATTATTTATATTAGGTTCTATTAATAATATCTGCTAATACAATAGGGGAAATTGTCAAACCAATGGTCATAATAAGAAAATCATTATTATCATATCTATTATGGAACACCGTTTTAGGAAATTCATTCCCTTTCTCCTTTAGTTAAACGTACATGGATCTCAAGTCAATCATGTAATAATATTGGGCTCACTATATATAAAAAAAAATATCATCAATATGTGAAGGTATATACTTATTCATAAAATTAAATTGTTTAAATGATTTATAATTAATTCAATGTCTCAAGAACCATCATTCATTTTATATAAAAAATTGGAGCACCCCACATGGAAGTGCTAGGATGAATGAAACCATTATCAAACAACTCTGGTGACTTCTATGTCAATTCTAAAAGATCCACTAGATCCACTCAATACAGGGAGTTTAGATTATCTTGGTAATAAGATCTATGTCAATATTACATTAATCTTCTTATTCAGATATAACACTTGGATACTCATAAAGAAAAACATCTATGTATTAATTTACCACTAGTACATCATTAATCTAAATAGTTCCCTTTTTTAGAAAATATGTTCAAGATCACCTTCATTTTAATATTTTAATTTTTTTATTGTTTCTTGAAATGTTATTAATGGTATATTTCCATTCATGTATACAAATAAAAACCCTTTTTGGGAAAAATATTTATCTCTATAGTCAGTCTACATAAGTTAAATAGAAATCTAATTATAACATAAATTAACCTCAAACACTAATAAGGAGAAAACTAAAAGGCTTGATGTTAATTTATTTCCATTCAAAAAAAATTTGTTATAATACCTTTTTTCCTTAATATTTCCCCCATATTGTTTTATCCATATGTTCTAATTTCATTTATTGAGAATATATTTCCAATTTAATAGAAACGATTACAAAAATAATGCAATGTGTATACCTTATATCAATGAATAAATTATAAAAATATAAATAAAAATACAATTTACATGATACCACTTCATTGGATGTCCGAATATCTTATGGCATAGTTAAAAAATATATCTCAACACCTTTATTCTTATAATCTAGAAATTTTCCATCATTCAGATCATTATTTGGGAAGGTATTTTCGAAATTCAATATCTCATCACATTTGACAGACATTAAAGAGTTATTATCAGAAATAAATGTACCAATTTAAAGATCCTTTTGAATGCAATAATAGGCCCTATATCTGAACATAACACTTCAAAAACACTTCCTGGATTTGTTAAGGCATTCCCAAGGGTTATTTTCTAGAGTTTCCACATAAAAGAAAATAGAATTTGTTTAACCTCGTGTTGTTTATTGATTCATACCAATTTAATTCCCAAGGGACCATTTATTCTAATTCTTTAAAAGTACAAGTGATCATAAAAAAATAAATTTATACCTTTTCGGGAATTGGAAGAGTCTGTCATAACTTTTGAATTCATAAGAGACCAATTCCCATGGATATCATAGGTTCAATCCATTGTATAAAAATTTATTTTACTATCACTACCCAAAATGATATTTGGATATCACCACGAAAATTGACTAATGTCTTCGTCATATAAACCCACTTAATCATCCTTTATTTTTTGAAATTATAGGAATAACATTTAAATCCTCTATCAAACAACTTTATAAAAATATTTTTCAAAAAAAATATCCTTAAATACATCCCATTATATGGCACCAATCTCCTTGGTATCCCAAATATTCATTATTATTGACCACCAATGGTTTGATTTAACATGATAAATAAATATTTAAATACTAAAATTTTGATTATTTATACACTCCATGACATCTAATATCATGTCAAGGGCTGTAATCCACTATTCATCGACTATTGAGTTAGAATATACATTAAATGATGGAGGGTGTTACCTCATATAATTTTCTACTATCGTCATATTCCTTGGGAGTGCCTCTAGTTGTTCTATTGGATTGATGACAGAAACATTTATATCCTAATTCTACTGAGAAATTACTATCACATGTGGCTCAGCACCAATTCCAACTATTCTATGTTGTAGATTCATAATGGTATCATTCTTTATGTGCCTTCTAAATTAGTTTCTATTTTTCTTTTTTGGAAAACCATTTTGAACAAACATAACTTTGTTGAATAATCACAGAAATATTTAAATGATATATAATTTAAATATAGTCATCTGGTAGAAAATATTTATGGTATTATATAATCATCATCCTAACCACTAATGTTATCTAAACCATTCTCTAATACCAACTAAAAAAACCCGCCTTAAACATTACATAATCATATAAATTCTTTTATGAATTAACATTCTTTCATTAGCTACCATATTATAAATTTAGAGTTTAATATAAATATGGAATAATTTATACATATCATCCCACAAGAATACAAAGTGGGTACTACTAAAATTGTATCCATTTTATTCATAATATAAATTTTTTAACAAAAACTAAAATATTGTGATGTCTAGACCCGAGAACCACTAAATGGTGCCCCAGGCTAGTTGGCCACATGACCTCATGGGTGCCTCCCTATATGCTAGATTGTGCCGACCAGTAACGGTTTTATGGTAACACAGTATTGGGTATACTATACAATATTTTATTAGAATAAAACACAAGTGGAAGTGAATAACAATAACCAAGAAGGGAAACATATAAATAACCCTAACAAAAACTTGACATCTAATATTCTAAACCAGAAAATACAATACTCAACTGAAATGTAAATCATTCTATGGAAATGAAAGTTTCAAGTGTCTATTATGAATGAAAATGTAAAGAAACAACCAATCCAAAATGGGTCCCATTCCACATCTAGTTACCGCTCCCATGATCTAATCCGAAACATCAACCTATCTCAATGCCTTGCTCTGATACTTTCCTAAAATAACAATGTTTACTCATTTGTCGATCTAGAGGCCTAAATAGGGTTTTATTATAACACTGTTGCCCAACACCAATGATGTCTAAAATGAGTCCATTCAAAATATTTTTCATGAAATTTTATGAATAAATAAATACAATGCCTAATATAAATAGTTATCACATTGTCATTTAATCTTAAATAAACACATTTGGCCATGTTTCAATTCATGTTTCCTAATGGAATCATCATTCATAATTATCCTTCATTTATTGTAGGTTTTCATTCCTAGAACTAGAAATATTGCATGAATCATCATTCATTATTATCATTCATTTGGTGTAGGTTGTCATGATTAGAACCATCATCTCGTTGAGTGTCAGTCAACATGCCTAGAAATTATATTATCATTCTTCGTAGGTTGTCAGGACTAACACCCCATAATATCATGATTGGATAAATATTGGTGTGGAACACCATGTCCATGTCCCAACTTCTAATTGGTCTAGAACTCCATGTCTAGCACCAAAAAAATCTCATTCATTTAATCATACATTTATTCACAATAATATTAAACATTATTCCATTACTAATCCAATTATAAGTTAAACTTTTCAAATTCAATTAGTTAATTCAACAATTATGTAAGCACGTAACCCATTATATAATTCATCCATTAATTCCTCAATCATCACAAATATCATTTAATAATTAATTATTCACAATTAATTATCTATATCCAATCTCAACATATCATAATAAATTATCTCAATTAATTATATTTGATCACATCTTGGATGATAATTAATTCTCTCAATTAATTTTATTTGTTCGACATCTTATTTCTCACAATTAATTATCTTACAAAGACAACATAATTATTTCATCATTAATTCCCCCAATTTAATTAGCTTAAATCAAAAATTCAAAATCTCAAATACATGATCCGAAACCATAATATATTTCCAAAGTATTTATTTGGGTAACCCCATTCATTTAATTTGTGACTCAAGTCTCAATTAATCACTGGAGAAACTCCATTCAATTCCATGTATCTAATTACACCAGTTAAGAAATATTCATCAAGAGTATTTAGAAAAATAATCATAAATGCATTCAAATATCTAAATCATGACTATGGAAATTCGATATAGACCACCTACCTCAGTTTCTTGATGGATGTTAGCCTAATAGAAATCCCCAAAATTAGAGCTGCACAACATCGTAGATCAAGCTCTAGATCTAAATCCCTAAAACCAAAATTAAGGTCAGGGTGTCATGATCATGACAATATATATGTATATCAACAATCCTAGATCTAAATCTCCACCAAATGGTTTAGAACCCTGGAAATGGTGGATATCTTCCCAAATCTGTTTCAAGAGTGTAAACACCACTTCTATAGAAACCAGAGTCATCCTTTCTTGACTCGGTTGAACTACTACATGCATTTGAATCAGAAAAGTCATTTTCTTCTTCTGTACACTTGACCCATGTACCAACGGACTCTGTGATTTCCTACTCAATTCATCATCTTCACTATTCCCCTTCCTTAGTGTGTATGCTAGTTCAAAATCAAGGGACAACGTATACTCCACCAATCATCAATGTCGATGGTTCAAGTCATGCTGTGAAAAGATATACTTCATGATTTTGAGATTCATAAAAAGAGTAATCTTTTCACCCAAAAATATAGTATTTCCAACAATTAAGAGTGTAAACCACAACTGATAACTTGATTTCATTCTTAGGGTAATTCCTTTCATGTTCCCTCAACTGTTGATACCCATAAGCAACGAATTTATCCACTTTCATCAACACAACTATGAGTCTGACCCTAGAAGAATCACAATACACCATGTACTCCTTACCAGACATAGGTAAGATCAAAATTGGTGCTTATGTCAAGCGCTTATTCTACTCCTAGAAATAATTCTCAGATGCTTCTATCCAAACATACTTTATCCATTTCATTTTCCAACCTATAATCAATTTTTCCCATGGGAAAATATATGGATGAACCGCTTGTAATAATCATCTAAAACCAAAAAGTTTCAGATATCAAAAACAATATAGGGATATTCCCAAGATGTCATTGCATGCACCTTTTTAGGGTCAAATTCCAAACATTTATCCGGGATGATGAGACCCAATAATTGTACCTTGTTAATCAAAATTTCCATTTAGATAGAATGGAAGATAGTTGATGCTATGTTAGTGTACTCATGCTGATTTAAAGATGTTGGGAATGATTTCTCTGAGTATTTCATTAAACAAAGACGTTTTCACCAAACACCACCACAAACTGATCAATGTATTGGTGAAAGATACTATTCATCAATGATATAAACACTACAAGAGCATTTTTCAACCCAAAAAGCATTACGAAAAACTAATAAAGGCCTAAGTTACCTAGGAATGTATTTATTGGTATATCAGAAGTACAAAATCCCACATGATGATACCCAGATCATAGATCGATATTTGAGAATACAGAAGCCCTCTTTAGTTGGTCAAAAAAATCATCAACACACAGAAGAAGATATAGGTTCATTAGAGTCATTTTATTCAAATTCCGATAATCAACACACAAGGGTAAATACCTATAGGCCTTCGTTGGAAGCAAAATAGTTGATCCTGATGGTGATGTACATGGGCAGATAGACCCATTATCCTCCAAATCATAGAACTTTGTTTTTAACTCTGGATGCTCAGTCGGTTCCTTTTAATAATATGGAATAAATACCGGCTCAACCCCCGACAAGAGATCAATAGTGAATTCCAAATCTCTATTAGTTGGAAACCGTGATAGGTCTTCAGGAATGAAATCCAGAAATAGTTATACAATTGGAGGAATGACATCTTTCCTACCACTCCCATCATCTTAAAAATGACTACCAACATATGTTGTGGGATCTCCCAATTAATGAGTAATTGACCCAACTCTACCATCATTGATATCCCATTTTCCACATTGAACATACTAGTCACATTCAAGAGATACATAGGTCACTATACTATGATAAATATCTATGTGCGCTTTGTATGTGACTAGACTGTCCATACCTATAATCAGGTCGATGTTCGTTATATCATGGATGTGGATGTCCCAAAGGAAACAAAACACTCTGATATCTATCAAGAATAACTTACATAAACTGATATCGCTAGAAAATTTTCACAACGATGTATCGATATTCATCACCCCACATATATACTCTACCTCCATACTCAAGACATTAAAAATATTTGAAGATGTAATGGAATGAGTGGAACTAGTATCAAACAAGGATGTAGCTAATGTTTAATAAACTATAATAGTAACTCTCACTTTCAATAGACTAGCCTCACTCTCCAAAAGTGTAAGTTGCACTATATGTAACTTTCCTTCCCTTATTCCCTGTGGTTTCATCTGACTCCCCTAAGTATCCCCACTATACTAATACAGGGGGTTAATTTTTTGAGACACCACACCAATCTCCTCTATCTCTTCTCCACGTAGAACTCAAGCTACCTAAACTATATGGTTTAAAAGTCCCCCATCCAAAACTTTTACATTGAGTAGCTTATACCTCAACACTAGACTATCGCTACTTCCTACAGAACTCTTGTATGTTTCCCATCTTTCCACAAAACTGGCACTACACTGGTGTATAAGGACAATGTCCACTGTAATGTCCCTTCCTACCGGACTACTGGAAAAGTACCTAAGAAATAACTAGTGCAACTATTCCACCTGGAAGTCCATATTTCTTTACACTGCCCTAACTAATATTCTCATAGCAGCACATCCTTCTCCCAGAAGTCGCATTCCCTGATCCTCCAGTGATAGCTACTTGTCTAGTACTGGAAGCCTTTATAACAACACTACTTTTTATTAAACACTTAATCATTATTTATTACATAAAACTTTCACTTGATAAAACATAAAATATATAGGGGTCTAGTGTCTTTGGGGGCTTAAGAACATTAACTAACATATTCAAACATAAAATACATATCTTTATTAAAAACATCCTTTACATGACTACTACATTCCCTTATACATAGCATTTCATGGGATAACCTGAGGATATGTATATGAATAGGGTGAGCTATAAAGCCTAATAAGCGAGTATAAAATTCATAAAATGAATAATAAAATTCATGTTAGGCATTAGGAATATCAATGTTTCATAAAAGAAACATTAACATAAAGGCAAGATATAGCATGATTATCATTACATGGAAAAGTGTCAATAACACTTAACAAGGAATTAGCATGTGCCAAGGCTCATTGCACAAGGAGAATGACTAAAAACTCATTGCATAAGAATTAGCATGATTAAATCCTAATTTTACATTAATTAGTTTGACTAAATCCTTATTTCAATTGACGTATCATGATACTAATATTTACCCAAACCATTGGAGCGCTATCAGTGTGCAACCTTCATAAACATTTTATTTCTCGCATAAGTGTGCCACATAAATTATATAACATGGAATGATCAATCATCATTTATTCCATGATAAAGGTAATTGTAATACATACATGAGGCATTATAATGAATAATTAAAGGTTCATAAAGGCGAATACACTTGATAGAGAACTGGGTATGCATTCTATACACAATAACATTGGCTTGGAAAATCGTGGTGCCATTTTGGCAGCGTAACACCGTGACATAGGAATTAATAAAAATGTTTGATGATAGTGGAATGGGTGTCTCAACATATATAAATGAAATGGATAGTATTTTGGTCATATAGATACATGTCCCAACAAATGTAATGGAATTTAAATTTTTAATACATACAAATTTCTTAAATGTTAATGAGGAGAGATTAATACCTTAAAGAATATCAGCATGGTAACGTGTGTACAAGGGAGACATTAATGGGAGAGAAAAAAGGCATCTCATCATCTAAACATATTTATTTTAGTATAACAAAGGCAATAAATCATACCCCAACAATTATAGTTGATTATAAAATGGCATAACAACATTAAGAAACATGGATAAAATAAGAAAGGAACGAATCCCTTACTTGGAAGTGTGACCCCAGTGGAATGGTAGGGGCTTGATAAAGGCTTCTTGAGAGCATGGGGTACCTAGGGAGGATTCTAGAGAGAGGAAGGAAGGTGTTGGTATAACTCAAAAGTCTTTGAGTGAAGAGAATGTGGGATCATGGGTGGGTATATATTGAAAAGGAGATGTAATTATTTATTATTTAGGTTTGGGACACCACACATTAATCTAATCAAAAACACAAACAAGTGAATGGGTTTTTTTCTTTTTCCAAAAGGGGAGTGGAAAAAAATATTTTAAAAGTAAAATGGCGGAAATTATTAAATTAATATGGTTTCTTATGTGGAGGGGATTTACACTCTCAAGGAAAACAATTTAAAACCTAAATGTTTTATAAGTCTTGGAGGGTCCACTAAGGCTTTGTTAAATAAATCAAACAAACAAATAATCGAATTATTTAAATGGAAAAACATTTATTTTTTTATCATAATGTAGTATTTTATTATATCACTATTGGGTAATAATGATGTCATGAAACACAATATATATTTAAATGGTGCCTAATTTTTAACCAAAAATTTGATTGATTCAAAAAAATTGAAAAATTCACTATTGGATAATTTTGATGTCCTGGTTCCGAAAATAATATTAAATTTATCCAGATAATTTTTTAAATATATTAATTTTCACTTTTAAAATAAAGACAGATATTTATTGAAAATTCTTCGGTTTTGACAAAAACAGCTTCCAAACCATAACAAAAATTACAATTGTATTTATAAAAACAATATGATCATTTATAATTTATGAATTGTAATTTAATAATTATTTTATTTTATTTATATATTATTTAATTCAATAATCAATTAAATTTTCAAAATAGATTTATTAGTTGAATATTAAAAAAATATATTTGAGCTTAAAAAACTATTTACAAAGTAATGGTAATAAATTGAGTGTATATTCATTATTATATACCAAAATAATGCACATAATCATTGTTATATGGTCTTGTTGCATAACCCCTTTTAACACCTGCATAAGTCTGAGAGGTAAGGTGTACGACTGTGACAGACTCCTAGGGTGGTTTAGATAACATTGCTCATGTGGTAATCTCTATCATCATCCACTTCTCCCGTAGGCAGTTCTGTTCAAAAATAACATGTTGAAGCTCATCTTGGGCTTGGTCATGAGAATATACCAATGGTGCCACCTCCTTTTAGAGCCCTGAAAAATGGGCTTCGTATAGGGAAAGTCTACTGCATGATTCTATCACTTCCTTTGTCTGAGTAAATTGGATTTGATAATGCCCTATATTTATACTAATCATGTGATCACTATTAAATAACTACATTAGTAGTTTTCATAATTATTAATGGTATATTAAAATCAAAAAACATAAAACCAAGGATGTGCATACATTATATAACCATCATACATAATAATTCATTAAATTATATCAAGAGAAATGTAAATTAATAAAAGTTTGGGTCGTTAAAATCTTCCCTCATTGAGTAATTTCATCCTCAAAATATCCTTTTCCCACACAAAAATAGATGTGGGTAACTCTGCTTCATTAGTTCCTATGATTCCCACGTTTCCTCTTCAATCTTGTGGTTATTCCACAACACCTTTACATGGGGCATTTTCATATTTCATAGATCTTTTTCTCAACGATCTAAGAGCTTCATTGGTTTCACCTCATAAGAATGATAATCCTCTAAATATACTACCTCTGAAGAGAGTACATGTGAAGGGTCTGGTATGTTCTTATTTAAGTGGGATCCATGAAAGACACTATATACTTCGACCATGGTGGGTGGGAGTGCTAGTCAATTAGCCACAACCTCGACACGATATTGAGTCTAGATGGGGCCGATGTACCTAGTACTTAACATACCTTTCCTTAAAAACTTAATGAACTTATTCCACGAAGATATGTGTATAAATAACATGTCTCCCAATTTGAACTCATGTTCTCGTCGACAGTTATTTTCATAACTCTTCTGTTCACTTTGGGATACCTTGATATGTTGTTGAATATTTTTCACCTTATCCACCATTTCATTTACCATTTTAGGTCCTTTTAGCTTACGCTCTCCGACTTCATCCCAACTAGCGGTTGTCCTAAACTATTTTCCATAAAGGTATTCATATGGTGCCATTCAGATGATCAATTGAAACTATCATTGAATGCGAATTCAACTAGTGGAATATTTTCTACCTATCCTCATTTGAAGTCCATATATCAAGATATTTACTTATATTCTAGTGTCTGAAAAGTTTTCTTATATTTTCTATCATATTGATTATTATAGGTCATAATGAAGTGAAATTTAGTTATTAAATCATGTTAGAGACTTGTCCAGAATAGTGAGGTGAATCTCATATCATGATCAGATACAATTGATGGTGGTACTCAATGTAGCCATTGCACTTCATTGATGTAAATCCGTGCAATATGATCCAATACAAATTCCTTTATAATCATGATGAAGTGATCTGTCTTCGTAAGACGATCCACAATGACCCATATAGCATTTTTTCCTCTGGATTTCATTGGAATTCTAGTGACAAATTCCATAGTAATGTTTTCCCACCTCTATGATGATATGGGTAGTGATTTCATCATCCCCTTAGAATTGTGCTTATCAGCCTTAAATTTCTGACAAACAAGGCACATTGATGTATATTCATCAATACACATTTTCATATTTTTTCACCAAAAGTTTTCTCAGAGAGCTTGATATATCATTGGGCTCCCATGGTGAATAAGAAATGTTGAGCTATGTGCTTCATTTAGAATATCCTTCTTTATATCTAGATAGGATGTTGCACATTATTGTTAACCAATTCTCACAGTTCCATCCTTTTCAAACACCAAAATTAAGGATTTTTCATTTCAGATAGCTTTAACCCTTTCTAGAATTTCCACATCCTTTCATTAAGAATGCTTTATTTTATACATGAGGGGTGGTTGTGCATTTATTAGAGAATGTATTGTTGATGGTCATCCCTTAATGATTCTCAAGTCCACACTATAAAATTATAATAATAATGGATACTTTTCAATTATCCTCATTTATAATAATGCAGGATCCATTCTAGTAAGAGAATCTACCACCTTGTTCACTTTCCAAGGGTTGTAATGGATCAAGAAGTCATAGTCTTTGATCAGATCTAAAAATATTCATTGGTGTATATTCAACTCATTCTGTGTGAATATATACTTGATTATTTTGAGATCCATGTCTTTTTTACACTTATACTCAAAGAGATAATTCCGCCAAATTTTTAAAGAAAAGATCAAAGCCTCCATCTCTAGATCATGTGAGGGATAGTTTTTCTCATGTATTTTTTATCTACCTTGAGGTATAGGCTATAACTATATCATTTTTCATTATCAGACATCATGAAACCTCTTTAGAAGCATCATTCTACACCCCAATGAGTTCTCTACTTGTTTGGAGTGTGATTAAAGGTGCAGTGATAACCCACCTTTTTTAATCCATGCAGCTCTCTTCAAAATCATCACTAAAAGAGAACATTACTCACTTCCACGATACCTTGGTATGATTGTTGGAAAATCATGAAATATTATTCACAAATCGATGATAATATCCATCTAACCCTAGGAAACATAGAATATTCATTATATATGGTGGCCTCGACAATCCTTCAATTGCATTTGTCTTGGAGAGAACCACAGATATCACATTGCTTGTAATGATATGACCCAATAATGAGACCTCATTCAACCATAACACACACTTGTTGTACATTATATCGATATTCTCCTTTTGCAAGGTCTCTAGTACAGTTCTTAGATTCTCCTCACAATCCTCAATTATTTTAGTGTATATTAGAAAAAAATATATAATGACAACCAAAAATTTGTCATAGTAATCTGTAAGACAATATACATCATGTACATGATGTTATTTGGGGAATTAGTGAGTAAAAAAGTAATTACAATGAATTCATAGTGCATGTACATTGTACAAAAAGCAATCTTATAGATATCCTCCCTCTTTAACCTTACATAGTATTATCCCAACCACAAATCTACCATAGAATGTATTGTGCTCCACATAACAGATTGAACAATTAATTAATTCAAGGCAGTGTATACTTATTCAGTATTATGATTTTGTTGGGATAACAATAATCAATGAAAATGATCATTTACCCATCCTTCTTATGGCCGAAGAGGACTAGAGCACCCCATGGTGAAACACTTGGGCTTATAAACCCTTTTTATAAATTCTCCTATAGTTGTTTCTTCAACTCCTCATGATCCACGAAATCCATTCTATATGGAGTCTTGGATATTGGAAACACCCAAGGTATATGGTCAATTTAGAATTCAAATTCACTTCTAAGAGGAAGACTAGGAATTTTATCGGGAAATGCTTCAGTGAATTCCCTCAAAATAGGCATGTCTTCAAGGGTGGTGGTATCCTTGGACTCAATCATCTGAGCTAGATACGCATGCTCATAGAACAGTAATATCCAAGATTGAGATGATCGTGCTTATGAAGATTCATCTTTATCAATGCACTAGTATATAATCAAGGTTCGATTCTCCATATGCAGAGTTATTTCCCTCTCACCAAAATTTATGTTGGCTCTATATATGGAAAGCCAATACATGCCAAGAATTGCATACAATTCCACTAGAGGGATGATGATGAAGTTTTCTAGGAATATCAATCCAAAAATTAATACATGGGAGGAGTTATATTCATGGGATGCAATGAATGCCCCATTTTCCGTACTCACTGAAAAAATTACTTCCTTTATTTTCGGTGGGGTTGGGATTTTTCGTATAAACTTTCAGGATATAAAAGAATGCATATATCCGGAATCAAAATGTGTGTTCCATATTTTTTCATGAATAACTTGCGTACCTGTCACCACTAAATTTTTTCGGTTCACATTGGTGTTAGTGATGGAAAATCCTCGCCCTTACTTCCTTGGAGGTTGTTGGTTGCCTCCGAAAACCCATGGCTCGGGGAACTACTTTTCAAGGTCCCTAGTTCATTGTAGTTGAAGAAATGAACAATGCATTGAGATTCGAACAGAGCATTCCTCTCCGCAGCCTTAACTACGAGTTTGTTTTTTTTAGTTAATGGACAATTTCCCTTCCCTTCCACACCTAAAACATTTCCTCGTCCCCTTAAGGAAATTTCGATGGTGCTTCTTTCCACACCTTTGGAAAGTGAGGTGCTGGTTTTTCTTAGCATAATTGGATTTTTCATCAGAATTCCAAAATTGATTTCGATATTATAGTTATTATCCCCATGATACACATAGGACTTTCTTATCTCCATTTGGATCTTCATGGATGTTCTGAAATTTTCCTCATAGTTGTATAAGTCACGGATCTCCATGGCCTTTTGAAGGCTAGGATTCATCCCACCAAAGCAGTGGTCAACCAAGAATTCGAGGGTAATGACAAATATAGAGGTGTATCGTGAAAGCCTTCTAAATTATTCCTTGTATGATCTGATGGATTCGTTTTCTTTTTTTTTCATGAGGTCAAGGAAGTCCCTTTTCATCTTAATCTGGAGGGTGTGAGGAAAATATTTATCGATTTTTGTTTCATAAATCCTTCAATTCCAATGCCTCGATCACCTCCTCTATATTTGTATTTTATATCAATGTCCAACATTGATCGATTAAACCCTCCATATGATACGTATCCATAAGAACATTATCTAGTTTCGAACATTGAAGGATGGAGAAGACATTTTTAGTGGAGGTGATCCATTGTTCGATGATTGATGGATGAGATGATCCATTAAATGTAGGAGGCCTTTGTCTCATAACGCTCTTGGTAGAGACTTGTTCGTTCAAAGGGGGTTTGAACGTTCATCTTGACCCATTTTTCTATTCAAATCTATCGATAACTAAGAGTTTATCATGACAATGTTCTTGAATCCTACTCCCATAAGACTGGGTATCTTATTAGAAACATTGTCACATTGGTCTTCAAATCGGTTGTTAGCCCGAGTCTTCCTATTACAGGGCATTGGTTGGAATAAAAGGAATGTTTGGGGTAAAAAATAATGGGTAACCAAGGGAAAATGTATAACATATAAATTAATTGTATATCCTTATCTTATGAATCTATAGGCTTCAATTTATGGTATCTATGATCTAAATTATAACATATATTATTAGGAGAATTTTTTTAATTCCCTTAATAATGGATCATACTAAGATTATGAATTTACCGAAGCATTTCCCATTGGATTTTCATAACCAAGATTTATTCAAGGATTGTTTTTGTGTACCTAGATACTTGGAGTCCTGACTGAAACTCCTTGTCAGAGTTTTCACTTCTAGGTAAATTTCTTCCTTAGTCGCCTCTACCTGCTCGTATCCGTAAAGTGATGTATTTTTATGACAAACCACATATGCAATACTCACAAAAACATATGGATGTTTTCATTATACTTTTTCAAATAACTAAATCTTTCACTAGGGTTGTCTAATCATAATAAAAAAAATAACTAAAACTCCATTTGATAAACACTATAAGAACCCTTCTTTTTATTACACACATTAATATGATTTATTATATAAAACAATCACTTGATACACCATTGATGATTGAGAGGTCTAGTGTCCTTGGTTCATAAGAACATTACATAACAAATTTAATCATAAAAACACATCATAATTGGGAACTTCCATTACATGACCACTACATCACCTCGTACTTATCATTTCATGGGATAACCTGAGGATATGAAAAAGAAAAAGGTGGGCAATGATGTCATGTAAGGGAGTAAACAAAGCATAACATGAGTATTAAAATAATTATTAATTAGTAAGAATATATATGGTTAAAAAACATGAATATAAAATCATGATATAGAATGATTATCATAACACAGAAATTTGGAAACAACACTTATCATGGAATTAGCAAGAACCATGTATCATTAGACATAGTGAATTAGTAAAATTTAATTTCACATGAATTAAAATGAGTAAATCCTAATTTCACTAGAATTAGCTTGTGTAAATCCTCATTTTAGTTGATGTATCATGGTACTATTATTTACCCAATTAATTGGAGTGCTATCCGTGTACACCCTACATTTACATTTCATTTCATGTATAAGTGTGCCACATGGATCATACAACATGGAATAATTAATTATAATTTATTTTACAATAAGATAATGTTGAATAAATAAAATAATTTATAATAAATATGTAAATTGAAATAAAGGTTAATACCCTTGATAGAGAAATGGGTATGGTATTCACTGCACAATGACATTGGCATGGAAAATCGTGGTGCAATTTCGGCAGCGTAACATTGTGGCATAAGAATCCATAAAAATGGTTGAAGAGAGTGGAAGAGGTGTCTCATAAATTTTACATGAAGTGGAAAGTAAGGGTGTCATATAGATACATGTCCCAACATATTTATTGGAATTTAGATTGTTAATTAAAATAATTTAATGAATGTAAATGAGGAGAGAGAAATCTATTATGGAATTTCGCCATGGTAACAAGTGTATATGGGAGTAATTAATGATATAGTAAAGGGTAATCTCATCATGAAAACTTAAATAGGGAAGTATAGGGGAGGAAAAAAATCATACTCCAATATTTATAATTGATAATAAATGGGAATAACAACATTAAGAAACTTCAATAAAAAGAATATTGAAGAATCCCTTACTTGGATGTGTGATCCCAAAATCCTGGGAGGGGCTTGATAGAGGATTCATGAGAGCTTGGGGTGCCTTCGGTGTATTATAGAGAGGGTAGGTCCGAGGATGGTTCAACTCTAAAGGATTTGAGTGAAGAAGATGTGGGATATTGGTGAGTTTATATTGGAAAATAGAGGGACTACTTTATTATTTTGGATTGGAACACCACATGTTAAACTAATCAAAACCATAAACCAGCCCATGGGTTTTTCCCATGATATTTTCCAAAGGGGTGTGGAAAAAAATATTTTATACGGCCAATGTTCGAAATTCTTAATATAATAGGGTTTCTTATTTGGAGGTGAGTCACACACAAAAGGAATACAATTTAAAAAGATAAAATGTTTTATAAGTCTTGGAGGGTCCACTAAGGATTTGTGAAATTAATCAAAAAAATTTTTTATTATTATTTTAATTGTAGAAAATATATTGGCCGAACATAATGTTTATAGTATATTATTACATCAATATTGGGACATTATTAGGTCATAAAACACATTATATATTTAAATGGTATTATGTTTTGACCCGAATATTAAACTATCGCACAAAATAATGAAATATTCAAAATTGTATAAATTCGATGACTTGATTCCAAAAATAATATTAATGGTATCCTAATTTTTTTTTAAATATGTGAATTTTCACTTTGAAAATAAAAATTGTCATTTATTGAAAATTCACGTGTTTTGAAAAAAGCAGCTTTCAAACATTAATAATAATTATGATTGTATTCATAAAAATTATACGATCATTTAGAATTAAAAAAAATTAAATTAAGAATTATAATATTTTTTTAAAATATTATTTAATTCAAAAAACCCAATAATTTATCAAAATAGAATTCATCATTTAATATTAACTGGAAATATATTCTTTTTTTAAAAACAATTTAGAATGTAACTATAATAAAATTAATTTATATTATTTATTATATACAAAAATAATTCTCATAAAAATAGTGCTAAGGTTATTCTACATAACCCCTTGTTACGCCCACATAAGAACAAAAGGTATGGTGTGCGATGGTGACATACTCTTGGGGTGGCTCAGATAACATTTCTTGAGTGGTAATCTCTATCAACTTCCACGTATCCCATAGGTGGTTCCATTTGAGCTTAACATTTTCTTTCTCGACTAGGGCAAGGTTAAGGGAAATTCCCAATGAAACCACCTCCTTTTCGAGCTCTAACAAATGGGCTTCGTACGGGAAAAGACTATAAGATGAGGTCATCGCATCCTTTGTCTGAGTAAATTGGATTTGTTAAAGCCCTATATTTATACTAATCATGTGATCACTAATAAAAATCTATATTAGAAACATCAAAATTCATAATGGTATTTTAAAATCCAAAGACATAAAACCCAAGAAGTGAATATGTTATATAACAATATTATATAATAAGACATTTAATTAGATCATGATGAATTTTCATTAATAAATGATTCAGTCGTTACAACCACCTTCACATTCACCTCTATAATGATAGCATGATTAACCACTTCATAGAATTTTTTCATGATAAATATATTCACCTGAAATTAAATCTCACATATTTTTCCATATTGAATTCGTTTTTCCGAAGAAGCGTCATCTACCAACAACGATAGAGAAAAACACTATAACCCTATGAAACATCCAACGTATTTTATTATGAACATGGTTCCTTGTGTTAGATGAATAAACTATGAATCCATATTATACCTCGGTGTATTTGGATAGATGTGCTCTATGAAACTCTCTAGAAATTATTTCCATGACATCTAGTCATTCTATCCATATCATACATGAATGTCCCACCAGTGCTTCGCTAAAAAATGCAGCATGTAAGAAGCCGACATACCCTCCTCATAGCTGGTGTCTCTAAATGGTCATGTATCATGTATTTGTTTTCTATCCATAATTCAGATCCCACATTTCCACCCTTTCTATTGAAGGTAAGAGGGTGTCGCAACTAAAACTCCCTTGCCAATTTATATAATTTTTTCTGAACCATTATCAGGCCTCTCTTCACGAATTTCCTGAAATGGGAATGGTTCTCTTGGAATTATTCCCCTTCTTCCATTGTTTTCACCAATGGTTCTTCAATCTCCATATTTGGGAGTTCATTCCAGTCCATACCCATTGGTCTATCCATCAACAAGTTACGTGGTTGAATACCCATACAAGGCCAGTCACACATCCTAGGACTCACAATGCATCCTTATAAAACATACATAAGAGGAAAAACTAACACAACAAGTTTCCACATGTCTGTTCCCTCTTTTCTCATCACACATTCAACACTACATCATTATCACTACCCATAACCTTCCTACTCCCAGGTCATGGTTAATATGGGTATAAAAATTCTCTTTAATTAATCGAACCATTAATTAATCATATTATCTCAAATTAATTAATTATAAAATTAATTAATTTCTCATACCCAATTAAATAAGAATTGTTTTCATTAAACACCCATTTATTCACATTTTTCATCATTTGTTCAATATCACAATAAGGAAAGAAGATCAACATCAACAAATTACCCATAACATGTTTACTCATGAGGGCTTATAATAATGAATGTTACAACAACCTTATGTGCCAAGAATTTTTCATAATGACTCAAGTGTCATCCCTCTTTAGGACACGAATTAAAACTCCACAATTTAAAAAAATATCATATCACACCACAAGCATGTCAGTCAAGGTGAAATTATATCAAATAGTAATAACAAACAAAACTCACAACAATCCCACCCTGAGTACTTGGATTTTCCCCCATACATGGTTTTTCAACTCCAATGCAGGATCTTGTTACCAATCCCTGACTCTTCTTATTCTCATGTATACCTTTCCCAAAACAGTAATTCAAAATATGATGAAATAAATGAAAACACCATATGATACCACAATATTATGTCATGTCCTAGGAGCCACTGAACGGTGCCCTGGGCCGGTTGGCCACATGCCCTTAAGTACACCTCCCTATAATCTACATGGTTCCGACTACCAGTGAGGGCCTATTAGGTAATTCATTGGGATAAAATCCTATTTTTATCAAAATAAAACCCTAGTGGAAGAAAATAACTGAAAATAAGTACGGAAGAATATAAATAACTAGAAAAATACCTTTAAATAGGATAGTAAAAATGACAAAATGAAATACACAACAAAAAGGTAAATAATGCTATGACAATGAAAATATTAGGTGACTATAATGAAACTAAAATTAATGACACAACATCTCCAAAATGGGTCCGAAAACGTGTCTTTTTCCCCCTCACATTATCCAATCCAAAAGAGAAACCTATCTTAGGTCCATGCTCTTATCCTTTCCTGGAATAACAATGTCTACTCGGGTGCCGATCATGCTACCCAAATAGGGTGTGAGTACAACTCATAATTCCACCACCAACAGTTTCTAAAAGTAGTCCATCAAAAATATAGTTCATGCAAATTTCTGAAGCAATTAATATAATTCATAATTTAAATAGTTATCACATTTTCATTTAATGTTAAATATACACATTTATATGAGTTTAAATTAATGGTTTCTTATGGAATCATCATTAGTTATTGTCATTCATTTGGTGTAGGTCATCAGGCCTGGCTCCACATATATTAGTTAAATCATCATTCATTATTTTAATTCATTTGGTGTAGGTATTTATGCCTAGAAACACGATCCTGTTGAGTGTAGGTCTTTAGGCCTAGCACTTATTTTCTCATTCAGTGAAGGTCGTCATTCCTAACACCCCATAATCTCAATCTTGGATAACAATTGAGGAGAAACTCCATGTCCAAGTTCCAAATTCTAATTTGAATAGAACACCATGTCTACCACAACAAAATTCTCATCCATTTAATCATTCACTAATTCACGTGAATTTTACACATTATTTTTCTACTAATCCGATGATTATTTAATCATTTCAATAATCATTTGATAATTAAAAAATTAAAAAATAAAATAACCCATTAATTAATTCATCACATAATTAACCAATCAAAACAATTATCATTTCATAATTAATTATTCAAAATTAAATATCCATATCAATTATCAATATATCATAATAAATTATAACAATTAATTATCATTGATAAAATATTGGCACATAAATAATTCTCTAATTTAATTATCTTTGGTCAAAAAATGGTACATAATTAATTCTCACAATTAATTATGCAACATATCCAACCTCATTATTTAATAATTAATTCCTCCAAATTAAATATCATAAATACACAATTCAATATCTCAAATACAAGATCCCAAATAATTATATACCTCCAAATTATCTATTTTGGTATCCCCATTCATTTGCTCCGTTATTCAATTATCAATTAATCACTAAGGCAACTCCGTTCTATACCATATCCCTAATTACTCAAATTATGAAATAAATCATAAAGAGTATTTATAAAAAAATCATAAACTAATTCATATAACTAAATCAAGACTATGGTAATTAGATTTAGACAACCTACCTTAGTTTCTTTATAGATGTTAGCCCAATAGAAATCTCAAATTTCCAGTGGCACAACATTGTTGATCAATCTCGAGATATAAATTCCTAAAACCAAAATTAAGATCAAGGAGTCCTGATAATGGAAATATGTATATATTGACAATACAAGATCTTTATGTCCACCCAAAGGTCTAGATCCATGTAAATATTTGATATATTCTATGAAAAGATCAGGGAACGACAGAATATATAACAGAATAAACATCGAGGTGAAATAAACCTACCCGAAGGATAGAGGATCTTCATTCTACGATTTTATCTTAAAGAACGGTGTACGAATAACCTTTTAATCCCAAAAATGGCTTTGGGGAACCTATAATTTTACTATCCCAATCCATGGGTGAAATATGGAAGAACCGGGGGGTTCATGTGGTTTTAAAAAATAATAACTGAATAAAAATCCCTCATACATGGTTTTCTAGGCAGGGGGGCATGGTTAGGGAAAACCATGCACCAACCGTGCTGACCTCTTTATCCAACATTGCACAGTTTCCAGGTTTCTGTTGAATAGTTTGTCAAACTATGTGCAAACCATGAAGACCTCTCTTTCTAGTTTCACATGCTTGGCACAGTTAGGTCTCACATGTTTTCAAACCGTGTGCAAACCATACATAGCTCACTATCCTTTTGTTTCATCAGATGTTCACCATAATTTATCCCAATACAATATTTCAAGATAATTGTACATAAATGATTCAATGATTACCTGAAAATGCACATGAGATGACTCTAGAGAATTCAAGTATATTATAAATAATTTCATGAAAAATATTCACAATATTTAGATTGACTTATCCCTTTCTCTTAACCATCCTTAATCCCAATTCAAAACATTTTTTAAAAATGGTATGAGAACAAAAATAACAGTAAGTTACATAGAAGAAAGAAAAATTTCAATCCCTATATTCTAATAATAAAATGAAGTCATTTTCACAATGAAATAAATATCTTCAATATTTTAACACATTCTTAAATTGTGAAAACAAGATATTTACATAAAACCTAAAAAACGTAAATATACCATTTAGGTAAATGTGGAATTATATACTGAATTTTATGACCCACTCAGCTACTATATTAATGTTATAACCCATTTCTGCCTTATAATGAAACAACTAGAAACTACCATATAACGTAACCCTTACGACTACCTTATAGTGTAACCATCATAGTTACACTTGGAAAACCAATTGGTTCGACTTACAACAAAAAAATTTACCCAATTCCTTGGATAGATATATAGGTCCCTCCATTATTCATAATAAATTCCCATGAAACATAAAATAACCATAAAACATGAACACTTGTATAAGATAAACATTTATTCGGGAAAATAACATATTTTAAATGAATACAACACAATTACAATAGAAAACGTTTTCTCTATAAATAAACAAGTAATATTTTATATAAAAATATAAATAAATTAAGGCATAATGAAATAGGTATATGGTGCTCATTATGTGTATGATAATAAGAAACAATCATTTGAGTATTTTTAAAAGTGTTCTTAAAGATGTATTTAAAAGGAATGTCTATTATATTGGTTATAAAATCCTTAAAATGTGTTCGAACATACTATATAATGGTTTAGATAGTATTATAAGTTTACAATTTAACTATATTTAAATATATAATACCTTATATGATCTTTTTATAACATCTTTCCACCACTTTTTGAAAATATTTTGTTATTTTTATTGTTTTAGGTGCGTTCATTTCATGGTTTCGATGGTTGGTTCATTATAGATTTTATTTTCCAATGGAAGAAAAACAATATAATTGGTATGATTTATTATTATTACGTTTCCATCATTTTAATTATAAAATATATATATATATATTTCCATATATTTTGATGAATAATTATGTTAAACTTTTATTAAAATGGAATAATATATTTTGGTGGTTCTTACAAGCATCATGAGATTATATAATTTTCATTAATATCATGATTATATATTATTTCCAAATAATTTTAAAACATAAAAATATATAATAAAATATTATTTAACCGTAATATTTTTTTAATTACAATACTTGAAGATGGTATCATTAAATTGAAACACATTGTCCGCATTGATGGAAAATCGACACTTCACAAACACTGTTTTCAGTATTTAGAATAAGAGAAGAAAGTAGATTTAAATATGGATATTTAACAAACAAAATAAAATTATAGTATATATATGATTCTATAAGATTAATAAATATTGGATGAGGGTAGGTTTTGAGATAATAAGAAAGGAAAATAAATTTAAAAGAAATTTTAAATAAAACAAAAGAGGATTTTTCTTCTTGGACTTTTTATCCTTGAGAACCTCCTTAAAGAACATTGTTTTTTACATTTGGTGAGAAAATAGGTCATGTAAATGGTTAATGGGAATACAAAGGTAATTATTTAGAAATTTCAAAAAGTTAGAAGGCTTTAGAGGTTTGGAGAGAAGAAGTGGTGGTGATTGTATTTATTGTAGAGGAGAGGGTTATTTTCTTGATTATTTTATTAATAATTTATTATTTTGTTTCCAGACAATGAATAGTTTTCATTACATGAATTGATAAGATAACGGGGAGGGATAAATCTATATTATGTGCTTAAATAATCCATAAATAATCCAAACTCAACAATTAAACTATATTTTAAATACTCTAAATTATTGAATTTAACTATTCTACAAAAATACAATTATTTTAGAAAAACCCAATAATTTTATTCAAACCATTTTTTGACTTGTTGAATTAAAATTAGATGAAAATATATTTAAATTTTTTAATAATCTTGAGAAATTTAATTATTAATTAATATCTTCATTTATTTGAAAAATAAATATTTTAAAATAAAAATGATTTTATGATAATTTAAAAAGTAATTTATGTCTCATAAAACAATATTATAATTATGAAACATATAATATTTTTTTAAGAATCTATTTATGATGATAAAATTTATTTTAAGCATAATATTAACTATGAAATTGTAAATAAATACTTATTGGTCAAAAAAATACAAACACCTAATTTAACATTTTCAGAACATATATTTTCTTTTTTCCATGATATAAATATATAATATTTTCACTTATAATTTTCATAAATTTAATTTATAATTTAATTCTATAAGTTACTATTCTATTTGAATATATTACTTAATTTTTCTAAGTACCGCGTATTTTTTTATACATATAAAATGAATTTAACTATTTAATTCCTGAAAGAAAACAAATTAGTTTATAAGTACCAGGGTTATTACACACTGAATCAAAACATTCATAAGAAACATAATAATTTACAATTTAATAATTTATTTTTATAAAGAAATATTAATAAATGGGTAAAACAATGTTTCTAAATTATAATAATAATTAAATATAGATATAAATATGGATCTAATATATGTTAAAAATTAATCTAAATTTATTATACCTGTTGTTGGGTCATATTTAATCAAGACGGAATCCAATGTATGATTGTATGTTCAAATATCACTTTTAATTAGGATTGATTATGAATGAATATTATTTAGTGTAATTATATAATTTTTTGATACTAAAAACTTTATATTTTATACTACTCTGTTTATTTCATTTATTATCATGTATTCATTCCATTTTACCACTCATTAGCACTCAAATTGACTGATTGAATATTTATATGAAAATATAACTTTTTTAATCATTTTTATTAACATAGCATTATCTTATGTTTTCATATTACATAATTTTCATTAATAATTGTATTCACTTAAATTCAAGGATTCAATAAAATCAAGTATCAACTATATTTTATTCTATGTATGTATTTTTAATTAATTATTTAGTTTTAATTTTATTATAAATAATTTAAATGAGTCTCCTTATATTTTTTCTGTATGTGAATTTTTTCCCACTATCATAAAAAATATTCCTTATATATATTTTATTTCATGATTGGATGATATTTACAAGTAATAAATATTCCAATTATATAGAGATGATTTCATTAAAATAAATTTATATTATTTTCTTAAAATTCAAGAAACTTGATTCCATTAATCATAGGTATATTTTATCATCAAATTCATATTTTTATACTTCATCATTGATTGTTTTCATGTTTACATTATTATAAATTAGTTTAAAAATAATTTTTTAATGGTCATGATATCTTAATAAAATTTTCAGTGATGTTATTGACAACATTGTTTTCACTACAGTGTTTTAAAATCATGAGGAATTTTATTTTAAAATTATATGTTGTATTTGAATATATATTTTGATAAATACGTACCTTTACTAAAAAACATTAATTTATAATTAATTTATGTTCTATGTATATCCATAATTAATATTTGGTTATAAATAATTTTACGCACATTGATTTATTCTATATTCTATATCAACATCCATCATTATTTTGAAAAGATATCCATATTCATGTATATGTTGTTTTATACAATTGATATATTTAGAATAATTGCAATGTTAATAATACTATATAATCATTATTATATATTGTGTGATTTAATATAATCATATTGATAATGTAATTCCATTGACTGGGGAAATATTTTTGTTCCTTTTACTCTATTGAATATTGTTATTTATTAACCATTAAGATTTTTTTTGAATAAATATGTTGTTCATTAATTATGATAGAAATTAACTCTATATGTGTAAGTGATAGGTGGGATCCATTATAACCCTTTTATGTATCATTAATGTCTCATGTGAAAAACTAGAATGGGTATCTGGTTGAATGTAGGTTGTATGTTGGCTAAAATTATTGTGATGTGCTAGAATGGTTTCACGAAATTATGTATCATGATATGACATGATGACTTCATTATAAAATTAAAATATCTTAGAATGAAGAATCTATGGTAAGATCCTAATGTCCTTCCATAATTATAAATATTCCAAAAATAACACATTACATCATTTTGAAATTACATATTGTTCCCAAGATATTTTTTATGCATTATTATATTTCACGATCTTGTGAATGAATATATAAATATATTATTGATAATTGAATATTCCATATTATTTATTCCTTATGTATCCATGATTGCATCCATAGTTTAAAAACATACTATGAATATTGTATCACCCTTGTTTTTTCCAACTGGGTGTCATGAGGGGACCACTAAATGATCTCTGGAATGTAAAAAAATTATACGAAATATTAAAGTATATTTAAAAGCTATAAATTATGTTACCAAAATTATTTGGAAATCATATATTTATCTATAATATAGATAAATATAATCTATTCTATACTTATATATATAATTTATTCTCTCTTTTACTACTGTATTTATGTAATCACCCATTATAGGTTACATGAGTGAGGGTTGTAACGTTAATACTTCTCAAAAGTGGGTATTAAATTTTGATATCATAAAAAAATGGAAAATTGAGATGATTCTTAGAAGATTTAATTTCATAGAATATATGAGAAATATTTGTTTATATTGATTGACTTTGGACTTAAATGTCCACTATAATTTTCATGTTGCTGATAAAAAGCTATATTTAGACTAATGATCAAATTCCCAAAATTAAGTCACTACACAATAATATTTCAAACATTGTAAACTAATATGTATAATCATAGTTTTCAAGGTTAGATCTAAAATTATATAATTACACTGAATGGAATACAAAATAAATAAAAAAGTTAATTTTTTTTGAAAATAGAGAATGTTTTGTTAGCATATGATTCAATTAAAGAGAAAAAAATTATAAATGGATATGTGATGTGGTTACGAACCAAATAATTTTATAATAAATGGAGAAAATGGGAACATTGACATAATTAAATGGGTATACTAGTATATACATACATTATTTTTAATGATTTCTAGTCCTTTTAAAAATAGATTCACTAAAAATAAAATAATCACCACATTAATATATCAATATCTCTATTATAACCATCTATCTTTGTAAGTGTTGAATATACTTTCCCATGATAAAAATTCCCTAATAAATAAAGATTTTACATAATTAGACCCTGATATCATTTATATCATAAAATTAATTTCACATAGAGAACCCAAAGTTTGAGTGTCTTTATAGAATACCAATATAAAGGAATTATTTTATAACCCATTACACACTTATTCCATAATTATACAATACATGAATTCTTTCTTCACTTATTATATGATATACTAATATATATAACCTAGTTAATAGAATAATGAGTAAAAAGTTTTGGATAGTATTGTTTCATTCCTGTAGGTTGTGGAGTCACCCCAAATAGGGACATGTTATACAAATAAAAAAGTAATATTAAAGAGTTACAGTGTTGTAACATCCAATTTACAAAAGCATAATGACAATAATAATTCATCATTAGAGACAATAAAGTGATTGAAATTGAGTGAATGTGATAAGATAACTGAAACAGATATAGAAAAAGTTAATACATAAATGGAATACCTATTGATTTTAAATAGTTCATTCATAATAAAGAATTTAGGCCAATATTTTTGGACTAGATTCATGAAAAACATGGATGATAACATACGAAAAGATCATTTTTTCGTTTATTCAAGTCAAAACATTATGAAAATATGATTTATGGTAAGGTTGGAGTAGGGGTCCTTTTAATATGATTTGGAGTGTTTTTTTTTGTAATTTTGCGTAACATAATTTTAATGAATATAATTTTTACTTGAAAATTGTTCCATAAATGGAAAATTACCAATATTCAATTTATTATACACCATTAATTTAATTTTATTTATTTTAATACATCATTTTTTCCTTATACTGTAATTTATTATTTTTATGTTTATATATGACATTCACTATTCATTATGGTAATTTATTTTCAAAATAAATTAAAATAACCTTATTGAGAAATTAAAATTCCCAGATTCTAAAAATTATATAAATTTTTATTGAATTCCATTTTGAAATATAAGTATTTTAAATAATAAATCAAAATGTCTATTAAAATATAGAAACTATTTTTCACAAATACCAACAATTGTTTTAATATTATATTACATTTTACTTATAATCATTCATTAATTTCATTACGAATGTTAAATATTTATTTTAAATTTCTAATTTTTTATTTAAAATAGTTTATTATTTTTTACAAAAGTATTGTATATTCTTCAAAATATTTTTTTATATCCCCTAGTTTTATAGATTCCCAGACTAATATATAGTATTAGATAATTTTATAAATTTTGTTAATCCCAATTTTTAATTTTTATAATATTTTAGTTTTATTTAATAATTCTTATTTTAATTATTATCATTATTTGAAAAATGAGGATAAAAATTTCATGTTAATAGTCCTTAAATATTATAATGGATTTATTTTTTTTATAATTTTTATAATAATGTTTCATATTGAATTATCTAAAAAAATTAATGTTTTTTCGTTATTTTAGTATTCTATCATAATAAAATATGGATTTTGTTCATTTATTATGGTTTTCAACAAAATACAAGATATTCATATTATTTAAGGATTATACATTTAGAAAATTACATTATACACCACAAAAATAACATTATCCCATAAAATTTTATTTAATTAATTAATATAGAAGGATGTTACATTTTTTCATAACATTTTGAGTTCCTCGGTCTCGTCCTCATACTTCAGTTTTATCCAATTAAGATATAATGCTGAGTGGTCATGTTTTTTTGTACATTATCGTTATAATGCATGAAATCTACTTGTTTTTTATCTTAAGGGACGTAAAATTTCAGTTATAAAACCTTTTCTTCTAGTATATATCATGGATCGGGTTTGTACATTGATATGTGAAGTATATCATGCACTTTTGAGAGGTTTAGTAGAATATTTAGGTAAAAATATATAGACTTAATTTGATCAAGGATCTCAAAGGGTTCAATATATAGTGATCATATATTACTTTTCGTTATGCTTTTAACTCTCCAATATGGTCATAATCTATGGTATATATTATACCCAACATCAATTTATAAATCAAATTAATGATTATTATTGAAACTATTCTATAGAATTTTTACCACATTAATTTGAATCGTAATGGTTTCATTCTCCTCTGTCATCTATTGTAAAATATTTGTTCCAAATAGCTTATACTATCCGATTTCGTATAAGCATTATAGTGCCATGTATCTGTTCTTATAAAAATTTCTTATATGGATCAATATAAATTATTTACTGGATACCATTTTAGTATTATATTACATTAAGGGGATGATGTGTTCACAAACCTCATTTAAAATTGAAAAAATAATCCCAATATATATTTCATAATTTTAATGGTCTATTTATATTGATCATCTATTTTGGGATGATATGATGTGATATATATTATCCAAATATCACATTATATTTTAATATTTATTTTATGATTTGAGTAAAATATGAGATCAATATTATATACAATTAAAAGTAGATTTCCATTCAATCTTACGATATCTATTCAATAATGATTGATAATTCAATAAATTGATAAATGATCTAAAATAAATATAAAATTTAATGAGTTAATAAGTTGATAAACCATAAATAAAATGTAATTATAAAAATTATAAGTATTGGGGATGACCAATGAATAAAAACATCATGATTTTCTTTCATTTTGAAAATTTTATAGTTAATATTTTTATCACCCACGTAGGATTTTTTGTTTTCATCCCTAACTTATTATCATACCAAGAATATTGATGTATATCAATTAAAATATCCCACTTCATTTTATCCCACAAAAAATAAACTATCATATCAATATATATATTTTATATTATTCAATGGATAGAGATTTAGGAGCTATATACATCATACAAAAAGTCCTTTTTAAATTTTTATAATAATGGGACACCTATTTTTTCATTAATCGTATAATTTTTTTCATTGTCACATTTTAAATCAGTTATATTTATTGCCCTCTTATATAGATCAATATCATCTTTATACACCCTAATGACATTGACATAGATGTATGGATGTAATTTTTTAACATAAAATTTCTCCCCATAAATTATGATTTAAATATCAATCCATTTAAAATACATTATTATTTGTTGTCTTTTAATCATGAACATGGTTAAAATTTTAGGATCCTTCCTTCCCTAACCATCTTCCACCATATTAACCTCAATTGGGTGGTAGTGTATAGATCATTAAATGCCTTTAATAAACATTAGCCTTATCTTATAGTGAATAATCAACTTATTATGTATAAATATATATTTTAAACTATTTTAATTACTCACTTTGTTCAATAGACATTATTATTACATATTTTCATTGATAATATTATTGTTACTATATTTAAGTCGTGTGTTAGGTAATTATTCTCATGTTCTATAAATTAATGTGACTCATAGGTAATCACCTTTCCATTTTATATTAGGAGATAATCTAAACCCTTCTTTGATGCATCATTTTATATAATAAAATATTCTCCAACCAAGGGTTGTCCGAGTATTGGTGTTGTGAATAATCTTCCCTTAATCATCTAGAAACTGACATTATAGTAATTTATCTAGTGTAACTAAACTCCCAACCTAGTTAACACAGTTATTAAATTTGTAAAATAAGGATAAATTCAACAAAAATGATTGATGGTATCCATTTAATCTTGGAAATATATGCATATATTCAATGGTTGTTGGTCAAAGAAAATTATCAAATAATTTTTTCTTTTATGGGCCCACATATATACCATTTTATCACTTTACATGACCCTATAATGTTACATTATATGGACATAATTAAAACATCCAAAATTTGGCATGCCATTTCACATATTTTACAGTTTTATCTAAATAATCAAATATTATTCAATTTTTTTTATTTTTTAAAATATTATATTATCATCAATAATTTCTACCAAAAATTGATTGAGTATATTTATAATTTCATTCTTCATAAAAAATTGAATCTAGTGGGGGAATTTATAGGTCTGAGTAAAATCATTAATAAATCTTAATGGAGATTTGTTTTTTGCAGGAAAATCTTATATATATACTTTATTTTCATCATCAATTGATAATTTACCTATTGAATGTGAATCATGGAAGAATATTGACCCTCAAACATTTGATAGAAAATCAATCAATATTAATCATGGGATACATTTTATTGATCAATATCATGTAAAATAAATTATAATCAATGAAAATAAATGTTAATAAATCATTCTTCATTACAAACAGTACCATTATGACCCATTGTGGATAAAAAGTGCATATAGAATCCTTTTCTATAACTAATTATTTTATTCTTATTTTACAATATCGGTCATTCTATAAGTACTATTCGATATTGGAATGGTTTATGCATGGGTTCACTAAAAAAATAATCCTTAATAATTTGTGGGAAAGTAGAAAAAATTTGCAAAATACATCAATATATTCATTCAAAATCAATATATATTCAATATCATGTTTATCCCAAACTATTTGGGATAAATATCCCTCATTATTAGGTACTAATATCCATACAAGGGATGAAATTTTTTTAGGTATTTTATAGTATTTCATGCATCGATATTATTTCATGGGTTGTTTTAGGTTATTAAATGTCATTACATTATCCAGATAAATGATATGATCTCTTTATATAGAGATCCAATCCTTTCCCAAAATCACATAAAATTAAAATAATGTTATATTAATAATATAGGTAGTAAAATTATTCCAAAAAACTATAATCTAATAAGGTTTTTATAATTTATATTTACTTATAGAACAAGTAGAAAAGTTCACTGATAATTCACAATGTAATTATTTGGTTGGTGAATTAAATCCATTAGAAAACATTCATAACAATATTTAGTGGGTTGAATAATAATCAAATCTTGTATTTGACGTCCATGAATGTTTAGTGAGTGTTCACATCTCTAGCTGACATTGATTCTAATAAATTACTAATAAAATTAACAAGTGTATTAAAAAGTAACTACTAGATTTAGAAATCATCGGATGATGAAAAACAACCCTAATATGTAATAACATATGAATCCTTCTTATTACACTTTTGGGGAAAAAATATCACTTATAGTACAATTGAGTTCGATTTGATTTTTTCACATATACTATTTATATTAGAATCCTATAAAAATAAGTAAACCCCGCTCTAGTATAAATTGGGATGACCCAACCATATTATACTGACATATTACATCATTATAAACAATTATCCACTATATCTAAAAATAAATATCACCCATTGATCCCAAATATTTATGGTATTTGGATATTATCAATATAAATGTCTTATTTTTGAACCATGAATATATTCTTTCCTTAACTTCAGAAAACATGGCTCTATTTTTGAGATATCACATCAAATATTATTCTCTACAACATGGGTAATGTAAAAATAAGGAAATTTGTGAGATAAAATATTATATTGGGGAAAATCATATATGTTATCAATCAGAACAACATTTGAGACCAAAATTAAGAATATAAGTGAGTAAAATATGATCATATGGGAATTAGAACATAATCAAGTTATATAAATATAATTAAACCTTACCTAAGGAAAATTGAATAATTTATCATAACCATAAATCATAACATAAGGATTTTGAAATATTATATGAAACAAGGAATTAGAATTATACATGAAAAAGAAACATGGATCACCTATAAAAGTAGAAAAATATATCCTATATTTGGTCAATATTTAAAGGACATTATTATATAATGGGAAAACATGTACCATAACAAAGTATACTAGGATAACATTACATGTCCTATAAGAAATAACCCCTCTGATTTAAACCATTTCTGAATCCATCAAATTGTAATACAATATTGGACTCACTATCCAAATAATAATAATTCATACAAATTTTTGCAAGATGAGTATAAAATCATTTTTTATTCCATCATGACATAATTATCCCAAGCTATTTAATAGGGTTTCATAAATTTTTTTATAAAAGACAATAATTTATCATATAGAGAAATAATATAAATGAATCTATTAAAATATATCTTTATATAAGTATCGTAATAATTAATTTATATTGAAAGTTTTGAATTAATACGAGATAAATACCATAAGAGGGGATCACATAATCACTGTTTTTTTCTTTCAGAAACAACAATTTCAAAAAATCATATTCCAATATTAATTTGAACAATATATCTGCTCACAATATTTATCATACAATAAATAAATAACATAGGGATGCTAGATATTTTAGAAGGTTCATGAATACTAGGATAATCTAGGGTGAGTGAAATGATTTTGTGGCATGCATGTACAACACAAAGTTAATTTCTTATTTCTTACCGTTATATGTGAATACATTTAACCCTAGTTTATAACATCTACAGGAAAATAAATCATGTCTCTCCACTGAAAAACTATATCATTATAACTACAAGGAAAAGAGTGAGCTTACACAAGTAAGATTATATTAATTATTCCTTACATTCATCCACATATAAGGTATACAAACCTATTGAGAGATATTCTCATGGATATCCTACCTCTATAAATTTCTATAAAAATTATTAAACACATCCTAAATTCATTATCTGTTTCTACTCTTTGTATAAATGGATCCATGATCATTGTTTTTATAAAAAATATAAATATGTCTATTATGTCTTTATATAATCACCATATAACACTCTTAGTTGTGTTTTAGTCCACCTTTAGCAAATGAGGTATATTCATAAAAATACCCACTTAATAATAATTAAATATCTACCATTCAATTCCATTAATTCTAACATTAAACATTTGAAATATATATCATTCTAATTATATACATAACATTTTTGGACATTATATTCATCTTCAGGGAGTGGTTTTCATCTCCCTTAAAAACAACAACATTGAACATCATCAACTCTATAGAAAAAAATAACCAAAATATGTAAATATTAATATTTAAATTTCACAGATCTCATCTATAAGCCATGTTGTGGGTAAAAATTTTGGGATCTCATTTTATTATCCCACAATAATGTGTTCCTTATAATCATGACATAATCTCATAGAATATTAGGATACTATCCCCTATATATTTAAGCCCCATAATGTAATGATCCATTATAGATGCACACATCCAAATAGAAGATCCACAAAAATCTAATGTAGCCCTTCATTTATTTACCAATACTTAAATGGAATTACACACCAATTTCTCTTTAGTAAAATAGGATGTAACCTCCTATATTATCCACTCCATTGTAACAAAAAATATGATGTATCCAATTAATTTTCAATATATTCATCAAAAAAGACATCATGACATGACACCTCCTGCCATTAAATGAGAAATAAGTTAGCTTCAATACATCTCAATTAATAATATTCAAAGGATTATTATTCATAAATTTATATCTTCCACAATTCAAATAATCCAAATAGGTTCTAATATGATAGTTACATTGGTGGGTTCACTAATGATATCCTAGTGTGACTAATATTCCTCTTCTTGTGAAAAAGGGTGAAAACTAAAACATTTTATAAAAAATAATTTTTTTGTGCGATGAATATAATGTTTATGTGGATGGGAATAAATTTTTCATTACATGAATGTTCCATTCACGATGTGAAATTTGATATCATAATGTGACCTTTGTCTAATATATAAGACTTATTAAACTCCATTAATATTCATAAAAAACTCATTAAATTATTATTCATGTATTTTATCAATCAATTATAAGTATCACCATATCATCATCTTCAATAATTACAAATTGGAAAGGATCATAATAATTTTTTCTAATAATATACCAAAAAAATTTAAAACACCTTTATAATTGTTATATGACATCCTCATCCCAAAAAAAATCCAACATGAGCATTTACTCATTAAAAAAACACCATCATTATGACAGTGTATCAATGATTATCTGATCATCAAATCTAGGACCACCTGAGTAAAGATCTTTTAGTAAATTAATATATATTATGAAACATTCCTCCTAAACCAACTTCACTATTCCATATTATCTCTAGTATATCAATGAAAATTTTGTGTGTCCCATTAATAAACAATTTATAACTCCCCGCCTTTTTAAACATATTAATATTATTTTCTATAATTTTTTCAATGGAAAAAACATTCACAAACATTTTAATCATTTATAGACTATCTCATGTAACATATATATTATGTTCCCTCTCTGTTAATGAACCAGATGTGTAGATCTCAACATTTTATCAAAAGAGGATTATAAATCCAAACAACTAAATCCAAATAGTCATCATAAAATTCAAGAAATCAATGAATCTAATGGGGCAGTGGTTTTAAATTTATAAACCATATAGATTGATATATTTATAGAATCCATGATCTAATAAATATTTTTCAAAATGATCCTTGAGAGGAATATTTTTTATTATTTCTATAATCGGATTCAACATAATAAAAAACTTTAATTCAATTAACCATTATTCAACATTCTACATGATAAAATGTTATTTTATATTTATGTTTTTTATCAGTTATTATGGAATATTTTTGTAAAGCTAAATATAACATGTGTTATAACAACTAATTGTAAGAAGATATTTTCTATCAACTACAATATCCTTATATTATCATTTCATCTATATAAATTGAGTAGACTCGTGAGTAAAAATGATATAATTATCCCCACGGTACATTGTGAAATGAAGTCTTAATTTTTTATATCTATGGAATAAGAAGATATAAATAAAGAATACATCACTCAATTTAAACATGATATCATCCACTAAACTAGCACAATCAACAACATTGTGTCTTAAAAACAACTCTTGTGATTTTTTATAGAAAAACCGAAATCCACTATGTAATATATGTAACAACGAATATTTTCAATACATGTATTGGTCATTTGGTATGATCCCATATATTTCTAGGTTCTCCCCTCATTATTTTTTATAACAATATAATCTATTCATTGTTTATGTCTTTTTATCTTTGGTTACTATGATAGGGAGAGATAAATACATGAGTTCTACTTATTGGTTTTTGCTACAGAGGACTCTATGTTGCAGAGATTAATGGAGAACCATATGGTCGGTGGTTGTGTCATGGAGTTCTAAATTGTACAATAATTCCATAGGAGGATGAAAATATGAAATACTAACCCTAATGGAATGTATATACAATGGTTTTTGATACAAAATATGTATTTATTTAGTGGATGAGTATTTCGGTGTGGAGATGGGGGTTATGTTGTAAGGGATCTGGGGTTGACATTGGATAGCTCTACAAATTTGACACCCTATATCATAGATTATTTCTTCTATGTATCCATCCCTCAAGGATTATGTGTGATACAACATGGTGGATTTGGATAATCCATAGTATATCACAAGGTTTATAGGATATATAACATTGAATTCATCATGGATATAGGACATGCATTAAACAATGTATGTTGTGGCATGGTTCCTTATCCTACGATGTAGTGTATCTTAATTATGATGGTTATACAATATGGTAAATGGGGAAACATCATGGTCATCATTTTAAGTGATTTTCTATAAATAAACCTTCATCACAACCAAACTTGTAACGTCCCAGACCCAGGTGCCATGCAACGGGTGCCCCGAATCCAGTTCGCCACATGACCTCAATGGCATTTACCCAAATGCCAGAGGCTGCCGACTTGCAGCGAGGGCCCAGGTCTGATAGTGGAGAAACTATTCCTCATTTGTCAATGTGTAGCACAGTAGAATACAAAATAAAATATATAGTGAACAGCGGAAGCAGTAAATCATACACAACTGAAATAAACAACAACATTGGATATAACCAACAATATGTAAATGATGATGATGCTACATGTCTCACGTTCTAAGAAAACAACTAGAACATGTTATACATCAATATGATATAACCAAAAGCAGAGTACAACAAAACAAAGAAAAATAGCTGGCAGCGGCATCGCGAGACTAGGCTCAGTCCCATGCCCTCCCATTCCTCAGCAGAAATCATGTACATGTATAGGGACTCTTGCCCCTATCTATACCTGTAGCAATGTAATCTATTTGGTCTGAAATGCATGACCCAAATAGGTTGTGAGAAATATATCTCAGTAGGCACCCACCAAAGGCATGTGACCAACTGCGTGTAAGCATGAAACAACAATGTGCAATAGTAAAATGGAATAAAGTTAGCAGTATTGAAAAGTAACTAACTTAACAATTAAATTTCCATTTATTTATTCATTTAATCCATTAATTTTAGTATCGTTCTGTGCTCAACAGCACCAAGCCCTATGGCCAACCAGTATCTCTCCATCAGGATAATATAGTGAACCACACCCTCAGGCTATACAGATTCCAACTCGCAGATATTTCCCTCAGGCGTAACAGAATTCTCTCCCTCAGGCATGCGAAGTGTCACCCTCTGTCACAGAAGTCAAGCACTCAGGGACGAATGGTTTCCCTCAGGTGGAATAACTAAATCCCTCAGGCTAAAACAGTAATGCGCTTAGGCTAATATAGTCACGCCCTCAGGATATTATAGGTAACTGGGCCATGCCCAACAGGTAAACAAGCAGTAACAATAAATTATTTTCAAGGCAATTCTACAATTTCTACTTTAAAGGCACACCCTTGGGTATCCCGGCCAAACGGCTAAATAGTGTAACACACCCCCGGGGAGGTTCTGGATCAAAGCAATGATCCCAACTGGAATTTTAATATCAAAATTAAATACCTAATCAATTCTAGGTGTTAACATAGCTTTGACCTAATCCACACGACACCCCAACATAGTTTCGTGGCACAAAAACGCTCAAAATACACAGCAGTTGGAAATCTAAACACCAAGACACCTACTTTATACGCCAACGAACGTTATACCCAAAATATGAATCCAAAAATGCCCATGAATGGCGTAAATCTGACAAAGAACAAAAACCATTCAAACTTAAATAACATCCACTCGGGAAAGAATTGGTAAGTGTGGTACTAGGAGAGGAGAGGGTGTACACGTGCGGTTCCAACAAGATTGTCTGAAGCCTAATAGGATTCCAGATGAACACCTAGTGGATATTCAATGGTCCGGCCTCCTCCTTTGGCTCCAAATCGGCTCAAGTGTCTCCTCTACCGAATGAAGAGGCTACTGCATGTTTTAAGCTGAAAAAACAAAGTACACGGTGTTTACTTCTGAATACACGACATGTATTCCTTTCATTTAACTGTTCATTTGGCGGCACATCCACACTGTTCATCCATCAAAATGAGTACACGACATGTACTCCAAAGTACATGGCGTGTACAGTCGCCCAGCTGTCGACTACCCCACCGCCTTACTGCTTTGGCATGTCGACTGACTACACGACGTGTAAGTACCACCACACGGCGTGTAGTTAGCTCCTACACCCCTCATAGCCGACAAGGCTACTCGCCCCATGTACTCATCCCCAAACGGCCAGATGTACACAGTTTGTGGAAAAATTACATGGTGTGTAGTTCCAACATTTAGGATTTCCCCCCACTTTCCATATTTTCTAAAAAACACTTAAGGAAAAGGAAAAAAGAATAAACCCATACCTCAAAACTAAGAATCGGGTTCTTAAAAACATCCCCCTTATAGAAATTCATCCCCGAATTTCCCTTCCAAGGGTGGCGAAGGTAAAGCTCAGAACAGATCTAGCCACTGAGCACGTACATCAGCCTCCCACTCCCAAGTCTCGTCATGCACTCGGCCATGCTTCCATAACACCCGTACTACAGGAACTGACCGGCCTCTGACAACCTTCGTGCTCCTATCAACGATACGGATCAGATGCTCCTTAAAGGATGCATCATGCTGAAGCTCAACATCCTCTGGATGAAAGATGTGAGATGGGACTGAATAATAGTGATGCAACTGAGACACGTGGAAGACGTCATGCATGGCTCGGTATCGCTGTGGTAACTGCAACCGATAAGAAACTAGACTAACACTCTCCAGAATCTCGAATGGCCCCACATACCACGGTGAAAGCTTACCCTATCTCCTGATCTGCTTGTGTCCCAGCCTCGGCGAAACACGTAGAAGAACCTGATCCCCGACCACAAACTCCAAGGTTTGTTTGTGGCGATCAACATAATATTTCTGACAAGACTGCGCGGTAGCCATCCTCTTCCGAATCAACTGGATCTGCTTAGATGTCTCGTGCACGAGATGTGGCCCCAGTGAAGCTGCCTCACCTGCCTCAAACTAGCACAATGGTGATCGGCATGGCCTCCCATATAAAGCCTCGTATGGCACCATTTCAATATTCTCATGAAAACTATTGTTATAGGCAAACTCGGCTAAGGGTATATGCTTCTCCCAAGATCCCCCAAAGTCTAGGATGCATGCACGCAACATGTCCTCAAGCACCTGTATCGTACTCTCTGACTGGCTATCAGTCGGAGGGTGGTATGCTGTGATCAGAAGCACCTGTGTACCCAGCGCCCTCTGAAATCTCTGCCAGAAACAAGACGTAAAGAGGGTGTCCCTATCTGAAACGATAGAACGAGGAACCCCATGAAGACAGATGATCTCTCGGATATACAGCTGTTTGAGCTCGTCAACACCGAAGGACTCCTTGATCGGAACTAAGTGAGCTACCTTCGTGAGTCTGTCCACAACAACCCACATGACGTCATTGCCTCGAGGTGAACTCGGCAATCCCATCACGAAATCCATCATGACATCATCCCATTTCCACTTTGGAGTGGGCAACTGCTGTAACAGCCCAGCTAGCCTCAGGTGCTCTGCCTTCACCTGCTGACACGTGGAAAACCTCGTCACAAAACCAGCTATCTCTCTCTTCATTCCTAGCCACCAGTACTGACGCCTCAAGTCACGATACATCTTGGTAACCATAGGCTGAACTTCCCAAGCCGAAGCATGAAACTCCCACATCAGCTCCTCACGTATGTCCCCTAGAACCCATACTCGTCCATGGGAATGAAAAACCTCATCATCGTCTATCATCCAACCAAGAGGAGGGTCCTCACTTGCCACCGACACCTGTAGAACTAGACCTTCTGAATCCAATAGCGGTCTCATTCTCACACTGTCTAGGATGGTAGATGTCACAGGTAACGAGGAAAGATATGTCTACCCCTGACTATCATGTACCTGCAAATGCATCTAAGAGAACAAGTCCATGAGCTACCACTCACCACTGGCCTTCTGCACTGCATGTATCTGAGTCTTCCTGCTCAGTGCATCAGCTACTGCATTACCTTTACCAGGTGTATAGGAAAGCTCAAAATCAAAGGACTGAAGGTATTAGAAACACCTTCGCTGCCTCAGATTCAGGTCACGCTGTGTAAATATGTTCTTGAGGCTTTTGTGGTCAGTGAAAACCACAAAATTCTCCCCCAATAGATAATGTATCCCACAGCGCAACACATGAACAACTACTGCCAACTCGAGATCATACGTCGGGTATGTTCTCTCATGTGGCCTCAACTACCGAGACCCGTACACAATAACTTGATCACTCTGCATCAACACTGCTCCCAGACCAATACATGATGCATCACAATTAACTGTATAGATCTTCCCCTACTCTGGGAGTATCAGGATCGGTGATGATGTCAACCTTCCCTTCATGTCTTGAAAAGTTCTCTCGCAAGCTTCCAACCAAACGAACTTCACACCCTTCTTAGTCAGACACATCAACAATGCTACTAAGTTGGAGAAGTCTTGTATGAAGCATTTGTAGTAACCTATCAGCCCTAAGAAACTATGTATCTCAAACACGTTCTTAGGATGCTCCCAGGAAACTACTTCTCTCACCTTCTCTGGGTCTACTGAAACTCCTGCCTCAGAGATGATATGACCCAAGAAGTGAATCTGGTCTATCCAAAAGTGGCACTTTGAGAGCTTATCAAATAGTCGATACACACTCAATGTACTCAATACGATCACAAGATTGGTGGCATGGTCGTTTCGAGTGTGAGAGTACACCAAAATGTCGTCCACAAATAGTACCACAAAAGAATCATGATACTGATGGAACAAATGATTCATTAGAGCCATGAAAACTGCTGGTGCGTTCGTGAGTCCGAAAGGCATCACCAAATACTCGTACAAACCAAATCTACTCTAAAAAGTTGTAAGCGGTATATCAGGTGGTCTCACGAGCAGCTGATGATATCTGGATCTCAAGTCAATATTTCAGAACACTCAAGCTCCACGAAGCTGATCAAACAGATCATCAATCCTCAGCATGGGATATCGGTTCTTATCCATCAACTGGTTCAGCTTCCGATAATCCACGCACAGTCTAAGGGTATTGTCCGCCTTTTTCGCTAAAAGGACCAGAGAAACCCAAGGAGAAGTACTGGGTCGAATAACGCCCTTTGCCTGTAACTCCTCTAACTGCCTCTTGAGCTCCAACAAATCAGGCATGGCCATCATATAAGGAGGAATGGACACCAGTGCTTCTCCTGGCACAAGCTTGATAGATAATTCCACCTCATGCACCGGAGGTAGACCAGAAAGGTCTTCTGGTAAAACATCCCTGAATTGATCAAAAACTAGAGGGAAATCCTCTTGACAAGTCCCCTAGTCATCTAGATATATGATTGCTATCTGGGCAATGACTCCACCACGCCCATGATGCTCTGGTCCTACTCGACCTGCCTGAACATCCCATTCGGCCTTGTATAGAAACTCTCCACCCTCTGGTGACGTGAAACACACCCTACGATGATAGCAGTCTACAAAGGCTCAAAAGGGAACCAACCAGTCCATCCAGAGAATGACGTCATAGCTTTTCATCTCTAGGACATAGAGGTCCCAAAGGAAGTGACACCCGCCAACCTCATGGGGGAACTCCTCACACTGATGCACACTAGCCGTTCTAGTCCCCAACGGAGTGTCTAGCATCATGATAACAAAAGATGAAGAAACACAAATCCAAAGGATCTCCATAACGGGTATATATATGAAACAATGTGTAGAACTCGTATCGAAAGTAATGAAGATAATACATAAGCTACTAAAATAGTTCCTCTGACTGTAGAAGGTCTGGGATCCTGTTCCTCATGGGTCTGTCACACTGTATATGCATTCCCAGTGCCACGGCCCTACGACACAGCATGGCTACCCTGAGCTGTCCGGCCCTAATTCCTCTGAGATCCTGGTATCTGGCTACCATGGCCACGACCACCATCCCTACCTGCATGTCCTGACGTATTCCAGTTCCCCGACTGGTAAGAATCCACTGGTCCTGCTCCCGCTCATGGAGTCTGCACAGAAACCCTCTCACTAGACATCGGTGGATACGCCCTACAAAAGTGCTGCAGATGACCCTTCTTGCCACAGGCTCGCCACTCCACTGGATCACGTGGACATTGCGGTCTCTTGTGCCCCTCTCTGCCACAATGGTAGCACCTGATTGGGCCACCTAAAAAGACTACCTGGATGGTACTGCCACCCTTAGAGAAGTTCATCTGTCTCTTCCTCTTTCCAGTAGAAATAGTACCAGAAACTGGTGTTGAACCACCCCGGCCCACACGGCTAGCCTCCCGCATGTTCATCTCTGAAATTAATGCCATATTTACAATAGCATGGACAGTAGGAAACCTGAAAACATTCAACAATCCTCTGATGGCATACCGAAGACCATCCTCAAAAGTTATGGCTTTGAATATCTCATCACCCACCAGCAAAGTTGCAAAGCGCTGAAGCTCCGTAAAGCGAGCAGAATATTCCATCACTGACATAGCGCCCTCCTACAGATTCATGAACTCTCGAGATCTATCTACCCTCAGCGTCTCGGGAAAGAAAAAGTCATAGAAGGCTGCGTAAAAGTCATCCCATTCCATGTCCCTATGATGATCTAACTGGTTGGTAACATCCCACCACCTCTTGGAAGAATCCCAAAGCTTGTATGTCGCGAGCTTGACCCTCCGCTCTGGAGGCGTCTCAAGATTCTCAAAAATAGTCTGCATCTAATCCATCCAAGACTCCGTAGCCTGTGGTCCGACATCCCCTGAAAACGTAGGCAGATGCTGCTGCTGGAAGATACATGTATGCTTGGCCATAGATGTGGTAGCCTGCGGTGATCCCTGAAGGGTGTGCATGGACCACAATAAGCCTTCACGGAACTGTGCCTCCGCGCCTGTGTCCGGTATTGCACCGGGTGCCGTATCTGGCTCTGCTGGAGGATCAACTTGTAGCCCATGACCCACCATATCTAGAGTATAATCGTCGCCGCTCTCCTGGATAACAAATCACAGTCGTCTAGGCGGCATGACACTACAAGGTCAAAATCACACCTTCGATTCAAGATTATTAAGGCTGAGATGATGAAACCACAATGGAAATAAGAGGAAGAAGGTATTCAAAATTTGAAAAACAAGACTACATGGCGTGTACATTTACTACATGGTGTGTACTTCACTTCTCTTCCCCTTCCAAGGTACTTCTGCACGGCTAAGACACACGTCTCCCGTTTGAACAAAACTACACGGCATGTATATTATCTACATGGCATGTATGGTGTTATTTCCAACTGCCAATGTCGTCTGTGACACGGCCGACTACTCGGATTGAAACTACACGGCGTGTTACACCCGCACACAGCGTTTCAACAACTCCGTTTCCCAGACATAGGGCTAAGTCCACACGATCTGTCCTCGGACAAGACTACATGGCATGTCCCGAAAGGTACACAGTGTGTTCAAAGAACGGTGACACCAGCCCGTGTTGTTAGTTACCCGACCGAGTCCCTAGGTCACACTACACGACATGTTAATTATTGACACGTCGTGTTCTGAACAAGAGTTCACTGACCCGTGTTGTTAGTTAAACCGCCGGACTCCGGGTCACACTACACGGCGTGTTCACTAGGTACACTGCGTGTTTTAACCTAGCACATCCCTACCATGTGTCGCCGCCAACACGGTTTGTGACACAGGAAGAGACTAAACGGCGTGTACTCAGGGTACACGACGTGTACTAAAAAAATTCATTTTTCTTCCCGAACAGAAGAGCATACATGGCGTGTATAAAAATAATACACGACATGCATATTGGGTTTCCAGACAGTATGCCTCAGAATCTTCCTCCAAACCCAGAAAATACCGAATACCAACACCTAAGTGTCAAATTCCGACCCGTGAGGGCCCATACTCCCCACAAATCAATGTTTGACATCTTATCTGTGTTATAACTAACAAACAGTCAATGATCCACCGAATTCCGGTCAATGGGGGAACATACTCCCCAAAAACGAAATTTTGGTGTCCATTCTATGAACAGCTCACACAAAAATTACCCTATCAAATAGTAGGTATTTTATCAGTGCAGCTATCACAACAGCATGCTTTTCAAGCATAACAACTATCACAACAACATTCAATTTTCTAATGCACCTACAAGACATGGAAACTATGCATTGCATGTGATTCTAGCATGTGCCTAAATGATGCATGAGATGTCATAACCTCATCTCATCGGGTTGCTACTAAATATAACCCATTGATAACGTATAACCATCACAATACAAGTGTGTCACCCAATGTTAAAATCATATCAACTGTAAACTTTGCAAAACCGAAATAATTGCAAAAATACGAGGTAGACTGGATTTTCCATGTACATAGTTTAGCTACGCCTGGGAAAAGCTTATTACCAACTACTGGTCCATCCTATTCCTGACTACGGCTCCAAATAGTAAGTCAAGAGAAAAGAAACTCCTCTGATACAACTTTGTAACGTCCCGGACCCGGGTGCCACGCAACAGGTGCCCCGAATCTGGTTCGCCACGTGACCTCAAGCGCATTTCCCCAAATTCCAGAGGCTGCCGACTAGCAGCGAGGGCCCATGTCTGATAGTGGGGATATTATGCCCTCATTTGTTTAAATGTAGGACAATGGAATAAAAAATAAAACATACAACGAATAACGGAAGCAGTAAACTATACACAACTGAAATAAACAACAGCAGTGGATTTAACCAACAGTATGTAAATGATGATGATGCTACTTGTCTCCAGTTCTACGAAAATAGCCAGAACATGTAATACATCAATACGATACAACCAAAAGCAGAGTACATCAAAACAAAGCAGAATAGCTGGCAGCGGCATCACGAGCCTAGGCTCGGTCCCATGCCCTCCCATTCCTCAGCAGTAATCATGTACCTGTATTGGGACTCTTGCCCCTATCTATACCTGCAGCAACGTAATCTGTCTGGGCCAAAATGCATGACCCAAACAGGGTGTGAGAAATATATCTCAGTAGGCACCCACCAAAGGCTCGTTCCCAACAACGTGTAAGCATGCAACAACAGCTTGCAATAGTAAAATTCAATAAAGTATGCAGTACTGAAAAGTAACTAACGTAACAATTAAATTCCCATTTTAATATTCATTTAATCCATTAATTTTAGTATCGTTCTGTGCTGAACAGAACCAAGCCCTCAGGACAACCAATATCTCTCCCTCAAGCCAATATAGTGAACCACGCCCTAAGGCTATACATAATCCAACCCGCAGGTATTACACTCAGGCGTAACAGAATTCTCGCCCTATGGGATATGAAATGTTGCCCTCAGGCACAAAAGTCAATCCCTATGGCACAAAAGGTTTCCCTCTAGTGGAGTAACTACAACCATCGGGCTAAAATAGTCACGCCCTCAGGCAAATATAGTCACTCCCTTAGGATAATATAGGTAACTGGGCCATGACCAACAGTTAAACAAGTAGTAACAATCAATTCCTCTCAAAGCAATTCTAAAATTACTACTTCAAAGGCACACCCTCGGGTATCCCGGCCAAATGGATAAATAGTTGAACACACCCCCGGGGTGGTTCTGGATCCAAGAAATGATCCCAACCAGCATTTTAATATCATAATTAAATACCTAATCAATTCTAGGTGTTAATATAGCAACGACCTCAGCCACACGACACCCCAACATGGGTTTGGGGCATGTAAACACACAAAATACACAGTAGTTGGAAAACTAAACACCAAGCCACCTACCTTATACGCCAACGATTGTTATACCCAAACACCGACTCCAGAAACTCCCAAGAATGGCATAGATCTGATGAAGAACAATACCCATTCAAATGTAAATAACCTCCCCTCGGGAAAGAATTGGTAAGAGCGGTACTAGGAGAGGAGAGGGCTTGCCCGTGCAGTTCCAACGAGAAAGTCCGAAGATGAATCAGATTCCAGATGAAAACCCGACAGATAATCAAAGATCGATCCTCCTCCTTTGGCTCCAAATTGGCTCAAGTGTCTCCTCTGCCAAATGAGGAGGCTACTGCCTGTTTTAAGCCGAAAAAACAAACTACACAACATGTAATTCTGAGTACATAGTGTGTACTCCTTTCATTTATCTATTCATTTTTTGACACCAGCACATTGTTCATCCATTGACATGAGTACACGACATGTACGCCAAAGTACCTGGCGTGTACTTTCGCCTAGCTGTCAGCTACCGCACCGCCTTATTTTTTTGGCCTGCTGACTGACTACATGGCATGTAACTACCACTACACTGCGTGTAGTCGGTTACTACACCCCTCGTCGCCAACAAGGCTACACGCCCTGTGTACTCATCCCCACAAGGCCTGAATTACACGGCGTGTGGAAAAAGTACATGGTGTATAGTTCCAAAATTTAGGATTTTTCCCCACATTCCATATTTTTTAAAAAACATTTAAGGAAAAGAAAAAAGAAGAAGCCCATACCTCAAAACTAAGAATCGGGTTCTTACAAAACTATTCTGATCTAATATATTAATCTCAACCCCTTGCAACCATGGATATCTTTATGATTTATTTTTTACCTCATTTTCCTTTGATTAAACCAATTCCATATATTGATAAAACTGTGGTGACTTGTTCTTTCCAATCACGTTGTTTTGAGCCTAGATTTTGAAGGTAATGCATCCAATTCCACTTATTTTTATAATCCATTGGTTTCCACTTAGAAAAAACCTATTTTTTTAATTAATATTCATAGACAATGAAAAAGGAATCGGAATCAAACACAATATTAGCCGTCTAGTATTTCTCCACATCATCTTTATTTTGATGTTGGTGGTCTTAAAATTATCCCTAATTATCTGTATCGATTATTCTAGACTATGAAATATGTTCAATCACACCAAAACACCATGTGTGTGACATAAATAAGTGCATTTTTTTATATTCAAATGTATTAACCTTTCATTTGATAACATCGGGTCTATTAGAATTATGAATGAGAATTGGTGCCACCCGATATGTCTGTAATTAATTATCCTTTATTGAGACATGGTTGGACAGAACACTATACACCATTATGTTTAAATTTTTGTCTTATTATGGGCACAATTTTATGAATTGGAATGACATGTGATATTTGGGTGATATCTTGAGATATAATCATGTGGAATAAAATTGGTTAAACATCAAACTAATGACCATGGGATGCACATAAAAAATGGGATTTGACATAATAACGATGATAATTTAGACGCCACAAATTTAATGTGTAAATAGATTTAGTAATTTTCATTTGACGAGTTGACCATAATTGCTCATGTTGATATTTCATATGATTGGTTCTTGATTATATGGTAATTTTTATATTGTTTGGACGGATTATTCAATAATTCTTATATTTATTAGAGATATTATGATATATTTTATATAGGGAGTGGCCTAGTTAGTCTATAATCCTTATTGTTCTTATACTAATTATTCCTTTATTCATATAAGGCTTGAGATAGTTATGTTGTAATGCTTATGGGGAGCTTCCTAGTTGAATCATGATTTTTATAGGCTTTACCCAGGGAGTCTCTTCTTGTCATTTTCATGGTTCATTTAAAATCATTGAGATATTCTACATTAATACAATGTAGTTTTGGCTGACCCTGAGTTTCATATTGACGATTGAGTGTTAGTGGATTTGTTTCACATGCATTATTAACTAATTCAATTAATACACTAATTTTCTCATTTTTAATGAACTATATCTGTATATTTATTTAGACATGGTGGGGTTGACCTATAGAGTTATATTCAGACCCTAGATGAGCCACTATTTAATACACATAAATATTTGATGTATTCATTTTAGAATAATGGAATGTGACTATATTATTGATAGTTTCTTGACAGATGTATTTGTTGTTAAGGATGAGAACAATATGGAATTTGAATCTTGGTTTCATGGAGTCTTTATTTGAGCCTTCTTTGACTTTTATTTGTTTTAAATCCAATAACTAATTGAGATAAATATAATATTTCATGTGTAATCATTTTATTATTGAGTTTTTGGTGTTTTTTATTCAGTTATTGATATGTGTTGTTAATTTTATTGTTTCTTCTATTTCTGGTAATCTAGTTTATTTTATGAAATATTAAAACTCTATTTCAGAGGTTATAGTATCCCAACAATATTAATTAAATCCCCACATCTAGTTGGAATCATCTGTCATATGGGGAGGAGAAACTAGGGTTGTGTAGGCCACCTCGCTCGGTCAAAAGGGGGAATATTAAGCTGGTGATATTATAAATTTGTATCAAAACCACAAGTTTCATTTATATTGATTTACTATTTGGGAATGGTATAAAGGAGACTAGTATGTGTCTATACATGGGAATGAGTTTGTATGTGGGAGTAGTGGACCCTTGTATGGTGTAAAATGTGGGTACCTGGTGATAGGATTGTTGTTCATTTTTTCACTTGCTAATATTTTAATGTTATTTTACATTGGATGATTCACGTGTTGTGTGATGCTTTAGTTTTTTTTTAGATTTTTAATCATGTGTTTATATGAATTAATATGACTATTCATGACTTAATAAAGAAACATATGTATGTATTTTGACTAGAATTTTTCTTGAGAAGAAAATATTTACCACATGGGACATAGTTTTATATTTGAACAATGAAATGAAAACCCTTATTATACCTGATAAATGACATGAGAAAATATTTTATGTTATCTGAATTAAATAATAATCTAAATAGAGATAAACCATGAGTCCTTGGTACATGATTTTTATAACCTATTGACGTTTTCCTTGTTTTTTCCTTATGTTATATGTAGTGTACATGTCCTTTTATTGAAAATTAATTTGTATAGCCTTTGAATTTTGTATCATGAGAGTGGTAATCAGTAAAATCCAACTACTCATGTTCCATAAATTCTTTTTAATCTAATGAATCTAATGGAATGTAATCTTCATAATATCATACTAAGATTGAAATGATCCAATGAGATGTATACTATCCACACAACACTAATAATGTCTAATATTATGAGAGAGTTTAAGCTATAGAATCTGCCACCTTAATTGGGGAGAGAGGACACCATGAAAATGGGATCTTAATTGATTAAATCCATCTTATCATAAAGAACCTATATAAACCCACATAATGGAGTGTGAATCATGGCACTTCTATTATTTTATGACCAAACAGAAATTAGGGGACATATTAGAGAATGATGGGATGTTAGGGGAGTTTTCAATGAAGTATTTTAAGGAAATGATTTTATGCCAATTTTATCTGGATACATTTAGGGAGGATAAGTCAGGTGAATTTATTTACATGACATATGAGGGTATTTTAGTGATGGAATATGATCATTTCTTCCTATACTTGTATTTTTTCTCCATATTTGGAAAATAATGAGGTCTCTATGGTGAGGTTGTTCAAGGATGGGATTCACAATGAGAAAAAATCATAATTGAACATATTTTTCCTATTAAGTCTTTAAAATGGTATTAATGATGTTGTCATAATGTAAGGTAATAAAAGAGAGGACCCATAATTATTTCAAATGGTTTCAATAGGGAAATATGGTATCTTTTCATCTAGTGGTAGGGATCAATATTATGACAGTTTACTTAATTGAAAAATTGGGTAGATGAGACAAGGTATGGAGTAGCCATATTATGACACTCTTTTAAATCCTTTATGAGGTAGAATCCACATTCAGTCAACGGGTTTTATAATACATTTGTTTCTGAAAAATGGATCAGTACCACTAAAAAGATTTTTTTTCCTACAATGTTCTTAAAATGATAAGGTCATTATAGTAGTACACCATTTGGAAGGTGATGCTAATAAATATTGGAATCTTATCAAGAATACAGGGGAAAACATGAAATTGAGTACATGGAATGGGATTAGTTCAAGAACATATTTTTCAATAAGTAATTCCCTTTTATTATTTAAACAAATATGTAGATAATGTTTCTATAACTAAAGAAAAAGGATAATGAATCTGCTGGTACCTACGAAGTAAATTTTACAAGACATACATAGAACACTTCTAGAATTTTTATCCAACATGAGAGTAAGACTGATCGATTCTTTAGTGGCTCAAAACTATGTCTCTCAATGTTGAGATGGTGATTGGAGTAACCCATCAGTCATATGTTCTTGAAAAGAAGAGTAAAATGGAATTCAGAAAAAAATATAAAGACAACATTGAGAAGAAGATGATTTTTACCTTATGATCAATATTTGGAAAGAAACATGGATGGAAATGTTTTAAAGGGACATGTAAATCTTTATGTTCTGAAAATAAGGTCATCAAGAAATTTAATTCTGATGTGATGAGAAAAATATTTCTAATGATGCGAAAAATGAAAAGGATAAAAAAAATGCACCTCATGCACTTCAATGTTACAAGTGCAAGGAAAGGTTGCATTATCTCAATAAATTCCTTAATCCAAGGGTTATTGATGATGCTCAACTTAAAAAAACTCTTAATTCTAATGATAATGGAATGTCACAATCTATTACTATAATTGTTGTGTAGTATGATAATAATGTGGTGAAAGGTACAATTACCATCCACACTAAAGTAGGAATTGTTGTATTTGATTCTAGATCCACCCAATCTTTTATTTATAAAGAATTTTATAAGGGTATCGTTTTATTAACTAAAAAATTAGATGTTGAGTTAGCAGTGAAAACTCTTAATGGCACAATAGTCAAATCAAAATTTTACAATTCTTACCCGATTGATGTTTGTGGAAATGTTCTTCCAAAAAATCGTTTGATCCTTCCTATGGTGAAATTTTATGTGATTCTTGGAATGTATTGGGGTTCATTTTATGGATCTAATATCAATTTCCAATTAAGGGAAGTCATATTTCATATTCGAAATCAATCTACGATCGTCTATCGATGCAAGGATGAGTATAACCATCTGGTAGAAATTTCTACTATCTTATGGGTCTTTATTCCAATAAATGATGGTTATTTATCTCAAATGGATGGAGAGAAACACATGATTATGAATACACCCATTGTATAAGAATTTTATGATGTCTTTCCAAAGGAATTTCTAGGTCTTGCACAAATATGCGAATTTTAGTTTTCAATATAACTCATATGAGGTTCTATGCCTATTTCAAAGACATATTTTAGAATGGCCCTAATTGAGTAGAAATAATTGAAGAAGAAAATCTAATATAATCTTGATAAGGGATTCATATGCCCTACTATGTCACCTTGGGAACACCTATTCTGTTTGTTAAGATGAAATATGGATCAATGATACTCTATTTTGATTATAGAGAACATACCATGATCACTATCATGATCAAACATTGTCTCCAATTCATTGATGACATATTTGACCAACTACACATAACTAAATACTCATCCATTATTTATCTTCATCTAGGATATCATCAATTAAGGGTAAAAAATGATGATATACCGAAGACATCATTTCGTACAAGGTATGGATACTACGATGTTATAGGGATCCCTTTTAGTCTTATTAATTAGCCTTCAATATTCATGGATATAATGAATAATGTCTTTAGAGTCTATTTTGATCAGTTTTATGTAGTATTTATAGTGTATATTCTTGTCTGTTCAAATAGAAATAAAAATAAATGATGATCACCAGAAAGATGTATCACTACGGGAAATAAGATCTATAACAACGGTTTTGGGAAAATCGTTGGTATAGTTCAATAATATGGACTAATACCAATATATTGGTGAAAACCGTTGGTATAGGTCACTAATTTGGACATATAACAATGGTTTTTCCAAAACAATTAGTATAGGGTGGACCAATACCAATGGTTTGTCCAAAACAATTGGTATAAGTTCTCTATTATGGACATATGCCAATGTTTTTGGCTAAACCATTAGTATAGGTCCATAATATAGACCCTTTGCCAATAATTTAGGAAAAACCGTTGGTATAGGTACCCCTATAACAACTGTTTGTCCAAAACCATTGGTATAGGTCCCAAAATTAATGAATCTATACCAACTATTCTCAAAACTATTTGTATTGGTCTATTCCAATGGTTTTGAGAACTGTTGGTATTGTTACATGTATTTTTTATGTAATCTTATTGCAGTGAACATTAAATAAATCAAAATTTAAAGTACTTATGATAATACATATATATATATATATATATATTAGTGAAATTATGTTCTCAAAATTCAATTTAGGATAGTGGTTTGGTCGTTCAACCGTAAACATGAGGTACTGGGATCAATACTAAAAAAAACTTTTCTTTTGAAATACGTATACCAACAGTTTTATTGAACTGTTGGTATAGATTTTTCATATAACTTATACCAACGGTTTTGAATACTAATGCTATAGGTCTATACCAATGTTTTTTCAAAATCCGTTGGTATAGACATATCCCCGAGGCTTACTAGGCAACGGTTTGGAGGCCTATACCAAGTGGTTTCAAACCGTTGGTATATTTTATTTTTTTAGTTGTGTATTGAGGACCACTATAAAGGATAATATTTAGGAAAAATTTACCAAGTGTGAATTTATCATACAAAAGGTTTCATTTTTGGGTCACATAATCTCAATAGTGGGGATATATGTTGATCCAGCAAAAATAGAGGCTATTGAAAGATGGTCGAGACCAACAACAGTAACTGAGATCCAATGTTTTCTTAGTTTGGCCAGATATTATTGTCATTCTGTGAAATATTTTTCACTCTTATCTAATCCACCCCCCAAGATGACTCAAAATAGATTTCTGTTCATTTTTACGATGGAATGTGAAGAGAATTTCAACGAGCTAAAAAGAAGGTTATCATGTGTTCCTGTGCTCACAATACCTTGTAGTGGATAAAGTTTTTTCATCTATAGTGATGAATCCTAGAAGGGTATGGGGTGTGTTGTCATGAAAAATTATATAATGATATCTTATGCCTCACAAAAACAGAAAATCCATGAGAAAAATTACCCAACTCAAGATTTGGAGGTAGCTGCTGTAATCGATGCATTAAAAATATGGAGGCAGTATCATTAAGGTGAAAAGTGTGATATTTATTCTGATCATAAAATTTTTAATAATATTTTCACACAAAAGAATATGAATATGTGCCAAATAAGATGGTTTGAGTAGATTAAATATTTTTATTCTCAATACATGATCTCCGTAGGAAATCAAATAAGGTGGCATATACTTTTAGTAAAAAAGACCATTCTAGATTATCCTTGATGAGGATCACAAAAGATACAATATTTATGGATTAACAAAGGATGGTTCATGCAATTTTAATGGACGGGGAGAAATATTATCATTATAAAATGAGTGTTAGACCATCTATACATGCGAAGATTAAAGTGGTAAAGAAGGAATATTTAGAGTTACAAAAGATGGTGAGAAATTATCTTGAATTCAGCCATGATTGTGATAAAATAATAATGTTTGGGAAAAGGATTTGTATTCCTCCAATTCCAGAATTAAGTAATGAGTTATTGGATGAGATCATAGTTCTTCAATCTCTATTCACCATATAAGAAAGAAGATGTACATGGACCTAAATGAGTACTTCTTCTGGGATTACCTGAAAAGAGTTATCACTGAATATGATCCTCGATTACTGGTTTTTTAGTAAGTTAAGGATGAAAGAAAAAAGTATAAGTGGATGTTACAACAATTAACTATAGCAGAATGGAAAGGGGAAACATCTTTATTGGCATTATCATCGAACTTCCAAAAAAATCCAAATGCAATAATTATAGCTTGGTTATAGTTGACCATCTTATGATGAAAACACAATTCACTGCTATTAGAGAGGATTTCACTCTTGATTATCTTGCCGGGATATATGAAAAGTAAGTTATAAGAATTTATTGAGTTCCAAATTCTATTATATCTGTTCCGGATCCAATGTTTACATCGATGTTTTGGTAAAGCCTTTAGCATGATCTAGATTTATAATTAAACTTTAGCAATGCTTATCCACCTCAGACAGATCATTATTCTGGGAGTAAAATTAAAACTCTAGAAGTCATTTTGAGAGCTTGATATCAGGATTTCAATGGAGGTTGGGATCAACACTAACCACTGGGAGAATTTTATTATAACAATATCTTTCACTCTAGTATTTATACCGAATCTTGTGGATCCCTGTATATAATTAGGTGTAGACCTCTAACATGCTAAGATAATGATGGGGAATAAAATCTATTAGGACCTAATATTGTAGATAAAATGGAAAAAATGTGAGAACTATTCAACAACATATAAGAGACGATCATATTGGAAAAAAATTATACTAAGTAGCGAATAAATTTGATAGAGTTTTATGTGGTTGGTAAGGTGTTTTTAAGAATATCTCCCTCGAAGTGAGAAATATGATTTGGAAATAAGGGAAATATGAGCCCTAGTTATATTGGTCCTTTTCAAATTTTGGTTCATGTATGGAAGGTTGCGTACGGATTGGTGCTTCCACTGAATCTCTTTCGCGTTCATGATGTGTTCCATTAATCTCTCCTGAAAATGTACATACCAGGTCCTTCACATGTACTAAGCTCAGATGTCATATAGCTTGAGAATGGTCATTCTTATTAAGAACAACCAATAGAGATTCCAGATCATAGTAAAAATGTTCTATGAAACTAGACCACACTTTTGGATAATTAATTCTGGAGGAACCACTAATTTTAAAAAGCTACAGGGGAACTTGAATAGATGATAAAGGAGATGTATCCTCATCTGTTTATTTCCATGTGACAAATTTTGAGGACATAATTCAATTTTAGGGGGGTTTAATGTATCACTCGTATATTATAATGAAATATTTGAATAATTTTTATTCTTCAATATATTTTTTAGCATGGAATAGTGAGTTTAATAAAACTGGGAGATTCCGTTAACATAAAAATATCGTTATAGCCAAGCCATTAATTAAGCGGGAATTATTATAACTAACTTTTAAAAATGAATTGAAAATAAATATAAATCAATTAGATATTTGTTTTTTATATTGAATTTCTCAAGGTAATGAAATTAATAATATATATGTGTGTTTTACTTAATAAAATATTTTTCATATTCCTTCAAAGGATATTTTACTCATAGGTTGTGAATAAAAACATATTTGAAGTATTTTTTTAAAAAAATGATAATTTTACTCCTTTGATTTGAGAAACCATTTTAAATTAATACATTAACATATTAATGAATTTTATATGACAACATAAACATGTTATTTTTGAAGTGGGGTATAAAAATTTACTTTAGATATTTTTCTAATAACTTTCAAATATTGATTAACAATAAAAATACGCTAAATTTAAATATAAAACAACTTTTTTCATTGAGATTATTTATAAGGATAAATAAAATATATTTTTATAAATTCAAATAATTTATTTTTTTATCATTAATTTTACCTAGAATTCATAGGTAAAAACATTTCAATCTTTGGAAAAACATTTACATTTAAAACATATTTTCTCAATGACAAGATTATTTTTAAATTAATTACTACCACATATGTTTTATGATTTTTGAAAAATTGATTATATATTTGGAAACATTAGTTTTAAATTATGTTAATATGCTAATTTTTTTGGGCATTATAAATAGTAACTTCGGTAATTATTTTCTTACCACGGTTAAAGGTGAAGCAGGTAATTAAGGGTAAAGATAATAATATAAAATTACCTTAAAACCTATAAAATCTTATTGGATGATTAAATCTGGCCCATGTAAATTATTTTTCTAAATAATAACTTTATTTCCATGTACCAATTAAAATTAAATGAATGTAATAAAAAGTAATAAAATTGAAAAACTGTCACAATCAGTTTTTTAGAAGTGTATAAATTTTAAAATATAGACAACTATGAGATAAAATTGGATAATGATAGTATATGGTAATATAATAAAATTACCCAAATCATAAAAAATTATTTACAATTTTTAGAGATTAAATAATTACTATTAACGATGACTCAATAGTGATGTATAAATTATTTTATTAATAAAAATATCAAATAAAATGTTTTAAAACTGTTAAAAAAAATAACATATGAACAACTTAATGTTCTCCATGAACTTTTTAGGTTACATTGACATGATAATAGTGTATTTAATATTTCTTTCGATTTTATATTTTTTGTGAATTCGATTTAATGTCTAATAAATGAATAGTATCAAAATTGACTCTATTCATATTTTATTAACATAACATATTATTTGATTGTTTAAAAATCATAAGAATATTTAAAAATTTCAAAGTGATAATTATAAGGTCTAAAATATCATAAAGAATCAATTTATTTCCAAATATCAATACATATGTAATTATTCATTACCAGTACATATTTAGATTGTTATTACTAAAAATAAACAACAACAGAATAACTAAGTGTCAATTTAAACGATATGGTTTAAATTGAAAAAATAAATTGTAAATTTTTTCTATGATGTTATTAAAGACCTATGTCATCTCATAATCTAATAAGGGGAACTTTGGAGGTTTCTGGGTAGGTTTTTAGTTTATTATAAAATAATATTTTTTAGAGTTTCTTAAAGTGCTTATCTCCTCTCTTATAAAAGGGCACCTACTCCCTCACCACTTCAGTAAATTTTGTGCCTTTATGCTCTTCCAAACCCTAAAAATTACACTACTATACTTCCCTTGTAACATTATGGAGGTTATGTTCTTCTCAAAAGATCAACTCTAGTTCCCTATGTGGAAATTAAAATGAGTCACTTCGAGGAAGCAATAATCTCTTCTACCAATTATTTCAAGTTTCATTCTCCTAATACATAATACCATTTAGTTATATAATTATTAAATAAGAACATAAGTATCACTCATATAATAATATTTTATTATAAATATGAATCAACCCTGTTTCACATTATATCAATCCTATGAAAAAACAAAATCATCACACATGCGCACGTATGGCTAACCATCTCCACATCGTTGTGTAATTTGTTTTTCAAAACCACCATAATTGGATGGGTATAATTTTGTAAATAATACCTATATATGAAAAATATAACATAATAATAACTCTTAGAGACTATATAAAATCCAATTAAATTCCATTTAATAATTATGGAAACGATATCGTCGCTCGTGCATACGTACGACTTACCGTCTCCACGGTGCGATGTGATTTGTTCTACATGATATTCATTAAATCATGGTTATGTAAATTAATTAAATGAATAAATATAAAATATATTATACTAATACCATTAAATAAATGATATAACTATATCCTAAAAAGTGTAGAAAGAACTTAACCAAAAAAACATATGTTAGAACATAAAGAAGTTAATACCGGAATAGCAAGTAACAATGAAATGTTTCCAACAAACTGATGAATATATGATCATAACTGTTATCATAAAAATTGATTTGATTATTGAATAAATATTTAACATTATTTATATCACTATACTTTAGGATATTATACATATAAATCATATCTGACCTATGGTAACAGATAAAGTTTCTAATCTTGTTTTTAGGTGATATTGTTTATTCTTAAGTATTTACTGGGGTTATATTTTTCATCCATGTACATGTTTTCTAAAAATTCTTTTATAAAATGTTTACTAAAATTCCATGTATGTTTAAAGTCGGTTATACTATTTTTTTACTTTTAACACATAGTATGGATGGAATATCTCTTTTATAACCATACAAGGGTACATTTTTGAATTTTATGGAAAAATAATGACCAGAATGTTTTTCTAATTTATATGGCATGAAATTATTTTCACTCTTTCATAGAGAATTATTTACAGGATGATTCCTTTAAAAGTTTTCAAATTTATTTTTTTATTTTAAAATTTCATTACCATTTGATAAAAGAAAATGTTTTTGAAGAAGAAATAAATTTTTTCAAGAACTAAGAACAAGTGTTTTATCAAAATTATTTTCCATATAAAATGATATAAGGTTATGTTTCAATACCTTTTATTAATTTTATTTTATTATTATATCATGGAATTATTTTTATGAAGTCCTTTTATCTTATATAGATTATGTTATGAGGTAATGATGTTTATAAATCTCATTTTATTGAATGAGTTATGATATGATTTATGATTTATGTTTTTGTTACTCACAAAAGTATGGATTAATTATGAGATGGTTGGGACCCATGTATCCCACCAAGTCATTGGGTTCATAATTACACCACATGATATAGACATGGATATATTGGCATGTTAATCCAGTTCAGTGTTACATGACTGGAACTTGGAATGAACACAATCAGCAATGGATGTTGTCCACTATAGCGATGTTGGAAATGATCCTCGAATAATATGAAATTATTTTTGATTCTTATATGTGTATTATATAATGTTTCATGTCTTATTTAATGATTATTTTTATTTCATTGCACTTCTATTATTTATCACATGACATGAAATTATGATATCTTATGCAAGAAAAGATTCTCAAAAGTTAAGTTTTTATGAATATGAAATGATTATTATTTCAATTTTTGACCCTTAATGAGAATATGAGCTCACCATTTTGTATGTTTAATTTCACTAGGTCAGGAACAAGGTTATAAAATATGATATTCCCAAAAAGAGTTTGGTTATAATGAAATAAACAGAAGACAATGAAGATGTTTTATGAACTAGTTATTTATGTTTCTTAGTTTCTAAAGACACTATACATATACAAGCATGTTATGGTGTTTTATATGTAGTAATAAATATACATAAATTCTGAGTTAATAATAATTTATTTCATGTATGGGTTGTTATACAAAGGATAACATGTCTCAAAGAATCACAATTAGGACATATATTGCCCTTCGTTCTTGAGTATGACTCTAATAATGACCCCTAGAAAGAGATATCTTTCAGTTAAACATAAAAAATAATGATTAAATAATAATTCATGATATTATATCTCATATAGGTATTATATACAAAATATAAATGAAATTAGTCATATTAAAAAATACATGTCTCAAAGAGATGAATTTGAGATGAAAACAATTACCGTACCACTTATTTATTTTAAAATTTCACAGTATATCATGAATACAAAATTTAGTTCATTAAGAACATTACTAGGAACCTTATTCATGTTTATAAACATTTATAATCTTTATTTAAAATCATTCCACACATATATACTGGTTATATTTTACCTATTTTCAACATCGTGGTAATGTACTCACTATAACATTGAACCAGTTTTGTAAAATTAATATTTGAATATATTATTCTCCCAAAATAAATAATTATAAGATAATACAATGTGATGTAAGATATAAAAATATGTATATTGTAAATATATATTCTCACTTCAATGTTGTTTTGTCTATGATCGACGTGTTTAAAATCAATAGTGAGCATGTTTTAGTGATTCCTAGTATACGATGATTAATATATTAATTGTTCAGTTAAATATTCTTTCAAAATTACAAGAACCAAAAATAAAAAAATATTTTACTTACTAACATAATATTATAATAATAAATAATTTCCCACATTCATATATTATACAAATTCGTAAAATTGTTAATGTAGGTGGTCAAACAAACACTAACCATAAACACCCAAGATTTATGTGTGATTATTAGGTGTTTTAGTTGAAATATAATTATACCCGAAGCATAATAACCATATTTAGTATATCATTTTGTGATATATAATAATTTTAATTATTAATATTTATAATATAATTTCTTAATCATAATTATATATAAATTGGAGATCATTTTCCTCTTAGTTCACTAGTTTTATGTGATTGAATTAACGATAATAATTCATTAACCAAATAATTAATTGGTTCTAAAATTATTAAATAAAAAACCATAATGATATCACAAATATAATATGTATCCTTTAATCCCATATTCTTTCACCATCCATGGACTGTGGTGATGAATTGAAAAATAAAAAATCAATCGTTCCATTGATGTAGAAGTCTACATCTATGCATAATTAATGATTTCATATTGCATAAAATGGTAGGAAAGAGTAATTTGTATTGTTTTTTATAATAATAGAAAATATATTGATATCAAAATAACTTTTTAACATTCTATTTATTAATAGACTTCTCTGGTGGTGGTGGAAAATGAAACACATTTCTTTGTTGAAGTTGTATTCTGAACAATACAAGAATTACGATATCATTTTTTAAAAGAGAAAATTAAATATATTTAATGAAAACTACCATATTATAATAGTATTAATTATTTAACTAATAATAATTTAGTTACATCGGTATGTCATAATTATAATTTTAATAGAAAATTGTATAATGATGAAGATTTGTAAATATGATTACTCGTGTTGATCACTTAGAGATTTCCATAGTATAATAATATTAATTATTTAACTAATAATAATTCTGTTACATCGGTCTGTCATAATTATAATTTTAATAGAAAATTGTAAAATTATTAAGTTTTGTAAATATGATTACTCACGTTGATCACATAGAGATTTCTATAGAAGATCTCTTATAAATGGATGGGATATGATAATATCATTTAACAAGCATCACAAGAGAGTGAAATGGAATTATATGGGAAGCACAATGGGATATTTTTTAGGATAAAACATAATTTTTTATTGTATTAGAATGAGCGGAGGGAGTACAGTTATAAATTTTGTGACAATTATTTATTAAAATATTTCCACTTAATATAAATGGAGCACATGTTGAACATGTCAATGGTATTAAAAAATGATAAATTATAGAGTTGGGGATATATAGGGTTTACATAAAACTCATAAACATAATTCCAGACACATTTTTTTCTTGTTTTAGGCACATTATCTATTAATTTATTATGATTATCATTTTAGATTTTATTGTGGTAATCTATTTTTACCTAAAGTTAAAAAACCATTATGGATAAAAATAATGTGGTTAATATTATAAAATAATTTCTCACTAATTATTAATTTGATATACATTTAATTTTATTTGATAAAAAGTAGTAATAAAATATTATATTAAAAAAATATAAAATATTAAAAAAAATTCAGAAAATATTACTTATGTTTAAAATATAATGTATTAATTATTAAATTCGTAAAACATTTTATAAAATATAAATTTAGTTACAAAAAAATTATTCTTATAAAAATGTTTCCTGGATTTCCCATTTATACCTATATACTAATATGGCCATCAAATCAATGTTATTTTTTAAAACAATATTTTACCATATTCACTAAAAAATATTTCTTTTTAAAAAAATGATAAGAATTAATTTTAACATTTTATTAATATTTTTCATCCAAAAATTATATATATCTTTTAGGAAAAATAATCTCCATAAATTTTGATTTCAATTACTAAATGAAATCCAGAAATATAAATGAGAATTATTTACATTAGAAAACAACATTTTAAAATGTTAAATTTTATTTCATTGTTTTTCCAATAAAATTAACTAATTAAATAACTAAAAATAAATTATTATTATAACAAATATATTTTATTATAATTTAATTTATATATAGTAGTTTTTGAAATAGAATACTGATTTGAGAAAAATATATTTTTTCTATAAATATTTTTCATAGTTTTTTTACTAGTAATATTTTAATTTCATTTGTATTAGTGGTGTAATTTATTTTCTTTATACAAATATTCCATAATATTGTTACTCAAATTCACTACTGATAATTCAATTTATTTGTTTCAATGATCAATCCCAGATATTAATTTTTTATCTAAATATTTCATGATTTTCTTTGAGTTCAGGGTTGAGTTTAGACAAATCTATTAAGCACATTGAATTAATTAATGGTAATAAATTATAAAAATTCATTAGAAATACCAAAAAAGTCTAAATTAAAAAGAACATGTTCAATTAACAAAACATAACACCAACCCAACCATAGATCGCATTCCCAATGAATAGTCTATGATTCATAAGATTAAATAAGGTTTTCCATGATCATTCCCTTTTTCCATTGACCTATAAACCATTTTTATCGTTATATATCATTCCAGGACATGGATACAAAAATTTAATAAAAATGTATTTTATGCATTAGAACCATATTTATTCATATTATAAAACTACATGAATGGCCCAAAGGCCTTTTATTATTATTTTTGATATTCCACCTTTCAAGTGGTGATGTGGATTCCTTATAAGGCCCAAAGGCTTACAAACAATTACATGACCCGTAGGACTTAGTAGAAATCACCCCGACATGACATCTTGGAACTACACCTCCCCAAAAAATGTCATAATATCAGCATCTCGCCTCTCATGTTATATCAAAATAATTAAAATCAAGAGACTCTGGGAATATACTTTGGGACCACCTATTTTGGTCAAGGAATGATCAGATTCCTGACCTAAAACCCTAATTAATTTTATAATGGATGATATAAATTAATCAAATAAATTAAATTAAAATAGTAAAAACTATATATATTTATAGGACCAAAAGCCAACAATAAAATATTGAATGAATAGAGAGTAGGGGAATGATAGATTTACTAAAAAAGTTGATTGCCTAAAATAGAATCCCAAAAATACATGTATCTAAGGAGTACCTTCTTGGCGAAGAGTATAAGCGACTAATTAAATGTGGGATTTAGAATTTGGGTTTGGTAATAATTTTTTTAATTTATGTGGAAATGAAGAAAAATAATAAAAAAAACTTGTTGAAGACAACATAACACAGACCCACCGGTAGGTTGCTGGTTGTCTTGTGACTCTTCCTGCATACATGAAGTCAACCATCTACATTTTGTCAAAAATATTAAATTTTGAGACAAAAAAATATAACTACATAACATTTTTATATATAAATAGTATATTTTTTAGATTAATTTTGTATACATTTCTCAAACACAAACTCGAGGACTGTAAACATTTTGTTTATTTCGTGACTACATGGAAAATATTATTATCCCATTTAAGGCCATCAATATCCCCCCACAATGACCAATCAATCATTTTAAAATTATATAAAAGCCCTATATATATGCATTTTCATATCCAGGGGTAAAAAAACATAAATAGGGTGATGTGAGATTCATAGTAATAATAAACAAGGGAGATATAAAATAGTGATCTTATAAAATAATAAAAATATAATAAGGGTATACGATCCTTGATATAACCTACATAGTTTATAAAACATTTATCAAAGATAATTTCATATTTCAACGTTATATAAAAATACCATCAAATCAAAATGTTTAAATCATCAAGATATGATTCTTATATTGTTTTTAGTATATAAAACTTTTTTTAATAATGGATGAAGCACATTAACATGATTTTCATAATTTTTAATGCAAGTTGACTTGTTTCCCATTATTATCTCATTAGATATAAACCATTATCCAATGAATTGGAGGGATACACAATTCCTAGTAAACCAATTGCTCTCATCCAAACCCTGAAAATTAAACTTCTATACCTACCTGGTAACAATATAAAGGTTATGTTCTTCTCATAATACCAACGCTAGTTCCCTATGTGGAAATTAAAAGGGGGAACGTCGAGGAAGAGGTAATCTCTTATACCAATTATTTCAAGTTTCATTCCCCTTATACGTCCAATTATTTAGTTATATAACTATAAAATATGAACTTAAATATCACTCATATACTAATATTTTATTATAAATATGAAACAACCATATTTCACATTCTATCAATCCTATGAAAATACAAAACCATCACGCATGCGTATGTATGGCTAATCGTCTCTACATCGTTGTGTAATTTTTTTTTCAAAACCACCATACTTGGATGGGTATAATGGTGTAAATAATACCTATATATGAAAAAGTAACATTATACTAAATCTGAGAGACTATATATAATCCAATTATATTCTATTCAACGATTATGGGAATGATATCATCGCTCGTGAATACGTACGGCTTACCATATCCACACTACGATGTGATTTGTTCTACATGATTTTCATCAACCATGATTATATACATGAATTAAATGAATAAATATAAAAAGTATTATTCTAAAAACATTCAATAAATGATATAACTATATCCTAAAAAGAGTTGCAAGAATATATCCAAAATACATATGTTATAACATGAAAAAGTTAATACCCGAATAACATGTAAAAATGAAATATTACTAATAAACTGATGAAAATATGATCATAAATGTTATCATAAAAATTTATTTGATTATTGAATAAATATATAACATTATTTAAATAATTATAGTTGATGTTCTAACATATATGAATCATATCGGACCTAAGGTAATGAATAAATTTTCCAATCTTCTTTTTATCTGATATTGTTTATTCTTATGTATTTACTAGGGTTATCTTTATCATCCATGTATATGTTTTCTAAAAATGTTTTCATAAAATTTTTACTAATATTTCATGTTTTTTACGTCAGTTTTACTATTTTTTGACTTTACCACATGGTATGGAAGGAATCCCTCTTTTTTTAACCATACAAGGGTACATTTTTTAATAAACTGGAAATAGAGTGATGAGAATGTTTTTCTAACCAATATGGAATGAAATTAATTTTAGGATTTCAGAGAGAATTATTTCAGTGATGTTTCCTTTAAAATATTTCAATTTTATTTTCTATTATCTTCAATTCTTTTAAAATTTCATGACCTATTGATAAAAGAAAATGTTTTTGAAGAAGAAAGGATGTTTTTTTCAAGAAATAAGTACAAGTGTTTTATCAAAATTATTTTCCATATAAGATCATATAGGGTAATGGTTAAAAAACGTTTATTAATTTTAATTTATTATGTTATGATGGAATTATTTTTATTAAGTCCTTTTATCATATATAGATTATGTTATGATGGAATGATGTTTAAAAATATCATTTTATTACATAGGTTATGATATGATGTATGATTTATTTTTTTGTTGAACACATAAGAATGGATTCATTATGAGATGGTTGAGACCTATGTATCCCCCAATTCATTGGGTTAATAATTATACATCATGATATAGATAAGGATTTAATAGAATGTTAATCTAGTTCAGTGATATATGACTGGCACGAGGAGTGAACACGATCAGTAATGGATGTTGTCCACTACGACGATCATGGAAATGATCTTACAATAATATGAAATGATTTTCAATTCTTATGTGTGTACTCCAAAATGTTTCATGTCTTGTGTAATTATTATTGGGATTATATTTCACTTCTATTATTTATCCCATGACATGAAATTATGATATCTTATGAAGGAAAATAATCTCAAATGTTATGTTCTTATGAATATGATATGATTCTTATTTCATTTGCTTACCATTAATTAGAATTTGAGATCACCCTTTTGTATGTTCAATTTCCCTAGGTGAGGAATAAGGTTATTAAATATGATATTCCAAAAAGGATTCTAGTTATAATGAAATAAATAGAAGACAATGAAGATGTTTTATGAACTTGTTATTTATGTTTCTTAGTTTCTAAAGACACTATACATATACAACCATTTAATGGGTTTTTATATGTAGTAATAAATATACATATATTCAGAATTAATAAAAATTCATGTCATGTATGGGTTTTTATAAAAAGGGTGACATGTCTCAATAAATCACAATTAAGACATAGATTTCCCTTCCATATTGAGTAACACATTAATAGTGACCCCTTGAAAGAGATATCTTTCAGTTAAACATAAAATATCATGATTAAATAATAATTATTGATATGATATATCATATAGTTATTATATATTCCATATAAATGAAATTATTTGTATTAAACTATACATGTCTGAAAAAGATTAATTTGAGATGAAAATAATTACCATAACCCTTATTCATTTTTCAATTTCACAGAATATCATGAATAAATAATTTATTTTCATTAAAGACATTACTAGGAACATTATTCATATTTATAACCATTTATAATTTTTATTTACAATCATTCACTACATATATGTCGGTTAGTTTTTACCTATTTTCAACACTGAGGTAATGTAATCACTATAACCTTGAACCAGGTTTGTAAAATTAATATTTGAATATAATATTCTCCAAAATTAAATAATTATAAGACAATAAAATGTACTGTAAAGATGATAATATGTATTTTATAAATATGTAATCTCACTTCATGGTTGTTTTGGCTTTGATCTAGGAGTTTAAAATCAATAGTGATCTTGTTGTAGTGATTCTTAGTAATGAATATTACTATATTAATTGGTGACTTAAATATTCATACAAAATTACAAGAACCAAAAATAAAAAATATTTTACTTACTAATATAATATTATAATAATAAATAATTTGTCACGTTTATATATTATATAAATTCATAAAATTGTTCATGTATGTTGATAAAGTAACACAAACCATAAACAACCATGATGTATGTGTGATTATTAAGTTTTTTAGTTGAAATATACCTATACTGAAAGCATAATATCCATATTTAGTATTTCATAGTTTGATATATATGAATATTAATGATAAATATTTAAAATATAATTTCAATATCAAAATTACGTAGAAATAAAATTTCATTTTCTTCTTAGTTTACTAGTTATATGTGAATGAATTAATGATAATCATTTCCTAACCATATAATTAATTTGTTCTAAAATTATGAAATAAAAAACCTTAATGATATCATAAAAATAATATGTATCCTCTAATCCCATGATTTTTCACCATCCACGGATGGTGGTGATGAATTGAAAAATAAAAATCAATCATTACATTGGTGTGGGAGTCTACATCAATGCATAGTTAATGATTTCATTTTGCATAAAATGGATGAAAAGAGTAATTTGGATTGTTTTTTAAAATAATAAACACTATATTGATATCCAAATTATTTTTTAACATTCCATTTGTTCATATACTTCTATGGAGGTGATGGAAAATAAAACATATTGCGTCGTTGAAGTTGTAGTCTGTACAATGTAAGGATTACAGTACCATTTTTAAATAGAGAAAATGAAATATATTTAATAAAAACTACCATAGTATAATACCATTAATTATTTAAATAATAATAATTTCATTACATTGGTATGTCATAATAAAAATTTTAATAGAAAAATGGAAAATGAATAAGTTTTGTAAATATGATTACTCACATTGATCACTTAGAGATTTTGATGGAAGATCTCCTATAAATGGATTGGATAGGAAAATATCAATTATCAAGCATCACATCGGTGTGATATGGAATTATATGGGAAGTAAAATGGGATATTTTTTTAGGATAAAACATAATTTTTTGTGGTCCTAGAATGAGCGGGCACAGTACCGTTTTAAATTTTGTGGCAATGATTTTTTAAAATATTTCCTCTTATTATAAATGGGACCATGTGGTACAGGTCAATGGTATTGAAAATTGATAAATTATAGAGTTGGGGGTATATAGGGTTCACATAAAACTCATAAACTCAATTCATGACTCATTTTTTCTTTTTTTAAGCACATTATCTTTTAAATTATTATGTTTATCATTTTAGATTTTATCGTGGTAATCTGTTTTTACCTAAAGATAAAAAAAAATTATGGAAAAAATAATGTAGTTAATATTATAACATAATTACTCACTAATTATTGTTTTGAAATACATTAAATTTTATTCAATAAAAATTAGTAATAAAATATTATTTTAAAATGAAAATGTAAAATATAATAAAAAAATTTCAAAAATATTACTTATGTTTAAAATATAAAATATTTATTATTAAATTAAAAAAATTATAAATTATAAATTCAGTTACAGAATAAAAAATTATTCTTACAAAAAAATTTCTTGCCTTTCCGATTTATAAATATATACAAATATGGATATCAAATCAATGTTATTTTTTAAAATAATATTTTACCCTATTCACCAAAAAATATTTCTTTTTAAAAAAATAATAAGAAATAATTTTAACATTTTATTAATATTATTCATCCAAAAATTATATATATATAATATGAAAAATAATCTACAAAAATTTCGATTTCAATTTTTAAATAAAATCCAGAAATATAAAGGATAATTGTTTACATTAGAAAACAACATTCGAAAATGTTGAATTATTTTTATTCGAATTTCCAAAAAATTACTAAATAAATAATGGAAAATTAATTATTATTGTAATAAATATATTTTTATTAAAATTTAATTTAAATATACCAGTTCTTGAAATAAAATATAGATTTGAGAAAAATATATTTTTTCTATAAATAATCTTCATAGTTGTTTTACTAGCAATATTTTAATTTAATTTTTATTAGTGGTGGAATTTATTTTCATTATAAAAATATTCCATAATATTGTAACTCATATTCACAACTGATAATTCAACATATTGGTTTTAACGAGCATTCCTAGAAATTAAAATTTTAACTAAATATTTCATTATTTTATTTTTGTTCGGGGTTGAGTTTAGAAAAATCTATAAAGCACATCGAATTATTTAATGGTAATAACATATTAAAATTCATTGGAAATACAAAAAAAACGAAATTAAAAAGATCATGTTGAATTTCCAAAACATAACACCAACCATACCATGGATTGCATTCACAATGAATAGTCTATGATTTATAAGACTAAATAAGGGATTCCATGATCAAACCTTTTTTCCATTGACCTATAAACCATTTTTATGTTTTTTATATCATTCTAGTAGATGGATTAAAAAAATTAATAAAAATTTATGTTATTCATCATAACCAGATTGATTCATATTATAAAAAATCCAGAATGGCCTAAAGGCCTTTGTTTTTATTATTTTTGTTATTCCACCTTTCAAGGGGTGAGAAGGAACCCTTATAAGGATAGAATGATTAAAAACAATTACATGACCTTTAGGACTTAGTAGAAATCACCCCGAATAGACATCTTGGAACTGCACCTCCCAAACACATGTCATAATATTAGCACACCACCTTTCATATTATAACAAATTAATGAAAATCAAGCGACTCTGGGAATATACTTTGGGACCACCTATCTTTGGTCAAGGAATGATCTGATTCCCGACCTAAACCCCTTATTAATATTATAATGGATGATATAAAACAATCAAATCAATTAAATTAAAATAGTAAAAAATATATATATTTAGAGGAACAAAAGACGAAAATAAAATATTGAATGAATAGAGAGTAGGGGAAGGATTGAATTACTAAAAAATTTGATTTCCTCAAATAGAATAAAAAATACATGTATCTAAGGAGTTACTTCATGGATAAAAGTATAATAGATTAATTAAATGTTGGGTTTAGAATTTGTGTTTGGTTATTAGGTTTGTAATTTATGTGAAAATGATGAAAAATAATAAAAAAAAACTTGTTGAAGAAAACATTACACAGACCCACCGGTAAGTTGCTGGTCTTCTTATGACTCTTCCAGCATACATGAAGTCTATCATCTACATTTGGTCAAAAATACTAAATTTTGTGACACAAAATCTAATTACATAACATTTTTATATATAAATATATCATGTTATATATTAATATTCAATACATTTCGGAAACACATACTCGAGTACTGTAAACATTTTGTGTATTTTAAGACTAAATGGACAATATTCTTATCCCGTGAATGGCCTTCAATATCCCCCCAAAATGACCAATAAATCATTTAAAAATTATATAAAATACCTATATATATGCATTATTCATATCCATGATAAAAGAAACATAAATAGGGTGATGTGAGATTCATAGTAATGCTCAATAAGGGAGGTATCAATTAGTGATCTTATAAAATAATAATCATAGAATAAAGGTATAAGATCATTAATATAACATACAATGTTCATAAAAAATTTATCAAACATGATAAACATTATTCATGCCATAAATAACTATCATTTCAAAATCCATTATTTATAAGAGTGAGAAAACATCATAAATTTGTCATCAACCACATGTTCATGTCATATATGTGGTGTAAAATCATAGGAAAAGAAACCATTTAATATTTAAATATTAAATAAAAATACCATCAAATCATAATATATTAATTATCATCACATACTTCATAAATTGTGTTCATCATATGCATATTTTTTATATAATGGATCAAGCACATTAACATGTTTTTCATATTGTTTAATGCATGTTGAATTGTTTCCCATTATTATCTCATTAGATATAAACCATTAGCCAATGAATTGTAGGGATATACAATTCGTAGTACACCCATTACATAATTAGAACCATATTTATGCGAGGAATAAGATCATAAATCATTCATCATTCCACTATTTAATCACTTATACAATAAAAATAAATTAGGAAAAATTTTATAATATCATCATAGCATGACTCCTCTATTTTTATTTATAAATCCTCCTTGAAGTACTAAAATATCCATATAAATAAAAAGGATATAAAAATTCAATCATGTCCATAGTAATATATAAGTAACACCAATGTATATTTGCATTGATGAATATATTTATTACCAGAAACCTTATTTTGGAAAATACACATTCCTTTAGAAATCAATAATTTTAAAAAAAAAATTCCTAAATATTAATCCTTAAATTTTAATCAAATTTCAAATTTATAATTTTTAAGGAATTTTCAAATAATTTTCGATTCATGTTGGTGTGAATTTTAGATCATTCAATATATGGTAAAATAACATTCGTTCATATTTTTAGTACAATGATCAAAAGTTCCTCTTTTCGAAAATAGAAAGAATATTCAATTTTATTTTTTTACATTCAATAAATTTTATAACTGAATTGAAATAATAAAATGACAATATAAAAATTAAATTTTGAAAACATTTTTTGGAGACATTTTCATGGAAGTGAAAGATTTTATACTGAGTAGTAAAACATGGTTAGTTTTCCTAACATTATTTCAGACTCCTGAGTACTAAAATTGAAAAAATGAAAGGAAAAAATGTATTTACCAAGAAATAACCAAAATATAATGTATATGAAATTAACTTATGATTTATGTATCATATAATTTCCATAATGTAAATTCAATCATAATTGATCATGAATAATATATTTTTGAAACGTAAATCTTTTACTTCATCGGTAATATTTGAATCGTAATATCCATAAAAGAAATAACTTTTGATGGACATATAAATCCCCATTAAATTAATATAAAAATAATAATAAAATAAATCATTTTATAATATATACTATATAATATTAATAACAATTTAATATGGAATTTTCTTACTAGAATAAAATTGAGACAAAAATCTCCTACCTTGAGATCAAAATTCATAAGATATTATTTATCCTTCTATATAATAAATGTAATTTAATAAAACATAAAAATATTAATCATGTAAAAAATTAATATTTCTTATATAAAAATTTTATATATATTTATAATCATAAATCATTTAATATATAGAAAATTAAATTAAAATGTTTATGGAGATGGTTGGACCTACAAACATATGAATGTTATTTTCATTTGTTGATGAAAGGAATAAAAGAAATGTAAATTATAATTCACATTTATAGAATTATTATAATGTTTTATAGAAATTATATATTCATAAAAACAGCATTATTAACATCTATATAACGTGGAGATGAAAAATGAGTTATATTTCATCATGGTGGTGGTTCTCCACACGTACTCATGAGTGACATAATCATCTTCCAACAGTTTGAAGGATTAGAAGATAAATATGATATTATCATTAAAGAGAATATTTTTTTCATTAATTTCATATATATATATATATAATCCTCAAATCTATACTAATATTTATCCATAAAAATGGCAATAAAAAATAAAGTGTATCTCTACATTGATACAATAGATCAGGCGTATGCACGAACAATACATTCACTTCCCCATTAATGGAAGGGAGGGTTAAATAAGTGTAGATCAATAATAATAATAACAATTATGTACATTTATTATCATTACTTAATTATTTAATGAATAAAATAATATATTTATATGAGGTAAAATAATAATTAAAATGGAAGTGACCAGTTAAGGAATGTAACTCTTCTTCGAAAAAACTCTATTAATTATGTAGTTACGGACGCTACAGTTGGTATTTTATGAGAAAAACAACAATAGGAATGTCTATATGTATGTGGAGGAGGAATTCATTCCACGTATGGTCATGATATAAGGGTCAATGTTTTGTAAAAAAGATAAATAGGGTGTCATTTAAATAGTACAAGGTAAGGGCACTATTTGAATTTCCTACAAAAAATGAAAATACTATAACATAATTATATAGACCATATACCTCAAAAAAGACATAAATTTGAAGATAAAATATAATGGGGTTTATATATTATTAAATAATAAAATTATTATATGTTTATGTGGTTTTATAAACCTTATCCATTGGTTTTACCCAATAAATAACCTATTTTATCCTTAATCGGGAAACAAAATTTTCAGATTTAAAGTGTTATAATTTTACATATACGGTGAAAATTGACTTATAAATGGAAAAAATAAGAACATTTAGAGAATATATTACCGAAATTTTCTTATTTACATATTTTTAATATTTTTATATAATCAAACAAAATATTATTTTTATAAATTATCATTGATGTTACTTTTTGGACTATTCTTATAAAATGACTTAAAGTTTATATATAAAAAATTCATAAATATATTATAACAATTTTAGGAGTTAATAAATATTATTATATATCTAAAAAATAAAATAAACACTATAATTTCTTTAAACTATTCAACTTTTAATATTTTTAATTCCATTTATAATATTTTCAAGTGATTAATAAAATGATTTGTGAGGGTTGCATAAGAATTAGTGGTACCAAAAAATATAAATAAAGTATATATAAATTTTCGTAATTAAAATAATATCATTTTAATAAAAATTTAGTTTTATATTCAATAATAACATGATTTTGTCCCTATGTTGTCACATATGAGATATTTAAAACAAATATTATTGAATTTTTTATATTGCATTGCATTAAATATGATATATGTTATTTTAATGGAGAATTATCCATTAAAAAAATAAATTTAGTGTAAAGGTGAAAATTATTTATTTATATCCATCCACAAATAGATAATCTAAATTTTTTTTTCTATATCACTTATGTTTTACTTAGATTAAATCAATTTAACCATTACTGAGGTGATAAATTATAACATGATATCAATTCATAATGCCAAAAATGGTATAGTATATCCAAATTTTAATCCTCATGATTCCATATTTTCAATCCATCTTATCAAATTCGTTACCTTTATGTATAAAAAAATTATTTTATTAATATATATGTAAAATGGGATGAAAAATGCTTCCAAAAATGATGTTGTATACATAAAACATGATGTATTCTAACCTCATGCATGGAAAAAAAATATTACTCGAATGATAATATAATTTATTGGTTACATTACATATACGTTTTTTCAAAATAATTAAACAATAATTATTAATTTAATTTATAATGATAAAAATACATTGTACGCTTGGAAAATGTTTTTAGATAAATTAATTTTTTATTTATTAATAACATTCTATTTAAAATTATAATATAAAATGATTTATAATGAATATAATTGTATTTATTGAAATATACAAGAAATAAGTATACATTGAAAGAATTTTTTAATAAAATTAATCTTTGTACATTCATGAAATTAAAATATAGTTTTCAATAAAAAATTATTTTTTTACAATTCATTTGGGAATGTATACCATTCAATAAATTATCAGTACTTTATTCTATTGTAATTTTTAGATGATAAATTTTAAAAAAATATGATTTTTTAAAAATTAAATTCTTAAATTTATAAAAATGAATTATAATATTTTCTCTTAAAATGAAAATATTGTTTTTGAGTAAAACATATTTTTGAGGAATAAAATGAATTTACATAAAATTGTGTGGGTATTTACCATATTTTTTCAATTTAGTTATATTTATTAAGAACATTATATATATTTCATAATTAATTTAATACTAATAGTTCCAACAAATGTAATGGTGAGGTTATAATTGTCAAATTTAATAAATTATATTTCATGGTTTGTTATGGTCAATATTTCATATCATGTACACTGTGGAACATTATAACAAACCTACAATTTATTACACACGTATACATGATTTATTACATAAAATATTCACTTGATAAAATATATATGATCTATAGGTATAGTGTATTTGAGGATTAATATCATTACTTAATGACCTAAGACATGAAACACGACATCTTTATTGAAAACATATTTTTCATGACCACTATATTCCCACAAACATAGAATTGAATGGGATAACATGAAGAAATGCATAAAAAACCAAGATATATAAAGTTGAGTAATGTAATTAAAATTGATTATCATGAGTAATATAATCCATGTTAGAAAATATTAATATCAATGGATCACACGAGAAACAAGAAGATAAAGTCTTGATAAAACATGATAATCATAACATGAATACGTGGCAACAACACTGAACATGGAATTAGCATGAGGCAAAGCTCAATCCACATGGATCATGAGTAAACCCTAATTGCACATAAAGCACAAGAAAACCTTCATTTCACTTCAATTACTATAATTCAAGACAGATTTCACATGACGTGTCATGATACTACACATTACCCAATGCATTGGAGTGCTATTAGGGAACACCCTTTGTAAACATTTCATTTCATGCATAAGTGTGCCACATGTATCATATAAAATGGATACATAAAACATCATCATTTATTCCACTATAAATAAATATGGAATTAATTCATGAAACTATATAATCAATAATTAAATGTGCATAAATGTTAATACCCTTGATAGAGAAATAGGGATGGTATTCACTACACAATGATTTTGTCTTGGAAAGTTGTGATGCAATTTCGGCAGTGTAACGACATGACATAAGAACTCATAAAAATGGTTAATGAGAGAAAATTGGTTGTATCATGATTTTTACATGAAATTGAATGTTAGGGGGTCATATAGATATATTTACCAACAACATTAATGGAATTTAGATTCATGATACAAAATAATTACATGAATGTAAATGAAGAAAGATATATTCCTTACAGAATTTTGGCATAGCAGTGGATATACATAGAAGGCATCGATGATATAGAAAGGGGTATATCATAAATAAAAAATAAATAGGAATGAATATTGGAGTTTTAAATCATACCCCAACATTTATAATTGAATATAAAAACGCATAACAATATTAATAATCAGGGATAAGAAGAGAAAGGTATGAATCCCTTACATGGAAGTGTGATCCCAATGTCTTGGGAGAGCCATGAGAGAGGGTTCATTGGTGATTGGGTATCCTTGGAAGGAATCTAGAGAGAGTAGGGAAGATGATGGATGAACTCTAATGGCTATAATTGAAGAGGAAGTGCGAGCTTTTGTGGGTTTATATAAGAAAGAAGGGGGAATTCATTATTTTTTAGGTTTGGTACACCACACATTAAAAAAATCAATACCACACAACATCCCATTGTTTTTCAAAATGGGATTGGAAAACAATATTTTATATGATCATTGGACAGACTTCTTAAATAATAGTGTTCTATTGCGTAGTTGAGTCACACTCTCAAGGAATTCAATTTAATAAAATAAAATTTTTTATAAGTCATGAAGGTTCTAGTAATGATTTGTAAAATAAATCAAACAACACTAAAATAAAAAAATTTAATGGTAAAACATATATTGGCTGAGCATAATTATTATATTATTGTATTCCATCACTCTTGGGTCATTATGATGCCATGAAAAACATTATATATTTAAACAGTATTTAATTTTTATCTTAAAATTTGATTGTCTTAGAAAAATATTGAAAAGTCACTATTATATAATTTTAAGATCCTGATTCCAAAAATAGTATTCATTTTATCTAAATGATTTTCTAGATATTTGAATTTCTACTATGAAAATAAAAAACAACATTTATCAAATATTCTTGGGTTTTGACAAAGGCATCTTTCAAACTACAATAAAATATTATAATTGCATTCATAAAACATATATGATCATTTATATAAAATATAATGTAATTTAATAATAATAATATTTTATTAAAATATTTTTTAATTCCAAAATCCATTAATTTTTCAAAATTAACTAAAAGTAAAATTTGTCCATTAAATTTTTTTTAAAGAGTAACAATAGTAAAATGAATGTATATTCATTATATATTCAAAAATAAAGCACATAATAATAGTTCTAGGGTCTTGTTACATATCTCTTTATAACATCCACATAAGACCAAAGGGTAAGGTGTGTGATGGCGATAGACTCTTGGGGTGTCTCAGATAACATCGCCCATGTGGAAATCTCTATCAACATCCACTTCTCCCATAGGCAGTTCTGCTCAAGATTAAATTATTTATGCTCGACATGGTTTTTTTCAAGAGAAAAGCCCAATGACGCCACCTCTTTTCCAAGGAATAACAATTGGGATTCGTACGAGGAAAGTCTACTAGATGAGGCTATCAATTCCTTTTTCTGAGAAATTTGGATTTTTTTAAGCTCTATATTTATACTAATCATGTGATCACTATTAAAATACAATATTAGCAACGATCACATTTCATAATGGTATTTTAAAAATATAAAATAATAATAAAAAATACGTTTATGTTTCATATAACTATTTTACATAATTAGAAATTTAATCAGATCAAGAGAAGTTTTCATTAATGAATGTTTTGGTCATTACAATCTTCCCCCCTTAATAAATTTTGACATAGAAATTTCATTTTCCCACACTAAAATAGATGTGGGTAACTCTGCATTATCATATTTAATGATTCCCACGTCACTTCATCAAACCTGTGGTTTCCCCAAAACACCATGACGAGGGTAATTGTTTTATTCCGTATGACGCTTTCTCTACGATCTATGATCTTCACTAGTTTCCCCTCATAAAAATGAACATCATCTAGTTTTACTACCTCTATAGAATGTTTATGTGAGAGGTATGGAATGTAAATATTTTTGAGGGAAACAAGAAAGACATCCTGGGCTTTGGCCATGGAGGGAGGATGTGCTAGTCAATAGGCCACAACCCCGACACGGTCAAGTATATAAAAGGAGTCAATATACATAGCACACATATTCCTTTTCATTCCAAAACTCATGTCCTTATTCCATAGAGATATGCATAGAAATACCATTTATCCAACATTGAACTCATGTTCTCATTGACAATTATCTTCATAACACTTATGTTTACTTTAGGTTTCCTTGATATGCTACGGAATGGTTTTCATCTTCTCTTCCATTTCATCGGCCATTTCATGTCCTAGCATCTTACGCTCACTGCCTTCATCCCATCACACTGGTGTTCCTCAATTTTCCCCCTAAAGGGCTTCATATGGTTCCATTCGGATGTTCTAGAGAAAACTATTATTTTTGGACAATTCAACCAGGGGATGATGTTGGTCTCATCCTCCTTTAGAATCCATAGAACATGATCTTAAAATATCTTCCACTGTATAAATAGTTCGTTCAAATTGGCCATCATTTTGACGATGATTAGTCGTACTGATTTTCAGTTCACTGCTTAGATCATTATAGAGAATTTTCTAGAACTTCTAGGTGAATCTCAGGTCACGTTCAGATACAATAGATAGTGGTACGCTAGTAAACCTTACCACTTCTTTAATGTAAATACATGCATTTTCCCCCTATGATAATTATTCTCCAATGCTAATAAAGAGAGATGTATTCAAAAAACGATCCACAATGACCCATATAGCATTTTTTCCTCTTGATTTCCTTTTAATTATAATGACATAGAAAATGGTAATGTTTTCCCACTTCCATGTTGTTATTGGTAGTGGTTTCATCATTCCCTTTGAATTTTTCCCCTAGCCTTCACTAGATGACATACCATCCACATTAAGGTATATTCAGTAATCTCTCTTTTGATAATGTCCCACAAAATGTTTCTCTGAGGTCTCGATTCAAATTTTTGCTCCTCGGGTGAATAGACATGGTTGTGCTATGTGCATCATTCAGAATCTCCTTCTTTATCTCTTGATCATATGACAAACATAATCGTGACCCAAATCTCAAAATTTCATCCTAGTCAGCCATGAACTCAGAGGAATTCCCATTCCTGATAGCTTCCACCCATTCCATAATTTCTACATCCTTTATTTGAGCATCCATTATTTTCCCTAGGAGGTATGGTTGAGCAATCATTTGGGAAAGGATTGATGATGCTCCTCCATTAACAATTCACATGTCCTTCCTCTACAAATCATGTAAGATTGGATACTTCTAAATTCTCATCAATGACAGAATCTCAAGAACTTTTATAGTAAGAGAATATCTAACCGTGTTTGCTTTCAAAGTGTGGTAATGGATTGGGAAGACATAATCCTTAATTATTTATATCCATCTTTATTGGTTCATATTAATCTATTTAAGAGTGAATATATATTTGAGTCTCTTGTGATCAGTATATATCTCACACTTCACTCCATAGAGATTATGCTACCAGATTTTCAATGCAAAGATCATGGCCAGAAACTCCAGATAATGTGGGGGATAGTTTTTCTCAGGTATATTTTCTTTGATGATGCATAAGCTTACACATTATCATTCTGCATCAACACATAACCCAGGCCCCTCTTCGAAGAATCACTAAATACAACAAAAAGTTCTCCACTCGTGGGTAATGTAAACACAGGCGCAGTGACAAACCACCTTTTCAACTCCGTGAAGCTCACTTCATATTCATCACTCCAAGAAAACATTACCCCGTTACCTATTAGCTTATTAAGATGGTTAAGCAATCGTGATAAATTTCTCACAAATCGGTGATGATATCCTGATATCTCCCAAAAGAAACGGATATATGTTACAACTGTTGGCCTCATCCATCCCAAAATTGTAGATGTCTTAATGGGATTCAATGATTTCCCATTATTGGTGATGATATAACCCTTGAATGAGGCCTCCTTCAAATTAAAATCACAATTTCAGTACATTTCATAGAGCTTCTCCTTCGGCAGGTTCTCTAATATAGTTTATAGATGCTCCCCATTATCCTCCATTGATATGGAATATATTAGAATATCGTCTCTAATGTCTACAACAATTTTTTTGAGGTAATATCTAAATAATCTATTCATCATGTCCATAAAGATTGCATAATAATTAGTGAGTCCAAAATGCATTACTATGAATTTATAGTTCATGTATCTATTACGAATATATGTTTTGGGGATATCACCTTTAATCACCCTTACATGATAATATCCCTACCACAAATCTACCTTGGAAAAGTATTGTTCTCCATGCAGTTGATAGAAAAAGTCATCATTTCATGGAAGGGGATTCTTTTTCTTTAATTTGATTTTGTTATGATCATAATAATCAATGAAAAGCCACATTGACCCATCCATCTTCTTGATGAAGAGGACTGGTGCACCACAAGGTGAAGAACATTGGCGTATAAACAATTTATCCAGATTCTTGTTTAGTTGTCTCCTCAAATCCTCATACTCCGCAATAGCCATTATATACATAGTCTTGGATTTTGGAAATGACCCAGGTATAAGGACAATTTAGAATTCAACATATCTTCTCGGAGGATGACCATGTAATTCTTCATGAAACAATTCCGCGAATTCTCCCACAATAGGAATGTCTTCAAGGATGGATCCATCCTTCGATTTAATCATCTAATACAAATATGTTTACTCATAGGGCAGTAATATCCACGCTTGGGATAATGATGCTAATGATGATTCATCTTCCTCCCTGCACTTTTATTGAATCAGGGTTTGATTTTCCATATAGAGAGTGATTTTCTTCTCACGGTTATTTATGTTGGATCTATATAACAAAGCTATTCCATGTTGAGAATTTCATATTCTTCCACTTGAGGTAGAATGATGATTTTCTCTGGGAAATTAAATTGAAAAATTATGACTCGAGAGGAATTATATTCATAAGATTCAATGATTTCCCCATTTTCCATACTCTCTGAAATCTTTAATTCCATAAATTTTGGCAGTAATTGGATTGTTATAATAATCATTTGAGATATAAAATAATGTATAAAACTTTGAAAGTTAACCCTAACATTCAATTTTTTATTCTCTTTTTACTCATTTACCTCATAAAAAAGACTTGGGGAAGATATTTATTACATATATTGGACAGATAATATATAATCCAACTATAAAAAATATGACATAGAAATTTCATTTATTTCCTTAGCATATGAATTTATAGGCTTTAATTTATGTTATCCATGATATACTTCCCAGAATTTATTCATAGGGGCATTTTCTTATTCTATTAACAATGGTTCATACTATTCATTTAATATACCAAATAATATCCCCCAGGAGTATAGTAACAAAGGATTTATCATGGCCCGTTGTCATGTACCTGGATACCCCGGCTTAAGTCCAAACTCCTTGTCAGAATTTTCACTCCTAGGTACATATATTCTAGAGTTTCCTCTACCTACTTGTATCTGTAAAGGGATGTATGTTCATGATAATCCACTTAGTCAATACTCACCATGTCTTAGGGATGTTTTTATTATACATAGTCTAATCCATAATGATATAACTAGGGGTTTTTAATCCAAATTCTAAAAATAACTAAACATATCCTATGATAACAAATTTAACAACCATTTTTTTTAATAAACGAATAGACATGATTTATTACATAAACTCATCACTTGATAAAACATAGAATATCGAGAGTTATAGTGTCTTTGGTCCTTGAAAACATTAAATAACGAATTAAATCCAGAATCACAATATCTTTATTGAAATCATTATTTACATGACCACTACATTTCCTCGTACGTAGCATTTCATGGGATAACCAGAGGACATGCATAAATAAATGGGGAGCAATAAGGCCCAGTAAGGGAATAAAAATGGAATAACATGTGGAATACAATAAATGATATTCAATAGTCATATTAATGGAGTACAAGATAAAAAAACATAAATGAATGAAAAAGCATAATAATCATAACATGGAGATGTGGAAACATCACATAACATGGAATTAACATGATCCCATGCCCATTCCACATAGAGAATGAGTAAAAAATCATTTCACATGAAGTACGAGTAAACCCTCATTTCACTTGAATTATCATGAGTCAACCATCTATTAACATGATTTATCGGGATACTATACATTACCAAATGCATTGGAGCACTATCTGGGCGAACCCATAGAAAACATTTCATTTTAATGCATAAGTGTTCCAAATGTCATATATAACATATATACATTAAAAATCATCATATATTCAATGATAATGGAATTTATAGTTCATAAATGAAACTATATAATCCATTATTAATTGTTCATGATGTTTAGTACCCTTGATATAGAAATGGGAAAGGTATTCACTACACAACTATTTTTTCGTGGAAAGTCACTATGCAATTTCCACAGCGTAACGGTGTGACATAAGAACTCATACAATTGGATGATGAGAGAAAAAATGGTTGTCGCATCATATGTACATGAAATGGACAGTAAGGGGGTTATAGAGGAAAAATTTCCAAACTATTGTAATGTAATTTTTATTCACGATACAATATAATTACTTAAATGTAAAGGTTGAAAGTGAAATTTCATACAGAATTTTGGCATAGTAACAGGTATACATATAAGGAATAGATGAGAGTGAAAGGGGTATCTCATCATTCAAACATAAAGTGGACAGTATATTGGAGGTGTAAAATCATAACCCAACATTTATAATTGAAAATAAAAAGGCATAACAATATTAAGAAACATGGATAAAAAGAGAAATGAATGAATCCCTTACATGGATGTGTGATCCCAAAGGGTTGGGAGAGGCTTGATAGAGGCTTCTTTGGAGACTAAGGTTCCATTGGAGTATTCTAGAGAGATCTGGGAAGAGGATGGATGAAATCAAAAGACTTTGAGTGAAGAGGAAGTGGGAGGTTGGGTTATTTTATAAAGGAAATGAGAGGAAATTCCTTATTATTTAGGTTTTGGACACCACACATTAAACTAATCGAAACTATTGACCTCACCTGTTTTGATAATCTCAATCCTGTATTCATATGTGTTGAAAATCCCAATTATGTTTTCATTCTATATGATATTCTTAAGTATCATTGATCTATACTTTAATTCTTTTCAAATCTGTGATCAAACCAATAATAAATTTTTAAATAGTCTTTGGAATATGTTAATCTTCTCTTATCCATGTTCATACACGTTATAAATTAATTCTAACACAATCGTATGTGTTCTGCATAAAAAAGATAAGTAATCTGTCTATAGCTACTGATAAAGAGCTATCGGTAACCAGTCTACCGATAGACTTAGTCTACCGACAGATAGCTACTGATAGACTTAACACAGACAGCTACCGATAGACTTAACACAGAGCTACCGATGTGCTTATAAATATAATCTACTGACTTACAGACAGCTACCGATACAAACATAGAGCTACCGGTGTAAGTATAAATAGCTACCGATGGAATAAGAGTCACCGATGGACGAAGCTACTGACAGACTCACAGCTACCGACGCATGGAGCTACCAACGCGTAGAGCTACCAATGCATGTACCTACCGACGCATGGAGCTACCGATAAACAAAGTCACCGATACAAGCATGTACCAACCGACACATAGAGCCACTGATAGAGTCAAATCCACTAATGACATTGAGCTACCGATGTTCAAGCTACCGATGTTCAAGCTGCCGATGTCCAAGCTACCGATGCTGATTACCTACCGATCACTCGACTCACTGTTTGAATTTCTTTATTTCCTATATTTAATCTATCTAACGGTCATATCATGTACATTTTAATTATTTGTCAAATATCTGATAAATGTTTTCGGATGTCAGGAACCCGTACCTTGTACCTGCTGAAAAGAAATCTTCTCTGTCCCCTGTTGGGAGATAAATACGAGAAGACTACACTGCCCAACAAACATCAACGAACAACAACAAGAAGAGAACCAGAAAAGTGTGGTGGATGGAATATACCAAAAACACAAGAACGAGAAGAACACAGAGAAGCTCATAGAAAATCAAGCATACTCGAGAAGTGTTCTGTGCATACGAGAAGAACACTGAAGAACTTCAACTACTATATTTTTACTGTCTGTGAACCTGGAGCATACGACACTCTGTTTCTCAAACAGAAACGAGAAGAGGACTCAGACTCACTTCTAGTCGAATCCAAAGGAGTCCAGAGCTACACTGAAATCACCAGAACCACTTCTAAACTCTACAACTCTTGTTCTGTGATTTATTATCATTCATTTCGAGCAGCTTGTGTTATCTTCTGTATCTAACACATACACTGTCTCCTGTACTCAAACTGAAGGATTTGAAAATCCTTACCAAACTCTTTCATTCTTTCTTTCCCACGAATAACAGTGGTAGAGGTCGTGTGTGACCTGGACAGCTGGTTGTTGTTGTACTGTTTCCCATGAAGAACAATGGTAGAGGTCTTGGACCTGGACAGTTGTAAACTGTTGAACCCCGATCCAGGGTGTGGATCATTTTTATATAAACTTTTGAGAGGACAAAGTCTCGTCTTGAGACTGAACCTCTTGGTTACATTGTTGTGCCATCTCTTTCAACGTTTTATTCCGCTGCTAATCACTTTAAAACCAATACAGTTTTTAAAGTTACTTTGATAATTAAATTAGCAAGTGTTTATGTTAAGTGTAGATTAGTAAGTTAGTTTCAAAAGATAATCACACACTCTTGTGTTGATTAACTGGGAATTAATCAATCCCTTGAGAATCTGACAAAACCTCTACTTTAATATAAATTCACTACAGTTTAATTTATTATTTTATTTTGGGGGTCTTTAAGACAATATTTTTTAAATACAGAAATTTTTAATTGGTACTCGATTCACCCACCTCTTGAGTAAACCACTCCGACCAACGCTTGGTATCACAGGGTTGAAAATACTTTCTAACCATACTCTGATTTTGAACTGTGATTTTAGTTGTATTTTAAAGTTCTTAAAATTTCTGTTATATCTAAATTTTTATCTATTTAAAATTTTCTCATCATAGACAATAGACTTGAGGGTGCTGCTACTAACCGGCCACCTTTCTTCAATGGAAATAATTATGCTCAGTGGAAACTGAAAATGAAAATCCATCTAGAAAGCATAGGTTTTGATATTTGGACTACTATTGAATCAGAATACAAAATTCCTACTACTGCTAGATCTACTTGGGATGAACCTATAAAGAATGCTTACAATAACAACTGTAAAGCTATGAATGCCTTATAGTGTGCTCTAGGAGATGAAGAGTTTAATAGAATTTCTGCTTGTAAAACTGCTTTTGAAATTTGGGATACCTTAGCTGTTTCTCATGAAGGAACAACGAATGTTAAAGAAATGAGATTGAACACTTACACTATCAAGTATGATAAATTTAAAATGAAGCCTGACGAACCCATTTCTGACATGTATCTCAGGTTCAATGAAATTTTCAATACAATGATCTCACTGGGAAAGGATGTCTCATCGAAGGAACAAATTATGAGAATTTTGAGATGTCTACCTGATAGATAGAGAGGCACATCTGTCTCAATTAGAGAATCATGTGACATAGCTGCTCTACCTGTCAAGGAACTAATTGGCAAGCTGATGATGTATGAAGAAGAGATTAAAGTGAACAAAGAGGAAGAAAATGAACCTGCAAGAAAGTCTGTCGCTTTCAAATCCTCAACTTCAAAGAATAAGGACAAAGAAAAGCTTCAAGCTATAGTTGAAAGTTCAAGTTGTGAAGACAGTGAAAGTGATTCTGACAATGATGCTGAGATGGCTCACATTGCTAGAAGATTTAAGAAATTTTATAGGAAAAAGAAGTTCTTCAGAAAAACAAATTATAAGGGTATGTATGATCACCAAGGAAAATGGAAAAAGGATTGGAAAAAAGAATGACAAATCAGATGATGTTGTCTTCTATGAGTGCAAGAGAAAAGGACACATTAAAGCCGACTGTCCAAAGCTGAAGTATAAAAAGAAACATGAATATAAGGACAATAAGTTTAAGAAATCCATGAAGGCTACTTGGAGTGCTTCAGAAGATAGCACCAGTGAAGCTAAATCTTCAGACTCTGAAAGGAATCGAGCAAACATGTGCTTTATGACAAACACTTCTCAGGTAACTACTGAAACTCCTGCTTTAAATTATTACTCTGGAGATAATGCAGAATCTGATTCTGATTCTGGAACAATGTCTAAAAATGAATTGTTTGAGTGCTGTGATATGCTGGAAGAGACATGTAATGAACTTAAGGATAAATACAAGTCATTAAAGAAACAGCATTCTCTCACCACTACAGTTAACACCGAACTCACTATTGAAAAAGATAAAAATGCTCAACTGCTAAAAGAGAATACTGAACTGAAACTATCTAATGAGCAACTCAAGAAAGACTTGGAGAAGTTCACCAATGGAAAAAATACACTAACACAGATGCTAGGAAAGAAAATAGCACCTAAATATACTACTGGTATAGGATACCAACCTGGACAAAGGAAAATTGCCAAAACTAGATTCATTTCTAAATCTGGACAGAATGAAGGTAATTATGGAACTTCATATGCTTCAACCAGTTATATACATAGCTATGGATCTAATAAAGTTTATCTTTCAAATCATGTCAATTCTACAAATTATAAGAGACCCATTAGACAAATATGGGTACCTAAAGTGTTATTGGCTAACCTGTCTGGACCCAAGAAAATCTGGGTACCAAAATCATCTCCCATCTAAATCTGTTTTGTAGGGAACTTGCTTGAAGAGATCCTGTAAAGAGACCTGATATTTGGACAATGGATGTTCAATACATATGTCAGGAGACTTATATTGTTTCAAGAGTTTAATAAAAGTTGATGGAGGCTTTGTCACCTTTGGTGATAATTCAAAAGGGAAAATCACCGGCCTAGGCCAGATTGGTAACACTAATTCAATTTTGATTTCTAAAGTTTTATTTGTTGATGGCCTTAAATACAATCTATTAAGTATTTCTCAGTTATGTGATGATGGTTTTCATGTTAAATTTGAAAACGATTCTTGGAAAGTTTTTAATTCTAAGAATATTTTGGTATTTTCTACCTTAAGAAATGAAAATGTTTATGCTGTTAATCTGAATTCTTTAGCTAAGAAGAATATTACTTGTTTGAATGCTTTTCATAAAGAATCTTGGCTATGTCACAGAAGATTAGGACATTGCAACATTCACTCACTTAGAAAACTTTATAGGAAAAACCTAGTTAGAGACCTACCTAAATTATAATTCCCAAATGATAGAGTGTGTAACCCCTGTCAAAAGGGAAAACAACACAAAGTTTCTTTTAAATCAAAGAAAGAAGTTTCAACTTCTCAACCACTTGAATTGGTTCACATGGATTTGTTTGGACCATCAAGAGTTTCTAGTTTAAATGGGAAGCACTATGTTTATGTTCTTGTAGATGAATTTTCTAGATATACTTGGGTATATTTTCTAGCTCACAAAAGTGAAGCTTGTTCTTACTTTGTCAAATACTCCAAGTCTGTAGAGAACCTTAGTGGACTTAAGATTAAGACCCTGAGAAGTGATCATGGTCGTGAGTTTGAAAATCAAGATTTTTAATCTTATTGCTCACACAATGGCTATACTCATAACGTTTCTGCCCCTAGAACACCCCAACAGAATGGTGTAGTAGAAAGAAGAAACCGAACCCTTCAAGAAATTTCTAGAACCATGCTCAATGAATATGATCTGCCTATTTATTTTTGGGCTGAAGCTGTTAATACAGCTTGTTATGTCATTAATAGAGTCTTAATCAGACCTGTTCTTAAGAAAACCCCTTATGAATTGTGGAACAATAGAAATCCTAAGGTTAATTACTTTAAAGTTTTTGGTTGTAAAGTATTTATTCTGAATACTAAAGATAATCTGGATAAGTTTTCTTCCAAAAGTGATGAAGGAATTTTTCTGGGTTACTCTATTTCATGTAAAGCCTATAGAGTATTCAATAAGAAAACCAAATGTGTGGAAGAATATGTTCACATCAAGTTTGATGAAACTGATCCACATGAGCCTAAAACCTCTCTTGAGAATCTTGAAGAAGATTTGTCTATTCTGGACCTTAATGATAAATCTAAAGAACCTGTTATAAAAGTATCCAGTTCTGGACTTTCTCCAGAATCTGCTTCTGTTGAACCCGAACCTATAGATGAACCTGAAATTTCTAGTCCAACCTTCACCAGATCAACAAGGATTCTAAAGAATCATCCTTTAGAAGCTGTTGTTGGTAATCTTGATAGAGGAACACAAACTAGAGCTTCTCTAAGAAACCAAGTTGAACATAAAGCCTTTCTTTCACAGCTAGAACCCAAAAATATCAACGATGCTATCAATGATGAATTCTGGGTAATAGCTATGCAGGAAGAATTAAATCAGTTTGAAAGAAACAAAGTCTGGGAATTAGTTGACAGACCTAAGGACACCTTGACAATAGGCACAAAGTGGGTCTTTAGAAATAAAGTAGATGAATCTGGAAATATAGTTAGAAACAAAGCTAGATTAGTTGCACAAGGATATAGTCAAGAAGAAGGCATAGACTATGAGGAAAATTTTAGACCTGTAGCTAGACTAGAAGCCATTAGAATCTTACTGGCATATACTGCACATCTGGATTTCAAGTTATATAAAATGGATGTGAAAATTGCATTTCTAAATAGTTTTATAATTGAAGATGTTTTTGTAGAACAACCACCTGGATTTACTAACCCCCATTTTCCAAATCAAGTTTTTAAACTTTCTAAAGCTTTGTATGGTTTAAAACAAGCTCCAAGAGCTTGGTATGATAGACTTAGAAATTTCCTTATTTCAAAAGGTTTTACTAAAGGGATTCCTGATCCAACTCTTTTCATTAAAAGAATTTCTAAAGATGTTTTAGTTGTACAAATATATGTTGATGATATTATTTTTGGATCATCTAAACACTCTTTATGTACTGATTTTTCAAAAAGTATGCAAAATGAATTTGAAATGAGCTTAATGGGAGAGCTTAAGTACTTTCTTGGATTTCATGTATTTCAAAATGAAAATGGTATTATTTTGAATCCAAGTAAATATACAAAGGATCTTTTAAAACGTTTTGGTCTGGATAGTATCAAGGAAAGTGAAACTCCTATGAGTACTACCTGTAAATTGGATGCAGATGAAACTGGGAAACCAGTTGATCAAACAAATTACAGAGGTATGATTGGTTGTTTACTTTATCTTACTGCTAGTCGACCTGATATTATGTTTAGTGTGTGTATGTGTGCAAGATTTCAAGCTAATCCAAAAGAATCTCATTTTCTTGCTGTTAAAAGAATTTTTAAATATCTCAAACACACGGTTAACTTAGGTTTGTTTTACCCAAAAGGACAATCCTTTGAGTTAATGAGTTATTCAGATGCTGACTTTGCTGGTTGTAAGTTAGATATAAAAAGCACATCAGGAACATTTCATTTGCTTGGAAAATCCTTAGTTTCTTGGTGTAGTAAGAAACAGAATTTAGTTGCATTATCTACTGCCGAAGCAGAATATATAGCTGCTGGTAGTTGCTGTGCACAAATTCTGTGGATGAAACACACTCTTTTAGACTATGGATTTGTTTTTAAACATGTTTCAATCAACTGTGATAACACCAGTTCAATAAAAATATCTATGAATCCTGTATCTCACTCTAGAACCAAACACATAGATGTAAGACACCATTTCCTAAGAGATCACTATCAAAAAGGTGATATTTCTCTTGAATTTATTGGCACTGAACATCAATTGGCTGATATTTTCACTAATCCTTTAAGTTCGGATAGGCTAAGTTACATTAGACACGAATTGGGAATGTTTAATCACAACCGGTGTGAAAATCCTCACTGATGTGAAATCCTCACTGATGTGAAATTCTCACGGATGTGAAATTCTCACCGATGTGAAATTCTCACCGATGTGAAATTCTCACCGATGTACAATTCTCACCGATATGAAATTCTCACCGATGTGAAAATCCTCACTGATGTGAAATCCTCACTGATGTGAAATTATCACTGATGTAAAATTCTCACCGATGTGGAAATTCTCATTGATGTGAAACTCCTCACCGATGTACAATTCTCACCGATTTGTTTTTCTCACCGATGATTAACTCACACCGATGCAAGGTTTTAAAACTTCTGTCTGCCTCCAAGAATACGAATCGTTTTATTTTATTTTATTACTCTATTTTAGTCGTTTATTTGGAATTCCTAAATGATAAAACTAAGTCTAAGCCACTTCTTACCTCACCGAGCTCAAAATCTCTCACCTTCGAACCTTAGCTCCCAAATCGACCAAGAACCCTAAACCCGCGATGGCAAAAACTAAGCTTCCTATCGTCAGAGATGAAAGAGTAGAACCAAACGCTAAGAAGCAGAAGACACAGCATAAAGCCAGTGTTAGTGAAGTCAGAACTAGATCGGGAAGGCGACCAGTGAATCCTCACCTGTAGAATAGAGACATAATAATCGAGAAGGAACTGTGCGTGGAATGGCTACTGCCTAGCAAATCGTTAGTACTCGAGATTCTGGAGGACTAGAAATGGGTGGATTTTTTCTCGAATAACAATGGCCCATACTACCCGAAGTTGGTAAAACAGTTCTATGAGTTTGTAACCTTCGAGAAGTATGAAAATGAGAATCGGGTAAGCTCTTTTGTAAATGGAAAAGAGATGTCTTTTTCTTCAGTTGAGTGGGCTGAGAGTTTGAAAGTACCACATGAAGGTGTCTCTGGGTATGTATCAAGAGAAATGCCACCTAGCAGTGAAATCTTTGATTATGAAACCACCTTAAAAGAACTGACTGGTAATGGGAATCAAAGGCAAGTGGTTGCTGCTGAAATGAATGGAGAGAATCGACTGCTTTTCAAGTTTGTTCAGCATGTGTTGATACCGAGGTGAGGAGATTTTGCAAATATTAGATATCAAGATATCTATCTTCTTCATTTTCTAAGACATGGTGTAAAAATCAATCTGTGCATATTGTTAATGCTTCAAATGGAAGACATGATTAAACCAAAGTCAAAGACTAATGCTTTGTTCTTTGCCAAGCTGATTTCAGTAATGATAAAAGTGAAAGGAATAGCTGAGTCTCAGGATGAGACAGTTGTAGTCAAGAACAATTTCTGCATCACCTCGACTGTTTGTAAGTACATGAAAATTAACTGGAACCCATGGAAGGGAGAATGGGTCAGTGATGATCAAATGATATATGATAGGTTTAATCCTGTGGATCATCCCTCAAGACCAACGGATGAGAGAGATCTGAGTCTGAGACCTGATGAAGAGGAACCTGTTTATAGTGATGAAACAGAAGAAGAAGAAGAAGAAACTCCTATGGATGTTGGAGGAGATCCAGACTTGCCCCCAAGTCCTGTTGCAGAATTGGTTTATTCTAGGAAAGGAAAGGTAGAAGAAATTTTGCCTACGTATGAGGAAGACCAGTCTGTACCTCACCAAGAAGAAGAGGAAATGGAGAATGCATCTGAATCGTCTGCTTCTGGTAGGTTAAGTATGAGTCTTTTGATTGGAAGCTCAGCTATACCTGCTGCTGAAGTAGAAAAAGTTACAGAAGAAGTTGTACCTGTATCAGAAGATCTTCTAGATGCTGCACCTGTGGAACTTGTAGTAGAAGATTCTGATGAAGAGAATCCAGCACTGAATGCTGTTGTGATACATGAGAATGCACCCATTGAGGGGGAGCATCAATCTGTTCTTGGAAATGTTACAGTAGCTGTTGATCTTGGAGACTGGGTAGAAGACCCAGGGTTTATAGTCTGTGGATTGGATTATCCGGATTCAGATAATGAGATGTCCGTGAATAGACCGAAGACCAATTATGATCTTGCTTCTGAGATGTTGCCAGATGATGTGGTCAGATTTCATGATCGGAATAATCTGAAAGAGGACCTCAAAACCAGTCTTGTCGAAGAAGTGAAGTTAATGGAAACCTCTCTAGCATCCTCAATTAACTCAATAATGACTGATTCTGTAGTTAGTTTGGCCTCAGCAAGAGGATCTGCTGCAGTTGTCTCAAATGATTTTTTCTCTAAATCTGATCTTGAATCTATGAAAAATGAGCTGAAAGAATCATTAAGTGCATCATTTGCTGAGATAAAGCAATGCATTTATGAAGAAATGAAAATGTTAGAGATATCCTTTGAGCTATCTCTAGCTTGTAATTTATCTTCGTTTATGTCTGAGCTTATGGAAGAAGTGAAAGAGTGCCAGACTCAGTCTTCAAGAATCGAAGCAGATCTGGAAGCTCTCAAGACAACAATTGTTGCTTTGGATTCTTATATGAGCTCCAAGTCTCAAGCTGACAAGGACCTAGATTATGTGAAGAGTGTAGTATGCCAGTTTGTCTCGGTATTTGAAAGTTTCAAAACCTCAGTGAAGGATCATGTTCAATTACAAGACTCTCAAGTTCAAAGCCTAATCAGTGGTTTGTCTAAGAGTTTCAAAGAAACTGTTTCCTTCTCTCTTGGCCCTCTCACATCCAAACTATCAGTTGACCTGAATCAAGTTCGAGCAATGTTGAAGGAGGAGATTGGATCTATTTCAACCAGTGGATCTTTGGACTCATCAGAGCTGAGCCGAGTGGTGCTTTCTACAAGAGATTCTGCGTGAGAAATAATGAAGATTGTTTAAGACTATATGAGAGAAGCCTCTGCCTCTCAGGAAGCCGTAAAAAGCAAAGTGGACTACTACTTCACCAAAATTTTCACCAAGCATCAACTCGAACACCACTTCAAGCTGATGTTGGAAAACATGAAGCTACCACCAGTCACTCAAGCTTTTAGAGAACAAGTGAGCAAGCTAAGAGATTTGACTCCTTCCTTAGAGAAATTCATGGAGATCAAAGATGATTTAATCTCTGCTATGGAAAGAGGAGGAGGAATTATTATGGATTTTAGAAATCTGCAGCTTCCCTTCTTGCATGTTGATGCCAGACCAGTCATCATACCTCCTGCTTTGCCTGCTTCTGCCTCAGCTGCTTCCACAGTCCAGCTGACTCCTGCTCAAGCTATTCGAAGCCTCACACCAATGATCACCCAAAGATCTTCAACCTACAGGCCTGACTCTGTGTCAGTGGCCCAGCCTCCTTTGATCTTTTCTGGCATTCCAAAACCTTCACCTGCATCCTCACCACCCGATCCTTCTTCTGATCTCAAAGGCAAATCTCACGTGGAAGAGGTGGAATGATCCAGTGGCTAAGATTTTTGATAGGAATTCCTTTGTATTCTATTTTTGTACTTTTTGCCTACTCTAATACAGAAGAACTCTTTTTTACTTATCATGTTTTCTTTGTCTCCTATATATTCTTTCCCACTTTTTGATTATCACAAAGGGGGAGAAACATTTTATGGGAGAATAATAAGGGGGAGAACAATAAGAGAGGGAGAAACATTTTATGAGAGAATGAAAAATATTTTCAATGGAGAAAAATAAGGAATAAGGGGAGACACATTACCCTTTTTCATTTTTACCTCTGATACCTTATGTCTATATAGTACCTTATGATTGTTACCTCTGATAACTTATGTCTATATAATACTATTTCTATTATCTCTTGATGCTGTTTTCTCTGAGAAAATTGAATTCAATATTATACTCTTTACTATTATATGTTCACTATGTTAAATGCCCATATTACCATCTCATTAATTGTGATTATCAAAAAGGGGGGGATTGTTGACCTCACCTGTTTTGATAATCTCAATCCTGTATTCATATGTGTTGAAAATCCCAATTATGTTTTCATTCTATATGATATTCTTATGTATCATTGATCTATAATTTAATTCTTTTCAAATTTGTGATCAAACCAATAATAATTTTTTAAATAGTCTTTGGAATATGGTAATCTTCTCTTATCCATGTTCATACACGTTATAAATTAATTCTAACACAATCGGATGTGTTCTGCATAAAACAGATAAGTAATCTGTCTATAGATACTGATAAAGAGCTACCGGTAACCAATCTACCGATAGACTTAGTCTACCGACAGACAGCTACCGATAGACTTAACACAGACAGCTACCGATAGACTTAACACAGAGCTACCGATGTGCCTATAAATATAAGCTACTGACTTACAGATAGCTACTGATACAAATATAGAGCTACCGGTGTAAGTATAAATAGCTAACGATGGAATAAGAGTCACCGATGGACGAAGCTAATGACAGACTCACAGCTACAGACGCATGGAGCTACCGACGCGTAGAGCTACCGATGCATGTACCTACCGACGCATGGAGCTACTGATAAACAAATTCACCGATACAAGAATGTACCAACCGACGCATAGAGCCACCGATAGAGTCAAAGCAACTAATGACATTGAGCTACCTATGTTCAAGCTACCGATGTTTAAGCTACCGATGTCCAAGCTACCGATGCTGATTACCTACCGATCACTCGACTCACTGTTTGAATTTATTTATTTCCTATATTTAATCTATCTAACGGTCATATCATGTACATTTTAATGATTTGTCAAATATCTGATAAAGGTTGTCGGATGTCAGGAACCCGTACCTCGTACCTGCTGAAAAGAAATCTTCTATGTCCCCTGTTGGGAGATAAATACGAGAAGACTACACTGCCCAACAAACATCAACGAACAACAACAAGAAGTAAACCAGAAAAGTGTGGTGGATGGAATATACCAAAAAAACAAGAACGAGAAGAACACAGAGAAGCTCATAGACAATCAAGCATACTTGAGAAGTGTTCTGTGCATGCGAGAAGAACACTGAAGAAATTCAACTACTATATTTTTACTGTATGTGAACCTGGAGGATACGACACTCTGTTTCTCAAACAGAAACGAGAAGAGGACTCAGACTCACTTCTAGTCGAATCCAAAGGAGTCCAGAGCTACACTGAAATCACCAGAACCACTTCTAAACTCTACAACTCTTGTTCTGTGATTTATTATCATTCATTTCGAGCAGTGTGTGTTATCTTCTGTATCTAACACATACACTGTCTCCTGTACTCAAACTGAAGGATTTGAAAATCCTTAACAAACTCTTTCATTCTTTCTTTCCCACGAATAACAGTGGTAGAGGTCGTGTGTGACCTGGACAGCTGGTTGCTGTTGTACTGTTTCCCATGAAGAACAGTGGTAGAGGTCTTGGACCTGGACAGTTGTAAACTGTTGAACCCCGATCCAGGGTGTGGATCATTTTTATATAAACTTTTGAGAGGACTAAGTCTCAGCTTGAGACTGAACCTCTTGGTTACATTGTTGTGCCATCTCTTTCAAAGTTTTATTCCGCTGCTAATCACTTTAAAACCAATACTGTTTTTAAAGTTACTTTGATAATTAAATTAGCAAGTGTTTATGTTAAGTGTAGATTAGTAAGTTAGTTTCAAAAGATAATCACACACTCATGTGTTGATTAACTGGGAATTAATCAATCCCTTGAGAATATGACAGAACCTCTACTTTAATATAAATTCACTACAGTTTAATTTATTATTTTATTTTGGGGGTCTTTAAGACAATATTTTTTAAATACAGAAATTTTTAATTGGTACTCAATTCACCCCCCTCTTGAGTAAACCACTCCGACCAACAGAAACCACCATGCAGTCCATGGTTATTTCCCATAGTGTTTTTCCAATGGGGAGTGGAAATAAAAATTTTAGAAGGCCAATGTCCAGTCTTCTTGAAATAATAAGGTTTCTTGTGTGGAGGTGATGGACACTATCATGGAAATCAATTTAAAAATGAAGATGTTTTATAAGTTTTGACGAGTCCACTAATAATTTGTAAAATAAATAAAACTAAACTAAATTCACATTATTTTAATGGTAAAACATATATGGACTAAAAAATGTTTCTAGTACTTTACTACAATAGTATTTGGTCATTATGATGTCATAAAACACATTATATACTTTAATGGTATTTAATTTTTTCCCAAAAAATTAATTGTTCTTGAAAATTATTGAAAACTCACCATTGGATAATTTTGACATACTAATTCCAAAAATATTATCTATTTTACGTAAATAATTTTCTGAATATGAGAATTGTCACATTTAAAACAAAAACTGACTTTTATCAAAAATTCATTGGTTTTGACTAAGACAACATTCAAATATTAAAAAAACAATTGTTGCATACATAATAATTATGCGATCAGTTTTACATAAAAAAAGTAATTAAATAAGAATAATATTTTATTAAAATATTATTTAATACCAAAAACCATTAATTTATTAAAATTAACTAAAAATATTACTTTTACTTTAAAAACTATTTAAAATGTAATAATAATAAAATGAATGTCTACTCATTACTATATACCAAAATAAAGAACATTATCATAGTGTTAGGATCTGGTTACATAACTCCTTATAACATCCAAATAAGACCGAAGGTTAATGTGTGCGATGGTGACATACTCTTTGGGTGGCTCAGATAAAATCGCTGGAGGGGTAATCACTATCAACTTCTACTTCTCTTGTAGGAGGATCCACTTAAGCTTAACACATTCAAGATCAGCTTGGGCTTGTACAATAGCGAAGCCCAATGACACTACCTCATATACATGCTCCAATAAATGGGCTTCGTATAGGGAAAGTCTAATAGATGAGTTCATCACTTTCTTTTCTTGGGTAAATTGGATTTGTTAATACCGAATATTTATAACTAATCAAGTTATCACAATTCAACAGATACATTAGCAACTGATATAATTCTTAACAGAATATTAAAAATAAAATGACATAAGACCAAATATTTTTATATTTTATATAACCATTTTACATAATAATATATTTAATTAGTTCATTATGAGTTTTAATTGATGAATGATTGGGTCGTTTCAAACATTGTATTCTTTTAAAATAGCATAATGTTACATTTTCCACCCTTTAACAAAAATAATCATCAAATTTTGAACATGTGATCCTTAATCAATTGTATGATCATTTAAAAAATATTTTTTGAAAATACACATCATTAAATGGGTTAATAATTATTCATCTTGAAATTTAGGAAGATAAAATATGAATTTTATGTTTAATGTCCAAAATCTAGGATCTTATATAAAATAATATTATTGAAAAGGGAAAACATGGAATTTGAAGAAATTTAATTTCCATATCTGATTGATCACATGAACTTGAATGATAATGATAATGTTAGGGATCACAAGACCATAAACCAATGTTTTTATAAAACCCATCACCTAATCAGAAATTAATGTGACGAGACAATTTCTTTCATCAAGAATCATTTCAAAAGATGAAGGATTTTTACAAGAGTGAAATATAATTTATTTATTTGATTCCAATTAACATGAATAATATCACCATTGGGTTCTTATATGATCAATTACAGCTTCAGAGCTTACTCCAAGGAATGAATATTCATGTTTAATTTTTATTCTGTGAAGTACTAATATTAATCATTAATGAATGATAGATCCATAAATCATTCAATATCAATTTAAATATTTACCACAAAAATATGTATCTCAGGTTATCAAATAAAAACCGAAATTAAACATAATCCATTCAATAAATACATAAACATAAGGCTCAATCCAAATATTCGTAATAAATATAAAACCCCAATTATCAGAATGATTTGACGACATATCATTCCATGATTAACATAGTGATCATAATTTGATAATATTAATCGATCATAATGTCTAATTTAAAAATTTATATAACCTAATCATTTCTAAAAAAACTCATAATAAAATCATATATGCTTTTAAATGCAATTCAAAATTTATTCAATAAATAAAATCTTATCTTAAAAAATAATTTAATGAATGGGTTTATACTTCCACCAATAAATAGACATAATTAATTTTAGAATTGGATATTTGGTTTTCTTATTCCAAAAAATATATATAGTGATAAAAAAATACTCAAAATCACATCACATTATATTAATGAATTAATAATAGGATTTTCAGTAGATTAATTTATGATAACATTTATATGAAATATACAACCATGAATTAGTGGATATGTGTGCCCTATTTTTTTGAATTCTCTTTAGGAATTTTTATTGCAAAAATTTTCCCTTTCACATTGGAAATAAGAGGTTATCGATGTAGCTCATCAGAACCCTTCATATATGGGCACAATTTTTTACAACTCCCATTTTAATTTCATTTAATGAATTGTAATTTTGGTGGTTAAATAGTTAGAATCTACCATTCCTCCATTGAATTATCCGTATTATTCATCCATTTTTTCAATTCATGGGATATATGTCCCACCCACCCACATTCAAGGCGTCTACCAGTTCTATTAATGTAATACCCTTGATGTTTCATCTGACATTAATGATAAATATATGGATATAATTTCATTCCACCATGTGAAATCTAGTTTTCATGAGTGTCAATAAATTTTTTTCTTTTCAAAAACATGGGAATAGGGGGAATACTCATTTTTTAATTATACCTTAAGTGCATATCAAATTATTTATTCAAATATAATAATGTCTTTTATAGTTAATTCCATTAATAAATTTTTTTTATCCAATAAATAATCAAACATATTTACATTTAGGTTGGATGATATTACAAGATCATACCTAGCACTTATTGATATAATTTAATAATAGGTGATGAAGGATTCATCATTGTTATTATTTATAAAATGTTATTCCTAGTAAATTTTCTTAAAAATATTATGAGTAATCAACTTATTAATAATGTATCTCTTAAATTCATCACTGATTATATATTTAATAGATTATTGTTGTCGTGTATTCTTTATTTGATACAAATGTTGATCTTAATGTCATTTCAAATGATGGATAGAAAGAACCTTTTTTTCATTATTCGAAAACTATTTAATATGAAATATATTTTCAATGGTACTGATTCATTACTAAAAAAATAATAAATCAGTGATACCAGAAAAATATATTGGATGTTTCCTCATGAAAGAATCAAAAGAAAATTGTTCCCTTCATTGAAAATTTTTATTTTTAGTAATATTTTCATCATGAATTTTTTTTGATCATAAAAATTGGATTTTTTATCCAATTCTGATTATCATTTGGATATGATTGATGTCAATCACTGCATTTTCCATCATATTCTATATTAATAAGATTCCATCCATTTTCATTTATCAACTAAATTAAAAATTAAAATCGTATGACACATGTAATTATAAACAGAGTGTGCCTTTATATAAGCCTGAAAATTAAATAATTTGATGTATAAATCACATCAACCTATTTTCAATCTATTCGTACATAGTATTAACATATTTTGTCAATATTCATGAGAAAAATATATGATTTTTTCATATATGTAGACTTGTCCCTATGGGTTCACCAATTTTTTTAATCCCTGTCTCTTAGGATTAACTAAACCCGTCCATTATTCCAATAATAATGATCCAGGATTTTCGTACATATATATTGACTCATATTATATAAATATTCAATACATTTAAAAAACACATTTCATGTGACCATAACGGTTTAGTATAATTGTAGACTAAATACACATTCATCATATCTTATTATAGATCATGAACATCTCCCAAAAATTACATCCCTCTCGTTCTCTTAATATAAAACCCCTACTATAATGATTTATTCATAACATGGGGAAATTAAATATATGAAAGGGTGAGATTAATATCTCAATATAGGTAAACATGCGAGATAGAAATCAATGATAAGATGAAAAAATAACATAATTGTAATGGTAAGAGATTATAACCATAACATACAATGTCCATACCCAATTTTTGAAGGACCATAACCATGATTCATGTAATAATGATTTATTATTTAAATTACATGATTTATAATAGTGTGAAACCAATATATATAAATCATGTACGATGGGTTATTTTCATAGAAATATGGTCTATTATAGGCATAGAGACTGTTTTATCAATAATTTATAACTATAGATATCATCAGGTCATAACATTCAAGGACACAACACCTATTTCCAAAAGTGGATTTATCACATTGACTTGTTTCCATTAATTAATCATGAACATCATCATGTTTCCCTAAATATAGAAAGAACTTGGAATTATTTCCAAAAACTATCCCATGAGTTACTAATCAAATCCAAATTCATTAAAAATATATAAAATATTCGAAACACCCACCACACTCTTAAAGAACTGTAAATGTTTTTAAAAAATATTACAAAACATTCATTATTTTAATATATCATAATCAATGAAATATTCGGTTTCATTAACATTTAGAAATATCATCATATCATTTCCCCTTTAAAATAAATTATTTTCATAAATATATCATCATTGTTATCATAAAAAATCATGGGAAAGAATATTATTTGTAACTATGGGATCATATTCTTATTAAAACATTAGTAACACCAAAATTATTATTCATATGAATAAAAATATTATTGGAAACATTCTTAACGAAAATACCCATTCTATATAAAAATAAATTATTTAAAATATAAAATTTAAAAAATTAACATGGAAATTTTTTTCATCAAAACGATGTATGAAAACGTTTAAAAGAAGGTGAAAATCATTCAGTAGTCATGAATACTAGAAGTTCCATTCGTATTGTGTACATTAAATCTAAATATTCCGTTCATATTTTAGGAAAAAAGGAAAAAATATAACCTCATTCAGAAAATGACAAAAAGATTCCATTTGAATTTATTTTAATATATACTTTCTTTAGAGTGGAAAAATAAAATTGTAAATAGTAAAAACATTCATGGTAACATTGTTAGAATAAATTGGCATGGAAGAGATTGAGTCCATACTAAATAGTAAAAACATAGTCAGTTTTCTATAAAAAAATTATATCCGTATCTTTACTAGATAAATTGAGGAGAATGAAAGGGAAACATGAATTTATCCTAAGGTATTTGGTGGATAAGAAAAATAATTAGATTTATCAGTAAATTATTATACAATTTATTCAACTGAAATTCAATTTTAAACAATCCTTGTTAGAATAGGATTCATTCATAAATCCCTTACGACATGGGTAACATTTGATTCATAATCCTCATGAAATAAAGATAGAATTATAGATATTTAAATCCACCCAATTTTCATCAAAAGATACCTAAAATAAATAATTTGGATGATTATAAACCACATAAAATAATAATTGAAAAATATGATATTTGTCTCATAGAAATAAATGTGTGACAAAAATCTCTAACATTGATATTAACATACTTACAAGGTTCATGAAATCCTTGTATAGTACACATAACATTATTATATTTCAATAAAATTATCATGTACAAAATTATTATTACATATAATATATATATATATATATGTGTGTGTGTGTGTATTTAGATTCCTAAATAACAGTATATATAGAAAAATGAATTACAATATTCATAGAGACTTTAGGATTTACATACACAACAGTATATTCATTTTTTGACGAATTGAAAAAAATGTTAAAGTATATTTCACCCATATGAAATTATTATTATGTAATATAAGTCATTTATATTCATAATATAAATCATTATTACCATCCAAGTATGTTGGATTTGAAAAATGAATCCCATCACTTCGAAGAGGTGTGGGTCCAATTGTACACATGAGAAACGTTATCGTTTTCCAACAGTTATTAAGATAATAAGAGATATATTGTTTAAAACATAAATAATCACCATAAGATCCTAAATATCATATATACACATTAATACCATTAAAATATTAATCCATAATATATGTAACTCAAAAATAAATTATATCCCAACGTGGTGATAGTAAGTCACATGCAAGAACATGTGATACATTAACATTTAATTTGATTGTAAATTAGTAAAAATAATGGTGGTTTAAGAATAAATATAAATCCTTATACATTGAGGATAATTATTTATTTATATATTTAATAATATAATCTTTTTAAAATAGGAAAAATATGAATTAAAAAAGAATTGTCTGATTAAGGCGATTACCACTTCTTTGAAACAACTCCTTTATATCACCTTTTATGAAACATATGTTTTATCTTTTTGGAGGACCATATAATCTATAATATGTATAATGAAGGTTATAAACAATATATCTAGGGGAATAACATTTTGTAATGAAAAAAGGTTGAGATGAAGAGAATGGTGGGGTACGCTTTTATAATTAAAGGGAGGGTATCACCTGGAATGTTATTAAATATTATAATAAAATAAAGTCATTATTAATAAGAAATACCACCAAAAGATAGGATATTAAAAGATAATATAAAATTTTGTTTATATGAAATCAACAAATAAATATTTTACAGGTTCATGTTTTTTAAAATTATCATTTCGTATAACCCCATTGTTAAGCTATTTTAACATTAACTGCAATAACATCTTTCTCACACTCAAGGAGTTATATTTAATGTAATAAGGTGAAAATTGACTCATAAATTTCCAAGTGATTAAATGATATAATATATATGATTCACTTCTGCATATTTAAATAAATTTATTACATTTAAAAAATTATAGAAAATAATATTTTGATAAAATATCATTAATGTAAATTTTTACCATACTTATATAATTTAATTAATATGACATAATAATTTTTTTGGGATTAAATTATAATAAATCTACATAACATTAATTTTTTTTATTTTTCTGTAATATATTTATAACACTATAACTACCTCAAATTGAATTACTTTTTATATTTACATAATCATTAATTTTAGTTTTTTAATAATTTAAGATGTACAACATTGTGGGTGTATAACCATTAAATGTTATTATAACATTTATACAAACTATTAAATTTATTATCACCATGAAAATAAAATCATTAATTAGTAGATAAAAATTAAAATTCTTGCATAATGTGATATTTTCACTATGTAGACTTATAAGAGATATTAAAAATTAAGAGTTTTTCATTTTGTAAGATTATTTTCTTTAAATATTATAATTTCCATTTTCATTGACATGTTTCTATTAAGAAATATTTATAGCCTAAGGTGATAATGGTGCAATTACATTCATCCAATAAGAAATGTGATAAAAATTATGACCTTATCATTTAATTTTAACCTAGATTAACCCGATTTACCCTTTAGCTAGGTGAAACTTTTTACAATATTTACAATTTCTAATGCCTTCAAATAAATAGGAAATGATTATAATATCTGAACATCTATATTCATAATTAATAATCAATTTTATAAATTCAATTATCATTAGGATTAAAATTTTAATATATCAAATCAAAAAATGTGATGAACACTTCATTGTAGAAAAATATTGTTCTAAGATTAAAAAAGGATTTATTTTATCCCATGCATAGAAAAATATGTCATATTAATGTGAAATAATTTTTAAAAAATATGTTATATAAATATTTAACAATAATCATTAATCAATTGTGATTAATTTAATTATTTAATACAAAAATACTTTTCATTCCTCAAAAAACTATTTACACAAAAATTCTTTATAATGTATCAAATTGTTTTAAAAAAAATTGAAACATAAAATTCCTACCAATGAATTTAGTTGAATTATCTTAATAATATGATAACTAATTTTACATTGAGGCTATTTTATATAAAAAATAAATTTTTACATGCTTAAAATGAAAATATAGTTCCCTATAAAAATAATAATTTTGTATTATGCATTGAATAATCAAACATTTCAAAAAAATTAAGAACAAATAATCCTATGATAATTTTTTCAAAATGAAATATAAAATAGTATCCTTTTTATAAAATTTAATTTTAATAATTACGATAAAATAATAATAAAATTTTGTCAATATAACTAATAAATAAAATTTTTAATGAATACAAATGATTGAATAAAAATATGACTTCAAAAAAACATTATTGACTATATAATACTTATTTTATATATATTTATAATAGGTAGAAGAATTTTAAATATTTAATAATGATGTTAATCCTAGTCATACATTCTAAATTAATAGCATGCTTATAGTTGTATATTTAAATAATTATATTATATTTTTTGTATAGGCTGAGTGGTAAACATATTTTATTCAACTGATCAATGTGTTATTTTAAAAATCTAAGGGTTGTATATGATATTGTTTTGAATTTGTGAACAATCGTCCTCTTTATTATACTTAATTCATTTAAGACTCCCTAATCCCCTAAACCACATAATCATGTACAATGTAAGTACATTCTATGGAAAAAAATAATATTTTATAACTTGATGATGGAGTGAGGACTTATTACCTACTTATTACATGTTATATCACCTTTAAGATATGCTCTTAAACTACATTGGTTTTCTTGATATAAGTATCCGTCAAATAGGCTCAAACATCCTCTATTCATTTCCATGTTTCAAAATAGTGTATTACATCCTTAAATATCATATGTACTAGATGAATGGTCTTCATACAATGGTTTTTTTTATGCGGTCCATGACATGCCCTGTAATATCCACAAAAGATGCATTTCACTCTAGGTGACACTTATCATCCTTTGTATCCTAAGAGAAAATGGGGTGATTTTGTTAAAATGAGATATTTGTGAAGAATCATGAATCGTTTTATAAATAAATAGTAGAGAAAATATGTAATCAAATATTTCAAATATCTTCACTATCTCATGAAATCTAATGATCCTCAAAGCCAACTTACCCTATCTCTATATATAATGCTTGAAAAACCTTTTGAACAAAAATAAAAAAACCAAACCACCAAACTCACACATATCCATATAAATAGATGAAACATATAAATTATTATAAGGTAAATATACCAAAGATTTATTTCATTCCTACGAATAACAAAAATTGAGGACACACTACTAGATCCAATACTTGAGAAACCGAATTGTATGATCTAATTTCGCATCCACAAATGATAAAATATTGTGTTCTCATGGGCCTATATTCTCAATGCCTCCAGAAGTCCCTATTATATAATTGAGGTGAAACTATAATTTCTATTTGATATTTATCATTATAGAATCCCATACAGATTCACCCCTATTGAACATAAAATAGGACAATATCTTCAACTTTAGGGGATTCGTTTTTGAGTAACTATAGAGATACCTTCATCAAGAGATCAATATGGACCCAAACATAAATACCCCATTGTACATATATATATTTGACTTTCAGAAAATAAATAATAATTTTGACCAACATCCACTCTAAAATAAGAAATGGTTGGAGAATACCGAAATGATATTATTTTCCATACATAAACTCTTTGTTGTTGGAGAAACTGGGAACAAAAATGGTCATATCATTCTTTATTATATACTATAAATATTATAAATGATTGTTATGGTACATAATTTCATCCATATATTAATAACTAATCTCAAGGCATGGAATTCCATCATCAGGTCCATAAACATGCACATGGGGAATATCACTTTCACTCTAATATATAGAATATCATTATCAATTAAAGACTAATAATGGGGTTTTTCCCAGCCATACAAATTTTTTATTATCACCACATAGTTGAAGAATGATAATTGGCCATCTTCCACCTTTTCTTAGAGTAATGAATCCAAATGTATTGATTCCAATGTAAACATTCCCTATTACTATTGGATATCAAAATGAATATCCATAAATAGTTACATTGTAAAGACCCAAAATTTCCGTGGATATTTTTTTTTGATAAATACATGGAAATTTTTTGAGTCCGCAGTCTCTGACAACGCTTCATTATGAGGCCCGGTGTGTCCAGAATCAATTTCTTAAGTTTTGTTCGGCTATATTCAGTAAACATACGAGCGGGATTTTATATCATTTGAAATGGTGCTCAGAATTGAATTCCGAGAGGACTGTTGGACTAACAATGTAAGTGATTTCTTATTTATACTTTCACCGTAGTTTCATTCTGACGAGTTTGGAAGATACTTTTTGGAATTTTTCAATTAAATTGAATAAAATAAAGTATTTACTTTATTCTATTTGGGTGGTTAAAACCTCCAAGGGGTGGTTGGAGGTTAGGGCCACCACACCCAAACCTCCCAAGTGAGGTTATGGTGGTGGGGACCACCCGATTACAACCTCTCATGGGAGAATATTATTATGTGGGGCCCACACAATCTCTTTAACTCCTCCAACCCCCTTTAACCCCTTGTAACCTCCAATTAAGTGGGGGAGCCTCTTCACATTCCCCCATTAATTTTTGGGCATCCACCCTCATTAATTAAATGGGTTATCAGTTTGAATTAATCTCTAAATTTTGAATTCATTATTTGAACACTATAATAATATGTGTTATATTATTATTGTGGGGGTTGACATAAACATTGGTTGGGAGAATTAAGGAAAGGAGGAGCTTTTGGAGAACTCTCCAGTGAAGAACGTGTAGAACCCTGAGAACGCCATCTTCGACGTCGTCACCTCCGAACAGTTTCCGTCGCACATTCTTGATAATTGGGAGTGGTTGAAGAGTGAGAATAATGAAAAATAGATGTCTTACTCTTCCTACGACTTCATCTATGAACGAATAACGAGGTATGGGGTTTGAATTTTTTTTGTTCTTGTTCTTCGTCATTCAAAGTTATGGTATGAGAATTGCCAATTTCTATCACAGTAGTGAGGAGGGAAAGGGCCTCATGAACATGGTTAGACCCTATCCTTTTTTTGTTCATGGTTTATGCTGATGGAGGTGGTACACGTGGCGGCGACAATGAAGACGACACACAAAGGTTGCGCTCCTCGCGGCCTCCGCGAACCGCGCCGCAGCCACGGCTTCTCGGCGTGCTAACTAAGACCTGGCGTAATGCCCCTTCATGCTGCTTGATCCATCGCATGCTGCCCTGGGGAACTTCCCATGCCCCATGCCCGCGTTCCCCGCATTCTGCCCGAATCCGGCGGCCCCCCGCGGTGCCCTGGGGCGCTGCTTGCGCCCCCGACGGCCTTCCCAGCCTCTGCCTGGCACCCCCGCGCCCTTCCCGGAACCCCCGCGACCCCCTGCCGTGGTATACTCGGTGCCCCAAAATACTTCCCATGACCTGGTTCACTTCCTCAGAGCCTCGGTGAACACACGACCTGCACGGTGTCTAGCCGGCCTGCTCACGCCCCGTGCGGCCTGCCGTTGGCCTCCAGGAGGCTGACCTCCCGGGTCGCGCCCCTCGCGGTGCTGGCCGAATAGCCCTCATAGTCCTCTGGTCCAGGCCCAGCGGACCGAGCCTAAATTAGTGGGCTGACCAACCCAACGTGCTGGGTCAGACCCATCGAGTCTGTTTGGGTAGACCCAGAATGGGGCGGCTCAGACTGGGTTGGGCCGAGTCAGTCCGACTGGGTCGGACCAGACCCAGGCCCACTACCAACCCATTGCTTACTTTGGCCATATCGTTGACACAGGATGTTCATTTGCTGAACCGTCAGTGGTGCTGGTAATCTCGATGAGAGATGGTCCCATTGAGAATTCCCCACTGGAGTTCGGGGTATAGTTGAGATACGTTCAGGTTGGTTAGTACAGTAATCCAACCTGACCCCCGGGACTAAAAGTCTAATAACTCATAGTCTGGGCATCCGATAAACATTTTGTCTATTGCATTGAGATCCCATTTACGATACAGACCTTTGAGATACTTCTACATGAGACTTAGCAATAGTTGGAGTTTGACCCAGTAGCTTGGGGAGTAGATCCTTCTAGTGATGAGCAGACAGAGTGCGAAGACCTAGTAGCTGAAAAACCTGACGACTAGTTGACCGATTCAACTAGACTATTGTGGAGTTCCTGGTAGTTGGCAGTAGACCCATGGCGGAGGAGCGCCTGGTAGTTGTCGGCAGACCCGCGGTACTCGAGAGGAGTACCCATGCAGGCTATTAGAGGGAGTGCCTGGTAGTTGGTGGAAGACCCACGGTGGATGAGTGCCTGGTAGTTGGCAGTAGACCGCGGTACTCGACAGGAAGAGTACCTCAGCAGTCCAAGGTTAGTGATAGGTGCCGTGGTGGCACGATAGGCCCACTGTTCTCGAAACAGGAGGAGTTCTCCAACAACTTTGGTTTCGACATTGAAAATCCTAGTTAGATCTAACTCAATGTCCTTTTTATTTTCCTCATTATTTCGATTGGTTACTTGATAACATAGGTATATGTATGGTCATCTACCTATGTAATGGTTTTCCGTTGATTCATACATTTTTGTTTATCCTTGTTGAATTTTTTGAGGCCATGAGGGTCTCGGGGTCCCTGCCGAGTATTATTATACTCACCCCTGCATGGGTTTTGCCTGCACCTCTTTGTGTTGGATGCAGATGACGGTCATCTCTGACCGAGGCGGAGTGTACGAGGACTGGATAGTACCCAGAGGTGGACCTCATGACGAGATGGTACCTAAAGGAGACGGAAAAACATGGAGCACTGTGGAGGCTTTCTATACCTACCCATCATCTAGGATCTATGGTGGACAATCCCGGAGCTGCTAGACACCTTCTAGTTGATTGTTTTTAATGGTACTTGTTCTGTCTTTTCCTTGTACTTTACTGTTGGGCTTGTATTTCCTAGCCCTTTTACATTCCAGAACCTCTTCATTATTTAGTGTTCCTTAGTGTTTTGCTTCCTGTTGTGTACTTTGATTTTGTGAGTTTACATATTATGAAGACAATACCTTCCAGGCTTAGGGAATTAAGCCTTTGGTGCAAGTTGCGAGCCCCTGGCCTATGGAAGGCCGGCTCGGGGTAGTCACGACACGGGTCCCGAGGACGGGTCGTGAAAATTTGGTATAAGAGGAGTTGGTTATACTATAGAACGTAGGACTCTGATATTTCCATTCTGTAAATCAATAGTTTTAAGGGTACACAGTGTGTTTTTTAGTTCAAGGAGTCTAGTGTTGGAGTAGTGGCCGATGTATCCATACACCAGGACCCAGACTACTGATTTTCTACTTAGTGCATGAAGACACTGATTGCGGGTGTGATTCAAAAGTTTATCATTAAGTCAGATCAAAAATTTCATCTCTCTAAGTATAATCATATGATCATGTCACATTTGTTTCTTTCACGATGCCTCCCCGAGGACGACCCATTAGAGCCCCAAGAGTTCTACGCACTGACAGCCCACTGAGCAATGAGGATTCGATGTAGGGCCCCGTTCTAGCAGAGGCACCAGCGGTACCACCTCCTGTTCTGCCACTAATGCCACAAGCCCCAGTAGCAGATGATGCAGGCCGCTTGAGTGCACTGCACAAGTTCCAGCACCATTGGCCACCCAGGTTCATCGGAGAGACGGACCCACAGGCTGCTGAAGATTAGCAGGAGGCTTGGAAAGAGTCTTCAGGCTAGTAGGGACACCAGTAGACTACATGGTGATCTTTTCTGCCATCTTCCTTTAGGAAGCAGCAGGCAGATGGTGGAGCCTGATGCTCCAGGTCCATGATGAGGCAGTACTACTCTGGACAGACTTCGAGAGACTATTCCGGGTGGTGTTTGTTCCAGCGACCCTATGAGCTGTGCAGATATAGGAGCTACTTCGTCTACAGCTGGGTAGCATGATAATAGCATAGTACTTATCGAGGTTCACCGACCTCTCACGCTAATCCACAGATATGGTATGTGACCCATTATTTAGGGCCTGGACCTACGAGAAAAGGCTCAGTTGAGAGATCAGTGCTCTGATAATCTCCCTCAGCATTCTGACACAGGAAGGAGTGTTGGAGTGAACCCTCCGAGTGGAGAGTTTCCTTGCTGAGCAGCCATTTGTGAGACCCACTACTAGTCGACATGATTCAGAGTCTTCTACAGCTGGCAGTAGAAAATTTTCACATAATCCCAAGAGGACCAGCCCTACAGGTGGATGACCGCACGATTCAAGAATTGTTATGCGGGGAACTCAGAGTGGAGACGGAGCCAATCAAGCGAGGAGCGTAAAGTGTTACTCATGCAGAGAACATGGTCACATGGCTTGTGAATGTCTGAACTTCCATGATAATGATCAACAGTCAGTTCAGGGACCCCCCAAGGCAGAGGCAAAGTTTCAATCGAGGTGGTCTGCAAGGCGTAGGCTGACGTGGAAGTGGAGCTGGTCGAGTAGCTGGCAGCGGTCGATGTTACGAGGTGCTACCACCACTACCACTAGAAGGTCCACCTCGACTACAGGGAGTGGGTGGATAGGGGAGAGCTCAGCTTCGGGCAGCTGAGGCGTATGACCATGGCACTCCGGAGATGATTCGTGGTACGATCTTCATCTATTCCACATTAGCTACAGTTTTCTAGACACATATTCAAGTCATTCTCTCCCTTCCACTACCCTCATTCAGAGCACAGGGATTCCGACAGAGTCATTGGTTGGATCTTTACGGCTAAAGACTCTTATGGGAGCAGACTTGATGATTACACACTGGTATCAGCAGTGTGAGATTACTCTAGGAGGCGATAGCTTCGGCTAGGATATCCTCATAGCGTCGTTGAGTCCTTATGACGTCATCATGGGAATAGACTAGTTATCTATATTCCATGCTCAGATCGATTGTATTAGGAATAAAGTGTGGTGTGTCCGCATGGATGGGATCAGGTTCACCTTCACCGGCGAGAAGGGAGCCTTTGCTGCATAGGACAGACTATCTCGAAGGAGGGTACAGCCGATCACTCACCAGTTAGCTTGCCTTACCCTCAGAGGAGTTGATGTGGAGAGTATGACTTATCCTATATTGGACTTCTACATTGACATGTACCCTAGGATATAACTGAAATCTACTATAGTATATCAGATGGCTCCCACTATGCTTCGGGAGATGATGGTACAGTTGGAGGACTTGCCGGGGAAGGGATTAATCTGGCACAATGTTTCTCCCTAGGCAGCCATGATTCTGTTCTCCAAGAAGGCGGATGAGAGCTTGAGGCTATGTGTTGACTACAGTCGTCTGATCCAGGTGACTGTGAAGAACAAGTACCCACTTCAGATGATTGATGATCTCTTTGATCAGCTAAAGGGAGAACGATGGTTCTCAATGATAGATCTCAGATCAGGCTATCAAGAGCTCAGAGTTCGAGATGAGGATGTGCATAAGAAGGCATTCAGGTGTCAGTACAACCACTAAGAGTTCTTGGTTATTCCCTTCGGCGTAACCAATGCTCTTGCAATGTTAATGAGGCTCATGAATGGGATCTTCTATCCTTACATCAATAGCTTTGTCATAGTCTTCATCGATGACATTCTGATTTACTCGAAAACTAAGGAGGGGCATGCCAACCATTTGCAGGTAGTACTAGATACACATCATGAGAATCAGCTTTATGGTAAGCTCTCAAAGTTCTAGTTTGGGATTCGTGAGCTTCATTTCATGGGACACATCATCTCATAGGCAGAAGTTGTAGTAGATCCAGCGAAGATTAAGGCAGTACTTGCTTGGGAGCCACCCAGGAGTGTGACGGAGGTACAATGTTTCTTGGAATTGGCTGGATACAATCAGAGATTCATTCAGTACTTCTCCAGAGTTGCAGCACCACTATCAGCCTTAATGAAGATGGGGAAACCCTTCGTGTGGAAGAAGAGAAACTAGTAGAGCATTCATGATATGAGGCAGTGGGTGACTAGTGCCCCCATCTTCTGGATTCCAGAGGAAGGCGTAGTGTACATAGTCTACAATGATGCATCATGGACCAGACTCGGGTGTTTCTAGATGTAGGAGAGAGATGTGATCATGTATTGTTCTCGGTAGTTGATTCAGCATGAGAGGAACTATGCTAAACATGACTTGGAGTTAGCAGTAGTGGTATTCCCCTTGATGATGTTGTAGCACAATCTGATGGGAGAACGTTTTACCTTGTACTCTGATCACAAGAGTCTCATGTATATCTTCTCTTGTAAAGTCATAAACCTATGACAGCGGCGTCGGATTGAGTTCCTCCAGGACTATGACATCAAGATAATCTATACTCCTGGGAATGGGAACATTGTTGCGGATGCTCTCAGTAGGAGATCAGGAATTCAGCTACTTGGAGTGGAGACAGAGTAGCAACCTACCTTACAGATATCCTTTCTAGATAGGGATGCAGTATCATATCTTCAGTCTCTTACAGTCACACCTCCACTTATTCAGTGAGTCGGGGAGGTGCAGCATGGAGACGCTGACTGTGAGACGTGACGTGCTCAGATATCCACATGTTAGCCACCTGATGGATTTTATGAAGGTAAGGAGCACTTCATCCCTTTCAGAGGACATACCCTAGTACTAGTTGCAGTTTAGGAGGAAGTGTTAAGGTAGTTCCACACTTTCCCTCTAGTGGGACATCCAGGAGTGGTGAAGATGTACCAGGACCTTCGACGACAGCATTGGTGGCTAGGTATTAAGAAAGAAGTAACAATGTTTGTCTCACGGTGCCTCACATTTCAGCAAGTAAAGGCAGAGAACAAGGTACGAGCTGGCTTGGTTAATCCTTTAGAGGGCCGAGAGTGGATGTGTGATGGGATATCGATGGACTTTGTGATAGGTCATCCACATACATCTCGGATTCATGATATGATATGGGTGATCATTAAACGACTCACCATGTCAGACCACTTCATACCAATCAGATAGTAGGGATCAGTTGAGAGTCTGGGATGCCTCTATGTGTAGGACATAGTGCGTTTACATGGAGTACCTTCCTCGATTGTCTCCGACCGAGATACACGGTTTACTTCACGTCTATAGAAGGGGTTGTAGGAGGATTTCATGATATAGTTAACTCTGAGCACCGCCTTCCATCCTCAAACATATGTTTAGACAGAGATGACCATTCAGACCCTCAAGGACATGCTTCATGCTTGTGTCTATGACTTCATTCATAGCTGGGAGGATTGCGTTCCTTTGATAGAGATTTCCTATAATAACAGATATCCCTCGACTATAGGTATGGCTTATATTGAGGATTTTTATGGTCGGCCTTGAAGATCGCCACTATGCTGGATAGACCCAGCGGTGTTAGCACTGGTGGGACTAGAGATGGTATGGGCTACCATGGAGAAGGTGCAGATCATCTAGGAGTAGATGAAGACTGCACAGAGTTGAAAACTGTTTTGTGCTGATTGGAGATAGAGTCCTCTGGATTTCAGGGATGGCGACCAAAACATCCTATGTGTCTCAAATCGATGAGGTTTTGGGAGATTTGGTTCAGGTGGAAAGTAATCCATGCGGTTCATAGGACCATTACATGTCCTCATCAGAGTAGGCAAGGTGTCTTACCACTTAGCTCTTCCACCTCAGTTGCCCCGGGTGCACGACGTCTTCCACGTATCTCAGCTAAGAAGATACTTGCATGACCCATCCCACATCATTGACCATTGAGAGATGGAAATCGATGATGGGGAAACTTTCATGGAGGTTTCAGTAGAGATTGTGTATCGACAACAACGTGTCCTACATGGATGGTCGATACCTCTAGTGCGCGTTCATTAGCATCACATGAACCTCCAGGAGAGCACAAGTGAGTGGGAGACTCAGATGTGTGCTCAGTACCCCCCTTTTTTCCATTAGTTTGAGTTTTAGTATATGGGTATGTAAAGCCCTAAGGTGGGGAGAATATAAAGACCCGGAATTTCAATGGAATTGTTTTTAAATACATGGGAATTATATGAGTCCCTAGTTTCTGACATCACTTGATTCCAAGGTCCTATGTTTCCGGAATCAATTTCTGAAGTTTTGTTCCAGTACATTCTGTAAAAGAACGAGCTGGATTATATATATATTGAACCGCTACTCGGAATTGAAATTTGAGGGAACCGTTGAACTCACAACATCGATGATTTCTTTCTGAGACCTTCACTGCAGTTGCATTCTGATGAGTTTGGAAGAATGTTTTTGGAGGTTTTTAATTAAATTGGATAAAATAAAGTATTATATTTATTTAATTTGGGTGGTTAAAACCTCCAAGGGGTTGTTGGAGGTGGGGTCCACCAAACCCAATCCTCTCATGGGTGGTTAATATGGTTGGTCCCACCCGAGTATAACCTCTATTGGGAGGATATTATTAGTTGAGGACCACATGAACTCTTTAACTCCTCTAACCCCCTTCAACCCCTTGGAACCCCAAATTATGTGTGTGAGCCTCTTCACATACCCCAATAATTTTTGATCTTCGACCCTCATTATTTAATCTCCAAATTTTGAATTCATTATGAAAACACTATAATTAGATGGGTTATACTATTATTGTGGGGGTTGGCATAATCGTTGGTTGGGATAATTAATGAGAGGAAGAGATTTTGGATAACTCTCCACCGAAGAACACGAAGAACATGAAGAATGCGATGAACACCATATTGTACTTCATCACCTCCAAACACATTCTAACACACAATATTGTGGATTGGGAGTGCGTGACGAGCGCGACGAATGATGAATCGACTCTTGCCTCTTCTAGTGACTACGTCTACGAACAACAAACGAGGTAGGGGGTTTGAATTTTTTTTGTACTCGTTCTTCATCATTCAATGTTATGGTTTGATAATCGCCAATTTCTATAACCTTAACAAGGAGGTCTTGGGCCACACAAACACTATCTGACCCTCCCCTTTTCTTGTTCAGGGTTGATGACAATGGAGGTGGTACATGCGGCGATGGAAACGAAAACGGCGAACAAAGGTCGCGCTACCCACGACCTCTGTGAACCATGCCTCCCCTGCAGCACCCCGGTGTGATACAATGCCCAAGTGCATTTCCCCAGCGCATTGCCTGTGCCCCCTGCCAGCATGCCCCCTGCGGTGCCCCAACGCACTGTCCGCACCCCCAGCGGCCTGCCCTCCCTCTGCCAGTGGCCTTCCCAGCACCCCTGCGCCCCTGCAACCTACCTGTCCCCTACCGACGACCTTCCCGAAGCCCCCACGCCCTGCCAGAAGGTTTCCCAGCCCCTGCAGAAGGCATGCCCAGTGCCCTACCTTGTACCCCCATGGCCCCCCTGCCAGGGTCTTCCCGGCACCCCAGCGCGCTGCCCGCGCCCCAACGCGCTACCCTGGCACACCGCCCGGTGCCCCGACCCCCTGTCTGGTGCACCTGTGGCCTGCTGGGTGTCCTTCCGGCCTACCCACACCCTGTGTAGCGTGCCGCTGGCCTCCAGGTGGCCAACCTCCTGAGACGCGCCTCTCATGGCGCTGCCTGAATCGCCCTCGTCTTCTGCTGGGCTGGGCCCAGCAGACCAGGCCTAACTTCATGGGATGACCCGCAGAACGGGCTGGGTTAGACCCATCGGGTCTGTTCGGGTTAACCCAGACCGAGTCAGCTCAGACTAGGTTGGGCCGAGTCAGTTCCACAGGGTGAGACCGGACCTAGGCGCACTACCGACCCTTTTCTTACTTTGTCCATATCGTTGGCATCAGATGTCTGTTTGACGAACTGTTAACAGCACTGGTAATATTGATGAGAGATGGTCCCTTTTGAGAATACCACACTAGAGTTCAGGGTATAGTTTCGATATGGTCAGGTTGGTTCGTACACGAGTCCAACCAGACCCACGGGACTAAAAGACTAATAACTCACAGACCGGGCGTCCGATAGAAGTTCTGTATGTTGCGTTGAGATCCCATTGACGAGACGGACCTTTGAAATACTTTTACATGATACTTCCCGATATTTTGAGTATTCCTAAGTATCATGGGGAGCGGATCCATTCAGTGAAGAGATGATAGAGTGCGAAGACCTAGTAGTTGTCAGACATGACGACTGCTTGACCGATTCGACTGGCCCAGTGGAGAGCGCATGGTAGTTGGAGGTAGACCCAAGGTGGAGGAGCACCTAGTAGTTGGCTGAAGACCCACAGTAGAGTAGAGCCCGGTAGTTAGCAGCAGACCTATGGTACTCGAAAGAATGTGTACCTCAACAGTCCAAGGTTAGTGATAAGTTCCACGGTGTCGCAACTGGCCCACTATTCTCGATAGAGGAAGAGTTCTCCAGGAGTCATGGTTTCGATAATAAAAATCTTAGTTTGAGCTGAGTCAATGGACTTTTTATTTTCCTCATGATTGAGATGGGTTACTAGGTAACTTAGTTATATGTATGGGCATATACCTACCCTATAGGTAGGATCCGTGGTGGACGATCCAGGAGCTTCTAGACACCTTCTAGCTATTTGCCTTTTAGTTTTACCTTTTTTGTCATTTTCTTGTACTTTACTATTGGGCTTGTATTTCTAGACCCTTTTAATTTCCACCACCTCTTTTTTGTTCAGTATTCCTTAGTGTTTTGCTTCTAGTTGTGTACTCTAATTGTGTGTGTTTACTTTTTATAAAGGAAATTCCTTTCCAACATAGGGAATTCTGCCTTTGGTGCTAGTCGCCAGCCCCTGGCCTATGGAAGGCTGGCTTGGGGTAGTCATGGAACAGGCCCTGAGGACGGGTCATGACATCCATAATATTCTACTATAATATGAAATACTAACTAGCTTATAATTTTATTTTCCTACTCAATATGTTTTCCACTACATTCCATTTCATTGTGTGTAGGATAACATGATGTAAACATATTTCATGTACTCAACCAACAATCACTATATTATATTTAGGTCACATAGTGAAAATAGGTTTTTTTAGAATTTATAATTTATATACTCCAAAAACCCCTACACCAGTATGTAGTCTCATAAAAATATCTTTGTGTATACCACTGTATCAATATCTAAAGCATTGATTGGTAATTTTAACTCTAGTGGTCTTATCTTCCATGACCCATAAGAGACCAATCATCCATACCACATAAGCACAACACACTAAATTGGCAACTATGGTATCACAATATATGGTTAACACATTGCATGAATTGGGTATGGTTAGGATTTAGACTAATATAAATCACTACATCTACACTAAATATGGTATCTCACATATATATTATTAAAAAAACGTCTCCAATTTTTTGGGAAATTCTGTCAATGGATTTTACAAGCCATAAATATCATGGATAAATCTATGGGAAAATACAATGATCCCCTAGAAAATATTTAAATAAAAAAATTCAAGGAAATCTCCTAAGAGTTCACCAAAACAACTTTTATAGTATCTATGGAAACTCTAGCCTCGTTTATTTCATGTCCCATTATATTTACACAATCTAACAAAAACTCATATTTAGTGATTATGGAATAATGATGTTCATGTTGTAGTGTACACAATGAAATCCCCAGATTCCTATCACGGTCTCATTTGGACTTGGGGTACACCATGATGTCATCGAAAAGACAACCAAATATGAATATACTTATAGATGTAGAACTACTTTTATTATATCCATTATGACCACCAAATCATTCTTCAACCAAACTATAACCCGATAGTCATAAAAGAAATATATAATCATAAAGGTAGTAATAGCGACACTAGAAGGCCACAATATCAGCTTAAGGTACCCTAAATATTGATCTTTCTTCATAATTTTTTTCCTCTATCATCTTATCAAATTCATTATCATTACAGGGGAGTGGGCATTGGTTCATACCATCACATGGTTACACATTTGATTGTCCAAACATAACCATAATGATCTATTTACCTACCTCACCAAAATAAATGATGTGACCCATGGAAACATGGTTGTTTGAATGAATCCCATTGAATATAATCCCATCAAATAGGTTTAAAATTCCTAAAAATTGACTAGTTCCATTCAACAAGGTGGGAAATAAATAGTCTATGTACCCTGTAAGAGAACAATTATAAAAATGATTACATGGTGTGGTGGTAAACCAGATAAATCCACTAGAAATATTACATTGAAAATATCAACTTCATGATGAAATATAGGATGAGGAGTCTATAACTCATCCATGATATGAATAACTGACTGGGTGGTAATTATTCCATGTAACTGAACACAATGTCTGGAACAACCTACACATATATAATAATAGCTCATATACTCAAATTTTTAACCCAATTTAGATATAATAGAGATCCTTCAATGGTAGCAATCTATATTATCTAAAAAATTATTAATTCCATTAGTAGGATTAAAAGATACCCACCCAACTTCAATATAATGAATTTTGAATTGAAATAGTGGTCGCTAATGAGAAGTGTATAACCCAAAAAATTTAGAATACCCTTTCAAATTATTCGCATTGATGTATCAAGGGAGATAACAATTCATAAATACTCCAGCACAAATCCCATACCTCAAATGAGAGAAAAATATATACCAGGGCATGATAATTATCTATTAAATAAGCTGAAAAATTATATTCGATTAAAATAAAATCCCATAGATGAGGACATGAAATCATTATTTATCAGAGTAGGGTACACTAAATACATATTTTCTACCCCACATCCCTATACATAAAAAAAATTCCTTGATTGATAATCCCCAATTGACCATGTTTACCACATCCCTATGATCCACAACCACCACCATTTCCTATGTGGGAAATAGATTCCAAACTGTATGAAATTATATGATTTGGTAGATATCATGAAACCTAAACACTGAGATAATTCTAAGCATCTACAATGTTCATCATGGTACGATCAACAATCAAAAAATACATGTCACATATTTCAACCAATATGGTAATTTCTGAGTGGTTTTTTTCCACTAGGATATCATTATTCCAAAAAAACAACACTAAAACAATTTCACTTCACCGCCCCTCAGGATGGAAAAGAGGATTCAATAGCCTTCCAAGACTGACTACCACTTATTGGGTGTGAGTCATCAGATTTTCACTTCAGTACATTTGAAGATCCACTAACACTATAACTAACACATGAGTAGGATAATCAACAAGTTCAGTGAACCACATAATTAATAAAATAAATAATCAATGCATTATTAATTATTTCATATAATGAGTAAAAATAATAAACATTAAAATGAACATTTAACTCATTGTCTAGCATATCATAAAATTTCATTGATCTAGACGACTCTTCACTAGCTATGACAAGAGGAATCAACTAATAATTTTTAAATATGGTTACCTAATCCATAATTTCTATATCACCATAATCAAAACTCTCAAACTAATTTACTATATCTTGTCACGCGGTCTCAATAAATTTGTTTCTTATAAAATTTTAATGTAAATCATATTATGTTATCCTAATATGTTTATTTAAATATAAACTGATGTCCCACAATCAACACACTACCCCATGAATCATTTAAACTAATCAATATCTCCATCATTTCTTCAAGGGTGTTTATTTGATTCTAGAATGTTGTAATATACCCCATATATAGATTTTCCACCTATGGACAACCCTAACACATGATATTTAGAGGATTTTAATTTTAAACACATGGGTGAGATCTGACATAGTCTGACCAGTATGTGGTGGAAACCTCTCTAGGGCTTGTAAAAGTTGCGGGAGGACCTAGTATAGACAATCAAAAACAAATTTTCTTGAAGTTATTATAGATGTTATTATACTTTGTGGACGGGAATCCTAACCCTCGCTCTCTGGGTCTATTAATCTAGATATCTATGGTGGAATAATTATAAAAGACCAACATAAGATACCAGGAAAATAAATGTAAAAGTAATTTATCAATGATCAAGAGAAAACATGCTAGGTAATAAAATCCATATTCCATCATTCTACACCTACTGTATTCATTAAATATAATTTCATCGCAATGTTACAATGAAATTTTCCCATTATATGACTTGGTAATGTCACCATAAAATCATCAATTTAAAATTTCTCATGTTTAGCTCAATTTTTCGATTTCCATGTTTTGGTAAAAAAAATGTTCCATAAATAATATATAAGGGAAATCAATGATGGTTTCATATTAGATTTATATAAAATACAACCATTTGTAATTCATTTCTTATTGAGGTGTCATCTAGGTAGTTAAAAATGTATTCCCATCCAATATACTTATATAAGAAGATAAAATAGATATTTTTATACCACTATAAATTGTAAACCATCTTTTATCCATAAGAAAATACATATATATATATATAAGTATGTATGTCATGAAATCACAATCATGGTATACATGAAAAATAAAACCAACATGCCTAGAAAGATGCATGAATTCACACACACAATGTTGTTATTATAAATAAATAGGTAAAATCCCATGATTCAATAAGAATGAAGATAAATTACACGAGTCATGGTCGAAATCAGTGAAATGTAAAATGACCAAAAGATGAAAAAAAATATCATAACCGATGACATGAATTATTCCCTATATATAGTTTTGATACTCCCAAGAATTATTTAATTACCAAACACCAACATAGATCAATTTATTTTCTACTAGCTAAAATAGTAATACTAAAGAAACAGGTTATTTGATACTACTTGTGACATCGCCCCATCCCACACCACTGATCTGAAACTGAACGGGTAAAACACTATAAAAACACATACGTGCCTCTCCATATTATCGAGGCTATAGAATAGTGGAGAGGATTCAATAAGGATCTTATGTGATACTATTCCATTATGATCTTAGTGTGATAACATTTTCTCCTAAATAAAATATCATATATCACATAAGGCAATTTGATAACATTTACAAAATTTCCACAAATAGAAAATCCATTAAATATTACAAATGCTGCAAACAAAAATTCATGGTTCATACATTTCATCAACTATATACAATAGGTACAAAAGGTAACCAAATAGAATAAATATGAAATGACTGATATGTTTCCCAAGATCTCTCTAGGTTCTCATTCCCACAACTCTATATAATCATTGATTCACGCATTTTTTTATGGTTCTTGAATTTTTTCGAACGTTTATCGATGAAATCTGCTCTATTACCAAAATAATCCCAATAAATATGTGAGTATGGCATAGAAGTATATCACCAATGTTGTCCCGAAATAATAAAGACTAAGAAATGGGTTTTTCTATTTTACTAAACATATAGTTAATTTATACAACTATTATTTTAAAAACAATTAAAATGTTATCATAGGATCGATGATGACACTTGAGGTCAGACCCACCCTCTTCAATCAGTAACATATGGCCCTACAAATGTTCTATGGATCATTCCAATAGATACAACTCTCCACTAAGGGAAATATAGTAGTCCTCGATCAAAGAAGAACCATTGTGTAATATAAAAATCATTAAGTAACAATAATCCCATCTGGGGTTAGACTAACCTCATGTTTACCAGTAGTCTCATTGTCCATCTAGGGGTTCTAATCAATATGGTTTTAATATGTAGTCCCAATATCCAACTGGTTATTTGTGTTCACGATGATATTAACCATTAACCAAATAACCCGAGTCACCAAACCATGTATGTACAATGAAATTGAGTGATATACCTCCATTTCAATGGTAAAAGAAAAAAATTAGAGTCCCATGGGTATAAATAACATATCTCATTATGAAATAAATATAACTGCAATTATCTAGGAAAATTAATTTATTTCCTGTCACAATTCATATGAAAAAAATAACTTGGTCTAATCTTAATTATCACATTATTTTCAACATACAAGAACATTTTAAAACTAAAAAACCATTCCAAACATGGTATAGTTGGAAAAATATGCATTAACTAATACAAAGTAAAATTACTGATACTAAACCCAAACCAAAAAAAATAACCCATTTATGAAAAATAAACCAAGAGACCTATGACTCACTTAGGGTTCCAATGATCATTACATTTATCCTTTAACCAAAAATCAATTGTTAAAAAATTTAGAGATTTCAAAATGGTTTTTATTGATTTTTTTAAAAAATTATTCATGACAAAGGGATTGATGATAATCACTACCAATTAAATGAAAATATGGAGACTATTAGAATTTACATAGGTACCGCATTCCATAGTATTAATATGTGATAAATTTATGATATAAACACTTGATTTGTGTTAGAATGGGGATATCGATTTTGTAGAGAAACAAAATGAAATATTGTGAAACCATATAAACCTAGAAAAACAGTAATATGTAGAAAAAGAGGTAGAGAAATGATATAATACAAAATATATAATTTCCAAAATGTGTGGATCAGGTCAATCAGAATGTAAAAAACTAGGAATAAATGATGATAAATCACATAGAAGTGGGAATGAGAAGTCTTCAACGATGGGATGAGGTGTAATTTCGGCGGAGAGGTTAGGTATTTATTACATAGGATAAATCAGAAAAACGACAAAAGGGGACCACTAAAAAACAGTGATAGAACCCACTGTATATCCATTGTGTCTCACTAGCAATTTAGTGGGATTATAGTGAATATTTCCACCTATTAGAAAACCACTATATTAGTCGGTGGTCTATAACTATATATCTAATGAAATCTCATTCTTTATATTGTGTACCCTGGCCTCCTCTCAAGTCTTAAAAACACCTATTAGACACTATGAACACCCATGATCACCTCTTTATGAAAAACCCAAATAGATTATAATAAAATCTAAATGATTTTTATCTTAATGTTGGGGTTATTTCATGTAGTGTCTCACATAATCACCTCACCCATCTATGATTGTACTACTATATTTTCTAAAACATTATCATGGATGGTAAACTAATTTGAATTTAATTATTTTTTGAATTTTTTAATTTAATTAATTTTCCAATAAAATAGTTGTAATATATATATATATATTGGTAGTGAATGATTATCCATGGTAAATGACTTTATCCATTGATGTTGAAATTTTTTATTCCAATCCATATTTAGAATAATTCAGTTCATTTAAAAAACTCAAAGGTTATATTATATTTGAATCATTCTTTAACACAATTAATCAGGTGAATTTATCATATTTTGTCCCTAAAAATTCATGTTGGATATCTAATCTAATTTTATCACTACATAATTCAAATATGTATCCAGTTGATCCTTTTCAATGATCTCTTCCTCAGCCTTCATATTATTAATTAAATACATCATCTCAATAAATCTATTTTTAAGAGTCATCATCACTGAAAATGGTCAATTGTCCCGCTCTTTTTGGGAAATTATTAAACTTTATTTTTATTGAATTACATGATATTGTTATTGTAAATTTTATATATTTTCATCATAAGAATATTTTCTACCAATCTCTAGAAATGAGTAATTCACTTGAACAAGTAAATTTTCTGAGAGATTAGCATCAACATGACATTTTATTATATTAATAAATTAATATAATATAGTTCCTATTTTCATCCATGTGTTTGAGTGATATTAGAAAATAAAAATCCTTATATTGAAACTCATGCGATCTTATTTAATTTTAAAATTTTGGCTTATAAATATTTGAAATAATGTTACCCTTTTGATAAGTATCACATCTCTGAGAGTGATCTTATGAAATTTCGGGGATATTACAAGATCATTAATTATTTAAATATTATTCCAATATATTTTTTCTCAATTGGAATTCTCTATAAGAGAAAAACTTTTTCCCTTCTTCCATTTATATGAAATACATATCTTCATCTCCACTAATTAGGTATAAATTCAACTTTGTAATATTTATGTGCACCACTATTCAACCATCTATTCATTTTAGGATGTATGAATTTTATATTAAATTAATTACATTCCTTGAGTAAAAATATTCAAACACAGAAAAACATATATATATATATATATAGTGATGACTGTATTGAACTATAAAATAGTCCATTCATCATCAGTATTTCAATGTAATATTATATTTTATAGAACCAATTATTATCACAAACATATCATTTCCAAAGAGAACTACCCATTATTTCTCATAAATAATCCTTAGATCAACTGTTTTGATACAAATTGTATGATAAGTGAATTCAATATCAACTATTTACACACATGGGTAATGAATTATGTGAAGAGAAACATTTTCTATACTTTCTGTTTAATATTTTAATTTATTGATCCATATCCATTCATTCCATTCATTGTGGTTGAATAATACTGTTCTTCATATATATCCATTTGATCATCCTTATCTTGTATTGATATAAATTAATTATGATTTTGTATCCCACTGGATAATGATTCTAGGTGATGATATACTATTTTTTGGGTTTTTATAATGATAATTATTTTTACACATAATGTGAAATTTATGAATTTTAGTCCAAAACCTTTTATATAATAAAAATAAAAAATAAAAATGTATCGAAAATTTAAATAATTTCTTATATATTTTTATTGATATGGTGAAAAAATGTATCATTTTATATGGAACACGCATAATTTTTATACACCATATTTACAGGACCATAAAACCTTATTTTTTGAATTTTTTTATATGACATCACTTATCTTCTATAATTTTTTTAAAACAATATACATTTTTATAAAAATTGATGTCAAAATAATGGGATGAATAAAGGATAATTAAAATGATAGATACCTAATGAAAACTCTATCTCCAATAAATTATACTTTATGTGTAAATATCCTTGGAAAAAGTAGTGAGATAATTAGGTTCAGTGTTTTAGAATCCATCATATTCTATGCCTTATTTCTCTCTCTCAAAAATATGTAGGATAATAATATTTTAGAGAATGTGAATATTTCATTCATTAATGATATATGTAATATAATAATAATCATTAGAAGAAAAATTGATATAATTGATGATGGGATCAATATCAGACTTTACCATTGAGAGATAAATACTCTTGTCAATATAAATCAAGGAACACTAACTAGACTCTAGTGTCATGATGAAAAGGAATTCCTTAAATATAGTAATATGTATATAAAAAAAGTATACATCCATTATAATAATGAATTATTATCCCTTAAATTATAATTCCATTAGAGAAATAGCCATACAAATTGATTTTTATGACTATAGTTGGAGGTGACCAATAGACCCATAGGCCACTGTGCCTCTCATATACATTCACTATATCATTGATGATAATGAAATTATTATATATAAGTTTTCATATATATTGTACAATTATTTCATGTACAATTGTTACCCAATAATTCATATTATGGGTATTTTTATTCTTTCGATTCATCTATATTTCATTATAGAGATTTCATAATACCAAATTGGTTATAATGAAAAATTACTTACAAATAGTTCTAATATTTAAATATTCACCTAAAACTTAATATCATGTTGATATGAAATATTCAATGTAGTAATAGTATGGAAATATATCCATTTTACACATGAAATATTTATGACAATATTTCCTTTTCTTTAATATATGCTATTATGAAAAAATAACAGCATTTATGGGAGAGTAATTTTATAGCGAGTTGTATTAATTTACGTTGAACTATTTTATATCACCCCATAATATAATCTTCCCAAAATTACATGATATATAAAATGGGATAAACATTGTTACATTACCATTATCTTTTAGGTTCAGAGTTATGTATAGTTAAGAAAACTATTACATAACATAGTTCATATTTCCCCTCATTATACATTTTATCCACAAAAAATGTCTATGTTTTTGCACTCCTATTTCATTAATAACACATTATCTTTTACTAAAGCATTCCACTAATGACATTACCATAATTTATAATCATTCGTAATCCTAGTGATAAAAATGTCACATTATGGGATACTAAAAACAAATCTTATTACGGGATATAAAAACGAAAATAAACTAGTTAATCCTTTTAAAAATTGAGCACACTATTAATTATATCTTCCTTTTTTATAAAACACATTTAGAAAAAACTATTCCTCAATTACGCCTTGAATAATTATCAAAGCCCAAATATTTCAGTTAATTTTTTTAACCATAACTGAAAAATAATTATCAATAATGATATTTGAGATAAAATATGATAAATTAGGAAAACTAACTCTTCACATTTATAAGATAATAATTTTCTTTTAGTCATGATTTAATTATCTTATAATAAGAAACAATAATATTTCCATCAAAATCCATAGAAATACTCGAAAGTCTATATAAATATTTTAGTAAAATATATTTACATTCATCCGTATATGAACCCTTGTAACAAAATAAAAATAATGGAAAATTTCAATATTTAATTTAAGATTAACTTAAATTTATTCAACTATATCACATTACCTAGTATATTATAGATCAATATCAGGATAACAATGTTTCATATTTATTATAGGCTCAAATTTTATCAAATTAAATTTTCATAAACCATAACATGTGAGAAAGACAAAAAAATTTACATTTCCTTTATAAACTCTAATAAAAAATTTAGTTTAACACATATATTAATATCTTTTTTCAATTCATTTTAAAAAAATGATAATTTTTTTACATTTAATATTATTAAAAATATTAATTCCCTAACTAGTAGGAAAAATTTACATTGATTGAAAATTAAAATATATTTATATAGTAACCATGAAAATTAATAATTAATATTTTGGAATGAATGGTTAATCATGAAATAAACATTTAAAACATTCTCTTTGTACAACATAAAATGTCAAAATAAGACATATTGGAAATGCTAAAAATATCACATTATAAACCTCATTATGTTTTGAAAAAAAATATTCAATGTGACTTTTAACAATATTTAAACAAATTATATAAACATTCTTGAAAAATTTTAAATACCAGGGACATGGAAGATAATGTTTTTCAAATCATGTACAATGACATTTCAAAGAAATATTCTATACAAATTTAGTAACATTGAATAAAAAATGATTGTTAGTGCAAGAAAATAACTTGTAGAACTCATTAAAATTATTAAATTAATGATAAAATACATCCGTATGTAATTTTATACATAAGATAAAATAAATGTGGTTAATATGGTGTAATTGTTAATAAATGGAAATTGAGAAGAGAACTCACTTACCACATCTCCTAAAAAGCTAGGTAAATTCACCATGTTCCTAAATAATTAAATTCTAATTACTTTATACATTCATAAATACCATATTATTTTTTATTCAATTACAATTTTATTTTTTTTATTTTTTTACCATTCCTTATATACTTTCTAAATCTGTTATGATCACATTTTCTATTTTGAGGTCATTTAGTTTATAAAATCTATATAACATTGATGCGATACTTGTGTTAAATGGGGTCATAGTTAAATTATCGAAAAATATAAAAAAATTATATTTATAATTTTTATATTTTCATTATACTTATATAATCATTATTTTATTTCATTCATAAAAAATAAACCACATCTCTTCGCAAAGGTCATAGTCCACATGTACACAAGAGTAACGTTATCATTTTCTAATAGATTGACAGGTAAAAGGGTAAACAATATATTATATTTAAAAAATTCATTACAATTTCATAAGATATATATATATTCCTTAATTCAAAAATTCATACCATCCATGTGAGGTGTTAATGAAAAATGAAATATATTTCTTTATGGTTGTGTTAATCAACATGTGCGCACAAGTGATGCTATTATTTCCCATATGTTAGAAAAAGTGATTAAAACAATTATCCCATAATAATAATAATATTTTATTTTGTTAATTTAAAAAATGTTATTGTAAATTTTTTTTATTGTTTTTTAAAGAATCATAAGAATAAAAAAACATGAAAGAACTTAATTAAGAGTCAGACTTATTTTTTGTGAAGAATCCACTAGTTGAAACATTAAACATTTTCAGTTTGTAATTTGGTGGGAGGAGAACATATATTAATTTTTTATTGAATTATATTGGTCATTTCGTCAGGTATTTGATGATATAAAATCCTATAATTTTGTAATTTTTTTACAAGAAATGGTATCCATTTACAAGTTTAGGGAGAGGCACACTTATAAATATCCTTAAAAAAATTATAAATCTCTTAATAATTAAAATATGGAATTAAATCATGAAAATTTAGAATATAAGACATTTAGGTAAGAAATAATCCAATAAGATAAGAAATAAAATAATATTTGTGACCTTATCACCACAATTTTACTTAATATAAATAGTTTTGCCCTTCACTATGATATCTAGTTTTTATAATGGTAATTGTTCATTACAAAAAAAAAACTGACCTCATTGATAAATTTGGACCACTTGAATCAAGAATATTAATTTTTATTTAAATTTTCAATATTTTGAAGTGGAATAATATAATTTTAATATAATATTTCAAAATATAATGATAAAAACTTTTTCAGTTAAACGTGTTTTAACCGTTAAAATGAATTTATTCCATAATCAACAATAATACTAATTTTTATGTAATGAATTGTAGTATTTTTAATCAAAGGGAAATAATGATTATTTAAAAATAATAAAAAAATATAATGATACATTGTATATACATTAAAATAAATGATTGTTTTTATAAAAATCATTATTTTTCAATAACTACCCAAAAATAAACTTGCTCAAAAATTTGAAAAAATTCACCCACAATTATGTTTAACGAAATGATTTAAAAAATGATAAAAAATAGATATATTACATTTATAGTTTATATTATTAAATGAAACCATATAATTCAAGGAACTCAATTTAGTTATAATGAAACTATTCATTTTATGATTAAAAATTACAAGAAATTATTATAGTAGATATCATTCCATAAAATATAATCATTAATATTAATTAATAATGAAATTTATTATTTATTAAAATTACATGTATTATAAAATTATTCCACTCTTAATGAAATTGTATGACACAATTTTACCCATTACATAAATATGCGGGGGGATTTTCCCCCCAATATATTTACAATTCCAATTTGACTTGTAACATATTTTTAATATTCTACAATACATTATACATGTCAACAACCATATTCCAAAACATCTCAATATGATATAAAATGTAAAATTTATTTTACTCATTAGAAATATATTTTTCTAACTATACCACATTAGTGATCAATGTGTGAGTTTCATCAGGTATATATTTCAATAATAAAAATATTTCAAATATATAATTATAATTTTTTGAAAATTTCATATTTTCTAATATATAAAAGACATATTTTTTACATCCTAAAAAAACACATAACAATGTTTTAAGGAGATACTACAAGAAAATGATGATGTCCTACACCAAATGAAGGATATTTTCTCTGATTATTTGATAAACATTTCATCCAACCCTAGTATGTACTTATATAGTGTTGAATCATCATTACCATCCCATTCATCCAATAAAAACGTATTTTTCCTTAGATGATACCTTCATTTACTTCCTCCAAGCAGGATTTAGTTATACACTGCTATCTATATAATTCCCCCAATCGTGTCACATGTATACTTGAATGAAAAATATTATTAAAAGAAAATCCAAAAAATGAAATATGTTAATCCCAACATAGATGAAAATTGAAAAAGAAATAACGAATCATATTATTCAATGTTTGTATTGCAATCTCAAACTGGACCTCAGATTGAAGATAAAATAAGTAATAATATTTAATTTAGTACTCAATAAATCATGAAGGTAATTCCCATAGTATAATTTAAATTTTGGATTATGATCTATTGAAATTGAGAGCGATACTCTCCCAAACCATACAATTTTTTTCATAATTTTTATAATGGAAAAATAGTGACATAATATTTCAAATGAGTAGAAATTGAGTCATTTAAGCTAAATTATCAATAATAATCCATGTAAAATTATTAACACAAGAAGTATTTTTCCATCCCACTATAAAATACATGAATATATTCTACCATTTCAAACCAATATCTAGAAAGGGATGAATATTCCCATTCTATTGTTTCTTATTAGCTTTATCATGTTTGAAATATTAAAACTTGAAGGTAAAATTAGCTGTATATTAATTCATTACTACGCATGAGTAATAATCATAAAAGATCAAATACATTTATGTTTTTACATACTGAAAAAATGATAGAGATATCTGCCCCTCACCCATTAAGGTGTTTTTTTAATATTAATTTTCAGAATTTAATGTTGATGAATTCCACATTCCATTTAAATAATTGATCTTAATTTTGATTCATCTAACTTTTTTCATCAATGTCGGAAGTACTTATACCTGATCAAAATGGTAAAAAAAATTGATTAATTTTTTATGTCCATGATTCATTACACCATCAACTAAAAGAACATTTTCCAAAAGTCTGATCATTAATAATGAATTGTCTTATTGTTCCATGGATTTGGCTACCTTGATAAGTTTACATAGTTGATTGTAAAACATTAAATCAAAAATAGTTATCAGTTATAGCCATCTTCATTATGGCATGTTCAACGAAATATGAGTGAATATATCCATTGAATTTTTATATTAATTATATATTTCATATTTTAACTCATTTAAAAGTTGAATTCATAGTTACAAATAAAAAACTATTTAAATTTCTATTTTTTTGTTAAAAAAGTATACTCACGTAGTTTCATCTATCATGATGCATATTTAATTACCTGATAATCCTAAAAAAACACAAACAATAAAATCCAATGAAGAATTACTATAAATATAAAAAAACATTTTTAGGTTTCAAGTATGATAGTAGTGAATTAAACAACATTTTTTAAAATATTATAATTTTCATCACATTATTTTCACAGAATTATTTTAATTCCATTTCGAGTTAACACGGTTTGTTGGACCAGTAAGTTAATAATTATCTTAATAACGAATAGTAAAACCCCACTAGTCTGAGATGACATCAAAATTCATGGATATTTTTATGTGTTAGACACTGTTAAACAAAATCAGATTATAAAGGGTAAAAAATAAATATAATTTTAGAAACTATATTTCTTTGGAGTGAAATTTGTTGTAACCAAAATTTAGATTTTCTAATTATTTATAAAAGTTAATTTCTTTTATGTTTTTCACAAAAATTCATTATATGTTTCCCATGATATGTATATATATTATAACAAACAATAATATCATCATTTAAACTACAAAAATATTTATCCAAATAAAATTTCACAACTATATTAATAAAGTATATAAATACAGAAATATAATTTGTCAACAAAAAATTGATAACCAATCTCTCATAATAGACAAACCGAGTATGAAGTATTATCCTAATATATTAAAATTTCACCTCTTTTTTTATTTTAATGATATTTGTGGATAAATGTGGAAACATTATAAGAACCATGATGATTTCACTAAATCATTAGATGAAACTGTATTTCGTAATGTAATAATTTATAATCTAGCCACACCCATTTACAAATGATATTGATGATATCCATCCTCCATATTTTTCTTCAATACAAAAATTTAAAAATGGTCCACATAATTATGATAGAAATAAATATCATCTATATTATCATTATTAATTTGAATGTTATCATTTTTATTATATTTAAATACAATATATAGATGTCAAATCCTACCACCTTGATAGAACATTCAAGACAAAGAATACATTCTATATATTTAATTTTATGAAAGTTGTCACAAAATGGTATATTATTTTCATGCCTTTATATTTCCTTGATGAATTATTCCCTATTTCATTCCACCAATACATATTTGGCTTATTTATTATATATAAATAAAAAATCAATTCCATCCTTCCAAATATTTCGAATAGTGTCCTTATAACTTCTGAACTCCGGATTAATCCATGATATTCTCTATGTTGGATTCAATACTTAGTTAAAAAGATCAATTTTACTATCATTTTATTAAATGATAATTTTTCCTTCATATTCAAACTAGTAATATTTTATCAGTAGGTAGTAATTGATTATTCCAATATAAAAATTCAATTCAATGAATTTCTTTTCAATTATATGTCAGAATACTATTGGATTATTTGTTTTCCGGGAAAATATAATTTTCATATTTATTATGAAAGCTGTATATCATATTTATTCTTATTATTCATAAAAATATGTCTCTAATGAATAAATTCAACATCAATATCCTAGGATTTATGTGTTTTATTTTTATCCATGGAAAACAACAAAACATTAAATATATTTACCATTCTATTAATTCAACCTCATTCAAGTAGAATATTTTAATTTCTATTAAATTTTGGAGGATGTTTATTTATGAAATATGCATGTTACTATGGGGATAAATGGGATTATTCTAGGAATGGGTTCCATCATTTATTAAATTTCTCAATTAGGTTGACATTGCCACGAAGTACTCTGATAAAAATCGAACCATTCTAGGTTTCATATTCGAAAAGAAATATTTCTCTCATTTCCTTAAATAAATAGAATTCTATTTAATTGTGGAATGGGGAAATTCTAAAAAGAAATATCATGTATAGAGAACAATAAATTCAATATTATTACATATAACATTTACTTTTATCATTAGAACTAATGATATCTACACCATTCACTTGATACTGACTGTTATACATGAAAATAGAATAAAAAAAATTTATATCATTCATAATAAGAGATTCATATTCATACATTTCTTTGATATTTTCATTTTATTTTTTATTGAATTATGAAAACTGTAATATTTAATAATAAACATTTCTATATAGTGTTCATTTTCATTTTTAAAATAGCTTCCAATATTTTCTCAAATACAACATCCCTGAATCTTTTTATTTATTCAAGGCGTTCTAACATTGACCTTTATATAACCCCTAATAATCCATAATCAATGTGAAAAACTTTTTAAATAATGTGATAAGACAATAAAATATCATTAATTGAAAAAATGGAATAAAAAATTACTATTTTTTAAAATTCATGAAAGGCATTGAAGAATTATTACCTTTTTAAAAATAATATTTGATCTAAAAATATTTATTTAATTCTCATGAAATCATCATCAATATCCAAATAAATCAAAAAAATGTTAAAAATTATAAAGGACAAATCATTAACATGAAATTTAACATGGAATAATATCAGACTGAAGAAAACAAACCTTTCTCTAAAATAATATCATAAATGTTACATTCATCATATGTTTATTCTCATACCTTATGAGTTAAAATATTTTCTTATAAAATACATATAAATAAATCAAAAAAATGTTGGAATATTGTGACATTATCCATACAATTACACATATAAGAACCCATAAAAAGGAATGAATACTAGGGTTAATTTTATACTATCCCAAAGGTGTACCATAATTATGGTTATCATATTACCCAATTATTTGGAGATCTATATCGGGCACACCAATTATCAGTGCTATTTTTTGGGAACTAATTATTATATAAATCATCGAATAGCTATTTCATAATAAAAAAATGTATTGAATTTCACTAATATAATCCAAAACAATGATCTATTAAACACAAATATAGAATTACAATCATACACCCCATAAATGTTTTTGTAAAACATATTTTTTTTGAAAATGAAAAATAAAATTCATAAAGAGTGGGAGATAAAATATTTTTAGAAAAATCATACAAACATTTAGAGGATGGTTGAAAATTAATTTAGTCTTTGATGGGGAGAAATTTAAATCATGTATTTAATTTAATAAACACAATATTATTTAATATTATTTAATGAATAAATTACAGATAAAGGAAATATAAAAATGATTAATTTTTTATCCTTTGTGGAGAAAGTTATTACTAGATGAAAATTACATTTAACCATATTTAAAACATAAATATGAAAATTCTGAAAAAAAAATTTAAGATCAAATATTTGGAAGGGAAAGGTGTTCAAAAAATGTAAAACAATGTATTAATGAAATTCACTTTATACCATGTGTAATATTTTAATCAAAATCTCATTGATGTTTAGAAATAAAAATGAATGTGCAGTACACATTAATTATGATAATTCAATGAAGAAAATACATTTATATGTAATTTTATGCACTATTTAAAATATACCAATTGGAGAAATTGAGTAATTCTCAAACAGTGTAAATTGATTTGAGAAATTTTTTACATCATCTCCTGACTCAACATATACATAATTTACATTCCTATAAATCAATATTTAATTAATTTAATAATTTCTTTTGAAAATTATTTACTTTCATTGTATTATCATAATCGATTTTATTTCATTTATTTCCATGTCATATAGTGATGGTATTTTTTTTACAATCACATTGAAGGTTTTAAGGTTATTTGATTTATAATCTCAATTTTAAATTAATGAATTAACCTTGCGAATAGAGTTTGTAGTTTAATTATGTTTAGAATTACAAACTTGTAATAATTATTATTTTTATTAAATTGATAATATTTTTAAAATATTCATGTAAATAGTTCAATAAAAAATAATCGCATTACTTCATTGAGGTGGATGTCTACAAACACATATGAGAGATATTATCATTTTCCAACGGATGGAAGAATAAGATGGTATAAAATATCGAAAATTTTCAGAATCATAATAATGTCATAAAAATAATATATATACATTAATTTTATCATTATAACTATTCTTTGTTTCATTGTTATAGAAAATGAAATATATCACTTTTTGGAGGTGTTAATAAACATATACGCATGAATTATGTCTTCATTTTTTATTTAATGGAAAATTTAATGACATGTTTTTTTATTAAACACATCTCTTTAATTAAATAGTACAAGTGTTTCTTATATTTCATGAAAAAAAGCTATAATCAAAACAATATTTCATTAATAAAACTATTAAATGATATCAATATATTATAAATATTTAATTAGTATGTATCAATATATGTTACTACTTTTAAAAATATATTTATGAATATATTTTTCAAAAATACTATTTTATTCTTTTGTGATACATGTTTCTAAAAAAGTATTATTCATTATGTATAATTATATTACAAATTCTCTTTATAATTTATTTAAATTAATTCATATTTAATTATTGAAATATTTTTAAAAATAAATTTCAAAATTATTAATGAGTTAAATTTATTTTGTTACATAAAATTATATTTGTAAGGAAAATATTTTTCTCCATGAAAAATAAATATTTTCCAATATATTTTTCCTTTAGAAGTATTTTATTTATAAATTAAATGGATATATTTTAAATAGATACAATAAAATAATTTTTTTTCATTTATAGAATTTAATTAATTTTAATTTCATTGAATGTAATGTTAAATTAAATAATGTAAAATTATTGATTAAATCAACATTTTATTAAAAAAATTATTTTGAAAACATTTATAATTTAATTTAATATATAGTTCTATGCTATATAAAAATATAAATATATTAAATGGGTTATATATACATATTAATAATGTTAAAATTTATTAATAAAGACTATATTATATATTATATAATAAAATAATAATCATGATTAATATTTAAGAGTTATTAATAATTTTTAAATTGGTTAATTTAATGTGACTAGAATTTTTCTAAATTATTTTGCAAGATAGACCTTAAATAATACTATATTAATGTTGTAGTGTGAGTCCTATATTTCTCACCAATATTTCCCTACCCAACTCACCTAACTCTTCTGAAATTTCATCAATACACCTCAACTAACATTCTTTTCCATATAGTTTTTGCTCTTTTTCACTTACAACAGGATCTCACATCCACCCTTTTTAATGCCAATATTATTATTCAAAATTTTAATGAAAATCCATACAATTTATCTTTTATAAAGGGCTAATAAATTTTTGGTTTCCTCTTCTCACAAAATTGATCTACCACTCAATCATTTGGGAGGGATAATTCAAGGGATGATTTAAATTCTAAATGTATTTTTTAAATACCCTTTGAAATCAACTTCTTATCCTTCTCATCTAGCCTCCTCCAAATGTGTTCTAAATATATATATATATATATAATATAATATCATCATCAAATTTGATATTAATTTTTTTGTTATATTTTTGGTTTAAAAATTATTTATTCCATTCCTATTCAATTGTAAAAATGTAATCATTCACCATGTGTGTGTGGAGACATATAACCCCATATGAAACATTTCATATTTTTTCACCACCATCCATGTTTAGATCAGTAAATTATATTAATAAATATATATTTGTTATTTATTTAATTATTTATATTTTGGAAATATAAATTATGCATTCTATATGTAATATTATACATGATTTATCCTGGGAAAATGAATAAACTAAAACTATCTTACCAAGAGAAATAGAAATATATCTATATGTTAAAAATTATTTTAAAAGTTTATTCTTATTATAAATCCCAAAAATTATAATTCAACCACCTAATAAGAAATAAATTATAACATAATCTTTTTCTAATTATTTAACAACATAATGATCTATTCTATTACAAATCTCACACATAAATTATAACATACTCATGTCTGGTCACTTTTAACATCATCAACTAAATACTATACTTGTATATCAATTACCACATTGTATAAAAATATTGGATATTAATAATTAAATAATTATTTTTTATGGAACAATAATATAAACATTTACCTCATTAATTAAGAAACTACTATACATTTCTGAAAATTCACATAAACATGATTGTCCCCAATGTAATCGACATGAACTGTAAATTAAAATCCCAAAGAATAAAATTATAAGATAATAAATATTCTGTAAATAATCTATTATAGTACCTTTTATGATATTGGAATTATTAACATTGGGGGAATAATGATAAACCCCATAACTAATATGAAACTAGTTCAAAATGATCAATATTACTTACACCTAGAGTTGAAAATTTATAAGAACTAACTAATATACATGTAGAGAATAATTAAAAATTTATTTTATAAAAGGTGATAGATTTGAATATGCATTAGGTGATTAATGTTGATATTTTATTTTATAGTATGTTAAATAAATTCTGTACAAATCTAGAGTAATGGAATGGGAATTTAGTAAGTGATATATCTTTCATTGAGTTACATTGTCAATATTGAACATGGACCAATAATGATCCATATATTTAATGTCATAATTTTATATATAATTTCAACATTTATATCTATTTGTAAAATGATTTCTATCATAAAATAACCTTCCAGGAATGATTTTATTTTCTATAAAATTTTAATTTGTTTTTATATAATTACCATCCTATTAATTTTTGAGTTCTACTCAATGGATATTTCAATAAAGATAATATTTTAAATTATAAATTTTTTTCCTTTCTAATTATGAAATCTACATAAATCAATTAATAGGATATTTGAAACTTTCAATAAAAAAATTTCTTCATTACTCTTTTTTATGTTTTGTCTTATATTTCACCTATTATTTCAAAAGGGATCTATTTTCCTTGATGTAAATTTTTATAAGTTACCCAGTAAATGATTTTATGCAGTTCTTCATTTCTATGATTGAATTTGGAATCAAATTATCAGTGTTTCGTGGTTATTTATGAGATATATTTTAAAATAAATGTTAAACCCATAATTATTCATTGTTGTTAAGGATATCATGACTTTTTAATTTCATATGGTACACATTGGTATGGATATGATTTATGTCAATGGTATCCCTTATATAGCCCTCAAATCCATTGGATAAATCCTTAAATATCATGAGATAATGGAGAATCAAGTAGTTATTCTCAATCTAAAATTTGGAAACATGTGGTGATGCCTGATCTATTATGGGAAATAAGTTATTATGAATTATATTCTATAGTATACAAGTGATGGTGGCTGATCTAAAATAATTTTATTCTATGATTATGTCTGTCAACCACTCTTTTATATGTGACTATGATATGCTCCTTAGTTCATGATATAGGTCTCATGTTTTTAGTACATAAATTGTAATATTATTATTCATATAGGATTATTTATTCTCTTATCGTTCCATATGAACTATTTCTATGATTTTATTTTCATTTATTTTTTATTTCTCTCCTATTTATCTTTTCTGAAATTCTTATTATCTCACCTAGGGTAACATGTTTACAAGTTTATTTACCACATATCGAGAATTTTTTCTAACCCATTTCTTATGAATATATTTTACACTATAGGATGATGGGTCTTACATAGGATATATTTATAATAAGACCTTGTATGATTAAATTATTTGAAAATATTATCAATAATTTTAAAATAACTATCTTATAAAGAAAGTTTCCAAAGACACTAAACCTCATGATTATTAAAATATTGTGCTATTTCTGTAATGTAATAATTTTTATGTATATAAAGTATATATATAAAAATATTGTAGAATTAATCTATAGACTATTCGAATCATATACTACTATAATTATTTTTTAAGATTAGATTATTTTTTATTGGTATTAGGGTTATAAAACCTTAGTGAAAACCATAATGATGTGTTTGATTATAGGATGATGTCATTAATTGGTGGAAATGTATTCAGTATTTGGTTTCAAAAACAATACTTACCTTTTTGGATAAAACTATAAGAGGAAGAAACTATAACAGATATAACTAAGGATAGTTAAATTAAAAAGTGAATTTTGGGTTTTAACTTAATATTCACCAGGTACATGATAAAGATGTTTAACTATACACCTTTTCTGACACTCATGGTGGATATTGTTTTTTTGATAATATTATCATTGTGACTATGTATGAAGGAATTATTTCCTAGATACATTAAGGGATTAGGGTGATAATTATATGATAAAAATCATAATGGTCTCTTGGATTGATTTATAGGGAACAAATGGAAATATAGAAAAGAAGTATGATGTAAAAAAATAAATGGTTTTAATATTTAATCACTTTTATGTAATTGAATTTTTTATCCACTATGATATTAAATGTATTACTGTCATGTTAACCACTTTTGGTTTTGGAGATGGTTTGAATTAGAAGGAGTTGAATTAACAGCTGGTGAGTGAGGTGATGCAATAATATCCCCAATGAACAACAAAATTGTATGGGGGTCTAGAGTATACTTATTATCAATTAAAAGTTAATGATTTATTTTATACTACATCATTAATTTTTTTATAACATAGAAGATTCCTAAAAATATAAAATCATTACCTTAATCATTGAATATTGAACAATTAATTTAAAAACCTAATGGCAAAATCTATGCATCTGAGATATATAAATCCTCTCCGATAAAGAATTCATGGAAGATAATTCCAACCATTAAATATTTTTTCTCCATTGATTAAATAATATAAAATTATTTGTTGATTATTTTCCAATACATTGATCCAATAAATTTTTTAAGAGTGCTATATTTCATTCCATAAATTAGATCATCCTATTATAAAATATAAAAATAAAAATTACTATACCTTAGACCAAAATTCAATAATATAGTTTATGAAACCCAGGAATATTGTTTTTATAATAAAATTATAAGATAATAATTCAGCATTTATGATTGGACCTTTTTATAGTGTATTCATGGATGAAATGCTCGGTCTTCCCGTAGATTGTGAATGTGTGTTCATGATTACAAGTATTCATGGATTAATACCTATCTCAAAGATTCAACATATAATGGATTTAATTTAATTTGAGGAATTAAACAATAAAGAAAATGATATTTTGTACAAGGGTCGTATTCACCCAACTATTTCCTCATGTAGATCACTGGTCCCCATTGTTGAGAAAATGTATAGAAAAATTCTTCATTGTATTAACAATTGAGATATTAAGAAGATCATAATTATTAATTAATATCCCCAATCTCATACATTCACCCCATGAATCTACTCAAATGAACTCAATAGTTATACATGATTTAATATTGATCTATAAATTATATGTTAAGGGTCAATAGATTGGGTATTTCATAATTATTTTTATGAATGTGATGTGAACAATAATAATTTATAGTTCTTACATTTATATGTACTAATTCTCCTGTTATCATCATGTATCTTATGAGATTATTCTTTATAGATAACCATGCTAAAGTTTTTTATTCGATTTAATGAATATATTATTTTATACTCAATGAGAATGTTAGATAAATAAAAACATTTACATATTTGGTTAAAATCCATGATAATGGAGATCATATATATCAAATATGTCATGATTTAATTATAGCTACAGAAAGAGTAATTAATGTGTAATATAATCTAAAAAATAGAATATCAATATAACTATCAATGATACAATTTATTAAGAAATGAAAAACTATAACCACTATAACTATGATGCATAGTTTTAATATTATTATAGGATATTATTGAATTTCTAGATAAATACCTCACAACTATTGAATCCACTCACCAATTTAACACATAATGGATAAATGTTTCATTGGATATGATAGTTCGATGAAATATAAATTGAACTCAAAAGTTATTTTGTCACTAATCCTTTATTTACCTTACCCAATTGTTGAGAATTATTTTTTTATAAAGTGATACCTTGAATAAACCATTGGGATTCATCCTCAAGTATAACGATAATGTAATTGATTATTCTCTAGTCAAATAAATTTTCATGAGAAACATTTTCCAGCCCATGATTTGGAACTAGTAGCAGATATCATTACATTATACATTTTAAAAAAATATCGATATCAAGGGATGTGAGATATATATATATATAATGATATCAATATACTTAAATATATATTCACATAGAAATTGATTAATATGTGACAAATGAGATTGTTGGAAAAAATTATTCAATATGATTAATCAACACATTACCACCAAAAAATTTAGATATGGTAGTTGATTATCTATCGATAAAAGGCCAAAAACCCCTATCCATATTGAGGATAAAAAAATAACCATAAATGAAGAATTTAAAAAGGATGAATCTAAATTTCATAAGTAAATGGGATAAATACTATTGTTTCCAAATTATTGCATGACTATCTGTTCTACTAACAATGAATGAATGGATTAATGATTAGGTAGAGGCACAATAATGTATTTAATATTCCAAATATAAACACTAATGAATTTGTAATTATGTAGTTTGGAAACTAGTCATGTGTCTTATAGAAACCATAATTTATGATGGTATTTTAGAAGATGGACATGGATCATCCTTGTCTATACATATAGTATGTAAAAATATTTATAGAGGTCAAAAAATTTGGTTAGAAAATATAAAATCCATATTATAGATTACACGTCGTGATTCTTGCAAGAAAAATCATGTTAAAAATAAATAGAAATAATTTCAAGGAATTTTAAAACCATTACAAATAACCGTATGGAAATAAGATGGAATCATAATATATTTCATCATTCTACATCGCAAAACATTTAATAGTAATAATGATATTTTTTTATATTCAGTCACATTATAAAGTAAGAATATATTACTTCCATAAATGATGATTTCTCCCTTGAAATAATTTTGAGGATAAGAATAACATAATTTGTGTGGTTTTATAGAGTACCACCACTGAGTATACGAAGTATTCATCAATTAATTACCACATGATTATAGATAATTAAATAGAAATTATTTGCAAACCTAATGGAAATTCAACATTTATTATCATCCCCTAATAATTGTAACTATGATTTTACAATCCAAAATCTAGGGGATATGTTCAGATATTATTTGATTGATTTCTAAGGATGTTTTTATCAAAGAATAACCTTGGAAGATTTATCATATGTTATTATAAATTCTATTATTCAAATGAAACCATATGATAATTTTTATGGGAAGAGATTTAGGAATCCAACAATATAGGTTAATTTTAGAGTGTGGGAGATGAAAGGTCGTGAACATGTGGTAAAATGATATAAATTGTAAAAATCATTAAATAAAAAGTGAAGATATTATAATTATTGTGTAAGTATTATGGGACAAATTGTTGAGGAGACCTACAGATTGAATTTAGTTATAATGGTTATTTTTCCTATAACCTTGTAAAATTAGGATATTATATTTTTGATATAATAGATGATTGGACCTAAATTCATTAGTCCCATCGAGATCCTTGAACATGTCATGTTGATATCGTATTGCAAAGCGCTCCCTCTAGACCTCTCATTTGTGTACGATGTGTTCTATATATCTCTTTTGAGGAGGTTTAGTCTAGACCAATACCATGTACATATCTCAAGATCTATGAAATTTAAAATTGATCTCTCATATGAGGAAAAACTAGTTCAAATTCTTAATTGAATAGATAATTGGTTTCAAAAAATGACCACTCATCTTGTAAAATTGATACTATGGAACCAAAATTTCTGTTAATCCACCCTGGAACAAGGGGATTTAAGGAGAAAAATATACCCTCAATTTTTTTATTACTAATAATTTTTTTATTAAGTATATTTTTAATAGGGGTATAATTTAATAACCCATTATTTTTTTAAAATAATTTTTCTTTAATTAAATATTAACTAAGTCATTTATGTCCCACGAAAAAATGAAAAAAAAATGAAAATCATGATACCTTAAAAAAATTATTAGATATTAAAATAATAATATAAAATTTAAATTGGTGAGAATCAATATATTTAACGAATTTTACAAAAAATAAATAAATAATTTTATAATGAAATAATGGTCATGTTATTGTTAAAAAATACAAGTTTTGTAAATTATATATATATATATATATTTCATTATCATATGAAAATTGGTTATTTTTACTTTAGAAATTTAATAATATATAATTATTATAACATTTATAATAATCATTTTCATTTTACATAGTGGGGAAAATTTCATTTTTAATAAATAAATTAAAATACGATTGTGTATATTAGATTCCACTATAAATAAATTTTTGTTATAGTATGATGATTTGATGAATAATTTTTTTTAAATTAAATGGAACTATTTAAAATTAAGTCTATAATATGATGTTTAATAATATATAAAATTTATTTAACACTCATTAATTTTTCAATAAAATTTATATATGATTACAAAGATAAATGAATACGATTATATTTTTTGAAAATTTTAATTTTTTTACCAAATTTTATATTTTAATTTAAATATAATTTAATATACTTTAGAAATATAATTATATTAAATTTAATATAAAATCATATTAATCTTATTGATATTTCATAATAACTGTCATCTTAAATTTTTGGTGACAAAATATTAATCCGGATTAATATTTAATCTAGATAAATATGTTATAAAGTGGTTAATCAAATGTGGCTCCAATCATACTAAAAAAAGAATGTTGTCCCTACTATAATACCTTCTATAGGATATAAATTAAACCCTATATGTCCCACTAACATTTTCCAATATTACTCACTTAAATTTAAATCTATTTCATTTTTACCTTATACCTAACATTCTCTTCTAATGTTTTCCAATAGTTTCACCTATAAATGGATTTCTCCACTAGATTTCTCAAAGATGAACTCCTAGATTGATAATCCCATGAAACAATGGCCAATTTTGTTTTTATTGATACCCTTTACATGTTTGGTATCCTCTAACTTCAAAAAACTATTTCATTCCTTTTATTTCAAATGTATACTTCATGAAAAGATCACAATTCTCAACATAAGCATTACTTAACGTTTAAAAACGTTTGATTATCATTATCATCTACCACAATTAAAACCCATTAAGAACATATATATATATAATAAATATATATAATATACTATTGTTTTATAATATTTATGTCATAACCAATATTTAATCCTCTCCTATTCAATCAAAAAAACATTCCTCATGTGTGTGTGCGGACCACCACCACGAGGAATGAGACATATCATTTTTCATCACCACCTTTAAATAATGGTTATATAATTGGGGTTAATGAATTTATATGTTATTAACTTCATTATATATATTATTGAAATATAAATTATGCATTATACAATTAATATTTTCAAAATGAGATCATTCTGAAACTAACATCATCAAATGAACATACTAAGAGAAAATAAATTTATTTACAAGTGATAAATTATTTTTCAATTAAATTGTTCTTAGAAATATTAAAAATTATGTTTCATAGACATAATAAAAAATAAATATCATAATTATAATTTTAAGACTACAATATTATAACCAAATGATCTCTTTTGTATCTATACTCACTTATAGAATGTATCATACTACTGTTGGTTTGATTAAAAAATATATGTGAAAAATAAAATAAATTTATATCATGTATGGATGGGAAACATAATATTTTATAATAAAAAATAAATAAATTGTTTTTAAAAAATTTCTTAATATAAACATTAATCTCGTGGATTTATTTACTAGAGTTTATTTGTTGAAAATCAATTAAACATACTTGTCTCCCATGTCATTTACAAGAACCATAACTAAAACTATCATTTTATGGAAATTAAAAGATCATACTATATCCTAAAAAAATTAATTTTAGTAAAATTTATTACATTTTAATTATAAAAAATGGACCAGTAATGAATAAAAACACATGTTTTTATAAACTAGTTCAAAATAATAAACATTTCTCATATGTTAAATTGTATATAGATAAGAACTAACTGCGATTCATGTACAGATATATTATAAATTATGTTTATAAAATTTTATTGATAAGAATATGTCATATATTATCAATATTTTAATATTTTTTATACATAAGGTTATTTCACTTTCATAAAAATCTAGGGTAATGAAATGTTACATTCGTAAATCATATATCATTTTTTGAGTTATACAGTTCATATTGAACATGACCCAATAATATTTTTTATATTCAATGATAATATACTTTTATAATATTTACACATTAATATATCTTGGAATTATTAATTATTAATTAAAATTCCCTTATATAAATTATTTTGTTTTCCATAAAATTACAACATATTTTTAACAAATCTCATCATATTATGTGTTGATTTCACATAAATAGAACTTTCTTTCAAGTATAAATTTTCAAATACTAGAAATGATCCCCATTTATAATTCTAATTAATAATATGTATCAATTCCTGATATAATAATACAATACATTTAGAAAATTAGTTTTATTACTGCCCTTAATGATTTAGATTCCATTTTTTCATTCTCTCAAAATTGTTTTATTTTCCAGGTTATAATCGTTCCTAGATGACATTGTAAATAATTTTATGAAGATCCCATTTTGGGTTAAAAAATTTATTTGAATTACTCTTGTTTATCTGGTTATTTATGTGATATATTTTTATATTTAATTTCAAAATCATTTTTATTCATAATATTAAATGATGTGATAATTTATTGTCTTATTATAGAACCCATATGTGCAAATAATATTTATCTGATGGTTGGGGCATATATAGCCCTCCAAAATATTTGGTAAAAAAATCATCTTTTTATAAAATGTTGGAATGAGTAGTTATGCTCTATCTAAAATGAGATATAATTTATTATTCTTTATCTTCTATGGGAAATATTTTGTTATTCAAGATCTATTATAGGAATCATGCAGTGATATTTTATCCATAATGCATTTTTTTGGGATTGTATTGGTTCGACACTGCTTTTATATGTGATTGGGTTTTGTTACCATGATCATGATTTAATTCAAATGTTTTCCTATTAATTAGGAAATATTATATGTTTGATCATATGAGAATATTTATTGTCCTTTCTTTTTATATGAACCATTTTTATAAATCAATGTTTTTTAATAAGATATTTTCCCACTTATTATTTCTCCTATTATTATATTCTCACCAAGTGTAACATGTTGATATGTTTATTTTCACCATTCAGTGATCATTACACATTATTACTCATCGGTTTCACAAGGAATGAGGATGGGTTAATCTTATGATATGTTCAAAAGATGACCTTGTATGACAAGATTATGGGAAATGTTTACATGAATTGTAAAATAATTAGCTTGTATATATTTTCTATAAAGGTAATAACCTTAATGATTATTAGGTTGTTGAGTTTAATATGAAATTAAATATTTTTAATTATATAAAGCATTGAATAAAAATTCATATTTATAATGAGTAAACTAAAAAATGCTGATAAGAAGTGTATTTTTATATTAATAATAATAAAATTTTAATATAAGAAAGGATTAGACATGTTTGATGTATGTAGAACCAAAAAATAAAAATTAAATAACTCAGCTAAGAGTTATACATATTCTTTAGAAACCCCATTTTTTCTTATATCTATATCTTTCTTGGTTTTCCTTTTACAGAGACCAAATCCTCCAAGATGTAAGGACATAAGGTAAGATGGTTTTTTACACATTGGATGAGCATTAGTAATCAATGATTTTTAATTAGTGTGGATATGAAAATCACATTTATATGAAAGGAGAGTGTTAAATATGTAAATAAACATGATATTTAAATATTATAAAATTATTAATAATTTGAATATGTGACTAAAATATTAATATTTTTAAGATAAGGTGGTAATGGTATAAACAATCACATTGAATAAGAATTGTGATTATATTTTGTGACAATATATAGTATTTTTCTAAATTTCTTTTCTGGGTGAGTTGTGACTTGCATGAAAGGAATAACAATATGGGAACTTTTTTCAAGAGAGGATCATTGATATAGACTTTTCAATGATGATGTTATGTCCATACAACATGACAAAAAGATCTAATGAACATTATTAACATGTTTTATCCTATACCATGGTAACAAATCCTTACCATGCTAAATATTTAGGATGAGTAGAAATGAAACTTACCACATTAATAAATTTTATAGTATTAATTAAAAATATTAAATCTATTTTTTAAAACTAAATTTTTAAAAATGAAAAAATATTACTTTTATTAAATTCATGGAAAATGTATCAAGCCAATTTTTTAAAATAATTTTTAAACATAAAATGTTAAATTACAGTAAAATAAAGAATAATTATTATTGATTTAAAATAAATCAGATTCTGTTTAGTCATATTATACTAATTTTACATTAAATAAAATACATAATATAGTGGGACTTTTTAAATATTTTTAATGAAATAAAAATATTTAAAATAATATGTATTATTCAATATTCAACCACAAGTAAATATTTTTCGAAAATAAAAAAATTTCACAATAAACTATATATGATAGTATTATATCAAAAATAAAATTCATTTCATAAAATTAATTTTGTTAAATTTTTAATCTCTCCGTTAATTATTACCATAAAATCCTTGGAAAATAATACATTTAGATTAATACCCTTCCTTTTTATATTAAGTGAATACATGAAAATATTATAGTGAATGCGACTACATAAAATATAATGACGAATATTAAAAAGTCGTGAAATTTATTTATTATTTATGTCACATAGGATTCCACGTGATATATATGTATAAATAACCAAATTTTGAGTGTATAAATGAAAGAAACTATTTATGGCCAAAATAGATCTGTACCAATAAACCATACCACAGGGGACCTCCACATTATTTTTATAGATTTTATTCTGACTATAGATACTATAAAAAAAATTAAATCTAGGAAATGAAATAAAAAATTATTCTATAGATTCTTTACAGAGATAATATTAAATATTCACTTATAATAATTCAATATAACATTATTTTTGATGTTATAAAACAAAATTTCTTCCAAAAACCTTATTTCGATGGAGGGATAAGAGGGAGTCTAAAAAAAATTTCAATGAGTTTATCATTCTTGAATAGAAATAATCATTACCATAAATCCTTAATAATTGATCAAAAATGATGTATATAAGACCAATGTGAATATTCTTTAATAGAGATGGGAATGATGGTTCTTGATGGATAATAATAGTAACTGGTGTATACGGGATCCTATAAACACTGGCCCATACAGTAACAAATATGGTTGTCTTCCATAAAAACTTAACATGAATTTCGTGCATGAATTATTTAATTATATTTAATCATATACAACCATCATCAAATTGTATTTATATGTGATGGTTAGTAGCCGGATTTAATATATCATATTTTAGATAATGTCATAGTAAATTTTTTAAAAATCATTTAATGAGTCAAATAACACCATTTGTAACTCTAATAACTTTTTTTCCTTAATGGTAATTGAAGAAATTATTGAATTAATAACCATTATTATACCACAAATTTACAATATCAAATTCATAAAATTATTTATTATACCCCCAATAAAGGGCATTAGGATCCCACAATGGATGTTCTTAATTCCTTTAGTTGAAAGAAGAGCGCCATTATATTATAAAATATTGTTCTTATGGGAAAAAATAATCCAATACATAATTAGAATGGTCTGAGTTACTAAAACATATTTAGAAATATATAGAATATTCTTATACCAACTATAATTTTGAATACATTTTTTTCATATTCATTCAAATTTTTTAAACCCCTTAATATAACAATATTCGAACTTCAAAAAAATTGAATGTCATCAATGAAAAAATCGTGAGATACCCTGAGTTTTTACATTCATTTAAATGGAAAAATATGTGCCAATTAGGCATCACTAATAATGTTCCTATATATATATTAAATTTCTAGAAAAAATTATATGAGAGATAATGGATCACCCTAAAGAATATATAAAGATGAAATTAAGAATCCAAATTTTTCCCATCAATGAGGATTAGAACCAAGGATAGTATATTAAATAAATAAGAAAAAATAACATTACCCCAATGAAAAAAGATAGTGCCACATTATTATAAGAATTATTTTAAATTCAATATTATCATAGTATATCTCTATGTCTATATTTTATATAACATTGGAACAAAATAAATTTTGTTGATGTCATAAAACATTTCTTTTTTTAACATTATATCACTAATAAAATATATTTTTTTTTCATACTCATCCTGTTTATATATGTCCAAATAATGTAGAAGAGAATTTTTTTTACATTAATTATTTTGGGTGGGACTATATATGTGATATTGAAATGTTATATGGGTAAAAATTGATAAAACATCATAGATTGCATCTCTATCAGTATACGAACAATAGGAGTTTCACATGCTTCTCTCAAAATGTTACCACCAAAAAAATAATTATTAATTTATTTGATAAGAAAACATTTAGAAAGCCCATAAGAATTCATTTTGAATAACATGGAAAACCATCCACACCTTCCGAGTTATCTATATTTAAGGATGAAACGACATCATGTATTTCCATAGTAACATGTGAAGTTATGAGATAAACCATCGTATAGTCATTAATGACTGATGTAAATGAGTTGAATATGGTAAAATCTATATCCACACATCGATTGAAATTTTTGTTCTTCATTTGAGATAATGGTAGAATATTTTATAATTTTTCTATAATAGTGGACATGAGACACTATGGTTACAATTGTGTGTACAATCCTCTATTTGTATGTTGAAGTTACCAATAAACCGTTTTTACTTTATATAAAAAAAATTTGGTGTCCTTATCTACCAATTTAATTGATGGAATCCAATACCATTCTGGAGTATTTTTATGGACTGCCAAAATTCTATTAGTAAATTCTTTCTGTTTGTTCATGAATTAAAAAAATATATCCTCATCCCATGTATCTTTCAAACTATTTTCCAAAATTGGATGTCCATGTTATTAATCCATGATGCTAGTAATATTTTTTATGGAAGTTTATTAAATTACTTAATATCCCTTTTTGGCATTTAATAGACATATGTAGAATATCACAGGTCATCTATTCACTAATCATGCAAAAGACTACTTCAACATTGGAATAAAAATTTCATTTCGAGTCCATATCTTCAAAAAATTGAAATTATGAGTGTTACACCCAGAGCCTTATAAGGAATGTAAGTGTAATGTACGATCTAAAATATACTTGTTAAATTTGGTAATATTGGAATTTATTATGGACGATATACATTGAATGTTTTAAATATGCCTTTAAAGGAATCTTCATTGGATTCATCATAATTCGTTATTATCTAAATAACTAAACTGATCACTCAAGAAACCAAAATCCATGAAACAATTAGAAATCATGAAATTATAAAAAAAATCTATAATTTACATGTATAATTGTATCCCCCAGTTTTTTATGATTTATCCAATATCATATTTATAATGACCAAAACTATTTCATTTGAAATTCATCATGAGATTTTAATTAAATTTATTATTATGTAAAATGGTTATATAAAAAACATGTACAACTTTTGTTTTATTATATTCAGTAAAATATAAAAAAGATTGATAATGTTTCATCACTATTGATAATATACTCATTGAACAGTGATAACATGGTTAGTGTAAATATTGTTTTTAACAAATCAAATTAATATACACAAAGGATGTGATGGCTTCAACCATTTGGATCATACCCTCTGAAGACAATTTGTAATCCTCTCTGTAAGATGTAATACAATATATAACATTTCATCAAGAACGCATGAAATTAATCAATACGTTGTTCTTCCTTATAATTAAAAATTAAATTACATGTCTAATTCCCTCAATGAATGACATTAAACTACACATAGACACTACATGTATCAAAAACTCCCCTTCTCCACAACATTGGGTAATCCATCGTCCTTGCCACATGACATTAAAAGTATATAGTTGATATCCTTTTCACATGTTGTTAAACTACACAGTTCAACCTGAAATACTTACAGCCTGATTATCATTTCTAATGAGGTATTTAAGGAAACCTTAATCATATATATTTATCAACCACTGAATCATTCAATGTTCTTGTGTTATACCCCCTTTTACCTTTTCAATACAAGGGAACCCATGCTGCACTTTTTTTGTCACCCCGATAATAGCTCACATGAGATTATGAATTACAGTAGGGAAGTACCCTCACAAATAAGTCATAGTGGTAAGAAATAGACCCATTATGGTCTTGAGTATGAGATCATAAAATTAATTTCAGAAGTCCGCACCAAAAGAAATTAAAACACACATTGGATGACCTAACTGCACAACATTAAACATCATGGCCCACCATGAACAACGTGTGGTTTGATTCTCATCCCCATGAGATACATAGTGATAACCAGTATTTAATCAATTGAACCAACCATGTGGTTCCCAATAATTCATGTTGATCAACTTTCATCATCACTGCATGATGTTAAACTATACCTATCTTTGAGAACTACATGCAGCATGTTACCTACAAATACAAGATATGTAGTGAACTGAGGATCTCCAATATTAAGCCTCTATAAAAAATTCAATGTAAATAACTCGCAGATCTATGTATGGGATAGACTAATGTAATGTATTTACTTTTCTATAACTATATGTTATTAGATTCTCCTCTTCATGAGACACGTAGTGACGCCCATAAATCACATCCTCAGAACTTTCCACAACCAGAAGCCTTCATACCCCTTTGTCCTGAGTGAATGTCATGTCCAAACCCACTAACCTCTTCGTCCTAGATTTTATCCTAAAAATTGGGCATCAATAGAAATGTTTTAAATATAATAGGTTCAATAAACATTGTGAAATCACGGCCATGCTCGCTGGACCCAAAAGTCCAGGAAAAAGATATGAAAATATTTATAACATCTCCTCGCCTAGAGAATACGTTCAGAAAGATATGACACAACCTTTAAGTAACTCATTCCCTCCATGGATACTACTTATTTTTCAAACCACACCTTTTAAGTTAGGGATTCTTAACGCACAATAGCCTTCAATATCCCTGGGAAAGGATATCTAGATTCATGTTCCCTTCTGTGCTCTATTAATTCATGCCCATGGATTTTTCCTATGTGCCTATGGAAGCCAATAAAATGCGTCTCTCATAAAAAGGACATTCAAATTATTGTAAGCCCTAACATCATCATGGTAGAATTAAATAAACTAGTTTATTTGTACCACTCACTATATGACTATCCCATACTATTCATTGGATTTAAGAACCAAGGATAATTATTTACATTCCTCATTCCAAAATATCCAAGAAGATTAAATATCCACGACGTTATGTCACTGTGTTTCATACACATTCTCAAAATGGACTTAATTTCATATCTATTTATGGGAAACGACACATGATTTGAAACAACATGGTGGAGATATCAGACTTCATTTTAAAAGATAGATACCCTATGGTTCCATAACACTTCATAGTTAGCTTTTTTCACATATCAAACTTCATTATATTGAAAATTGAGACCTTGAAAATCGTCAATATCCCTTATAAAGAAGTTGGAATAATATTCACATTTCAATTCTACAGAAGCATAAGGGCCCTAACCTGACAACTAAATTCATATTCTCCTTCCCAAAATGAGGTTCAATCCCAATGATCCATTATCTTACAACATCAGAACCCATTATTTTATAATGACAAGGGATATACATGGAATTTCATAATTTTCATACATTAACAGACACAAACACCCATGTTATGATTTACATTTTCCATCCCCCAACAACATAGGTCGGTTTAGTTTCCCTAGAATATCAAACTATTCAATATTACCCCCATATATCATCCATAAAACATGTATAATACACCTAGTTTCATAGGATCCCATTTCATGGATATGCATATATGATCATGGATCATTCATATGCACCCATGTCAGTGAAATAATAATTTAAATTTGAAAAAAAGGAAAATGTTCCTCATGAGCCTTAGAAAACCCCAGGGTTTGATCCAGTCACGCATTGAGTTTTAGGTATCTCCTTGGATGTCTACATCGTATCTCATCCTCAAATATATGGTTAGATATAAGATTAATTAACAAAAAGACATACATGGTATGATATTAAGGAATGAAATCTAAATAAATAGATGGCACGTGATAAAAGAACATTAACAAAAGAAAAATTTGGTCTGATCTAAAAGACATTAAACTAATGTAATAGATTGTCAGAGATGAAAGGCCTTAAACTAAAGAAGTAAATGTTCAATGTTAAATGACTTTAATGTAATGAAATAAATTGATTGAACAAAAACTCCTTAAACTAAATCAATAGATAGTCGGAGGAAAAAGATCATAATCTAATGAAATACATGGTCCATGTTAAAATACCTTAAACTAAAATAATACATTGTATGATCTAAAAAACCATAAACTAATGAAATAGATGGTCAAAGATAAAAAACTATAAAATAATGAAATTGGAGGTCTGACTTAAATGTCCTTAAACTAAATAAATATAAGGACCAAGCTAAAGGTCAATAAACATTAGAAAAATATGGTATGGGCTAAGTGAACATAAACTAAAGTAAGATATGGTCCTAGATAAAAGACCTTAAAATAAAGAAATATATGGTCTGAGATAAAATCCCTTAAACTAAAGAGAACTAAAGTCATCATGATTCCCCATATAGGGCCATATTAGAATCGTGCTTCTTTCCAACGATATTTAAATTGTAACTCCCCGACCCTAGTTACCCAGAGTCGGTGCATTATTACATAACATTGGCATGATCACAAGAAAGATCAAATCTCGAAAGACCGATTGGTTTAGTAGCCTTGGAAATACTAGATATATTCATAAGTTTTACATTACATCATAAAATGAAAAACTACTACAACAACAAAATGTTTCCACAGTCCACACTATAATCCCCTCATAATATCCCTGCAGGTCATTCATAACTTACATCTTCACATCCTGGGAAAAATAAAACATAGAAAAGGGGTGAGCTCAAATGCCCAGTAAGGATAACAAAATAGCGGAAACTTTCATAAATAAGAATAAACTTTTAAGGAAATGTATAACTAAAACAAAAACCTTTCAAACATGAACTTTCAACATGGTATGGCATAAATAAAATGAAATAATTCCATTTACTTATTCACATGGATATTCTACTAATCGAATAATCACATGCAAAATCAATAACCACTTTCATAATGTTGGAATGCATAATGCCAGACTATCATAACCACATAGTCAAGGTCTTGTGCCAAGACTACAAATAAGATTTTGTCAAGGCCTTGTGCCAAGACACTAGTTTGTCTCATGAGACCTACCGATGCATCGAGGAGCTATAGCGGGCTCCACCCGTCACTTACTAAGTCCAATGCATTCCCATATGAAAAGGTTTAAACATAACATAAACAATCGTATTAAAACTAGCATACGAAATGTCAATAATTTCACCATAAACTATGAATGGTATAAAAATAGCACATCCACAGTCAAACATATCACAAAACCTTCAATACAATATAGAAGTTTTGTATCACAATAGATCAAATTCAAATAAGCGTAAAATCCATCAAAGGATGTTGACATAGATGAAATCAAAATTCTTTTTAAAGAAATATCTCTTTTTATTTTGAAATAATTTAAGATCCATATAAAATAAAACATTTTCTTTGAAAATATTCTTATAAGCTTGTAAGGGAAGTTTTGAAGATTTTATAACGGAGGAAATTAGCCGCACCCGCCGTATAAGTTAAAAAAAACATTCTTACCTTAATTCTGTCGAAAAGGTTAAAAAAGACCTTGTTTTGAAAACGACCGAAAGATTCCTTTATAAACCACTTATAAAAGTCAAAAAGGGTATAAATGACTTTAACTCATATTCTAGTAAATATTAAAAATGTTTTGAAATGCATTTTTAAGAAACATGGATGTGGACGATAAAGAGATCCCAGTAGATTATTACGTATAAACAACCTTGGATAATGAAGATGTTGTAAAGTAAAACCTTACCTTGTACTTTTCCTTGGTTGGGGTAGGTTAAACTCCTGTATAATGGTGAAATAGTTGTTATTAAATTATACAAGAATCATATTTAATAATATGATATCATGTATGATCTTTTAACATTGATTTGTTAATAATATCTTAGAATTATCGTCGTTTCGGGAGTTAACATAATCATTTTCTTTTATATGTTTTGTTACATAGGCCATGGTTTTTGTATCTTATTCATATCCATAATGATATCTAGTCCTTAAACATCATTTTTAAATCATCAAATGATAATTATACTTGAATGGATACGATGGAGAATGAATCTCATCGCGTTCGTGGAGACGGTAGTCCGTACGTACGCACGAGCGACAATATCATTCTTTTGATATTAAAATAATATATAAATGGATGGTATATCATATATACAGAATCATTAACATGTTATATTTATTATTTACATGAGTTACACATCATTATTATACCCATCCAAATAATATTATATTGAATAACAATTACACCACGACGTGGAGACGGTAGTCCGTACGTACGCACGTATGGTGACATGTTATTCAAAGGGTGGATAGAATACTGAATATGGTTGTACCATATTTATAATAACATCACAGTATATGTGAGATACTGGAGTTATTATTTTAGAATGGTAAGAACAAAGGAAGAAGAAGTGGAAGAAGAAATGAACTTGGAGAAGGGTGGTGAAATCATTACCTCTTCTTCGGGTTCTTCCTTTTGATTTGATCAAAAGGGCTCCATAGGTTGGATTTATGATCAAACTAAGGCCTCTAGGTTGTAGTTAAGGCTGTTGGGAGAGTATTTGGGCAGAGTTTGTCCGAACCAAAAGGCTTTTAAGGTGTGAAGAAATGAGAAGGAGGAGTGCCCTTTTATAAGAGGGGTGAGGGGCACCTTTGGAAAAGCTAGAAATATTAATTTATAATAAATTCATATTCGGTTTCTAATGGCTCCAAAGCTTATTATTCAAATTTTAAGGTGGGGATAGGTAGAAAACAACTCAACCAATAGAATTTAGACAGGTTTGGGTACTTATATTAACCTTATCTTTAAGTATTAACTCTAAGTTAATTAGTTTCACTTTTACAATGTCTCTTTGTATTTTTATATAATATGGTTAATAAACTTACTATATTCATCCAAGCGACCCCCAAGTGGTCCATTAATGATGAACCTATCCTGATATAAGTCTCTTGGCCGAACCTTAGATTTTTAGGAATTTAATATCAATTAATAATATAATATTTGTTTTAAGAACTCTTTTATGTCAATTTTGACACTATTCAATAGATGATTTTTGTGAAACTCATAACAGATTGATTACTTCTAACAAAGTCAATTAAATCAATCCTAATATATCATATTATCCGAGAAAATTATTTTAATTCATTAAAAGTTTCATATTATATTTATTTTGGTATTTATAATATCAATTATTTTAATTTTTCACTATTATAGTAATTACTTCATCATCATTGTGTCATAAATAAAATAAATTATTTAATGTCTAAAAATTATAAATAAAATATCATTATGTAGGAAATCGTTTTATCTTTCTAATGAATATTTATAATCTAAAATCAAACATATATAACCCTATGTAACAATTGTTTTTCTAAAAGATATATTCTTGTGTCATTTTTGTATTCATTTTAACTTAATTAAAATAAAGTGTCATTATCACTTACAAGTGGATCCATGGGGTCCCAAAATTGACAAAAATATGCCCATGGTCGACCATGTATCAACCAATAGGGTTAAGACACGTTTTAGGGTAATTTAGTATTATTATAATATTATTTCTTTTAACCCTTATTTACCGGATTTACCCTTAACCATGGTAAATAAAATATTTACCGCAGTAATTATTCAAAATGTCTAAAAATAAAAGTTACCTATTTACACAATTTGAACATCCTGATTCCAAATATGGAATCCATTTTTCTAAATTCAAAACACAGAAGTGGCAGAAATTAATTTAAAATTAATTCGCGCTGTCAAAACAAAAAGCGTGTTTTTAAGAGATAATAAATATCAAAAGATTGACACTTGTTTATGTTCGGTTTTATTTTAAAATTATGTACAATGTACAACATTATATTAAATGGTAAAAATATATTCTAAATATACTTTAAAACCACTAAAATTCATAATTTATCACTATTAATTATTTTGATTAAAAAAGTTGTTTTTAATTAAAATTTAGTAATTTTCACTACTCATCAAAATATGAAAGTTATCCGAAATGTACCAAAATTTCACCTTAGGCTAAATTCGATATTCCGAATCCAAAGATGAAGTCCATTTTAAAATATAAAATATATATAATTTTAAAAATTAGGTATTACTATTCATAACGGCTAGTTTGATTGGTTGTGGTGTGTGTTAAAACTCAAGGTTGCGTACAACACACGCTACTGTATTATTCAAAGAAAGTGTACCGTGGAAGCTTGGGATATTTCATTTTAAATTTTTGATGTCCCCATTTAGTCAAAAAGTTTAAAATATTGTATTTAAAAAGGGTTCACTATTAAAAGTTGATAAAAGTGCAATACTGAAAATGAATTTGTTCTTGCATTATATCTAAGAAACTCATAATATGGATTCTAAAATTATAAGGATTATATAAAGTTTAAAATTTAGATAATACTATTCATAACCTCTTTTGAATGGATTTTTTTTTGTAAGACATGGTGTGATTGAACTCAGTGTTGCGTGTAGTGCAAGTTATTGAATTATTTTGAAGAAATAACACACTATGAAATCTTGGGGTGTTACATTCTCCCCTCCTTCAATAAATTGCGTCCTCGCAATTTGAAATTGTTTTCGAAAATAAAAGGTTGAAAATAGAAAATATATTTGTGGGAAACCCCACATCGGAAATTGGGTTACTAAAATTTAGTCTTAATATGAGGAAAAGAGAAATGAAAGGGTCACCACCAAATTATGATCTCGATTAGGAGAACATTGGTGGCATTTAGAGACATATAATTGGAGGAAAAACGTAAATATTTATAGGTAGTGATTGAGGTCATCAATCACAAACAAGTATAAAATTGAGGTCCTTAAACTCATCAATCTATGATGATTTGAAATACCATCGGTTCAACAAAACATAGGGTATTGTGATAACACATTTTTGACGTTTCAAAATATCTTAGTTGAAATCCCACATCGAAAAATTAATTAATGAGGCCCCTATTTAAAATAAAGAGTGGAAAGTATGAAGATTACCGAAAATAACACATACTAGGGTTCCATGTAGGAAAATATGGATATGGAGGAGAAATCTAACCATCAATTATCTGATGGAGAGTGGTAGAGAACATGGCTATGAAAAGGTCAACAATCCCAAAGCCATAAATTAGTGATGATTTAAGGTACCATCTAGGACAACATTTTTGTTCTAAGTTCCTTTTATTAATGTTGAGGAATTTATTTATGAGATTGGCTAAGATCATAAGGAGATATACTTACATTATAATTAGAGTTTTATCCATTAATAAATTTCTACCACAAACTCATCTTTCACTCTAAAAGATAATAGAACGTAAAAAAAATTTCTATTTATACTATTCGTACAGGGTTCCAAAATAAATGAATTTATAATTCATCTACCAAATCTTTTTAAAAAAACTACATTATTTAATCCAGGACATCTCATGGGCCAGTGGTAGGTGATACACCCTTGTCTCCCTTCTGTTGCGGGTTCAAGTCTCGCAGCCTTGCCAGACGCGACGGGTTGCCGCCCGACCTCCGGGTTGTCCTTTAATGGTAATCCAAAATAATCCAAACTAGAACAATCCAAAATACTTCTGTCCAAACTCACAGTCCAACATTTATAAGGAAGGTAAACATAATATAGATCCTTTTTACCCCGTAATAGCATATGAATACCTTCATCTTGTATTCTTTTAATACACTGAATCATCTTGAATTACCATATTCTTTATTGATTACATTCATGCTCCCTTATTCCATATAGAATGCTGGATATACTTCATCAATCCAAAAATGTTTTAAACCCCAAAAAAAATGATGGAATATACAAATCATTAATCAGTTTCAAGGTAGTCAAGAATATCCAATATAATTTATCCAAAACAATCACATATTATTCCAAAATCACTACCTCAGTATCAGAACTATATTATGATTTATCATTCTCTCAACCATATATTTTCCAAAAATTTATCCTGCTATTGAGTCACTTTTCTTTGTTCCACATAATCTCAAGTCCTTAATGAAATAGTACTGCAGTACAATCCTTATATACTCCATAATTATTATAACAAGTACATTGTTGATACAACACTCAATTGACATAATCAACATAAGAACTCTTATCATTCCTCTTCATCTGTGGTAGTATCATAACTTGGTTTTTATCCAATAACATCATTTGCGGCATAGTCTGATGACTGGGACATAGGTTCGCGTAGTGTCCAAACTCCTTGCAAATGAAGCATTGTACATTTAAAACCATTTTTTTACCCTTGCAGTCACGTACTTTGTGCCCTTTTCCTCCACACTTATAACAAACTCCCATTCCTTTCAGGCAAGTTCCAGGGTGTTTCTTTCCACAGTTACCACATATGGGAAAATTCTTCTTTTCCCTCTTCCCTTTATCCATCTTTCTCTCTTCCATCCTTTTCTTCTCTTGCTTCCCTTCAAAGCCATAGGACTCAGTAAACTCTTTACATATCTTATCAACACATGATATTATTTCTTCATATGATGATAATACATGGGAGACTATTTCTCTTATAAATTCTAGCTTAAGACCATGAAAGATATAATCCTTCCTTCTCTTTGAATCATGTATATTTCTGGAGTTCTCATTCCTTCTACTGGGCGCCATTTCTAAACAATGGCATAAACTAGATCAGTTTATGAATCAAAATACATAATCCCATACTTATAAAACACTTAACATAAATTGAACTATTTATGGATATAATCCATAATCATAAAAATGTTTTCTTTGAGGAAGTATATACTCATAAACCCTTCATAATGATTTGTAAAGAAAATGAGAGTTATCCTAAGCATATCCCCCGGGAGTGTCGTAACCAAGAGTGCAGCAAGGCCCGTTGTCGTGCACCAGTTCCCGTTCGAGTCTATCTCAAAGCGGTGTTTTCTGGTTTTACCCCTAGGTACATCTGTGCCAGAGCCGCCTCTACCTGCTCGTATCCAGACAGGGATGTATTGCTCGGAAAACTCACAAAATCTCTACAATACCAAAATTCTAGGAAGTTCTTCTATACTAATCCTCAAAGTTCATCTTAGGTCTACGTGCTCTAATCAGAGTTTATCTAAATCTAGCTTCCAAGTTTTGTACTAAACTTCTCTGATACCAACTGTAACGCCCCAACCCTAGTTACCCAGAGTCGGTGCATTATTACATAACATTGGCATGATCACAAGAAAGATCAAATCTCGAAAGACCGATTGGTTTAGTAGCCTTGGAAATACTAGATATATTCATAAGTTTTACATTAAATCATAAAATGAAAAACTACTACAACAACATAATGTTTCCACAGTCTACACTATAATCCCCTCATAATATCCCTGCAGGTCATTCATAACTTACATCTTCACATCCTGGGAAAAATAAAACATAGAAAAGGGGTGAGCTCAAATGCCCAGTAAGGATAACAATATAGCGGAAACTTTCATAAATAAGAATAAACTTTTAAGGCAATGTATAACTAAAACAAAAACCTTTCAAACATGAACTTTCAACATGGTATGGCATAAATAAAATGAAATAATGCCATTTACTTATTCACATGGATATTCTAGTAATCGAATAATCACATGCAAAAATCAATAACCACTTTCATAATGTTGGAATGCATAATGCCAGACTATCATAACCACATAGTCAAGGCCTCGTGCCAAGACTACAAATAAGATTTTGTCAAGGCCTTGTGCCAAGACACTAGTTTGTCTCATGAGACCTACCGATGCATCGAGGAGCTATAGCGGGCTCCACCCGTCACTTACTAAGTCCAATGCATTCCCATATGAAAAGGTTTAAACATAACATAAACATTCGTATTAAAACTAGCAAACGAAATGTCAATAATTTCACCATAAATTATGAATGGAATAAAAATAGCACATCCATAGTCAAACATATCACAAAACCTTCAATACAATATATTAGTTTTGTATCACAATAGATCAAATTCAAATAAGCGTAAAATCCATCAAAGGATGTTGACATAGATGAAATCAAAATTCTTTTTAAAGAAATATCTCTTTTTATTTTGAAATCATTTAAGATCCATATAAAATAAAACATTTTCTTTGAAAATATTCTTATAAGCTTGTAAGGGAAGTTTTGAAGATTTTATAACGGCGGAAATTAGCCGCACCCGCCGTATAAGTTAAAAAAAACATTCTTACCTTAATTCTGTCGAAAAGGTTAAAAAAGACCTTGTTTTGAAAACGACCGAAAGATTCCTTTATAAACCACTTATAAAAGTCAAAAAGGGTATAAATTAATTTAACTCATATTCTAGTAAATAGTAAAAATGTTTTGAAATTCATTTTTAAGAAACATGGATGTGGACGATAAAGAGATCCCAGTAGATTATTACGTATAAACAACCTTGGATAATGAAGAGGTTGTAAAGTAAACCCTTACCTTGTACTTTTCCTTGGTTGGGGTAGGTTAACCTCCTGTATAATGGTGAAATAGTTGTTATTAAATTATACAAGAATCATATATAATAATATGATATCATATATGATCTTTTAACATTTATTTGTTAATAATATCTTAGAATTATCGTCGTTTCGGGAGTTAACTTACTCATTTTCTTTTATATGTTTTGTTACATAAGACATGGTTGTTGTTTCTTATTCATATCCATAATGATATCTAGTCCTTAAACATCATTTTTAAATCATAAAATGATAATTATACTTAAATGGATACGATGGAGAATGAATCTCATCGCGTTCGTGGAGATGGTAGTCCGTACGTACGCACGAGCGACAATATCATTCTTTTGATATTAAAATAATATATAAATGGATGGTATATCATATATACAGAATCATTAACATGTTATATTTATTATTTACATGAGTTACACATCATTATTATACCCATCCAAATAATATTATCTTGAATAACAATTACACCACGACGTGGAGACGGTAGTCCGTACGTACGCACGTATGGTGACATGTTATTCAAAGGGTGGATAGAATACTGAATATGGTTGTACCATATTTATAATAACATCACAGTATATGTGAGATACTGGAGTTATTATTTTAGAATGGTAAGAACAAAGGAAGAAGAGGTGGAAGAAGAAATGAACTTGGAGAAGGGTGGTGAAATCATTACCTCTTCTTCGGGTTCTTCCTTTTGATTTGATCAAAAGGGCTCCTTAGGTTGGCTTTCTGATCAAACTAAGGCCTCTAGGTTGTATTGAGGGCTGTTGGGAGAGTATTTGGGCAGAGTTTGGCCGAACCAAAAGGCTTTGAAGGTGTGAAGAAATGAGAAGGAGGAGTGCCCTTTTATAAGAGGGGTGAGGGGCACCGTTGGAAAAGCTAGAAATATTAATTTATAATAAATTCATATTCGGTTTCTAATGGCTCCAAAGCTTATTATTAAAAGGTTAAGGTGGGGATAGGTCGAAAACCACTCAAAAAATAGAATTTAGACAGGTTTGGGTACTTATATTAACCTTATCTTTAATTATTAACTCTATGTGAATTAGTTTCACTTTTACAATGTCTCTTTGTATTTTTATATACTATGGTTAATAAACTTACTATATACATCCAAGAGACCCCCAAGTGGTCTATTAATGATGAAACTATCCTGATATAAGTCTCTTGGCCGAACCTTATATTTTTAGGAATTTAATATCAATTAATAATATAATATTTGTTTTAAGAACTCTTTTATGTCAATTTTGACACTATTCAATAGTTGATTTTTGTGAAACTCATAACAGATTGATTACTTCTAAAAAAGTAAATTAAATCAATCCTACTATATCATATTATCCTTGAAAATTATTTTAATTCATTAAAAGTTTCATATTATATTTATTTGGGTATTTATAATATCAATTATTTTAATTTTTCACTATTATAGTAATTACTGCATCATCATTGTGTCATAAATAAAATAAATTATTTAATGTCTAAAAATTATAAATAAACTATCATTATGTAGGAAATCTTTTTATCTTTCTAATTAATATTTATAATATAAAATCGAACATATATAACCCTATGTGACAATTGTTTTTCTAAAAGATATATGCTTGTGTCATTTTTGTATTCATTTTAACTTAATTAAAATAAAGTGTCATTATCACTTACAAGTGGATCCATGGGGTCCCAATATTGACACAAAGATGCCCATGGTCGACCATGTATCAACCAATAGGGTTAAGACACGTTTTAGGGTAATTTAGTATTATTATAATATTATTTTTTTAACCCTTATTTACCGGATTTACCCTTAACCTTGGTAAATAAAATATTTATCGCAGTAATTTTTCAAAATGTATAAAAATAAAAGTTACCTATTTACACAATTTGAACATCCTGATTCCAAATATGGAATCCATTTTTCTAAATTCAAAACACAGAAGTGGCAGAAATTAATTTAAAATTAATTCCCGCTGTCAAAACAAAAAGCGTGTTTTTAAGAGATAATAACTATCAAAAGATTGACACTTGTTTATATTCGGTTTAATTGTAAAATTATGTCCAATGAACAACATTATATTAAATGGTAAAAATATATTATAAATATACTTTATAACCACTAAAATTCATAATTTATCACTATTAATTATTTTGATTAAAAAAGTTGTTTTTAATTAAAATTTAGTAATTTTCACTATTCATCAAAATATGAAAGTTATCCGAAATGTACCAAAATTTCACCTTAGGCTAAATTCGATATTCTGAATCCAAAGATGAAGTCCATTTTAAAATATAAAATATATATAATTTTAAAAAGTAGGTATTACTATTCATAACGGCTAGTTTGATTGGTTGTGGTGTGTGTTAAAACTCAAGGTTGCGTACAACACACGCTACTGTATTATTCAAAGAAAGTGTACCGTGGAAGCTTGGGATGTTTCATTTTAAATTTTTTATGTCCCCATTTAGTCAAAAAGTTTAAAATATTGTATTTAAAAAGGGTTCTCTATTAAAAGTTGATAAAAGTGCAATACTGAAAATGAATTTGTTCTTGCATTATATCTAAGAAACTCATAATATGGATTCTAAAATTATAAGGATTATATAAAGTTTAAAATTTAGAAAATACTATTCATAAACTCTTTTGAATGGCTTTTTTTTGTATGTCATGGTGTGATTGAACTCAGTGTTGCGTGTAGTGCAAGTTATTGAATTATTTTGAAGAAATAACACACTATGAAATCTTGGGGTGTTATATAAATAAATCGCATTATAGGAAATATTTCCATCCCAGGTGACCCTCTCCACATCCGGTGATCCCACAAAAGATAGAATATATTACCAATATATAACCTCATATGGGGTAAGCCTTCGTGATCATTCCTCAAAGGAAATATTTCATGTTTTCCACATCCAATTAATTTAATTAATGTTCATAAAATATAAATTATAGGATGGTTTTCGATAGTAAAGATTCTGAATATTGAGATATTATACAATGAAGGAAATTAAATTGTAACAACATAATAAAATTTCAACCCTTAACATTATATTAAAGTGGGAATAATCTCTACCTTTTGGAGTCTCTCTCAAACATTAACAAAATGGAGTGTAGTGAAAATTTATGTGATCCACTAAAAAATTGAATAAAAAAAGATAGTTAACAGAACCAGCCCTATTAGAAATAGTTTGGCTTGAGGCGTCAATTGAGCGTTGAAGTATCTTCCTTCTCACTTATTCTACCTCTTCCTTGGGATGATAAACATAAACCAGAGTAGTGAACAATTAACCCCTCCTCTAATATGTGGCCATTGAGGTCAATGATATGGTAAAAAATGGATATCAGATGAGTAGTCGTCTCTCCATGCCTCTATATCTGCATCATCCAAGAATCCATCTGGGCGCGCAGTTTAGACGAAAGACATTGTCCCTCATCTAGTTCCTCCTACTCCTCCGTCATTTGTTTGGAAAGGGAGGACTAATTCACATGTTAAAGAAAACTAGATTATTTTACAGTATTTTATCTTATATTTAGGATAATCTTATTTATAATTTCATATGGAGGCATTCAATTGAATCTATCTTCCCCTAAATCATGAATTAACTAGCACAACTGCTCCCTTGATGGTAGAATTTCTCCTGATGGGTCTCATTAATAAAGATATTGATATTCTCATAGATCATCATTCAATATGATTTTTCATGGGAAAACGATGAATATGTTACAACAGATGGATAACCAACTAGTTTAATCAATGTTAAAATCAGAGAAGAAACCTGATTCACCTCTCTCTTAATTAACATATCATACATACCATGCACTAGAGTACTAGTTGTCCAAAAAGAATATAAATTTTCAACCGAGTAACCTTCATTAGAAATTGGTCACATCATCCATGAATCACCTAAATAAAAAATTAATTCCATTATTTCCATAGATATGGGAATTGGTGATGAAAGGGGATGGTCCTCATGGTAGAAAAGATGGCCTAGAACACCATTAGGATAATTTGTCACCCAATCCTAGAAATAATCTTATGTGAGGAAAAGGGGAGTGAAATAAGAATAAATAAGTTCACAGATCTGGTATGTTCATGGGATAGTATATTCAAAAAATAGAGGAAGATGCCAGGATGTCTCTACCCTAAGACACTGGCCATTGGAAATGGGTAAACTTCATGAACGCAACCAAATGTTGGGTAAATCAATACTACATGTAAAGATCAATGAAAATCATAACTCCCACCCTATATTTTAGTATCCCATATTGACGATGGATTATATACGATATCTCATCAAGAGGGTTGCTGCAATAATAAATGATCAATCATCTTGGGTCACAGAAGGTAGAAAATTCGAAGCTGCCAGGTCAGTATATTGAAACATTGACTTCTACTGGGGTTACAGATATTGGTCAAACTATATATATGTTTAGAAATTTGGATATGGATACAGGTCTTGGGAACCTAGATATACTATGCTGCACATAATAATGGAAGTATTCCCCTATCCATATTAGCAGAAACTGAAGAGGACTACCAATCCTGTAGGGAGTGTTCCCTAATTGGATATGACCCAACATCTGGTAGAGGCATGAATGAACAACTACCCCCAAAATATAGAACTACCCTTATTAAAGATGTACCACTTTTAACATCATGCTAACATAAATTTTTGAGCATGTACCACCTGCCAAGAAAAGACACACATTTCATAACATAGTATAAAAACCATCCAACCTAAGGAATGAATAATACTCAACATTCACTCGATTTCCCAACGGGGTGTAGTACCCATATTCCATAATGTCCCAATATGAGTTGAAACTATCACATTCTTGTTGGAAGGGGAATTGAGGGAGGTGGATAACGTTGGGTCTCACCTCGCTTCCATATATAAAAATTTTGTTCTAGTCGGTCAAGGAAATATGTGAGAACATAGTCAGCTCTCCCCTTAGCATTTTCATCACAATAGAGAACATCTCCATCAACATAAAAAAAATTATATAGTGGATTGTCACAAACATCCTTAGTAGAATGATATTTTTCATACATAATTCCTATAGGAGGAATGTATCCAAGTAGATGGATAAACTATAAATCAATACCCACCTCACCATGAAGAATATCAAACATGTTTGTTCCATGACACTAGTGGATAATTATTTCCTGTAATAGGTAGAGTTGGTGGTAAATAATGAATTGAGATATCTATATGGATTCGTGAAGATGAACCTAATATAGATCATTAAAAAAAATTAATAGCTCTACGTCACCAAGAATTTCCATGCACATTTATCAGATAAATTTCCACTAGGAATAAGATATCGTATTGAGTACCATTCGCCGCCAGAGGTATCTGAATATTTGAAAAATAAACATGAGTAACTCTAGGAGATAGGTTGTTGAGAAAGGTCATGACCATCCAGAATCAGTGGAGAACATGCCAAAAAATAAAATGTTCCCTAAAATTGGTTTTTAAAAAGCTGATCATCCTTGGTAATCATTTACTAAACCCAATTCAGGGAGCTATATGTCCATAGAGATCCCAGATTAGAATCATGGGGTGGTATAGAGACATTAATCAACTATCAAAACATGTATAGTGTAAGTTGATCATATGAGGGATTATTTTTAATGTTATATGGAAGGAAACTCTAAAGGAAAATATTATATATATATATATACATGTAATAGTATGGATACACATAGTGATTCCTGGAAATCATGGCCTTATGTTTCACCATATTTACAGAACATTGGTAGAAACTAGAATCCGTCTAAAAATAAGTATGTGGCACACATAAATCTAATAAAATGAATGGTCTTGTAAAAACTAAAGCTTTAAATGATATAGAAACATCATGGAATTTTCATGAATCCATAATGGATTTGAAAAAAACATAAATAGGTCTCAATACAACTAACCTCTAGAGGACTTACAAGTCACACAATCCCTCTAGGTCATCATTTGAATCACATAAAACCCCTTAAGACACGTGATGGAGTGATGTAAACGTGGTCACAAGAATCTCAAATGCAGTAATGATCGGTTTAGTGAGTCTCATGTATCCACTTGAGGTGTCCATGGCCCTCATAGCCGTTTTCTGAGGAATTACCTAAAATTATTTGTGGTCAAGCTAGATGAATGTTAGACGAGAATGTGATCTTGTGAAAGATCATTGGAAAAACTGGTTTTCGGCATGGACTTTCAGATAGGGTTTCTGGTCAGGGATCATGGAAGGGTCTTTCTACATGAGAAACAATGGGAGAACACTAATAGTATGCATCCAATGGGATGAATTTTTTCTTCACCCTCTATATATAATAATTTCATTGAATACCTAATGTCACTCGGTAGACAGAACCTCACCCAAAACACTAGTTCATGACACCATCAAATGCTCTAATGGGCATTAGTTTTCTTAAAAGATGAGTCATTGTCCCTCGGTGATAACTCGTATGTAGGGGGTAATTTTTTGACACCCTCCAAATAAGCATTTTAAAATTTTAAAAGGTCAAAATACCTAATTATGGGAAATATTTTCCACATGATGTAATGGTATAAGTGGATGGCTGAAAATTTGTGAATCCTCTAAGAGACTCTTGATCACATGACAATTTAAATTTCAAGTGAAGATCCATGCATGGAGCATCACCCATGGCTTGTCTAGTGGATCCCTCTTCAAAAAATCATCCTAATCTTGTGATGGACCAAAGACTACCAAATGAGAACCATCAGGCCGCATGTTTTATCATTGGAATGTGCTTGAAAACCCATCCAAAATCCTTCACGAATATGGTGGTTTAACATTATAGATGAAAATACCCCTAGAGGTCACAAAGCTCATGACCCAAATCATCATTGGGAGGAATGAAATTCCTTGGTGATATCTAGGAAGTCCTACATGACCTCCAAACCGTCACCATTTAAAATGGAGGAGATAAAGGGGAGGAGGCAAGAGTGGTTCTCAATTAGTATGATGCATGCGACGTGCACCTAGAGCAATACACAAGACACAATGAGTCCTAGGAGACATTTCCACCTTGACTCCCACAAGCACTATGGTATTTCAGCCTCACTACAGCGATGTCATCAAACATGTCTATGAAACCCTATGCCACTCTATGGATAGATGGAAAGACCTATCCACCACATTCATTCACACTCTCCATATAACCCATTTTTCTCAAGTGATACAACATCCAAAAATCGAGTAAAAATCGAACATACTAATCATGAAAACATTCTTGATCCCTGAACATTATAAAATAAATAAAAAAATACACAAAGGGAGGAGGCAAGAGGGGTTTTTGGTCACTGAATGACACGTGATGCACCCTAACGACTTCCATGGTTCCACGAGCCATCATTCACACATCCTCCTTACATAATCCCTTTGGATTTTCGTCATCATCCTCAGGAAATGGAAACAATGTGAACCCACATATAACCCATATGGTGCACGTGATGCATCTCCAAAAAATAGGCGAAATACCGTCAACAACACACATGAAATCTCGCATGAATCCTAAACATTGATACATAAAACAAGGGGGTATCAAAAGTTGGGAGGTTATATTTACATACATTCGCTAAAAGGTAGATGATATGCCGAAGAAACACGCATCATTGTCCCTCAAGACCCCATGAAAAGTCACCCATGGTCTTCTGAGTGTCTTCTCATAGGCACATGGATCATCTCTAAACCCTCAAACGTGAAATTATATAAACATGAATGTAAATATACACATTCACATTACCATAAAAGTCTCTAATATTTGGAAAAAACTAATAAAGGAATAGACTCACGGTCACTACAAATCTGGTTATGCACCCAAATCAGTCCATGAAAAAGACTCGTGAAATCGCATGGTGCATACCAACATCACTTGATATAGCTTGGACTCACGCACGTTACACTCCAAAAACTGGTGAGTACACGGAGAGCCAAGTACTATAAAATCCCAACACCAACATGAAGAATAAGTTTTATTTTTTTAGGAATTCAAGGTGGTATGTATTCTTGATGCCCAAACTCTTTAGTATTCTGTTATGCACATCTACATAATTCTTGAAGCATTCACACAATCAAAAACATTTCTATCAAGGAATAAACTAGTGTAAATCCATAGTATTCTTGATATAGTTATAAAATAACTTCATGAGATCATTTGTAGATCACACGAAGTACCTCTAGTCAGTTATGTGAAGAATATTCTTCTTGCCTAATAGATCAGGTGATACTCATAATGAACTGGAATTTAATGAAACCATGGAAATAAAAATACAGGAGTTATAATCAAGATCATTTGAGAAAGGATTAATTGGAAGATGTTCTCACTGCCCCTCATGCACTTCATGTGTGTTTTGCTAAGATAGAAGACAACACTAGGGCACAATGCCCATATTTTGTGACCCCCCATATGGAATGTCATCCAGGACATGTGATGTCTTCCAAACATGTCATCAAACTACATAATGTGACCCCACATGCTCTAATTTGATCTTGGGAAACATTGAGGTTCGTCACCCAAGGCATGTGACATCCCTTGAACACATCACCTGACTCACATAAAAGAGTTCACTCATGTCAGCCATGTAATGTGAAAGTGTTCTGACATGATAGACAATATCTTGTGATTCCATCCAAGAATGTGAGTTGAGACTGGAGACACCCATTAGACATGTTTCCCAATTATCACAATGACTTATAGAGGTTTCAGTAATGACATGTTACGTTCCTCAGACACATTCGTGACTCACAAAACAACGTTCACTCATGTCAGTCGAGTCTCGCAAAAGCATTCTGAATTTTCCACATAGGTTCACAGAACATATTATATGTCAGTCAAACCTGGTCATCTCATGGATCATAGGGAATCCCAGTACATGCCAATATTGTCACTCTTCTCCATGTAAAGCCTAACTTATATAGAGGCCTCAGCTGTTAAGGCCCGCCATAGAAGAAAAATCCATGACTATGATTCCTACCATATCCATTATACGTAGTCCACCTTCCTCTAATTTTCAATATTAATATCAATTATACATGGAGTGACTAATGTATGCATCCCTTGTCCACGGATATGATATTGAATAATTTTTATCACTTTTTTCTCAAAAATGAAAATGGATCATGTCGGAATAGGGAGTTACAAATGTCTTATGATCTACCACATATACTCCTACAATGGTATTGGGTATCATTGTTGTATAAGCCCTAAAATTATTTTAACTACAAGTTCTCTAATCCCCCCAGGATTGGAATATGTTGGAATCATTACCGAGGACCGAGCTCTATGCCAAAAATACTCAAAGACTATCTCAATACACAATTCACTTATCCATAGATCGTGAGGTAGATCATCTTCTCCCTATTTTTTCTCACACCAAGCATAGCTTATATGGGATTAGTGGTTTGAAACAAAAAAAACTCATTAGGCATCATAAATATCCATGTTATGGGGTAGACTCATTATGAATGCACAATATATTTGATGAACTATGATGAATCAGATTCGTGCCATATTCAGGATATGTTGAATGCCTTCTCAGGGTCCTAGCATTAATCCAAACACCCTAAGGAGTATCCTAGCATGAAAGTCCCATATATACACACAATGAGGCTGATCATCTATCTCCATTTTTTTCACAGTAATCATAGCTCATGTGGGCCTAGGGATATATAGATGAACGTCTCATTAGGAATCGTAAATTAATAACCCACGTATAAGGGAATATACAATGAGGACAGTCCCAATATCCTCAACAAACTATATGGTCTTTGATTCCTAAAACACTTAGGATATGTAGAAAGTCTCTTAAGATAACAATCCCCTTTTTAGAATATCAATCTCCTCCTCATATGACAACTCATTCTAAATCACTTGGTTATTTGGTTATTGCACATAAAGTAACCATTCCCTGCTAGAGAAATTGATGATGATCCATGGATAAATAGAGACATATCCATCAACAAAACCCCATTCTTCATCTGAAGAGAGAATTAATTGATAAACCATTTTACTATGGTAACTTGTCCCGTATAAGGATTAAGAAAAGATTAATGAAATTATCTTAAAACTATATGAGAGTCCCAGAGTAGGAAATAATTTCCCCAAAAAGGGTGTGATGAGCCTGACCGCCAATCCTCTTGACCAATTCGAGTCCCCAAGATCTTCTGGGCTAAAAACCCAGTGAATCTCCATCCTTTGGAATGTAGGTCCATACCCAACTATGGATAAGGGAATCAATTGAATTTTTTAGGGAAGATTAAAAATACTGTGAGACCAATTTCTGTGATTATGTGAGGTCATAATATATCGATAAATAAAAACATCTAGGTAAATCCCACTCAACATTCCAGATCGATAAAACTGAGGAAAAAAAAATGGTGAACCTGACGTGAATCTTTCCCATGAAAAAAATGATTAGTTATTTATACTAAGCATTCATTTTCCCCAATATGAAAAAATGATTAAACCAATTTAAATCACTATAATGTATGATCATTTGGTTATTTTCATCGATATAAATTTTTTACATCTAAACAAATAAAATGACAAAACAAATGTCAATCTCTATGACCATAGAACGATCGGGTAATAATTTTTCTTGAAATGCTGTTTTGAAAATCCCATACAAGAAAATAAATAAGACCGACATAATTTTACAAATGATATTCTATAATAGGGGTTCTCAAAATACCATACTCATTTTGAAGTCGCAAAATGAGTAGAATTTCCAAATCGGGAATTAATTAAAAAATGAGTTATCCATGCATATCTGTTGGATAATATTAAGTTTATTATACTACAATAACTGGATACCTTGTTATTTTTTTCTATGTAATTGTAGAAAATTATTTCATAGCACGATTTGAGATGATGTTGTCATCATCTAGCATTTTCTCTGAAAAATCATCCACAACTGCAACAACCAAAACACGTACAATAGTTTCAACTACACAAGGAATACAATTGCAGGTAGAAAATATGATTCTTCAGGAGTGAAAATGATATAGTAATATCCTAGACATGGAGGCGTGTTGTGAATTCCTCTTGACATAATAGCTGACAAGACCACACCGCTTAGGGAATGCGATTGCTAAAAATGTGTCTCTCATCTCCACATCCAATAGATTTAACAGCCTATCCCTAGAGAAAGAAAACCACCACCAAACATTTCTAATGAAGGTACACAAAGAACCCAGATACAAATCCCTATAGGATCAGAAGCCACCCAAGAGGGCTCTTGTAAACTATCGTCAGTGACACCATTCCGCTGGTACCCCTTAATCACCTACTGAGGTTACTATATAATACACAATTCCCTTTGACACCCACGCATGGGATGAATGGAAAACTCATCAGATGATAATGGTGTTGGATAATTAGGAGAGGGTGCATATGACCACTCCTACCGAGGATGATTTCTGGCATACTCAGGTAGGTACAAGCCATCAAAATGATATCCCTCCTTTATCAAAACAAGGTACGGGGAATATTCATTCCGCATGTATAAGGGAGGATCAAATTCATACCCCCAGATACAAATCTCATTAGAAAACTCTGAAGGCCTATGGAGGATTGATGTGGGAGAATATCCCTTCTTTAGTATAAGTCATCATCCAGTTCATTATGGAGAGAGAAAATGTGTAGGCTTATATCACTACACACATATTGGAATATAACAATACATTTTAGCAATAGATGAAGAACTCTATAGACATATTCTTGCACTATTCCAGATGAAGGGAAAGATCATACCTTTATCCCTATAGCCAGGACAGTACAACATTGTTTTCATCACAAAAAAGTGGAAATACTAGATAAAGAGAATACACATTCTTCCATCATGGTAGGATTATTGACATATTCTAATGAAGGTTGAGGAATTTGATTGGGATAATATCCACATTCAAACTATGTCCAACAAGGTGAGAGTATCACACACCTCAAATCAGGGACACATACTTACTGAAAAATTCTGGAGACAATCTCTCATGTCCTAGGATAATGTATATATGCATGTTTTGGTTGAGGCTGAGAATGTGGGAATAAAACAAGCCCAAGGATTGGATCATATTATTTTCAAGAGATCTTTTCATTATATTATTTAAGGTCATTGAATTCGGGTGCCTATTCCTACTTCTGCAAATAAATGACTATGCAAACATCATTCCATGGAATCTCATGGGAAGGATCCAATTACACATCCCATTACGGAGGCCCATCAGCATATTCCAGTGGGGAATTAATATTGGAACCATTTTAATATTCTTAATACAATTGGGGCCAACCATGTGAGAGTTTCACACACCATGGGATGGGCTCAATTTCATTCCATGAAAGACCATAGGCATATCCTAAAGTCACCTGACCAAGAACGTAATTCCATCTTAACAAAGTCTCACCAATTTTGAATGGCACATGCCTCAGGACATGCTCACATTCTTGTCAATAATGACCCATCTCATCCGCCAATTCCATAAGATTCTCAGTTGTTGGATCACATCCCTATCACGTTAGATGGTTTTATACATGTTCTTCCTAGGGTCATAAATTAGGAAGACACACATACATGACATTAAAAGGAAGGTCATCATATTCTGACCATGATGTAAAATATAGTCCATATTTCCAATATTCTCAGTGACTGTCCTTGAGGTTGTTCGAGACACATTCTAGACAACATAAGAGTCTGTCATTTCATATAACAAAGCGTATGTAGAAGGTATTCTTTACCCAGATAGTCCTCCTCATTGTATTGTGGAGATGGATCGTAAGGGGACTTATAATAATAACAATCATCGTTAACCTCCCCATGATGAATTCAACATTGGAAAACGTAATCCTCTACTTTTACAGACACCTTCTTATAGAGGTGTTCCAAACTTCCAAACCTTTATATAGAATGGTTCATAATTCATCATTGTCCACTATATATGGTTCCCCATCAACTTCCATCAGCACCCCATTCCCTTTAGCTGGAGATCATCAGATCCATTATCTATGTACTGATCTGTTGGAGGAATGTAATTTTGTTTAATAGGAGGCCAACATGTACATATAAAGATTCTTAGTCAAAAACAACATCCCCATCATGATCATGCCCATTGACATCGCTGACTATGAGATAACATAAGATATAGAGAGGGATTACAATTCTTATCATTTCCAAAATATGTGGTCCACACATAAATGATAGAAGAATAAACATATACCTTATCAAGATATGATTGTGACCTCCAGACGATCAACATACTTTTTTGTCAGCAAGACATGGTTTCTATCTCCATGGCCTAGAATTTGAAACTGGTAAAGCACAATGCAAATCTGCAGCATGCTTGCCACCATTTCATCACGAATATTTGGTATTTTATCTCCAAATCCATGACATGAATCCGTATTCATGGATGGGGAATGTATGGGGAATTAAACATGGTTTCTCATTTTGAATAATAGATCCCCTCAGATATGGTATCTATCAATTTTTTAGCCTATGGTGAGATCATGGGACCGAGAAATGCTTAGTCCAGATGGACACTAAAACAGAGTGCCTCTACTCCAACAGTGGTCAAACATTAGGGGCTAAGAGGGCGGATATCCAATAGGACTTAAAACTAGTCCCCATGAAATAAGAAGAAGAAATATCAAATATTCATACTGATGTTGCGATCACCCAGATAACATCCCTTGAGAAATGACTCTCACCACATGTCTCCATTTCATTAATATCCTATGAAATAATAATTATGAAACATCAAGAGGTCCTATATTGTATTGTTGGAATCATCCATATAGGAGATGAACCATCATTTAAGGCTAATATAATATCTATTTCTTCCTCCACCTATCAGATCATCAATTACTAAGTGAATTGGGACACATCGACAAAAGTTATAAGTGATCCATAGACCACTAGGCTTGGGAGATTTATATCTCAAGAACCATACCAAGGTTTATCATCCCCTTATAGGACCTTGGATACATCATCAATGATACCAAAACACCCCCACTAGGATGGGGGAATTTCTATCCTCATGTTCTTCATAGGAGTCATCAAATACCCAACTAGTTCCATTGAATCATCATCAATTAGACCAATCAGTTATAAATATAGACCTGAATGATTCTCAGCACATAGGGATGGGGGTATTTTCATCATTATCACCTACATAGAGGTATTCTTCATTATCTATATTGGGAGAAATGAATCAATGTTCAACATCCAACCAACTGCGAGACATACCTCTTTTGGATGGGGCCAGTTCAGAAACAGCAACTGGAAAATCCCTCAGGGTCACTATTCATAGGACAACGATGGATGAATTCATAGTGAAAGATAGTTAATCACCACCAAAGTGACCGGCCAAAACGGATTAATAAGACCATGTGTTCAAAAAATGACCATGATGGATGCTATTCATAATCATCGTGTTACGTCCAAAGCAATGAAATGGCCACCATTTCTGGATAAGCCTACAGTAAGTTCATCACTGTAAACATAGAAGATATTTATCGTGACCCAAATAAAAAGGGACATGACATGAAAAACAGTCTATAGAGTAATATGACTTAAATGCATCTAATCAGGCCACACAAACTAGGATCACGAGACCACTCCAAAAAATTGCAAATTGGAAAAAAAATTGCACCTCCCTGAAGGACTTCATCCAAGGGAAATGGTAAAACCACATCATGATCACATACTAGGAGGAAAATGATTATATCCTTAGAGGAACAATTATCACAATATGAGTGTAAAATACAAGATCTTTGACAACTTAATGTGTAGTAACCCATGAGAAGTATTCTCCATGGGTATCGTCTCAATGAAGAGAACAATTGTATCCCTCCTGCAGTAGATCCAACATCAAGGGAAGCTTATGAATATCATATTGGATATAGTTATAGGCTTCCATCACACAAAAATTATGAATGTAAAAATGATCATGACATACCTCCATTATTGGAATAGCCTCTCCCCCTTCAGGATAACTATTTTTTCCAAAGACGAATTTGAAATTTTTAGTATATAAAGATGGTTCAACCTCATAAACACAAAATGGTTCCCCAAGGGTGGGAGATATTCCAGGCAGTAATTCCAATATATATCCTTAACATTATCAATTAATTAGCTACATGAATGGAATCCATATAAGGGAGGTGTTCCCCTATGCTCCATGAAAAAAAACGTATCTCGAAAGGATAAATTAGACACCTCCTCTATCCAACATTGGAAACCCTACCTTCCCCATAATTGGAGATGCGAGAATCCCAAACCAGAATCTCACACACATCGTGTACCGATTAGGGCCAATGATAACCCCTTGAGATAAGAAGGAGGAATCCAAGATGAGGTGGTTTTTACAGACCCAAACAAGGATGGACTTCATTTGGTATAACATTATGCAAATATGATCTGTGTCAAGATGGGAAGTCCTCTCTCATAAATTATTTTACCAATTCAATTATACATTGAAGATTACATCAATATTTGATGTACACAATGAAATCAACATGTAAATGAGTGGGTTTCATATTTCATAGCAATGTAGAGTGGATTGAACAACTCACCCTGCATCCCTCTATCACAATAGTAGATGATTGAACAATGTAGAATATATTTTGGATGATTTATAGAAACAAAAAATTATAATGAAATATCCAAGAAGATTTCATTAATTTTACGAATCAATCCTATGTTTTGAGAAGTGAATTTTGTAGACTTGATTAAAATATCATCTAATGCCCAAAACATATATTAAATGGCCATCTAGAACGAAATCTACAATTATCACTCTCAATCGTGCAGTGTCACATGTCCCAATGTCCAAGAAGTCCCCAAACCTCCCAATAAGTCCAATCGAGTAGCAACAACCACAGAATGTACCCCATCCAAGAAGCATAGAGAAAACACAGTCATTTTCTGATTTAAAGAAGGGATGTATATGATGTAATCTATATAGAATGAACATGTCCCTAATTATTTCTTAGCATCCACGGACACACAACCTGCTCACAATTCAACAACCCAAGAGGCATGATGATGTCAACCTCACTGAACATCCCAATTACATTCTATTCCATATAAGGTTGGGTCATAATATCCAGAATTATTTTTCATATTCAAACACTTCCTTCAATGTTTGATTGATTCTGGACTAGTTGTGTAGTATAATTCCATAGAAAAATTGTCTTTCCTAGCCATTTTCCAACCATAATAATAGGACTATTCAAACGCGGTCTCATATTGACGTACACGAAAATTAGATCACTGGGTAGTTTGGAAGATAGTTGGTAATGTGCATGCCACTCTGGTAGCATAGTTTATTAGACTAGAAGTAGGTCCATTACCCAATAATGTGGCTTCATATGTGCCTCCAAATAGTGGGAGTGACCACCAGTGGTGGATTAAAATAGAAGGGGAAGGGTCGTATTATCCACCAAAGAAGGAATTAATCCTCACTAATTACATCCAAGAAGAATGATCATGACATTCACATCCCCACTAAATGGAATAATCATTAGATAAAGAGATCATAATTAGTTTATTCTACACTATACAATTTAAAAAACCCCTTACATGATGATGATTATGCCCCTACATATGGGTTTTCATCAGATAACCTATGAGTATAAGGACACATGCACTAAATATGGGAATATATGGGGTATGTCATATGTGGTTAGACATGATATAATGGTCATATCTACATGGTAGATATATATGCGTCTGAAAATCATAGGAAAGTGCTCTAATAATCTGATAAAAGGTACAACGATGACTCAGAGCCCTCCAGCCATTGCACAAATCCAACCATCTTTCATAACAACATAGAGATGGATAAATCCATTCAATCCATGTAACAGGGTGAAAACTGGCCTAAACCACCGGAAGATGATACCCACTCAACTACCGCACAATCTGTAGCCCAATATACCTTAGCTTATTCAAATACAAATTATCATGCTCTATCCCCTTATCCACGTTCCCAATAAAAGCCTTGTATCAAGAAATTCAAAACATTGGAATAAATGTATGATTTTCTAAAACATCTAGTTGTAGTCACAACCAGGCTCTTGATATTAGATTCACTCCATCTTTCAAAAGTACTCATGGAGGCACTGGTTGAAGATCTCTAGATCTCATTGGATGTCCCGGCAATAGATTCGTCCTCCAAGGTATATTGAGTGGAGATTATATCCTTTATATGTCATGATGTCATATCATTCATGGATCATGATCAACAGGATTCCCTACAAGGGAAAATAATAGCCTTGTACATTTCTGGAAGACTCAATAATGTCAATTTCTAAAGGGTGATAATTGATAATGGATCACAAATCTATCTTCTCCGAGTCCAGACCCTCCAATGATTGGGGTATAGAAAAGGGGACATTATCCCATACAAGAATTTCCATCAAGAGATATGAAATGCATGATCCAAGAACCCTAGGGAAGATCAGAATCGAAGAAAAAAATTGGGAGCTCACATTGGATGTTGATTTCATGTTCATCGATCAAGATACCACATATTATGTCCTTCATAGAAGGCATGGGCTCCATGACCACCTCTTAGTTCCATAAAAAATAATTCAATATATGAATTTCCCCCTAAATGGAATTTTTTTCATACTACATTGTGGCAGATCCCCCTTCGCTTCTTGGGGAACCATATATGTTGAAGAAAATTCCAAAAAGGAGGGAGGTAAAAATCTTTGGGCAGATGATGATATATTAGTTCTAGCTTCTAATGGATTAGCATTCACCACTATCAATCCATGGTGCATGCTTAATAATGATTATGAACTCCTGATAAACATGGTTGACATATCCAGTCTGATCTCGTAGGTCAAAACCTGTTATGTCCCAAGCCATAGTCATCTCTAGTATCTTACTATAATAACCTAGAGTGTAGGGGATGGTGATATCTTTTATAATGGCCTCCATTTCCCTGATACAGAATGAGAGGTCCCCAGACATACATAATCACTTGAATATGCCTCAAGTGACTCATAAATGGATGAATATGTTATAAAAAATTCCCCTCCATCATTCAATGAAGGCATCTCCACTACCATATATGAGCTCAGGTAATAAATCATCAGACATAAGAAGAACCACGAACTACCCTAATTATAGAATCTGTGCCTCTCAAAGATCCCGAGCTATACATCTCATTCCTAAAGTGGGACTGGTATGTGTTCATTTGTAATTATGTAGAAATGCCGGAAAAAAATTGAAATGGGGCTACACATGTCATCATCTTAGACAACCAGATGAGAATTAGGGGTTCATGAATGTAGCCAGGAGGATTCACCCCTCTCATTCCAGCAATGTTGAGGCTGAAGTTGACAAGTTGATCAAAGAAAACAATATCCAAGAAGTTTAATACATGAGATGGATATCCAAAATTGTTATCCTCATGATAATGAAAAAAAAGAATATTAGGGGTTTCCTTAACTTTAGATACCACAATTTGATTTTCCAAAAGAAACTTTTCTCATTACTAATCACAAAACTCTTGATCTATAAAACTATCAACTTCTAGGCCCTTTCCTTCATGGATGGGTACTCAGGGTGCAATAAAATCATGATATCCCTTGACGATGAAGAAGGAACTACCTTTACATCACCTCATAGTATATTATTCTATCATGTCATTCCCTTTTGATTAAAGAATGCGGGAAGCACCTATAAAAAAACCATGCATTGCATCATTAACACTTTCTTGGGTAGGATAATCGAGAGTTGTTTTTGAAGACCTATTCATTAAATATCAATAGTGGGTTGATCACTTCATGGATCTCTAAGAAATATTTGACAATCTGTGAAATAATAGTCTAATGAAAAATCCATTAAAATGTTTCGTCAAGGTAACATTAGTCAAGTTTCAGGTCATTATGGTCTACCACCATGTCATTGAGGTTTAATTAGATAATAATTGTGCTATTTTGAAAATTTCACGAAGAGGAACCTGAAATATCTTAGTGACTCCAAGGGAACTGTAACTATATTCGACGATTCATAGGAACCAAGAAGAAAATGATTTCTTGTACCAAACATATTTAATGCCTCCAGTGGATGGTAGGAAATTCAACATATTTGTGGCCACTATGTAGATATAAATAGCTTCCCTTATCATGCATAATAATGATATGGAGAGAGATAAAAATATCTACTACATTAATCGGACCAAGCATGTTATTGAGACTAGAAAATGTCATGTCGAAAAGAAATGCCTTACACACATATTTATAGTGAAAAGGTTGAAACACTAATTAAAAAACCACAATGTACACCTAGTATCTTGTATTGACCCTCTCAAGGCCATCCTTGCCCCCCCCCCCTTGTTGACTAGATGCCTGGATGGATGGGAATTCATTCTAAAACAATATGAAATTTATTTCATATCTCAGGAATCAGTGAAAGGGAAAGCACTAGTTATTTTCATTGCACAATACCATACCCTAGGAAATACAGCAAATGGAACTGAGATCACTGATGACGAGGTATTTTATTCCCATGACACTCCATGAACATGGGCGATATACTTTTATGACACTCTAAAATTTAGGCAATTAGCCCAGGTTATGGAAGAAGTAGACATGGCTACTAAACTGGTTACGGTGGTGGTACATACCACAAGGGATGATAGTTTTATGATAGAAATTCATTATTAAAGGATGCCAAATTTATGTTTATATTGTATTGATTTTGGTCACTTGGTCCATGAATGCAACAGGTCTAAATTATGTTGTCTATATAATACCAAAATACAAGATGAGAAGTTATATAGGTAGGGAAGTGATATGTATAAGGAGACACCTCAAGGTGAATCATTTTTTCAATCATTGAATACAACGGATGAGGATCTTTTGTTTGATCCCGAGGTGGTTGTTATTTCTGGTATAGTTTATATTGATAATTTTTCTATAGATTTGAATATATTACCTATTGATGGGAAATTAATGATGGTTGAAATGTATATCATTCTATATAGGGTATGATGTTTTTGGTTCATAATGACTATTCAGTGCATAGTCCAGTTTCTAACAAGGAGGATTCCTCTTCCAACCCACCTTTGGGGACGCTAGTTATAACATCATGCAGAGAGAACATGATGGGTAGTTTTTTTATACCAGTTCTGAGCAATAGGTTCCTGGGGGTGGCTTGGCTCTTTTAATTCTAGTAGGTTAGCAAGGATCTCTCATTCATGACATGATATTCTTCACCACAACTCATCATGAAGTTTTTCATGATTAAAAACGAGAAGAAAGAAAGGCTTATGAGGACACTCTCCTTGTGGAATTGCATTAGCTGGAAGATGTGGGGACCTCTCAAGTTTACTCTATCAAGGAATCTATTTTTGTCAATGATCCACCTAATATAATGGAGAACCCCTTCTCTCAATTCCCTAGTGATAAATCTTCCAAGAGAATAATATCACATGATTATCCTTTAGGTATCACTCATTCATCCAACAAATTCATTCCTCTTATTGTGAAGTTGTGGGATAATGACAATGATTCTCTTTTTGAACATGATGAGAAGAATGGGATTGCCTTAGTAGAATAGAGGCCTAAAGGGAAATTAAATGGGAGGATAAAGAATAAAATTGTGTAAGAGAAAAGGAACGGTGGACCTCACTCCGGAGGAAAAACTACTATGTCTAAATGATGATCCTATTTTCAAATTGTCAAGGGATTGGGAATGCTCCCATAGTCAAGGCCCATAGGCATTTCATTATGACCAGAAATGCAATGTTGATTGATTTAGCTTAACCAAATATGACTTTTGGTAGGTGGGGCACATTTTAATGGGAAACTCTTGGTTACTCGTTTGTCTCATCGAATTTGAGTGGAAGTGGGGCTGAAAACCATTGGATTCTCATAAATGAAAGCATTAATCTCTTATCATTCATTAGGAATCAGAAGGTTGTATCTATTTCTATTGATATTTATCTATCCAATAATACATATTCTTTTGTGTATATATCCATCTTCTACATCAAAATAAGGGAGTTGTATGGTGATTTTGAAACCATTTTTACTTAGGTGCCTCACAGTTGGGTTTCCATGGGTGACTTGAATACAGTTCTTCTAGTTTAAGAAAAACTTGTTTCATGACCCATCCCCCAAGGCCCGTGCTGTGAGTACCCCAAGTCCGCCTTCCATAGGAAAGGGGCTGGCGACTAGCACCAAAAAAGTGTATCCGTAAAATGGGAAGGCATTTCCTTTTTAACATGTACGAAGATAGAGTCCCAGGACACAATAAGAAGCAACCCCAAGTAAACTACTACAGTATAAAGTCTGTTTAAAGTAAAAGATTCTAGAATAAAAGCCCAAATTAAAAATAACAAGTGAAACTAAAAAGTATGCTAAAAATGGAAAGGAAAAAAAACCTCATGGATCATCCACTGAAGTTCCAAACTGAAGGGTAGTTACGACTCACGATCAGTAGTCCATGCATCACGTCATGCCAAACCATCAACCTATGAGTACCATCCTAACCTGGTTCCCTCAGCCTCGATCAATGTAATTCATCATCTGCACAAGACACAATAAGGTGCAGGCATAGCCCATGCAGGGGTGAGTATAACAATACTCAGTAAAGACATCGAGATCCCACGGGTCTCCTAGAGTTCCACAAAGGAAATAACACCAAGCAAGACCTCAATCTCAAGCATGAAGCAGTTGACATCAACTCTACTTAGGTATATTCCCATACATATAACTAAGTAATAAATAATTACTCCTCTCATACATGAGGGAAGAATACCAAAAAGGAATCACCAAGAGGGTTGATGTACAACACAGGTAACACCACGAAAAAAACACCATGAGGTAGAAGTAACAGATAGGTAACAACATGATGGTAGAAGTGACACATTGGTTACTCCACAAAGAAATAAGTCCCACATAGGTAACACCATGATGATAAAAGTACCACACAGGTAACACCACAATGTTATAAGTACCACATAGTTAAAACCATGAAGGATGATATACCACATAGGTTTCACCGTGAAGATAGAATTTCTCATCTCACAATCACGTATAACTTAAGAACATAAGTACATATGTTTAGTTGTAAGCTAGATCATGTTATTCTATTAAGAGGAACTGCTTCTAACTCCCACAGTATCAATAGGTAACTAACCCCTGCTAACCCACATAGGATCTTACCCACAAAGGATTGGTTTGCACTGAACCACATAGGATTGTGGAGTGCTCACCCAAAAAGGATCTGATAGTTGGTGACCCACACAAGATCGATAGATTCTGACACACATAGGATTACTGTTCATTCTTCATGTTACAACTATCCATAGGAATTCATGCACTAGATGCACTCGAGTTCCGTAGAATATGACCCATAAGATATCGGTCATTACTCGACTGCCACTATGCTCCAAGAAGTGGTAACTAAAAGGACCATTGTGTTGTAAGGGTTATAACGCAATAGACGGTGCATCATTCGGACACCTGATCTATGAGTTATAAGTATTTTAGTTCCGGTGGCCCAGTTGGATTCGGGTTCTATCCAACCCGACCATACTCCAAATATCTCAAAAACACAGTTAGATTATACCAAAAGGACCATCTCCATACAAGGATCCCAAATCCATAGACTATTCATCAAACATATATTCAGTTCTCAAGATATGGCCCTTTATGTGTTTCTCGGTCCTGTCCAACCAGGTCGGACCGACTCGGCCTGACCCATTATGGTTTGGTCTTAGAGGTATCCTAGCCCACAAGGGAGAGGCCCAAAAGGGGAAGCTTTTCCAGATAAGGGAAGCCCGCTAGGAAGCATCTCGGTCGTGGGAGGCCCGACCCACAGGGGCATGCGTCCCTGCCACATATGGTGTAGTCTGCAGGGGGCACGACCAACAGTTCGCCTAAGCTGGAGGGGGGGTGAAAGAACCCCCAGTATCTCGAACCTCCAAGAGGTTTTTCTGTTTTGTGAAATGTCGGTACCATATCAGCGAGACCTAGTCGCCGTAGAACCTACTGGGTAGGCGCGAGTTCTACCTCTGTTGCGGTTTCGGCTGCTACCCTCTACTCACCAGTGGTGTGCTGGTCGCACCACCTCCCCGCTCGTCGGCGGCTTGCTGGACGCGCCTCCTATCATTGTGAAGTTGGACTATGGTTCGGCCTCTATCATCAATCACCGCGACAGAATAGCAGTATCTCCTTTCTCACTGATGGTGCGAGGTGGTGTGCCACATATCCTCTGCAGCCAGCAGGTGCCAGTCACTCCAATGACCGTTGTTGGTTTCTGTTGTGGCTTACATCGGCTCACCGCCTCTATTGTAGATGGATGGTGCCACAACATCGTCGGTCTTCCATGAAGGGTGCAAGTGTAGCAAAGTAGCAGAGGGTTCGGGCTGGGTTCGTTATTCCTGCTCCCTCCACGTATGCATGTATTCAAAAGGGAGAATTTAAGGGTTCTAGAAATTCACATGAAATAAACAAGAATCAAAACCTATTTGTGGTTGTTGGAGAGCCTCCGCACTTGGGGAAGGGGGTATGTGTTCGTTGTCCTCTACATCTAGCCTCCATCGTTGTCACTCGGTCATCGATCTCTGGTTTAGGGTTTTGTTGTTTCTCATCACCACCCGCTATAACCATATCTTTCCTCCAAAGTTTTGGCATCTTAGAACTTTTTCCACATTTTGTTCCTTGGAAAAGTAGTGCCAACAACCCTCCACATTCTCCATATAAATAGAAGAGGGGGAGGGTGTGAAACGTTCATGGAATTAATGAACGTCCATTAATTAAGAACCTTCTTAATTCCCCAATGGGGATGTTACTTTTAATTGAGTGGTCAATACATTTATTGGCATGACACCTTGCTGGTCCCACACTCCACTTGTTCATTGGAGGAGAAGAAAGAATAACAAAAATTAACCTAATTTATTTTTATTATTCCTTTAAAAGTTCTAATAATTATCTCTTTCACTGAACATATAGTTTTCTATGTGAAACCTCCCCCATGTGATTCCTAGATATATTGATTCAATGATGCTCTCGAATGTTTAATTTGAGTACTGGTTCAAAGTTAGAAAACGTTGTTCACACGTTTACTGAACGTACCTCCAAAAAGTTCAGAAATTCATTTCGGGCAGATGGCCCCTCGCAATCATGTGCCTTCAATTTTCGTAGACTCGAAATAATTCCTTATAATTTAAAATATACATGGAACATCTTGTTCACTATAACATGCACCCTTTTTAACAGTTTGGAAGCCACTGATTTCTCTTGATGCATCAATAGGTGTCATTTGACAGAAGTACCCATCGTGGGTGCACAATTCACATGGAGAAGGTACACCCACAATGGCCAAACAGATAGTACATTGGATATGTGTTTTGTCCAAATTTATGATAGGCATGATGCCATTGTGGCCTCGGGGATGACATTACCCATGTGTCACTCTGATCACAGTCCGATTTTTGGGGATATTTGTACTAGTCATCACTGATCCCCCTCCATTCCCTTCAGTTTTAACAATGATTTTTTGGTTAATCCTGGATTCAAGGAGATCATCTCTAATTCATGGATGATGGAGGCGATCAGAAGCCCTCTTGTAATCCTGTCTAGTGAGCTGAAACATGTGGAGAAAGAGATCATGGATTGGAGCAAGGAATCATTTTCTGATCTAGAAAATTACATTTAGGCGGCTGATAAAACACCTCTTGACTTTCTAAAATGTGATCCAAAATCATTATGTCCCTAAAAGTGATGAGATTCAGGATGTTCCACACCACGATGACCTTATTACAATTTAGGAAAGGCTAGAAAAGATCCAATACAATACTAAATGGTTGTAAGAAGGGGATAATAAAATCAAAGTTTTTCCAAGGTCTACATCAATAGTAGAAGACATGTCTAAGTGTCACTTCTATTGAAATCAATGTATCATTATATAGATCATAGTCTGAAATATCCAATTTTTTTGTTATCTATTTTGATGATTTATATTCTGAGAAAGGGAATCGCATCTTGTCCCAGCTTTTACATAATATGTAGGCCACCATTGGTGCACTACACAATCAGATGTTCTTGGTGGCACCAATGGAGAAGGAAATCAAGGATGCATTATTTTTCCTGAATATTTATTGTGTAGGTGAGCCATATGGTTTCACTAGAAAATTAATTATGTTCTGTTGGGAAAATTTTGTGCCATGATGTTATTAGCGATATGGCTGAATTCTTCAATCATGCATCCATGCTTTATGGTGTCAATGCATGTTTTACTTCCTTACTTACAAAGAAGTAAAACTCCTTGGATATCAAAGAAATTATTCCTGTTGTTATTGGGAACCTGATACCCAAATTCATCAGCATGATCATTGCCTTAAGGTTGAGTAGCATTGCTGGTGAATTAATTACTTCCAATCAATTCGGGTTTGTTCCTGGGGGGAACATTCAGAGGTAACATCTCACAGCATCGGAATGTGTCTACATAATGGGAATGAAATTTTGGAATGGAAACTTTTCTTTTATGTTGGATTTCTCCAAGGCATTTGAAAACATTTGTTGGAATTTTTTATTTTTTGATTCTCTGGAAACATGGATCCTCATAGGACTTTATTAACTAGGTTTCTACTCTTTTTATTATTTCCAAGTAGTCATTTCTCATCAACGGGTCTCCTTGAGAGTACTTTAGATGTAATAGAGAGGTCATACAAGGGTACCCACACTCTGGAATTCTTTTTTCTATAGCTAATGACTTTCTATGTGTCTGTCTAAATGTCCTTGTGCTTGATGGTTAATACAGAAAAATTATAACTGGATGGTATCACTTCACACTGTCTGACCTCATTTACATTGATGAAATACTTCATTTTGGGCTCCTAGATAATATAGAAAGTTCTTGTATTCAGAATCTAATTACATACTGTGATGATATTTATGTGCAGATGATTAGCTAGAATAAATCATTTATTGTGTTATAGAAATGTATGTACATCTCCAGATAGAACAGAATATCCAGGAACCATGGAGTGAGGAAGAAAAATCATCCTTTCATTTATCATGGTGGGCCACTTTTTTGGGGAAGATTCAATTTTTTTTATCTTGAATGTATTTATTCTGGAATCATTTATCATATGGATTCCATGAAAAGAAAATTCATATACCAACATGGTGGAATTTGTTTGGTGAATTCAGTGACTACTTATAAATTTGTATATGCCTTCTCTATTTATAAATGGCCAATAAACCTCATTAAGGTACTCCAGGCGATAATCATAAATTTTATTTGGACTGGTTCCATTAATGAGAAGAAGAATATTATTTTTTCCTGGAAAGAATGTATCAATCTAGTTAACATGGGAGGTATGGGTGTCAGTGATTTGAGATCATTCAATGATACTCTTATGAGAAATTTCACATGGGACCTGGTTTCTGGTGGTGAGGTGTCACTCGAATTTAATTCATAGAGGTTTTTATCCATGTTGCACAATGGGATTTCCATGTATGTTTCTTCCACTATTTGGCCTACCATCAAGGATATCTATCATGGAATTATTCTTTTCTCAATTTAGATGTCTTTCCATTTCTGATCTGAATATGTAGACAACCTAGTGGCTAGACAGACTAATACATGAGACAATGGATGTCACATATCCCATGAAAACACTCTCTATTGATAACTTATATAATAATAACAATCTGAATGGATGTCTACATAGTCCCATCTAGTTGAAATTAAAACATTATAGGAACATGTGTGATGTCTCTCATACCAATCATTCTTGGTTGTGTGTCTTTAGAAAACCTTTTACACCTTATTATTTGTACCGTATCATATGCAAGGTATGGATATACAGACTGCCTATGCAATGTATGCTGCTATGAACCGAGATAAATCTAGCGCATGTCTGCTACTAGTGCAAACATGCCGATGAAACCATAAAACACATTTATCTATCATGAAATTATTCCTTGCAAATCTGGAAGCAGTTGCAGGTTCTATTTGGAATAACCTTCACGGATGATATCATTTATAGGTTTATGTATTCCATCTTGGTTGTCAGACACAATGAACAGATTTATGTTATTTCTCTGTCCATTTTTGTTTGTGCGTATGATTTCATCTCAAAGTAATGGAATAGCATAGTGTTTGATAACTACATGCCCTCATTTAAGGTTGGGTTTAATGTGATTTACAGGGTGGTGTTAGCCACCTCTATAATAAGAAAGGTGTGATTAATAAAACTGATTAGGAATTGATTATTATAAAGACTCTTTGTGTGCCTGGTAGGGTCAAAAATCCTATGATGTTAACATCAATCAAATGGATCCCTCCTATATGAAAAAGGTTAAATGTGAATGTGGATGGGGTCGCCTCAACTGCACCAGGACCGTCACGCTATGGTGGCATCTTCCACACCCATCATGGCTTTGTTAAATGATGATTTAACTAGTATCGCAGAAATGGTTCAAAAATGTAACTGGTGATTTGGGAAATGATCAAGGACATCAACTATTTGATTCAACAAGGCACGAACCTTATCTAGGTGGAATATGATTCTTCCACCGTAGTTCAAATTTTGAAGATGCATTCAAAAAATGTTCCATGGAAAGATATTCTGTAATGAAGCACATGTACTAATGCCCTTAATCACTTGATGTGTTATGTCACTCATGTCTATAGGGAAGAATATCAGGTTTCTGATGCTCTTTCTGAGTGGTCCATCAAAGTGGTCTCCCCAAGATGATCCTTTATTACTCCATATTGTTTCTCTTATTTTGTTAATTCAGATAAGTGTGGTGTGTGTTATTCGTATCTTTTTAATCCCTCTTGTTCTTTCAATTTTTCTATTTTTTTTAATTTGATAGGGATGGGCTTCACCCGAACCCTGATCATGTTTGTCAAATTAATGTGGCAGAATATAAAACCATCATAGATAGATTGGAACTTGACCTACGGCTACACATAGCCCACCTCAACATCAACGTAGATTCATATATAGTGATAATGTTGGTCAATTGAGAATATAACATAAAAAAGCATGAAATGGGCCCCTCACTGGTTATATTAAGGGACTAATGGAGGAATTACCCATTGAGACCACACTGAATTATGTCCCGCAATCATAGAATTATCACACTAACGTGCTAGCCAATGCCGCCACAATCTAATCTGAACCTGATTAGGAGGCAGTAACCTTCATCATTAAACATCGAATATTGGTGACATCAGTCACTGTATTCAATATTGAAGATATTAACTTGGTCAGCATCACCCCATTATGTGATGAACCAATGACTCTCTTATATAGATACATTCCATAACATTCTATCATAAGTAGGGGAACACACACAAAAATGTGATGGAAGGTAATAGATTCGTCAATGGTCAGTAAACTTTATTCTGTAGGATGGATTAAATGAGAAAAAAGAACTCTATATGTGAAAATTTGAGGGAATCCTCCTGAGGTGTATAGAAGAAGAATAATTTATTCTTATAATGAAGGATGTCCACACCGGTTCTTACAACACCCATCAATCTGGAAGTAGGCTCTCCCAAAAAATTAATAGGTTGAGATATTTCTGGAAAACTATGATACAAGACTATGTGGAATTAACCATGAAATTTCATGAATTCTATAAAAATGAAAACTTCATCCATCTACCCCCAAAATTGCTATATATTGCTAAATATTCCTAGACATTTTCTATTTTTTAATGGATGTTGGGGGAAAATCCTCCAACCACTGCTAATAAATTCAATTGTATCCTTACATATGCCTACTTCTTTTTGAAATCGTATAAGGAAATACCCCTCATTGAATTATGGATAAATAATATGATCAACTTTGTTAACTCCCATATCATCACCAGATATAGATCCATTCAAATAATATTGATGAAAATTAAACCAACTTCTGTTCCATGGTGTTGAAGAAGATTTTCTAAGAGTACACCATTGCGTCAAATCCCTCATACCAGAATCATGAAGTGAAAAATGGAAATATAAAATCCTTGAAAATGACTCTGTCGAACATACTCTAGATGATAGTGAATAAGGATAAGAAGTACTGGCCTGATAAGCTCCTACATACATTGTGGGCCTATCATACCACCCCACAGAGTTATACATAAGAAATTCCATACTCACTAGTGTATGAGACTAAGGTAGTGTTTCACATAGAATTCCATCTTCCATAACATCAAATTTCCATTTGTGAAAAAAACTCAAATGATATGCAGTCTTATAAATTGTTGGATGAGTTGGAATGCATAGATGAGAAGAGGTTTCACACACTTCACAACCATGATGTTCACTAGGATCTGATTTTGCACTCTTTTAATGAAAATGTTCTCCACTACCCAATCCTTCTAGGAGAACTGGTGTGGGATATCATTACCCTGATGATAATAATAATGAAACTCCTAGAATTGGAGCCATTGTGGTGTGGGCCTTCGATCATAAATAAGGTCTATCATGATGGGTCCTATTCACTATCCACCATGGATAAGAACCTTGTCACACCACCCAACAATGAGAGATTTATCCCAATAGAAATTTATTAAGTAGAAAATGAAATGGGAAACCACATTAGATTATGCCCTATAATTCTTCTCCACAACATGAAATTAAACCACATGAAAAATATCATCTTCCCTGCATGATGTTTTACTACACAGAACCTTTCCTCTAGACCATATGACAATAAACTAAATGGATTTCATCCTTAATGCTGGACTTTAAAATGAAAAACCAATGTCCCCACTGAATGACATAAAACTACATGTAACCACAAGTCCAAATCTCCTTCACATTGGTTATTCCATCATCTAGGCCACATGATGTTAAAAAACATAGTTTATGACCTTCATGTATGATGTTAAGCTCCACGGTTCATCTAGAACTGCATAAACATTTCTTATCATTTCTAATGAGATACATAGAAGTTAATTTATCCTATATCTTGTTTCAGTGACTGTATCATTAAGACATTCACATTCTATAACCCTCTTTTTCCATTTCAATATAGGGGAGCCTATGCTACTCCATATTTCCCACATTGGTCATAGCTGGTGTGAGCTTATCAATTAATGTAGGGACTTAACCACCCAAGAAAGGCATATAGGTACATGAAATATGCATTATAGTCATCAATTAAATACCATAAATGGGATGCCATAAATATTCAATTTATGATGTTAAAAAACATGGTGGATGTCATTATCGGATAAAATTAAAATGCATGGTCCTACAAGAACTACGTGTGTTTTGATTCTCATATACATGAGATATGTAGTGACACCCATGAACCTATGTTTGGGCCAAACCATGATGTTCCCACAAATTCACATTGATCCTCCATTGTCTTCACTACATGATATTAAATTTCATGAACCTTCACGAACTATGTGTATATTGATTTCTACAAATACATGATATGTAGTGACACCTGATTTCTAATACAAGGCCAAGATAAAATTATCAATGGAAATAATGACCACCTGTATGTGTGTGTCAGACAAAGAAAAGTATTCATTTTTCTAGAACTACACGTGGAATGATTTTCATCTGCATGTGATACATAGTGACACTCAGGCATTTCTTATTTGGTTCCATCCACATCCAAAAACCATTTCATCATTTTAGAGTAAATCTTCCTAGAATGGTGTGTGGGGTGGTTCAAACCACTTTGGCCGACATTCTTGTTGAATTTATTAATGTAACTGTGCCACACACACCCCATTTTAGAATTCCACCATTTAGTTCACTCCACATAACACTAAGCATTGCTACATAATCCTCACCGCAATAAATTAAATTGCATGACCACCCATAACTAGTTGTGTCTTGATTATTATTTTCATGGGATATATAATGTTGGCCATGTTCCAATATTTTTGCCAAGCCACAACTTTACCACCATTAAATTCAGTTCCTACATCATTACAGCATGATGTTAATCTAATTAGAAGAACGAACTTACCACATGACATTAAACTGAATAAATTCTTGTCTTTACCACATGACATTGAACTACACATAATCATGTCCTTTACGAATGGTGTTAATCTAAATGGCATGATGTACTCATTTCATGATGTTAAACTGCATGTCTGCAAACACATCCCCATCGCATGTTGTTAAACAATGCAAACTGTCTCATATTTTTCACTCATCATCAAAGGGTCACATAAGTCTCAACTAAGTCAACTAGAGTATGGGTTGATTCAACCATCATTTAAGAGAACCTCAATACCACAAACCCCATTCCATGGCTTGAGCATATGAGGATGATTTCAATCATCCATGAACCTTGAAAAATATATCTAGCATTAAGGGAATTTTTCAAGACAATATATTCATGTCTATGACTCCTTCATATAGAAAAATGGCCTTCAACCAAATGCATCACTCTAAAAAAGATCCTTACAATTATCGTGAACCATGGGATCATCATGGCAGTACTCAACACCCATGTGTGTTTGAATCACTCCATGTATGACATTCCCAGGTCATTGCTCATTGACTGAGATACTCGGTCCATGATTTATCTGATTTCCCTTCCATTATTCATAATATTTCGGAGATCCCATTACCCTAGGTATCCCAATTACCCACTTGTGTCACATCCTCCATTTTGAGTCTATCCATGTAATTAACCATACAGTTTATGATACATAATGGTCTAAATCACTAGACTATATACATCAAATGGATGATAAAAAAAATATCCAAATGAAAACCATAAATGGGATACTTAAAAAAAGTATAGTCTCTACCTTCTAAACACTTCATCCTCAGAGTTTTGGAAAAATTACAGTGAAAACATAAAATTTACAATTCTTATAAGGTCCACAACCCTAGTAGAATCCATGCTATCATCGCTGGACCAACTAGTCCAATAATAAGTAATGTAAATATTTTTCACGTATCCCTAGAGAGAGAATACGTTTACTAGGTGGTGACACAACCTTTATAGAACTTGAAGCCTCGTTTTATTTTTCATCTTCTGCAAACAACAATTCATGATTTGGGGTTTCTTGATTCACTATAGCCTTTCATAACCATTGGAAAAGATATATGGCTTCAAGGGCCCTTTTCAAGACTATGCATGCCTGACCATGTCTCATTCATATCCACCTATGGACATCAATCAAATGTCTCATTTTGAAAATGGAAATTCAAATTTTCATATTCCCTAACATCATAATGGAATCACTCAACACCCTAGTGTGTCTAAGCCACTCTCTATATGAATCTCGCATGCCATTATCTTGATTGTAGAACCCCATATCATGATTTATAGTCCTCGTACAAAACTATCAAGGATGATTCAATAACATTGAAATTACGCCACTCTGTTTCATTCCCTTTCTCAAAGATGGAATGAGACACTTAATTTCATATAATTTGATGTCCCACGTCTCCGGATTTTAAACAACATATCATAGATAATTTGCTTCATTTTATGATCTATCTACCCTAGGGTACCATAATAATTCATTGATATCTTTTTCAACATATTCATCTTCATCATCTAGATGTAAAATTACTCAAAAATAATCCATATCCCTCAGAATGATGGGGACATCATATTCACTTGGCCACGCTACCAAAACATATGGTCCTTGAACCTCCAACTAAAATGCAGCTTCTCATTTATGAAAAAGATATTCAATATATGTGATTATTTGTGACACCTTGGTGGAATCCGTCTTTTCAAATTTCCAAGTGACATACCCACAATGTATGCCCCATCTCATATTTAAGGACTCAAACTAGCAGGTTATTATTTACATCATCCATACCCCAACTACCTAGGATGATTTAGTATCCCTAGTCTTCCGAAATAATCAATATTACCTCCCTAGATCTTCAATAGGACTAGGAAAATATACCAATATTCGTGGGACCCATTTCTTGATTATGTGTATAGTCCACTAGCACCTAAATATGCGCCTATGGCCGTCAACCAAGCATGTTACTCTACAAAAATTTAATTTCAATCCACGTTATCCCCAAAAGACACCATGATAGGATCTAGATCATCATATTGTTTCAGGTCACTCATATAATGTCTACACCATATATCGTGCTTAAAATGATATTCTGATCAAGAATTCCTTAAAATAATGAATGAGATGTTACGAGAAAAAATACCTTACCCTAATGTAGTAGAGGTACTATGATAAAAGGCCTGAAACTAAATAAATATATGGTCTGAGCTAAAATATCATAAACTAATAAAATCCAAGGATCAATCTGAAATACTTTAAAAAATTGATTATTCAAGAAAACAGACCATAAACAAAATCTACAGATGGTACTAGATAAAATTAAATAACTAATGTAGTAGATGGTCTACGTGAAATTACCATAAACTAGTGAAAGAGTTTTTCTAATCTAAAAGACTGTAAAATAATGATAATGATGTTCCAATCTAAAATACCTTATGCTCAAGAAATAGATGGTCTGAGCTAAAAAAAACCTTAAACTACTGAAAAATATGTTCTAGTCTAAAATACCTTAAACAAATGAAAGGGTTTGTCTGAGCTAAAAAATTTTAAACTAAAGAAATAGATGGTCTGTGCTAAAATACTCTAAACTAAATCCAGATATGGTCGACGCTAAAATTCCTTATTCTAAACAAATTGTTTGTCAGAGCTAAAAGACCTTAAACTAAATCACATGAAAGCAGTCATGATTCCCCTTATATTGCCTTATTATGATCAATCGTATTTCCATGGATATATAAATCACTCATTATATTGGACATATCTTCTACCCATGTGATCCCTCTTCACATCATGTGATCTCAAGATTGATCAAATATATTACCAATATAGAACCACATATGGGGTGAGCCATATTATGAATTCCATAATGGAAACCTATTGGGATTTAGACATCTAATTTTAGGCCTTCATTATCGTTTAATATAAATAAGGTTATGGTTGTTGACCGCAAAGAGTTAGAATATTGAGATATCATACTAGGATGGTGAAGTGCTCTGTGTTGCATTTGTTGTCAATAAGGTATGTTGTTGATCAGAAGATGTCAAAGAATGAATGGATGTCAAGGAGAGTCAATATGTGAATGTTAAAGGCTATGATGGTGTTGGTGATGAATGGAGAATGGCCATGGTACTAAGATGCATGTCACTTAGGAGATTCACTAAGTGACAAAGGATGTTGTGGTTGAAACATTTTCTATGGATATCAGACGATTGAAGATCTGTTCTTAATGTTTCAATACTTGTATCAAGGTGATACTAAGTTACAACACTTCAAGAATGAATGATGATGGAGCATCATCACATCTGACGATTGTTGAGCTGATCTTTAAGTTCAAAGAACTTGTATCAAGAGGATACAATGTCAACCCAATTTTTGAAGACCGTGCATTGTATTGACAATGCATGAGGAGTTGAAGATGATCCATCCACAGGTTCTAAGTGGATGAAGTGGTTTAATGATGTCCATGCACAATCACTTAGTGCATGATGAATTTAAGATGATCCAACTTGATCTATGATTGGATCATTGAAGAATGTTGAAGAATTATTTGATTCAGGAGCTTCGGTTGAAGATGAACCATCAGGAATTTCACTCCTAAGTGAAGATTAAATGAGAGGAATGGAGGAATTATTAAGAAGAAGAGAAGAGAAGAAATGAAGAAGTTGAGAAGGATTGAGGAATTCAAATGAAGAAGAAGATGAGAGGAAATGAAGAGGAAGGATGTCTTAAGTGGCATTTGGCCTTTTATATTGGGTGTACTTTGTTTCTTAACAACGTCCTTATCATTTCCATTGCCAAAAAATTGGCCATCCAAGGGCCAGCCACGGGTTCAACCCCAAGGGACATGTGGGCCGAGGCTCCACACCCATGGGGGATCCCATGGAGCAAGCCCAAGGCGGCAGGAGGCCACGCGGTGATCAAATCCGTGCGGCAGGGGCGCATAGCGCGCGCCCGAAGGTTCATAGTGGGCACCAGTGGCGCGCCCGCAGGGAGCAGAGGTGGGTGAAAGAGCGCGTACGCTAAGAGAACACGTTGCGGGGAGGCACCGTGGAGGTTGGAAGTTCAATTGAAGAGAGAAGGGGAGTGCTAGGTTGATAAACCACGGAAAAACTGGGAGCCATTTTGATGTGGGACGCGGGATTTTGCCGCGGAAGAGATCCTGGGCGCACATCCAATCGCACGACTAATCACAGCCGCTCATCGCATCCCGCACTCGATCTTCTAATCGCGGCCGTCCAAAGATATGATCCGACGGCTGCCACATCGTCTTCCTCGAGCTCAGCCGAAGACCACCCCGCGAAGAATTCGAGTTCCCGGCCACCTCCGATCAAACTGAAGGCTCCATTCGGTTCGTCTGGCCCTACTGAACATATCCATGAAAAAAATGGGCATGCATGCAACGTATGGGAGAATTCGAGGTTGGCCGAAGCAACCGGAGGTGCGAGGCCACATGATTTATGTTTTGTATGGATGAGCCTAAACCGAAGTCGTGCATGCGTTCTAAGTCGCATGCACATGAAGAAAATCAAAAGCAAACCCGCGGTAGACAGAGAATGAAAACAATGATTTCAAGAAAATCTTGAAATCCCGGTTATTTCGGGGATTCAAATGTTTATCCACGTGGATTGAACCGAGGCCCTCTGCCTATAAAAATAGAGGCCCGTGCATCGGTGTTGCTTGCTGATCCTTTGCTGAAACTTCGAAGTCCAGTGAGAGCTCCCAAAGTCTCGCGAAGAACAGCCTGCGCGCATCACTTGCGCGGCAGTGGCCCGGATCTTTCCTAGCTCTGTTTGGTTCCTTTTGTGCACTCCTTGCATGAAAGAAGAAAGGGAGGTCCCCTACGCGCACCCCTTGCGCGACAGGAAGTAAAATTTGGGCAGCGCACTTGCGCGCCCTTCTTGTGCCCACAGCAGTTGCACCTACACGCTGTTGCACTTGCGCGCCCCGCGGTGTTGCACCTTGCACACCCGAGGTAGTAGAAACCTTTCTCGCCCAAGGCTGGTTGCACCTTGCACCCTGCGCGCCCATATAGCCTTGGATCCATGTGAACCTTGTGTGGCTCTTAAAGAACAGTGGAGTACATACCTAGTGTGTGTGTGCAAATGGAGTAAGAGGACCCTACTATTTTGTGTGTGCAAGGAGAACCCGAGACCATACTTGTGTGTGCACCAAGTGAAGACATACACCATTTGTGGGTGCAAAGTGAACAAGAAGGCCAAGGCCATACCTTGTGTGTGTGCCAAATTGAAGAACACACTTTGTGTGTGCACTTGAAGAAGAGGTCGTAGCCCTTATGTGGGAAAAGTGAAAGTGGGTGTGTGCTAAGAAAGTGAAGGACCTACGGGTTAAGTGTGTGCAAGAAAAGGAGGAAGGCCGTAGGAATTTTTGTGTGCAAAAAGACAAATAGGCCGAACCTTTGTGTGTGTTCAAAATGAAGTATACACACTAAGAAGAAGAAGTGGAAGACTCTCACACTAAAGTATAACACACTTTAAAGTGTGTAAAAAAAGGAACAAAGAGTGTGAAGGAGGAAGAAAGGTGTGTGCTAAAACAGTTTACACCCTTTGTGGGTTTATTGCTCCAAGAGTAGAAGAAGGGGGGTGCATGCTTACATGCATGCACGTGCACACGTGAACAAAGCTAAATCAGGCTGTGTGCAATTGAGGAGTCCAAGAGCAAGAGTTCTTGAAGAATTTTGAGAGGCCATGCAGTCAGTGCATGAGGAAGCAGTGATGCCATGCACTCAGTGCATGCTGTGAGACTGGACCAGACTAAAGTTAAAGATATCAGTTGTCTGAGTATTCAGTAGTTGAAGAGAGAGGCCGGGTCATCCTTAGAAGATGGTGATAAAGCCCGAGCAAGACGAGAAGACCTGTTCATCACAAGTGAGCAGAGGTACAGAGCATGGCCAGCAGCCTTTATCCCAGGATGCTGAGGATACTTGAAGAACGTAAATTGAAGAAGAGCTACTCGTGTTACTCGAGGAGCCAGGAGAAGCCCCCTGTGAGACTCAGGGCGGAAGAAATCTTTAGTGGGATTCTGGAGCAGGCCAGTGGGACTCTGGTAACACAGTGTGACGCAGTATAAAGACCCTCCTGTGGGAGTCAGGAGAGATACAGCGGGACTCTATATCGACCATTATAATACTAACAGATTATAATGGAAGAAACCATGTTGGGGTGTTTAACCAACATGGCATGGACGTAGGCCTTTGGAGCCGAACCTTGGAAATCCTTGTGTCTTGTGCCTTTACATTTACTGCATCACTCGAGGAAAGGCTGAGAGATACAAGAAGAGTGGATCAAGGCCTTAACAAGCCATAGAGGTTTAATTTATAAAGAATCAATTAGTAAAAAGTTTTAAGGGATCAATGATTCACCCCCTCCCCCTCTCAGTGATTCACACTGATCTGGGCACTTCAATTGGTATCAGAGCGAGGTTGCCTCTAAAAGATCCAAGAGAGTCTATATGGAGTGCAGATTTGTGGAAATGAAAGAACAGCCTCAAATGGAGATATCTGCCAAGACTCTGAAAAATAGAATGAAGAAACATGCAAAGAAGATGAGGAAGAAGGTTGTTGCAATCAGAGAAACTCCTTTTATGGAAAGAAATGTGAAAGTCACATCAGATGACAATTCCTTTTATCATTCTTCTGATGAAGACTGCTCTAGCTGTGATGGAGATGGAAGAAACAATGTTCTTCTAAATGCATTCAAATATCTTCAGAAGACAGTCCCCAAGGAAGTGGCAATGTGTATAGCTATAGGCATCCTTGATCTTCAAGAAGAAAAATTACAGCTAGAAGATGAAGCCAATTCTCTGGAAGATCATTTGGCAAAAAGGGTTGGCATAACCAACACACTCAGAAAACTGGTGAAGGCTAAGGATGAAACAGTTTCTCTTTGCAATGAAAGATATTAAGATACTTGTGAAGAATTGCAAAGACGCCTTTCTGAGAAATATTTCTTTAAGAGAATGGTCAAAGATGTTTTCCATGCACTGGAGAAGTTGCACAAAGTGTCAATGAATGTCATAGATGCTCAACTCGAAGACAAAGTCAAAATGGTGAAGGAGATTGACAATTCATTGCTAGAATTGAAGAAGGTGCATGAAGACCAGTTAGAACAGCTGAAAGAAAATTGGGAAAGAAGGCTAAGAACTGTTGAGGATGAGAAGAACTCCCTTAACATGAAATTCATAGAACTGGAGGTGATATTGAAAAATCAGCAATCACCCAATGCCATAGCCTCCCAGTCAGCTGAAAGGGGAAATATTTCTACTCAAGTATGCTTTGAGAAGGATGATTCTAAAAGAAAGACATCCTCTAATGAAAGGGAAACATCTACTAAAAAGAAGGTACCATCCATACCATCTTGTACTCATGCTTCTAAAAGTGTTTCTACTAAAAGTGCAGGATGGAAGAATGAATCCAAACAAGTATGGATGAAGACAGTGAAGAAAGAATGCTCTCCTGAAACAACACAGCAAGTCAAGAAAAGTACCCAACAATCAGAAGGACTGAAGAGATCACGATTTGTGGGTCAGTGTTGGTGTTGTAATAAGTATGGGCACTATGCAAAGGATTGTTGGTACGATCCACTGAATGTCAAAGCACAAAGGAAGCCCATGCCAAGGGAGAGAAAGCCAGAAGAAAAGAAGCAGCATCCACAGGTCCAGAGACATCTGTTTACTGCAAATAGATTTGGATTACTTGAAAACATCTGGGATGATTGCAAAAGTGGTCAAAAGGATACATGTCAATCTCCAACTGTATCCAGAGCTAAAAAGAAGAAAAGATCACAGAACCTGGCTCAGAAAGAATCCTTTGGAAGCAAGCATAAGAAAGTGTAAGATGCTCCCAAGAAGATTGTGAAAAAGGAAGAGAAGACCTTGGAGTCTAAATCCAAGAAGGGTGATGTATCCAGAAGGACCACCAAGAAGAAAACATGCTTCTACTTTGGAAAGAAAGGACATATCATGGATCTTTGTAAACAAGCCATGAAATTTAATAGAGTCAGACTGGACTCAAACAGACAATCAATCTAGATGAAGCAGAAGGGATTGGTTGAAAACAAGTTGCCTAAGAAATGTAGCTTGAAATCATCAAAGGAACTATGTGGAATATCCAGAACTGAGGCCACACTTCCAAGTGACTTACTAGTCATATGGCCAAATCAGTTGCAACTTGCCAAAGATCAGCAAAGAGCTGAAGATGAAGTTCTGGAAATTGCTAAGGAAAAAGGGAAGAAGAATATTTCACATGAAGATGTATTGAGATCCACACCAGCACCAACATCATTGAAGATCAAATGTGCAAGTGTGAAGAATGGTGAAAATGGGACATCTCGGTTGAGAGAATCTTCTCAACCTTGTTGTTCACATTGATGAACCAAGGAGGTTCCATCTTATTCCCTAATCACTTGTATTTACATGTGATGACATTGCAGGGAATTGAAGATGATATCATTCTCAACTGGAGGATGGTTTGGAAAGAATGGAGTGCACCCCTTGAGGGGGAGCCAATCTGGAGAAGATGGTATTCTAAGATTTAATACCATCTTGAGAAAAGCTGAAGGTATTCCAATCATACTTTAATCCCTTATTTATTAATTGTATTCATCATGAAAATTAAGGGGGAGTATTGATTGAAGGCAAATGGTTAAAAGGGGGAGCTTTAACTTTGCACCTGAACTTTCTAATGAGTTTTGTGAAGATGTGGAGGATTTAGCAAATTCATTGTTATATCTGAAAAATTTCAAGCCCCTTGAAGCATGATCTCACATGTATAGTGAATGTTGGGCAACATTGAGTACCTTGGTTACATCACTCTTGTTTTCTACACCGGGTTAGCCCAAGTATACTTAGAGTTGATTTACTAAAGGTTCTTTGCTAAAGAGAACATGTGACATCATCCCTCTCTCAGTGTTTTTCAAGAAAATACTTTTCAAAGGGAGGAAGTGATATTTTGAAAATGAACCACACCACACCTTTGCATTTGGTTGCCAATAAGGGGGAGAAAAGCTGACATATTTCCCCAGAAATGTGTGGCACACATATTGACCCATTCATATGTGTTCTACTAATTGGATTTACAATATGTGCTCTAGTGGTATTGACAACAAATACAAAGGGGGAGATTGAAGTGCATTGTGTTGCATTTGTTGTCAATAAGGTATGTTGTTGATCAGAAGATGTCAAAGAATGAATGGATGTCAAGGAGAGTCAATATGTGAATGAAAAATGCTATGATGGTGTTGATGATGAATGGAGAATGGCCATGGTACTAAGATGCATGTCACTTAGGAGATTCACTAAGTGACATAGGATGTTGTGGTTTAAACATTCTCTATGGATATCAGACGATTGTAGATCTGTTCTTAATGTTTCAATACTTGTATCAAGGTGATACTAAGTTACAACACTTCAAGAATGAATGATGATGGAGCATCATCACATCTGATAATTGTTGAGCTGATCTTTAAGTTCAAAGAACTTGTATCAAGAGGATACAATGTCACACCAATGTTTGAAGACCATGCATTGTATTGACAATGCATGAGGAGTTTAAGATGATCCATCCACAGGTTCTAAGTGGATGAAGTGGTTTAATGAAGTCCATGCACAATCACTTAGTTCATGATGAATTGAAGACGATCCAACTTGATCTCTGATTGGATCATTGTAGAATGTTGAAGAATTATTTGATTCAGGAGCTTCGGTTGAAGATGAACCTTCAGGAATTTCACTCCTAAGTGAAGATTAAATGAGAGGAATGGAGGAATTCTTAAGAAGAAGAGAATAGAAGAAATGAAGAAGTTGAGAAGGATTGAGGAATTCAAATTAAGAAGAAGATGAGAAGAAATGAAGAGGAAGGATGGCTTAAGTGGAATTTGGACTTTTAGATTGGCAGTACTTTGGTTCTTAACAAAGTCCTTATCATTTCCATTGCCAAAAAATTGGCCAGCCAAGGGCCAGCCACGGGTTCAACCCCAAGGCACATGTGGTCCTAGGCGCCACGCCCATGGGGGATCCCATGGAGCAAGCCCAAGGTGGCAGGAGGCCACGCGGTGATCAAATCTGTGCGGCAGGGGCACATAGCGCGCGCCCGAAGGTCCATAGTGGGCGCCAGTGGCGCGCCCGCAGGGAGCAGAGGTGGGCGCAAGAGCGCGCCCGCTAAGAGAACATGGTGCAGGGCGGCACCGTGGAGGTTGGAAGTTCAATTGACGAGAGAAGGGGAGTTCTAGGTTGATAAACCACGGAAAAACCGGGAGCTGTTTCGATGTGGGACGCGGGATTTTGCCGCGGAAGATATCCTGGCCGCCCATCCAATCGCACGACTGATCAGAGCCGCTCATCGCATCCTGCACGCGATCTTCTGATCGCGGCCGTCCAAAGATCTGATCCGACGGCTGCCACATCGTCTTCCTCGAGCTCAGCCGAAGACCACCCCACGAAGCCGCCGCTGAACCAGTGGCCTCCCGAATTAAGAATTCGAGTTCCCGGACACCTCCGATCAAACCGAAGGCTCCATTCAGTTCGTCTATCCCTACTGAACATATCCATGAATAAAAATGGGCATGCATGCAACGTATGGGAGAATTCGAGGTTGGCCGACGCAACCGGAGGTGCGAGGCCACGTGATTTATGTTTTGTATGGATGAGCCTAAACCGAAGTCGTGCATGCGTTCTAAGTCACATGCACGTGAAGAAAATAAAAAGAAAACCCGCGGTAGACAGTGAATGAAAACAAAGATTTCAAGAAAATCTTGAAATCCCAGTTATTTCTGGGATTCAAATGTTTATCCACGCGGATTGAACCGAGGCCCTCTGCCTATAAAAAGAGAGGCCCGTGCATCGGTGTTGCTTGCTGATCCTTTGCTCAAACTTCGAAGTCCCGTGAGAGCTCCCAAAGTCTCGCGAAGAACAGCCTGCGCGCATCACTTGCGCGGCAGCGGCCCGAAGCTTTCCTAGCTCCGTTTGGTTCCTTTTGTGCACTCCTTGCGTGAAAGAAGAAAGGGAGGTCCCCAGCGCGCACCCCTTGCGCGACAGGAAGGAAAAGTTGGGCAGCGCACTTGCAGGACCTTCTTGTGCCCGCGGTAGTAGCACCTGCGCGCTGTTGCACTTGCGCGCCCCGCGGTGTTGCACCTTGCACACCCGAGGTAGTAGAAACCTTTCTCGCCCAAGGATGGTTGCACCTTCGACCCTGCGCGCCCGTGTAGCCTTGGATCCAAGTGAACCTTGTGCGGATCATAAAGAATAGTGGAGTGCATACCTAGTGTGTGTGTACAAATGGAGTAAGAGGACCCTACGGTTTTGTGTGTGCAAGGAGAACCCGAGACCATACTTGTGTGTGCACCAAGTGAATACATACACCATTTGTGGGTGCAAAGTGAACAAGAAGGCCAAGGCCATACCTTGTGTGTGTGCCAAATTGAAGAACACACTTTGTGTGTGCACTTGAAGAAGAGGTCGTAGCCCTTATGTGGGAAAAGTGAAAGTGGGTGTGTGCTAAGAAAGTGAAGGACCTACGGGTTAAGTGTGTCCAAGAAAAGGAGGAAGGCCGTAGGCATTTTTGTGTGCAAAAATACAAATAGGCCGAACCGTTTTGTGTGTTCAAAATGAAGTATACACTCTAAGAAGAAGAAGTGGAAGACTCTCACACTAAAGTAGAACACACTTTAAAGTGTGTAAACAAAAAGGAACAAAGAGTGTGAAGGAGGAAGAAAGGTGTGTGCTAAAACAGTTTACACCCTTTGTGGGTTTATTGAACCAAGAGTAGAAGAAGGGGAGTGCATGCTTATATGCATGCACGTGAACACGTGAACAAAGCTAAATCAGGTTGTGTGCAATTGAGGAGTCCAAGACCAAGAGTTCTTGAAGAATTTTGAGAGGCCATGCAGTCAGTGCATGAGGAAGCAGTGATGCCATGCACTGAGTGCATGCTGTGAGACTGGACCAGACTGAAGTTAAAGATATCAGTTTTCTGAGTATTCAGTAGTTGAAGAGAGAGGTCGGGTCATCCTTAGAAGAATGTGATAAAGCCCGAGCAAGACGAGAAGACCTGTTCATCACAAGTGAGCAGAGGTACAGAGCAAGGCCAGCATCCTTTATCCCAGGCTGCTAAGGATACTTGATGAACATAAAGTGAAGAAGAGCTACTCGTGTGACTCGAGGAGCCAGGAGAAGCCCCCTGTGAGACTCAGGGCGGAAGAAGTCATCAGTGGGATTCTGGAGCAGGCCAGTGGGACTCTGGTAACACTGTGGGACGCAGTATAAAGACCCTCTTGTGGGACTCAGGAGAGATACAGTGGGACTCTGTATCGACCATTATAATACTAACAGATTATAATGGAAGAAACCATGTTGGGGTGTTTAACCAACATGGCATGGATGTAGGCCTTTGGAGCCGAACCTTGTAAATCCTTGTGTCCCGTGCCTTTACATTTACTGCATCACTCGAGGAAAGGCTGAGAGATACAAGAAGAGTGGATCGAGGCCTTAACAAGCCATAGAGGTTTAATTGATAAATAATCAATTAGTAAAAAGTTTTAAGGGATCACTGATTCACCCCCTCCCCCTCTCAGTGATTCACACTGATCTGGGAACATCAGATGGAAATAGAATAATCATATGAGGAAAAAACCTTATCCATTAATAGTATGGAAAATACGGATGAATTTCCACATTTTGGAGTCTATATGAAAAATAAACAAAAAAATATAGTTTAGTGAAAAATTATGGGATGAAATAAAAAATGAAATCTAAAAACCATATGGCCTTCAGCATTAGCATGACCTGAATGAGTATGGTAGGAAGCGTAAACTGAGAGTTATAGTTTCATAATTTTCACTTCTTCCACCTCTACCTAGGGATTATTAACTTCTATCAGAGTTGTATGCTCTTCGACACTCCATAGAGTTTTGTCCAATGAGTCAGGTGATGTTCAAAAATTGGACTTCAAATGAGTGATTGTCTCTTAATTCCTCAATTTCAACATCATCCAAGCATCCATATGGTCATTTAGTTCAGACAAAAATAAGCATACCTGCTCTAGTACCTCCATTGTCTCCCTCATTCGTTTGGAAAGGGAGGCCTCATTTCGGAGGTCATGAAAACACCTTTACAACATGGCCAAGTCTCTTTAGGTCAGAATTATCCACTACATAATTTCATACAGAGGTTGCAAGTCGAAACCTTCCACCCCTAGATCATGAAACAACTGGGGAATCAGCTACCCTTTATGGAAGAATTTATCTATATGGGTCTCAGTAATCAAGATATAGATAATATCTCAGATAGTATTACAATTTTATTCAGTCATTAAGAATATTATAAGAATCAACATACTCCTCTCTATCAATAGGTGTATTATCTGCAGCTAACACTAGAGGACTGATCTTCTAAACATAATTTGACTTACCATCCATGTAATAGAGATCAATGTCAGTTCACTTCCTCATATAATCCCATATATCCTCAATAAATACCATTAGTCCCCTAGATTGGGGCATTGGTGACACAAGGGTCATGTCCACATGGCGGACCAGCTGGCCTTGCACCACATCGGGATAAGCCGTCACAGATTCCTGGGCATAATCCAAGGTGTGGAAAGTTGGATTTCTATTAGGATGAAATATGATCACATTATCAGTATCTTCATGGGAAATATCATATAAAATTTTATGAGGACACTAATCTAGATCTCACATCAGATATTGGCCAAAGAAATGGGGGATAGTCTCCAAACACAACCAAACTATAAGGAAAATAAATACGACGTGTACTACAAACAAATAATAATCTTGTCCATCGCAGAATAATGTATCCTATATATATTAGAGAGCATATAATATCTCTCATTAAAAGATCCTCTACCACATTCAATTATAAGACTTCCCAATTGAATGATGTTAGCAATGTCAATGTTTTCAAGTTAGCATAGTGCTCTTTTGAATATGACATGGTTAGAGAAATAGGTAAAAACCATATGAAGATCTGAAATATGGGTATGTAAATGGGTTCTGGGAAACTAGTGATATTATAGTACTCATAACAATATAATTACACAACTATATAGGTGAATAGGATCTGTAGAGGACCATTGATCTAGTAGGGAGTCCATCGATATTAGATATAGACCAATATCATGTAAAGGCATGAAAGAAGTAGTACCTATAGGTTAAGTCACCTCACATCTACAAAAAATTCTTCCATTTCCTGTATTCCAATGTGAATTCCAGAGTTTCTGTCCCCATATTATAAGATACATCCATTCAGGAACGTAGAATGAAAACATTCCACCCTAAAGTAAGAAAATACCTCTAGGTTCTCCTGATATCTCCATGAGGTCTAGCCCCAAGCTTCCCAAATTTCACATTATGAGTTGGCACTATTTCGGAAATGTTGGAAGCATCGTCCATGTACGCGGATAACATTAGATCATTCCATTATTCCACATAGAAAAATATTTATCCATTCAGTAATAAAAATATGGGATCAGTCTATCATCTCTCTCCCTAGATTTTTCTTTACAATGTTGAGCATATCCTTCACCAGAACAAGTGTCTGAAGAGGATTATCCCAAACATCCACATTTTGAATAAATTCATCATACATCAATAATAGAGGATGAATTCCACCGAGTTGATGGATCTAATACAAACTAAATCCCCCCTCATCGTGAGGATGATGGAACATGTCGGATCTAGGACATGGGAGGCTAATCATTTCATGGGGGAGGATAGGTTGGTGGTAAATGATGAATTGAGATATCCGTATTTCTTCGAGAAGATACCACCTGTATAATTCATCAACAAATTCTGCATATCTCTTCCTCACACGGAATGGACATTCCCATTCTTTGGATAAATTTACACCAGGATGAAGATCCATTTTTTAGTACCATATATCGCTATACGAATCGAGAGAAGAGACAAATATACTTGAGTATATCTAGGTGATAGGTTGTTGAGTAAGGACATGAACATTCAAAATATAGTGGAACATGCCAACAGATAAGACAAGCCCTATGATTAGGATATAACCAGATAACCAATCATTGTAATAATTTCATGAATGCAGTTTGGGGAGCTAGATACCTGAAAAAATGGCATGATCAAATATGGGGGAGGAATAGTAACATCATCCAGCAAGCCAAACTCTTATAGTGAAATATGATCAAATAAGGGATAATTATTAACGTTGTACGAATGGAACCTCAGTATGACCTCATTATCAATATTAACATGATAGTGGGGATCTGCATCTTGATTCATTGAAATATTGGACCTCTGGATGGATGAAACTAATTATCCATAATAGTAACTCAATTTCATATTAATATAAGAAAGTGTCACATGTTAGGAAAATAAATTTAAACGTATTGAAAAAACAAAGCATGAAACTAGAAAGTGTCATCATCAATATTATATGAATCAACATGGTATTTTCGAACCACATAAAGTGTTCAAAAACCACCTAACCTCCATAAGAAATTTAGGGTGCATAATATTTGTAGGGAATCAAGATAATAACATGAAGACATGAAAACTCAAGATCATGTGACCTAAACATGGTCATGTCATTTTCAAATTCATGAATGATCGGTTTATCATGTCTTGTGAAACACCGTGTGGGGGCTGTGGCCCACAAAGTCAAGGAATGAGGGATAATTGATAAATAGTTTGCACTGATGGTAAAAAAGCTCCTGAAAAGAATGTATCCCTACACAATTGATTTGGATGAATGGGTTCACGACACAGACAATCAAAAATGGTTCATGATAGGGTATTATTGTGGGAGAAATAGTGGGACAACTCTATGAATAGGTGGCTGGTGGGATGAGATTTCCTCCACCCCACCCCCATAAATATGCAATTCATGGAATACAAAAGGCCTCTCAGTAGACCATGAATCACCCAATTCATAGGTTCACAACCCTATAAAATGCTCTTACAGGAATTAGATTTCTTCGAAATCGAGTCCTTGTACCCCAAAATATTTCTCCTGGTGGGGGGTGGATTTGTTTATTCCCTCAAAATAAGAATCATAAAAATATAAAACAAAGGAAATATCTAAATATGGGTTTTATATTCCCTAAAAAATATAGGAAGAAGGGTAGGGATGTTGATTCTTGAAGCTTATGAGAGACTCATGAACATTTGACGATTTCAAGGTCATGTGAAGGCCCCACCCATGGTGCATCTCCAATAAGTAGTCTCATGATGCCCTCTTCAGTAAAATTGGCTTCTCTTGTAATGGACCACAAAACAACTGAATGGGAACCCCTAGGACACATGGTTTTTCATTTCCATGTGCCAAAGAAACCTTCCAAAATACATCGAGAATAAATATGGATGACATTCTAAAGGAAGCGTCCCACAATAGTCATGATGCTCATGCACCAAATCATCCATGGTAAGAATAAAATACCTTTGTGATATATATAAAATCACTCTTTACCTACAATCCTTCTCCAAAAATAATGAATAAGATAAATATGAGAATATGATAGGGGTTTGTGGTAATTTATACACATGAAATACGCACCCTGGATGATCCACGAGACGCCAAGAGTCACTAGTGCCGCACACACCTCTTGAAATCCCTTTGGATTGTTTTCCTCATATGCATGACATAGAATGATCACACACCCCCATACGACCAATATTGGTCTTATGGAATATCTCTAAAAAATAAAAGAAATACTCTCAACGAAACACATGCAATCTCGCATGACTCCCTACCATTGTTACATCAAATAAAGGGGATGAAAAATGAAGATGATAGAGGTACTTGTAGTTACTGAATGGCATGGGATAAGCCTAGTTCACCAGTAGTTCTATCATGTGAGACCCAAGAAAAAGTCACCGAAGGTCTCACGAGTGTCTTCTCACAGGAACATGGATCTTTTGAATGCCCTTAGACAAGTCCACATGTCAACATGAATGTACATATACATGTCTTAATTATCTAATAAGTCTCTAATAACTAGTAGTAATCTAAGAAAGGGAGATACTCAAGATAGCAGAAAATCATGTGACACACCTGATGTAGTACATAGTGGACTTGTGAAAACGTGTGGCACCAGAACTCCTTAGCCGCCTCCATCTAGGTTTCATGCTAGATACGATGCATAAATTGGTGAGTATAATGGGTGTTGAGGCCTATACATTCCACAACACAACAAAAAGAAAGTATTGGATTTTTATTGACTACCATGCAGGTAGGATTCTTGATGCTGGGACTCTATAGGATTCATCTCTCAACTTCTATAAACTTATCGAAGTCATCACATGACCTGGCTGCTTTTCATCAGGTAATACACTGGTGGACAACCATAGTAGTCATTCTCAAAGAATAAGATAAATTCATGTTGTGATTCGTATATGACATGAAGGATCTCTGGTAGGTTATGTGAAGACTATTTGAAAATCCTACTAGATCACACGATACTCAAGGTGAAATATCATTGAATGAAAAAATGTAATATACAATAATAGGGTTACAATTATGATAAATGGAATAAGGATTAAGAAAAAAACATTTTTGTTTCCCCTAATTCACATTGCCTGTGTTATCCAAATACATGTGACAACCCCAAGATACATCACCCAGATATCGCAACACCCCTTCTATGTTTCATTCAGGACACACGACATCCTCCATGGATATCATAGAACATCATATAGTTCGGTCATGTGTGCCACTTAGATTGTGGGAACCCTTTGGGTCCATCACCCAAGATGTGTGACGTCCCATGTACACCTCACCTGAATCACATAACAGAGTTCACTCATGTTAGCCAAGTCACCTTAAATCCTTCAAACATGACAACCAAACTCTCGCAACTCCCTTTATTCTAGTGAAATGATAATCAAAAATCCATCCACACATGTCATACAGGACATTAAATGTCTCCTAGATGTGTTAGGAAAGACATTTGACATCCCTTAGACACATATATTGATTCACATAACATCATCTTCTTAGGTTAACTGAGTCCCAAAAACATCCATACTATGCCACACAGGCTATCGTAACACCTTTTATGTGGGTCAAGCTAGCTCATTCCATGGATCATAGGGAATAAATGGTTTTGAAAATTCTATATATCTATAGTGTGAAATACCCTATCGATAGGTAATCCATATTTAATAAGACCTAACATAAATATAACTTCGAATACTCTGATTCCTATCATATTCATGATATGTAGGCCACCTCCATCTGGAGTTTATGGACCAGATAACATATCCATGGAGGGACTGGAACATGATTCTCTTGACCAAAGTAATGATATTGATTGATTAATATCCCTTGATTATAACAAATTATCATGGATCATGTTGTATTAGGGAGTTGTAATGGTCAAATAAAAGTCACCATAAACCCCTATAGTGGTATAGGTAAGCCTCTATGTACATTACACGACATTATATGATCTATGATGACTCTAATTCCCACCATAACCGGGTTTCAAAGGGTAACTACCCATGGACTGAGCTCCATTCCAAATATAATTAGGGACTCTCCCAAAAAAAGAAGTATCATATTCAAATGTCATGAGATTGATCATACTCTCCCTCTTATTTATCACACTAAGCATATCTCACATGGGATTAGGGGATGAAATGAACACCTCATTATGGATCATAAATATCTATGGTATGTGGAAGACTAAGCCTATATGTCCCATAAATTAACTGATCTACGACGACTCAGATTCCATCCATGTTTACGATATGTGGGAATCTTGCTAAGGGACCAAGTTTTATACCATAAACCCCAAGGACAATGCCAATATGTAATCCCCTATATACAGTCTGTGAGTGTAGTCATATATTTCCCATGTTTCTCACAACGAGCATAAATCACTTGGGCTTAGGATTCAATTAATGAACAAATCATTAGGAATCATAAATGAATACCCTTCATATAATTGTATATTCCTTGAGTCAAGTCCCATGAACCTCAACAAACTACTCGGTTTTTGATTAATGCAACATTCAGTATATATAGGACACTGCCTAATGGATCAATACCCTTCTTGGTATATAAACATCCTCTTCGTATGGAAGAAAATCGTAAAGAACATGTTTATAAGGTTATAGAACATAAATAATGTATTCCCCCACAAGAGAAACAGATGAAAAACCTCATATACATATAGATGGATCCCTAAAAAAACCTCATTCTTCATTTCACAAATGAATTAACTATTAAATCATTTTCATGGGTAACATGTCCTTAGTGGATACAAAGTAGAGATTTTAAAACATATTTTAAATCATAATAGATGATAAATGTAGAATATAATTCACCAGAAAACGATGCGATGAGACCAAACAACCATCCTATCAACCGACACATGTCCCTAATAGTCGTTGGGCCTAAAAATCCATATAACTGCTAGCCTTTGGGATGCCCGTTCACTCCCAAGTATGGATAACAGAATTGTTGAAGGATTCTAGGGATGAAGAAACAAATGGAATGCATAATGTATGTGATTGAGGGAGGTCAAAAAATACCCATAAATCAAACCATCAAGGTAAATCCCACTCCATGTTCTAGGCCCAAAAAATAGGATGAAGCAGTTGGTATCAAAGGAATAGTTTAGTTATTTTTGGTATTAGGATTTTAAAACTATAGATAATGACATAGGGAGAATACTATGTAAAATAAAAAATACCAAAATTTTAGTAAAATATATTCTAATTGTTTTATCATGAAGATTCATCTATGTATGGATACTAAAATTGGATATGGTTCTAGAGTAGATGAACCTATGGGTAAGAAATATGACCAGGTGTGTTGTGATCAAATCTCTATAACCCAATACTTGAAAATGGGCCTTACTATGAACCTGGATTTACAATCCCAGGGGATATTCCTAGGAAATTCTTAAGCTCATTGTGAACCATTATTATATAAACAATAATGCCTATAAGAATATATGTGAGGAAACATATCACGGAAAACATAGCTTAAATATTATAAGTTCATAAGTAATGTCCTATATGTAATTTATAATGTATACCTTTAATGTAATTTTATTCCCCATTATGTGTACAACAATTTAATAAAATAGTCATCTATAATATTCCTTTTATTCACTCTAATTCATGGATATAGGAGGAACTGGGTAAACAATCAATGTAAAGGGAAATATAACGACTGACCTAATGAGATACCCAACCTATAGGTAGGGGTAATCATAGAAGTGATGAAGATACTCTCTCAACTAACACAGATATTGAATAGGTATCTAGATCTAGAGGAGCTCCAAAATATCCTTAAGAAATAAGAAGTTGAAATCAATATAGTTATGTGAAAATGGATAGAATCCATGGATAAGATCCAATCTATCCTTAAATGTTATGATAAATAGATGGTTCTACTGGTTTTTTATCATATAGTTGGAGTAGATGATATGCGGTGGAAATTTATCAAGAATATAAAGCCCGTGGAAGATGTCGATGTGATGGGGTGAAAGGAATTACAGAGAATGTTTTTCGATAAATATTTTCCTTGCAGTATCTAACATAATGTGGAATGGGGTTTCATTTTCCTTTATTTAGAAGGATAATGAATATATTGGTGTGTACATGGAAATCATTAAAATAATGTCATGATATTCCTAACGATTTTCATTAACCACAAATTCATGGTTGACCGCTTCCTTATAAGAAAAAAACCATGTATATGAAATTCCTTGATGATATGAGACTCAGATAGATTTGTGGAAATTATCACATCCTCCCACAATATAGAGATGGAAATTAGAGAATATTAATGGTATCATAGGTATAAGAAGGAGAATGTGTATTTTAGTTCTGGAAGTCCAATAGATACATCTAAAAGACCCAATAAATTTAAACAACCCACTTGTCCATGGTGTGGAAGGAATCTCCTGAAAAATTTCATATGGGGTCGAGGAAATGATTTAATTTCATGAATTATGGGAACTTAACTAGTGATTTAATGAAGGAGATACCCAATATTACGATGGAGGAAATGAATTATCTATTCATCCCTAAGCATAATTTTCCTTGCAACAACTACAATGAATCATTTCACTTTTCAATCCAATTCCCTTATCCAAAAATTTTCAAAGACAACCAATAACCTCCAATGATGCAAGGAAAATGTTTTCCATCACAGCATTTGAAGTGGATCCTGATAATGATGTGGTGACATGTATGTTAGTTACTCATTCATAAATATATAACATCTATTTTATTCTCATTCTACGCATTAACTTATATCACAAAAGTTTAGTAGATTTATTCAAAAACCAAAAAAAGGATGTAGATTTGTCAGTGAAAATTGAAAATGGGGAAGTCATTTCATCCCAAGTATATATCTCCCCCCTTATCAAAATTTGGGGGCTGAGCATCCATGTAAAAAATGAAATACTATCTTTAGTGGAAGTTGATTCATTTATGTGTAAGGAATGGTTTTTCATATATATATCAAACATAAATTCCCGTGAGAAGGAACTAACTCTATTCATAATGATTGGAGCACCAATTTTGTTTAACTATAAGGAGGAGGAGAATCTTCATTAGAACCAACATCTTAATAATGGATATTATTTACCTGGGATCATGTGTATTTATATCAAAAGATTAATTTTAATGAAAAAACCCACCCTCAAAGTACTGCATATTGTGACGGAATATAACAAATTGTTTCTTGAGGGATATACTAGTCTTCCTCTCAGATGAGAGGGTAGACTTTCCACCAATCATATAAATGGGGTGTTATCAATATCCAAGACTCCATATAAAATTTATACTCTTGAAATTGAGGAGATGATGAAACTACTGGAGGATAATGTAGATAATGTATTCATACACCCAAGTGCTTCACCATGGTGTGAACCAATCCTATTTTTCTCGATGAAGGATTGTCAATTCACATTTTCATTCATTATCATGAGCTCAAAATATCAAAATAACGAAAAAGTATCCTCTACCATAGATTGATGACTTATTCGATCTGCTATATGGTGGAAAACACCTCTTCAGTTTGGATATTCTGTTGGGATATTATCAATTTATGTTGAAGGAGGAGGATATCCCCATTACTACATTTCATAAAAGGTATGGGAAATCGGATTTCATAGTGACAAATTTCAGACTCATTAATTCTCAATAAATATTTATAGACATGATAAATAGAGTATTTATAGATTACCTTTAACGAATTGGGGTATTTTTGAGTATTATATTCTAATAGTCTCCAAAACCATTTTGGATCATAAAGAGCATCAGATAACTCTATTAAAACCCCTAGAAAAGGCGATCATTTATGAAAAGTATTGAAAATATTTCTTTTGGTTGAAGGAAGTAAATTTTGTAGAAAATAGAATCATAATAAATTAGATATATGCAGTCCCATCAATGAGAGTTGAAATTAATAGATGGCTGAGGCCATCATCAATGATAGATATTTGTAGTTTCCATGGGCTAACTGGGTGTTATCTTTGATTTGTGATAAATTTACCATGACTTTCAAACCCTTTAAACAAGCTAACTAGGAAGGGTGTCATCTTTTCCTGGAATGATGAATGTTAAGAGAGATTTAAAGAGATGACAAGGAGTCTTATCACTACACATGTTCTCACACTAACCCTATAAGGAGTTCTTTTGTTTTTGTTCGGATTTTATTCGAAGAATTAATTGGGTTGCGAATTATGGAAGAATGAAAATACTACAACCAATTTATCCAGGTAACTGATATCTCATTAATAGAACTACCCAACACATGATCTGGAGTTTGAGGAATTGATTATATCTTTTAAAATAAAGTGGCATTATCTCTTTTGGGAGATATATGAAATATATATTGATCCAAAAAGAATGATGTATATTTTCACATTGAGAGAGCTGAATGTTGGCCAATGACGCTGGGTATAGAAGATAAAGGACTCTGAATAGTAAATCCTCTAACAACATAAGAATGATAATAATGTGGAAGATGATTTAAATGGAAAGGATCTAATAATCCTATCATTGATGATATTTGATAGGGATATAATAATTTCAGATCTAAAAAGGATAGACATGGGACTCAAGAAGGACGAAAGTTAACCGATCCATTCACTAATGATTGGTCTACCATCCCATTTTAATTAGATTATATATTGTCAAAGAGATGATGTGGTAATTCAAATGAAAGTGTAATTTACCAAAAAAGGAAAATCATAAGAGTTCAATGTTAATTTTTATGGAGTCATGAGGTTTTGGTCATGACCATGTGTATCATCAAATCATTAGTTAAATAAGGAATAGTTGGATGATGCATATAGTTCAAAATTCTCCATTTACCTAGAAAAACAATTATGTATTGAGATCTATGAGAGTATTATTAATGGGACAATTTTAAGAAGTAGATCACTGGACATACATCAAAGTGCCATGAATTTAAGCAAGTGAAGTATTAAAGGAATATATCTATATAGATGATGCAACCATTACCCATAACAACTTAAAAATGGGAAAACATCAACATGAAAGTTTTTCTAGACATTTGAAGTCATCTTGGGGAAATAATTCTATATGGAATTCTCTAGATCAACTTAAAAATAATCTCCAATTCGGTTCAATTTGATAAGATTTATCAATTGATCAACTAGGATGGATATACATTATAGAAATGGAGAGTCTACACAGAACACCACTATCAATTATATTTGATCGAGATCTAAGATTCACATCTATGTTCTCAAAGATTATCCAACAAACATTTAATACTGAGTTGAACATAAGTACGACCTATTATCCTCAAAATGATGGCCAATATAATAAGACTATTTATACATTTGAAGAAATTTTGTGAGCATATTTTATTGAATTTAAAGAGGGATGAGACCAAAATATACCTCTAGACATGTTCTTTTACAACAAAAGTTTACATTGGAACATGAAAATGACTCCCTATGAATCCATTTGAGGGAATGGGTGTAGAACATTTAAATTTCGACATGATGTTGTGGAATTAAAACTATTAGGTCACAAAATGGACTAGGAAATGGTGGAAATGTTTAATACCATTCTATAGCACAACATGGCTACTCAGATTTGACATAAGTTATATGAAGATAGTCATTGATGAGATATATAGTTTGTGGTTGGATTCATGGTATTACCCCACATATCTCCTTGTAATAATATTATGAGATTTGGGAGTCAGGTAAAGCTTAGTCCATTGTACGTCAGCCCATTGAGATCCATGATCACATCGAAGTAGTAGTCGATCAACAAGAAAACTCACAAAAACAATCCCAAGTGCAAGATATATTCCACGTATACCTCTTGAAAAAGTACACACTGGACCCATCACATGTACTCAATCCAAAAGTGGTACCATTGGAGAGTAAACATTTTTATGTTAAGATGACATGGATGATCTTAGATCATAGAAATAAATATCTACAAAAAAAGATAATACACATTCTCAATGTGTTCTGGAGAAATCAAATGATTGAAGAAGCAATGGGGAAACTAGAGGAAGGGATGAAAGAAAGTTATCTACATCTATTCAGTGTTATAAAATAAAAATTTAAATCAGAAATTTCCTAAGTTGGGAATATAATAATGACCTAAGCTATTATAAATGAAATTATACATGATATTTTAATTAAATTTCTTTTCCTGTTATACACTTTTAGAAAGAACATGAACTTATTATTTTATTATATTCATACAAATTTTTAAAGAAAATTAAATTATTTTGTTAAATTGATAATATAGTCTTTAAATATTGATCACACGGTTAATATAAATATAGGTTTTTTAACAAATCCAATTGAAACAAACAAATGAACTGGTGGACTCATCCAGTAGGTTCACACACAATCAATCCCATTTATTAGATTATTGGATTGAGGAATCATCACAACACATTTCCCTTAACCAAGCCCAGGATGATATCAACCAATTTTTGAATGAGAGAAACCATTTATAGGTGAACTTGAATCTCATCGAGATCATAACCATTAACATGTATGCCAAAATACCCCAAGAATGTCTCTCCATAATTCACCATGCTATAGAGCGGTTTTTCAGTATATTAAATAGATATGTATAAAATCCCTATAAATATGATCTATTATAATATTTTATTAGATAATACCGAATATATTTTCATATTATTATTATTTGTTTATTAAAGATTTTTACTTTTATACAGTTAAATAGAAATTATAATATTGGGTAATATTAAAATACAATTAGTGAAATATTATAATGAATTAATAGATTTTTTAACTGAATAATATTTTAATAAATAATTTTTATTAAATAATTTTTATTAAATATAAATTATAATATAATTTTTACGAAGAAAATTATTTTTTTATAAGGGTTTTAAAAATTTTATTATAAAAAAACCATCATTACATAATAAATGAGTACATTATTTTAAACATTAAAATTCATACATTTAGGAAATTACATACATAAATTGATTTTTATTTTTTGTAATCATATTGCCATAATTATCTAATAGTTACTTTTTCTTACATTTATGAGGTTCTCAAATTTTTTAGTTAAAATTAAGTAGATTATAAATATAATAATTTTTATTATGACAACATAATGACCCAAAAAAGAAGTAATAAATACAAAAAAAGTAATCAAAAAGTGAAAATATGGATTGTATATAAAGAATTAGATTTTATTTTTATTTCATTAATTTTAGAAATCTATTATGAATCCTCCAAATCCATTAATATATTTTATGGTTTTAAAATCATTTCTATAATAGTATGACATACACCTACATAAGAAAGAAAATTATTTTATTATGATATTCCATTTTGTAATAAAAAATAATTAAAACATCTCTGATTTTAATGAAACCATGGGAAAACCTATGGGAAGGTTTTTTATGGTTATTTTGACATCTAGAGTCCAAAACCAATGTTTGAGATGTAATAATGAAATCCTCACTCATATCCTATATAACTCCCACCTAATCACGCATTTATCATCACTAATACTCTTTAGAGAAGATAATTTATCTTTCCTCCCCTCTCTATAGTTCTCCCAAGGTGACCCAAATCTCTCAAGATGTATCTATCAATAATTTGGGGTCATACACTCAATTAAGGGATCCTCACCCTCTCTTATTTATTGATGATATTTTATTATCTTGTGCCGCCCATTTCTAATTCCTAATATTGGGTCCAGTAATTCCATATCCCTATTTATTTAAAAAATTTCCCAATAATTTTATACCCCTTTCACTATCACTAACCCATTTTACTAATTTTTTTGTAACGCCATTATGCTGCCAAAATTACACATTGATTTCCCATGAAAAAAATAATTGTTTAGTGAATGCCTTACCAAATTCCTATCAAGGGAGTTCAAAATTATAAAAATATATTTATTTGTTTTGGTAATTACATGCATGTATTGAACACTCAATATTAATGGAATAAAATATGATAATTAATGAATCAATTATGTATGATCTATATGGAACACTTCATATAGATAATGAAATAATAGTGACATGAGCTACTGAAGTTTTATAACGCTCTAATGCACTGGGTAACGCTGTTTCTCATGAGAGTTCATGTTGGGAAAATGAGTGACCCCGATACCTTTATTGGACTTTTCAGATCATTATTTCTAGGGAGATAGTCGTGACCTATAAATATGATTTAGTTTATTATGATGTTTCCTAAATTCTAATTTCATGATTATCATGTTATATCATGCCTTATTATTAATGTTACACTTATTCCCCATTGATATTCCTATTGTATATCATGTTTTGAAATTTTTATTGTTCATTCCCTTATATGCATTCATTACTAACTTCTTTCTTATGTATATCCCCAGGTTATCCCTTTCAATTTTAAAATCCAAAGAATATTATGATCATGTTAATGATGTTTTCAACAATGTTGAGGTATTTCCAAATTTTATGTTGTTATGTAATTTACATAATTCCAAAATACACGTGACCCCTCAATTTTCTGGGTTATATTAAGTATATTATTATTTAATAAATCATGTATTACTATTTAATAAAGTGAAGGGTTATTATAGTGTTGAATCCAATAAAATAAATATCCAATATGATCCTAGATTAATGATTGAGAGGAAATCCCATAAAATCTCTGGATCCCTTTCATCATGTTTATAAGAAATATTTAAAAAAAATATTGATAATGGATGTTCACTATGAAAATATTGTGTTGGGGAGACTCATTAACTAGATACAGTTGATTTTTCTCCTTGTTGGACACCCCTATGTGTTCATTTTTTTGGCCATCAAGAAGGAACTGACTAACATGTATTTTTTGGGGGAAATGTTGAAAGGATGTTTCCTGATGATTTTGATTTAAGGCTTATATTAGATATATAATTTAACACATTAAATCCAAATGAATAATTAACTTTTAATATGATACCTAATCACACAAAAATTTTATATTAATATAAAAAACAACATTATGATTTGATGGTAGTTTTAACCACCTAACTCCCTTACCATCTCTTGGTTGGAATAACACCTCAAACATTGACAAATTTTTTTTCTAGTGATCACACCACAAAATACTTTATTATCAACTTATTTTTTTCGTGTTTATTTCATAGATATTAGAGTAATTATATGAAGTTAATCAAGTATAATTAGTTCACATAAGTAGTTGGAATTAGTACATGGGGTGCCTATAGGATTGTGGGGAAACAAATAATGAAATGATATGTCATTTATAATTGTAAAAAGATTTCATAAATGATAAATAAAAGGACCCAAATTATCCATATGTGATATATTCCATCATAGGGGAAGACTCAAACCTTAAAGGGCCCCCCTTTTCAACCATTTTGGAAAATGTAACATATTAAACTTTCTATCATTATCATCAGATTTAGTCACATATCTAGGACAAGGAAGGAAATGGTTCCAATAAAAAACATTATTTTAATCATGGATATAAAGGGATATAGATTAATAAAAAAATTACTTTCAAAACGTTTTTCAATATAGATTTATATGAGGAGTCATAAAAACCCCCATAACTTTGACCGGATGGGTGAGCGGGACTAATCATAAAACACCTAATGTTAAAAACAAAATAATAATCTCAAAAAGAATTGTCATATTAGATCATGAGATTTTATATCAGTACATTTGTGAAAAAAAATCCTAATTGAGAATTTTATAAGATCACTACCCTTATATCAGTATCTAAGTGTTCCTATATTTGAATGTCTCAAATAAAGAAGGGTCACGATTTTAAATGTGACAAAAAATGAATTAAAACCAATATAACTTTTTCTAAAAAAACTAATTACTAATAGTAATTGGAATTTGATAATAATTATATCATCAATAAAATATAAAAATGTAAATTAAGATGGTAGGTGGAACAAAAACAAACAATTTTTTTTAAAAAAATTGATCCTTTGAATAAGAGGGATTGGATTCGTCTTGTAATAAGATATATGTATGAAAGGATTAAATAATAGATATTTTAATACAAATCCTTCCCAATATAGTACATTGAAATTTAAATTAGATATATCATAACATAGAAATGTATCTAATGAATACCATATATTATAAAAAGTGATTAGGATAAAGAAGGGAAAAGATAAACGTGAAACCCTAACCTAAATATCTGTAGATGAAGAGTCAATCACTTCATGGATTTTTATAGAAATATTATAAAAGAGGTACTTATTATTCTCACCATTTAAAGATTACATTATCAATGAAACGATAAAGTATCCTTATAGGAAATGATGTATATTGAAGGCTCATTGAATAAAATAGATATCAGTTACAGTCTAGAAAATTTCAATGAAGATACATTAAATTCTAATTCATGAGAAGATTAGTTATCCTTACCAATAATGGTTACCAATATAAATGTATGAATTCAATCCACTATAGTAAAAATTTCCCCAAGTAAATAATAGCCAGATTAAATTACCCATTGTATGAAACCAAATGAATGATGGAAGACTGTGAGTTGATTAGAGTGAGTTAAATTTGATAGATATAAAAACATCTTACACAACAAAATTATATGGCCAAGAAAAAAACGTGCAATATTTCTCATAATTCATCACAAGAACTATATTTTCCACCTCTGATACCTATGGTGATTCAAACATTATAGGTATGTATGATGTGTTTTAGAATCCACAAACCATATTAATAGATGTTAGATATAATGTATATGGGTAATATCTAGAAAAAAATTGATGAAATCAAGAACCATGAGTACATGTAATGAGGTAATTGATGGTGATGACAATGATGGAAATTTTAGTATCTCGTGAAAGAATATTTAAAAATATGAAATAGACGGTGGAATATTAAAAACTATTTAAAGATTAATTTTTTTAATAGTACCTTTATTTTAGAATGTGGTTTCTTGTGGTTTTTTAAAACACACCAATAATTTAGTTTAGTAGTATATTCTCCTTGATATCATTATTAATATAAATGAATGTGCTTTAAGAAAACCAGGATTTAAATAAATGTGTAAATTATTGACTAGATTTAATATAGTATGATAGGAATAAAAAAATTATGAAAAAAATATAATTTTGTTTGTATAAAGAAAAATTGTTGACTGATTCCTAACAATATTTCCTAAATTTTCAGTAAATTCATTATCTTCTTCAAAAATAAGGTTCCATCTAATATCTTTTATTGAATTTTGTGTATAGAGATTATAATAAATTTCTAAAACAATTAGAAACAAAAATCATAAAATGAATATAATGTTTTACATAAACATTAAAATGTTATCCAATGGTGATTTTTAATATTTTCTCAAAAGATTATTTTTGAAGTGGATAATTAAATAGTTTAATTTTTGTAAAATAATTATTTTATTTTAATAAAAACAGAATTTTAAAAGTACTAATATGTATTAAATTTTAATTAAAATTATGATAATATTACATTTATAAGAAATAATATTATTACGGATATATTATTCAAAATATAATTTTTTTTCTATATGTTCAAATTTGGTTATAAGAGCACATTTTCCAAAAAACTTATTTTTCTGTCACATTCTATAGGTTGTAATTATAATATAAATCATCTAATTCTATTAAATCAATTCTATAAAAGTGAATAAATAATTTTAATATTCATTTGTAAATTTTGAAATTATTCCACAATCATATTTTTTAATTATGAATTAGAATCAATGTAAAATTTAAATACCATGGTATGGTTTAAAATTGAATAATTGGTAGTTAATCTCCAATATAAGGTTTAAAATTAATAAAAAATTGTTATAAATAGTGATGGATGACTATATTTATATCTATATTATAATAAATTTTAAAATAATATAATATGGCTCCACTTGTTATGAGTATGATATAAATATATTCTAATTTTATGAGAAATTACATGTGTGTCATATTCATCCATTATAAAAGGATACCACCTATCCACTCTTACTCACACTAAACGGTCCTTGTAAATTGGTCCATCCATTATAAACCGTTTATAAAATCCATCCCCATGACCATGAAGTCCAATTTTGGTTAACATGCCAAACATAGATGGATTAACGTGTAATCCATATGGGGTTTTCAAAACAATATATATAGCTCTTAATATGGAAAATTCATTTTATTTATTATTATAATTATTTAATTCCATCCTAACCATGATAATATTATAATATAAATATATCCAATATACATAGATTTTGTTATGTTGATGGAAAACCCATTATTAAAATTCATCTACCTCGAATGGGGAACAAAATCATTGTTTGTTAGTATGTGATGACTACAACCTCGCAAGTAAATGAATTTTTCATTCCGTCACCATAATTCATTGATGTATGTGATGATGGATATAATTATTTTATATTATATTCATAAAATAATTATATTTTTTCCAATATAATATTTCATTTAACTTCTTACTCATCCACCCATCAAAAATTGATAATGTCACTCAGGCATACCTGTAGACCACCACATCCATGATGTGATGTGATTTAGTTTTCATATACTCCTTCCATAAATGATTATAAATCTTTATATGATGAAAAAAATATGAAATTAATATAAATATGTTACATTATAGAGATGAAGGATATAAGGTCATGAAGCAAGTATCATATCATATTAGTTGAAACATACATGAAAAATTAAGTAGTTAATAACTGAAATGATAATGATAATGAATGATTTTTAATGAATTGGTTTTTAAATATTATAAGTGGATAATATATTATTTACAAAAATTCCCTTGTAATATATGGTAAATACATATGAATTTATTATATATTAGGTTATAATTACATACAAGACATGAAAAACAAGAGGTAAGGTAATTCAACAATATTCTCATTTAATATCAATTAATTTTTTGTTCAATTTTTTTTAGGAAAATTATAAGATCATCATTTTGGAAAAAACAATGTAATATTAATGATATTGAGTGGGGGAGTGATTGAATTAGTGTTTTGGACTTTTAAAACTAAATATATCATTTTTTACCTTTACATCATAGACTTATTATTAACTTGATTCACTTTTTCCCAATTCATTATTCTATAAAATTATATAAATGAAACATAAGTATGGAACATGATATTTTTACATGGTTTAAAACTCAATAAGTGTCTATTCTCTTTTCTGCCTATGATAATGTAATGTACATGGTTTTTTCCAATAATTTGATAACGCATGCATTGGTTTAAAATCAAAACAATAATTCCCCAATGTGTGGTTCCTAATACATTAGGTGGGGGATACAAAAACAATTACGATACCCTGAACTAGTGAATTCTTTATCCATTTGTAGCTCATTGATAAAACTATTTATTTCCAATGTATGAATTATTTACCATCGTATTTATGTACTTTTAAACATTAGGAAATTATTCTATATATTAACAATTCATTTGGACATCACAATAATGTTTTTTTTATTCCATTATTCTTAAAACATTACATGTACAAAACTGGGTGAGAAACATCCCTTCATATTCCTTATTCTTTAAATTATCCATCTGATTCTTCTATTTGATGTAATTTCATTCGATAATAGTTTTTATGATACCTTTTTCTTCACCTTGTTCATCTGATACAAATTTATATGAAAACTACATCGGTTATCTCTCATTTGGGTATCCTTTGTCCCCCACTTTTGTGTTTGATACATGATTTTTTGACCACATATACCCATTTGAATCCATTAATTTATTACATTGTCTAGTTAATTACATCCATATGGTACCCCTACTATGTGTGACAATTCTTCTTATAAAAAATTCTCCCAAATGAAAACAACTCTAAGGTTTCATGGCTTTCACTTCCAGATATACTTCACATCATAATTAATACCAATATCTAGAAATACCCCATAAAAATCGTAATCAACCATTCCTGAATGTATAAACTCCAATTTATATTTTTAGAGATACCCTGATAATCATGGATAATCATGAACTGAAATTTTATTTTCCCACTTATAAATTTGAATATCCCACTAAATTATTTTTGAATTTTACATTCATAAAAATTCCAAAATGATTTTAGTCAAATATACTTGTAGGAAACATACCTATATAGCACTATCACCTATATTATTCAAGATTATATTAATCTAGGATATAAACATTGATATTACCCTCTTTGAATAATAGAATTTTGAACATGAATCTGAACTTTTCAACATTATAATAACATTATAGAATTGATTATAATGTTATTCAACCTTTTTGTCTAGTAAATCTTCATAAACAAATTCATTCATCCCATAATACTTGGTCTAAAAAAAGATATCTCCATATAGGAAGTTAATTTTATTTTTTATTCTACAGGTTATTCATTGTAGGATCACATTTTCAATCAATAATATGTTAAGGAAAAATATCTTCATTAATTTTTCGGAAACCTCTATTTGATGGAATTATTTGAAAACATCACTCAGAATCCTTTGTTCAAAATCATATTTATCATATATATTTAAAAACATATCAAGAATATAAATTCAGGGAACCTCATCTAATTAATTTTTAATACTATTTTATATTTCATCATAATAATCCCTTTGATTAAATAACTGAAAGGCTTTTTTCTGATTCCTTTTTAATGAATCCTTTTTCCGATGAATGTCACTATCAAAATCAATATTTTATGACTTTGTATGGATAATAATATAGAATAATATATTTTGTGAAAATATATTTCTAATACAACTACTGAAAAATATAATTATCCTATATCAAATTATCTGTATATGTTTCTTTTTTTCCTCTAACATTGTTATAAAATATATGATTGATCATTTTTCATTGTTCATTTTCTATAATATCAACTCTTTGTATATTGATCATTATAGAAGTCAATTTGATAGAATACAGATATTTTTTTCAAATAAAATAGAAAACATTCTCCTATCCAGTGTATAAGTAAATGTTTTTTAATATTTATTAGTATACCTCACCATATATTACAAAATCATCAAAAACTCCCAAAAAACACTTCTTTATGCAGTGACAAAAGTTCCCGCATTCACATTCATCAACAAATTATATCTAGGGTCATTAATATCTTCTTATAAACCTGATATACACGACATTGATGATCAATGCAGATTTATGTAATATGCCTCCCATTATAAGATTTTTTCATTCTTTAAAAGATCATCTTAGAATTAAGTCCACAAGGAATTATGATGAATAATCAATAATAAAGACATAACTATGATTCAAATTATATAGTTATTCTTATAATATTATTGTGAAAGGTAATCATGAGTTCCATCGATCAAATATTTGACTCCACCACTAATCTGATCGACTTATTCTATTCATATGAATCCGATATAATTCTGAACATTATCAGAATAAACGTAGTCTTGTTGAATTCATTAAATCACAAGCATTGTTCATTCATGTAAGAACCCAAATCTTCCTTCCTGGTATGGATATCACATTCAGGTTATTTTATTAAAAATTATGAAATGGGAAATTTTTTATGTATATTCCATGTACATTTGAGTACACACTAGGTACCCAGTTGTCGTGTGTATCCATGTACTGGTAATGTAATAGCTAAGTATATGGCCGTGTAGGTGACCAAGAAGACCACCTAAAGAGGGATTTGGTTGAGGCCAAAACATAGCGTTTATAATAAATTAACAATAATTTTAATTGTAATTTTATTTTATATATCGGTGTGGGGTCACATCCCACATACATGTCCATCTTCTTCTACCCTGTTTCATACCGGAGAGTGACATAATTCCAAATAACTCCAAAACCATTCATATTCATCGCCGGGCCTCCATTTGAGTATGTGTTAGGTGTATTAGATTTCCACTGGTGACTTCTATTTTTACTAATATCCTCTCTTCTATATTCATCCTCGATCAATAGTAATTCAACGAAGATCGTTTTTAACCATTTTGTAGATATACATCATTCTAGGCTAATTGAAGGGGTCATAATTAAGAGGGTTGATTGTACGACATCAAGGTAAGAGGATTGTGACTTTTCTTGTTCGTCTTTAAATTATATATGAAACTTTTCTACATACCCATGTTTTGGGTATTCGTAGATTGCAAATTTAACCCTATTAATTTCATTCTATGGTTTAATAGATTCAAAATGGGTTGTTGTATATGTGTAGGGTTAGATGCCTTGGTTATAGTAAATCCATTGGTCTGTTTCGCAGGTATGGTTGTTAGTGTTCATTTGTTAAATGGAAACTACATTAAACATAACATAATCATGAATTATGTTAACAATTCAAATTGAGGATCATTTTAGGTTTTCATTTTTATAGAATTAGGCTTTAACTATTACATTACATTCCAAAAATTACAAAGTAGACACTTATACTCTATCCAACGTTTTTCAATATAATAAAAATCCTTAAAAATAGTTCTTTTCTTGATATTAATCTTTTTTAATTATTCATTTCTTTTACCCTTCCTTATACCGTATGAAAAAAATTTCAAAAAAATGTTATGAGCATAAAAAGCACAGAAAGGGTTATAAAACAAGGAAATAAAAAATAAGTCCATCTATACTTAAAAATCAATTAAAACAAAAATTTATTAATAAATCATAATCTCTTTAACATACCACAAGAAATAATAAGATTTATGAATAACACATATAAATCATAAATCATAAAGGTAACTTGTGGCATCCCTAACATACTTACACAATATATTTCATAGATATAAAGGGAGTTATGTTTGGAATACCCATCAGGGTATATTCCCTAAATGTATTAGTAGAAACATTAATGTTTACCTCTATCAAGTTACCCAATGCATTGAAGATATATCTCAGTATCACCCACCCTAGTAATATCATGGAAGCTCCCATATGCGTAAATAATGCCCGGGAACCATAACATAATCATAAAACATGAACAAGAATAATTGAAAGACAATATTTCAACATTGAAATCAAAATATAACATTTCAAATATATTGAAATAGTAAATACATAATAAAAACCATTTTCAATACATAAATATGTATTAAGTTTATATGGTATTTATTTTCCTTTTTAAAACATTGCGGGTAGTTAAGGAAGCCAAATATCAAATAATTCTTGCAGCGGCGGAATGGTCATTGCCACTATGTACATTAAAAAGAAACATTCTTTTTGTCATTTAGTAAAATACTATGTTGAAAAAATATTACCTTTGAATGAAGTGAAAATTCCAAGGAGTTTATACAGACTATAAAAAAATCATGTATAAATCAAAATATGCCTCAATGAAAGGAGCTTGAGACGATGTCCCTTACAAAGATAATATCATTACATTAAAGATTAATTAATGACATAATAATGTGTGAAAAACATAAATAAACCAAATATAAGTTTATATTAAGTGAGAAAAAATAATAGTTCATTCACACTTATTCATAAGTCCACATAATCATGAAGTAGAAGATTATACCAAGGAAAGGGAATTGGGTTAAGAAGTTCTCTTATCTCATGTCCAAATTGACAAGTTCATTCTTTAATCTCATGAATAAGAATGTAATGTTAATTTATACTTTAATAAGAACCCTTTTCATGTTTAATATTCCTTTAATGTTACATATTACCATGTTATAAACATTACAAAATCAGTTAAGTTAATAAAAGTCATTTTTTTGATATTTGGTACTTGAGTAAAAAATGAACTTCTTATAATTACCAGTTGTCTGTGTGGTCAAAAATAAATTATCTCCCGAATGATATTAATTATTTAGATATAATTTATATACTAAATATCCATTATATATATATATATTATTACATAACATTTAGAGATATGAAATGAAATTCACCGTTAATGGAGACTGTAAGCCATACGTGTGCATGAACACTACTTTAATTTCTAGTTCGTGTAAAATGGAATGAAAAAATAATTATAAAAAGTTATATTATAATTCATGCATAATATCATATATAATTTCATTAAATCTTTCCTTTATACTTTCCACTTATGGCATGAACGAGTCATATAACTTTCAGGGGGTGATAATTCGCACTCCCTCAAATGAAATTATCGTATTTAACCCTTATAGAACCCATAATGTCAGGATTGATATGAAAAATACATATGAATAGACACAATATAAATATAATATATATCACAAATAAATAGTGTCCCATCATAATGTCCACCATGAGAGTTGGTAGGAGATAATTGAACAATCATCGTTTCATGAGGTTTTAGTTTGCTGTCAAGAGAAACTGTATGTTCATATCCATTAGATAGAGATGTAAATATGTGTAGTTAAAATAATCCCCATAAAACATACTAGTATATTGAAGATACTGTTTTTGTTATAAAATAGTGGAATAATGGGAGATTTGGGGTTGGAGAAGAAAAATAAAAGAAAAGACCATGAGAGAACATATTACCATTAAATCGGGTAACTCTCTTTGGTTTGAACCAAAAGGATATATATAATTTACATCTACCCAAATTATGGCCTCTAGGTGTAATATAGAGATGTTAGAATATTATTTTAGTAGTTCTTGGATGATCCATGGGGCTTAAGTGGTGTGAGTAATGGGCATGAGGTGATGTAATTTTAAAAGAGTTAGTAGGGTAACTCTAGGAATGTTTGAAAGTATTATTTATTTACAAAATTATTTTCGGTTTCAAAATAACCAAAAAATATTTCATTCACATATAATGTGCATAAATTTCAAAATAAAATCATCCAATAATAATTGTAAAGTTTTTGGATATTTTTTAATCCTTATCTTTTTTATTTAACACTTTGTTAACTTATTTAAATTTTTCCTTGTCCTCTTATATATCCCTACTATATAGTTAATATATTTACAATAAAATGGAATGAGACCCAAAATGTCTCATTAATGACATTTTAAACATCATATAAGTCATTAGACCTGATAATATATTTTTTGGATTATATTAGCATTTAATAAAAAATTTAATTTTTTAAACACTCATTTATGTCAATTTATAAAATATTCATATCATGACTTTTAAAAATATCATTAACAACATTATTATTTCAAAAAAACTTAATTAATTCAAATATTAAAATTTGTTATTATCCCCAAAAATTGTGGATGGTATAAAAGTTTTAAAATAAATTTATTTTAATATTTATAATATCATTTATTTGAATCTTTTATTAATGAATCAATTACTACATCACTGTTGTGTCATAATTCTGTTTTTTATATAATGTATCGAAATTATATATATAATACCATGAAGTAGGAAATAATTTTATATTTAAAATTAATTTTTAAGGTCTAATGTATCACTTATATAACCACATATAAAAATAGTTTTTTTAAAAGAAATATGGTTATGTTACTTTTGTCTTTACTTTAAATTAATTAATATAATGTGTCATTATCACTACCAAGTGGCTCTATGGGGTCCCATAATATAAACATGGATACCCATGGTCATAAATATCTCACCCATTATGGTTTGTAGATTTTTTAAGGTAATTTTATATTATTATAATATTACTTTTCACCCGTATTTACCAGATGTCGCCTTTAACCATGGTAAATAAAATATTTTCTGAAATAAATATTCATAATTTTAAAAAATAAAAGTTACCCATTTAAACAAATTGGACCTCCTAATTCCAAATTTTTAATCCATTTCTCAAAATTATTAAAACATACATGGTAGAAATTAATTTAAAATTAATTCCATTTGTGAAAACCAAAAAGCCTGTTTTAAAGAAATAATACCTACCAAAAGATTGGATTTGTTTATGTTAAATTTCATAGGGAAATTATTTTCAATGACCAAAATATGAATAAATGGTAAAAATATAATCCAATTACCCTTTAAAAATATTATAATAACAATCAAACTATATAAATAAATTTGATGAAAAGGGGATTTTGAATTAAAATATAGTATTTTTCACTATTTACTATATAATTTGCCTTATGAGAAAAATACCAAAAAATTTACCCAAAGTAAACATTTTCCCCAATTGTAAATAAGATTATTATTTTGTAAAATAAAACATATGAAAGTGAAAAAAGCTAGATTAAAATATTGTTCTCAATCAAAAGGTGATAAATTAGTCTTTTTAAGAATATTAGAGCATTTATGCTTAAAATTGGATTCATTCTCATTTTAAGCGTTTAAAATTTATTGGATAACTGTAATGAAATTTAAAAATAATGTATAATAATATTTTAATTAGTTCTATTCATTCCCACCAATACATCATCCAGATATTAACTACCATTTAAAATAATATATTTTTTTTTTGGTATGACTCATCCTTATGTGCAACATGAGATTTTTGGAGAAACCTATTCTTGGGTGTCTGGTACACCATCGAAAATAGAATCTCCATTAAAGTAAATTTAATATTAAATTCACAAATATTAATAAATATGATATTTTCATATTCTTTATTTACCTGGGATGTTACATCCTTCTTCCATTTTGGAAATTTCACCCTAACGATTTTAAAATTGGGCACAACAACATCATTGAAAGTCCCATATCAGAAAAAGAGTCAATAAAACACTAAAGACCCAGCCTTGAAATGTTACATAATCTTGAATTAAATGAATAATTAAAATTGAATAGTTTTTTGGGATTAGAGTTTAAGTGAATTATTCCATAACTATTAAATTAAATCAAAAAAATTACAAAGTAGACAATTCTACTCAGTATTCATTTTTTCATAAAATAAAAACTCTTGAAAACAGAGTCATGTCTAGTTCAATGTTTTAGATAGAATGAATTTTCCTTGATCCCAACCTTGAACCTATTTATCATTAAGTCCTATGAAAAAAAAATTCAAAACCTTTGATGATCATAAAAATCCTAGTAAGAGTTATAAGATAAATAAAGATAACATTAGTCCATAAATACATAACAAGAAAAAGATTATACGTCATGAAATTATATGATTAATGAATAATTGATAGAAATTATAAATCATTGGGGTTACTTGTGGCATAAATATCATACTAAAATTGTAGATGTCATAGCTACGTAGGTAGTTATTTTGAAATACACATCATAGTATATTCCATAAATCTCTTAGTAGAAACATTCATATTTACCTCTGTCACATTACCCAATGCATTGGAGAGCTATCTCGGGCTTACCCACCATAGGTTTCTCAAGGAACCACCTGTATATGTAAACTCTTCCCAAAAAAAATTACATAATCATAACACATAACTCAAACATAAAGGAAATATAACATTTCCACATTCCAATCACAAAATATCAAATCAAGATATTGAAATAAACAATGTTTTATCAGATCATTTTCAAAAACATTTAAAAATTTTAATAAAGATATTTTTTAATCAATGTGTCACATACAACATTGATTCTTTTAAATGAATTATCATTTTAAAACATTAATTTACATATAAATAAATCCTAAAACCCATTTTCAAAATATAGAAATTAATTAGAAATATGTAGAAGAATAAATCATTAAAACATTTAAATAGATATTTTAGTTTTTAACAAAATTTGATATCCTTGAATACAAATAATTGAGGAATAAAATATAATAATAACATTTTAATATAATGAGAATTAAGGGATTCATGATATAATATTCTAAAGGATAGTACATAGACCATATAAGAGTGAATTGGTCTGTAACAACAATGAAGTCTCAATGGAATTTAAATTTCGATGAAATCCCTTATAAAAACTCCATCCATATATAAATAATATGTAAATTACTTAATAATGTGTTATAAATATAAATAAAATCAATATGATTGGATATTCAGTGTAAATCAATCAGAGTACATTCACACGTGTTCTTTATAATACAAAACCAATGACTTGGATGTTTAACTCAATGAATCGAAATTGAGTTAAAATTACTCATATCAAGTTCATATCGATGAATTGAGAATTTATCAATGGAGTGATTATGTGTTTCAAAAGTATTTACACAAAAAGGGGAGTGTAAATTACTACATAAATAAATAAATAGTGATTCCAAACATATTCATATCACGACATAATTAAGAATTATAATATTCACCCAAGGAACGAAAATTTGGTTAAAAAGATCCCTTAGCGATTTGGTAACATACAAAACATAAACCACATGAAATAAGGACCATAAAATAAATATTTAAATACCCATATGTTAAATTATATCAAAAAAATACAACCATGGTGAGTAGAATCACCACACAAAATGAAATAGTGGAAAATATAGCATGAATCTCACGGGAATAAAAAGTGAGATGAAACCCCCTTACCACAATGTAATCAATCGAGTCATGTGATCAAAAGATAATAACTACCAAATTAATCATAGAATTCCAAGAATATAAATATAATCATGATAATATATATCAAATGGTAGTATTTAATACACTACATGCAATAAATAAGTGGTGAACAATGGAAATCTCACGGAATTTAATGTGAGACAAGAAACTATTTACCTCATGTCCGACGTGACTGGATCATTCTTTAATCTCATGAATAATAAACTAATGTTAATTTATAATTGATTCAGTAAATTTTTTATTCTGATTATACTATTTATATAAATTATTATCTAGCTATAACAATTAGTTAATTATTTGAGTTCATATCAGACATTTTGTCAATGTTCGGAACTTGAGTTAAAATTGAATGTGTTATAATTATAAATTGTCCATGTGGTTAAAATAGAATTATCTACAAAATGATATTAATGATTTAGATATCATATATATTATATATATGTATTTATAATAGTACATAAAAATTGGAGATAAGAAATTAGATACACCGTTCATGGAGACGGTAAGTCGTACGTACACATGAATGCTACTTTCATTTCTATTTAGTATTTAATTAAATGAAAACATAATGATACAAGGGCATATTATAATTATTGTATAATATTATATATAATTTCATTAACTCCATCCCTTATACATATCTTTTATGGAAGGAACGATTCATATCACATTGAGGGGGCAGTAGTCTGCACATCCTCAAATTAAATTAACTTATTTACCCACTTTGGATAACCATAAAGGTATTATATAAATTAAATATAAAGAAAAATATAATAAATATAATATATATCAAATATAAATAAATATAAATCATAATGGCCACCATAAGAGGTGGTAGGATAATATTGAACAATCATCGTTTCGTGAGACGTTAGTTTGTCGTTTACAGAAATAGTATGTTCTATACCAATCAGTTGGATGTGTGTGTAAGTGTAGTTCAAATACATCCCATAAAAATAACCCAGTATATTTATAATACTTGTTTTTTTAAATAAATTAGAAAAAGTGTTTAGGGGGTTGGAGAAGGAAAATAAAACAAAATAACTTAAGAGAAGGAGTGCCTTTAAATAAGGTATCTCTGTTTGGGTTGAACCGAAAGCATTACTTGTATTGCCTTATGCCTATGGGGAGGCCTCTAAGAGGAGGATTGGGATTTAGGGAGATTAATTGGGAAGAGGCTGGATGTGCTAAGTGGTGTGAGAATTGTGAGGAAGGAGTTACAAGTGATGTATTCTTATAAGGGGGAGGAGGGGATTTTTAAGAATGTTTAAAATATTATTTTATTATATAATGATATTCGATTTGTAAATTCCAGAAACTTATTAAAGATAAAGATAAGTTGACTCATGTTAAAATTAAAATCATCCAATATGAAATGGACATGTTTTGGATATTGTTTTAATCATTATAATCTTATTTATTTAAATCAGTCAATAATGAGGTAACATTGCCTCATTATTGTGTCAGAAATATTTTTATTTATTTGATGTCAACAAATTGTTAAAAAATACTGAGGTAGGAAATATTTTTATTTTTGAAATTAATATTTATTGTTTAATAGATAACTTATATTACCCGGTGTATGAATTGATTTACTAAAATATATATGTTTACATTATTTTTGTCTTTACATTAAATTATTTAATATAAAGTGTCATTATCAATCTCAAGTGGGTCAATGTGGTCCCAAAAAGCACACAAAGATGTGTATGGTCATAAATGTATCAACCAATAGGATTAATTCATATGTTAGTTCAATTTAATATTATTATAATAATTTTTTTATCCTTATTTTCCAGATTTACCCTTTAACCATGGTAAATAAAATTTTTTCTGAAGTAATTTTTCATAATGCCTAAAAATAAAAGATAACAATTTAAACATTTAGGACCTCCAAATTACAAATATTTAATCCATTTTTCCAAATTAAAAACACATTAATGGAAGAAATTAATTTAATATTAATTCCCGCAGTAAAAAAAATCGGGGCTTTAAGAAATAATAACTATCAAAATACTGACACTTATTCACGTCCAATTTCAAAGTGAAATTACCTACAATGACCAACATTGGATTAGATGGTAAAAATATAATAAAATTACACTTTAAAACTATTTCATAAAATAATATATCCATATAAATATTTTAAATTAAACAGACATTATGAATTAAATTACCGTATTTTTCATTATTCCTAAAAAAATGAACTTTATCAGAAAAATATCAAACTTTTATCCAAAATAAATATTGGAGTCCTGATTCTAACGATGAATATTATATTGTGAAATATAACATATAAAACTGACCAAAAGTTCATTTAAAGAATGTTTTCCATCAAAAGGTGGTACATCTTCCTTTTAATGAATATTAGAGTATTTATGCTAAAAAACTAATTTTTTCATATATTTAAGCCTCTAAAATTAATTGGATAAATGTAAAAAAAGTTAAGAAACATATTAAATCATAATACAATTAGATTTTATCATTCCCATCAATACAACAACAATGTTTAAACTACTATTTAAAATAATAATATTATATTAATATTTTTTCAGAATAACTCAACGTTGTATGAAATTTAAGTTTTCAGTGAAACATATTGATGGGTATTAGGTATATCATAAAACAAAGAATCGAATTTAAGGTAAAATTAATAATTAATATAAAAAAATTAATAAATATAGAAATATTTATATTCTTTATTTACCTAGGATGTTACATCCTTCCCCCCTTTTGGGAATTGCATCCACATAATATTAAAATGGGGTCTGGAAACATCATTGAATGTTCCACATTAGAAAAATATTCATAAAAAATAACACATTAAAAGAAAGAATGTGAAATACCAAGGACCCCTAAGATAGCCCATACTAGGATTCCTTGTAGGAAAACATGGATATGGAAGAGAAAAAACCATCAATGTTTGAAGGAGAGTGGTAGATAACATGATTTGGAAAATGTTAACCACTATAAAATCACTAAAATGGGATGGGTTAATTTGTATTTGATTCCATAGTAAGAATAGTTAATAGAAACTGTTTTTGTTTTATATATGTATTCATAAACTTGATGAATTTATTTATGAGCTTACCTAAAAACATAAGGAAAAAATACTTACTTGTCATGTTGATTTTAATACTTTAATAAATTTCTACCACAACTCAAATGTATTCAAACTCACAGGGTCATAATTATTGAGCTAGAATCAACATTTAGATTATTAGATAATTAAAAAAATATGAATTGTATATTTCCCATGTCATTAGACATCAACCGAAACCAAAAATTCTAGTACAAGAGTAGATAATTCCCAAATGGAATATACATTACAAAAAGAAATACTACTCTTAAGTCCCAATATTCGACAAACAGTACTCAATGTTCGACAAAGACCATTCAAAAAATAAAGCTCCTTAAAATTCATCAAAGTTACCCAAACTATGATTGTAACCCAAAATATAGAAGGATTTAATCACATTGTCTTCAACAGTAAATCTTAACATTATATCCATAAAAATCGATTACACTAAAAATTTCATACTGAAGTCTAATTAACCAAAAAACATATTCTCTATGATATATTAATCATTTCCTTAAATAAATCAAATCAACATATGTCCACAATAAATATATAGATTCATAAAAAAATAATATTTCATACATTACTCCAAATATTAAATCCAACAGTCTTTTATTTTCATTAAGCATATAGTGTTCCCAAAAGAGAGAATGTCTTCTAAAATAACCATTATTACATAATCCCCAAATCATTTTCCAATACTATGGTTGTTCATTTGATAAAAAATATGATCCAAAATAAATATATTCATGATCCATAAATTCATTTAACATAAAATAATATTTCATACTAACCAAAGAATTGAGGTAGGAAAGTGGTAGGTGATGAGCCATTGTCGCACTTCAGTTGTTGGTTCAATGGTTGTGGCATTTCCGGACGTGATGGGTTGCCACCCTTCTTATAGGTTTCCCTTTTTATAAAACTCAAAAATATCCCTTACATGTTTTAACCTCAAATGTTTTCTTATACCTTTCATTTTCTTCTGAATACATTAGGACCTCAACATCTTATATATTGTCTTTTTTCACGTCTATAAGATAAATTGAAACTATTCCAAATATAAAGAACAACATACCTAGATCACGGATTCCATATAGTTTAATCATCATCGTGTTCATGTTGGTAGATGGTCCATGCTTTCAAACAATGATTTAAAGATCCTTCAAAATAATTTTCTTCCTTCATCAAAATACACCTTGTAAACATGGGTGATATGGGTGTTCGTAGAAATATAGTTTCAGAATATAATCATTTATGACATATAATTTCAAAACATTTGATAAAACTTGATTTTTATAAAACATTCAGACCGAGTTTGAGTTAAAAATTTCAATCAATGGCCATTCTAAAATACCACAAGTATGTACTGAGAGACTATAATGAAAAAGAAAATAAGACTAGGTTGTGCAACCGTATCCTTCTTCAGCAACTTTTTCAAAATCATAATATGCTTCAAAATCCTACGATAATGTAAAATATTAAGAAATTCCGTGAACATATTTACCTTTAATGTAAATATGATAATATTAAAAAAATAATATTTGATTAAATGCAACCCACGATACACGATAATATTGAAGTATAGTGGCAGTTTTTGATATCCTGAAAAACTACATGCAAGTGAGTTGTATGCTAGAAAATGTTTCACAATAATCGGAACAAGACTTGGAAATAATTATTTCAACCATGTAATCAGGAAAAGATATGAATGTTGTTTGACAACCTCTTCCTCCCATTTGTAACCGACATTCCGTGATCCGAAAATTTTATAAAACAAGGATTTAACTGAAATAATATATATATAGGAACAAACCATGTGTTTATCTAAAACTCCTAATCCTTAATGTTGTCTAAACCGACCTCTGATACCAACTATAAAAACCTAGCCTTAAAACAATACATAATATTGAATTAAATGAATAATTAAAATTGAGGAACTTTTTAGGGTTGGAGTTTTAGAAAATTAGGCCATAAAAATTACATTACATCTGAAAAATTACAAAGTAGTCAAATCTACTCAGTTTCAATTTTTTCATAAAATAAAAACCCTTGAGAAATAGAGTCATGTCTAGTTACATGTTTTTTATAGAATGACTTTTACATGATCCCATCCTTGACCTTATTCATCATTATGTCCTATGAAAAAAATATCAAAAAATGGGATGAGCATAGAAATCTCATTATTATTTATAAGATAAAATAAATATAACATTAGTGCATAAATACAAACCAATCATAAGCTCATACCTCTTTAAATCGTAAGATATATGAATAACACATAGAAATCATAAATCCTAAAGGTAATATATTGAATACATTTCTTTAATAAATTATAGATATCATAACTATGAATGGAGTTACATTGGAATACCCATCATAGTAAATTCCCTAAATCCATTTGTAGAAACATTGATGTTTACCTCCGTCAAGTTACCCAATGCATTGGTGAGAAATCTCGGGCTCACCCACCCAAGGTTTACCACATAACCAACTGTATACCTAATAAATTACCAATAACCATAACATAGTCATACCACATAATAAAATCAGAATAGAAAGATAAAATTTCCACATTCAAATCACAATATATCAAATCAAGATATTGAAATAATCAATGCATTATCAAACAATTTTCAAAACCATTTAAAACATTTAATAAAGAGATTTTTTAATCAAAGTTCCCCATAATACTTTGAAACTATTAAATGAATAATATTTTGAAAAAATTAATGTCCATATAAATAAATCCAAAATACCATTTTGAATGTATGGACATTTATGAGAAATATTTATAAGAATAAATATTTAAAACGTTTTAAATTATATTTTAGTTAAAGTGTTTTTAAAAAATTAAGAGATTATTGAATACATATAATTTAGGAATACCATTTAATTATAAAATTATAATATCATAAAAATAAAGGTATTCATGATATAATATTCCAAAGTATAGTATATACACCATATAAGAGTGAATTAGTGCATAAAAACAATGAAGTCTCAATGAAAAGTATATTGAGACGAAATCCCTTATAAAAACTGTACCCATAGATTAAGGTTAAATAAATTACATAATAATGTGTGAAAAATATAAATACACTCAATATGATTTTATATTACATGTAAATTTATCTTAGGACATTCACACATGTTCTTTTTATAAAAAAACCAATGACTTGGATATTTAACTCAATGAATGGAAATTGAGTTAAAATTACTCTTATCATGTTCATATTGATGACTTGAGAATTTATCTATTGAGTAATTTTAGCATGACATAATTAAGAATTACAAGATTCACCAAATGAATGGAAATTGGGTTAAAATATTCCCTTACCTATTTGGTAACATACAAAACATACACCACATAATATAAGGATCATAAAATGATGATTTAAATACCCATATATTAAATTATATTACACAAATAGTAAAATCATTGGTAGTACATACACCACACAAAAGGAAATAGTGGCAAATATATCATGAATCTCACGGGAATAAAAAGTGAGATGTGTCCCCCTTACCACGTTGTAATCAATCGAGTCGTATGACCAAAAGTTAATAACCACAAAATGAATCATGGAATACCATGAATATAAAAATAATCATAATTAAATATACCAGTTGACTGTTAAAAATACACCACAGACAAGAAATAAGTTGTGAACAACAAAAATCTCACGGAATTAATAGTTAGATAAGAAGCCCCTTACGTGGTGTACGACTTGACTACATCATTATTTAATCTCCTAAATAATAAACTAAAGGTAATTTATACATGATTAAAAACATTTTTCGATTATATTATTCCTTTTATATAAATTATTACCTCACTATAAAAATTATTTAATTATTTGAGTTCATATAAGACATTTTTTCGACGTTCATAACATGAGTTAAAAATGAACTTGTTGTAATTATAAATTGTACATGTGGTCGAAATTAAATTATCTCCAGAATTATATTCATTATTTAGATTTCATATATATCATATAAATATAGTATATATTTGTATATGTATTTATTATTGTACATAACATTTGAAGATAAGAAATGAGATGCACGGTTCATGGAGGCCGTTAATCGTACGTACGGATGAACACTACATTCATTTATATTTCTTAATTAATTGAATGAAAACATAATGATACATAATTATATTATACTTACAGTCTAATATAATATATAATTTCATTAACCCCATCATTATATGTTCTACATATGGCATTAACGAGTTATATCTCGTTGAGGGGGAGCTAGTCCACACTTCTCAAATGAAATTTTCTTATATACCTATTATAGAAAACTATAAATTTATCAAATAAATGAAAAATATAGAAGTATATAAAAAATATAAATATAATACATAACACATTTAAATACATTTCCATTTTAACAGTCACCGTAAGATGTGGTAGGAGAATATTGAGAAATCATCGTTTTGGGAGGCGTTAGTTTGTCATCCAAAGAAATAGTGTGTTCTTTAGCCGTTAGATGGAGGACTGTGTATGTGCAGTTCAAATAATTCACATTAAAACAAAATATAATACTAAGGATTCTATTTTTGTTATAAAATAATGGAATAAAAATATCTTATCAGGTTGGATAAGGAAAATAATCCAAAAGAACTTAAGAGATTATATTACATTTAAATCGGGTATCTCCCTTTTGTTTGAACCAAAAGTTTTACTTTAATTGCCTTATTCTTATGGGAATGCCTCTAAGAGGAGGATTGGGATGTAGGGAGATAAATTTGGAAGAGTTTGGTCGAGCCAATGGGCTTGAGAAGTGTGAGGAATGGGTAAGAAGTAATGGATTTTTATAAGGGGAGGAGGGGCTCATTAGGAATGTTTAAAGATATTATTTTATAATATAATGATTTTCGGTTTCTAAAGGCACAAAAAATATTAAATTAGATGATAAGATGACTAATATTCGATATAAAATCATACAATAAAAATTGGACAGGTTTTAGATATTTAATAATCTTTATAATTTTATTTATTTAAATCATTTATTAATAAGATAAACACTACATCATTATTATTCAACAAATAATTTTATTTATATTATGTCTAAAATTTATATAAAAATATCATGATTTAGGAAATATTTTTATATTTAAAATGAATATTTGTGGTCTAATAGAGAACTTATATCACCGTATCGAGGAATTGATTTACTATAATATATATTTTTAACTCATCTTTGTATTTAAATTAATAAATATATTGTTTCATTATAACTTTCATGTGGATCCATGGGGTCCCAAAATTGACCCATGAATTCCTATCTTAATGAAATTATAATCCAATAAGATTAGGACCCATGTTTGGGTAATTTAATATTTTTATCATAATAAGTTTTTAACCATTTTTACTAGATTTAACCTTTAACCATGGTAAATAAAATTTTTACTAATGTAAATATTCATGATGTCTAAAAATAAAAGAAACCTATTTACCCAATTTTGACCTCATGAATAATAATATTGAATCTATTTTTCCAAATTAAAAACACAAAAGTGGTATAAATTAATTTAAAATTAATTCTTGTTGTCGAAACAATAAGCTTTTTTTTAAGAAAGAATAACTATCAGAAGATTGACACTTATTTATATCCTATTTCAATGTGAAATTACATTAAATGACCAAAATTTGATTAAATGGTAAAAATATAATCCAACTAAACATTAAAACAATTTAAAATTATAATCAAACCATATATATAAATTATATTAAATGGTGGTTATGAATTAAAATACCGTATTTTTCACTAGTAAAATAAATGATATTTATCTAAAAAAATTAAAATGTAGTCTAAAGAATTATTTGATATCCCGATTCTAATGAAGGATATTATTTTGTAAAATATAACATATAAATGTGACCAAAACATGATTTAAGGAGTGTTTTCTATCAAAAGGCTGTAAATCTACCTTTTAATGAATATTAGAATATTTATGCATAAAATCAGATTAATTCTTTTTTTAAGCCTCTAAAATTAATTAGATGAATGTAAAAACATTTGAGAAACAAATTAAACCAAAATATGGGTATTTTTTTATTCCCTCCAATAAAATTTCTATGCATTACCTACAATTTAAAATAATATTATTATATTAATATTTTTTCAATATAACTCTACGTTGTGTGAAACGTAAGTTTTCAAGGAAACTTGTTGTTGCGTATTAGGCATGTCATTTAACATAGAATCCCCAATAAGGTAAAAATAATATTTAATTCAAATTTTTTAATAAATATAGAGCAAATATATATTCTCTATTTACCTGGGATGTTACAAAAACCATCACTTAAAAAAAATTAAATTGAAGTACAAAGGTCACCCACGATAACCCATAAATGAATTACCTGTTGAAAAACATGTATACGGAGGAAAGATTTAGTGTCATGTTCTGATTGAGAGTGATAGAAAACAATATTAAGAGAAAGTTATCCCCAAGAAATCACAAAATTTTCATCGGGTAAACGGTCATTGATTCCACAGTAGGAAAAGTAAACGGATAATGTTTTTTTGTTTTAAGTTCCATTTTGTAAAGTTGGAGAATTTATTTATGATATTGGCTATGAAAATAAGTAAATATACTTAATTTTATAGTCGTGCTTCATCCATTAATATGTTTCTACCAAAAACTAACATTTTCTCCAAAAGATGAGAATTCAATATGACTTCGTCACACATGAATTGATAGAATCAACTTCTATAGAATCACATAATCAACAAAAGTTGAACTATATATTCCTCTTGTCTAAAGACAAAAACCAAAACAAAATGGTTAGTATGAGATCAGATAATCCCGAAAAAAGATTGTCCATTATAAAACAAAATTCTACTCTTAATCTCCAAATTTCTACAAATAGTACTCAAAGATCAAAAAAGACAATTCTATACACAATTGTCCTTAAGATTATTCAATATAATCCAGACTATGATTGGAACCCAAAACTAATAAGAATTTAATCACATATTCTCATATTATAAATCTTCACATTTATCTTCATAGAGCATCGACTTCTCTTAATGTCGCATACTAAATAGTAATTAACCTAATCATGTATTCTCTAAGATAGGTAAATCATTTCCATAAATAACCCAAATCTCTATATGTCCAAGAAAAACATAGATTCTTCGAAAATGGAATTTCAACCATTACTCCACAAATGTGATACCATAATATTCTATTTGCCATAAGCATATAATGTTCCCCAAAAGTTAGGATGTCTTCTAAAATAACTATTATCATTTAATCACCAAATCATATTCCTATACTAAGGATATCCATTTGGAAAAATCATAAGTTCCAAAAACATACTTATTCGTTATACCTAAAATAATTTAACTAAAAATAAAAATTCATAAAAACCAAGAAATTCACGTAGACCAGTGGTAGGTGATTCTCCCTTTTCACCAATCAGTAGGGGATTTGATTCTTGCGGCCTTGCCGGATGGGATATGTTTTCAACTATCTTGCATGTTATCCCTTTTTTTTAAGTTAAAATATTACCCTAACATGATTTAACCTCAATGGTTGTCTTATACCTCTCATTTTCATCCCAACTAATAAATACCTCACTATTGAAATTCATGACGTCTTATATATATTGACATTTTTAACTTCCATAAAATTACACTTTTAACAAATAAATGGAATCGTACCTTGGTCATGATGTCCATGTGGTTTCATCATCACCCTGTTCGCATAGGTATAAGTTTGATGCATTGCAACAATGATTTAGAGATCTATCAAAATCATATCCTTCCTTTATACAAATACACTTTGTACAACTTGGTACATATGGCTGTTTTCCTAAAAATACTTTTGGAAAATAATCATGTAAGATATATAATTTCAAGACATCTTTTATAAGATGAGTTTTACAAATAATTTGGACGGACCTTGACTTGAATCTATCAATAAATAATAATTTTAAAATACCATATGTATGTGCCGAGAGACTATATTGTAAAAAAATATAAATAGGTTTCTCTAGGGTCTCATTCTTCTACTCCTTTTCAAAATTGTAATAAGATTCAAAATCTTCTGATAAGGTAAAATATTTCAAAATTCCTTGATAATATTTACCTTTCTTATAAATATGAGAATATTGAATAAATATGATTTTATTAAATACAAACCATTATCCTTGATGGTATAAATGTATAGTGGAGGTGTATTATATCTGAAACAATTAATTTCAACTGAGTTGTATCATAGAAAGTTTTCTAGAATCATTTGGACATGTCTTTAAAATAATTATTCCAAGAAAGTCATCAAGAAGAGATAAGAATCTAGTTTGAGATCCTCCTCCTTCCATTTGTATTAGACATACCTTGATCTAAAAAATTTACAAAATAAGGATTTAACATAAGGAGTAGACATATAAACTAACCATGTTTTTAATAAAAAATTATAATCCCTGATGTTGTCTAAACTGACCACGGATACCAACTATAAGGACCTGAAATTAAACAATACATAATCACGAATTAAGTTAATAATTCATAGTGATGATCTTTTCAGGTTTATAGGTTTAGAAAAATAGTTCGTAACTATTATATTATTTTGCAAAATTTACATCGTAGACACTTCTACTCTATCCAATTTTTTTCACAATAATAAAACTCCTTAAATAGAACAAGATTTCTTTTCTTGATGTAAATATTCTTGAATTCTTCATTCCTCTTACAATTCCTTATACCCTGCGAAATACATTTCAAAACATGGGATGGGCATAAAAAGCTCTATAAGGTTTATAAAACACGGAAAGAAAACATTAGTTTATTAATACAAACAAATCCTTGACATCATACAATTCAATAATAAAACATAACATCTTTAAAATACCCCCATGAAATCATTAGATTTATGAATATCACCTAGAAATAATAAATCATAATTGTATCTTATGGAATCCATAATGTACATACACTGTACCTTTCACAGCTACATAGGGAGTTACGTTTGGAATACACATCACGGTATATTCCTTAAATCTCTTATTAGAAACATTCACATTTACCTCTATCATGTTACCCAATTCATTGGAGAGCTATCACAGGTTAACCCACTCTATGTTTATCATGGAACCACCTGTATGCATAAACAATTCCCTATAACCATAACATAATAATAACACATGAACTTGAATAAGAGAAATGTAACATTTATGAAGTATAATCACAATATAAAATTTCAAATATATTGACCTAATAAATCCATTTTTGAAACTATTTTCAATACCAGAATACATAAAAATATTATATGGTATTTATTTTCCTTTTAAAAACATTAAGACATATTATGGAAAACAAATATCAAAAAATGCTCGAGGCGGTGGAAATGATGTTGTCACCGCATACATTAAAAAGAAACATTCTTTTTATCATTTAGTAAAATTCTATCTAGAAGAAATATTCCCCTGGAATAAAATTAAAATCAAAAGGTGATTATACAATATATAAATGAAAGTCACGTATAAATTAAAATATTCCTCAATGAAAGTAGATTTAAACAATGTCCCTTACAGAGATCATATACTTACATTAAAGAGACATTAATGGAATAATTATGTGGGACATAAAGAACTAAACCTAATATTACCAAAAATTATGTTTAAAACAGTCAGAGTTCATTCACTCATATTCATAGAACCACATCATCATGAAGTATAAGTTTAACTCAAGGAATGAAAATTGGTTTCAGAAGTTCCCTAACCTCATGTCTGAATTGACTTCCTCATTCTTTAATCTCGGGAATAATAAAATAATGATAACCTTTTCTCCCTTTAGAATATTTTCCATGTTTATTATTTATTTTATATTACTTATTACAACATTCTAAACAAGACAAAATAATTTATTTCAATAACATTCATTTTGTAGATATTTGTTACATGAGTCAAAAAAGAATTTCTTATAATTACATGTTGATTAAGTTTTCAAAATTATATTATATCTCGAATGATATTAATTGTTTGGATATAATATATAAAATATATATCCATTATATATATGTATTAATAACAGTAAATAACATTTGGAGATAATAAATAAAATGAATTATTCATGGAGAGGGTAATCCCTACATATGAATGAATGCTAATTTCATATATAATTTGTATTTAATAGAATAAGAAATTGATTTTACATAGGTATACTATAATTCTAGTATAATATCATTTAAAATTTCATTAACACCATCCTTTATATGTTCAATGTATGGCATGAATGAGTCATATCACTTTGAGGGGGCAGTAATCCACTCCTCCCCGAAAAAAATATCAATTTACCCATAAAGGTATTATTTAAAAGAAAAATACACAAGCATTGAGAATATATAAAAATAATATATATCTCATATAAATATAGTTCCATAATAATGGACACCATGACAGGGGTGGGAGATAATTAAAAAATAATTGTTTCGTGAGGAAATAGTTTGTCGTCCACATAAAGAGTGTGTTCGCATCCATTAGATTGAGTTATATGGATGTGTAGCTAAAATATTCCACATAAAAACATTCTAGTATATTTTAGATACAGTTTTTTAAAACAATTCAATAAATAGAGTTTAAGGGGTAGGAAAAGGAAAATAAAAGAAATGAACTTGAGAGAAGATGTTACCTTTAAATAAGGTAACTCAATTTGGTTTGAACGAAATTGATTTATTGAATTTACTTCATCGAAAAGTATGTAATATTGGAGGAAGAGAGGAATTTGGGATATTATTGGATTAGTGGTTGGATGAACCAAGGGGCTTACGAGGTGTGAGTGAAGGGTTAGAGTTGGTGTCTTTTATAAGAGGGAGGAATGTCTCTTTAGTAATGCTTGAATATTTTATTTTATTATAAAGAAATTACTATCAAAATTCCCAAAACATGATTAATTAAAATATAAGGTTCATATAAGTCTAAATAAAATCATCGAATAATAATTGGATTTGTTTTGAATATTTTCTAATCTATATCTTTTTTATTTAACCCTTTGTTAACATATTTATGTTTTACCATGTCCTCTTAAATATTCATACTCTGTGGTTAATATATATTTACTATAAAATCCAAAGGGACCCAAAATTGATCATTAATGATAGTTTTACCATCATATATCTCTGTTTCTAGAATCTTATAATTTTAGGATTATATTACCATTTAATAAATTATTATGTTTTTTAAAAACTCTTTTTTGTTAATTTATATACTCTTTATATCACGACATATGAAAAAACAATAACAACATTATTATTTCTAAAAACCTACATTAATTCAAAGATAAAAAGTCATTATTATCCCCAAAATTCATGTACGGTATAAAAGATTCAAAATTAATTTATTTTAATATTTATAATATCAATTATTTGAATCCTTTATTAATGAATAATTTAGTACAATACTATTGTGTCCTAATTAATTTTATTTATTTAATGTATAAAAATTATAAATAAAATACCATGATGTAGAAAATTTGATTATATGTATAATTAATATTTATTTTCAAAGTTATCAATTATATAACTCCATATGAAAAACTTTTACTCAAAGATATATGTTTATGTTATTTTTGTATTTAATTTAAATTAATTAATATATAGTGTCATTACCACTACCAAGTGGCTATATGTTGTCTCAAAATGGACCCATGGTTTTCCATTGTTGTAATTTATCATATAAAAGGGTTAGGACAAGTATAAGGGTAATTTAATGTTATTATAATATTATTTTTCACCCTTATTTACCATATTTACCCATTAACCATGATAAATAAAATATTTACTGAAATAAATATTAATAATGTATAAAAATAAATGATATATATTTACATAATTTGAACATCATGATTCCAAATATTTAATCCATTTTTCCAAATTCAGAACACATAAGTTGTAGAAATATATTTAAAATTAATTCCCCTGTCAAAAATAAAAAACGAGTTTTTAATAAATAATACATATCAAATGATTGAACTATTTAATGTCTATATTTATTAGTGAAATTAAATATAATGAACAAAACTGGATTAAATAGTAAAAATATATTCCAATATCACTTTAAAACTAATTTAAATAACAATCTAAATACATAAATAAATTAGATGAAAATTTGGTTTTGATTTGAAATGCGGTATTTTCACTGTTCCTTAAAAATTATCATTTTCAAAAAAATAAAACAAAATTAAAAAAATTAAATTTGAGTGTCCCAATTCAATATAATAATTTTATTTTTCCAACTAGACCATATAAAAGTGAAAAACTACATTTAAAAATTTTTCACCATCAAAAAGCTATAAATTGGCCTTTTAAAGAATAATAGTGTATTTATGCATAAACATTGTTTCATTTGTATTTTAAGCCACTAAAATTTATTATATAAATGTAATGAAATTTAAAAAACATGTATAATAATATTTTAGTTAATTATCTTCATTCACACCAACACAATGAATGAGCATTAACTACCATTTAAATTAATATAATATTATTATTTTTCTGTATGACTTAGCCTTATGTGAAACATGAGAATTTCAGAGAAACCCATTGTTTCATGTCTAGTTTTCCATCAAACATAGAATCACATTTCAAATAAATAAAATATTTAATTCACAAATATTAATAAATATTAAAATTTCATATTTGTTATTTTTGTGGGTTGTTACATTTTACCTGGGTTTCCTATAATGTGTTCCATGTTTCTATGCCTTGAATTTCATACAATAGAGTTTGATTGGTAATATTAATTTAATGTGTTATTCTTTTGAATTTTATCTATGTAGTAGTTATAGACAACTTGTTCTTCTTTGTTATAATATGAATGTTGTTTTTTCAATAGAATGTGAGGGCCTTGGACCAGAAAAAATGTGGGGTTTCCATGTTTATTATAGAGGATCATGAGATCCTTGGTGTTGACTTTGACCCAGGGGTATTTACATTGAGTGCTACCTATGAGGTCATTTATAATAATTTAGTTTATGTTGATCCATGGAGGTATTGAACATTAGAGTGATCTAGGGGTCATTAATATGTTATTAATCCCATATTGATCTAGGGGAATTGACCATGAGAGATTCCTAGAATGTCATTTTAAAATGATTAGTGTTATGCTAAACCAAAGGGGTTAGTCTGTGAAAGCATTCCCATAGGGGTTTTATGATTGTTAGAAAAAATTTGATGACTTTTTCAAGGAAAAGAACAAGCTTATACTCGGTCATAGTTGATTTTTATATGGTATTTTGAGACATATGTTTTTCTATATCATAGGGAATGGGATGTATAGGCTAGATCCCATAATTTCATTATTCAAAGGATTTAATTATTTACAAATTTAAATGAATGTAATTGAAAACAACAGGATTTTTTACATTTGAGTACTTCATAGTTTGTTGCATCATTATATACATTACCTAATATATATATTCAATTATAGTTAATCACATTTCATTTTTTGGTTGCATACTCGGATTCGTCTCAAAACCTATTTGGGTCATGCTTTTAGACCCAAAACTATTATATGGCTCCAGGTATATATAAGGTAAAGAACCCTTTATAATAAGGTGTTTGATTTTTGTTGGAGCGGGAGAGAATGGTACATGGATAAGTCTTCTGATGATGTTAGAGATTAATGATTTTTTGTACATTTTTTTAGTATTGTATTTCCATAATTTTGACTTGTTTTGATGTTTTCCTAGACACATGTGACACATATTATCTACATTTCTCTGGTTATTATATTATTATTAGTCTTCTATTGTTCTCTTTTGTTATACGGTAATAATGCCTCTGCTTTGGATTACTATTTATTATTCTACATTGTATACTATTATAATTAGGAAATGGTTTCCCCATTTTCATACATTGTCCCTCAATGCTAGTCTGTAGACTCTGGAATTTATGGAAATGAGATTGAGTTCATGTGACATAATGTGTACGGGTCATCCTTGTGAGGCACCGGGAACTTGGACATTGCTAAGTTGTATCAGAGGTGATTCTTTTCTGCTTTTTCAAAATATATGGATCATATAGATAAGGATAGGAAGTAATAGGTCGTTGGAAATAAGATGTGTTTGTGAGTACCTTACCTGTGTACAAGGAAAATCCGATTTACCTTGAATATTTCAATTTTTGGATTTTGAAATTCTTACAGGTGATATGATTTCTCCATTGGCTGGCACACTACTTTGTTATGTTATTATTGATGTAATGGTGGTTATAATTCTGAAGAAACTTAGTGAGATGAGGGTATACCATCACATGCATCATATAGGAAATTTCAAGAGACCACATATCATTCATTCTTTCCATGCCATTTAGTGTGAAATATCGATTACATGATGTGGTGATAGATGTGTTGTTAGATATGTATAATTTTTTGAACAATTCGGTATTTGAAATTAATTCTATTGTGATAGGGAATTTGAATATATAACATTTCATTTGTATGGCCACAATATTTTTTTCCTTTGTGGTTATGGCCTCTCATGGATCTCAATTGTATGAATCTTGTTTGATCATTAATTGATTTTTGTAAAGTTTTGATGTGGAAACGGATTCCAAACATTGATTCGTGGAGAGTATGCTATCCTAGGATTTAGAATATGGCCTTACATGGAATTTTTTTTATTTTTTATGTGATCCAGAGAAGTTTTAGAGTCCTACTATCTAGAAACCCAGGCAATATGGTGTGTGTTGTTATAAACACACACCATGTGTTCCTCTATTCTGGAGAGTCAAATTTTATTATGTAAATGTCGTGTACCATACGAACACACACTATAGTACTTGACCATGTGACTAAAAATGTGAGCAGAGACATGGTGTTGGGACTCTTTTGGTTGTACACACCGTGTTTCATTTATGCACATTTTGAAGATATCAACCGTGTATCCGGCCATGTAACCAACAACACTGGTGGAAGGGACTTAACTCGTATAGGTCGTGTGTTGTTACACTAGTAGAATTGTTTAGGTCTTCCCATGAATAATTACTTGGGAATGAGTTAAAATTCAATTACACAATAAGCCATAGGAGGAACACGTTGTGTTTATGGGTGATACATGACAAGTTTTGGATGATGTACATGACCATTTAAGGATTACAGGGAAGACGCTGTGTGGTAGTTATACACGCTGTGTAACCCAGTTTTGTTATACATGAATTCTTTCTTCTCCTGCCCCATTCTTTCAAATCTATCTTTTCATCCTTGATAATTTTTATCCAAGGTGTGCAGTTGACCCTATAGAGTCATGACTCTATGAAATCCTCTGGTTGTACGCCTAGTGGAGGGCGAAGAAGAGACACCAGAAATAGTAGATTAGGGACTACCTTCAAATCCTCCATTTGTTCCCATCTTCCCACCAACTATAATATTTGACATAGATGATGATTCATAGTTTAGTGAACACTTTATGAGGATGATGAAGACATTACCGGGAGTACCACATCCTTCCCCAAATATGGATGAGTTTATGCCAGTGTTCTAATAGCAGAATCCTCCCTCCATTTCAAGGAACAGTGTACTATAGGATACAGATTCATGTTTTGTTTCCATTATTTCTATCATTGAACATCTGGAGGTGCCTCCAGAGAGGAGGGTGAAGCTCATGAAATACATGTTAGGTTATTCCACTACGAGATGGTGGGATGTTATCCAATCAGTGGGACGTCATCAGGATATAGCTTGGGAGGAGTTTCTGTGGACATTATAAGACTAATTCTTCTCTAAGACAATGAGGTCCATTCAAGTCTGAGAGTTCATGCATTTGGAATAGGGTTCTCTTTTGGTGATGGATTACTAATCCTGTTTTACAGAGCTTCAGCACTTTTTACCTATTTAGGGAGGTTAAGTGTTATCGCTGGGTAAGATATTTGAGGATGATCTATGGTATGACATCTGATCATATGTGAATGTATTCATGCTATCTTTGGACATGGATATAGTGAACCAAGTGCGGATTACCGGGTAAAATCTAGGGGATTTGGGAGAAGTGATCCCTGGCGGTTCAGCATCGAGGGTGGGTACTCCTTCGACAGATTGTAGAATGAGCTGAATGGAGCCTTTACATAGTGATTCCACTATCAGGGATATTTCTACATGTAGCCTAGTGAGGTGCTTCTAGTGTGGGAAGGGTGGTAACAAAAGACCTCATTGTCCGATTGACCTAGGTGATTGTCATTCTTGTGGTAAGATGGGTCATATATTTCATTTTTTCCAGTTTTTCACACCTGTATTTGGTGAGATGGGATATGTTATGACTCCCTATTTTGGATTAGGACCACTAGTTTCTCCACATTCAGGGAACTGGATTACATTAGGATATTTTGGCTGAAGAGGTGTTCATGGTTGGGGTATCCAAACGATAGGTTTTCAACAACAGGAGGGTGGATTAGCTTAGGGTATCCATCCAGGGTCGTAGTTCTACGGTACTAGTCAGGAATTTATGATGGAGAAGTCCCATCAGGAGTAGGATCCTGGAGCTACTATAGTTAGATCTACGATTCTAGTTTCCTCAGTTTTAGCTTCTGCAATTTTTGATACTGGGTATTCCCATTGTTTTATATCTGTTGCTATTTTGAGGAGACATAGGCTCTGTATCTTTACATCTAATGATATTTTGATTCTATAGACTCCATTGAATATTTTCAAGGGTAGTGTATGTCAATGAATGGAGTGGCCTCTGGAGGTTGGTGGGGGTCACCTATATATTAGAGATGACTGGCATCAATTTCATGCTCATAAGGGTTTAGTTGGTCTCCGTTCAGGCCACTGTTGACTTCTATCACGTCTTGTTGACTTTCTCATCAGTTGTGGTTGTGAATTTTTCTACACAGGGGATAATGGGATGTCTTATAGGGCATTGAGTGACATGAGCATCACGTGTTGGGAGGAATTACATCCCATATTACTAATTTATATCTGTATGACTAGGGGTCTTCACAGATGGAATTTCCTCCAATGGTTGATCCTTTCAAATTTGTATTTCCAAAGGAATTTTCAGGTTTACCTCTAGATAGAGAGGTGTATTTCTCTATAATGATTTTTCTAGGAGTGAAACTGGTGTCTATAACTCAATATAGGGTTGTTATCCATTGTTACATGAGATAAAGAAGCGGTTAGAGGAGTTTCAAGAAAAGGGTTTCATCTGACACTGTACTTCTCCTTGTGGTTTGCCTGTACTTTCTATAAAAAAGGAAGATAGTAAGATCAAAAATTGTGTGTTTTATCAGAAGATGATCCAGTTGACTGTAACGAACCGATATCCCTTGTCGAAGATTGATGATCTCTTCGATCAGCTTATAGGAGCACGGGTGTCCTCGAAGATTGACTAGAGATCTGGTTATCATCTGTTGTGCATTTGACCTTCTGATATACCTCTTACATCCTTTCTAGCAGGTATGGTCTGTACAAGTATTTAATTATGTCTTTTGGTCTCACGAACATGCCGGTGGTTTTCTGGGAACTTATGAACCCTGTGGTCCATACTTACTTTGATTATTTTATTATAGTCTTCACGGATAGTATCTTGGTCTACTCACACACTCGATACGATGATGCCACCAATCTTGAGATCATATTGAGTGCACTAATACATCATCAATTATATGCTAGGATCTCAAAATGCCACTTTTCAGTTGACCAAATTCACTTCTTGGTTCATGTAATCTCAATGACAGGAGTATCAGTAGACCCATAGAATGTGAGATTAGTAATTTCTTAAGATCATTTAAAGAATGTTGTTGAGGTACTAAGATGTATGGGGCTTGATGGTTACTAAAGGAACATCATATAGGACTCCCCACACTTATAAATTCTATTGATGGACATAATACGATGGGTGTGAAGTACTTGTGGGCATATTCCTATGATTTATCGATTAAAAAGCTAAAAAAGAGATTGAAATCATCACTGTTGTAGATTTTTCTAGAGCTGGGAAAGAGTTACACAATTTACTATGATGCATCAAGTGTCGGTCTAGGTGTAGTACATTTGCAGGGAGGATGAGTTTTTTATTCGGGTCTTGGTAGTCGAGGCCACATGAAGGAAATTACCTAATGCACAATCTCGTGATAGCTATAGTTGGGCATGATTAGCGATGTTGTAGACCATATCCTTCGGGAGAGTATTTTGTGTTATAGATAGACCAAAAAAATAATGTATAACTTTAAACAAAATTATTTTAATTTTAGACAAAGAATGTGGGTTGAGTACCTTAATTCATTTGTATTTGAGCTTGCCTACATGCATGGGAAGGGAAAAACAGAGGCAGATGTGTTGAGTAGGATGACTCAGATAAATGCAGTTGAGAAGTATAGTTGTGAGTGATAGCTTGTGGATCCATTCTATGAGATGACTTTGTAGGTTCATGAGAGATAGGGTAATACATTTCATTCTTATATATTTTTTACCTCTACTCTACTTGATTGAGTTCGAACGAGGCATATATCAAATTCTGATGGCCTAGTCCACTTATGGAGTGTTTCAAAAGAGGACCCTCTTCCTGGGTGGACTATAAGCGAAGATGAGGTGTGGCGTTTTCAGGGGCACGCACAGCTGGACCCTTCTCACAGCCGTCTATGTGCCGGCCGCCACCCATACTTCACCGCGGCCGACAGGATGCCACTCCCATACCCTTCCGGCGACATTCCTCAGGTCACCCAGTGTGCCCCGGTGGCCCATTATTCATCCTATAGACTCCCACACTCATCTCGGGAAGTCTCCATCAATTCAATACAACCACAGTTAGAAATATCTCAACCCGAAAATAAGCAACGAAGACAACCAAAATCCATAGGGGTTTTGAAGAGGTAGGGATGTGTTTGTTTGGCTAGCACTCTCCTTGTTTGAATGGTAGAAATTGGCCTAGGTGTTCATAATTCAAGAAGAAAGACAAGAAAGTGGTAAGGTATATATAAGAACAAAAATCCCTACCTAGATTTCTCATTGACGTCGGTGAGGAGAAGAAAGGATGGATGTCGGTTTGTCATCATTGAAGATTTTCCTCGTTGGGGATCCATTGATGAAGTTCTTTGTTGGAGAATGTGTTCATTATTGGAGAGACTTTTCTCCACAATTCTCCAAAGCTCTCCTTTGCAAATAATATCCTCCAACCATGAGGTGAAATTCAAAATTAATATGTTTATGTTTATTAATTAAACAATATGAATTGTAAAATCAATGTGAGAGAAACCAAGAGTTACCTCCCATTAAAGAGGTAGTTCAACGGTCTGGTGGCCCCCTCCATTAAATTCAAATTGGGAGTTCTCACGATCGGGTGGTCCCCACCCCCAAAAATAAAATTGTGAGGATTAAATTCCTTAAATAAAGTAAAGATACTTTATTTTATTTTTTCATACGAAAATAAAAAAACAAACATTCTACCTCGACCTACTGCGGTCGAGGTGGTGGTCTCATTAAGCAAATATCGGTATTGTGAGTTCAATGATGCCATAAGATTTCAATTTTGATCATCAGTTCAAAGGTTACAAAAACCCGCTCCCACATTTAGAGAATGTTTTAAAAAAATAAATAGTTCATTTAGGGAAAATCTGGCCTCAGAATCACTTACCGTCAATTTTTGCAGACTCGTAATATTATATATAATAAAAAAAATTACATGAAAAAAATCCAGGTCTTTACATTATATCAATGTCAGGTCTTTGTGTCCCAATAAGACAGAACTCAAACTAAGGGAACAAGTGGGGGAACTGAGAACGTATCTAAGACTTCCATTCCCATGTTCTCTCCTGGAGGTTACTGTACAACCAGATAACATGCACTAAAGGTATCATTCACCCACAATGGACTCTCTCACGTTGATCCTCAATCTCCCCTGGCACCTTTGTAAACGTCGCCCCAACATCAATGTCCAGCTTTCCCCAGTCAATGATGTAATTAGGATCATGCATGTATCTCCTCATCTATGATACATGAAAAACATTGTGCACCTAGTGCAACTAAGGGGGATGTTCTAGGTGGTAAGACACCTCGCCAACTCTTTTGAAGACCAGAAATGTGAGGACCCCTCCCAAGAACACCTAGAGATGGTGCCTCCAGGACGTGATGTGTTGGTCAAAACAAAATCATGCAATGAATAAATTACATATAATGTTCCTTCCATAGGATTGATTTCAATTTGTGATTCGGGGAAACCAGCTACTTCTTTCATACTTACTTTTCTCAAACTCAAACCTGAAATAATTTCTAAAAAATGTAGGGTGAGTAAGAAAATGCCCAGTAATTGTTTGTAAAAACACTTAATGAAATTCCACTGTTTAAACCAAAAATCTTCAAAACAATCTTATAATGTTTTATTAAGAGTAAAATATTACCCATATTATTATATGTTATTTGCAAACATTTTTTAAAACAGCCCCTTTTATAGATAGTAATTATTCTTATATATAGTCTCAACATATAACATGAATCAAAGTGATCATGTGTATATACGAAATGCATGAGACGTGCATGATTCATAATCTGATCATTTTCATCTTCCAAAGCATAGTTATGAACATTAGTTCAAAATGAATCATTTTCATTTAAGAGAAATTAACAAAACCATAACAATAGATACCCATTCCTGGAATAACATTACATTTTATTACTTATTCATTAGTCCATCACTACCATTACCATTGATGATCCTTAGACATGGGTTATTCAATTAGTCAATAAATTTCTCGGTTGATCATTTATAATTACATAATGAGGTAATGTATAATTCTAGACATTTTCAAGGCCTTGCACCATGACCGTACGAGTAGAAACCCAACATAATTGTGGTCAACTACCACACATAGTTTTGATAAAATATAGCATCAAATTCACACATAATTTCAATCAACTCATGAGGCTTCATAACTTTACCATGTTCATTGGAAAACTGCATAATACTGGGCACACCGGTCATATAATTTTATGTCCAATACATTTCTCATATGTCTTTGCATGGTCTCATCTTCGTAGTGTTAATATTATATAGAAAACATGCATTCATAATCCATAATCATTTCCATACATTCAGTTTCTTTAATTGATTTATGTGTTGAGTAAAAAAGAACATAATTTGTTAGTTTCAGATTTAACAATGACGTGAATGAACTAATTCATCATACTGTTACACCTGTAATATTAATTAGTTCACATAAAATTTTGGGATATTAAATTAAGTAATAATATTAGCACTAAAATCAAATGAATATGATTTATTCCAAAACCATGTTTAAATGTTTTGATATTGAGATACTCATTTAATCCAAGAAAAGTTAATTGTTAAAAAGATTATAACATAAAATATAAATGATCTGAAACATCTCTTGTTACAATTTGTTGAAATACAATGCATAAATTATTTCATGAGGAATGTCTATGCATAGAATAAATGATTAAACATGTGTTCTCATATCTGAAGGTATATTTATACATGAACATGAAAACCATCATACCACTTACATAATAAATCAAGTTCGAAATATAAGCATTCATGTGAATCTGAATCTCATGGAAAAAATTATATATTCAAATATATGTACACCAGGTGTGTGCTTGAGTTCTTGCATAACCCAAAAAAGACAAAATAGATTCTAGAAACCGATTTATTTTTCATAATCATGTTTTAAATCCAAAAAGGATAGGATTTCATGAATCTCAGTTGTAACCTAACTCATATATATATATATATTTACTTGTAACCTCACATACATGATTATTATTTAATAACACACACACACAAAACAAACGTGATAAACTAGAACCCTATCATGTTGATTACTGTATCAAAAAGAAACAATTATTGTAGACAAATAGATCACTCAAAAAAGTTCATAAACCCAAAGTTGTTTGTGAGAAGAAACCATATAAGATCATGAAATTTAAAAAAGGGTTAGAAAATTTTATATAATCCATGAAACATTAAAATGGGCAAGAGGTATTTTTATGTTTGAGTACAAACCCCTTTCATATGTTATATACTCAAAATATATTTTGTAATTCCCACGTGAATTAAATTTTATAAGAAACTAAATACATTTATATAGGTATATATATATATATATATCTATACATGCACATGAAAATAATAATTTTACAAAAAGATAAACATAGAATATTTTATCCCTTACAAGGTCCATAGATGATAAGAACATGAGGAGGATTAGCTGAAGTACGCTGGAGGGTAGGAGGTTCGGGTAGTGGAAGAGCTGGAGAATCCTTGGGTGTGCCTCGAGTGTGTATTTTTTTAATCCAATCATATAATGATTATTTTAATCCAATTTGTAAGGAATAGGAGGCCAAAATGGATAATTAAAATACAAGGGAAGTTGTTCTATGTGGAATATGAGTGAAAAGAGGAGAACAGCAAGGTCACAGTCTTGGAAAAATGAAGAGAATGTGAATATAGGGTACTGGCCTGGCATTGCCAGGGAAAAGGTAGAACATGGTGCATGAGAAGACAAAATGAATGAATTTAGGGTGATGATTAAATGCAAAGCAGATTAAATGGTGGAGGTGTAACGATGATTTGTTTCAAAAAGGAATAATTTGAATAGATTTTATTTGGTTGTAAGAGATCCAATGGTTCAGGGCGACAAAGTGCTTTTAAAAAACCCACAGATGGTTGTGATTAGATATTTCATGATCCGATGGATTTTAAAAATGCTGATGTTTTACCGTAGCTACTAGGAGTCGAAGCCCGGATCAAGATGGACGACCCTAATTGGGAACGGCACAATCTAATGGCCCATATCGTGTTTCACCCAGAAAAACGCATACCACATCGAATTGGGGAGGGATGAATTGCTTCATTATAAGCCTGAGACTCCAATGATCAACTCAAGAAATCACATCACACACACAATGGAGCCTTACACATGGGAACCCGCACCTCGCATGCCTTGTCCTACATATGCATCGTCGTGGCCTTGCGCCCGTAGTGGCACGCTCAAGTACTCCTCCTCCATTGCGCCCTTCGGGGATCCTATGCCTATGCTCGGTCAGACCTTAACTTGGGTAGAGGTATAGGATCAACTACATAGTGTGAGCTTCCTCCCTTTTCCCAGCTATAAAGTGATGTCCCTAGTAGGCCCATTTTTTATAAAAGCCTACATTCAAAAATATAAAGTCTTAAAAAATAATACATTTATTATAACTCTATACAAATTATTATTATTATTAATTTCTTTTTATCATGGATTTTGTTAAATATTATAAGTTTAATGAATACAAATTAGACATTGCCTTAGCTAAAACTTTTTTTAAAATTGATTATAAACAATAAAACAAACAAAGTTGTAAATGAGAAAATTGAAAATCCTTATACTAGTATTATAGAAATGAAAACAAAGTTTGAGAAAAAACATTGTTAGATTTGAACAGTTTAAAATAATATTTAAGAAATGGAATAATTTTGAAGGTGTTTTGAATTCCTTAACTCATTCCAGAATCAATAATGTGTAATTAAAAATATTTAACTACCCCCTTTTTATGTTTATGAATACGAGTGGTTTTATATTTATTTATCAATTCGTAACATAATTATTTGGAGAACTAAAATATACTCATATGTTTTTAATTAATTCTCAAAAAAGGCCAAAGACTATAATTGTAGGTGATAGAATCCAAAGGTCATATTTTTTCCTTATATAAAACCATGCCGTAGGGTTTCCTAAATTCAAGGCGATTGAAGATGATGGTTCATGATATACACCTTATGGATAGTATGTTTTCATGATCATGGTGGTGATGTTCTTTGTGTTTACATATCCAATGGATCTCATTTATTTTCTTGGCCTCATTGATGTACATGGGGGGTATTCCCATAATTTTGATAGTTTTTTAATAGGTATATTTGGATATAATTGTTTCTTGTGATCTTGGTACATTGTAAAAACTATGGTGCTCTTATTGGAATAAAAATCCCTTGTGTCCATTGTGTGTGTTTTTACTTAGTTTCATAAGAAGGTACACTTAAACCATAATATTGTTCTTTTATGAGAAACATGTTTTGTTCGGTTATTATTCATACAAAATGAACTAGAACCACTTATCAATATAAGTGGTTCAAATTTTTTGGATGTTACATTATCCCCTTCTTCAAATAATTACATCCTCACAATTATTTTATCCTTACATCAATAAAAGACTCCCTTACAAACATCACCACAACCTCCATTAGGGAGGGCCCTCCACTAAGGCCATGATAATTCCTAGGTTCATGTTCAACTCGTCTGCTTCCCTGTCCTAGATACATTTTGAGAGGAAAGGGATGAACCATTTCATAGTTCCTTCGGGCCTCAAAAGAGATGCTCGAACGGTGGAAGGTTCGACGATGTCCAAATGGACCAACTCTTGAAGAATTATTTGGAATGTCTCTCAATTGTGGATAAATATTTCATAGGAACATTCGTATAATGTGAAACTGAGAAGTTAGTACTTGTAATCTGCAAAAAGTTCTCCCACCAAAGCAGCCGTTTGAAATTTCTCTCTAGGCCTGAAGTTCAGGCCCAGAGTAAAGAATAGAAAGAGTATTTCGTGGTATCTTTCCCTCTACCTGTACTCAGCCAATTGGACCGTGGCTATTCTGTGGTATATGTAATAATTCTCCTGACATGAACGGAGAATTTCCTTACTGTTTTAAACTTCCTAAAGTTACATTCATGTTTTTCTCAAATTTGTTAAAGGTTGGAACTATTCATCATAGATTTTGACCAATTTGGTCTCTAGTATCACAGTAGGGAGTTATAGGATGTGACTCCTTCCATCCATATAGAGAATATTTTTTAATGTTAAATCGTTTATATCCATACAGGGGTATAAAAAATGTAGATATATAAGAAATAAGAGATAACAAATTATATTCACATATAACCACTGGCTTATAAAAAAGGAAGGGATAATGGTTTCCCCCAACCAATAATACATGAATCCCCAAAACTAGTTCAAAATATTCAATCTCCCTGAACCATATGCAACCCGAGCCGTCAGGTTCTATATCGTGGGTGCAATTGTGTTGTCTCCAGAGTCAGATGTGTGTGTTGTATAGCTGAGAGACATCCACATGCACTTGATTTTTATACACAGAATGGGAGGCTTCTTATTCAAGGATGTAAAAGTCCATTACCTAACCATAATGTCCATTGGAAAAGACTTGAAATATATATGTTTCACATAGGTCTTCCACTACAACACCTCCTTGGATGTCCGTGAGGGATGGGTTGACTTCCTTAGTGGTGAAGAATCTAAAAAGTCCCTCGTAGTATCTTCCCCATCGTACGTAGGATGAAACTTTGGCATGCATCATAAAGATGTATTCTAGACCTGCTCTTCGGTGGAGTTGAAGTACCTAGGGATAGTTGGATATGTCATAGATGTGTTTAAATATCATTCGGATAAGGTCATAGTTTATAAAATTTTCATGACTGGCTATGAAAATTATGTTTTCTAGTTCTTTTATCAGAAGAGACAAAATATTAGTACCATCATTTTCCATATGAAAATTAAGAAAAACTCATATTTAGTGTTTCATATGTGAATTTATCTTTGTCTTCATTTTGGTATTCCAGATTTATCCAATCCAAATACTCTAATATAAACTGTGAGGACCCCACCCCATAACACACAGATACGGTGCCTCCAGAACATGATGTGTTGGTCAAAAAAAAGCATGCACTGAATAAATTAAACATCATGTCCCTTCTAGAGTATTTGGATTGAAAATTAAGAAAAACTCATATTTAGTGTTTCATATGTGAATTTATCTTTGTCTTCATTTTGGTATTCCAGATTTATCCAATCCAAATACTCTAATATAAACTGTGAGGTCCCCACCCCATAACACATAGATACGGTGCCTCCAGAACATGATGTGTTGGTCAAAAAAAGCATGCACTGAATAAATTACACATCATGTCCCTTCTAGAGGATTGATTAGATTTTGGGATTCTTGGAAACCATCTACTTCTGTCATTCCTCCTTTCCTCAAATTGATACCTGATAAATTTTATAAAAAAACATAGTGTGAGAAAATAAATTACAATTAAGGATTTTTAAAAACACTTAATGAAATTATCTTTTTTATAACAACAATCTTCAAAACAATCTTAAAACATTTTCTTAAGAGGAAATCATTACCCATATTTTCATAGGTTATTTGTAAACATTTTTCTGAAAGGCCACTTTTATACAAGATAATTATTCTTTTATAATAACATCAAATAAAACATGAATCAGATTGAACTTGTATATATAAGAAACGTATGAAACATGTATAATTCATAATCTGATCATTTCCAACTTCAAAAGTATACTATTAATCATATGTTCAACAAGAATCATTTTTTAGAACGAATTCACATAACCATAACATTATATACCCATTCATAGTATAACATGCCATTTTCATACATAATTATTCTTTATTCCATCACTACCATTTTCATAGAAGATCCTTATACAAGGTTTATACTATTAGTCGAACAATTTTCTATTTGATCATTTACCATAACCTAATGATGGAATGTATAATGCCTGACATTGTCAAGGCCTTACACCAAGAACGTACGGGTAGAAACCCAACATAATTGTGGCCAACTAACACACATAGTGGTGAACAAATCCAGAATCATGTTCACACATAATTTCACTCAACTCCTGAGGCTTCGTCACTTTACCCAATGCATTGGAGTGCTGTATAATTCCGGGTGTACCCGTCACATAATTTTAAGTCCAATTCATTCCTCTTATTTCATAGAACGGTCTCGTCTTCATTGTGTTTATATGACATAGAAAACTTACATTCTTAATACATATTCATTTTCATACATTCAAAAACATTTATTAAGTTATCCATTGAGTGAAAAAGAACTAGATTCGTTAGTTCCAGATTTAACAATGACATGCAGGAACTAAATCATCATACCCTTACACATGTAGTAGGAATTAGTTCTCCTAAAATGATGGGTTATTAAATGAAGTAACAATATTATCATTAAAATATAATTAATGTGACCTTTTCCAAAACCACATTTACATATTTTGATATTGATATACTCATTTAATCTAATAAAAGTTAATTGTTAAGAAGATTAAAACAAAAACTATAAATGATCTGAAACATCTCTTGTGACAATTTGGGGAAATAAAAATTATAGATTATTTCTTGAGGAATGTATATGCATATAAGAAATGATTATACATGTGTTCTCATATATAAATTTATATTTATACTTGAACATGAAAACCACCATACCACTTACTTGAGAAATCATGTTCGAAATTGACGAATTCATGTGAATTCGAAACTCATGGAAAATATTATATAATCTTATATACGTAAACTAGGTGTATGCTTGAGATCTTGAACAACCCAAAAAAGACTAAATAGATTCTTGGAACCATTTTATTTCTCATAATCATGTTTTAAAACCAATAATGATAGGTTTTGTGGGAACAATGTTTTTACCAAACTCATTTAAATATATATATATATATACATACTATTACACATATCCTCATGTACATTATTTGTATTTGAGAACACACAAAAAAACAAACATGATAAACTATAACCCTTGAATGTTCATTCATGTATCGAAAAGAAACAATTCTTGAAAACAAATAGATCACTCATCAATGTTCATAAACCTGAAGTGGTTTGTGAGAAGAAATTGTATAAGATCTAGAAATTTCAAAATGGGTTAGGGAAATTTATATAATCCATGAATCATTAAAATGGTCTAGGGGTTTTTCATGTTTAAGAATAAACCCCTTGTATGTGTTATGTAATCAAAATATATTTTGAAAATCCCATGTCGATTAGAGTTTATAAGAAACAGAATAAATTTATATAGGTATATATATATATAGATCCATACATGCACAAGAATATATGAGTTTTACAAAAAGGAAAAAATAGCCTCATTTATCCCTTACATGGTCTGAAGAGGAGAAGAACATGAGGAGGATTAGCTGGAGTTCACTATAGGGATAGAGGTTCGGTTTGTCGAAGAGATAGAGAATCCTTGTGTGTGCATCCGGTGAGTAATGTTTTTTTAAAAACCAGTCCTATACTAGTTATTTTAATGCATTTTTTAAGGAATCTGAGGAGAAATGTCTTATTAAAAGACCAGGGAAGTCGGTATATGTAGAAGACTAATGAAACGAGGAGAACATCTGGGTCAAGGTCGTGGAAATATGAAGACAGAGGAACATAGGTCACTAGATTTGTATAGGAGTAAAAAAATGAAGAAGATGATGTGGGAGAAGAAGAAAAAAAGAAGTAATAAAGGGTGATTATTAAACACAGAGTAGATCAGAAAGTGGAGGAGTAACCATGTTTTAAAAAAAAGGCAAAAATGAAAGGCTTTGATTTGATCATAGGAGATCCAATGGATCATGCCGACATGGTGTTTTTAAAAAAACACATGGATGGTTGTGATTAGATCACACCAGATCTGACGTTGTATAAAAACACGAATGTGTTACCTAGACTAGTGAGAGTGGAGGCCTGTACTGAGATGGATGGCATAGATCGCGTGCGGCACAATCCAATGGCCTAGATTGGGTTTCACCCAGAAAAACGCGTCCCATATAAAATTGGGGAGGTGTGCGCGACTTCTTTATAAGCCCGAGACTCTGATTCTTAACATAGAATTCATAACACACACACATGGGATCCTTGCACACGAGCTATTTTCCCTCGCAGGCCTAGGCCTACATATGCCTCACCACGGCCTTGCGCTCGTGGTGGCAAACTCAAGAACTCATTATCATGTGTGACCTTCGAGGAACCTATGCCTATGCTCGGGCCGACTTTAGCTTGGGCTGAGGGCTAGGATCAGACACCTATTTTGAGATTCCTCCCCCTGCCCAACTATAATAGGTTGGCCCTAGTAGGCCCATTTTTTATAAAAGACTACATTCAAAAATATAAATTCTTAAAGAATAATACATTTATTATAAATATATAGATATTATTATTATTATTATTATTATTATTATTATCATTTTAACATGGATTTTGTTAAAAATTATAATGTTAATGAATACAAATTAAACATTATCTGAGATAAAAGTATTTATGATATTATTTTTAAACAGTAAATCATACAAATTTGTAAATTTAAAAACTGGAAATATTTATACTAGTATTATAGAATTCAAAACTTGGTTTGAGAAAAAAAATTGTAAAATTTTAATAGCTTAAAATACTATTTATGAAATGAAAACATTTTCAAGGTCGTTTTAATTCCTTAACTCATTCCAAAATCACATAAGTGTAATTCAAACTATTTCACCATTCCCTTTAAATGTTAATGATTTGGGGTGGTTTTATAATATTTCTTCAATTCATAATATAATTATTTGTACAACTAAAATATACTCATATGCTTTTGATTAATTCTCTAGAATTCCAACGACGTATAATTATAGCCATTTGAATCCAACGGTCATGTTTTTTCCTTAAATGAAACTATTCCTTAGGGTGTTGTAAATTCATGGAGATTTATGAAGATGTTGATTGCTATACCCCTGATGCTTAGTACGGTTTTCATGATCACGGTGGTGATGTTCTTTGTTTTGACTGATCTAGAGTATATCCTTTATTTATTGTGCCTCATTATTGTTCTTGGGGTTCTTCCCAGAGTTTTGTTAGCATTTTTATATTGGGTTATAATTTTTTATTGTGATCTCGGTACTTGGAAAACTCTACAACATTCTTATTGGAATAAACAAGACTTTTTTCCATTCTGTGTGTTCTTTACTCAGTTGCATAATAAGGTACATTAAAACCATATTATTATTATTTTATGAGAAATAGGTTTTTTTCGGTTGTTATTCAATAAAAATGAACAAATAAAATTATCAATATAAGAGGTTCATATTTTAGGAGTGTTACATGGAAGGGTCTGATGAACCTCAGAGATAACATGCCGCCCCGAACAAATATCTGCAAACATCATCGAGGTGGGACCTGTAGAAAGGAATGGTGGTTGTCCTCAAAACACCCAAGGTCTCTGACTGCTATCGGCATAAGAATTCTGCTAGTTCTGTTCATTCTTCATCTGCTCCTAGATGATATACACCTTCTCTGTGGTAGCCCGTACCATCTTTCATCCCATGAGTGTTGACTCCCCTGGCTCAGTCTAACAGACATGCAATCTGCATAGTCGGTCGTACAAAGCCTCTAAATGTTCCATCCCAATGATGGAGTGGTAGATGATTTTGTATGAAATCTCCAACAAGGGCATGTGATCCTCATAGCTATAACCGTATTCGAGGATTCAAGCTTGCCGGATGTCCTTGAGAGTTTGAATGGTCTGCTCAGTCTGGCCATCTGTCTGAGGATGGAAGGCGGTGCTCAAACAAAGCTTCATGCTGAAAGATTCATACAACCCCTTCTATATCTAGGAAGTGAAACGTTCATCACAATTCGAGAAAATCGTCATAGTTAATCTATGTATCCGCACAATCTCTTACATATACAGGCGTCCCAAGATCTCTAATGAACCCTGCACTCTGATCCGTAGGAAGTGGGCCGAATTGGTGAGTCGGTCGATGATCACCCAGATTGAATCATGACCCTGGGATGTACATGGAAGTCATGTCATGATGTACATGGATATCCCATCCCACTTCCATGCTGGGACCTCTAAAGGCTAAACTAAGCCAATTGGTACCTAATTCTCCACCTTTACTTACTGACAAGTGAGGCACCGAGAGACTAAATTTGCTATTACATTCTTCATTCCCACCACCAGTGCTTTCGTAAGAGGTCCTGGAACCTATTTTCCACTCTTAGATGTACCGTTAATGGGGATGTGTGGAAATCCCTCAACACTTCCTCCTGATGTGACACTTGTACCATGGTACGTTCTTTGAAGAGGATGAAGTTCTCCCAACATTCAAAAAATACATCAGGTGTCATCTCTCTGGATATATGTTCCATATCGATCCACAAAAGATATGTGCAAAGCAGCCAGATGCTTAGTCACCACACCTAGTAGTTATATACCAGATCTTCTGTTGAGTGCATCAGATTCAAATTCCAATTCCCATGAATATATAATATCTCGAAGTCATAGACCTGGAACAACTCAAGACAACATCTAAGTCTTAGGATTAGGTCCTTCTACAAAAATATATTCCTAAGACTCTTGTGATCAAAGTAGACTGTAAAATGCTCACACATCTGATAGTGTCGCCACATCATTAATGCGAAGACCACTCCGGCTAACTCACGGTCAGGGGTAGTGTAGTTCATCTCATATTGTCTCAGCTGTTGATAACCATATGTGATAATTGCTCACTCATGTATCAGGACACATCCAAGCCCAGTCCCCGATGTGTCACATTAGACTATGTACAAAAACACCCTCCTCCTTGGTGGATCCCAGGAATGTACTGCCTCAATCATCGCTGTATCCACCACTACTCTAGCCTTCGAGATGACATTTCATAGAAGGATAAATTCTCAAATCCAAAACTAGCACTTTGAGAGAATTACATAAATATGGTGCTCTCTTAGTGTTTCCAGAACTATCTGAAAATGATAGTCATGCTCCTCCTCGGTAGACGAGTAGATCATAATGTCATTAATGAAGACCAGAACAAAGAAATCAATATTTGGCTAATAGATCCTGTTCATGAGTCCCACTAACACTGCTGGAGCGTTGGTCATGCCGAACGACATGACCAAAAACTCATAATGGTCGTACTGACATCTGAAAGTCATCTTCTGCACATCCTTGTCTCGTACTCTGAGCTGGAGATAGCCTGATCTGTGATCAATTTTTGAGAAACATTGTGCTCCCTTCAGCTGATCAAAGAGGTCGTCAATTCCATGGAGTGGGTACTTGTTGTTCACAATCACCTGGTCCAGGCACCGATAGTCAACAAAAAGTCTCAAGCTTCCATCCGCCTTTTAGAGAACAAAATCAGGGCAGCCCAATGAGAAACACTGGGTCTGAGGAACCCCTTCTCATGTACGTCCTCAAGATGTAACTTCAGTTCACGAAGCTCCGCTGCAGCCATACGATATACTGGTGTAGATATCAGTGCTATCATAGGGTAAAAGTCAATGTAAAAGTCCACCTCTCTGTGAGGAGGTAGACTCAAAAAATTATTAGGGATGACATCCGCATACTGGTCCACCACCAATGGATAGCTCAGACTCTCCACATAAACCACTCAGAGTGTAAGGCTATACAATTGATGAGTGATCTGGTGTAGTCTCCTCTGGGTAAGTGCATCCTATGCTGTAAAGGCTTCCTTATTTCTAGTTAAGGTAAACCTAGTCCCATCTATGTGGACACACTGCTCTTTGTGGATAACAAAATCAATCTGAGCATGGAATATAGATAACCAGTCCATACCCAAGATGAATGTTTAAGCCCTCTACGCTGAATCTAGGAGATCCTAACTAGAGCTCTCACCTCCTAGAGTAAGATCACATTACTGGAAGCAGATTGTAATCATCAAATCCTCTCCCGTTGGAGTCTCTAGACGTAAATATCGAGCCAATGACACCACCTGAATCATTGACCTCCGAACGAGGGCAGTGGCAATAAAAGAGCGACTGGAACCTGTGTCTATAAGTACTACAACTAAGGTAGAGTAGACATAGATCATCCCTCATATCATCTCTAGAGAACCTTGGTCATAGGACTCAACTGCCTGAAGCTAAGATCGCCCCTTTCCCCCTACTCCTTGTGGTCGGGTGGTCTACCTGGTGGTTGTGGAAGAAATACCTCGAATCGTCGCCCACTACCAACTGCATGACCAGATCCTCTGTCACATCCACCAACTCACTGAAGAATACCTTGGTCGATCCCCTATCCTTACCTAGGTAGTCATTTGAATGTCTTCTAATCATCCGTATAATGGTTCGGGTAGTCAAGAGCTATGTGAACCTTCTAGCCGCATGCGTAACAATTCATGCTCCTCGCATGAATGACTCTATCTCGGGTGCCCCACACAAATGAACCTAAATCCTGCGGTTTTCTACCTGTAGGTATAGTACTCTTGGACCTCTGTGAAATCTATATGTTACTAGCTAAAAAAGACTCTTCTACGCAATGATCGTTGGTGGGTCTCACTGCTTGTGACTGCTCAGTAAGAAAAATCTCCACTAAGAGGGTTGTTGCTAACTCCCCCACCTATGTCAGGATGTTGAGAGAAATCATTAAAGCCCTGATCTCTCAACCGAGTCCCTACTCATGGGTCTTTAACATGAATATTGGGTCCCTCACCATATTAGTGGAGTAGCATGAGAGGTCTGAGAACCTCGCTGAGTACCGAGCCACCGTCATGCTTCCGAGTTGCAGATGTATAAGATCTTGTATGCCCACATCACGAAGGGTCTCTCAGACATGCATTTCTTGAAACAGGTTCTCAAAGTCTTCTTAGGGATGTGTCACCTTTTCCTGAACCAGGAGGATCAACTCCCACCATCTACCTGTTGCTATTTGTAGAAGATTAGCTTCATGGATCCCCAAGAGATTAGTATGTGTTCCTAACAGTCAGAAGACTCTCACCATGGCCTCCATCCAATCCTCAGCAACCTATAGGTCTGTCTCAACCCTGAAACTCGGTGGCCTCTGGTGCTAGAACTCATGAAACATGATCAACTGGTGTGCACCCTATTATCCTGGGGCGGGAGGAATTAGTAGCCCAATGGGTAAAGGTACCGTTGGTGCCTCCGCTGTCGCCTCTGCATATATAAGGCCTTGCACCGAGGCCTCATCGATCGAGGTGTTATCATCGCGTACTCTACCCAGGACCTATTCTAGAAATATACATGTAGGCATCCTGAAAAGAAATTGGTGTGCCATAGTTAATAAGTTATACCTGGTGAGCTTAGTAAATGAGATCACAAATAAAACTCTTCAAAATACACACGAAATCTGTTTTTTCACACATAGAGTTAGAAATCAGAAGTCAGGGTCATGGTGAATGAATATGTTGGCCACCACAACTACACTGGATTTCCTAATTTGATAACCACACTCATAACAATTAACACTATTACTGTGAAAAGATCAGAGTCTAGTGTTCTATGGTAGACCTGACTCCTCTGAAACCAATTTGTCATAACCCGTCCCCCGGGGCCAACGCTATGCCTACCCCAAGCCTGCATTCCATAGGCCAGGGGGTGGTGAATAGCACCAAAAGAAAGATTCTCTAAAACTGGTAAGGAATTGAATTTACAACCAGTAATCTCACACAACTGAGAACAATGAAGGATAAAAGAAGAAAGTGAAACTATATTTTAAAAAGGGTGTGTACTGAATGAAAAATGGCCACAATAGAAGTCCAATTGTAATGTACAAGTAAGATCAATAGTACAAGTAAAACTAAAAATAGCTCCAGTGAACAACCGCCAAGGATCCTACCTAAATGTTTTGTACAACTCTTGAACGGTCTTCCTTGATGTACGCCTTTTCTAATTTCCATCTCCGTGATACTTCCAGTCCTGGTACCCTTGTCCCCCATCAGCGTTATCTGTCATCTTCACCAAACAAGTCAAATTGGGGGTGTAGCCCTTGCAGGGTTGAGTATAATGATACTCAGTAGAGACCCTGAGACCCTCAATGGTCTCACAAAATTCACAAAAGTAGACCACAAATAATGAAAACCACTTAAAACCCTACTTAGGTAGATTCCCATACATATACCTATGTTATCATGTATACCCATCTCATTCATGAGGAAACACAAGGCCCAATACTTTTATCCAATAGCTCAACTGTTCCATAGAGGAAATATTACCACGAAGGTAACACCCCAAAGGTAGCTAACACAAAGGTAAAACCACCTAGAAGTATACCACAATGTTATCACCATGAACGTAATTATCACAAAGGTATCACCATACAGAAGAATACCACAAAGGTATCACAAAAAATGTAAGTACCACAAAGGTAACTCCACACAGAAGAATAACACAAAAGAAAAAGGACTCAGCTCACACCAGTTATAACTTATGTACAGTAGTAAAGATGATTAGATGTAAATATAGAATTATTATACACTATTGTGATGTAGAAACACGTTCGGTCCAACATCATCAGACCCACGTTTGATCCTAAATCATCAGACCCATGTAGGATCATAGTACAAGAGACCCAAGTTGGATCCTAGAGTCTTACAACCTAGATTTCTAGTGGGTATCCATTTGGGACCATCAAACACAAACCCATGTAGGATCCCAAAACATAGGCCCGCGTAGGATACCTTTCAAATGTTACAGCCAACAACAGGGTTCCCACACTATGATTGCTAGATTCCACTAGGGTCCGCACTACAAGCATGAGGTAGATACTACAATTTCCATGAAGTCCAATGAAGATGTATCCCAAATGACATCCATGTAATAGGTGTCTCAATGCAACAGAATTTGCGTCAATCGGATGTCCAGTCAGTATGTTATTGGCCTTTTAGTCCCGAGGGCCCGGTTGGATTCTTGTTTGATCGAACAAGGACACACCCCAACATTATTCAAAACTCATGTGATTTAAACAAAAAGTATCATCTCAATACAAGGTTTCTGACACCGTAAATAGTTCTTCAAATGGACACTCGTAGCTCATGTTATGTCCAAATGAATGAAAAAGGGTCGAAGCTGGTCCGGGTCCGGTCTGACCCAGCCCGACCCGGCCTGGGCTGATCGGACCCTGTTCAGGTCGACCTGGCATGTCCTCGGTCCGGCGCTAGGTCTGACACGAGCCACTGGGTGTGACCTGGCCCACCGATTGCTCACGGTGGGGTCCTCTCTAGCAGCCACCCAAGGGGACACGTCCCCTGGGTACCCCAAATAGTTGGGTCGTTTGGGTTGGGTGCCCAACTGTGCGGTGCCCCGTTACACTGGCAGCGAGTGTGTGGGACACCTGGTTCTACTCAGTGCGGTCGTGCATCATTCCTCCTCCAGTGGCTGACAGTGAGCCGACCACCCTCCCCCATCGCTGCAGCCACCTGTCACGACCCCTGCACGCCCGGCAGCACGAACATGCGCCACTACCCCCTTCGCACGACTGGTCGTGTGATGCCTTCCGCCCTTACTAGTCCAAGGCCAATGGGCCGCGACCCTTCTCTAGAGACAAAGTCACACATCCATCATCGTCGTGGACATCCAGAGTGCAGGCATCCACTCTCGTTCCCTTCCGACAACGTTCTTCGGGTCACTGAGTGCTCCCTAGTGGCCTATTCTTCATTCCGTAGACCCCCACACTCGTCTCGTGACATCTCCATCGATTCAAGACAACCACGTTTGGTAATCGCTCAACCCAAAAATATTTTGTGAAGAAGACCAAAATCCACAAGGGTTGTAGAGAGGTCAGGCCATGTTGGTTTGTCCTGCACAATCCATGTTAGAAAGGTAGCAATTGGAATAGTTGTTCTTAATTCCAGAAGAATGACAAGAACGAGGTAATGGGTATACAAAAAAAGGCAATCACTTCCCAAAGTGCTCGTTGATGTCAGTGAGGAGTGGAATAGGCGGACGTCGATTCTCCATTGTTGAAGATGTTCATCTTTGGGTTTCCTTCGATAGAGTTCTTTGTTGGAGGACGTGTTATTCGTTAGAGATATTTTTTCACCACAATTCTCCAAAGCTCTCCTATTCCAACCAAATACTTCCACCAAGAGGTGAAATGACAAATTGATATGTTTAAATTTATTAATTAAGATAATTGATTTGGCACATCGATGTGGGGGAATCCTAGAGTATCCTCCCATTAAAGGGGGAGATCAAGGGTCTGGTGGTGCCCACCATTGATTTCAAATTTGTATTTCTCGAGATTTCGTGGTCCCCACTAACAAAAATAAAATTTGGAAGATTAAATTCCATAAAAAAAATAAAACTACTTTATTTTATTTTCTCCCATGAAAAGCACAAAAACTAACATTCACCCTAGACCTACTGTGGTCAAGGTGAAGGTCTCCTTAAGAGAATATCAGCACTGCGAGTTCAACGGTGGCCTCATATTTCAATTCCGATTACCGGTTCAAATGATACAAAAACCCGCTTGTAGTTTTTCTGAAGGTACATAAAAATGTTCAAAAATTCATACCAGGCACACCAAGCATTGGAATCACGCGCCGTCAATTTTCTCGGACTCATAATATTAAATATAAATAAATAAATAATACATGGAAAAATCCTGGTCTTTTCATGTATCCCCACGAATATACCTAAATCCCTCTCTACATATCAATTACCTCTTGCATTCCGGGAGAGGTTATTGAGGCCTTGTGGCTGACTGGGATTATGGCACTATTGAGTGGAATCGAAGTCCATGTATTTACAATTATATAATGAAATATTTATCTCCATATAATAAGATTTTATAATATTTATGTAATAGAATTTATTTATATTCTTCTCTATTATCTGGGAAATGAACGAACACTTCAAGATTATGTGATGATTATGACCTTACGATGCGTTGTACTTTGTTCTCTATCACCACCATTCATGGATTGTTTTTATGATATATATAATGATTATATAATATATTTATAATATAATTATGATTCTATAAATATAATATATCATTAAACTTATTACCCATTCACCCTTAAAAAAATAAAAATGACACTCATGGTTATATGTATACTACAATATCCACAAAGCAATGTGAATTATTATACATTTACATATTTCATGGATGATTATAAATATGTATATAACAAAAATATAATATATTAATATCTTGTTTTTTAGTTTTGATATGAATTTACCATAATAAGAATTTATGATCCGTATTTAATGAATCGAAACATACTTCAATAAATGAATCAGTTATCAAAAAAATTACTATGTTATTGAAATTTTGCTAATGAAAAGTTGCTGAAATTTTATTCGTGGATAAAATATTATATTATTATCATTTATATGGTTTTTAATTGCATTATAATAAATCTAAATTTATTATATAGGAGGTTGAAATTAAATATCACGAAACTCTAACTAGTGGGAAGGGTTTTGAATTACAGTCTAATTTTTTTATGATATTATTTATGTTTTGATTTTATTTTGGGAATATTTTTATACACATATATTAAAGGAAAATTATTTTATTCTATAATAGTTATGTTTTAATTTAAATGTATATTTTGTGTTTTTTCTTTTTTTGGATCATGTCTCCACTATAATGTTACATGTAAGTGCAATTTTTTTAAAAATCATGTTTTGAAGTATTACCTCAAAATACCTTTCATGATTGTCAATATTTTCATTAATATACTTTAACAAATGGTATTATAATTATGTAAATAATTATTAAATTAATTTCCACAAATAGTTTATGTTATATAAAAAATTATAAAATGTAATTGAATTTCAATTTTCCGAATTAAGTACTTTTTACCAAAGGTGTTAATTAATTGCCTCCATTAATATACACTTCATATATGGATTTTCTAGCCTCCATGACTATTTTTTTTGTAATATTCATTTAAATGTATCCAGGTATATCTTAATGGGAAATATACTTCTCAACATTTTTGTAATTTGGGTTTAAAATGATATCAAATTAAAGGGTATTATTTTTACACAGAGATTATATTAATTTATAAAAGTTATTAATAACTAAATTCATTAATGAAGTAACAGAAATGTTATTTCTAAGTTATTTATAGTATTTTATTTTTTAACTACATGGTTTTGACAGAAAAATAATTTATTTATGGTGAATCAAACATCTTATTTTGCTGATAATGGATTATACCTTATATTGATATTATTCACTTTCTTGTGATCATCTTCTCTATCACTTACCATTACTCAAAAAAACTTATTTTCACCTATATGACCATATTTTTTATATATTGTATGAATTTAGAATTATTTTTATTATAATTTGATAATGTTTCAACTGTATCAATTTTATATACATTATTTTTTCAATTAATCTTATTAAGATAATGAAATTACTTTGGAAATATTGATGTTTCATGTTCTTAATTGAATATGGAATATTTCTGACATATAACGAGTTTTGAGAATGAATTGTATTATTAATTAAAAATATGAGTAATAACTAGGACATGTGTGCTATTGGTGGGACCCAGTTATTAAGATCCACTTAGTGTATTGATATGTCTTATGAGACAAAATATTTGGCCACATTAAATGGGAAATTATTTTTCACCTATCCACTTAATAATAATGATGTATTTATTTTGAGTCCACAGTGGAATGGTTTATAATAACTTGGTTGAGTGTCCATGATGATGAATGTCCATAATTATGGATTTCCTTTTTTAATAATTCATTTTCCATTATCCATTATATACCTATCTTGATATAACCCATGGATGATCATTATAATATTTTTGGTTATTAAATGGAATGTTATTTCATTATAAAATATTACTTGTTTACTATGACTTATTAGATCAATATAACTTCCATTATATGTATCCCTTACCGGGTATTTGATATCACTCTTTTTTGAAATTTCTTTCCAAGGAAAATAAAGATTGATATAATGAATGATATCGAGTATTGAAGAGTTTATTTATTTGTTTTTATATTTCCAATGTAATATGGGAATCATATATGTTTCTTGTTTTAAATCTCTACTAATCTATTTCATTATATATGATATGATCACTTGTTTTAATTGTCAATATAGTAACGTGACACAATATTTGGGAAACTGGGGTCATGTTTTTTTCATTTTTTTTTTCAATAACCACATATGGTTTCTTCTAAAATGACCCGTAATATATTTTCCATTATTATTTTACCTCTTATGTAATTGGAAAATTTATACCATTTACATTGAATCCTTATGATCCTCCATTTAATTGATTTCAACCCATTTACTATAACATCCCAATTGTATATCTAAAGTTATTAGTGTTTATTGATGTTCGATATTTTATGGTATAATTGAAATTTCTTAACTAAGCTCCTTGATTTGTTTTAAATGATCATTCATAAAAATTTTAAAACCATCAATAATCTCATACTGCTCGTTGATTTTGATCATGACATAAATTTCCATACTATTATTCAAGAATTTATATATTTGAGTCATTCAATATAATCCTTCAATTTAATCCTTTAATTTATATTTTTCTTCTTCTTCCTATAAAATTTTCTTTTTTGAATCACATACCATTACATTGGATTTCATAATTTTTACACTCCAAACATCAATTTGATAAATGGAATGTTTTATTTCAACATTGTTGTCTATTATTTCCTCAAATTTAATTATATCTTCATCAATGTCCACCTATAATTGTTTTTTATGATCATATCTAGAAAAAACACTTAATTCTTCGACATAGTCCACCCAAATGGCACTTGAGTAGTGATGTTATTTAAAATCGTACATGAATCCATATGTTACATAGGGATAATATTTCTATTGAGGTCCTAATATAATAATATGTAGATTTTTACTTCTAATATAATTCCACGTGGTCAATAATGAATCTATCAAAATTTATGTACAACCCTTCTTAGTAATAAATATCCCAAAAATATATAGATACAAAACACGGACCCTAATGGGACCTCACATCAAAAATTTAAAAAATTATATATATTTATATAATGAAGTATTATATAACATATTAGTAAATAATAGATAAAATATACATCATATATAATATATTAAAATTTGAATAGTGCATCCTGAACAATAACATAAAATATGGTACATCGTCTTCCTGTCCAGCTCACACGATCCATCATTATGGGTGATTCCCCATACCAATGATCCATATATTTTGTTATCATGAATAAACATTTTACATACATAATTTTACATGAGAAATATATAAATAATTTTCTCTATTAATAAATAAAATATAACAAAAAAAATATTGAGTCCCATATATTAGAATCACTATTTCATTTTCGAGTTTTGGAGATTTATAAAAAAATTAACAAACAAAACAAATGTAGATATCATCACATTAAAATTTATTCAACTATATTTGAAAATTATTATCATTAATATGTATTCATCATCCACCAAAATATTATCAATCAAAACTAATATCAATTGCATATCATATGTAATGAATTTATTCATAACAGAATTTAAATATAAAATTTGTGAGATCAAATTCTCAGTTAGGGTAAACATTAGGAATAATTATCAAAGATCGCAATAGATAATATTTTGATAATAAATAATATGGAAGGAAAATATAGTAAAAATAAATCCAAAATCAATTAAAACTATGAGCATTAAATATCCATGTGTGACATATCAATAAATTAAGCCATGAATTAAAATACAAGGTTTCCCAGTGAAGAATTAAATAATTATGGAAGGATAATTCCATTCATTAATCCATAAAATAATGAACTTATACAAAATGAACATAAAATTAAGGCCCACTATTTCAGAAATATTTTGGTCTTGGTATCCATACAAGAAAATTACCTAGATAGTTTGTCTCTTTAGACATATCAATTATTCCCGGGGAAATCTATACAAGTCCCCAATAATATATAATTAAGGTGATTTCATTATTCATTTTAAAGAATGAATATGGTTTAAAATAAATAACAAATATTCATTTATAATCAATAATCAATGGTATTGGAATAATTAGTATATAGATATTCAATATTTACATAATTGATAAATAGAGTTTATTTCTGTGTATTCATCCCTCAAAATAAAACAATATTTTCTTCGGGTAATTTGGTGAAGTCAATAATTTCACCAATCAGTAAATTGATTTTAATTACCACAAGATAACTCCTTAAGTAGTAATATTATATTGATATGTAAAAAAATTTCCAACTCCATTTATTTTTGTCTTTTAGGTGAACACCCTTAAATCAATGTGATGATATACAAAGGGTTCATATAGTAATGTAATTAAATGAAAGTTTTTTCTAATAATAGGGGGTTATTTTGAATGAAATAGAAAATAATTGATTTACATGAGTTTAATCCCCCAAAATATAATATTATGAGAATATTTTGAAGGAATTCCTTACCTAATATATATATTAAAAATGGAATCTGATGGTGAATATAATTTATATTTCAAGGAATAAAAATAGATATGAAAACACCATTACGGAAATAGTAACATGGGAATAAAAAAACATGAGAGAGATAATATGAAATTAAAATTTAATTAATGGAAATATATTGATTATTCTATAAAGGAAATTGGGCAGTGAATTCACCATATAAATGATAAAATGGTTTGTAATATCAATAAAGTATTATATAATTAAAAAAGAGACAATGAATCCATTATATTAATAGAAACTCATGAGTCAAACCACTTTATGTATGGAATATTAAATGGAACATTAAATACAAAAAATATGGAGATAATCTATATTTAGAATACTAATCTGTTACAAAGTACACCGCGGTGATTAATAAATTCTGTGAAATATGAAAAAAGTATAAAGGGTCAATTGTGAGTCATGAAACCCTTACTAGTAATATTATTAATGTGATGAAAATCCATAAATAATGATTTTATATGAGTTATATATAAAATGAAATTTATAATTATAACCTTCCTTGAGGATTATAATATATTAAAATTTTATAAATAATTGTGTGATATTATGGTTAGAAATGTTCTTTCATGTGTAGGAGATCATAAGAGTGTCTTAACGGTTCATAGTTTTAAATTTTAGTTTTAGGGATTGTATCATAGGGTGAAATTTTAGTGGATAGTTATTTTTAACAATGAACCTCAGTCGTATAGAGTGATATGTATAAGAAAAATATTCGTAAAATATGATTGGGGATTTGGGAATCCATGATAATTTCTATAGGAAATTATAGAGGCCATTCACATGGTTAGAAAACTATTTGTTAAACGAGAACTATAAATAGAAGAAATGGTATTACCCTAATAGTATGGTTTGACTGTAGAGAACATTTTATCATAAAATATTCTTATAAACCATTAACTGCTTTTAAAAGAGATCTTTTATGGGTTTTCCGTTACGGTCCATTACATTTCAACCCCTTTCTACTAACATTTCCATCAATGTGCCCCACTATAAATGGCCATTGTTCCTTCTCTATTCCAATTATGGATCTCTATAATATCTACTAAAATTTAAATACTATCTAATTTGTTAATAAGATATAGGCATTCTATAATTCCCCACTCCTCCTTTATTTTTTTCACTTTCTCAATATATCTCATTATTTAATCAAAATATACCTAATTTCAGGGGACTTTTTTGGGTTCTCAATATCAAATGTTTGTTGGGGAAATAGAAGCATAAATTATATGAGAATAAATAAATATGAATGTGTATTATGGTTCCCAAATTCATCCCATAGTCTTGTAATATTTTATACAAGTGATGCAACATGTTGTCTTGCCAACCACTCTATGTTTAGACCAACCAAAAATGGAATGTTCTAAAAAAGTGTGTTTGTCAACATGTATTTTATAAATTGATCCATAGAATAAGGAAATTCATAGTTGAAAGGCATATAAATGAAATTGTCCTTGGGAATTAAAAATATAAATGGTATATTATTTCTTTTTAAAGTTAAATGAATATTATTAGATGGGTGATTCTAATAGAACACATTGCCTCGTGTGTTTTGATATAATAAAATGGATAATAATATTAGAAAAGATTAATAATGTATTTTTGAATTAAATAGTTGGTCTTGGAATAGAATTCCACAATCACTGAAGTTTTAAATGGAATTAGAACAATATATATATAAATTTGTAGGTAAATGGAAATTGATCTTTATAATATGGAACGAGAATCCTTAAATGGTAATGACATGGTAAAATGGTAAACCATGGTATATTAAATGAATAAGGTATTCATAATGTGATTCCATGGTTTTAAAATGAATGTTTATTTATTTTTTCATAATCATTCATTGTGGAATAGAATGATTTTATCACTATAAAATAATTTTAAATTCGTATGGGGACATAGAAATCATAAATTTTTATCATATATAATAATATTATTGACATTTAAAGTATTTGTGGAATTAGGAAAATGTGGTTTAACCAATATTAAAAGATAAAGAAATTTAAATTTGGGGTGGTCCTGATTCATAATTAGGAACTCCCTTATGAAGGTTTCATTAGTATAAGGAAAAAATACTATGATGAGGTCAGTGATAAATGACACTAGATAAGTTCCTCACCATGTGGTTAAGATATTTGGATGAGAAATTTCTCTTAAGGGAGGAATGGGACACTTACAAGATTATTTTATTAGCAGAGAAAACTCTCGTATGTGAGGTTTTTGTGACATTTTTTGCGTATTCCATTGGCTAAGAAGACTCTCATTGGGGTAGTCTGTGTTAGTAATTTTCTTATAAAAATTTATGAGAAAACGATCTTATGGGAAGTTTGTTTCTTATTTTAAATTATGTCATTAGCTAAGAAAACTATTATAGGGAATGTCCGTGTGAATTATTAACATATTCAATTATTTAAGAAACCTACAATAAGGGAGGATTATGTAACTTATTGACATATTCATTGGATAATAAAACTCATGTATAGGCCATCTATTTTACTGTATTATAGATACCAAAATATCTTGTATTGTAATGTTTTTTTTGGCAAGGTCCATGTTATGTGCTTTGAGGAACCATGATACTTGACGATGTAGATATAGTTATGTATGGAAATAGAAAAAAAAAATTATTGAGTAGAAAAGTGTGAGGTGTCACCAGGGATCTTGGGAATCTATGGTTGAGTAATTATTATGTTAAAATGATATAACTTTTTGAATATTTTTATTTAAAAAACTTCTGCATAAACTTTTTTAGCAAACAAGTGATATTATGGATGTTGTTTGTGAGGGATAAGGAGTTACACTACCTACCTGAATGGTCCTCTGTGGCACATGGTTACCTAAGCAGAAATCACTCATTTTCTTTCAGTTACTGTTTTTTGGAAAGGTTATATCCCTAGATGTTCAGATTTGTATGTTATTCAAGAGTTTGGAAGATGGTATTGGGCTAGACATCAGGATAGTTGTGTGTATGAGTTAAACATTCAATTTTATTTCATTATTTGGTTATCATATATACATGATACACCATTTAATTATATATTGTAGCTTGTATGTAATAATTCTTAAAATAAAATGATGAACTATAGTCATTGTGGGTTTTTACTTGTTCTATATTTGACCTTTTTTTGGTTTATTTGATTTTCAACTATTTCAATCGTTTTTGATATTTTTTCCTAAGGGTATAATCTAACTATTATACCACCACACACCTTCATAATGATTCAACACCCCTTAAAATATGTGGAGGTACATTAATAGTGGTTTACCCACCATCATCCGGAATATTTATTAGACTCTTATTTCTATAAGATATTAAATAGTGGTATCAAAGCTATTTTATTGTTCCAAAATATTTGGGAGTTGTGTATAAGAATGGAGAAGTGTAAAAGCTTCTAATAATATCATTTTATTATTGGATCAACGCATTTATGTAAGTAAATATATGTTTTAAGGGTTGATACTTGTTGTTAGTTGGTTTCTCTTATTAAAGTTGTATTTCATTTTCAACCAATGTGAGACACATGGTTTATAATGATTCTAGTTTATGGGATTTAAACTCCTTCACCAATTGTGAAAGAGGGTGTTAGTGAATTTATGTTTCTTTCGAAGCATCCACAGATTCACATGACATTAATCATTCATGGGAAAATGAATTCTTAATTTGATCATACGCTGCATGTTATATATATTTTTTCATCATTATATTTGGGGGACATATATCTTTCTTATGTTATGAATACCTACTTATTAAATTTGATTCATTATTTAAAGACACATCAGCATCTTATATGTTATTTTCAATTATAAATCTATGGTGGGATCATACATATCCAATTCCATAAAGGATGTGTTGATTTAAGGCTAAATATTAATTCATTATTAAATGGTGATAGTGGTTACATAAAGTGAATATAAGTGACATATAATGTGATTTAACTTATTTATTTTGAATCAATACCTATTATATCAATCAGTGTGAATTTAAAAAACCTGTTAAATCTTTGAAAAACAAAATATATAGTTTTTAATGAAAAAAGAATATGGATATTTGAGATTGGTTCTAATTCATAATCCAAATATTAAAATAATTTTAATCCTATTCAAATATAAAGAGTATTTAATAATGATTAAGGAAAAATACCTTGATAATGATGAAAAATATTATTGACTATTGTTACTTGGAACCCTTATGAAAAATGATTGACCCTATAATGGGTACATAGGGATACTGAGAGTATCTGAGTAATAAGTTCTTGTGAGTTGTGTTATGGTATAACCTATGATAGTTTTAGAAATTATGTATATAAATTACTGACCATGGTATGTATATATGGGGCTAGAGAGATTTAATTTTGTTAAAAAATTAGATGGGTGGTGTGTTTCCCTGTAAATGATACACCTTATGTGTATTTGGCTTGATCAAATGCCATTTTGGCTTGTACTAAGTTGTAATGAGTAGTGAAATCTTGTGAAACATCTATTTTATGAATGAACTAATAATTCATAATATATATTAGGTCCACACAAAATTTTAGGAACCCTGAGATAGGATTTTTTTCATTCTCTATGCCATGTGACCTCAAAAATGAAATTGGAATCTTTCCCATGAGTAATGAATTCTGTAAGGTGGGATATATGGGATACATTGGATAGGTGGGTGATCCTAGAGACCCTTCGTTATGAATTTATATTTGTTGATCAGTCCCTTGTTACCTTCAAGGGTAACCCGTTTGAAGGGTTTCACTATTTTTATATATTCCATTTCTAATGTATAGTATGGTATATGTTTATATAAAATAATGAAATTCATGTTAAGTGTCACAGTGTGTTGATGTAGTTATTTTTGAGCACATGAAATTAAAAGGGATTATATTTAGCCTAGTAATAATTGGTATGATACATAGTTTTCCTAAACTAATATGTTAGAGAAACACTATTATTATGTGGTATAAGAAAAGATAAATTAATTATATCATCAATATGATGTCTAATATTATGGGTAGTCATCTAATTAGTCTTGATGCATGCAAGGTGTCATACCAGTAATATAATAGAATATTGGATACATTTTGTTAGTTAAAAAACAATCAATCATAATGGATTTTTTTCGGGTTAGGAGAATGATTCTAATATCAGTGACACATCACTCATAGTATCATGAGTCTAGTTTTTTTAATTAATTGAAGAATATTGTGTGACCCCTTGGAATTGATAAGATGTGATGGTGAGGGTTTGAACCCTGTTTTTTTAGATGGGAATATTTTAGTATACACTATTCCTCTTGTACTTCGATTGGTGAAATAGACTGTTTACAGTTCTATTAAAGATAATTTGAGTCATATAGAATCACGATAAATGACATGGTGGTAATTACATGATGATCTTTTGTTCACCAAAATTTATTGGTGATTCATGGGATCTTAGAGGGTTTTGATTTAAAGTTCACCTTATTGTGGGGTGAACATATGTTATTAATAGATTATAGGAATGGTGGTCCTTAGAGTTGTTTTTAGATATTGAAATGTGTCTTATATGGTGATGATACTGGGGTGTATTGATGTGTGGTTGTATATGTGAATGTGTATTTAACTTGTTATGGGAAACAATATTTTTTTAGATGAGCATGGATCTGGAGGAGTTACACACATTTTAATAAAGAAAAATATTCATGTTTTAGCCTTTGAGTTGTATTATTAATTTTAAATAAATGATGTACAACTTTTTCAAGCATGGATGTGACCATCATTCCAAAACTGAATAACAATCTATGATAATGAAAATATTCCTAGATCCAGGTGTGGCCTATTTTTATATTTCATTAATTTGGGGATGTGAATAGGGAAACCAAAAATTTCTATTGTGTTTAGAGAAAACCATGGCATAATTTATGTGTACAATGTTTTTATTTTAGTGGTGTGACCATATGAAAATATTGATGGTTTATGGCTTTGAGTAAGTTGTATTTGTATAAATCCTTTCTAAAATCATCATGAGGGTAAAAAGATGAGACATTTATGATTTTTGGTGTTTCTATTATGGAAATACCACTGAATATGAGGAAACAAATTAGAGTAGGTGGTTGGATGATCACTTACATTACTTCTTGGATGAGCATCATGATATAGTATTTTAATGGAATACATATGGTGGAAGTCAGGTATTTTGTGATAGATTTGATAATAGAGGAGTGAGATGTTTGTATACATTGAAATTTATTCCATGGATGAGAAATAGAATAAAGAATAAATTTTAGATGCAATTATTGTTGATAGGGATTTTAATAGTGTTTTAGGGAGGAATCTGGCATGTTAAGGTCATGCACTAGGACGAATATGGAATCTACAATGGTTTCCTCATGAGTGGATATTGTTTTATAACATCCATATGCAGATTAATGTAATGTCAAATTACCATATGTGTATCTTGGGAGGAAGATATGTGACAATGGACTCAGGAATGATGATATATTTGGAAAATAAATATCATGTGAAAATGTGTTAGTTTAGGAAAATTGGCATACATTTTTATTGTGAGGCCTTGTTAAACTGTGAATTCAAGGATACAACCATGTGTGGGATGATTTTTTTGAATGGTCGTCTCTATGATGCTTATTCTTGGTGATTTTTTTTAAACAATATATTTCAGTGGTTGGGGTTATGAATGACCATAATAATTGGCAATAGTAGTATTAGTTTAAGGCTTATAATTCAGTGACACTAATGGGTGGCATCACATTCTTGAGAAGGATTGGGTATTCTTGAGAACCCAACTAAAGGAAGAGATGTCATATGATGGTGAGGATTTAAGATCCCCCTACCGTACAGACTACACTTATCTAAATATTTTATTGTCCTCATTTGAGATATTGGATGGATGTGTTTTCATGAGAAATACTGGTGTCACATTACCTCGTGTCATTGGTGATTGAAATTTCAGTTTTAGGGACAGTATCCTAGAGATCACGGTTGAAAAAAAATATTGATTACCATGAACCCCAACTATAAGTCCTTATATCTATAGGTGAATGGTTATTATGAAATGGTTGGGGAACTGGTAAGGGATGAAAATTTCTTGATGAAGATGTAGAGGAATTTTTCACTTGTGTTGAATGATTTAGATAATGTGTTCCACAACGATTTGAAATAGCATGTCTTGAATAGTGAGGTTAGCAGGGCTGGCATAAGCATTGGTCAACCATGTTTCCAAACTGTGCACCCATTCTAAAAATGATTTTTTATAGTTTTTTAATTATGAACCATTAATTTTTATAATAATATCCCAAATTTTTTTCTAGAATCCAAACAAAATATGACCATCCATACTCCTTCCTTCCCATGGTGGGTCTCCACATACTACTCTCTTATTTCACTTTTTCTGAAGTGTTTGTGAGATAGTGGTTGGTTTACTAGTTCTATTACCACTATAATTAGTTTTTTACACTATCCTTAGTTATATGACTATTTATGGATAATATTTAATATTTTTAATGATTTTCTCTGGTTTATAACTTTATCCCATCTTAAGATGAACTAGAATCCAATATATGGTGTGTAGAATTCACTATAATTGGGTTAGTGGTCCCTAAATAAAACATACAGTCAACTCATATTCTATTCAACTGTAGAAAGTTGGGGGAGTACTATCATCACCATGCTTTGAACAAATTAAAATAGAATGTTTTCAAATGCCATTTAAAAATTTATAATTCCCCTTTTCAAACAATGACCCATATTATAAGATATTTCATGTTGATAAACAATTGAAATGAAATCGAAGTAGGGGATGCGATAATTAAAAAAATTCATCTATTAAAATTGAAATAAATAATATAATACAAATTATTATAGTTTAACCCTTGACCATGATTGGTTTGATATCCTTAAATGGATAACCATGATTAAAATTTCATAGAATGGGATTCTAAATTAAATTAATTTTTTCGAAATGGAATTTCACAATCATCGAGGTTGTAAACAAATTTGGATATCTATATGGACAAATATGTTAGTAAACCAAAATTATTTTTTATGTGATGGTAATAGAACAATGAAATGTTAATGACACTGTAATTTGGTATACCAATGTTCTTGAAATGGGTAATGGGTATAAAAATTTAAAATTATTGTTTTAAAATTAATAAATTTTTAAGTGTTTGATAATAATTAATTAGTGAAAAAAGGAATTGTGTAAAATAAAATGATGATGAGCTTGGTGAGAACCCACTATTCCTTTTTTTCTTTCTCATATTATGCCCTAGAAATTGATTCCGGAAGTTGTGGTCCTTCCTCCATCTTATGGGGGGATCCCTTAGTCTCCCATAGTTTCTCACCTCTCCTCATTCATCCCCTTCTCCACCCTGATCATTGCCCACCCATTCCCGAGATATAGTTATTCCATAAAGTGGTTTACCTATTCAATGGCTCTCCATATCTTGTAATTTGGATGTTGGAGTTCATGGAGGGTGTAACATCTCGAGTATTATGAAAGAAACACTATGTGGAATAGCATATATGATATACTACATTGAACTTAAATGAACAAATAAATAATATTATTTAATTGATAAGGATTTAACCTAGTCGTTGAAATTGTTTTAATGAATTGAATAAACTAAATTATGAAAATATGGCTTGCACATGATTAAATAATTATTAATCGATTACCAAATTTAATATAAATGGAAATAAAACCCAGTTGAATAGAAAGGATGTGTTTTTGTGAAAACCTGATTAAAAAGAGAATAATTATGTTTATGAAGTCATGTCACTTTTTACGGATATTTATTTAACGAGAAATATGTGTTCAATGTAATTTATTAAATTTGTCTTATATGTTTTCTAGATATGATGTAAGAAAAAATTCAAATTTTCTGGATAAAAGAAGTATTTTTCTAGAAATGCAGTTTTACAATCGCTTCATGTCGAACCATTTTTATATTCAGTTTTTGTCACATTTATAAGTACTATTTGAATAAATAAACATTTTATTTAGAACCAAGACATCTAAATTTATATTGTCTGAATTTTCATTATATTTCTTATAACTATCATTTTTTTTGAATAGTAAAAATACATGAAATATTAATTGAAAACAACTTTTTCCCATGGAGATAATTTATATGGTTATGTTATATTATTTAATAGTTTTAATGTATAAATAGAATATATTTTGATCATTTAATCCAATTTTTTTAATTGGATATAATTTCAAACTTAAATTAGATATAATTTCATGTAAATCTTTTTATAGTTTTTACTTTTTTAATAACTGTTTTTATCCTTTAAAAATGAATAAATTTTAAATCAATTACTTAAAATTTTGTGTTATTAATTTTGAAAAATTAATTATATATTTGGAATAATAAAGACCAAATTGTGTAAATAGATTTCTTTTATTATGAATAGTGTCTTCAGTAATTATTTTTAATTTCCACTGTTACGGCTAAATCATGTAATTGAGAATAAAAATAAAATTATAAAAATACCCTGACACATGTCATAATTTTATTTGATAAGATAGTTTAAATAATCTCATAGATGGTTTCTTAAATAAATGGATTAAATCTTCCCATGGAAGCTTAGATACTGCTTCTCATAGAAGTTTGTTTAATTAAAAGTATAAAGCTCCCCATAGCAGCTATTATATAGCTTCTCATAGATTCTTGTTAAATTCAAAGAACTATGATTACCATGGAATCGATTTTAAATAATATCATAGAATACTATTTAATTAAATGTACAAATCTTCCCAGGAAATCCAGTTTAATGCTTCACATGGTTTCCTCTCTAAACAAATGGACAATGCTTCCCCAGGAATCCAGTTTAAAGCTTATCTCATACTCATGTATCCAATTAGTATCGCAGTTTGTTAATATGGGTTTATATAAGTGCAGATATTTTCTCGGGATCTCGCATCATCGATGGTGAAACCCTAATGGGGTCGATGAAGCCCCCCCTCCACCGATAGACATCGCGAGGGGGATGATCCATGGCTTCCTCACAACCGCAGGGGACACGAGTTCCAACCCTTCTCTGACCTGGCTTCTTTTCAAAGCCTTCCTCAGATTCATCTCGGTCTAAAGGTCCCTGAATCTAGGGAAGGCGACCCCATTATCCATCTCTCGGTGTGGGAGTTTATAGAGGCGGAGAGTCTTCTGATCCTATCATTGGTTGCATGCTTCTTGGGCAATCGGCCTTCAGTGGAAGCTTTTGACAAGATTTTTTTTATTCTTGTGGGCTTCAAGATCGAGCGGTTGTCGGCCTACTGGATAGAAGACATATGATGGTATGTTTCTCTTCACCATAGGATCTCGTCCATGCTTTGTACTATGTCCCTAGAATATGCGACGACATCGACTTCTTCCTTTTTCGTTGGAGTTATGATCTCTACCTGAATCGTGATTCCCCACTTCTCTCAGTTTGGGTTAGTCTTCCTCAACCGCGTCTCCCATTTCAAAATCCGACAATCATCCGTATGTTAGGTAATATTGTGGGTCAATTTCTTTGTGTCGACTCACGTACTGCCTCGGTGTTCCATCCGATCAACTCGTGGATGTGTGTTGAGGTTGATGTATCAAGACCGCCAGTTGAGTCTGTGTGGATTGATGCCGGTGAGGAGGTCAGGTGTAAGAAGCCAGTTGTCATTGATAATAGGGTGGATTTTTGTTCTTCTTTCCAATGACTGGTCCACTCGTCCATTCAATCAAGGTTGGGGGATCAGAGAAAGGTTTCATTGAAGGAGGGTGACCATGTTTCTGGGCGTGTTGGCGAGACCAGGGACAGGGGTATTGCGGTGTAGGTTGTTCTTGAGGTGGGTCACTAGTTGCGGGCTAGTGAGGTAGTGGTCTAGAAAGAGGAGGTGAGCGGGGATGCTTCAATGGAAATGGTAGCAGTCCAGGATGCTCCAGGTGTGGAGTGGCCTCCTGTATCTCCTATAGTGGAAGTGAAGGTTGTGGAACTCAAGAAGGATGATCTACGGGTGGTGGCTCTTTTACAGTGTAAAGAAATAAGGTATAGTGGGAACCCAAAGTTGGTATTTGTGTTCAACCATCTGAAATAGGACCTGTGAATTTTTTTGTAGGATCCAGTTGCTAATGTCATTTAAGGGGCCTTGGGTAGTGTTGCTAAAGGGGTTGTCAACTGTGGGGAGGTCATGTTTTTAGGAAATTCAGTACAGAAGGTGTCCTTGCTAAGTGATGAAGAGTTTCAACCAGACCAAAGAAGTCCTAATGAGGGGAGGGAGGCTGACCATTCTGGATCAGAGAAGGTGGATCCCAAGCTGTTTGATGCAGTGGAATCTGGCAATGGAGAGGCTACCTAGCGCCTGGCTCTGGAGGAACACTCAGTAGCTTTTTAGTTCGTGGGTCGAGGATTCAATCGGACAGGGTCTTCTGATCCAATGCAAGTTATGCTGGCTACAATTTTTTAAGCTGAGAAGCTTCAAGCTGGGGATTCGTCTCTATATTCTCAAAATCAGTTTCTAGTTTTAGGGGAAGAAGTTTTAGGGGAAGAGGTTTTCCAGGTTAATAAGGATTTCAGAGGGATGGAAAAGGCCACAGATTCCGCCGAGCCCAAGGATCGTGTCATAGAGGAGGAATACTTTAGATCCTCCTTCCTGAAGGGAATGAACATAACTATGGATTTAGACGGCTTCATAATGGACAAGCGGAAGGCACAACATAGGAAATACTACTCCAATAATCATATTCCTCCTGTTACTAGATCCAAATCCAAGGGTAAGGTACCACCAAAGGCTCCTACAGATGGCTCTTCCATCCACTCAAAAAAACACAATGGTTCTGACCAGCATGAGGTGGACGACGTCTCCGACGACCTGGTGGAAGCAGGCTAATAGGACGTAGCTCCTGACATTCCTTCGAGTGATAAGGGGCTGCTCGATCCTGGGCTGAAGCATGATGCGAGATCCAAGGAAGTCCCTCAGCAACAAGTTTCTTTGGTGTTGGAACACATGGACCTTCTAGTGCATTCAGATGAAATAGTAGAGGATTATTTGGATATTAAGGAGTCAAAGAAAATTAGACCGCTCCAGGTGAACACTACTAAAGAAAAAAGTGAGTGGATTGATAAGAAGGTCCATATTTTTCTTAGAGGTCGTAACATGGGAATGATCAACAAGGAGGAATACAGACAATCATGGGACAATTGGGCTCATCTTTATGAAGACACCTTAGTGCACTACCCTGACTTCCATGTTCATTCTATCACCTGGATATTGTTTAGGGAGAATGGCTCCAACTAACATAAACTCTTTTCATCAAATCTAGTGTGTCCTTTGGTGTTGAAACTGGTATGATGTAAGGGTTCTCACCTTCCCCTTTAATGTGTTTATAATAAAAAAATATTAACGTTGGCGGAGGAGGTTTATATAAGTGATGTATTTTAGAATATATTGTAATGGGAAATAAAAATATATTTCCTACAAAATGCAATTTTATTCATAATTTTTATACTTTAATTAAATATATTTATTTATGACACAACGATGATGAAATTATTACCTTATTAATGAAAGATTCAAATAAATTATATTATAAATATTAAAATAAAAGTAATTTGAACATTTTGATGTCATCCACAAATTTTCTGGATGATAATGAAATTTTATCTTTTAGTTAATGTAGTTTTTTCGATTGAATAAATTTGTTATGACATTAAGAAAATCTATTAACCAATAATGTCAAAATTAACCAAGGATAAATTTTTATATGTTTTCTATGAAGTGTGAACTTATTATTTATTTGAGGAAGTGTATTTTTTAATGAATTGTATTTAATGAATACTGATTTGTGGTGACTATTACCAACATTTATTATTAAATAACACTTTCTTTTAAATGATTTATGTAATTCTGACATATATTGAAGTAATCAAGGAGAAACTCATGGTTCAATAAGATCAAAATAATTTTATGTTGAATAATAATTTTACTATTTTCAATAGTAATGTTACAAATGGAATTGTAATATCAATTATGAAATTATAAAAATAATTTAGGCATCTTGAACTGTAATATGAAATAATATCATAAGTAAATAACTGTTTCAGAAATTATAGATAAGTATTAGTATTTATCGGGTAATTAGTTATTTTACATAAAAATTAAATATCTCATATTTATAAAATTATTTTCATAAAATGGAGTTCATTTTAGAATTCATAAAATCGATATTATGTTATGGTGATTTTATGATATTATTATAAAATGTTTTATTGATGAATAGTAAAAATGTTGTTTTTGAGTTTTCTGTGTGTTTTATGACATCATAATGATGTAATATCTAATTTGAAATTTTTTTCTACACTTTTAGATTGAAATATTATATGTGGTTTCCCACGTGGCCGAAACCATGTGAAAATACGATGGGCAAGCCCATGGTTTAGCAAATACCACTAATGAGGAGTCCCTTAAAAATTAATTAAAAATTCCCCCACTTTTTCTATAAATACCAACCAATCCATTCATGAATTTAATTCCAAAATATGCTAAAAATTCTATATGATCATTCTACATCAATAATAGTCCTACCAAGGTGCCCTCAATTCCCCAAGGTCCCAATCGTCGAGTATTAGTTGTCACTCTTCATGGTAAGGGTACTTTTCACCCTCCTCTGTTAGTCTGGACTTCCATTATGTTATGTCTTCTAGTTTCAATTTTATTATGTGGGAGAATGTTATAATATATCCTTTTTTCTATCAATTTTACATCCAAATTATTCTAGACCCATTCTTCTCTCATCAATGAATTTTATGAATTTTTATGTGACACCATTAGGCTGCCGAAATTTCATAAAATTTATCACATATTATATTTTTTAAGATTTCTTTTCATGTGGTATGCCATTAAAATAGCCATAATGTAACACCCAAAGTTTTTTAAAAATATATAGAAATGAATGGAACTTTTTTTAAACTATATATTTTTAACTATCCTTCAAAACATAATTTTTCCACATCTATGTTTGGAATTTCATGAAACATTCATCTACAATAGTTTTCAGTATGTTATTTGGAATCTGATGAAACCAACTTATTTTTTTGTAAATAGTAACTTACCAATTTGAATAGTAACATGAATAGTAATATTACCCTAATGAATAATAAATTGAATTATTATTTTATTTTCTTAAGGATGTAAGATAATAACATTTTGGTAAATTTTTCATTCTGATTTAGAACTAGTTATAGAATTAGAATTGTTAGTTTTTGAGTATAGTGTACTTTTATTCATAAATTAAATTAATATTATGTAGAAAATTATTTTCATTAAATGTAATTAAGTTTTTAATTCTCCTCGATGAAATATGGTTAGGTTAATGTTTTGGTATTTTTATGAAATTCACTAATTTTCAATGAATAGTGAAATATGATAAAATACCGTATAATCAAATTATCAGTAAAATTCACTATTTATGATATTATAAGTGATTCAAGGCCACTTTGATCGAACTCAAATTACATTTTTACTATTTTAGGTCACATTAACTGGGAATATTCATAATACTGGAAAACAATATTTTAATAATGATTAAAATAATGAAAAATTCCCCATCTCCTCTAGTATAAATACCACCCTCACTCCCCTCTTCTTCCCAAACCACTCAAGCCTTGTTCCATTCCTATGTTCTGAAAATTACTCCTCCCGTGGAACTTCCCCACTTCATTTAGCTTCTGGTATCAACAAAAACTAAAACCGAATCCCTTAAGAAGGATCTCGAGGAGAAGACATCAAGAGGTAAACATCCTCTTTTATTTTCGTTCTTTTCATTCATTTAATGTTATTCTATTGCTTTTACTTTGGATTATGTTGGGATATTTTATTAAATATCAATCATTACTGTCCATATTATGTAATAGTGATGAGATATCCATTTTTTCTCATCAAACTATTTCTATGAAATTTTAAGACACGACGTTAGGCTGCTGAATTTTCGTGAGAAATTTCTGAAGTTTTCTTTTATTTCAAGAATCCTTTATTTTATTATTATTTACTCACGTATTCTTATCCAAGATTGATGAAAGCTCCATAATATTGTATATTCATTATGTTAACATGTTCGTGGGAAAATCATCATCAATCTTCTTCTTTTCCCCTACTAGTTCAAGGTATTGAAAACAGTGTCCATGATGTGTCAAATTACCGACATCGTGGAAGATATGATTTCAATTTGTTTTAATTCCTTCACGTCTAGTGATGAAAAGTTTTTTGGTTGAAACTGGATATAATATAAATATTACGTCTCATCCATGGTTCTATAATTATTTTTTACACATGGTTTTAATTTTTAAAACACAATGAGGTCATTATTATCAAAGAACCACTAAAATGATCTAAATGAACATCATTAATGTTTTATCATATGAATCATCCTATGGTAAGAATTAGAATTGATAAATGGTATAATTTATTTTAATATATATATTTAAATACTCCTCCATTCCAATTATGGGTTTTCACTTCCAATCTACAAGAATATCCACCACAAACTAATCTTGGAAATCATGTAAAGAAATCACATAAAAATAGTGCATGGAGAACAATACATACAGTTAAAAGGTGAAATGATGTTATGAAAGGATCATATATGATATTATAAACAAGATAATGTATCTTTAAAATACTAATAACACTTTTTTTAAGAATTATACATGATTTTTAAACAAGTTTGAAGTAAGAAAAACCATAGGTAATGGAATTCTTAACTCGGTTTCCATTCTTTGGGTTAACATTATACTTCATTATTTATGTGTCATTTAAATTGTTTTTGTGATGAATTTAGTTTATAATAAGTTTAATTATTTATATTTCCATATTATATACATATTCCATCCACTCTATTAAGTCTCACATCAATTATATGATAATTTTAAGATAATTCATAACCTGATTTCCATTCATTGGGTTAACATTCTACTTCATTATTTATGTGGTATTTAAATTGTTTTTGTGATTAACTCTGATTATACAATGTTTAATTATGTATATTTATAATTTATATACATATTAAATCCAATCTATTAAGTCTCACTACAATTATTGGATATTTTTATGGGAATTCTTAACCCGATTTACATTCTTTGGGATAACCTTCTACTTCATTATTTATTGGTATTAAAATTTATTTTTTGATAGTTTTTGCTTATATTATGTTGAATTATGTGTATTTATAGTTTTTATACATATTACATCCTCTATATTATGTTTAACTTCAATTATATGATATTTATCATAGACATCTCATTTAAAATCCATTTTTTAATTAGTTTTTACGAAATTCCAAAGCAATGTTCTTATTGAATTATTAATGTTTTATGATTATGTTTTGGTTCTGGGGAATTGATTATGATGAATGGTGGGTCCTATATTTCCCTATAATCCATTGATAATGTGTGTTTTTGAGGTCAGTCGTATGGTTACTCCAAGTGTAACTACAATGGTAACAAAAATTGTAAGGTAACCATGAGGGTTACAAATTATAAGGTAGCGGATAGGGTTACACGATTATATAACTAATACCCTAAGATACCTTTAGATTATATTTATGTTCCTATGTTTTGTGTGGATCTTGTTTAAATATCATGTCACACAATGAATGTATATATGGGTGACAACATGTCATTTGAATTTGCTTCTATACGTTATGAGTATTCATGGACTAATGCTCTCTTTCCTTCTTTTTAATACCGTACTGAGATTTTGTGATCATCCCATGTTTTTAAATGATTTTCAAAGGTGAGTGGATGTATATGAAAAAGTATGAAGCCTTGTTAAATGTTTAATAATTTTGAAGGATCCAAGGTTATGTTTTAATGTTTTATATTTTGAAAATAATGGAAATTGTTTTTATGGTATCCACTTAGTAATATTGTGAAATTTTATGAATGTATTTTCCCAATTCCCTAAATCTATAAATGTCAAAAGATCATCAATTTAAAAGAATTTTTTTGTAGAATAATTCAATATTATGTATGTTATAAGGTCAGGTCCTTATAGTTGGTATCATAGGATGGTTTAAATAACCTTTGGGGTTAGGATGATGTTAAAAGAATACCGTCAATTATTTTTAATCTATTATTAATTTGAAATGTTATAGCATTAAAATATTACCATGTTGCTTCATCTATGATATGTTTGTTTATAATGGTTTTCCACATAAGGAACAAGGGTTCCAAACAATAAAGGCACCGTTAGAATTACATCCTTCCATATCTACATCCATGAATGGTAGGAATTGGAATCGAGCAGTTTGTGATAGTAATTGACTAGATAACACATGGAATAAATAGTGGTGGAATCCATTCAAGAGGAAAAATAGTGTTACCACAACAGAAAATTATTGTAGTGGAACATTTTATGAGACAACACCCTCCTACTATTAAAGGATCTTCTGACCTAGTAGCAGCTGAATGATGGATCAAATCCATTGAATAAATATTCGATGTTATGGGAGGTTCAGAAAATAAAAAGGTAGGTCATTACATTTATCATTATGAAGTGGAATCCAATTTGTGGTGGTCAATGGTAAGGAATATTATTGGTAGAGAGTATATTTATTCCTTAGAGTTGGATGAATATAAAATGTCTTTTTTATGAAAAATATTTTCCTAAGGTGGTGTGACTTATGATGGAGAAGAAATTCCTGGAATTAAAGAAAAACGAGGAGGATTTAGTGGTTGTGTATGAAGCAAACATAGCCCAACTGGAGAGGTATTCTCCAAATCTTATTCTATATATTTATAGAAAAAAGCTTCTTTTACTCATTATTTAAGCCAAGGTATCGAATGACGTTGGCCTCTCGTGAGTTAAAAAGTAATGAAAAACTTGTCTGTTGTGGTGCGAGGGTAGAGAGACAGCTTTCTAATTATCATGTGCATTTTGGAAACAAGGAGGAGAAGAGACCCAGATTGAAAGGGACGGGTAAAAATCAACCAAAGAAATATGATGGTATGAAAATTCCGTTTATACTTCGTGAAAAGTGTGGAAAGAAGCACCGAGGGGAAGGTCTTTGAAAAACTGGGAATTTTTTTAAATGTGTTACGTTTGGACCTATGGCCCATAATTGTAATGAAAATTATAGAAATACTAATCCGAATAAGAAAACTATAAATTGTTTTAAATGTGTTGAGATGGTTCATTATACAAATTCTTCCCAAATAGAGATCGGAAAGATACAAAAAATCCATACTACAAGAAGAAACATGTAGTGAGTTCCTTTGAAAATACATCAATAGATTTCAGTCCATCCAATGAAGTTGTATCAGGTACTTTTTTTCCACTAAAATTCGTCTAATGTTTTTTTTGATACAGGGTCGACACATTCCATCATCTCTGAGAAATTTTTTGTTAAATTGGAAATATCACCTCAACAAATGAGACCCAATCTTGTTTTTACAAACTATGGGGAAATATTATTCAAAAGGGGAATTATAAGAATATTTCTATAGTGATATATTGAATTACTTTACCTTCAAACCTTGTTGTTTTAGCCTTAGTCATGTTTGATCTTATTATGGGAATGGATTGGATTTCTGTTTATAATGAAAAAATTTATTGTAGATATTAAGAAATTTATTTATAGAAAGAGTATCTATTTGTATACAAGAATTAACCCATACAATTGATAAAATATCAGTAAGCTAAGAAACTAGTGAAAGATGGAAATGAAAGTTATCTTTCTCATATTGTTGTATATAAGGGAACTATTCAGATTTATGATGGTCTAGTGGTAAAATAATACCTTGATGTTTTTTCTGATGAGTAACATGGTTTCATACCTTATCACGATGGTGAATTCACAATTAACATAGTTCTTGATACTAATCCAATTTCAAAACCCCCATATCGTATGGCTCTAGTAGATTCTGGAATTCAAAAATCAGTTGCATGTTTCTCTTGACAACAACATCATTCGTCCAATCACTTATCTATGGGGAGCCGCAGTTTTGTTTGCTAAAAAGAATGATGGTTCCATGAGAATTTTCATTGATTACAGATATTTGAATAACATCACATTTAAAAGCAAGTATCCTTTTCCTCATATTGATGACTTCTTTGATCATCTCTAGGGAGCTCAGTACTTTTCCATGATTGACTTGAGATCCGGATATCAACAGCTAAAGGTAAAGGATGATGACATCCCGAAAACCACCTTTCGTATTAGATATGGGCATTATGAATTTGTTTTTATGTTCTTTGGATTAACAAATTCACCTGTAGTATTCAAAAATATTATGAATAGAGTATTTCACGAGTTATTGGATAATTTTGTTGTTGTATTTATTGATTACATTCTGTTATTTTGAGAAAATAAAGCGGAACTTGAAAAAAATCTTTGGGTTGTTTTGAAAACTATAAAAGAAAATAAAATATATGTAAAATTAAGAATGAGTGATTTTTTGGTTGCAACAGATTTACTTTCTTTGGAAAATTGTAAATATGGATGGAATAACTATTGATCCTACAAAAAAGTGGTTTTTGAATGGAAAATACCCAAAAATTATACATAGATTCATTGTTTTCTTAGCTTGGCATGTTGTTATAGAAATTTTCGTAAGAACATTTCCTGGATATCTAGCCCAATAAGTAAGTTAACATGGAATTGGGTTAAATTTTTTTCGACAGAAGAATTTGATGTTTATTTTTGGGAACTGAATAAGAGATTAGGGAATTCTTCAGTTTTGGCCTTGCCTTACCGAAATGGTGACTGTGTCATCTACAGTGATGCACCTCTGAAGGGACAAGGTTGTGTTTTGATGTAGAATGATCAGATAATTTCTTATTATTCAAGACAACTAAAACCTCTTTAGTTAAATTATCCCACATAGGATTTGGAAATGGTAGCTATGGTTTTTTCTTAGAAAATTATGATGAATCATTTTTATAGAACCAAATGTCCAATATATAATGACCATAAAATTCGGAAGTATATATTCACTCAGATGAAATTAAACAAGAGGTAGAGGAGATGGCTTGAAAAAATAAAATATTATGATTGCACTTTCAATTACTATACTAGAGAAGTAAATAATGTGGCAGATGCCTTGAGATAAAAACATCATTCCACATTAACCATGTTACATTTTGAACATGATCCCTGGATTAATTATTTGATTAATTTTGTCTTAGAAGTTTTTGGTGCAGGGAATAAATCTGTTTTTTTAGGTTTCAGTGCAGTCTACAGTGTCAGACAGAATTAAGAGAGCATAGAAGGAAGACAACGAGCTAAAGAAAAAGGCAGAATTGGATAAATGTGAATGTTTCCAAAATATAACCTTAATAAAAATTTTGTTTAATGATTCTGAAAAAGGATGTGTGTGCCTTGTGATTCACAGATGAGGAATGATTTATTATGGGAAGCTCATAGTTCTCCATTTTCGGTTCATCCTTGATGTACTATGATGTATAGAGACTGTCAAGATTATTATTAGTGGGATGGAATGAAAAGGGATATTACTGATTTTACCATTAAATGGTTGACAAGTCATTAAGTTAAAGAAGAGCGGAAGTTAGTGAAGGGGATTCTTCAGAATTTGTCAATGATATAGTGGAAGTGGGAGAATATATCCATGGAATTTGTCGTGGGACTACCAAATACTTCACGAGGTAACAATGAAATTTGTGTTATTGTGTATCGGCTGAAAAAATCTGCACATTTTATTTCTATTTGAGATACAATGTATTTGGATCATCTTTCTCGATTGTACCTCAAGGAGATTGTCAAGTTACATGGAGTTCCTCTTTCATTTGTATCTAACCGGGATCCCAGGTTCACTTCTAACTTTTGGATGGGACTTTAGAAGTCGTTGGACACATAGATAAATTTCAGTACAACTTTTCATACTCAATTAGATGGGCAGTTAGAACGAACAATTAAGACATAGGAAGATATGCTTCATGCTTGTTAAATGAACTACTAGGGAAGTTGGTACCAATACCTTTATTTATTTTAGTTTTCTTATAATAATAGTTTTCATTATAGTATTCTGATGGCACCTTTTGAGGCCTCTTATGAGAAGCGGTGTCAGACTCAATCAATTTGGGATGAATTCGGTGAATGAATGTTGATGGGGCTAGAATTAGTATAAGATGTGGCTAATAAAGTGAGGATGATCTAACAACACATGAGGACAGCTCAGTTCAGGCCGAAACGTTATGCAGATAACATAAGGAAGGATTTCTATTTTGATGTAGGTTAACATGTTTTCAGTAAAATCTATCCTTGGAAAAGTGTAATGCGTTTCGCTAAGAAAGGGTTGCTAAGTCCATGGTTCTTTGGTCCAATTGAAATTTTTGAGGAACTTGTAATAGTGGCATACCGCGTAGCTTTGACTACGAGTTTGTCTCAGGTACAAAATGTTTTTCAAGTTTCAGTGTTGAGAAAGTATGTGCTAGATTCATCACATTTCGTGATCCCAAAAGTAGTTCATCTAGAAGATATCTGTTATTATGAAGATAAACCTATTTAGATTCATGATTGATGGAAATGGTTTTGCGGAATATGGTAATCCACCAGGTAATGGTTTTTTGTAGAAACCACGTGGTTGATGAAGCAACATGGGTGTCTAAAAATTAAATGAGGGAAATGTACCCTCAGTTGTTTAATAAGTAAATAAAAATTTGAGGATGCAATTTTATATAAGGTGGGGATAATGTGACATCAATCGTTTTTCTAAAGATAAATATAAAGGCGTGGAACATTTTTTTATGTAGATATTTATAACTATCCTTTAAAACATAATTTTTCCACTTTAATGTTTTGAATTTAAAGAAGAATTCATCCACAATTGTGTTCATTATGTTATTTTGATTCTGATAAAACGAACATGTTTTTTATTGTGAACAGTAAAATACCATTATGAATAGTAATATGACTAGTAATATGACCCTAAGAAATAGTAAATTTTATTATTATTATTTTTATTAAGGCTTTAAGATAATAACATCTTGGTTAATTTTTCATTATGATATAGAAGTATTTATAGGATTAGATTTTTTAATTTTTGAATTAAGTATGCTTTTATAAAAAATTAAATTAATAATAAATAGAAAATTATTTGAAAAAAATTGACTTCATTTTTTAATTATAGATGTCGAAAAATGGTTAGGGTAAATTTATGGGATTTTCCAAAAAAATAATTAATTATCGATGAATAATGAAGTACGATAAAATACTGTATAATCAAATTATTAGTAAAATTGACTATTTATGACATCATAAGTGACGCAAGGCCACTTGGATAGAACTCAATTTCCATTATTACTATTTTAGGTCACATGAACTATGAATATTCAAAATCTTGGGAAAAAATATTATAATAATGATTAAAATAATGAAAATTACCTCCTCTCCTACATTATAAATACCACCCTCACTTACCTCTTCTTCACACAACTCTCATGCCTTTTACCATGCCTATGTTCTACCCAATACTACTCCCAAGGCTCTCCCCATGTTCTAGATCTTCTAGTCTCACTAGAGACTAAAAAAACCCCTTAAGAAAAATCTCAAGGAGAAGAGATCAAGAGGTTAACATCCTTTTTTATTTTCATTATTTTCTTTCGTTTCATGTTATTATCTTCCATTAAATTCGGATTATGTTGGGATATTTAATTCCATATCCCCCCTTACTCTCCATATTATGAATGCGTGATGAGATATCCCATTTCTGTCATCAAACTATTTTTATGAAATTTCAAGAGATGTAGTTAGGCTGGCGAATGTTCGAGGGAAATTTCTGAATTTTTCTTTTATATCAAGATTATTTTATTTTCTTATTATTTTATCACCTCCACATAACCAAGTGAAATGAAATCTCCAGAGTATTGTATATTTTTTACTTTCTCATGTTCAGGGTAAATTCATCTTTACTCTTCTTCTTTCCCCCCACTGGTCCAAGGAAATGAAAACATTGTTCGTGATGTGCCGAATTTCTGAAACCGCGGACGATTTGATTTAAATTTACATTAATTCGTTCATTTCTTGACCTGAAACCATTTTAATGGTAGAAGCAGGTTATTATATAACTATTATGTATCATCCAAGGTTCTGAAATTATTTTTTACACATGGTTAAAAATTTTAAAACAAAATGAGGCTGTTATTATCAAAGAACAACTAAAATGTTCTAAACGAACTACATTGATGTTTTAACTTATGAATCAATCACATGTAAGAATTAAAAATGATAAAAAGTATAATTTATGTTACCGTGTATATGTAAATACTACTCCATTCTAATTCTGGTCTTACACTTGGGTATTGAAATAAATAATACAAGGGGATTTCTTAAGAAAAAAGAGGGAGATTTAGAGATGAAAATTCAATAGCATAAGAGCTATATAACATGATTTAAAAAAACAATAAAAATAGAAGAGAAAAGGTTCTCCCATTCAAATAAGGATAATTTTATAGAATAAGTTATGAATAAAATAAAAAACAATATCATGGGGTTGAATAACATACCACATGAAAAGGAATCTTGAACGAAAAGAGAAAATGTGATTTCTTTTACGAAAATTCGGCATCATAACGCCATCACTTAAAAATTCCAAAAATAAATTGATGGGAGAATAAAGGGTATCTCTTCATTTGGACATGAAATGGACATTAATAAGAATATATAAGAACATACCCCCATATAAAAAGTTGGAAAATATAAGTCATATCATAAGGGGTATCAAGACTAATAGAGGAGGGTGGAAGGATTGCTTACTATGAAGAGTAACATCAAATGAATGATGGTTGTGACCATGAGGGGCTTGAGGGAACCTTGGGAGAACTCATTGGGAGGTAAAAGGACTTGAAAATCATTGAGGAGGATGTTTTATTGAAATTAATGAGGGAATGTCTTGGTATTTATAGAAGAGGTGAGGGAATATTTAATTAATTTCCAAGGGACAACTCATCTGTGGTATTTGCAAAACCATAGGCCTTCCCATGGTATTTTCCGATGGTATCGTCCACTTGGGACACGTCATAGTATATCTTAATATTCACAAGTCATCCAGAATGATTACATCATTATTACATCATTAATGATGTTATTAAACACCCCAAACACAAAACTATATTTTCACTATTTACCAAAAAAACAAAACATTTTATAAAAATATCCTAAATTAACCCTAAACTAGAAATGATGAAAAAAATTGAAAAATGAACTCCATTTTATGAAAAAAAATGTGCAAAATTTTTTAATTTATTTTTTAAATAATAATATTATTTATTCAGAAAAAAAACTAGAAATATAACTTAATTTGTAACACCTTGATAAAGTAATCAACGTCCCATAAAATTATCGTATAACCATAAGACAATGAAGTACGAATATATGATTACATTTTATGAAAATAAATTTTCATTATAAATTATTACATTAATTATAAATTTATTAACAAAATATTTATGACCTACAAAAATTAAAAAACTTATACTATGATCGTTTTTTCACTTTTAAGGTGTCTGAATTGTATTTATACATTCTTGGGTGATGTTTCTATTTTTGTGGCCGATTTACTATTCATTTCTATTCATTACTATTCATAATGGTATGTCACTATTTATACTTTACTATTCACTAAAAATCATGTTGATTTATTAAGGTCTAATTTTCTTACCAATCACTACTATAGAAGACCATTTTTTGAAAATAATTTCACATTATTAATTATATAATAATTACATTAATATTTTAAAATACATTTTTTTCCAAAATTCATTAGTAATCTGGAACTATAAATTCATCCTACATTTATCAGGATATTTGAAATTCACTAAAATTTCTATATTAATAAATAATAAATTTATTTTTACCAAGGGATTACAAAAAGTATATAAGGAATTGTTACATAGCCCCTTATAAAACCTGCGTAGGACTTAAGTGTAAGGTGTGCTATGGTGATAGAATATTGGGGCGGCTGAGACAACATTGCCTGAGTGGTGATTTCATTCAACTGTAACTTCTACCATATGAGATTTAATTCAAGCATCACATGTTGAATCTCATCTTGGTCTTGGTCCAGAGCAAATCCCAGAGATGCTTCCTCCTTCCCAAGCTCTTATAGATGGACTTCATACGTCCCGAGTCTGCAGGATGAGGCCATCGACTCCTCTTTCAATATTAATTAACAAAGATCACTTGTATTTATAAACAATAATTGTAATGTTAAGGGTTTAGTTTCCAACATTCATATTGACCAGTGGTCATATTAAAATCGAAACCCAACAGTATCATTTCATTATTTTAAGGATATAGTTTTTTGGAGTATAAATTGAAATAACTTACAAATTTAGGAAACAAATATTATCCAAAAGTTCAGGTCGTTACATTCATCTACCATAAAATTTCATCCTTGAAATTTTAACTCATGCCCTATGAAGAGAAAATGCATGGGTACTTCTGCCTCACAGGCTCCTCTGGTTCCCACATGGCTTATTTGCATTTTTGGTTCCTCCCCAACACCTTAACAAGGTAGATAGTCTTGTTGTGTAGTACCTTGTCTATAAGATCCATGATCTCCTTCGACTGCTCCTCATAAGAGAGGTCAGGTTATATTTTCACCACCTATTGATTTAGTATAGGTGAAGGGTTAGGTATATACTTTCTCAAGAGGGATACAAGGAAGACATCATGAACTTGTGCTAGATTCGTAGGATGTGCAAGCTGATAGGGAATTTATCTAACGTGATTAAGGAATTAATAGGGGACAATGTACCAAGTTATGAGGTTCCCTTTCTTCCAAATCCTCATGAATCTCATCTAGGGTGATATTATAAGAAATAATTTTTCACCAAAATCAAACTCCATGTTCCTTCAATGTTTTTAAGCATTGCTCTTTTTCCGACTCTGAGTAGCCTTAATGTGTTGTCGCATGGCATGGACTTTTTTTGTCATCTCTTGCACAATATCAGGCCCAAGAATCTTACTCTCAATATCTTCATGCCAACAAGTAGGGGTTATACATCCCTTATCATATAGATCCTCATAGGGTTCCATTTGAATTCTAGAGTGTAATCTTTTGTTGTAAGAGAACTCAACTATAGGGAGATTTTGATCCCATCCAACCTTAAAATCCATTGAAAATGTTCTTAGCATGTCCTCATGTTTTTTAATAGTTATTTCATATTTTACATCAGTTTTGGGGTGATGGGCGGTACTAAAATTCAATTCGGTACTCAGAGCATGTTGAATACTTCTCGAGAATTTTGATGCGAACCTTGGATCATGATCTTATATGATAGAAAGTGGAACTCCATTTAGCCTTACCACTTCCTTCACGTATATCCTAGAAAGTTGATGAGAGAAATCTTCCCGAATATATATAAAATGGGAATTCATGGTGAGATGGTCCACAATAACCCATATAACATTATTTCCTTTGGAAGTTCTCAGGAGACCAGTGACAAAGTACATAGTCATATTTTCCCATTTCAATGTTGGTATGGGTTGTGGTTGCAATACCCCATTAGGACATTTTCGCTCTTCCTTCACTTTCTGACATACCAGTCACATTGATGTGTAGTCAACAATCTCCCTTATCATATTATCCTGACAATAATGATCATGAAGGTCGCTATACATTTTTTCGATTCCAGGATGTATAGAGAAAGTAGAGTTATGAGCATCATCTATCTACTCCTTTTTTTCTAAAATAGATGGAACGCACAGTCTTGTATGAAATTTTAGTAGAACTTCTTGATCAGTATTGAACTCATGTAATATCCCATCCTTCACAGCCTCAAACTTCTTCTATAACACAGTATCTTATTTTTGAGCTTTCTTGATCTTCTCTAGTAAGGAAGTTTGAGAAAACATTTGGGTTAGGGTAGATGACATCAATTCCCTTGTAATTACCATGTATAGATTTACTATTTCATTGATCAAAGGATCTCTTTGAGTCCTCATAATGGAATGGAAAACTGCATATTTCTTCCTTAATGCTTCATCTCCGTTATTTTCTCTTCTATGATGATAATGAATTGAACAATCATGGTCTTTAGTAAGTTACAACCATCTCCTTCGTCTCATGTTCAATTTAGGATGTGGGAAAATATACTTCAAACTTTGATGGTCTATCTATATATCACATTTATCTCCATTAATATATTGCCTCCTTGTCTTTATAGAAAAAATGATCGCAACTAGCTCCAGATCATGCGTATGATAGTTCTTCTCATGAGTCTTTAACTGTCGAGATGCATAAGAAACAGCTTTGTCATTTTTCATGAGGACGCACCCAATCCATTTCAGAGATGCATCACAAAAATAATGAAACCTTATCCACTTTAGGGAAAATTTAACACAGTTTTTGTAAACAATATCTTCTTATACTCTTGGAAACTATACTCACACTCCTTTTTCCAGATGAACATGAACACTTTTCGTGTTAACTTGGTTAATGGACCAGAAATCCGTGAATTTTTTTTTCACAATCCTCCAATAATAACGCGTTAATTACAGGAAACTATGAATCTCAATTGTTGTTGTAGGTTGGGGCCACTACTCTTCAACTTTTATCTTTGCATTATCAACTGGGATTCCTTCTTTGGTTACAATGTGCCCCAAGAAAGCAAATTGTTGTAATGAGAATTTACATTTTCTGAACATCCTAAAAAGCCTCTCCTTTCGTTGAGATTACAATATAACCCTTAGATTATACTCACACTTCTCCTGAATTTTGGAATATATCATAATATCATCAATAAAAACTAAAAACAATTATCAAGGTAGTCCGTAAATACTATATTCATCAAATTCAAAAAAATAACTTGTGCATTAGTCAGTCTAAAGTCCATAACAACAAACTCAAAATGCCCATATCTTGATCAGAATTATTTTTTTTCAAAATATCATCTTTCTTCACCATCAATTGATGTTAACCCGTTCAACAATCAACCATAGAGATGAATTGTTCCCCATTAAGTTGGTCAATGAAGTCATCAATTCATGGAAGAGGGTATTTGTCTTCACTGTGATATTGTTAAGTTCTCTATAATTGATCCATAGGTGGATTGATATATCCTTCTTCACAAAGAAAATAGGTGCTCCCCATGGATACACACTCGGTCAGATAAAGCCCTTTTCCAAAAGACATTGGAGTTTTTTCGTTAACTCACCCAGCTCCACATTTTTCATCCTATACGGGTTCTTTGATTTCATATGGGATCCATAAACATGTTCAAGGGATAACTCTACCTCTTAATCTAGGGGAAGTCTGGGTAACACCTCAGGAAACACGTCAATGTATTCCCTGATGATGGGGACATTTTCTATCCTCAAACTCTCGTTTCCTTCTTCTTCTTCACCAATCAACTCCATCAAGAAGGATACTAGAGGTTCTTCTTGACAAAGATCAATTTTAGATATCTATCATTGGAAGATAACTTTAGGTTTTCCATTCAAGAATACTGATATTTCCTTGCTTTTTCATTTTATCGTATAATTATACATTCAATGCTAGTCCATCCCTTGTTTAATTTTGAATTACAACATGGGAATGACTATTAGATTTGTGAGAATATTGTGCTCACTAAAGTAAATACTAGAGTTTCTAAACATTGACGATGCTTGGATAATACCACAAGGAGTTTTGGCTGATAAATCTATGTTTAGAGAATTTGGGGTTGATTCTAAATTCATTGAAATGTTATAGGAAATAAAGGAATGCGTAGAAAAAAAATAAAAGTACAAACTTTTCCCTTGGATGTTGATGAGGCTGGTGGTGATTCCCCTCCACTACCATCGGATTTGGGAAGTGATTGGAATGTTTCCCACATTTTTCACACTTATAGAGTTGTAAATTATGTAGGGAATTCACCATCTCCCCCTTTTCAATAGTGTTGCGATGTTGTGTCTTCAACTCACCACAATAATTCCGCACAATGTGGCCATCTCTACCACACTTTTAGCACTTCCCTCTCACGAGCAGTCAGTTCCTAGAATTCTTCATCCCACATTTATTACACATGGGAAATTGTACTTGATTTCCTTTTCATCCCTGATCGAAGATCCTCCATAATCATGGCACCATATATATTTTCTTTTCATTGTATTTATGAGACTATTGCATCTCAAAAAACTCTAGTTCAACATTCATAGTACATCACGCGATCTCCTCATAACAATCCTAATCTCGGTTGGCTAGATTATTCGGGAGATGAGGTCTCAGTCCACCGAAGAATCTATCATCCTTACTATTTAGATCCTGGAAAAAGTTATAGGTGTGACATGAATGTCATGTGAAGTTCTTTACATATCTTCCCACATATTCATTCTTGTTCTGGTTCTACTCAAGAGACTCCTTCTACATTCTTATTTTAATTGATCGAGGAAAATACTTTTTGAATAATATCCATATGAACTCCTCCCACTCCATTGATTAAACATTCTCTCTTATTCGTGTGTTTTTAAAAAGTTCCCACTACTAATCGTCTTCTCCCCCTATGAGATAAACAACCAAGGTAACCTTATGTTGTTCAGAATAGCAGCGCATAGAAAATATCTTCTCGATAGATCTGATTAACTATTTTGAAATCAATGGGTTGGTAGATACACTGAAGGTTGGTGGTCGTGGATGCATAAAGGATTGATGATAAAGATTCTCCCTTCATTGTTAGATCGGTCACTCAGCTTGATTCAAGTAATCTCCCATAACTTAAGTTAGTTGGGTCATCATTCACATAAAAGTTTCCATTCCTTCTTCCATCAGAGTGCTGTTAGCCCATGGTCCATTATAGTCACCATTTGAATGGTTCCTCCTATTTCCCACCATTATCTAAAAGAATAAAACCATAGTGAGATGATTATTTCCTTCATGAACCATTTAACTATAATGGATTTTATGTATTAAAACATCATGCTTTATACAACGATATTTCTCTATAGATCCTTCATAATAATTCATAAAAATCTTATGATTAACAAAACATATCCCTCGGGAGTGTCATAACTAAAATTGTAGTAAGACCCATTTTCTTGTACCAGGATACTTCAGGATAAGCACGAAACACCTTGTCGTAGTTTCCAATCCTTCTTATATCTATTCCATAGCCACCCCTACCTACTTGTATCCAAACATGGATGTATTTTCTTGATAAACCACTTAATAAAAACTCACCAAAATAACTAGAAGTTATCCTATATTTAATATTTTATATAGGTTTTTCCAAAAGTTTTCATAGCCTATTTCATATAAATAACTATATTTTACTTTAATACCAACTGTGGAATCCCACCATTTTATTACATAATTTTTCATTGCATTTTACAAATAGAGGATATTTAAAGTCTAGTGTCTTGGAAATCAGGAACATAATACATGAAAACATAAAACATTATTTAAAATAACCATGAATAGCCTCTTGAAAAGTTCATCCAATGTAAAACTATTTCATCTTCGATCCTAGAGACATACATCAAGGGAATTGGTGAGCATAATGCCTAGTAAGAAAACCAAGGGAATCAATTTACCAGTGATATCAATAAGAAATTGATGAAAAAAATATATACATGATCAATGGAAGTAGAGGGATTTTATAATTGAATGAAATCGAACCATAACATTAATATGTGGCTACAATATTTAATTTATACATTAATTAACATATCACTTAGTTTCATGCCCAAGGTGTCATAAAAATTACAAAGGAATCGTGAACAATTTCATCTCAAGAGATTAAATTCTTTATCCAATGAATTGGAGCTCTATCAGTGAGCACACTTAAAATGTATTTACTTTTATATGATCCACATAGATAATAATCAAACATTTCATAAATAACCTAAATATAATAAAATAAATGGGTTGTATTTCAATATCATGATGTTTTATAAGTGATTAAAAATAATATCATTATGTCATTTATAACCCTTGGAAAGGGAGTGAGGGTTATATTTATGTCAATTCCAAAATGAAATATATAATTTTTTAAATATTTATAAATACCCTTGGAAATTATAATAGATTTTGGTATTCACATAAATAATTCAAGAGTATTTCTTGATAAAAAATAGATATATTTTTGAGACGAAAATTCAATAGCATAACATCTATATAACATGGTTTTAGAAAACAATAAAAAGATAGGGGAAAAGGGTATCCCGTCCATAAATTAATAATTTTATTTTATATGGAAGGAATAAAATATAAATAAGACCATAGTGTGGAATAACATTACACATGAATGGGAATCTTGAAAGGAAAGAGAAAATGTGATTTCTTTTATCAAAATTCAGCATCATAACAACATCATTTAAAAATTCTAAAAATAAATTGATGGGAGGAGAAAGGTTCTCTGGTAATTTGGAAATGAAATGGAATTTAATAAGAATATATAAGAACATACCCCTTTATATGAATAAGGAAAATAGAATACATATCATAAAGGTAATCATGACCAATAGAGGACGGTGGGGGGTTCCCTTACCTTGAAGAGTAACTTCAAAAGCATGATGTTTGGGACCTTGGTGGCTTGAGGGAACCTTGGGAGGACTCATTTTGGAGGTAAAAATTACTAGAACATTGTTGATGAGTATTTTTGGCTGAAATGAATGAGGGAATGGCTTGGTATTTATAAGAAAATTGAGAGTATATTTAATTATTTTCCAAGAAACAATTAATCGAGCATTGGCCACTTGGGAAACCTCATAGCATATATTACTATTAACAAGTTTACCCGAATGATTACATCATGAATAAATCATGATTACATCATTATTACATCATTCATGATGACATTAAACACTTGAAACTCAAAACTGTATTTCTACTATTGAATAAAATACAAAACATTTTATAAAAAATCTCATAAATTCTCCCTTACCTTGTATTGATGTTATGAATTCAAAAATGAACTCTATTTTAAGAAAATAATTTTCTAAATTTATTAATTTATTTTTTAAATAAATTCATTATTAATTAAATGAAAACTTCTCTAAAACTATAACTTATTTAGTAACACATTGAATAAGTAATAAAGTGACCATAAAAATATCATATAACCATAAGATAATAAAGTAAAAATTTATGATTACACTTTATGAAAATAAATTTTCATTTTTAATTATTAAATATATTATAAAGTTGTAAATACAATATTTATGACTTAAAAAATAACATAATTTATACTATGACTATTTTTTCACTTTTAAAATCTCTAAATAGTATTTATACATTCATGGGTGAAGTTTATATTTTTTAGGTAGATTTACTATTAATTACTATTCATAATGGTATGTTATTATTCATACTTTAATATTCACTGAAAAATCATGTTGATCTTATTAGACTCATATTTTCTTACTGATCACATATATAAAATAATATTTTTTTAAAGTCATTTCACATTATTAATTATTTTACATTTACATTAATATTTTAAAATACAATTTTTTTCCAAAATACATTAATAATATGGAACTATAAATTCGACCAACATTTATCCAAATATTTTAAATTCAACAACGTTTAAATAATAAGAAATTACAATTTTATTTATACCTAGGGATTAGAAATAGTATTTAAGGCCTCATTACATATCCCCTAATAACACCTTCATATTACCTATGTGTAAGCTGTGCTATGGTGATAGAATCTTTGAGCGGCCAAGAGAACATTTCCCAAGTGGTGGTTTTTATCAGCTTGAACTTCTCTGTTATGATATTCCATTCAAGCTTCACATGTAGAAGCTCAACATGGGCTTGGTCTAGAGAAAATCCAAAAGATGCTACCTCCTTCCCAAGATTTGATAGATGGGCTTCATACTACCCGAGTATAACGGATGAGGCCATCGACACTTCTTTCTGTATTAATTATCCAATATCACCTATATTTATAAACAATAATTGTCATGTCAAGAATTTAGTTTTCAATAGTCATATTGACCAACGATCATATAACAGTCAAAAACCAATGATATCACTTCATTAATTAATTTGTATAGTTTTGTGGAGTATAAAATGAAATAACAAACAAATTTAGGAAACACATACTATTCAAATGTTCGGGTCGTCACACCCTACTATCTCCTTTTTCATGCTCAGTCCCTAGAACTATCATTGTAGGTTACAGTAAATTTTGGTTACCCCTAGATGTACCACCCACATTGAGACATGAACTTCCTATATTAGTTGTTGTAGAATACTCATATGTACAATAACTAGATTCCTGACATCTATGATCTCATCTGCATCTTTGATCCATTATGAAGGTGACTCCTCAACATCAATGATTTCCCTCAAGGAAAACACTCTAGACCCTCATATTTCATATCTCAGATCCTTCCACAAGTGTAGAATCTTCTAAAACCGAATCCATAACCATATTCTCTTGACACTCCTGAACCACAACATGCATCTCAGCCAGTAAAGTCATCATCCTCCACTCAGCACTAGAATCTTGAACCATTTGAGCCTAATTTTTTCAACTCAAATCATTATCTACATTATTTCCTTTCCTAGGCGTATATTACAGCTCAAAATCAAAATAAGGAATATAATCATACCATATCTACTGATGGGGATTTAAATTTTTCTACAAGAAGAGATACTTTAAGATATTATGATTATTAATCATCATAAACATATCACCCAATAGAAAGTGTCACCAACACTTTAGAGCATAAACCATTTCCACTAGATCTATGTTGTGCATTAGGTAGTTCGAATATTTTGGCCTAAATAGAAGAGTACCATACCCAATGACTCATTAAACATTTATTAACAGATCTCTATGACTAATTCCTAAAGTGTCACAATATAACATTGACTCTTCACCTGGATCAGGTGGGATCATGATGGGTGCTAAATTCAAACACTTATTCAAAACTTGGAAGGAATTCTCAAAATCATCCATCCATTCAAAAATTAATCCCTTATTTTCCAATCCCAAAAAGGTGAATCCAAACATAAAAAGTCCATGAAAAACCACTTATGATATCCATATAATCTGAAAATGATTTGGATATGAAACACATTCTTGGTTTTTCCCCAAGAAATCACTACCTGAACCTTATTTAGGTATACAAACACACCATCCTCTTAGATGATGAGTATCAATAAGTGCACCTGGTCAATACAAAACTGAAATTTAATAGCCTTCCATATTTTTTATGCCCATTTAGTATACACATAATGTTTCATTGTTGTTGGGCATGAACATCATGAGCCTTGGAGTAAACTAAGATACCATTCAAGAAAACCACCAAAAAAAGATCAAGGTACACATGGAGGATTCTATTTATCAAGGCCATAAATAATGTTGGTGTATTCATCAAACCAAACAGCATTATGAAGATCTCAAATAGGCCATACCTGATTTTGAAACCATTCATTAGTATATAATATGTCTAAACTCTTAACAGATGATACCCTGATCTCAAATAAGTCTTTTAGAACCAAGAAGCTCATCCCAATTAGTCAAATAGATCATTGATACGCAGAATAGTATATTGATTATTCATATACATTTTTTTAAAAATTCTAGTAATCATTACACAATTGAAAACTCTTGTATGCCATCTTTGTAATCAACAAAGGTGAACCCCATGTAAATTTACCTGATCAGGTAAAACCCTTATCCTCCAACCCATCTATCCAATTATTGATCTCTTGAGTATCTATCAGTTTCATTCAGTATGGTTGAATAAAAACTGGCACATCCCCATGATTGATATCAATATTTAATTTCACCTCTATCTATTAGGGGGATGCCCTAAGAATTATTCTAGGAAAACATCATGAAATCATCCCCCATTAGAGGAAATAAATTATTCCTTAAATCTCTATAATCTAGTAATAATCAACCAACATGGTCTATGACCTCTCCTTGTTGCTGAGTAATTTTTCCCACACGTCCTTCTCTGATATCCCACTCCCAATGGTGAACATACTAGTTACCCTGATGAGATGTAAAACTCACTCTACACTTGTAACAATTTAAGTGGTCTTGGTATGAAACTCACTAGTCCATCCCCATAATTAGTTTAAATACTGACATAACAACGATATACAGATCCCATTGAAAATGATACAAACCATAATTGAGAGAACATCCCTTTCAAATATATATTCCCTTAGACCATACTCACAATAGTGTATCTATAGTGATTATCTCAATAAAAAACACCACCACCATGATTGGATGTTTAATAAATTTTTTGTATATAAAGGAATGAATGGAACAATTATCAAATAATGAATTAGAGAATGTGGAATCTACTAGAATAATACCTCTCACTATCGATTGAAACAACCCAATGTTTACAAATGAAAATTAATTTCTTATAATTATGCCATATAATCACATGAACTCACAACATAATGAACTACCAAGTGCTATGTTACATTTAAACATAAGTTTTTTCAATTCTGTGGTTTGAATTTTGAAAATATTACATACACAATTGCATTGAGTAATTTAATTGGAGTCTAACATGACCAACATAATTTTTGGTGAATAATAACATACCCTAAGGAATAGTAATTTTACTCTTATTAATAGTGACATACCCTAAATATTTTTACCTGTACATATGTTATTACAAAAATAAGATTAATTAGGACTACGATACACCAATATAATAAAATAAGAAACTAACTGTTTTAAAATTGTTATTTTTTGAGTAAATTGTGATTTTAATTAAATATTAAATTAATCATATATATAATATCATTTTTGAAAAATGGAATTACTTTTTTTTATTTTACATGTTGAAAAATGGTTATGGTAAATTTTTTGGATTTTTTCTAAAATACATGAATTTTTGATGAATAGTAAAATCTGGTAATTCACAATAAATGATAAGTAATGAATTTATGCGTCATGCTTGAGTCATGGATGGTGTATTTGGACATTTGTTAGAACTTAAATGAACATATTACTTTTTTGGTCAGAAGAATCATCACTATTTCTAGTCCTGAGAGAAATTAATAAACTAATGTTTAAAAAATAATGAAAACCCTCCTCTACCACACTATATAACCACCCCTCACACCCTATTCTCTTCACTCCTCTCAAGTATTTTTCATTTAAAATATTCTTCCAAAATCTCCTAAAAAACTCCTTCCCCACATCAATCTTCCCCTAGTCTCTTAAAAATTCCAAACCCTCTCATCTTAAGAGTCTCTCAAAGGAGTAAAACTCAAAAGGTAAATTCATCTTCGAATTCTTTTATTTCATTTATGTTCTTTTATTTTCTTTTTTTCCTAACCTCCCTTCACCCAAATGGTATGACAACTATAGAAACATAAATTTACGAGAATTAAATTATTATAATTGTATAATTCATTATTCCCTATCATTTCCCCCTTTTTTATTTGAATGAAATGGAAAAACTATTTGAGATGTGTTAATTTAGAACAATCAAGGATGACATGTTATCAATTTCCATTACCATCGTAAATTACATGAAACAATATTCATGGTTGAACTATAAAATAATATATATATTATTACTCATCTATGGTTCTGTAATACTTTTTTAAACATGGTTTTTTATTATAAATAAAAATGTGTTCTTTGTGGTCAAAAACTACAAATTAAACAAAAATGATGTCACTACAGTTTTATATAATGATTCAAAATCAATTGAAATAAAAAAATTTATTTTTCAACCATATAACCTTATTGAGGTTTAATAATAAAAAATTTCTCAACTTCTTGACACCCACCTTCATCATAAATTTTTATCTGAACATGAACTGATCATTAAAACCAAGAAGCAAACAGACCCAAAATACGAAAAGGAAACTTATAACCAATCAAAATTGTATTTAATGAACAAAAAAGGTTATACTAAATATTTTCCATATATAAGAGGTTATTTACATATTAATTAATAACTTAATTTGTTTATTTAGTTCATTAATAACAAGTGGAAAACACCATCATAATTAATGTAAGGGAACCTCTGTATTTCACTTATATTCAAGACTGACCTCTATGTTATTCCCTTTATTTGTAATTCCTAGTTTTGGGGTATTATTACACACCTCCCCCATACTTCCTTTATTATTTATAAAATATGATAAATCCATTTTTTCTCATTAATCCCACATAATTACACCTGATATCATACTAATAATCCGAAAGAAATTCTACCAGAACCGCCTTTATTCCCCGGGGTTGCTCTATCATTATTTTTACCCAAATGAAGCTGTATTTTCATTTTATATAAAACTTATAGATTCTATTTTTATGAAAATAAATAATGTATCAAGATCCACCCCTTATACCTTATCTAGTATATAAATTCTTTTATGTGATTACCTCCTAGATACATCCCAGTACAAAAACTCGTTTTAAGGGAACTTCTCAAATTTTTATCCAATTTCAAGTGCACTCTATCCAATATTATAAGCCACCATTGTCTTTATTAAATCAGTTTTTTATTATGAAAACCTTCTTGGTTAGCTTTTGTTTTTATATAAAATATTTTTCCCTTTACTAATTTAAAATCTATTTAGATTTTCCTTAAAACCGCACTAAATGGTTTTAAAGCTAAGAATTTACTAAATACTATTCTTAAATGTTGTCACTTATGTTTTACATCACTTAACATGCTATATACCAATTTTACCATATAGATGTTCATGTATTTTTTAATTCATTTCTCTCATGAACACATTCAGGATAAACCCATTCAGTATACTTTATGTCAGTAATGAGATACCAATTTATCTCCATTAATTCCGTTATGTTTATGTAGGATATATTATGAATGATTATTTATGTGGAATGAATAGTCATGAACATGTTAAGATGTGTGATCCCAGATAGTGCTCTAAATGCATTGGGTACATTTAAGACTCATGAGATGTTATGTGCGACGGTCTTAGCGGTTAGCCTTGGCCTATGAAACTATGGGAAACGATCTTGGCAGTTTTCCTTAACTCTTACTAATGACCGGATTAATGTTTATGTCACATTTATATGATTCCATTTTTATATGACTTCATGTTTATATGTTATTATCCTTTATGTTAGATGACTTATTATTTCTTTATGTCATGTTTCTTATACCATGTGATTCGGATTTATTCTTATTCTAATTCCCTTACTAGGTATTATGGTCATCCCTTTGTTCAGGTTATCCAAATGATATCTGTTGAAGATGTATGATAAAAATGGATGTTATGGCCTCTTTATAAAGAGTAAATAAATAAATGTTTTTTTAGTTCCATGTTTTCACTTTTTTGTGCCTAGTTCTCAAATACACTAGACTTCAAGATCCTTTTCTTGTACTCTAATGTATGAATTTTCTTAAAATAATGTTATGTTATATGGAAATGGATATAATCACTATAGTTGGTATCAGAGGCACCGTCTAGTTACTTTTTGTAGATTAGGAATATAGAACCTTAGTGAGAACCTTAGGGATGAGATGATGTCTATGAAAACATCCTTAAATTTTGGTAAGTATAAATTAAGTGGATTATCAGAAAAAATATATTCCTATCAGGATACAAACAGGTAGAGGTGGCTCTGGAAATGACTTACCTAAGAGTGAAAACTCTGACAAGGAGTTTTGTGATTGACCTAGGGTATCCCGGTACATGACAAAGAGCCTTGTTGAACTCTTGGTTTGACACTCCAGATGGATATTATTTGGCAGATTAATGAGCATAGTAGAAACCATTATTATGGGAATAAAAAATCCCAAAAGAATATATGAAAAGAAATAGATTGATGATAACCAAGATTTAAAAATAAGGAATCATAAGTTAGGATATACATATCCTTTAAAATTTTATCCTTTTATATTCAAAATATTCCTCATTATATTTAATAAAAAATTATTCAACCCCTTTAATTGTATGTCCTATTTGTTAGTGAATATCGGGTAATAGAAGAACATGTTCCAAAAATCAATGTGATAGGAAATGTGAATATTTCCCTAATAATATGATTAATATGATAAGAGTGAGTTCTCATAAAATCATGACCATACTCACTCATCTGGTTCAAGTTATGAATGATAACTTGAATCATATGGAATTCCCTCATCCTCTAACTAAAGAGAAAGTTGCTGTAGAATCCTACATGCGGAAAAGGCCTCCCATGTTTAGCGGATCTTCTGATACCCTCCTCAAGGAATAGTGGATTAACTCCATTGAAAAGATATTCTCAGTCCTCTAGTGCTTAGAAGAATAGAAAGTTGGACTATAGGATTAGCATTTTAATGGGGAAGATGATCATTGGTGGAAATTTATCATGAATACGAAGCCCTGGGAGGAAATTGATTCCATGTATTAGGAGTAATTCAAGAGGATATATTTCAACAAATATTTTCCTCAAACCCACAATCTCAATATGGGAATAGAGTTCCTTGGATTCAATCAGAAGGAAGATGATTCTATTAGGGTTTATGAAAGAAAAATTACTTGACATTGATGGAATGCCTCTGGATTTGTCATGAACACTAAATACAAGGTGGATATCTTTTTTAGAGGGATAAAGCCAAGTCTAAAGAAGGTGTTAGAGATCCAAGACATTGACAGTTATGAGGATATTACCTATTGTTTCCTCAAGGTGGAAATGGAGATTCGAGACTCTCAGTGGGCTCATGGGATTGGTGATAAGAAGCAGAAAATAGAGAACAACGAGGGTATTAAAACAAAAAATATACCATGATGGAAAGAAGCCCAAATATCCCACTTTTAAATGTTATGGTAATAATCATCCTATAAATTGTCGAATGGGAACTATAAATTGCTTCAAATGTGGAAATATGGGAAATCTAGTAAAGAAATGCTAAAGGGATATGAAAATTCCCACAAGCATTGAAGAATAAAAGAAGGTTTAGATCAATGCTTATCCAGTGGTGTAGTGTTAAAACTCTATGGATCATGGGAATTATGGAAACAATTACCCTAAGCAAAGGGTTGTCAGAGGAAATCAATAATGGCCTCCAAGGAAACCAGGAAGGGCTTATGTTATCCCTATTACTGAGGTGGAGCCAGAAAACAATGTGGTGAAATGTATGCTAGTTATAAATTGAAGAATAGAAAAGGTACTGTTTGATTCTGGTTATACGCATTCTTTCATATCATTAAATTTTAGTAGAACTATTCAAACACCACCTCAAAATTTGGAGGACATGTTATCTATGACAATAGTAAATGGGGAAATTATTGCGCCCATAGTTTATAAATCGTCCTCGGTTAACATTAGTGTAATGAAACTCCCAGAAATCATCATCATACATTAGTGGAGTTTGATGCTATCTTGGTCATGGATTGACTATCTTTATACAAAGACAACATCAACTTTCAGGAAAGGGATATCAATCATCACATCCTCTAGTATCCTATAATTCATTATAGGTGTAAGGAGGAATATGAATCTCCATCAGAATCGTTATATAAAGTGTCGATATTTCTCCTTTGTGAGCAAGAATATCTAGCCCAAATTATTGAGACAAAGGAGGGAATCATGCTTCAAGACATGCCCATCATGAGGGATTACATTGATGTATTCCCTAAAGAATTTCCTAGTATTCCATCAGACTGAGATGTTGTGTTCTCAATTGATCTTATTCTTGGATCACTTACTATATCAAAAAACCATACAGAATGGCCACCATAGAGATGCAAGAGATGAAAAAGAAGTTACAGGTTAATTTGGAGAAGGTTTTTATACGCCTGATTGCTACATCGTGGGGTGAACCATTCCTCTTTGTCAAGAAGAAGGATGGATCAATGATCCTAATCGATGATTATTGTGATATTAATAAAATCATGATAAAGAACATGTATCCCCTACAACGGATAAATGACTTGTTCGATCATCTTCATGGGGCCTTATATTTCCCTAAGGTGGATCTTCGGTCGGGATTCAACCAATTAAAGGTGAATAAAGATGATATTCCCAAGAATGTCATTCGAATGAGGTATGAACATTAGGATTTCATAGTGATTCCCTTATAAATCAATATTTCTTCGGAAATTTTCATGGATTTAATGAACAGTGTATTTATATATTACGTCGAAAACTTTTCTGTAGTCTTTATGGATGATAGTATGATATACTCCATGGGAAAGGGGGAATATGAAGATCATTTGAATTCTGTTTTAATGACTTTGAGAAGGGAGGATTTGTATGTAATGTATATTAAATGTGAGTTCTTGATGATGGATGTGTCATTAATGGGGCATGTTATCCCCAACAAAGGGATATCTATAGACCCTTCCAAAACAAAGGCAGTTGAAGAGTGGCCCAGTCCAATATCTGTGGTGGAGATCCAAATATTTTTGGGTCTAGCTGGGTATTATTGACGATTTTTAAATAACATTTCATGATTTTCAAAACCAATGAACATGTGATATGAAAGGGAGTAATGTTTGTTAGGACCCATGAATGTTAAGATAGTTTTAAGGAGTCAAAAAAGATTCTAATCACCACGCCAGTACTCACACACTCGACAAGTGGACAAATATTTCTGGTGTATAATGATGATTCAAAGAATGGTTTAGGGTGTGTGCTGAGGGAAAATGAAAAATTGATACCTTATTCCACAAGGAAGTTCAATATACACAAAATAAACTGTCATATGCATCATCTAATGTTGGAAGAGGTGATTTTTCATTGAAAATAAGGCATCATTATCCTTACGGGGAGAAGTGTGAGAAATATAATGACAATAAGTGTTTCAAATATATATTCTCACAAAAAGAGCTTAATATGCACCAGGGAAGATGGATTGAGCTCATTATAAATTATGACATATCAATCCACTACCATCATATTAAGGAAAATAATGTGGAAGATGCTCTTAGTTGAAAGGATCCTGTATCTTTATCAATGATTAGAATTGAAAAGGATCCAATCATATTAGATTTGAAGAGGATGGACATTGGAATAGTTATTAGAGGAATATAATCAATCCTTTCTAAAATGATTTCCCAACCATCCCAAATGGATAAATTAATGTATTTTCAAAAAATATATATATTTGGAAATTCAGAATAGGGTTGATGTTATCAGAAATGGGAAATACTCATAGTTCATGATTGATGAGGAAGGAGTTATAATATTTGGGTCACGGTTATGTGTACCTTGTGATCCAGAGTTAAATATGGTGATTCTGAATGTCTCGCATAGCTTTAACATATTTATACACATAAGGATCACATATAATTATCAATATACTTGAGAAAACATTAGGTTGGACTATACGAAAAGGGATATTTCTGAATATACATCAAAGTTCCTGGTATATAAACAAGTGAAGGATGAGAGGAAATAGAATTAGGGGATGATGCAACCACTGCCCATGACAACATGAAAGTGGGAGAACATTACCATGGATGTTGTCACTAGGCTTCCAAGGAAATATAAAGGAAACAATGTTATATTTGTCATTTTGGATCAGCTTACGAAGACATCTCACTTTATCAAAATTAGAGAGGACTTCACATTGGATCAACATGCACAGATCTACATCAAAAAAGTGGTAAGGCTACATGGAGTTACAATATATATTGTATCCGATATTGATTCGAGATTCACCTCGATGTTTTGGAAAAGACTCCAACATGCTCTAAGAACTGAACTAAACTTTAGTACTACCTATCATCCTCCAACATATGTCCAATTAGATCAAAGTATTCAGACACTAGATGATATGTTGAGAGCATGTTCTATGGAATTAAAAGGATGTTGGGACCAACATCATCAACTGGTTGAATTTTACTATAACAACAGCTTCCACTAGATCATCTGAAGGGCACTATATGAATCCCTTTATGGGAAAAGGTACCGAACACCACTGTTTTGGGATGATGTTGGTCAGCGTAAGCTGCTTGGACTTGAAATTGTCCATGAAATAGTAGAGAGGGTAAAATCCATTCAGCAACATATCAAGGCATCCCAATGACAAAAGTAGAGTTATGAAGACAATCATAGATGATAAATTTATATTACACATGGAGACATGGCTTTTCTATACATATATATGTGGAATAAGTTCATGTGGTTTCAATAGAAAGGGAAGCTAAGTCCCAGGTACATTGGCCCCTTCAAAATTCTTTATCGAGTCGAAGTTGTGTCATATCGACTGGAACTTCCACATGCCCTGGCCAATGTACAAGTTTCATTTCATGTATCCCTATAAAGAATGTATATAAAAGATCCTTCACATGTAATCTCATAATAAGTTGTTCAGTCGGAGGATGATCTTTCTATGTGGAACTGACATTGATGTTCTTGGATTGTAGAGATAATGTTGTATGTATCATGACTACTCATCTGGTCATAGTTCTATAGAAGAACAATAAGTATGAAGTGGCAACATGGTAAATGGTGGAGGTAATGAAGGAAAAGTACTTTCACTTGTTTATGGACTATAATGTAAAATGAAATTTCGAGGGAAACATTTCTGAACAGAGGAATAATATAACAACCCAATGTTTTGTTAATGTAAATTCAATTCTTATAATTATGTCATATAATCACATTAAATAATAACATATTGAACTATTATGTTCTATATATCCATTAAATATATGTTTCTCACTTCTGTGATTTGAATTTTGAAAATCTGCCACGTACGATTGTGATTAGTAAGTTATTTGGTGTCTAACATAACCAATTTAATTTTTAGTTAATAGTAACACACCTTTTTAATAGTAATTTTGAACATATTAATAGTGACATACCATTATGATCTGTAATCTTACATATGATATAATATAAATAAGATTCATGTGGGAGTAGGATTACGTATATCTAGGAATAATAAATTAAATGTTTTAAAATTGTTATTTTTCGCGTAAATTGTGATTTTAATGAAATTTTAAATTAATCATATTTAGAAAATTATTTTTGAAAATTTTAATTCATTTTTTGAATATACACATCAAAACATGTTTAGGGTGATTTTTTGGGTTTTTTCTAAAATACATGAATTTTTTATGAATAGTAAAATTCAATAATTCACAATAAATGCTAAAACCTAAATTTATTATCATGATTGAGTCATGGATGATGTATTGGGAAACTTTTTTGAACTCACATGAACATATTACTATTTCTGGTCACAATAATCATCACTATTTCTGGTATTTGGAAAAATTTAAAAACTACTGAATAATTTTTTTTGAAAACCCTCGTCTCCTTAACTAAAATAAGCCTCCCCCACTCCCTCTTATATTCACTCTTCTCAGGCCTTTTTCGTAGCCAATATTCTGCCCTAACATCTTCCCAATCTTCTTCCCCACATCCAAAATCCTCTAGTATCTTCAAAATACCAAATCCTCTCCTCTTGGGAGGCTCTCATAGGATTTAAACTAAAGAGGTAAATTCCTCTTTCCAATTATTTAATTTCTTTTTTGTTTAATTATTTCTTGTTTATTTCCCAACCTTTCTTCACCCAAATTGTATGAAAACTCAAGTAAAATAAGTTTACAATAATTATATAATTATAATGATATAATTTAATACACTTTCTCCTTTCCATATTTTTTATAGAAATGGAAACATCGTTTGAGGTATGTTAATTTAGCACAATCAAGGACGGAAGGTTATCAATTTCTATTACCGTCTTAAATTATGTTCATGAAACCATTTTCATGTTCCTAAAAGACCATAATATATGTATTATGACTCATCTATGGGTTTAGAATCATTTTTTAAACATGTTTTTGTTTTGTAAAAAAAAATGGTTTCATTGTGGTCAAAACCCGCAAATTAACCCAAAAGGATGTCACTAAAGTTTTATATAATGATTCAAATTCACTAAAAGTAACCAAATTAATTGTCCATCCTTATAACCTTATTGATATTAAATAATAAAAAATAACTTTAATTCTGGACAACCACCTTCATCATAAAGATTTATCTTAGCATGAACCGATCATTTAAACCAAGGAAGCAAACAGACCGAAACAATTAAATTGAACATTATACCAAATCAACACGGTCTTTATTTAACATAAAAAGGTTCTAATAAATTTTTTCATATATAACTGGTTCTATAATTATTAATTAATAAACCTAATTTGTTTATTAAGTTACTTAATAACAAGTGCAGAACACCGAAAGACTTAAGGTAAGGGATCCTCTCCATATCACTTTTATTCAAGATTGTCCTCTATGTTATTCCCATTTATGTGTAATTAATAGTTATGGGTTATTAATAATCACCTACCCCACTCATACCTCATGATTTATAAAAGATTATAAATCCATTTCTCTCTCATTAATCCCTCTTACGTACACCCGATATCATACAGATAATCTGTATGGAATTCTACCCGAACAACCATTATTACTTGGAGTTTCTCTATCTTTCATTTTACACAAATGAATTTGTCTTTCCATTTTATCTAAAACATATAAATTCTTTTTATATTCTCGAAACCCATGTTTCAGGATACATCCCTTATTCTATTTCGGGGATATACATGCTTTTATGTGATTCCCACCTCGATACATCCTTGTAAGAAAACCCGTTTTAATTGAACTTCCCAAAAATTTTACCCAATTTAATGTGCTATATATCCGTATTTTTAATACACAATTTTATTTATAAATCAGTCTTTCATTATAAAAACCTTTTTGGTTCACTGATTTTTTTATATAGAACATTTTTTCCATTTGTAATTTAAAATCTCTTTAGCGTTTTCCTTAAAACCATACAAAACAGTTTTAATGATACTAATTTACAAAAAATTCTTCTCACATGTTGTCACTTCAGTTTTAAATCACAAACAATGATATATGCCTATTTTACCATATTAATTTCCATGTATGTTTTAATTCATTTCTCTCATGAACACTTCCATGATACTCCCATTCATTATGTTTTATGTAATGAATATGATACAAATTTCTCTCCATGGGTTCCCTTACATTTATGTATGATTGATTATGAATGATTATTAATGTGGAAATAATATTCATTAAAATGTTAAGATGGGTGTTCCCAGATATATCTACAATTCATTGGGTAAATTTAAGTCTCATGAGATGTTATGTGTGACTTTCTTGGTGGTTAGCCTTGCTTTGTGATACTATAGGGAAACGATCTTGGAGGTTAGCCTTGACTCATACTAAAGTCATGTTTTAAGTTTCTCCCACATTTCTATGATTCCATGTTTATATGATTCCATGTTTATATGTTATGATCCTCAATTTGACATGCCTATTTTTTTGTTATGTCATGTTCGTAACCCATGTGATGTGGATTTATTCTTATTCTTATTCCTTTACTGGTCTTCTAGATAATCCTGTAGTTAATGTTATCCCCAGGTTAACCCATGATGATTTATGTGCACAATGGAAGTTAGGAACCCTTTATGAAGGCTTAATAAAGAAATGTTTTATTTAGTTCCATTTATTCTGTTTTATGTGCATAGTCTTCCATGTAATTATAATTCATGATCCTTGACTTGTTCTCTGATGTATAATTATGCCTAAAATCATGTAATGTTATATGTAAAATGCTTGGGTCAGAATATATATTTTCCAACCAATCTATCCACAAAATTAGGCTACACTACATGAAACATTCATCCATCAATTCCTTGGGATGTTGTCTATCTCCCTTGAGATTCATCACTCTACATATATAGGTAATAATGCCCCGAATAACTATGTGCACTTACTCCACATCCCTGGATAATAGAACTCAAGCTACCATACTGATATGGGGTAGATTATCCCCTTCCCACACTCTAGTTTTATCTATCTTTTTCATCAAAAGTTATCGGCCTTGGGATTTGGAAGAACCTCTACAGTTGTCCCAACATTCCATAGGCTCTTCACTCTACTGGTGGTATAGGAAAATTATTGTGAAAGTGTCCCAACCTACCACATTTTTATATATAATTGTGGAAAGAACCTATGTAACTGATCCCCCTAACTGGCCCCTCTCTGTCCCACTACTTTGACTAATGTTCTCACAGTAATTCTTACAGCCCTAAGAATTTTTGCAACCTGACCATTCTGTAGAAATCACATGTTTTTCACTGGAAGCCTCCTTCAGGTTGAGAGCCTAATTAACCATGACTGTAAAGTATCCAATATTAAGTTATTCACCTAAGATTTATTTTCACCCTTAATTACATCATGAAATCATTTTTCTAAAGTAAAATATTCCACTAAAAATGTTGGTGTAGAGCGCTGTAAATCTGTGAAGTGTCCAAAATAGTCCATCAAGGACACATTCCACTAAGTCAATCAAATGAACTCAGGTACTCTCTCCCATATCTGTTACTCTGGGTAAAAGTTCCCCATGGACTTCTCTAGAAATACCTTCCATATAATACACTCTGTCCATCTAGTTTGCACCAAATTTCCTACTAGGGATTCATTGATCTGTTTAGAATATTTGTGGCCAGTTTGAACCTCTTCTTAGCTAGATCCTAGAAATGGGCAAGTATTATCTCGATCAACTCATCCCAAAACATAGCTCCCCCAGGTCCTCTATCACCAGTAAAATTTAGAGGGTGCTGCAACTGAAACTCCATCATCAGGTTAGGCGTGTTCTTCTCAATCCTCAGTGGGTATCATCAAGTGAATTTTCTGAAGCTTGAGATTTTATCTTGGAACAGCTCCCCTACTTCCATACCTAGAACTATCAGTGCCTCAATTTCTTCCAATGGAGGATCATCCACAACCGTGTTCTCTAGTCATCCTCTCAATAAGCATTATCGTGGAGTCCTAACTCTAAAATTCTAAAGACACATATTAATAATCATAAAACATCTTTATCATGACTATATTAGAGGGAAATAACACGAATTCACAACAAGTCCTCTACCCAAACATCACCACACATTTAAAACTAAGGTACTCTCACTACCCTTAACCATCAAACACATATATCATAGTTAACAAGGTTAATCATAACATCCTAGATCATGTTTCTAATTTTGACACCAATTTATTTACAACATTTATCAATTTATAATCCTTTTCAATTTCACAAGGAAAATAAACAATTTATGTTTAACAACTTACCCAAAACCCATTATCTCATTTGTTCTTGAACTGATGCATGTTCACAAAATAATCCTGATTTCCATGAATAATGCAAGAAGACTCAACTCTCATTCCATCAAACCATGATTCAATCTATAAAATTCCAAAAAATATTTATCGCATCACACAAAATTTAAATCTTCCAATGTGAAATAACATTCAACTATAATAGAAACTAAAATCATCAAAAATCACACATTGTGAACTTCTATTCTCCCCTGCACATAGGGTAACTACTCCCATGAAAAATCTCAAAACCCTAGCATGACTCTACATAGTCTCATCTCTACCATTAAAAAATAATTATAAATGTTTTGATGAAAATAAAACCTCCTTTGATACCTCATTGTAACGTCTTTATCTATGTACCACATTTGGGTTCCCTGAGACGGTCAGTGACATGACCTCAGGCTCACCTCCTCGTACACGAAAGGCTACTAAATAGAAAAGAAATTATAAGATTTCAATCATGGGGAGACAAATACCTCTTTTTTCAGAGTAATACACCAGTTTAAATAAAAAAACAATATCAAACACATATTTAACAATAAACAAAACCAAACTCATGATAATCAATGCATGGAATATAATATCAAACTTAGATTAGAAAAACATGTCATGATAATATATCTGTGAAGGGTCTATAAGGAAACTAAAAATAAAGACACTAAGAACTCCAATGTTGGTCCTAAACAACATCTATTTCCCACAACCATGCTTCATACCGACTTTTCGATCTAAAACAGTGCCCTTTCCCTTAACTTGTCATGCTTCCATGAAATCTATTTGAGTACCAATTTGGAATCTCGAGTTGGGTGTGAGTAAAATTTAGTAGACCACCACCAATGATTCCTAAAAATATCTAGTAAATAAAAAGTGTATATAGTTTTATAAAAAAATAATTATAATTCATAAAAAATAGTTGTCACAATATCAATTAATCTGTATTAAACAACATAGACCATCAGGTTCTTGAGGACAACCATACCTTAATAAATACTCTACCCTACACTAGTTTTGAACCACATTACTTATTCAACTCAAAATTCATTTCACGAAATACATTCATTTTTTCATTACATTATCAATTCATTGTTATGGCTACTTAGAACCACAGTCTAATGTTGATATTTTTTGGTATATAACATCTTGTAAAAATACCCTAATACCCAATCTTACATATATTTTTTTTTGGTGCAGAACACCACGTCTAACACCCCAATTAACAATAATATATTTTCTCATTGGTGTAGAAAACCATGTCTAGTACCCCAATTCCCAAAAATACAAATAGATCTATATTTGGTGTGTAAATCCAAGTCTAGAACTCCATTTCTCAACTACAGAAAAGTAATACTAGTGTATAACACCATGTATAACACCCCAAATCTCAACCATTTGTCTATATCATTACTCGCTGGGATTAGACAATCTTTTCTAAAATCCCATTTCACAACCAGGATTACACAACAATAATCATGTTATCACAATTAACCACCAGTACATAGAAAAAAATAATTCATAAATTAATTAATCCCAGTCTATTAACTAATTCAAAAATTAATTAACAATGAAATTTTCAATTTATCAATTCAATAATAAATTAAAAATTCCACTATTTCAACATCCAATAATTAATTCACCTATTAATTATTTTTATTTATAATTCATCAATATGATAATTAAATAAAAAATTATTTATCACATATTTCCCAATAAATACATTGATAATTAATATACCAATTAATTATCCTAATTCCATATTTAATTTCTAAATACAACCATCTCAATTGAATCATAATTAATTCTCATATGTAAATATCAAATCAAAAATCCCATGATCAAGTAATTAGTTCTCTGATTAATTATCTTTCTCCACAATCCTGAACTCTCACAATTTAAAAATTATCTCAATTAATTAATTTACCACATCAATGAATTCAATAAAGAATTTCAATTACTAAAACAATATAGTAATTATAAAACATTCATATACAAAATCATATCATGACTATGGGATTTTGAAATTTGACCACCAAAATTGACTCATTCACGAATGATTTCCCAATAGAAATCTCCAAAATTTAGCAGCACAACAACTTTGATCGGATCAGGAACTATTACAAAAAATCAAGATAAAAGAAATCAATATCCCTTAGATCTAGGTATAGAACAAGAATCCTATATCTAGATCGAGAGAAAATGAAATATTTCATCCACAAAATTAGTGAGATATCATAAGAGGATTAACTGGAAAGTAACAGGATTGGATCCACATATTGGGAGAGGATAAGACCTTTGATCTAATATTCATATAACAATGAATAGAGGTTGGGAGGGCTTAGAACTCATCATGAGATCTCCAAAATCAATAAATACCACTTGAGGTTGAGTGGGGGTCATCATGGGGTTAATTTTGTGGTTTGGAAAATATTTAAAATTCATTTTGGGAAAATTTAATTTCCACACACATTATCATGGGTAGGGGTGAATAGGTTTCCCTAATTATATGAAAAAATTGAACCATTTATTTAGTGGGTGAATAGTTTGTAATTTTTGGGTTTCATGGCTTGGGAAACCATATTACATCTATGAAAACTCCCAATGTCCACGGTTTCATGGGTTCCTGTGATAGGGTGCACATTTTGCTCTAACTGTGGGTCAGTCATGCATTTCCCCATTTTCTTCTAGTTTTTTAAATTTTCAACCAAACACACCCCAAGGAAAAAACCAATCAAAAGGTACATAAATAAAAAAAAATACATGAATTTAATCTAGATTCAACACCTGAAATGGCCAGGATTTTATAAATTCCCTACCTTATAAAAATTAATCATTGAGTTTCACTCTCAATATTCCCTGTGATTATGAGCCAACAAGATAGGGCCACTAAGCATGCATATCTGCTTCCCTTTATCATGTGTCCTCATGCACATTTATATGTTTCCACAATACCTAAACTATCAACAAGGTCTTTCCCCACAACACATTCTCAGTACGATTCAACACACGTATCAGATTCTACCCAAAGGACACATATGTCTCATGGTCAACCTCATCCACATCGATCACATGAGAAGGGTTGGGATGATAACATCATAGTTTCTATATATATACAATATCATGAATTTAATTATATTTCTATGGAAGAGTCAATCGGTATGCCCCAAACTCGATTTTGTCCACAAACTCAAACAACCCACTAACCCTAGGTGCCAAATGGACATATCTTTGTATCCAATGGTGACCCAACAAAGATGACACCTAAAAGAATACACGATCACCATATATAATCAATAGGGTTCATCTTAATCTATCATCATATGACATCTACCTACTATGATCCATAGCATTATTTTTCTAAATAAACTGTACTTCTATTAACATATCTTGTACGAGACTCAGTCCAAACAACTCTGACTTGCCTACATCCATCCAGCATTATAACGATATTAATGGCCTACCATGAATATGAATGTATAGTTCAAACTGTATCATTTCCTGATAACTATTTTTATAGGATAACACCACAAAGGCCAAGTGATCCTCCCAAGATATGGGGAATTCATGACCTCACAGCCACAACATATTTTCTAGCATTAGTATTATATTATTTGACTACACATCTCTATTTTGGTGGAATTACATACTCAATAACAACTATGCACCATGTAATTTCTATAGTAATATAAAAAACCATTATGTGAAATGTGAATCATGATCTAAAACTATAGTATGTGGCACCCCATGTAGATGGACTATCTCATGAACATACTGATCTCACATTTGATACACTAAGAAAGTATCTAAAATGGGAAACAAATGTGGTACTTTCGTTAATCGATCCATAAAATCACAAATAGAATTATTCTTCCTTGGAATCTTTGGATTACCCACCACAAAATTCATTATCACATCATTCCAATTCCATTATAGAATGGGAAACAGTAGTATAAAACATACAGGTTGTTGATAAAATGGTCTTACTAGCTAATTATTGTAGCATCATTTCACAAACCATATTATATTCTTTTTTATATCCGACTACCAAAGATGTAATTATAGGTCATGGTACATTTTTCTTACTCCTAGATTCACTACCCACTTCGACAAATGAAATTCCCACATGAACTCCTCTCACATGATCATAGGTACAACACCTCAGTTACTCACATAGATGATATCAACCTCATATATTCTCTATTGTGAAGGTTAATCCCAACCATCAAGGATTTCAGCCGAGTTTAAACACTTTGAATCCTCATATTGCCTTTCTCGAATCTATCTCCAACGTTCAGACTCCACTGAAACCGAAAGAAGTGTCATTTACTCCTGGATTTCGTGAACCACCACACACATCTCATCCAGTAAAGACATAATATTCCACTCAACACTATATTCCTAAACGATATGAGTCTATGTTTTATTTCCCATGTAATCAGGCACCCTATTTCATTTTTTAGTCATATATTCTAGCTCAAAATCAAAATAATTCATATACTCTACCGATATCTACTCCTAAAGATTACAAACTCTATACAAGAAGATGTACCTTAAGTTGTTGTGATCGGTAAACACCGTAATATTCTCACCCAAATGATATTGTCACCAAAATTCATATTATCATCCACTAACTCAATATCGATGTCATTCATGGGGTAGTTGTGATCATGTGGCATAAGCTACTAAGACCGATATTCCTTGATATGTTCTCCTTTCATAGACACATCTCTTAGTCTGATTATTGATGTGTCATAATACACCATGTACTCTTCACCTGGCTCAAGTGGGATCAAGATGGGTTCTGAAGTCAAATGATTATTCAAATTATTGAAGGGATTATCACAATATTCCCTACATTAAAATTCATCACACTTCTTGGTCGTTCCCCAAATTGGTAGCACCAAATAGAAAATGTCCTCGATAAACCCTAGATAATATCTAGTTATTCCCAAAAAGCATCGGATATAGAACATGTTCTTGGGATGTTCCGAACAAACCATTGCATGAAAATTCTATGAATCCATAGGCACGCCTTCCTCTGAGATGATGAGTCCCAATAAGTGTACCTAGCCTATCCAATACTTGATTTTAGACATCTTATCATATAGCTGATGATCACTTAGTGTACTCCAGATGATGTCAAGATATTGGTCTTGATCGTCATGATTCTTGGAGTTCACCAGGATGTCATTCAAGAAAACAACAAAAAATTGATTGAGGTACCGATAAAAGATTATGTTCATCAAGTACATAAACAATTTTGGTTAATTCATCATCCCAAGTGAAATTAAGGGGAACTCAAATAGGCCATATAGTCCTCAGTATTAAATCAGGTGTAAATTAGAAGTCAGAACTCTCAACTGATGATACCATGATCCCAAATTGATCTTTGAGAGAAAACTAGATCCAATAAATTGGTAAAAAATAATTAATATGTGAAATAAGATCTCAATTATTGACATTCATTTTGTCCCACTTCCAGTAATTGACACACAATCATTAACTCTCAGCATCCTTCTTTGCAAACAACAGAGGTCAACCCTATTGTAACATACTCAGTAGGATAAACGCCTTATCATATAACACTTCCATGAAATTCATGACATCTTGATTCTCATTCAATTCCATTCTATATAGTTGATTAGAAACTAGATCAACCCCATGAAAGATCACAATGGATAATTCCACATATCTCTCATGTGGAAGTCCTAATTAGTATATGGAAAAAATTCTTGAAACTATTCCATCATTGCTAGAAATAAATTATTCTTCAAACCTCCATTATTGACCAATAAAATCCCAACATTGTCTATGAGATCTCCAAGTTGTGGTGTAATTGTCCATTGTTGGATATCCTAGAAATCCCACTCCCCATGGTGAACATACTTGTTACCCTTGGGAAATATAAATGTCACTCCCCTCTGGTAATAATATATAGTGCTTGGTATGAAACTCAGTCCATCCCTATAATTACTTCGAAACCTAATTTACCAAGGATATAGATATACCAAAGAAAATTAAACTCACCAACATTGATGGAACATCCCTTGCACAAACCTATTTCACTAGATCGTACTCCCAAAATCGTATCTAAAGTCATTATCCCACTCACAATATCCACCACCAGCATCAAACTGTTAACACGTTGTTCTTATATTATGTAATGATCAGAACTAGTATCAAATAAGGAACTATATATAGTAGAATCTACTATAATAATACAACTCACTATCGATTGTCCAATTATGTTATCAAAAAGAGAAGGCTACACCACTTGAAACTATCCTTCCCCTATTCCTTATGATGTCGTATGATTCCTTGAGCTAAACCACTCTAATGATAAGGTCAATCATGCCCCAAAACACTATATTAAGTAACTATAGATATTAGGATAGTTGAAATATATTTAAGAGACTGACATTTGGAAGAAGATCCCCTCACCGCACCTTAGATCTATCTTGGTCCTCCATCATTAACAACTTGTCTTGGGTTCCTGCATAACCTCTATATATGACCCAACATTCCACAGTCTTAACAATCCAATGGTGTTCTATGAAAATTATTAGAAATGTTTCTTGACCATCCAAACTAGTGGTAAAGAGCTTGGGTATGATCCTGAGTAACTTATCCCCATTACTAGCCAGTCTTCTTCCCACTGCACTGACTAAATATCTCATAATGATGCTTCTTTTTTTTCAGAAGTTGTACCTCTAGATTGTGTAGAAGATACCACATGCCTGCCACTAGAATACTATTGTGGGTTACCCTTTAATATTAGAGCCTAATTCACCACATTAGAAAACATTTTTAGCCCGATGATATTAACAAGGAACTTTATTTCTCACTTAAGTCAATCTTGTAATCGTTTTGCTGATGTACCATCATCTACCACTAATGCTGGAATAGATCACTATAAATATATGAATCATCCATAATAATCCATCATGGACATACTCATCTAAGTCAACCACATGAACTCATCTAATGTCTCATATCTAAGTGTCTTTGGGTTAATGTTCTCAAAGAATTTATCCACAAAGTCCTTCTAGATCATACCCTTAGTCTATCCAGTTTGCACCTAAATTTCCCACTATTGCATTACTAATCCGCATATAATATAAATAGCCTACTTAGCCATCTTCTTGATATTAGTATCCAAATTGTCATGTAACATTTTGATCGACTCAAAACAAAACACAGCTCTCGCAGGTCCACCCTCAAGTAAAATTCCGAGGGTGATGCAACTGAAACTCCCTCATCAGGTCATACATGTTCTTCTCAACCATCCATAGGTATCCTCCCATGAATTTCATGATGAAAATTATGTTCCCTTAGAAAAAATCTCCTTCTTCCTCACTCGGCACTATTAGTGCATTAGGTTCCACCACTGGAGGATCATCCAAAGCCATATCCTTTGTTCATCGTCTCAACAAGATTCGTCATAGAGGAATAACTCTACAATGAAAATCACACATATTAGGGATCATAACACAACTTTATCAACACTACAGTATATTAAAGTCACAACAAGAAAAAAATGTTTTTTTCCAAACCATTCCACACTATCAAAATTGAGGCACTCTCACTAACCTTAACCAACCAACACCAATGTCCTAGTTAACAAGGTTAAACATATTCTCGTTATTCAGGTTTCTCATTTAGATACCCATTTATTCACATATTGCCGAATGTTATCATATTTTTTAATTTTGTATGAAATGAAAACAATTTATGTTTATCAAAATAACCAACACCCATTTTCTCATTAATCCCTAAACAGATACATGTTTACACAATAATCCAAATTTCCACGAATAATGCCTGAAAACTAAAATCTCATTATATTCATGAATATGATTCAATGTAAATAAATCTCAAAAAACTTTAATCACATCATAGAGAATTTGAATCGCCAATGTGGAAGTAGCATAAAAAATTAATAATAAACAACAATAACAACAATCCCACCCCATGCACATGGGATCTCACCTTTATATTGGGTACCTACACCCACACACGATCTGACAACAAATCCCCAAATCATCCAAGTATAGTATCGACATTTCCCAAATAGTAAGACAGAAGATGACGATAATAAAACCAATTTTAATAAAAATTTTAATGTACTGACCCGAGTACCACATACCAGTGCCCCGAGACAGTTCGTCACATGACATCAGGCACATATCCAAATACACCAGAGGCTTATGACAGCATAAAGGGTCTAATAGTTCAATCATGGGGAGACTATACCCTCTTTTATCAGATTAATACACACACAAAAATAAAAAAACAGTGGAAAAATATTACACAATAAAAAATACAAAACTCGTGATAATCAACACAGGGAATAAAATATCCAATTGAGATCAGAAAAACATGGCATGCCATCATTTTTGTCAACTGTCTATAATTAAACACAAAATAGAGACACTAAAAACACTAAATCAGATCTCAAAACACATACAATTCCCTCAACCATACTCAATACCGACTCATCTATATAACACTATCCCTTTCCTTTAAACAGTACTGCATCAAATAAATTTATTTGGGTACTGATCATGTAGCCCAAGTAGGGTGTGAGTACAACTAAGTAGTTCACCACCAACAATGTCTAAAAAAATTCAGTCAATAACATGTTTATGCAGTTTTATAATGAAATGATTATAGTGAATACATAAATAATTATCACATTATCAATTAATCATGATTAAACCACACAGGCCATTGGGATGTTGAGGACACTTATACTTCAATACTTGCTCCAATCCTCACAAGGTATGAACCGTATTATGTATTAAATTCACAATGTAATTACACGATTTTGTTTCATTTTTCCCATTTATTTTTCATTTCATTTTTATGGCCACTTGGACCCATAGTCCAATGCCAATTTTTTGGGTATATAATACCATGTAAAATACACCAATTCTCAATATTACATATTAATCATTGGTCTTAAACTCCATGTCAAACATCTCAAATCTCAAGCATATAATTTTTTCATTGTTGTAAAACTCCTTGTCTAACACAACATTCTTAACAATATAGATAGATCTATCTTTGGTCTAGAATGCCGTTTCTACCACCCGATTTCTCAATTGTGTATAAGCATCACTTGTGTAGAACATCATGTCTAACACCCCAAATCTCAAACATTTATTTATATAATTAATTTCAAGGATTAGATAATCAATTATAACAACCCATTTCACAAACATGATTAAACAAAGTTAAATCTCTTATCAAAATTAAAAACTACTACTTCCATTAATTAATATTAAAATTAACTAATCCCTGTCCATTAATTAATTCAATAATAAATTAACATCATTAATTTCCATTAATCAATTCAATAATCAATTTACCATTTCACAATTTCAAAATAAAATAATAAATTCACCCTTTAATAATTCTTAAACACAATTCAATAATTTGATAAATAAATCACAATTAATTATCCCAAATGTCCTAATCAATATGTTTATAATTAATTCACTCGTTAATTATATTTATTCAATAATTAATTTCTCGATCTAACCAACTCAGTTCAATCATAATTAATTCCCACAATTTATTATCGAAAGAAAAATCCCAATATATCATAATTAATTCTCCAATTAATTAACTTTCTCAAGAATCCATAAATCTCATAATTTCACAATTATCACAATTAATTAATTTACCACATAAATTGATTCAATTAGGTATTTAAATTGCTAAAACTATAGGAAATCAATAAATTTAATATAGTCAGTAAAATCATGAATATGTGATTTGAAAATCATACCACCTAACTCGATTCATTGATGCTTTTTTTCCAATGGAAATCCCCAAAATTTAACATCACAACAATATAGATCATATCTTGATTTATTATCCAAAATAAATATTTAAAAAATAAAAATCTCTTAGTTATAGGTATATATCCACAATAGTAGATCTAGACTCAACAAATATATATCTTGATATATAAAAAATAGATGATTTTCCCACTAAAATAAATATAGATCATAAGAGGATGTACATGAAAATAATGGGATTGGATCCACTTATCGTGAGAGGATAAGACCTCTAATACAAGCTTCAGATCAGGAAAAACAGTTGTCAAGGGGATCAGAATTTTTTCAGAGAGCTCCAAAATAATGAAATACCACCCAGGGTAAGGTGGGGGTAGAATTGGGGTTAATAAGGGTGTTTAGGAAATTATTAATATAATTTTCTAGCTAATTAAATTCTAAAACATGGTTTATTTTTCTAGGGAACACAATTTCCCCTAATAGTACACCAATTGTGTGCCTGTTATTTATGGGGTTCATGCTTTTTATCTTGGGGATGAATAGTTTGGAAAACAATACATAATCCATATGATTTACCACTATCTATGGTTGCATGTATTCCTAGGATGGGGTACATGGTTTTTTATAACCATGCACCAACCATTCATAACCCATTTTTCTTTAATTTTTATTAATTTTCATCCAAACACACCCCATGATTAAATTTAATTGACAGTTAATTAAGTAGAATAAAAAAAACATTAACTCAAGCTTGATTCAACTCCAGAAAAGGTCGGGATCTTACATTAATCCAATCTAACTCCAACACTCTAAAATAAAAAAGGGTTTTCTAAGACATCGATCTTATAATAAACCATGAACTTGTAAACCCATGATCATTTTAAAAACTCTTAATAAAAACTCAAGTGAATACACCATAATCTCCAACATTGTCTATTTATTCCACTAATTCCATATATAATGACCCGATCATATGCCTAATATATTTTAGTGTTTTTGAACTGGAATTAATTTATAATAATCCCAAGGATATTTTAATTTATAGTTTTATAGAATTATAAAAAATCTTATACAGTAATCCTAAACATTATAAATTCACACTTTTACTTGGTATCTATTTTTCCCTTGAAAAAATAATTTCTGAACAAATCATGGATTTTTTTCATGAAAAATCATCACAATTTTCATCTTGACCTTATAATTATCCCTACACTTTTTTAAAATATATGAAAAGAATTTTAAAATCATGTTATTATCAAAAAATGATCAGTAAGGTACATTAATTAATAAACTAAATGAGTTCATTTATGAAATAAGAATACCCCTGAAAAATGATTTCTTAAAAAAACATACATTTTTAACCTAAAGGGTATAATGATTATTTAAAAATATTATATATAGATTTTTTATTGAAATAAATTATTTCAATGAAAACTCTTATTCTATCGTAGAAAAGTAAAGTAAGTTCCTTGGGACCTCATTAACATCTCCCACTTATAATCACAATAACAAATGGAATAATTATATGATTGACTTCCACCTTTGGAGAACCCAATTCACTAGAGTCATATATGGGCTCTCTCGTCATATAAGTTATAACAAGCCCACTTGAGATCTATAATGGGGATAAATCCTTATTATAAATTTTCACACCACCATATCATAAATAAAACCCTTCAAAAAATATTTTAAACACATCTATAACAAAATTTTACATATCAAGGTACAATATTTTCTTGAAAATTAACTTTAATCTAACAAAATTATTCACTTAATAAATAGAAAAAAATTCTTCGAAAATAAAGATAGAAACCTATTAATTAGTCATAACATCATTAAGGATGCATGAATGTGAGAAAATTCATTATATCATAGAATTTAAAAAACTTCCCTTCCGTATTTTTCTCAGAAAATTCAAAATGTACCTAATTTTGAAAATGAAAAAAAGGAATCCTTTAAAACCATTTTGTAAAATATTAATCATTGTAGAAATAAATCTCAAAATTTAAAAAATAATAATAAAGACATTATTTAAAATATTTTTAGAAAACAATGAATTATATATGAAATAAAAATATTGTGTTAAGGGAAATAGTAAAAATGATTTTAAAATGGTTGTCTCAAACATTAAGTTTGACTCATCATGTAAGTTTTCATATTCCTGAATTATTAAATTAGTTTAATAATTTAATTATTTAATATAACAATTAATTTTTATTATTGCATTAAATTTATCTCTTTCCATTCTATATTTAATTATTTAGTTAATTAAATCCATGTTATTTTATTTGACTCTATATATATCATAAGTACAAAATGGATTCTGAAATATTAATTTGCTAAACAATTTCAGAATTTATCATATAATTAATAATAATCATGAAATAAATTTCATTATTATACATCAATTATACTTCTAAATACTCTTATTGAATACGGTTTTGAGAAATTAAATATCTTACAATCATGGAGAAGTTAGGTTATACGTACACATGTGTAACATTTCCATTTCTAAATAATCATTATAAAAATATAGAATGAATTATATAAGATTGATAATAATTATAATAATATATAATATATATAATTTTATTTATTTAAATATACTTATATATATCATCTATGCAACATTAGCATGAAAAATGATTCACATCGCTTTGTGGAGAAGGTAGTCCACACGTTAGAAAAAATGATGTTATCATTTTCTTGTTTATGGAAATGTAATATGGTAAATGATATATTATCTTTCCATAATGATAAATATATTGTTAATATAGCATATAAAATTTAATTCCATAATTATAAACAGTATTAAGAGATGACGGTTGAAAATGGTTAACATTGGTTAGTGAGGCGACAGTCCATTGTACACAAAAATGATGGATTTTTTCCCTTTAGATTGAATAGGATATGGATATAGTTTATGTTTTTAAAATAGTTACATATCAGTATATGTATAATACTATTTTAATTATTCTACTGTTGTTTATGAATAATTTGAAGAGGTTGAAGAATAAATAAAACTAAAACATGCAGTAGAGAACTATACCTCTTCTTTGGAAAACATCACATTTTAAACACATTAATCGACATATAATTTGGTATTATGAATCAATCAATAAATCTAAATTTTGGGGTATGGATTATAGGAAGGTATTTGTATAAGTACTTCATGAAATAATTGTGTTATAAGTATGAATAAATGGGATGAATAAGTTTTTTTTATAAGAGAGGGGGGGAACTCATGGAATTCCTAAATATATTAAATTAATTTAAATTCATATTCAATTACGAATTGATATAAAGTGAGTTATTTTGAAAATAACATGTTCATGGGTCTCAATACCCTCACATAATTAAAATTTTATAATATTCAATTAAATTAAATTTATATTCTATTAATAATGGATATAAAGTGAGTTATTTTGAACATAACATGTTTATGGGTCTCAATACCTCCAAACAATTAAAATTTTACAATATTTGACAATATTTAACACCATATTTTTAATTTTAACACTTATTTAAACCCTTTAACTCCTACCAAGAAAACATGTATTTTTACCCTTTGAGGGTTAATATAGAAACTATTAAATAAAAAGCAACAAACAAATGTAAAGTGGATGATTATTTAAATGTTATTAAAATAAATGGGTGAATTTAATATTTTTGGAAATTTTATATCATTTAATAAAATTTTATTTATTATAAAATATCCATAATGTAATTTATTAAAACTATTTTTTACATTATCTTTAATAATTTCCAAATATCACATAAATTCGAACCAATTATTTGAATATATCCATATCATGTCCAAGTAATCTATATAATTTGTGTATTAGATTTATTATCACAAAGTATATTACATTTAATATTTTTAGTAGCATTTATTTGACTTTTCAATTAATTAAATAATTACAATATCATCGTTGTGTTATAATTTATGAAAATTATATCTCAAAAAAATATTGAAAATATATTAACATGATTAAGATAAATATTTAATATTTTTAAATAATTTCTACAGTCAACATTATCCTCTAGATGATACCATCCTAAAAATATTAATCGTATTAAAAACAAGAGTGTGACATGTTTCACCTTTCAATAAATAAAATATTATAAATGTAATAATATCATACATGTTGATAATGAATGAAATGTGATAGACCCATTTATGATTAAGTTATATTCATACTAATTCAACATGATATATTATTGTTTTTTGTTCATTTAATAGTTCTATTCATTTTATTTATAACCTAAATTTCCCAATTTTCAAATTACATTTATAATAAAATTTATATGTTTACTATCTATATTAACAAAAAGAGGCAAATAATTTATAAATTTTGACCTAATAATTCCAAATATTTAAACAATTTCTGAAAATACCAAACATATAATTAGAGGCTTTAATATTAAATTAAATCGGAAAAAGTAAAGGTATTTTTTCTTCTAAAAATTGATTTGATTAAATAGTTTATTCTTTTATTGTAAATTGATTTGTAAAATATATTTAAAATATAATAATTGGATTATTTTAAATCAAAATGTTCTAATGAAAATTTAATAGTGATTAGAAACATAATTTTACCATGTAAGTTATTTTAAATAAAAAAATAATTTTCTCTAAAATTAGTATTTTTCACTATTACTTATGAAGTCAATATTTTCATAAAATCCTCATAAAATCATCCTAAGATAGTTTTTTCACTATGAATTTAAAAATAAAATTAATATATCAAAATTAAAAGTATATAATTATAAAATTAATCTTTTAAATAAAATATTATATGAATTAACTTTAATAAATCCATTTCTTTTTTTATTTAAGAATTACTAAAAATATTTATAATGAATATGACTACATAATTATTTAATTCTAACAAAAAATAAAATGATTTATAATATCAATAAATGCATTGTTAATGTGAAAAAATTCGAAAAAAAATTAGAAAACACATATTTTGATTAAACATGACTTTCGATAGAAGAGAGAAATCAAGTAATATTTAAAAAAAATATTCTCAATAATTTTATATTCCAAAGTGTGGAAAGTTTTTACTATTACATGTAAAGTTAAAAGATAAAAATAGAATAAGAAAATGTCTTGGTTTTATTATATAAATAAAAAATAATTCACAAAAGGGATACTTAAACAAAAAAACACTCAAATAATGATACGGGTATAAAATATACCATTAACAATTTTCTAACATTTTGAAACATATGACCTGTGAAATATATAAATTCAAATGAAACTTTAAATAACATTAATTTAGATAGATTAATGATATAACATGTAAAAATTGTCGATATATATAATTAGCCAACCTTAAAAATTACATATTATTGAGTTTTATACAAGAACATACATTCTTTCATATTGAGGATCTTTTCAAGTTTAGAGTTATATAAAATTAGGACATAAAAAATTCATAACATCACATAATCATACATGAGGATACCACTAAAAAATCAACAATTTCTCCCAAAATATAAATTTTTTAAATAAAACATAATTTCATAAAAAATCATCATAACAACTAACATGGATTTCTTCTTTCTATTACATATATTTATACCCTGTGAAAAAATTTAATAACTTGGGACAATCAAAAAAATTTCCTTAAGGTATATATGGAACGATAACATTAGTTAAGTGATAATATAAAATCCTAATAAACCAATTTCATAAGAACTCATTAGAATTAATATAAACATCATGTAGTTTCCAATAGAAATATTTACAATATCACAATTAAAATAACCCTTATACATTGAATAACCATTCAGTCAGCTTCCATATCTAAAGTACATAATGCACTATATAGCTGTAATAGGGATCTCCTATCATATATTGAGCTATAATGGGATCAACCCAACTTATCTTGATCTATAATCTGCTAAAAAACATATATTGAGCTATAATGGGCTCAAACAAATATAACTATGTCCATGTAAAATTTTATATTAATAAAGAATCATTAAATCAGGAAAACCACTAATTCCATATATAAAAAAAACATTATTTTTGAATTTCATTAAAGTGACTTTTAAAATGATTTTAAACAGAAATTCCCCTAAAATATAATTAGACTAAGAATTAATAAAATGGAATGGATACATTTATACACTATAAATAATCATAATAAAATATAATATAAACAAAAATTCATCAAACAAATAATCTCAAAACCACATAATGAAAAATGTATAATGTAAACACAAGAATGGGAATTTGGTTAAGAATTCTTTTACCTTAGGTTCATATTAAATTAAATAAGATTAATAATCTTTTATAATGGTTAAAATATGGTTATTAATACTTTAAAAAACTCTGATAATACTTATAACCTCTGACATGATCATTTTATAACATCATTCCTCCCATTAATGTATAATATTATGTTCTTTGTATTATTTAGAGTGTGTTCTTTACATGAGTTCCATGGTCGGTTCTTAAAGGATTTCCCTATCAAATGGAAGTGAAACTCCAGAAGTGAAATGATATGTTATTATCAATTTTCCATAATATTAAATGATTTGATAAATAATTTTGGATATATTGTATGAGGATGAATAATTTGATAAATCATTAGTGATAATCGTTAGTTTATTTTAGGGAATTTTTATCATTACAAACCACTGATGTTATATTAATTAATAGAATACCTTAAAACTAGTTACAGAACATAATTTATTATATAATATGTATAATACTATATTTTGTTACCATATTAATTTTTTATGACTATATTTGATGGACATAAAAGAAATTTAAGACACATCACCAATGATATTGGTACATCGACACATCAAAGATATGTTTTAATTTTGAGAATAGAAGGGGGATGAGAAGAAGTATATTGATAAATTATCCATAGACATGATAAAATTAAAGTTTATATATGATAATATATTACTCATTCCAATTTGATATGGGGATCTTAAAAGTGTATTTGAAAAGAAAAAGTACTAAAAATGAATATAAATGAAAATGAAAGAGGATTTGTCCCTCTTGATATCTTCTCCTTGAGATCCTTCTTAAGGCCTTTGGTATTGTCCTTTTGGTGGGACCATAAGGTCTTGGAAATGGGGAAGATACCTGGTAATAATAATGGGTAGAATTTATATAATCCTCAAATCATGAGATGTGTGAGAGGAAGAGGGGGTGAGGGTGTTATTTATAGTGGAGGAGAGGAGGGGTTTTCCATTATTTTAGTCAGTAGTTTAATATTTTTTTCACAAGAAAATTAATAGACCTGATTATTATGACCAAAAATATTAATGAGTGCAATTTAGTTCGAAGAAATTTCCATCTACATAAGACATGACTGATGAATGATGCATAAATTCAATTATTTAGCACATTTTGTAAATTGTTGAATTTCACTATTCACATGATATTCAAGTATTTTAGAAAAATCCCAAAAATTCACACCATAAATATTTTGATTTTTAGAATTCAAAAATGAACTATATTTTATCAAAATAATTACATAAATATGGGAAATTTAATTTTAACATAAAATCATATTTTTTTCGAAAAATAAAAATATTGAAAACTAAAACTGATTTTATAACACCTTGAAAAATTAATTTTTGCATCATAACATTATCTTATAACCAAAAGATAATAATTTATTTTTATATTTAATTAAAGAAACATTTCATTTCAATTATTTAATTAATATTAAATATTAATTAAATTTTTATTATTTACCAAAATACCAACAGATATATAATGATCATATTTCAACTTATAAGATGTATTTTTAGTTTACATTCATGGGTGAGGTTAGTATACATTTGTATGATTTAATATACATAAGTTTTATATTATTATTCAGAATTTGATTTTAATATTCATAATGGTACGTTATTATTCAATAAAAAATAATTTGGTCCAATCAGACTTCAAATAAGTTACTCATCGCATACGTGTATATTTGTTTTTCAAATTTCAAAACAAAGAAGAAAAAAATTATTTTTAACAGATAATTTATAACTATATCCTTAAAAAAGTGAATTTATGTAGAGATTCAATGTTTCATAAATTAAATTAAATTTATTTGTAAAACTTTTGGGTGTTACATTCTCCCCATCTTCTTGAAATTGGATCCTCACATTTTTTATTTACTTATTAATCATGTGAGGGTACCTTTCACTCAAAGATTTTTTTAATCCCATGTTTCTTCATAAACTATGATGTTTCTATACAAACCATTTACCTATAATATCACTTTATTCTGAAATACATTCTCTCTACGATGAGGAATCTAAAAACCTTTCACTTTATAATAAAGGTTCTTTTCCAGCTAAACTACTTATCGGCTCAAAACATGACATGAATTTAGAACATACATTCTCAACATCGAAAAATGAAAAACATTTTGTACATAAGATAAAATTGGAAGAAAAGATACTCAGTAGGTGACTGATCTAACATTATCAATGATTTTATAAGGTCCAATGATCCATGGACATAGCTTTTCTTTTTCACCAAATTACATAACACATTTCCAATGAGATCTTTTAAGGAACACATGATCAATTAAATCAAATGAAATTTCTTTTCTCATGTTATTTTCAAAACAATTTTGCATGCCTTGAGCTATCTAAACAAGTTGCGGAATCATCTGAACTTTTTCTCCCACTTCCTCTACTAATTATGGTCCTGTCAACATCCTTTCCCCAACTTCATATCAAAATTATAGTGACCGACACTTCTTTCTATAAAATAACTCAAAAGGTTCCATTTGTTTACTGGAATGAAAAATATTACTCTAATAAAGCTCAACTAAACAAATATGTTGATCCCAACCTCCCAGGTATTCCATTGAACATGCTTGAAGAATATCCTTAGATGTCTGAATTTTTCTCTTACTGTGTCAATCATATTATGGATAAAAATCCGAGATGAAATTTAATATTGTGCCCATTAACTCTCAAGGCCTTTCAAAAAGTTATTCATTAATCTAAGATCACAGTAAGATTCAATGGAAAAGGGGAATGCCATGTGACCTAAAAATATCATTGAGGTACATTCGATACGGAAGATCCAAATTCATAGTATATCCATAGGAAGGGAATGTGTATATATAGTCAAATGATCAACAATAACCAAGATTTCATTGTTTCCTTAGAGAAGTCTTTTGTAGTCCCAAAATTAAGTCCATTGATATATTTTCCCATTTACACTCTTTCATTGGTAACGTTGGAAGCATTCCCTTAAGTAAATTCTGCTCTACCTTAACCATATGACATTTCCAAAATTTCATGAAAAAATTAGTAATATCTTTTTTTATTCCATCCCACTAGTAATACTCTCGAATATCTCTAGGAATCTTTGGGTTTCCATGTTGAAATGAAAAGAGTGAATTGTGAGATTCACATAATAATTATTTCTTCAAATTATAATCACAAGTAACATATAATATATTCCCAAACAACAACAAATCCTTATCATGGTTAAATTATGGCGACTTTACCATTTTAACCAATTCGTCTTTTTTTGTAAATCATTTTCTTCATTCCTCACTTCTTAATTCTGTATAACATATATGACTACACTGAAAGCTGAAACAAAATAGAGGAATTTCCTCCACCAATAACATCCAAGCCATTTTTTATCAAATAATTCACTAATGTTTCATATTATAAATGTATCATGGTTAATTTTCCATTAACTTTCTCACTTCATGCATTGGATACTCTGTTTTCATTTCTAGAATTGTAATAAATCATGAAATCATTATCCGTGATTAGTTCAAGACATATTCTGTATCTCATGTTTAATTCCTTGTGAGTAAATATATACTTCAAAATTTTTTGGTCAGTATATATTTCAAAATTTAAACTTTACAGATGACGAATCCAAATTTTTATTATAAAAACAACAGCAGATAATTTGAAATAATGTGTATTGTAATTTAACTCATGATGATTCAACTAACATGAGGAATGAGCAATTACATGATCATTTTGCATCAGAACACAACAAATCCCCTTTAAGGAAAGATCACAATAGATTAAAAATTCACCACTTCTATAATGTAGGGTTAGAACTAAAGAATTCAACAATCTTCCTTTTAATTTTTAAAAACAACATCATGTTATTTTGTCGATATAATTCTTACTCCTTTTATAGTTAACTAAGTCTGTTGGATAGATAAAAAAGAAATATTTTCAATGATCATCATGTAATATCCTACCAAACCAACATAAATGAAAATATGGGTTATATTTTTGGGTCTTGTTCATTGTTTGACAACTTTTGTTTTAGTTGGATCAAAATTTATACCATATATAGAAAAAATGTGTCCAAGGAAAGAATATTTATTCAACCAAAGTTCAAACTTTTTGAATTCCCAATATAGTTTCTTTTTTATGGTTTTTAAAACAAACCTTATATTTTTTTTCATGCCCATCATTACTTTTATAATATACCAAAATAACATCAATAAACACAAAAAAAACATATCCAAGAACTCATGAAATATTCTATTCATAATATCTAACAATAAAACAGGTGCATTAGCTTACCCAAATGGCATAACTACACATTCATAATGAACATATCAAGTATATAATGCCGTATTTGGGATGTATTCTTCCTTTACTCTCATCTTATGGTAACCTGACTGAAGTTAAACGTTGAAAAAAATATTTCTCCCCCTAGTGCGGATCAAAAAAATAATTGATTTGAGGCCATATATACATTTTTTTAACAGTGATTTTATTCAAGTCTATATAATAAATGTAAAGTATCATTGTACTAACGTTCTTTTTTACAAACAAGATATAGTCATCCCATGAAAAATTTCTTGGTCCAGTGAATCCTTTTCCTAATAATTCTTGGATATACATTTTTAATTCAAGAAGATCCATTTTAACCACTTAATATATGGGCTTAGAAATTATATTAGCATCAGTAACTAACTAAATAGTATAAACAACCTCTTGATTGGGATTAACACCATGAATATCATTAACAAAGACATCCAAGTATTCATTTTCCTCTGGTACATTATTAATCTAGATAGTTCCCTAATCATCATAAATATGAGAAAGATAACATTTATTTCTATATTTTACATATTTATTAGCATCCTGATTTGGTATTAATGATCTGGGTTCATTCTAGTACAAAAACTCAAACAACTTCTAAAAAAATATCATTTTTGTACAATATATCTTTGCATGATAAAAAGAAAGACATTCCATACCAAGAATAACATTAAACACCACTAAATAAAACACAACATGGTTTTTAGGTGAAATATTTCTATATATATAGATTGGTGGATTATTATAATTTCTTTTTTCAAAAATATTTTTCTCCAGTGCTTTTACCAAGAGTTGTTCTTTCATTTCATAAGGTGGAATTTTTAATTATGTAGAAATTGTTTCAAAAATGAAAGAATTTTTAGACCCTGAATCCAATAACACATTTAAAAATTTGTGAAAACAGGTGATGTACCTGATACCACCACATTTGATAGCTAAACATATGCTAATGTGGTTGCAAAGGATTTTTCCACAGCCTTATTTATCAAATATTTTTGATGAATCAAGGGGTCACATTAATGACCCAAGACATTATAGTTAATGAATCTCACCATTGGCTTCACATTAATTTTTGTATTGTTTTACTTGTACTTACGCGACATGTTCCCAACCATTCCACATTGGTAGAATTTTTCATAATTTATATTTCATTCACCAGGATGATTTTTACCACACTTTTCAAAATAAGGGATTTTTTACCACTATATTTCTTTGACGTGTTCTTTCCTGATGCCTACAAACATGATAACTTCTTATTATTGTCATCACGAGGCACATTCATGTCAACACACTCCATTTCAACTTTTTAAGCACAATGAACAGGTTTCTCATAGCATTTAAACTCTTTTGAACCCAAATTACATCATAAAATCGGTTTTAAAATAGTGTATAATCTATTGATTTAACTGTCAAAATCATAGGTAAAATATGTTACATACCTAGACAGTCTTGTAAAATTGGTTAATAGGAAATCATAGAATCATCATCATTCATCTTGAGTTCCCTGTATTTTTTCTTCATTATGAGTCGAACAGTTTTAGGAAAATATTTTTACACACAAAAACTATTAAAATCATTCCAACCATGACTTTCAATATTATCTATTTATCTTGTATTATTAACTGGATACCACCATTGATGAGATACACCTTCACAATAATAAATTTATAATATTAATTTTTTCCGTTCAAAATATCCCATTACATGAAATAACATTTCCAGTGTATTGATCTTTACTTTGGCTATCACTAAATATATGGTTGCCCTAATTGCTGGTGATTGTTTTCTCATAAAATGATCCAAAAAATACATGCTTCTTTATTGTAGGTCAGGTTCCTCTCTCACATGGATACCACCATCATATATCACATGAGTCAACTAATCTATTGTCTTCACAAACTACTCAGTTCTGATTCCCACCATTCCAGTTGGCAGATTCAGATGGATATCAACCTCTTGGGGCCTTCCTACTTCAACATCCCTATTTTTTCTATGGAAAACCATTCTAAATAGAAATATCATAGAAAAAAAAATTTTAATCATTAAATTCTAAATCATTTCAAAATAATCATAAAATAAAAAAAACATTTATGATGTTCTATTAACATCATCAAAACACCAAAATTAATCGAAATCATCCTTGGATACCAACTATAATGAACTATCCATAAAAAATTAAATATTCTAGTGTTTTAGAAAATAACATACATTCCTACAAAATGAATGTCATTTAAGGTGTACAGTATTTGATATTTAGGACACAAACCATACATAACATCATAGAGTCATACATGAGGATACCACTAAAATAGACTTAATTTCTTCTAAAATATAATAACTTTTAAATAAAATATGAATTATTTGAAAAATAGTCGTAACAATTTAATTTAATTACTTATTTCTCATACACATCCTTATAACATGTGAAATCATTTAAATACTTGGTATGAGAAAATATTCTCATTATGGGATATATAGAAAGCAATATTTAGTCAGGTGATAATATAAAAACCTAATAAAATGGATTTCATAAGAAAAACATTAGCATGAATATAAAAATCATATAGTTTACTTGGGAAATATTTACCATATCACTCTTATAATCACCCTTACACAGGTAATAACCATTCAGTCAACTTCTACCTCTAGAGTACTCAATGCATTAGAGAGTTATAATGGGACTCACTCATTATATCTTCAGCTATAATTGGCTTAGCCGAACATATCTTGAGATATAATGGGATCAACCCAACATATCTTGAGATATAATGGGCTCACTCCAACATAAAAATGCCAATGTAATATATCATAGTAATAATGAATCATGAAATTAGGAGACATCACTCACACCATACATATAAAAAACAATATTTTTTAATTTCATTAAAGATACTTTGAAATGGATTTTAAAAGGAACGTCCTTTAACAATATAATGGGGGTGATAATTAATATAATGGAAGGGACATGTGTATAAACTATAAATACACATAATAAATCATAATATAAAAAAAATTCTTCACACAAATAATCTCAATACCACATAATGAATAAAGTATAAGGATAACCCAATGAATGAAAATTGGGTTAGGATTTCCCATACCTCAGGTTCGACATACATAAAACATAATTAAACCTCATATATAATGGATAAAAGAGAGATATTAGTACTTTATTGAATCATAATATATTTTATAACACCTTATACGATCATATTATAACATCATTACGCACATTAATTTATAATATTTTGTTCTTTTACTTGTTTTGGGTGCATTTTTTACATGATTTCCATAGTTGGTTCATAATGGATTTCCCCTTCAAATGGATGATAAAATCCAAAAGTGAAATGATATTTTATTGAAATTCTCCCATAATATTAAGTGATTCTATAATTTAATTTGGTTATATGGTATGATGATTAATCATTTGATAAATAATTAGTAATCAATAGTTTATTTTGGTGAATTTTGCTGATTACGAACAACTTTTGTATTATTAATTAATGGTATGCAGAAACACTAGTTCCAGAATGTAATGTATCATATAATATGTGTAATAAAATATTATTCAACAATATTAATGGTTTTATGACCATATTTTATGGTATTAAGGTATATTTAAGACACATCGCCCATAATGTCGGTAAATCAACACATCACAAATAATGTTTTTATTTTGAGAATAAGTGGGAGATGAGAGGAATATAGATGATGAATATTCAATAAACATGACAAAATTATAATATATATATGATATTGGATCCTTCATTCATCTTGGATACGGGTAGTGTAAAATTTATTAAGAAAATAATAATTGAAATGAAAATAAAAGAAAATGAAGGAGGATTTTTACCTCTTGATATGTCTCCTTAAGGTCCCCATTAATGACTTTAGTATTCACCTTTTAGTGAAAAAACCAGGTCTTGGATGTGGGAAAAATACTTGGAATGAATCCTGGGAATATTTTATATAATTCAAAAAACAAGAGTTGTGAGAGAGGAAGAGGGGGTGAGGGTGCTATTTATAGTGGAGGAGAGGAGGGGTATAATTTTATTTTAATAATTAGTTTAATAATTTTGATCAAGACTATTAATAGAACTGATTCATATGAAAAAAGCAGTAATTGGGTCATGTTATTTCGACCCAATTTCCATTTACATCATCCATGACTCGATCATGATGCAAAAATTCAACTATTTAGCATATTTTGAAAATTGTCTAATTTCACTATTCACAAAATTCAAGTATTTCAGAAAAATCCAAAAAATTAACCCCAATTTTTTTTTGAAATGTATATTTAAAATAGAAAACCCATTTCATCAAAATAAATTTCTAAATATGAGAAATTTATTTTTAAATTAAAATTAAAATTTATTTGAAAAATAAAACTTTTAAAAACTATAACTGATTTTATAATACATTAAAGAATTAATTTAGGTGTCATAATGTTATCTTATAACCGTAAGATAATAATTTATGATTAAATATTAGGAAAAAAATTTAATTTTTATAATTTTAATTAATCATTAAAGTTTAATAAAATATTTATGACTTACAAAAATTCCAAAACTAATATAATGATCATATTATCGCATATAAAATGCATTTTCAATTATACATTAATTGGTCATGTTACTATACATTTATCAGGCTTACTATTAAAAAAGGAATATTACTATACAAAAGGGTATGTTACTATTCATAAGGGTATTATAATATTAAAAAAATTACATTGGTCCTATCGGACTCCAAATAACTTAATGATCACAACTGTGTATGTCGATTTTTTAAATTTTATAACACAATAGTGCAAACAATATGTTTAATGGTTAGTTTATAACTCTCTACATAAAAAATGTGTCATTATGTGCAGACTTAGTGTTTCATTAATTAAATTAAATTTATTTGTAATGACTTGGCGTGTTACAGTATATACACAAATCAAAGGAATAATTTTTTTATATGGTGTATCTCTCATGACTATTAAAGTGTGATGAGAAACCCTTACCTCATCTGTGAATTACATCATAAAAAACTCATGTATAATTAATATATTTTTATTATAAATATTCTATTGAACAATAATAATATATTTAATATCATATATTAAATTCTTATAGTCCTTTTTAAACTGTTTATTAAAATTATATTGTTTAAAATAACTGTTTCGAATGATAATTGTTTCATTTTTCATTTAAGTGTTGGTTCGGTAACTTAAATTTTTTTTAATTAGTGTTAAAAAATATCAATAATTTTTTTTAAAAATTAAATATAAATATATATTGATTATATATTTAATTTGAGTTTTATATAAATGGTAGAGATAGAAAATGGATAACACCATTCATGGATATGATAAGTCGTATGTATGCAAAAATTATGTTACCATTTTTATCTAAATAGGAAATGAAAGGGAAATAAAAGTTTTTTACCCTTTATAAAATAATTATTATTTAATATATATAATTTATATTAATAAAAAATATTATTATCACCATCAATTTAAAAATAGAATGAAAAACATTTTTCATTGCTTCATGGAGGTGGTTGTCGACATGTTCGCACTGGTGATACTATTATTTTCCGAGAGATTGAAAGGTAAAAAGATATTTTGTTATTATATTTTTATAACTAATATTTGTTTAAATATCACATATATTAATTAATTTTATCCTCAATACCTTCCATATAAATCGTAAGAAAAAAACAAATCAAATCACTTCATGAGGCGGTAGTCCTCTGTATACCTGAGAAATATTATCATATCCCCTGTGAAATGGAATGTAAGAATTTAAATGTTATATAATATTTCCAAAATCATAATAGTGTCTAAAATATAACATAATGATTTTAAATCAGTCATTATATCAATCATTTAAATGAAGTGATAAAAAATCCAACTATATCAGTTCATGATGTGGCAGTTCATCGTACACACGAATGATAGTTTCAATTTCCATTTGATAGATGTGGATATGAATATAGTTTAATCCATTAAATTAATAGTATATATAAATATTGTAGATATTTTTTATTATATTATCATGGTTTAATAAGGACTATTGATGGTGGAAGAATAAATAAAATGAAAATTCACATTTAGTAGCATTAGCCCTTTTTTGGGAAAGATCATTAGGTGTGCACCATAGAATTATTCCTAAGATGGATTTTTGATTAAACCATGTAATCTAGGATGTTTGGAGATATTTATTTATGTTATTTGGGTATTTTTCATATGAACCAAAGGGTTTTCTAAGTGTTAATATGAGAGAAGAGATGATGTCAATTAATATGTTGGGGAGAAGACACATATAATTTTTGAAAAGAATTATTTTTACCCTCCTTTATCATATTCCAAAATGGTCCAAAATGGATCATTATAAAAAAAAGATAATATCTGGTCGATATATGAATATAAAATGCATTATAAATATATTTTATATCATTTTAATTCTTATCTTGTTAGTTTAACTAATGGTACACTCAAATTTACCCTAACTACAGTATTTAATTTTTACTATTTTTACTATCCATTATTGTCAAAAATTTAATTGGAAATATTATATAATATAAATTATTCTGATTAAAATTATTTAATTCATTTTTCCAAATTGAAGATAATGTTCTCGAAGAATAAAATTTAAAATTATACCTACAAAATAGATGAAAAAGCAGGTCTCCATAGGGGAAATTATCATAAGTATAAAAGGTTTTAATATCCAAATTCAATATTAAATTTATTATAATAACCTCAATTTAATTATTATAATATATTTTTACAAATTTTATATTAAAAATAATATATAATATAAATTAACATTATTAATAATTTTAATCAAAATGTACATTTCAATAAAAATCGGTTTTTCTCACTATTCATCCAAAATTTAATCTTTTAAGACAGTTATACATAATTAAAAACAATATAATTTTGATATGTAGATTTAAAATATTAATTTTATTTTTTAAAATAAATTTTATAAATGTTGTAAAAATTAATTTTATATTACGTGAAACAAAACAAGACTCAACCACCTTTTAGAGTAATATAGTTTCATCAAAAAATATTTCTTTTTCATTCAAATGTTGTTTATTTTATATCCAATGAAAAGATAACCAATGAATTAATTTTATAATGTTGTAAACCATAAAATTTTCATAACTGAGTTAGATCTATTAATACCTACCAAAATTGTAGGTACGTTTTAATGGTCAGGTTAATGTAATAATAATGGAATATATTATCATGTTTCATTTTGACTCAGTGTTGCGTGTATTGAAAGCTATCGATGTGATTAAATATATTTTAAAATAAAAATATTTGAGGGTATAAATATATTATATTATATTATAATCTTGTATTTAATGTTAGAAACACTATTGAACATGATTTTATTCTTTTAATATATCAATGTATATCATTCTACCCTATTAAAAAAAATTCAAAATCACAATCTACTCTTGATCTAAATAATCAATGGTTTATCATTTAGAAATACATTTTTATAAACTCAGATTGTTAAAAGGGTTATTGAAACTTCATCATGATAAAACATAAAGGTATGTATGAAGTTCATATCTCATTAAACATACCAAGTTTCTAAACATGAGAAAATTTACAGGATGTGAAGTTATGTACAAAGAAGAAAGAATAAATAATTATTGACAATTATATAGATCGTTGATCACAAGAATGTAAATGATCTAGAAAATTTAACAACCAAAAAGGCCAAAATATTCAATGACCGAAGGGACCATATGATCCAATCATAAATGAAGGAACTATGATAACATTATTGGCTCATGATCCATTCCCTAGTTTTGGGGAATTCCATTACCATTATGATATAGAACACTAGAAAATATACAAACAATTTAGTCGTTTATTTGTGCTTTGTTAAATTCCTTCACCATCTCTAACTCCATGAAATAAATATCCAGAATGATTTTTTCATTCATAAATCAATAAAATTAATAAATATCATTATTCCTATATCATTATATTTTCCAAAACCAAAATTCCATGCACAAGTTATCTAATTTCACCTAAAGATCAAATTAATCCCACCTATACATAGTAAGAAATAAGAATCATTGAAAATATTTCTTGAGAAATTCAAATGAATAAAATCTATGGAAGGTAACTAAATCAACATTATCTTCCATTGAAAATAAGAAGTGGGGCTTAGTATCACATTCTAAATACATGAATACCATGGTCAACATAAATGCTTAATAAAAAATTTCAAGATTATAAAAATAAAATCAACATTTTTCAAATATATTGCATAAATCTAAAAAAGTAGTAAACACTAGAAAAGATAATTTAAACCATTAAATCTATAACCAATTTCATGATCACCAATATTATCCCATAAACATATATTTATATTTATTATCTCAAAATAACTAACTTATTAATTTTAATATTCTCTTAGATTGGTGTTTTCCATGAAATTCAATATTCCAATAAACAATATTTATGGTCATTGGTAGTATTATATTTATACTCCAATATCCTTAAAGAAAATTAGTTGAAAAAAAATAAATCCAAATAATTATGACTAAAATTGAATTGATCAAATACTTCTAAAACATAATTATTAAATACAAATAGACAATAAATTTAATCATTTCATTTCGGATGTTGTAGTAGAATAATATTGACCTTGATCCTTGAACTTCATCCGTGGAATATTAACATGAATCTTGTGGAATTATTTTGTGTGTTACCCTATCTTTTTACAGTTCAATAATTTAACATGGGGAACTTCATTCTTTCCCAAACAATGAAGAGAATGGGGGAATTTCTCTCCACACTTGTATCAAACACACATACCCTTCAAAAATGTTCCATGATGTTTCATTCCACAATTATCACACTAGGGAGAATCATTATTTCGCTTATTTCAATTATACATAATATTTTATACGATCATAGTATTCTCATTCTACCATTAAAATCCATATGACATGGAATATTCATTCTATGTCATGATAGCACATGGTACTCTATCCTCCTATGATGGAATGTTTGACAGACTAATTCTCTTTGATATATTAGCTTTAACCCTTCAATGAAAGGATCAATCATTATATTTTAATTTTGTATATAGTCTATTCCATTCCATGATAACCATATAATGATAGCTTCATAAATAGATGCATTTTAATATTCATTTTTTATTAGGACCTATAATTGTCACTCCTTATTCACTTGTTGCACATGAGTAATGTATTTTTTAGTAAGAGTACTATAAAATACATCAATATCACGTTTTATATAAAATTTTAATCCTTAGTTTTGAATAAATAACCACCATTGATCTGAATCTCCTATGATATGATGAAAACAGATCACAATTCTCTCCATATTTTTGCTTCTCAAAGTGAGAAATATCTTCCCAACTGAACTTATCCATTTCTCAGCTACAAATTCATTTGTAGTCGCATTAAATGATGGAGTTTTTTGGATCCAAATGTGGTATAATGTTGTTACAGTAAATGATGGATTAGTTTTTTTCACTATACATGCAATGTTATTTTTCATTACATGAGTAAGAATCTCTAATATAGTTAGAATTTGATCTATTCCAACGGCACATCTAGATCCAATTTTATTAAATTCTAGTGGGGAATCCCTACATAGAGTATGATCATTGATAAAGTTTCCATTCATTCCATTGTATTCAATTTCAGAACAATTAAACACACTAGATTAGATCCTAACATTATGAAACATAATGTATAATACCAAAACTAGTGAGACACATACCATAAATTGATAAATTTATGCATGGACTATCTTGTAATTAAAAACATGGTTTCTTGGGGAATGTTTTCAAATTATAAATTTTTTCAAAATCCTTCATAATTATATGTAATGAAGATGTGAATTAATAAAATAATATCCTTGAGTAGTATCAAACAAGGAGCATTTTATGTTCTGTTTTCATTTACCAGGTAATTCTTTAGTCAATCCTAACACACAATTTATAGATTTATTACTCATAGGTATATCTATTCAAGAACCACATCCGATTATACTATCTAGAAAGGGATGTATTACTTGTAAAATCATATAATATCAACCATATTAAAAATATAGGATGTCATCATATACATAGACTTATACATAAATCAATTCCTGGTTTTATATTTAATAATCAATGATTTCTAAAATCTATTTCCCAAGGATTATACTAAAATTTTCTTGTACCAAATTAAAATATCAGAACCCAAATATCCCAGAGTCAGTGTCACATTATTAAATTGGAACTAGATATAAGGAATTACATCATGGAGGACCAAATAGTTTATTAAACCTGGTAAAATATATACTTAGATTAATTTCACAGACATTTGAAATCATAAAATGCACTACGTTTTTTCTTTGAGATATATGTTAATCCATTTATCATATCTAGGTATATCAATCGAAAAAACTTTTGGGTATCCTAGAGAAATTAAATCATAAGAATGTTATGAGCTCATAATCTCAATATAGTTAAATATACAAATGATTATACCATGAATAAATTAGCATAATATATATGTATATGTAAATAATTGAAAAACATTCCTTTTAAATAATAAATTGATCATATTATGGCAGGAATAAATTATTATCAAATAAATCCACAGTATTAATATCTTGATCTTAAAACATAACCATAGATAATCAAAATAATTGAACAATAAAATGGATATCAATAAATAATCTCATAATAATGGAATGTATGATGATAGATATTTGAGATAAACTATAAAGACCTTTCACCAGATAGTATATATCGATGGGTAGAAACCCATCAAATTTTTCATATAATTTATATCATGATACATCTTGATGAATCAAGGGGTCATCTAATACCAAGCCCCGCCCATCACATAATATGTCTACTACGCTTTTCATATTACAGGGTGAAACATAATCAACATTAAAATTGATATTAAAAAATAACATTAAAAACATTAATAATAACTGAATTCAAAAAAACATAATCCTAATGTATCCTAAGTAATAAGGTGATTGGTTATAAAATTGTATATATTTTGACAAATTGATCATAAACCATAAAAAAATGAATACAGATGATATCAATTCATTATATCCACTTTGTATCATAATTACAACAAAGGGTTAATGACATTGACAAATATAGATTTAATAATAATGTCACTATTTTTTTGAAGAAAATAACCATTTCACTTTGAAAATTTTGTTTTCAAACTAAATGTAAAAAAAACAGGAAAATATTTTTTATTGGAAATAACGTTTTAAAATTATAAAATAATCTTTTAAAAATTGTGTGATCATCATGATAGGAAATTTTGTTTATTCCATACCCATTAAAACAATGAATAATTCCATATTTTTGATGAAAGTGTAACAAACCATATTTTAAAAATTACATGATGACTACAAAAAAATATTTTCTAAAAATTTAAAAAATGGGTAAAAATGTAAGAATTAATTTTTTTTAAAATTTTAAAACATTTTCAAAAATATCCTTTTTAAAAGATAAATCCTTATGAAAACTAATTTCCAAAAGAAGAGATAAATAATGTTGGAATTTATAAAAAATGTTCTCTAAATATTTTTTATTACAAAATAGTGAAAAATCGTACTAAAACATGATAACTTCATGATTGAAAAATTAATAATGAAATATATTGGTTTTTTATATAAATACAAAATAATTCCCCCAAAGGATACTTAATAAAACAAAAATCCAAATAATGACGAGATTGTGAAATATACCCTTACAATGTGGGTAACTTTGTAACCATAATCACAATGAAATAAAAAAAACATAAATGAAATATTAATTACTATGAATGGAAAAATATTCATGATATAACACATCAAAAGTGTAATTATATACATCATTAAATGGAATAAGTGGGGAATATGTTATAGCCTCATTGGAGTAAAAGTGAGATGATAAACCCTTAACGTAGGATTGGATTCTATAGTTTGTTCCCAAAAATACAATATAATAATTATTTTTTTTACTAAAAACCTTTTAAATAAACATACCCATAAATTTATTTCCATATAATATTTAGTTATTGTCATTTATCACCCATTTATTAACATTTATTTTTTATAATCAATGTTTTGGGAGACAATTATTTCATTTTTTATAAATGTTCTGATTCGATAACATCATTACATTTACCTTGATCAACCTTCCATGATATAATGATTTTTTAATGTGATATAAATATCATACATATTTATTATAAATGTAATTATAGTATTCAATAAAATCTAGATGTTGAAAATTGATTACAATATTCATGGAGACAGAGAGTCATACATATGCATGAATATTGTTACCATTTATCATGGTGGATAGAATGCTGGGAATATAAATTTTAGTTAAAATTAAAAATATCATTATTATGTAATATATATAATTTATATTAATCAAATATATCCTTATTACCGTAAATGAAAAAATAAAATGATAAAAATAACATTATTACGTGGAGGTAGTACTCCACATGTCCTCATATGTGATGCTATTATTTTATAATGGATTTAAGTATAAGAAGTTACATGTATTTTTTCTATAAGTATGGATAGGTCCTAAATATAACATATATTCAATAATTTTAACCATACTATATTCCATGTATCACATTAAAAAAAGATAAATCACATCGCTTTGTGCTGTGGTAGTTCACCGTACACCCAAGCGATGTTATCATTTCCCCTATATAAAGGAAAGAATAAAATTTATATATGATATATTAATTTAAAAATTATAACAATTTAATAAATATATTATAAATATGTAAAATATATCATTATATTCATCATTTGATGTTGGTGATGGAACGAACTACCTCAGTTTGTGAGGCGATAGTTCATTTTACACATTATCAACAGTTTCTTTTTCCATTTGATAATTGTGGGGATGAATGTAGGTTATAACATTAACATAATTACATATAAGTATATGGGATATAATTTTTTTATTATACAAATATAATAATATTTTAATGATGAGGAATATGAAAAAAATGAAAATTCTTGTTTAAGAATGTTACCTCTTTTTTGGGGAATTTCATTAGGTTTTTAAAAAATGCCATCCTAGGATAGATTTTGGATAAAAAGACCTATAGGATGTTTTAAGTGGATTGTGTATGGTATTTGGGTTATTATTGGACCAATAAATTGTTTTTTAAGTGTGAAGAGGATATGAGAGTGGGTGGCCATTTATAAGTGGGGGAGAGGACAGAAATGTAATTTGTGAAATGAAATATCAATACCCATGTTTTTCACATTCTAAAAATATAAATTGTGGGACATTTTCAAACCATAGAAATTATTGGATCAAATTTTTTCCCTAAAATGGGTTTTGGAGGAGTTTTAGATCTTTTGGACCATTATCTTTTAGTTTATTTCCATATTAAACCCATTTTTCCATAACCACAATAATTGTTATCTATTATTTTCACTATTCAATATGGTGAATATTTTAATTTAACTTCTAAAATAATATAAATAATTATTATTCCTATTATTGAATACAATTTTCTAAATAAAATTAATATATGTGATAAAATTCGACATAAAATTATACATGCAGACATAATGAAATAGTCGATTTCCAAAGAGAATATTCTTATCAGTATAAAATGTTTTAATACCAAAATTTAATATGGAATTGATTATAATAACATAAATTTCATCGATTAGAGTATAATTTTACTTATTTTTCTATAAATCTAATTTAAAATATAATTTAACATCATGGATATTTTTAATAAGAAGACAATTTTCCATAAAAAATTGTATTTTCCACTTTTAATCAAAAAATTTATAATTTTAGAACATTATAAAAAATACACCTAAACATAATATAAACCTTAATATTTCAGAGATTAAGATTATTTTTTAAAATAAATTTTCTAAAATTTGAAAATTTAATTTTAAACTTTGTGAACAAAACGTGACTAAATACAATTTAAAAAATTACATCTTTTTACAAACGATTTATTTTTATTTAAAATGATTCTTTATTTTATTTCTAATCAATATATCACCATTTATTTTATTTTATATATTTTTAACACATATAATCTAAATAATTTTTTTATACTTTTTCATACACACACTCTTTACAACTATGTTGTAATAGTAATGTAAAAAATATAATATTTTAATATATTATTGTGATTCATTTAAAAAAATTGTAACATGAATTAAAGGATATCATATAGACTGAATTTATTTTTAAAAAATAATTTCTAATTTATTTAGTTTTATAATTATTTCTAAGCATGGTAATACATTTCAAACTTGATATTGAACATGATGTTATTCTTCTAAACTATGGGGACATTACAACACTGCATTTACATGCCCTAGATAAAAAAACATAATAACCTAATGAAAGGAAATATAAGAATGGATGAGATTAGATTATCAGAAAAAGTAAATATAATTTAAGTCAACTAATCATCAAAATGATTGTAATATAATCAGAAGTCCAGGAAAACATGATCATAAATTTGAATAACTATACCCAGAAAGTAAAAATCATAATTCATAAATAATGAAATAAGGATTTATCATAAGAAATTACATAATTCATAAGTATGTACAATCATAAATAATGGATCATGATCCATGAAGAAATATCATAGGAAAAAAATGTGTTTGCATACACATAATTATATAAAAGCATTTCCTTATACAAGGATCACTTCCAAGACTATCATCGTGGTTTCGGTTCACACCATATTCTATCATATCATTAACTAAGTATCAAACCCAATACTGTCATAATGTATATATTCCTTTGTTGAACTGTGATCACTCCACATTATAGTCCTCATTATCTCATGATAATATAACATTACCCAACTCATTAAAATGAAATATAATTCAAATCCAAACAATTACATAAGAAAACTAATAAATATGTATGACATAATATCAGAAAAAATTAAAAATTTCATTAAATAAATTGATATATAAAAAAATAGTTTCTAAAAATAATCATTTAATCATATCATGACCCATGGAACATAAATGGGGTTTCTAATATTCTCATATTAATACATATAAACCATCTAATGAATAAATATGTATTCAATCATTGGATCTTATCCACATTAAAGAACAAAAAAAATTGTATTTTTTTATGGTGTAATGTTAATTTGTAATATCACTGGAATCTTTATGGATGAAATTAACCTTTTAATTTTTAAATAACATATTTAAAATTGAATTAAATTAAAATTTTAAGGGAAATTTTAAAAATAAACAGTGGAAAATTTAGAATTAGCTTCAAATCATTTAGTGGTAATGAAGGATGGAAATTCAATTCATACCACAATCACAAAAACAATAAATTTGATCACAAAATAGGTAAAATGGACCATTCATAGAAAAATAAAAGATGATTATTTTAATAATGTTTTTTGTAAAAAGTCAAGAAAGGGATTGTCACAAACAGAATCTGGTTTCAAATAGAACTGACACCACACCAGGCCCATGAAAAGTCTCTAAGGTAATTCACTATCCATATGGGCTGGAAAAAGTTCTTGGGTATCATATATTTTGTATTGGGAATGATTTACCCAAGCATAGAAACTTAAAACATCAATAAAAATCATTAAGCCGAATCTGAAAATTCATAAAAACTAGTTTTAAAAAAAGCCATAACAAAATACATAGGATAAAATATAGAACAAGAGGTCTGAATACATATAGACGTAAAATAGAAAAATCCACAAGGACTCCACACAAAAAGGGGTCATCACCAACAAGCCGTCTCCACAACACTGCACCATGGATGGGAACAAACAACCCAAACTGCAATAACCCAAGGCTTTTCCTTTAGATGTGTCAATCATGATCAAGTATACATAAACTAAAGGGGATTAAGTAGTGCATGAGAATAATCCCAATATAATACATCCAATAAATTATATAGATTAAGAAATAAAATATAAAAATAATTCCAGTTTTGATAAGGAAGAAGTGGTGAAAATTATTTTTATTGAAACTATTAAATTAAAAATGTTTTCAATGTGAATATTCCATGAGTGATCAAATTTAAATAAAACATAAAATATAATGTGTTTTCCATCCAAAACCACAACATTCCAAATATAAATATAGAATATTCAATGAGAACTAATCTCTATAATACCCCTAGTCATTAGTTAGTCTCGGGCCCCATGTATGTTGTACATCTGTGTAATGTAACTATAGAAAAATCTTTTCCAATACACAAGCCATTAGTAGGGAACATACCAATAACCTACTAGTCCCCAACCATCATCAATATAGTTTTTTAGTGTTTTTTTTCTATTTTTCTCAGTCAAAGTGGGGGGAAACCCCTCACGATCACTTGTGTGCTAGTACTTATCCACCCTCCTAGACACTTGGTCTTCCTCATTTGTTGTAAACCCATTTTCACAAGTTAACAAAAGTCATTAACACATATACACATAATTTACTGGTCATAATACACTCAAAACTATATCCAGACATGATTTTCACCACGTCCATAAGTCCATAAACCCTTGAGAACTTCAATATAATAAATATACAAAATTTAACACTATTTTGGACACAAAATCCATGAAAACCCCAACTTTTAACACTATGTGCATACTCAAATTCTTCAAATCATAATTTGATGCACTAATTTTTTTATAAATCCATTACATGGGTTATAAAACAACCCCAATTAGCATAACATATAATAAACAAGTAAAAAACACAATTTGACACAAAAATGTGTACCTAAAAATCATTTGCTTAACAAACGTGATCAAGACCATTAAATCATTGTATTAATGTTCAACTACACCACAACCGCACCACTAGGGACATATATCAAGCTTAATATAAAAATAATAGACCATGAAACCGATGATCAAACCCCAGGTTTGAATACCCACATTTTGGAAATTAGAAACTTCTTTAATAAATAGATGTATCCCTATGTAAATGGAAGAAACCCTAAGCATATGGGAGGAGGAAGAAAAGAGACACACTTACTTGAGGTATCTTTAATAAATCACCCCAAATAAACTGGTATATAAATTTTTAAAAATCAAAAAAAATTAATGTGAGGATCGAATAAATCCAAGAAGGTAATGTGAGAACAAAAATGGGGGAAAAGAGTAAAACATGAATGATTTAAAAAGGAAACATGTTACCTATTCAAATCTAAATTATTTGAGAAATCCAAAGAAGTTCTGCCCTAATTTGTAATGCATATGATCTCCAAAGAGGGAGAAAGGAGAACATGGTCGTTCCTGGGGTCTGTAGTCTCATGTGAGACATGGAATCCCCAAAAAATCCTAAAAATTGAAAATGATATTAAATAATTAATTATAAAATAACTAGAAATGGGAATTAGGGCCAACCCAATTCTTTAAATAAAATCCCAAATCCACCATGAATATGGATTACAAAATGGAAAAATTTTATATGGGGGATTAATAGGACATAGGAGTCCATTTTTGAGGTGCAATGGGATCCAAATGTTGAAAAATGAATGAGTTAAAAAAAACTATGGTTTTAAATCTGGAAATTGTCTCACGGTTTGGACCAAATCATGAAAACTCACCATTTACTCAAAACATAAATAGGAAATCCCCAAAATAATGAAATAATGGATATTAAATTAAATATACCATTAAAATAAGTCATATATGTGACATTTCTCTACACCTTGAAACACTTTCTGTCCTGTAATGTCAACCTGAAGTATGGTCAGAAAACAAGAATGGGTGCTCCTTCTCAACCCACCACTTATGCTCCCATCTTTCAGGGAAATCCTTCACATGCTTCCTATAACACCTCGAGATTTTATAATATATATTCTTTTTAATTTCATTCATATCTTCTGTTTTATGCTACACCAAGATTAACTTGCACTATACGCAACACCATATTAGCTTGCAGTATACGCAACACTAATCTTGGATCGTGTTAAAAAAAAATTCATGTTTGTTTGATAGTAATTATTTAACGCAACATTGAGTGTATATATACATATATATTAAATGTATAAATGAAATAAGGTTGGATTTTTATACACAACAAAAAAGGAGTCTTTCACTACACGCAACCATGACTTGGCTTCCATTACACTCAATCACGAGCTTCCTTGATAGTTTGTGTTGTACACAATACCGAGATTTACTAAACAATGATATATAGTTATAATATTTTTATAGACTAACCTTTATAAATATTATCAACTAAATTTTAAATTTTATAACATTATTATTCATCTTAATCATTTTCTAGAAAATGGTACGAGAACAAGATAAATTTTTAAGCAAAAATAAGCATCTTTCAAAAAATGTAGTGTTTCCGCCTTTGGATAGCGCACCCACATTAAATCTAGTTTTTGAAATGTTTATAAGTTTAATTTTACAAAGATAAAATTCTTCTTTGGAATCAGGATATAAAAATTTACTTTGGATAAATTTTTCATATTATTCGGATAACTTTGATATTTTAATGAATAGTAAAAACACAATATATTTTAATTAAAAATAACAATTTTCATCCTAATAATATATATGGTTAGATTATAATATTTAGTGGTTTTAAAGAATAAATAAAATATTTTTTTACCATTTTATATAACGTATGTCATTATCATTGACTTTACATTGAATTCATAGGTAAAATAATTTCAATCTTTTGCAATGTTTTAACTTTTAAAACTCGTATTCTTAACAACGCGATTAATTTTAAATTAATTTCTACATCATCTGTTATTTGAATTAGGAAAAATTGATTCCATATTTGGAATCATTAAGTCCAAATTATGTTAATAGGATAATTTTTATTTTTGGGAACTATGAATAGTAATTACTGTAAATTTTATTTAACATAGTAAAAGGTAAATAGAGTAATTAAGGGTTATCATAATATTATAAAATTACACTAACACTTGTCCTAATATAATTGGATGATTATATTTTGGCCCTAAATTATACTTGGGTCGGAATTAAATCTAATGGAACCTAATTGTATTTGATTAAAACCTTTAGTTTATTTTATTTAAAGGAATTCGAAATATGTCTCACTCAAACTTTAATAATTAAAGTATTTTTAATATAAGGTTATACAGAATATAAATTAGGTTATAAATACTCATTTTAATGATAAAATGTTTTAATTTATCATGGTAATTTATTTGTAATTTTTAAGTGTCATTTAATTACCTTATTATCTTATACATTAATGATGCAGAAATTATTTATTTAGTGAAAAATCAATAATATTGTTTTTATTGAAATAGTAATTCTTATCAAAAGGCCCAAAAATATGAATAAAAACATAATGGTCATGTATATATAAACCCTAATCATCCAATAGCCGAATTATTGACTATTTGAATCCTTATAAAGGCGATTATGACACTTATATTATTTTAATTTAAATGATTCTAAAGTTGTCACCTTCATATTTTAATAAATATAACAATTTACATGTTGTGATTTTATGACGATAAATTCATGTAAAAGTATTTTTATAAAAGATATGATATTTATCTTCATTATAGGATTTAATTTTTAATTTTTATGCAAACTATAAGTATATTAAATAATTATACAAAAATGTTGTACTAATTATTTTATTAAGAGATATACCAAATAAATGGTTTTAAATATATTAAAATAAATTTTATATCAACTATTTAATGTGCTACACGAATTTTCTATACATATATGACATGTTAGGAATCTATTAAATATTTGTTTTATAATATATCCCCTGTTTGGATTTTATTTAAATTTAAATAAATTAATAGTGTCAAAATTGACACTATTGTTATTTTATAAAAATAACATATTATAAAATTGTATAAAAATCACAAAAATATTTAAAAATTATGAATCGAAATTTTATTGTTTAAAATGTCATAAATTATCAAATTATGGACAATTCAAAACACATATGTAATTATTTATAAGAATTTAAAAATTTAAATCTTATTACCACAAATAAAATTAAATTGATTAAATAAGGATAAATAATGTGGATAATGTTTAAAATATATTCCCAACCTGTCTAAATTTTATTGGTATATTAGATTACAACCCTGTCTCATATAATCATTGGATTCGAGTCATATTTATAGGTTTTTATGTTAGGTTGAATTTATTATAAATTAATATTTCTTATGTTACCAAAGGTGCCCCTCTCATCCCTTATAAAAAGGGCACACCTTCCCTCTTTTCTTGAAACCCTTTTGAGCCTTGAATATTGGCCAAACCCTACCAATTAATCTTCTCAACCTCTCTAGTTATATCATAGCAGTTCTGTTCTTCTCATAATACCAACTCTAGTGCCCTAAGAAGAAGTTTAAAGGAGGTCCGTTGAGGAAGAGGTAATATCTTCTACCGACTCTTTCAAGTTTCTTTCTTCTTCTACATACTTTTATTTAGTTGTTTCATTATAATGTAATAACATAAGTATTACTTATATACTTATATGTTATTATAAATATGAAACAACCTTATTTCACCTTCTATCCATCCTTTGGAAAACAAAATCACCGCACGTGCATACGTACGGTATACCGTCTCCACGCCGTGGTGTAATCTGTTTTACCACTACCGGTTTACTTGGATGGGTATAATGGTTTAAAGAATAACTGTATATGGTTATTATGACATCATACTAATTCCACGATATTATATCATCCACTCCAATTCCATTCAATAAATATGGGAACGATATCATCGCTCGTGCGTACGTACGGATTATCGTCTCCACAACGCGATGAGATTCATTTTCCATGTTATCAATTCAAGAATGATTATAAAGTATATATAATAAGTAATAATGAAATATATTACATAATTATGCTCCTAGATTTATGTATGTATATATGTATTTCTTCTTCTTAATTCCATTTAATTCAACAAGGAAACGAAAACATCGTTCATGCGTACGTACGGCCTACCGTCTCCATGAACGGTGTATTTCAATCCATTTATAGATCTATTGTATATATTTATATTCTGAGTATATATTATATAAAAACCATGTTTTATATTTTTGAATTATGTAATCATTGTCTATGCAATCATATTAATAATTACAAGAAAAAACATGAATGATAAATGAAACGATTTTACCCAAAATCCTACTTTAACATGAATTTACAAAAAACTTTTAATATAAATCATATGTGAACCATATATGATATAATAAAAATGAATATTATTCTATAATAATTCATTGACATTATTAAAATCATTATACTGGAGGTTCTAATACGTTTGAAGTATATCGGACCTAAGGTAAGGGATAACTATTTCAATCTTCTTCTTATCCGAGATTGTTATTCGTAAGTATTTACTGGGGTTATTGTTATCATCCATGCCCATGTTTTATTAAAATGTTTTCATGTCTTTTTAAAGTCCTTTTTACCCATTTTTTAAATTTACCTCATGGTATGAAAGAAATTTTACTTTTGTTTACCACACGGGGAACTTTTTGACTTTTCTGACAAATGTGCGAGAAGAATGTTATTTTTAACTTATAAGGTGTGAATAGATTTTTACGGTTTCATAACGCCTCATTTTAATGAAGCTTTCTCTACAAGATTTTATGAATATTTTCTACAAAATACATTTCTCTTAAAATTTCATGGCATTTTTTTAAAAGAAAATGTTTTTGAAGATGAAAGGATGTTTTCTTTAAAAATTCATTTCATGTATTTTATCAAAACCATTTTCCATCTAAGATGACATAATTTCATATGTGTATGTTTCAAATATAATGTATCTATGATTTAAATGGTTTAACTTTTCTTAAGATGAAATTAAATCCATTTTGTAATGGCCCAGACCCTCCTAGCCCATTACTTTTCCAAAAGTGAGGCTCCACCAAAAACAGTGGCACGTTCAGGGTGACACTGTGACGGTGGCCCCGTGACGGTGGCACCGTGACGGTGGCCTCGTGAGGGTGGAACCGTGAGGGTGCACCGTGACGGTGGCACCGTGAGCGTGACACCGTGTCGGTGGCACCGTGTCCCCTCGCCGATCTTTTCGTTCTTTTTCAAGTACATGACTTTTCCGCTCCCGCAACGTATGTTTCGACATAAATTAATTCTTTTACTCCTTTTAAAACCATTTAAATATCATAAATAATTCTTAAAAATCCCAAGAGACCTCTTTGTGTAACTTCCCAGCCGCGTGGTCAACCCATGACCCCCGCGCCTTACGCGGTTTCGCGTTCTCAGCTCAACCGTCCGCGACTCTTATAAACTAAGGGTTAGTTGTGGTTTCTTCTTTCCTCGATCGCGGCTTTTCACGAACAGCTTCCGGTGCATTGGGCGAGCCGCAACGTTATCCGTAGAGTTCTGCGCCCGGCCTATACATTGTTAGAAGAATCGATTTTCGTTCGGGCGAGCCGCATCGTTATCCATGAAGTTCCTCCCCCGACCTAAACATCGATCATCTATCAACAAGTAGGTAATTTATCCTTCGCCTCTCTCTTTTGTGTATCATGCGGGGTGGGAGTGCTTTTGATTTTGTAGAATTGGATAAACCAAACCAAATTAAAGTTAATGAATGAATCCTGTAAAGAAATAAGGGGGGTTGTGATCGTTGATGTTGTTTATATTAAAATAATCTCTCTAAGTTGTGCTGGCCTACGCGTTTCTGAAAATTGAGGCCGTTGGTGGTTGTTGTCTGTGCACAAATGAACCCCTCGTGATGTTTTAAATGGCTTGTTTTGTAATTATAAACTCTTAATGTGAAGAGTAAATTTGGTAAATCATGTATACCTGGCTGAATAAATTGAAAGCACCAGGATCAACCCTTGTGATAACCCCCAGTTAATATACATGGAATTGAAATCACGGAGTGTGTTAAACCTTTTAAATCTGAAAATACTTGGCGGCCCGGTTGTTGGATATGTGGGAGGGGACGGGATCCCCTGTTTTTATACTCTTGGTGTTTGTGTGAATTGGGGATGGGATCACCTGTTGTTATGGATTTGGTGGTTGTGAGTTTTAAGACCAGGTGGGTACTTTTTTATATCCCGAATTGGGGTGGGATCCTCTGTTGATGAAAACCCATTTTTGGGGGAGGGGACACGGGGCAGTGTCTCAGGGTTGTCTGGTTCCAGGACTCCGAGAGTTCTCACTTTTCCTTGTTGTTGTGACTTTACAAGAGAACCAGGTGTGGATACTTAAATTGACGTTTGGCTGGTTTCATTTCCTTGGTTATGCTTATGGTGTTTGTTACCCAGTAGTGCATAAACATATTTGAACATTATTACTGAACAAGAAAACAAGAATGGGACAACTGGGTTTTGTTGGCGAGAGTTGTGAATCAGACTTGAGTGCTGTTATGATCTATAGGTTGTATGAAGGAAAACCTAGTTTGGGGTGAGTACTTGTTACCTATATATATACCTGTAGCTTTGTGTTTCTTATTCGCTCCCCACACAAGAGGATCACTTAGTTCCGAACACCTACATTTCATTGGGGAGGGTGTTTTCCCCAACACTATTCTTAGTGGCTAGTTATTAGCTCCTTTTCTGCTCCCTTTCCTGGATAGCCCAAGTGTCTTCGGGTAGGCTATGATGGCCTGAGGTCCATTATTAGCCAAAGAAACTTCGGGTAAGGTAGTGTGGTGGTTGTCCAGGTGTGTGTGGAAGGTGGTTTCCCAAGGGTCTTTGGGATGAGGCCCAGGTGTCTTCTGGCGTGGAAATGGATTTTCTAGCCCAGGTGTCTTCGGGCGTGGTGGTGGTTGTTTTGGCCTAAGTGTTTGCAGGTGTGGTTACATGTGATAGTTGAAGCCCAGGTGTTTGCGGGCGGGATTCGGTAGTGGGACTGCGTGTGGTGGTTGTGGCCCAGGTGTGTGCGGGTGGGTGTGGAAGTGGGACTGTGGTGAGAATGTCGGGATTGGTTCGATGCGTAGGATGTCTCAATAACCAGTGGGAAAGTGGCGTGGGGTACCGAAACATCGATGTGCTCTGATTAAATATATTACTTGACTTGCGTTATTTGGGGAGTGTGCCTTGGTGAGGCCTGGGGTGGATAGTTTACCTTGATAGGTGTTTGGTTTACTTTTTTTTTCTCACGGGACTTTAGTACGTTCCCCCACTTGTTCATGAGAGTCTCTGGTTTTTCCTACTGAGTGTACTTGTATACTCACCCTACATATATCAAACTACTTTCAGGTTTCCAGGAGGACTTCGGGGGTCACGCAGGACCATACTAGCTCGGACCTTTGGGGCAGTTGCAGTTGTTTCTTTTCTTCTTTGGTACTTACCTTTGTATTCACCTTTTGAAATGTGTGGCTTTACATTTGGAACATGCATGAGGTAATGGTTCAGTTTTGGCTTTATGTACCTTGGTGTTTATGAGTTTCATCATCTTACCTCTCGATCATACAAAACAAAAATGGGTAATGTCATCCATTTGTGAGAAATTTATATACCCTTGCTGCAAGTCGCCACTCTGGGATCTATTGAAGGCGGGTCTCAGGGGTCATTATCTCTCCATAAACTTAAATAAGGAAGGTCCTGGCAATCTGGTGACCCATCCCTCCTTTTGGTGAAGGCGGGTCGTGACAGAATGGTATCAGAGGTGATGTTTGAGAGATAGTATGGATTCTGGAGTTAGGAATAGTGAGGATTTCATGGGATGGTAAGGAAACAGTGTTGGGTGACCTTGGAGCATGAATTAGGCCAGGGAAGACCAGCTAGGACACAGGATTTTTAGGGCCCCCCGTGATCCAATGCAAGGACTCTGGACCTACCGAACAACCAAGTGAGGCCACGCTGATTGCAGGGTAGAGACCCTAGGAAAGGTAAATGCATCATAATGACTTCTGTTCTTGTTTTTCTGGAATGTCTTGGGAATTAAGAATAAATTAAAGTTTTAATAAGTTTTGAAGACAATTTTCTGCACTACTTGGGCTTAGGCATTCCTTGTTTACCTTACAGATATGGCACCTAGAAGGCGACCACGTGTGGTACAGGAAATCGAGGCCCCGAAGACTACGTTGGCCGATCGGCAGAGAGCTGATCGAGAGGAAGAGGATGACCAGTGGCAGAAGAGTCTTATGGCCTTCCAGTGACAGGACCTCGATAAGTATGATGGAAACACCTCCTACATGAATATGGAAAGCTAGCTAGAGGAGCTAGTCATAGATTTCGGCCTGATTCGGGCCCCGACCGAGTACTGGGTTCCTCTTTCCGTTAGCGATATGCGGGGAGCGGCGCGTCAGTGGTGGACGCTTTAACTGGGGGAGAGTATAGAGGCCGTGGTGGCTTGGGCGGATTTCAAGAGGGAGTTCCGGGTGGAATTCCTCTCTTCGATGATGAAGGCGGAAAATAGACATGAGCTACTCTCCCTCCAACAGGGGAGTATGTCTGTGAGAGAGCTAGGGATCAAGTTCAAGGACCTCCTATGTTTTTCTCCGAAACACTTTCCCGACGAGGAGTCTCGGGCGAGACGTTTGAAGGAGTCCCTCCGACCCTCCCTCCAGTACGTTGTTACCCCCTTTACACTGCCGACGTACTTAGAGGTCCAGAAAAAGGCCGAAGTGGTGGAGAGAATGCACGCTCTAGGAGGTGTGTCACGAGAGGGGATATAGCTGGGCCCATCAAAGGGGAAGGCCGTCAGCACCAGTCCTCCAGTGTCAGGACCCTCTAGGTTCCGACCCGCAGGGAACAGGCCGCATCAGTTTTAGTTTCGATCCCCTGGTCCTCACCCTTTTCCATCGGGCCCAGGACCGCGGTGCTTCATCTGTGGGATACCTGGACATCTCCGTAGTCAGTGCCCGGACCGGGTGCAGCATGATGGTGGTGGACAGCCCCACCACCCGACCCAGTAGTAGTTTCCAGCTAGACCTTTCCAGCAGCAGCATCAGGGACAGCGAGCTCCCGCTCCTCCGAGGGCAGACGTAGGAGGAGGAGGCCGACCTTAGGGCACACCTCAGGGACCTCGATCGGGGCGTGGTCGGGGAGGTGGCCGGTAGCTGAGGGGCAGAGGAGCTGGGCGTGGACTGTTGTACGCCGCAGAGGCAGTAGTTCTAGCAGGGCCAGAGGTTGTTCGAGGTATGATCAGTTTGTTTAGAACTCTTGCTTATGCTTTGTTCGATACCGGAGCTTTGCCCTCCTTTGTTGCACCTAGTCTAGCATGTGCCTTGGGTATTGTTTCTGAGAGACTTCTAGAGCCCCTGTTGTTGAGCACACCAGTCGAAGGTCAGACCAACTTGTTGTTTGTTTGTTGGGAATGTAGACCGATGATAGGGCCATATCAGTCAGTTAGGGATCTTCTTCTACTACAGATTCAGCCAAACGATGTCATCCTAGGAATCGACTGGCTATTCTCTGTGTGTGTCGTCATCGACTATTTCTGAAGAAGGGTGGTGTTCTCGAAATCGGACGGTCGGCATGTTACCTTCACCGGCGAGCGGAGAAGTCAGAAGGGAAACAGGTGAGAGGAACCCCTCCTCTCCTTGTTGGCCGAGCTGACAGTGGAATCAGTAGATACTGAAATGGTGGAAGTGCCAGAGATCATCCGTGAGTTTATGGACGTCTTCCCTGAGGCGGTGATGACTCTACCCCCTTGGCATGATATCGAGTTTGGGATAGACCTGCAGCCCGGCACTTGAACGATCTCGATGGCCCCTTACCGGATGGCACCTTCAGAGCTACGGGAGTTGCGGATTAAGATTGACGATACGATGAAGAGGGGTTATGTTCGCCCGAGTGCATCACCATGGGGTTCTCTAGTATTGTTCGCAATAAAGGAAGATGGTGGTCCCAGGTTGTGCATAGACTACAGAAGGCTGAATCAGGTGACGATCAAGAATCGCTACCCTCTTCCAAGGATAGAAGATCTTTTCGACCAACTGAAAGGGGCAGGATGGTTCTCGAAGATCGAAATGCGGTTTGGGTACCACCAGCTGAGAGTGAAGGAGGGCGACATCCCGAAGACATCATTCAGATGCAGATATGGACACTTCGAGTTCGTAGTCATGCCCTTCGGTTTTACGAACGCCCTGGATGTGTTCATGGGGCTTATGAACTCCATCTTCCAGGAGTACTTGGATCGGTTCGTGGTTGTGTTCATCGACGATATCCTGATCTATTCGAGGTCATAAGAGGACCATGCAGAGCACCTGAGGACAGTTTTGGAGGTCCTCCGACATCATCAGCTATATGGGAAGTTGTCGAAATGCAAGTTTTGGACACGACAGGTGCACTTCCTCGGGCACGTGGAGTCTGAGCAGGGGGTAGCAGTGGACCCATCAAAAGTTGAGGCAGTTGTTTCTTGGGCAGCACCCAAGAATTTGGAAGAGGTCCGTAGTTTCCTTGGGTTGGTAGGTTACTATCGGAGGTTCGAACCCAACTTCTCCTAAGTTGCAGCCCCTTTGACAGCCCTGACCAAGAAAGACCAGGTTTTTATGTGGAGTGAGCAGTGCGAGTCATCCTTCACCTATCTGAAAGACAAGTTGGTTAGTGCCCTAGTGCTGAGATTACCAGAAGAAGGGGCGGCTTGTGAGTTGTTATGCGATGCTTCAGGATAGGGCCTGGGATGTGTGTTGATGCAGCGACAAGGGGTGATCTCTTATGGGTCCAGGAAGCTATGCCCTCATGAGCGTAATTACACCACCCACGACCTAGAGCTAGAAACTGTAGTTTTTGCGCTAAAGTTATGGCGACACTACCTCATCGGAGAGCGCTTTTTGGTCTTCACAGACCACAAAATCTTGAGGTATATCTTCTCCCAGCGGGACATAAACTTGCGACATCGGAGATGGGCAGAGTTCCTCCAGGATTACGACTTTGATATCTCTTATACTGAGGGTAAGGGAAATGTGGTGGCTGATGCCTTGAGCAGAAGGACGTAGAAGGATGCAGCCCGAGAGTCGACGGACGCTTGGAAGGAAATGAAGGAGTTGGCTACCTTACACCTGGATGCGAAGATGGATAGTGGAAGAGGTTGCCTATATCAGATGATAGTGCAGTCATCTCTATTTTAACAAGTGGAGGAGTCTCAGTGGGGAGACCCGGAGGGCAAAGTGATGCGTGACCGGGTTGACCAGGGAAATGCTCCAGAAGGATGGACATAGGATGGTCTGAACCGGATGCTTTTCTAGAAAAGGTTGTTTGTTACAGAAGTGATGCACGAAAATGTTCTCAGTGAGTTCCACAACTCAACCCTGGCGTTACACCCAAGAGTTTCCAAGATGTACCAGGGACTGAAAGGACAGTTTAGGTGGCCCGGAGTGAAGTGAGCAGTGGCAGAGTTTGTGGCCAAGTTCTTAGTGTGTCAGCAGGTGAAGACTGAACACCGAGTTCCATGCAGCCTACTACAGTCTCTAGATGTCCCCGAGTGGAAGTGGGACGACATCTCGATGGATTTCGTCACGGTACTACCCATGGTCCAAGGGGGATATGACGCCATCTGGGTGGTAGTGTACAGGTTGACGAAATCGGCTCACTTTCTGGCAATTAGGGAGTCGAGTGCAGTGGATACTTTGGCACGAAGGTATGTGGATGAGGTGGTGCAGTTGCATGGAGTTACGAGGTTTATAGTCTCGAATAGGGATGCATGGTTTACCTCGCGAGTCTGGAGAGGATTACAACATGCTTTGGGCACCCAGTTATGCCTTAGTACTACATTCCATCCCTAGACAGATGGACAAACAGAGCGCACCATCTAGACCTTGGAGGATATGGTGCGGGCATGTGTTCTCGACTCAGGAGGATCATGGGTGTGACACTTTCCCCTGGTAGAGTTTTCCTACAATAATAGCTATCTCTCTACCATCGGTATGGCCCTGTTTGATTCCTTGAAAGGGAGGCCATGTCGTTCACCTATGTTTTGGGCCGAAGTAGGAGAGGCAGGCATCCTTGTCCCGGATGTGGTGCAGAACACGACAGAGAAGGTACAACTCTTACGAGAAAGGATGAAGGCAGCCTAGGACCGACAGAGGTCGTATGATGATTCCAGGAGGAGGCCCTTGGAGTTTGAGGTAGGAGACCACGTGTTCTTGAAGGTCTCCCTCGGCGTGGGCAGTGGAGGTTCGGTGAGAGGAGTAAGCTTTCTCCCAGGTTCATCGGACCCTTCGAAGTGTTGTGGTGGGTCAGCGAAGTGGCTTAGCAGCTAGCGTTACCACCACCGCTACTGAGGATACATGATGTCTTTCATGTGTCCCAGTTCCGTCGGTATCTTCATGACGATTCACATGTCCTTGATTGGGGTGAGTTTGACATCTAGGATGACATGGCCTTTGTGGACAGACGAGTGATGATCGAGGATCACAAGGAGAAGGTGCTTCGTGGGTGAACCATTCCCTTGGTTCGTGTGTTATGGATACATGGTGTGCTTGAGGAGAGTACGTGGGAGAGGGAAGCACAGATGCGTACCCAGCACCCATAATTGTTTTGAGTTTAGTTCCTTGTTGTACTTGTTGTGGTGGAACGTTTTATCTTTTGGCTATGAAATGTAATGGTTTACATTCCTCTGATTGTGTGTGAAAAGCCCTGGATATGGGGGAGGAGAGAACCTGACCCCTAATCAAGATGCATTAAGGTGGATGCGATTAAACCCATGCGGGCATGTCAGTGCCGCCCAATGTGGATAATATGTTGACATAGAGGAGGAGACACCCAAACCCACATGCCTGGGCAGTTTGGCATGGTATGTTGCTCGGTTCATGACAGAGATGTGTTTTTTTCTTTAGCATGGGTTCACTTATAAGTGGTCTCTTTCGAGGTGGTTGTTCGGGCCCTCTCTTTCCTTCTTGGTTTGTTTTGATTGTCGAGGATGAGAATCATTTAAGAGGTATCTAATGTAATGTCCTGGACCCCCCGGACACATTACTTTGCCAAAAGTGAGGCTCCACCAAAAACAGTGGCACCGTGAGGGTGACACCGTGAAGGTGGAACCGTGAAGGTGCCACCGTGACGGTGGCACCGTGAGGGTGGCACCATGAGGGTGGCACCGTGAGGGTGGCACCGTGACGGTGGCACTATGAGGGGGACACCGAGAAGGTGGTACCGTGACAGTGGCACCGTGAGGGTGACACTGTGACGGTGGCACCGTGTCCCCTCGCTGAGCTTTTCGTTCTTTTTCCAGTACCTGACTTATCTGCTCACACAATTTATGTTTCGACGTAAATTAATTCTTTTAATCCATTTAAAACCAATTAAAGGCCATTATTAATTCCTAAAAATCATGAGAGACCTCCGTGTGTAACTGCCCAGCCACGTGGTCATCCCACGACCCCTGCGCCTTACGCGGTTTCGCGATTCACCTCAACCGTCCGCGACTCTTATAAACTAAGGGTTAGCCATGGTTTCTCCTTTCATCGATCACGGATTTTCAAGAACAGCTTCTGGTGCATCAGGCGAGCCACATCGTTATGCGTAGAGTTCTGCGCCCGACCTAAGCATTGTTAGATGAAGTGATTTTCATTCGGGCGAGCCGCATTGTTATCCGCGACGTTCCTCCCCCGGCCTAAACGTCAATCATCTAACAACAAGTAGGTAATTTCTCCTTCACCTCTCTCTTTTGTGTATCATGCGGGGTGGGAGTGCTTTTGATTCTGTAGAATTAGATAAACCAGTCCTAATTAAAGATAATGAATGAATCCTATAATGAAAGAAGGGGGGGATGTGATCATTTATGTTGTTTATATTGAAACCATATTTCTAAGATGTGCTGGATTATGCGTTTCTGAAAATCGAGGCCGTTGGTGGTCATTGTTTGTGCACTAATGAACCCCTCATGATGTTTTAAATGGCTTGTTTTGTAATTATAAACTCCTTCTGTGAACAGTAAATTTGGTAAATCATGTATACCCATCTGAATAAAATGAAAGAACCAAGATCAACCCTTGTGATAACCCCCGGTTAAGATACATGGAATTGAAATCATGAAGCGTGTATAACCTTTTAAATCTGAAAATACCCGGCAGGACGGTTGTTTGAGATGTGGGAGGGGATATGATCCCCTGTTTTTATACTCTCGATGGTTGTGTGAATTGGGGATGGGATCCCCTGTTGTTATGGATTCGGTGGTTGTGAGTTTTAAGACCGGGTGGGTATTTGTTTATATCATGAATTGGTGTGGGATCCTCTATTGATGAAAAGCCTTTTTGGGGGGAGGGGACACGGGGCAGTGTCTCAGGGTTGTCTGGTTCCAGGACTCTGAGAGTTCTCACTTTTCCATGTTGTTGTGACTTTACATGAGAACCAGGTGTGGATATTTAAATTGACGTTTGGGTGGTTTCTTTTCATTGGTTATGCTTATGGTGTTAGTTGCCCATTAGTGCATAAACATATTTGAACATTATTACTGAACATGAAAACAAGAATGGGACAAATGGGGTTTTTTGCGAGAGTTGTGACTCCGACTTGAGTGTTGTTGTGATCTGTAGGCTATCTGAAGAAAAACCTAGTTTGGGGTGAGTTCTTGTTACCTATATATATACCTTTATATTTGTGTTTCTTATTCACGCCCCACCCAAGTTGAGAACTTAGTGCCGAACACCCCCATTTCATGGGGGAGGGTGTTTTCCCAACACTATTCTTAGTGGATGGTTATTAGCTCCTTTTCTGATCCCTTTACCAGATAGACCAAGTATCTTTGAGCAGGCTGTGATGGCCTGAGGTCCATTATTAGCCCATGAACCTTCGGGCGGGGTAGTGTGGTGGTTGGCCAGGTGTGTGCGGCAGGTGGTTTCTCAATTGCCTTCGGGATGAGGCCTAGGTGTCTTCGGGCATGGTAGTGTATTTTCTAGCCCAGGTGTCTTCGGGCGTGGTGGTTGTTGTTCTGGCCTAGGTGTTTGCAGTCGTGGTTACATGTGATAGTTGCAGACCAGGTGTTTGCGGGCAGGATTCGGCATTTGGACTGTGTGTGGTGGTTGTGGCCCAGGTGTGTGCGGGCGGGTGTGGCAGTGGGACTGTGGTGAGAATGGCGGAATTGGTTCGATGCGTAGGATGTCTCAATAACCAATGGGAAAGTGGCGCGTGGTACCCAAACATCGATGTGCTCTGATTATATATATTACATGACTTGCGTTACTTGGGGAGTGTGCCTTGGTGGGGGATGGGGTGGATAGATTAACTTGATAGGTGTTTGGTTTAATTTTTTTTCTCATGGGACTTTAGTACGTTCCCCCACTTGTGCACAAGAGTCTTTGGTTTTCCCTACTGAGTGTAATTGTATGCTCAGCCTACGTATATAAAACTGATTTTAGGTTTCTAGGAGGACTTCGGGGTTCAGGCAAGACCATACTAGCTCGGACCTTTGGGGCAGTTGCATTTGTTGCTTTTCTTCTTTGGTACTTACCTTTGTAGTCACCTTCTATACATTGTGGCTTTACTTTTGGAACATGAAAGTGGGAATGGTTTACTTTTGGCTTTAATTTTCTTTTACCTTATATTTGATGAGTTTCATCATCATACCTGTCGATCTTATAAAACAAAAAGGGGTAATGCCTTCCAATTGTGATAAATTTTTATACCCTTGGTGCTAGTCTCCACTCCGGGATCTATTGAAGGCGGGTCTCGGGGGTCATTATCTCTCCTTCAACATAAAGAAGGAAGGTCTTGGAAATCTGTTGACCTTTCCCTCCATTTGGTGATGGCGGGTTGTGACACATTTGTTTTATATGGATTATGTTATTATTGGATGATGTTTATGAAACCCATTTTATTCTTTGGGTTATGATGAATGTTTTAAGTTATTTTGTGGAACAAGTAAGAATGATTTCATTATGAGATGGGAGGGACCTATATTTCCCTCCAATGAATTGGGTGATGATTTATATCTCATGAGATAGACCTGGTAAGAACGGTATGTTAATCCAGTTTAGTGTTATAGTACTGAAACGAGGAGTGAACTAGATTCAGAAAAGGACTTTGTCAATTAAGATGGTCTTGGAAGTAATGCCTTGGATACTATGGAAATCATATCCTGTGCTTAATGGTTTTCCACAATTACATGTTTTTATTCCAATGATATTTTATCATGATTGATGTTCTTTTATAATAAATGCCTTTTGTACATCCAATATTTATGAATTTTCTAAATATTTTGATGTTTAGATTTTATGTTCATGTTTTTGCATTCAAATGTTTATGGATTGTTTTATGTTCTTTATGTTAAGCCTAAATGAGAATTTGAGCTCACCCTATATATTTTTTCTTTTCCCCAGGATATAAAGAATGGTTTTAGGTAAGAAAAAAAGGAAGATCTTTATAGGAGATGTTGAAGATCTTTCAACATGATTAGAGGATTTTATTTTGAGTTTCCAAAGACACTAAACTATTAGGATCCTTGAGTGTCTTTTTTTGTTATGTATTAATTATTCCGAAAAAGTAATGTAATGTACATGTACGTCAACCTTTGGGCATCTACATTTGGTATTAGAGGAAATGTTTAGTTAACCTTTAGAAACTAGGATTATAAAACTTTAGTGATATTCCTAGAGATATTTCTAAGGTATGTCTAGGGATGTCCTTAAGGTTTAGTATAACCATAGGTTATAGTACTAGAATTATGTTGACGATCATGAATAACCTAGGGTGAACCTAAGGTGTCATGTATTAAAGAATGTGTGATTAGGTAGACATCCCATAAGTGACTTTTTATGATTATGTGGTTCCTCATTATTATGACTATTTCTTACACATTGGTTTTTGGTTTTAGTCAATAGAGGGACCCAGAAGGAATTGTGTTAACATTGAATCTGATGGACAAATTGGTGACCATGAGCAATGAAATTGTGTAATTCCTAGAGAGAAATATATTGTGATTATGTCGAATCAGTCATCTGGATATATTATTAACAAGGTGAACGTTAGTTGTATTCCTATGTCATCAAATAAGAGGAAGATGTAATTTTATGCATGTTTTCATGGTGAGGAGCATAGGGAAAGAAAGATTGAGATTTCTAAAGAAGGGAAGAAGAACATTGAGGAATACCACAAATGGAGGGGAAGATGTTATCTGTGTGGGGAAAAGGGTCACAGAGTAACAAAATGTCATGGAGTTCAATGCCTTATTTGTGGAGAACACGGTCATTACCCAACTCAATGCCCGGACGTAAGAGGTAACTTCTAAATCAGGGAAGGGTGTATTCCATGACAATCATTGAAGACGATGGATTCAAGTGTTTATGTATTGGTATTCAAGAATAATGTTGATGAGGTACTTTGATGAAATATTGGAATATCTATGTATTGGTTAATTCTAGTTGTCAATAATTATATGGTTCAGGTAACCTTGAAAAGTGTTTGAAATATTATTGGAAAGCAGATGATATGTGAATAATGAAGAGATAAGGAGAAAATAAAATATTTGGTAGTATTCATGAGCTCATGATTGATATATGGACAAAGTTATATCATCGTTTGAGTACATATAATTTTTGGGATTTTTGGTATGTGGAATGAATTAATTTTTGACAGCATTCATGTTTTCACTAAGGTTAATGAGTATTCATTTTTCAAGAGAATACATGGTTATGGTATTTACATGTTTGGAATGTGACCAACAAGATATATCTTATGATATATAAGGGATAAATGATGGTATTTACGTGCTTGTTATATGACCATTCTAGTAATCGTTTTATTTATTCTATGAGATTGGATAGAAGTATTTTGGATAAACCTAATGATTGGAATCAATTAATTTAGTCATCAGATAGTATTGATTAAGGATATAAATTTTTTTGATATTATATCTGGAATGTTATAATAGTGGAGTTTTAGAAAAAGGACAACCCGTAGAACATGCGACAACCCGTCACGTCGGAGAAGGCTGTGGGAATCGAACAAACAACCGAAGTGCGACATGCCTTTATCACAAACCACTGGCCTACAGGAAGTCCCTGGTTAGTAGAAACAAGTTTTATTTTATTAAGCGGTATGATAGACGAAGTATAAGTCCATTTTTGGAATCATATACAATTTATATCACCATATATGGACTTATGTATTTTTAATAACATTTTCTAACCTTTTGTTTGAGACAGATGGAATGACCCATCATTCTATAACATGATCTTCTAACAAATCAGGAATTACAGATTCAACTTCATTTCTGTAAGAGATGATGTGGAAATTGTTCAAAGCACAAACAACAGTGAGATTGTACCAAAATCAAGTAAGTATTTCTTCTAATTCGAAATTTTCAACTTTCGGGAAATGATATTGAAAACCAAAAAATGTTGTCCTAGTGCTCTTATATATGATTAATTAGATGGTACCTTAGATCATCACATATTTATGGCTTTGTGATTGTTGGCTTTTTCATATCCATGTTCTCTACCACTCTCCATCAGAACTTGATGGTTAGATTTCTCTTCCATATCCATATTTTCACTTATGATCTCCTATGTGGAAACCCAGTGATTAGTTAATATGGGTAACCCTTATGTTTCATAATTTATTTTTTAATGTTCAGTTTTGGTATTCCTTTCTATGATGTGAGTTTCTATTAAAGAAGCTTACAAATTGTAAACTACTTAAAACCCTGACGAATTTCGAGGGAGAAATTCATTTTAAGGGGGTAGAATGTGACATGCTGAGATTTTATAAGATATATTCATTTTAGTTTCTTTCAAATCTTTTGTTTTTTTCTACACTAATATTATATTTCTCTATATTCAACATCGTATTAGCTTGTAGTATACGCAAAAATAATCTTGGATCATGTTAAACCCAATTTCAAGTTTGTTTGATATTAATTATTTAAAGAAAAGTTGAGTGTATATATACATATATATTCAATTTATAAATTTAATATGGTTGGATTTTTTATATCCAACAACAAAGGAGTCCTTCACTACAGGCAACCCTGACATGGCTTGCATTACAATCAATCGCGACCTTCCTCGATAGCGTGTGTTGTACGCAATACTGAGTTTCACTAAACAATGATATATAGTTATAATAATATTATGGACTAGCCATTATGAATAGTAATAACTAAAATTTTATTTTTATATAATTATTATTCATCTTACACATTTTCTAGAACATGGTATCAGAACAAGATAAAAGTTTCAGGAAAAATAAGTATTTTTCAATAAAATGTAGTTTTTTCACCTTTTGATGGCACATCCTCTTTAAATGTAGATTTTGAAATTTTTATAAGTTCAATTTGAAAAAATAAAATTCTTCCTTGGAATCAGGATATAATATTTTACTTTGTATAACTTTTTCATATTATTATGATAACTTTCATATTTTAATGAATAGTAAAAAGACGCTATATTTTAATTTAAAACAACTTTTTTCATCGTAATAATTTATATGGATAGATTATAATATTCAGTGGTTTTAAAGTATAAATAGAATATATTTTTACCATTTAATATAACAAATGTCATTATCATTGATTTTACATTGAATTCATAGGTAAAATCATTTCAATCTTTTTTATGTTTTAACTTTTAAAACTCGTATTCTTAACAACGGGATTAATTTTAAATTAATTTCTGCAACTTCTGTGATTTAAATTAGGAGATATGGATTCCTTATTTGGAATCATCAGGTCAAAATTATGTTAATAGGCTAATTTTTATTTTTGGTCACTATGAATAGTAACTACGGTAAATTTTATTTACAATAGTTAAAGGTAAATAGGTTATTTAAGGTTAAATATAATCTTATAAAATTACTCTAACACTTATCTTAATATAATTGGATGATTATATTTTGGCCCTAAACCATACTTGGTTCGAAATTGAATATAATGGAACCAACATGTATTTGATTAAGAACTTAGTTTATTTTATTTAAAAGAAAGTGAAATATTTCTCACTCAAACGTTATTAATTAAATTATTTTTAATATAAGGTTATACAGAATATAAATTCGGTTATAAATACTCATTTAAAAGATAAAATATTTTTCTTTGTCATGGTAATTTATTTGTAATTTATAAGTATTATTTAATTACCTTATTACCTTATACATTAATGATGTAGAAATTATTTATTTAGTGAAAAATCAATAATATAGTTTTTATTGATATTGTAATGCATATCAAAAGGCCCAAACATCTGAAAAAAACTAATGGTAGTGTATATATAAACCCTAATCATCCAATTTCCGAATTTATGACCATTTGGATCCATATAAAGGCGATTATGACACTTATATTATTTTATTTTAAATGACTCTAAATTTTTCACCTTCATAATTTAATAAATATAATAATTTACATGTTGTGATTTTAATATGATAAATTCTAGTAAAAGTATTATTATAAAATATATGATATTTATCTTCATAATATGATTTTATTTTTAATATTTGTGCAACAAATAAGTATATTAAATAATTATACAAAAATGTTGGACTAATTATTTTATTAAGAGATATACCAAATAAATGGTTTTAAAAATAATAAAATAAATATTTATGAACTATTTAATGTTCTCCACGAATTTTCTAGACAAATTTGACATTTTAGGAATCTATTAAATATTTTTTTAGAATATATCCTCTATTTGGATTTTATTTAATTTTAATTAAATTAATATTGTCAAAATTGACACTATTGTTATTTTATAAAAATAACATATTATAAAATTGTTTAAAAATCAGAAAAATATTTAAAAATTATAAATTGAAATTTATATGGTTTAAAAGATCATAAATTATCCAATTATGTACAATTAACTAAACATAATTAATTATTTATAACAATTTATAAATTAAAATTTTATTACCACAAATAAAATTAAATAGATTAAATAAGTATAAATCAAGTTGATAATAGTTAAAATAAATTCCCAACATGTCTTAATTTTATTGGTTGATGAGATTAAAACCCTATCTCATCTAATATTCGGATTTTAGTCACTCTTTGAGGTTTTTACGTGAGTTCGAATTTATTATAAATTAATATTTCTTATGTTACCAGAGGTGCCCCTCTCCTCCCTTATAAAAAGGGAACCCCTTCCCTCTTCTCTTCACACCCTTTTGAGCCTTGAAGATCTAACAACCCCTGAAAATTCCTCTTATCAACCTCTCTAGTTTTATCATATTCGTTCTGGTATTCTCAGAATACCATCTCTAGTGCCCTAAGAAGAAGTTTAAAGGAGGTCCGTCGAGGAAGAGGTAATCTATTCTACTGACTCTTTCAAGTTTCGTTCTTCTTATACTTACACTTTTTGTTATTTTTTTATAAATTAATAACATCAGTATTAATTATATACTGATTTGTTTTTATAAATATAAAACAACCCTATTTCACCTTCCATCCATCCTACGGAAAACGAAATCACCGCTCGTGCGTATGTACGGAATACCATCTCCACGGCGTGGTGTAATCTATTTTTCCACCACCACCATACTCGGATGGGTATAATGGTGTAAAGAATAAATATATGTGGTAATTATAACATCATACTGATTCTATGATATTATATCATTCACTCCAATTCCATTTAATAAATATGGGAACGATATCATCGCTCGTGCGTACATTCGGATTACCGTCTCCACGATGCGATGAGATTAATTTTCCATGTTAACAATACAAGAATGATTATAAATTATATATAATAAGTAATCAGGAAACATATTACATAATAATGATACTGGATTTATTTATATATATACATATTTCATCTACTTAATTCCATTCAATTCAATAAGTAAACGAAAACAGCGTTCATGCGTACGTACGGCCTACCGTCTCCATGAACAGTTTATTTATTTCCATTTATCGATCTATTATATATATATATATGTTTATTCAGAATATATATTATATACAAACCATGTTTTATATTCTGTAATTAACTAATCATGATCTAAGTAATCATATTAAAAATTACAAATAAAAACAATGAAGATAAATGAAACGATTTTACCCAAAACGCTACTTTAACATGAATTTAAAAAAGAACAGGTAATCTAAAGTCATAAGTGAACCATATATGATATTATATCAATGAATATGATTCTATAATAATTCAATCACATTATTTAAATCATTATATTGGAGATTCTGATACTTACAAAGTATATCGTACCTAAGGTAAGGGATTACTATTCCAATCTCGTTCTTATCAGAGATTGTTATTCGTAAGTATTTAGTGGGGTTATATTTATCATCAATGAACATGTTTTATAAAAAAAATTCATGTATTATTAAAGTCCTTTTACACATTTTTGAAATTTACCACATGTTATGAAAGAAATCTTACTTTTGTTCACCACATGGGGAACTTTTTGACTTTTTCGACAAAAGTAAGAGAAGAATGTTATTTTTACCTTAAGCGGCATGAATAGATTTTTACGGTTTCATAACACCTCATTTTCATGAAGATTACTCTATAATATTTTATGAATACTTTCAACAAAATAATTTTCTCTTAAAATTTCGTGGAATTTTTTCAAAGGATAATGATTATGAAGGAGAAACGATATTTTCCTCAAAAATTCATTTCAAGTGTTTTTTCGAAACCTTTTTCCATCTAAGATGAAATTATTTCATATGTGTATGTTTCAAATATAATTTCTCAATGATTTACATTGTTTCAATTTTCTTATAATGAAATTATATCCATTTGTTTTATATGGATTGTGTTATGATGAGATGATGTTTATAAAACCCATTTTATTCTATGGGTTATGATGAATGTTTTATGTATATTTTGTGGCACAAGTAAAAATGATTTCATTATGAGATGGGTGGGGCCTATATCTCCCTCGAATGCATTGGTTAAATATTTATATCTCATGAGATAGACATGGATGGAATGGTATGTTAATCCGGTTCAGTGTTACAGGACTAAAACGAAGAGTGAACTGGATTAAGAAAAGGACTTTGTCCACTAAGATGGTCTTGGTAGAAATACCTTGGCTACTATGGAAATAATATCATGTGATTAATGGTTTTTTCCCCAATTACATGTTTTTATTCCCATGATATTTTATCATGATTGATGTTCCTTTATGAAAAATTCCTTATGTACGTCCAAGATTTATGTCTTTTCTCAAGATTTTGATGTTTAGATTTTATGTTCATGTTTATGCATTCAAATGTTTATGGATTGTTTTATGTTCTCTATGTTTACCCTTACTGAGCATTTGAGCACACCCTTTATATGTTTTCTTTTCCCCATGATATAAAGAAAGGTTTTAGGTAAGAAAAAAAGGAAGGTCTTTATGGGAGATGTTGAAGATCTTTCAACAATATTAGAAGATTATATTATGAGTTTCCAAAGACACTAAACTATTACGATCCAGGGGTGTCTTCTTTTGTTATGTATTAATTATTCCGAAAATGTAATGTAATGTCCATGTATGTAATTATTTGGGCCTCTACTATTCCAAAGGACCCGAACCAATGAATGTGACATTACGTGATGCACCTTCTTTGGAAATCAATAATTGGAATTAGCAGCTCAAAAATAGAAAAATCAAGATCTATATCCAACTGCTCCCAATTCAGTACATGGGATAGATCTGAGTTTTATTCATACATCTAAGAGACATAGAATACATCATGGTTGGATTTCAACTAAGACGGTATGGCCAACCTATATGTCACCTCGACAATACACTCAGTGACTTTAAAAGGTCTAACATACTGCGACGTATGCTTAGCTTGCTTTCCCAATCGAAGATGGCCCAGATGGGGGGGCACATTCAAGAATACCCTATCACGCACAAAAAACACTAGGTCTAGATGCCTTTGGTAAGCATATGATTTATATCAACTCCGATCTATCTATAAGAAATTCCTGATCAACATAACCTTCTCGTATATCTCTTGCACAAGACTCGGCCGCAGCATTGGGGTGTCACCTACCTCATCCTTACAGAGGGAGGACCGACATGGCCGTACATAATGTTCCATATAACATCCATTTAAATCGATGATTTTTTGATATTATTATAAGAAAACTCAACCAATACCAAATGGATACCCCAAGAACCTCCAAATCCAGAACACATGAATGGAGTATGTCCTCCAAAATCTTAATCTCCCTCTTTATCTAACCATCCATTTGAGGTCGGTATGTCATAATCTTCTTAATCTAAGACCTCAAGGAAATATTAAGGCCTTCCAAAAAATGAGAAGTAAATCGGGGATCTCTTATTGAGTCAAGTACTGATGATATACCATGGAGCCTTACCACCTCATGATGATACAAACGGCGCAAAACATCCACTTTAGCATTATCTCTGGTCAAAATGATGTGGGATAATTTGGCCAGACAATCAATCACTACCCAAATGGAATTATTTCCCCAAGGTGTATGAGGAAACATAACAATTATGTCAAGGGAGACCTCATCTAACTTTCAGGAAGGAAAGGGTAACAGATATAGAAAATCAGAGTGCCTTTGGTGCTCTGCTTTACCAGCTAGCAAGTGTAGCATCTCAAAAAAAAGTCTGAGATAGGTTGTCTCATTCTAGTCCACCATAACTGTTAACAGACATCATAATATCATGGTAACATTTGTATGGAAAACCCACTAAGGCTGGTGGCTATCCATCATTACCACCTTCCATAGAGATAACGATACTACTGAACAGCCCTTGAAGCACAATATTCCATCAAGAGAGGACGACCAATCAGATAAAGTCTGTCCACCCAGAAGAAACTACTTTGACAACTAAAAAAGCTCGTCAGTAGGTTATTCCCTCTGAATTAGCTCCACCAGAGAAGGATTCAACTAGAAGCTCACCAAGAACACACCCCCATTTTCATCTTGGTCTCTACATGAATATGAGAAAAAATGACATCAAATTCCCCTCATCAATGCTCTTCCACAAATCCTTCATTGGGACACTTCAACTAAATGAGTCAAATACCAGGTTACCATTTCCTGTGGTATAGAGTATTTCAATGTCGAACCCTAGCAAGTACTCGATCCAGCGACACTGATGCAAGTTGTGGACCATCTACAAGAAGATATTGGCCATGATTTTGTGATCAGATTAGACGAAAAACATCTCCCAAAATAGGTAGTGTCACCAAGTTTCCAAAGCATGAATCATAGATTCCAACTCCACGTTGTGGGTTGGGTAATTATTTTTTTCGTGTTGGATTTTGTGAGACCCATACACCACGACATGATCATCTTGGATAATCATGCACCCAAGTCCCATACCTCTAGCATCGTAATACACCACATAACCCCTTCCAAAATCTAGAAAAATCAGAATGGGGGTGTTAGTCAAATTTCTCATTAGCTCCACGAAGGATGACTGACATTCAAGGGGCCATAAAAACTTCACCTCTTTTGGGTGTGTGAGGTCATCGTTGAAGCATGCCGAGAGAAATCCCAAACAAACATCCTATAATAACCATCTTGGCTTTGAAAACTCATGATATCCAACACATTCTGTGAATGATACCATAAAATAACCGCACTTTTCTTATTGGGGTTCACCAAAACCACCTACTATAAGATCTCATGCTGGAGAAAATTCACCTCTCTAATCCTGAAAGTGATCTTAGATAACTATGAATTTAATCGATGCTCTCTCAAAGTGACTAGAACTATCTGCATATGATTCCAATGTTCCTCCTAGGATTCCAAATAATCTAGTATGTCATCCATAAATACCAAGATAAAAAAATCAAAATACTGATTGAACACCCTGTTCTGGAGTTCCCTAATGTCTATTGGAGCATTGGTCAATCCAAAGGGCATGACCAAGTTCTCGAAGTGGACATACCGGCTTCTGAAGGCTGTCTTTGGGATATCTACCAATTTCACCCATAGTGGATGATAACCTGAATGAATGCCTATTTTAAAAAAACAACCTTTCCCCATTTCACTGATCAAAAAATATATCTATTTGGCGAAAATGATATTTTTGTTCTTTATTGTTAACTTATTCAGGTTCTGGTAGTTAATGCACAATGGGAGGGATCCATCAGCCTTTTTCACAAACAACATAGGTGAGTCCCATGGAGAGACCCTCGGGCGAATTAATACTTTTTATTCTATGTTGTACTTTTTTATATTTAATTCCATCAACTCAGTGGGGGTCATGAGATATGAAGGTAGAGATATCAGTTGTGTTCCGGGAGCTAGATTAATCGAGAACACCACATCCCGCTTCGGGGGAAACCTGAAAAATCATTCAGAAATACCTCTAGAAACTATTCCACTACATGAGGTAGTCAACCATAATGACCATGAAAATCTTCTTCTATCTTTATCTATGATAACTAGAAAACGATATCACCCAAAATTGGGAGTGGAGGTCCCGCACGACTCGACTAAGGATCACATTCCTCGTGAAAAAAGTGACGATTCTCCTCAGGTGCCGTGAAACTCAATCATCGCCTATAAAAATTGATGTCTTCCTAAAAGTTAACTAGAAAATCCATTACATGTATTATTTCAATTAAATCTATATCAAAGACTAATATGTCCCACTCCATATCAACCCCTGACATGAAATGCGAAAACGATCAGAACCTGAAACCCTGCTCCTTCTTCTTTCCTAGTGGCATCACCAACTCCATCGTAAAAGATAAAAACTCGGTTTTAAATTTCATCATGTTAACAAAATGGGTTGAAATGAATGAAACAGAGGAAAAATTATCTAAAATAGTATCAATAATAGATGATGCAATCTAAATGGAACCTCGAATTATCGACGGTCCCGCCTCTGATCATGCTAGTGCCTAGTCCACTGCATGGAGTTGTATGGTCTCTACCTGAGGATGACCAATAGTCTGTGGCAATGCCCTAAACTAGCTCTACCCATAATATTACCTAGCCTTACCACCATGTCAACAAAATAAACATCACCCCATCCTCAGTGGTTCTGAATGAGTTGGCACACCACTTGAAGCCACTAATCCTGCACCACCCTGAAGTGGACATGCCACCCCAAAAAAGTGTTGTAAGTGGCCCATACATCCACATTGGTAATAGGGAACCAGAGGAAATGGGCATACTGGTCTTATGTTCCCTAGCCTCCCATAGTGGTGGAACATGAGAGATCTGACATCAGAGTCCGCTACTGAAAACTACCTAGACGAGTGTCCTGGACTACCTCCTCCCGTCTTCCCCAGCTCCACGAACTTCCTTTTCTTCTCTGAAGAGCTACCACTTCCCACTACTGATACTATCCTAGAAAAACCATCCCTTAATTTTTTTATCAATCATCACCATACATTCCTGGTCAACCACCTCAGCAAATATCCATAGCTTAAACAAGAAAACCTAGGAGTATATCTCTGGAGATAAGCGTTTCTCAATCCTCTAGGCCTTCTCTTTCTCATTAGAGATGATTGTAGAGAGTACTGAACTAGATCAGTGAAATGTTTGCCATAATCCATCCCAAAAATATCCCCATAAACAAGATCCATGATCTCTCAGGATATAACATATCCCAAGTCATCAGGGAAGATATATTCATTTAATATGACCTTGAAATCTCCCCAGTGAATATTCTCATTATTTCTAGTTTGAATTATTAATTCCCACCACCATTTGTTAGGACTCTCCAACAGAAAATAGGAAAACATCACCCTGACCACCTCGGCAGTGTCTAGAAACTCAAACATGCGATCGATCTTTTCGGGTAATTCCTCTGCTTCTTGGGGTACTATTTTACCTTAGAAAGTATGTGGATTGTTTTTCAGGAACACCTAGCCACTATCCTTCCTAGGAAAAATATCATCCTCCTTAACTGGAGCTGTAACAGGATCAATTCCATGTCCAAGAGCATGGACAACCCAACCTACAACGTCTACTGGCCTCTGATCAAGTAGTGAGGGAGAACCATACCAGGCTTCCTCCCGTGGCTGCATGGGAGGTTTCTAGGGAGGCATGTTGCTACAAAAGGAAATAGTCTCAAGAATCAAAATTATTATAACAATTCTGAAAATTTCATCACTAACATAAAAAATAAATTATCCAAATAAATTAAAATGATAAATGAAAAAAACCCTACCCCAACCCAATGTCCATGTGTAGTATGCAGCCCATATGTCTCACCATGACGTGAAGTCAAAAAAATAATTCCAAAGTCCAATGGTGACTAGAGGTATTCCAAGAGATGTGTGTCCAAGCACCGAACTCATGGCCAAAATAATGAACCTCAATATTCCTATCTTCTGTCTAGACCGACTCATCCCAAAATAATAATATAACCCAAAAACATTAACCTCCATTGAAACCATTCTATCAGGAACTGAATTTGTTTTCCAACAAAAAAGACACCAACCCCCCCCCGTGAGAAGTCCCATTTGGTATTTTCAATCCACATGGGTTGGAACATGTGCTCGAGTATCATATATTTTTTTCGGAATGATTTACCCGAGTATGGATACATAAAACATCGAATACGTTCGATAAACCAAATCTAAAAATTCATGCCAAACAAGATTTAAACAAAATATAGAACATAATAAATAATATTAAACATGTAAAAATATGTCCAAATACATATAAAATTAGTATAAAAATATCACCAGTGACTCCACATGGCAAGGGGTCATCACCCACAAGTCGTCTCTATAACACTACACCATGCATGGGAACTAACAACCCGAACCACCATCACCCAAGGCCTTGCCTTTCCCTGTTTAAAACATGATAAAGTCTACATACACCCAAGGGATGTATGTAGGGAGTGAGACGAATCTAAATTGGATAAAACCTTGGGATTCAATAGAGTAAGAAATACTAGATAAAAAGCATTCCATTTTAGATAAGTATGATGTGGTGGATATAATTTTTTAAGAATGAAACTTTTATATGAAAAATGTATTCAAAGGGAATTTTCCATGAGTTAGAAATTTTCAATAAAAAATGTAAGCTACTATATTTTACAACCAAAAAACACCATATGAAATAGATAAATAGGCAAGATTCAATGAGCACAAATAATTTGAATACCCCAAGGGACAAGTTAGTCTCAGGCCCCAAGTGCCTCTTTCCTCGGTGTAATGTAACCACAGTAAAATTCATTCTTGTACATTTTACACTTGTAGGTAACCTACACATAACCTAGTGTTTCTCAGCCATCATGAATATTGTTTTTGTGATGTTTTTATGCATTTTCTCAGGTAAATAGGGATAAAACTCCTCCGGATCACTAGCGTACTAGTGCATATATTCCCCCTAGATACTCGGGTTTCCACATTTGTGTTCAAACCATTGTCACATGTTACCAAAATCCATTTGAACATAAAAACATCCATTATGGTCATAATTGACTAAAAACAGTATCTAAACATGATTTTCCCCACTTACATAAGTCCATAAACCCTTTAGAACATCAATAGAATAAATTCAATAAAATTAACAGTGTTTTGCACACAAAATCCATGAACAAACACAATTTTAACTCTATGTGAATACCGATGTTCACCAAAATATATTTTTCAACACTAAAACATTTTTATAAATACATTAAATTTCTTATAAAACAACCCCAATTGGAATAACATAGAATAATCTTGTAAAACACGAAATTTGACACAAAATCGGTACCTAAAAATCATTTGATTAGAAAATGACACTAAAACCAAATATCATAGATAGGAAAATGATAGATAAGTGTTCTAAAAATGGAAATTAAGTCAATCTAACCAATCTAGATTTTCTTACACATGAAATGACCTTCCACAAGTGTAAAAACACTTGAATCATTGTTTGAATGTTCAACTGAACCACCACCGCACCCCGAGGGACATAGATCAAGACTAAAACCAAAATAATAGACCAAGAAACCAATGATCAAACCATAGGTTAATACACCCAATTTCTGTAAATTAGTTACTTCAATAATATATGGATGAAACCCTAAGAAAATGGAAGGAATGTTAAAAAAATCGGAGGATGAAAGAAAGGAGACCCTCTAACAAGATATATCTTGATAAAATCACCATAAATACACCAGTTTCTGAATTTTCAAATAGAAAAAAATTAATTTGAGGTTCTAATATGGCTGAGAAGGTATTTTGAGAGCTTAAATGGGTGGAAAGAGTTAAAATTGAATGAGTTATGAGGAAACATGTTACTTCTTCAAATGTAGATGATTTGAGAAATCCTCTGATGTTTTTCCCAACCTTGCAATGAATAAGATCTATAAAGATTGGTAAAAGAGCATTTGGGAGATCCTAGGGTCAGTGGACTTGGGTGAGAGTTGGAATCAATAAAAAATCCACAAAATTGAATAAGATATTAATTAATCATGTTTTTAAACTAGAAATGGGCTTTCAGGCTATCCCAACTCCTAAAATAAAAAACCCAATCCACCATGATTAAGGTTTCCTAAAGGGTAAAAATTGATATGGTTTTATTAATAGGTTAGTAGAGTACATTTTGGGAAGTGTAATGGGTGAAAAATGATGAAAAATGAAAGATTCATAAAGGAAACAAAATTAGTTTTTAAATCTGGAAATGAGCTCACAGTTTGGGCCAAATCATGAAAACTCACACTTTCCTACAAAAATGCATGGGATACCCCCAAAACAAAGAAATAATCAAAATTAAGTGAAATTGAATTTTTAAATAATTCATGTATGTTACAATTATCTCCACTATGAAATACTTTATTCCCTGGAACGTCAACCTAATGCTTGATTGGAAAACAATAATGGGTACTCCTTATCAACCCACAACTTCTACTCCCATGTTTCTTGGACTTAATTCCCATGATTCCAAAGGACCCAAACAAATGGAATAGAGCTTAATTTAATCATCATCTCTTGGAAATCTACTATTTTCATCGATTACTCAAAAATAGACAAATCAATCTCTATATCCAACTCCTCCTAATTCAGTACACGGGATGGATCCGGGTTATATTTCTTGAAGTGTGAGACATGGAAGACTTCAAGGATGAATTTAAATAGAGAAGTTATGTCAAAAATTTATTCCACCTTTCCAATACGCTTGGTGATCTAAATTTTTTTGGCATACAACGGAGTTATATTACCTTGCTTTCCTATTCCGAAATGACCTAGATGATGGGTAACGTTCAACAATACCCTATCACTCGATAAAAAACTATAGGTAGCAATGCCTATTGATAGAAAATGATTTATGGTGACTATGATCTATCAATAAGTGGTACCTAGTCCACTTAACCTTCTCAGATGTCTCCTACACCAGACTCGGCCCCCGTAGTGAGGTCTAATCTACATCAGCCCAACATAGGGGGGACCAAAAAACCCGACCATAGAGCACTCAAAAGAAGCCATTTTAATAGAGGATTAGGAGATATTATTATATCAAAACTCAACTAATTCCAAAATGGATATCCTAGGAACCTATAATGTCAATAACACATGTATGGGGAATGTACTCCATAATCTGATTCTCCAGCTATGTCTGACCATCCCTTTGAGGATGGTATGATGTGCTTATCTTAATATGATACCGCGAGGCCACAATATGGACTTCCCAAAACCATGAAGTGAAGTAGGGTTCCCTATCTAAGGAAACTACTAGTGGAACACCCTGGAGCCTTACCACCTCATGAAGATACAAATGGTGAAACTCATCCACCTTAGCTAAATCTTTGATCGGAACGAAGTGAGTAGATTTATTCAGATGATCAATCACCACCAAAATGGAATTATTACACTGAGGTGTATGAGGAATGCCATAAATGATGTCTTTGGTGACACCATCGCACTGTTAGGTAGGAATGGGTAGTAGATTGAGCAAACTGGAGGGCCTTCGGGGATCTGATTTCACCTACTAGCATTTGTTGCATCGTGACAAAAATTATGCAATGTCTCTTCTCCTGCCAGACCATGAGAAATGATGAATGATATCATTATACATCTTGGTGGCACCCGGATGGACAACCCACTGATCCAGGTGGCTATCCAGAATCACCACAATTCTGAGAGATATCGACACTACTAAATGACCTTTGAAGAACATGATTCCCTTAGGAGTCTACGACCAATCAAATAATGTCTCCCCACACTAAAAAAATACTTCGACCACTGACAAAGTTCATCACATGGTTGTTACCATTGAATTTGCTCCACCAGAGAAAGTGTCGATTGAAATATCACCAAGAACACAAACCCATTTTTCTCATTGGTCTCCACATGCATCTGAGAAAAGAGTTCCATCATATTACCCTCATCACTAGATATCCAAAAATCCTACACTGGGACCCTTCTTCTCAAGGAGTCAGCCCCCACGTTACCCTTTCCTGGGGTATAGACAATGTCAATGTCGAACCCCTACATGAACTCGATCCAATGACATTGTGTCAAGTTAAGGTCCTAATGGGATAAGATATATGCCAAGATTTTGTGATCATAGTAGACCAAAAACTTCTTCCCAAAGAGGCAGCGACCCCATGTATTCAAAGCATGAATCTCATCTGCCAACTCCATGTTGTGGTTCAGGTAATGTCTTTCGTTTGGTCATAGTTGACGACAGGCATACGCCACAACAATACCATCCTGTATAAGTACGCAACCAAGAACAACACTTGAAGCATCAGAATTCACCACATACCCCTTTTCCATCCTCTTTAAAAATAAGAATGGGGTAGTATTCGACCTCCTCTTTAGCTCCTCGAAATATTCCTGACATTCTGGGCCCTAAACAAACTTCACCCCTCTTTTGGTGAGTGTGGTCCTATGTGAATAAATCCAATAGAAATACCCAAAAAACTTACTGTAATAACCCTCTAGGATAAGGAATCTACAAATATGAAACATTCTATTCATATGCTTTTCTGACACAACTGCACTGATATTCTCAAGGTCAACCAAATCCCCCTGATCTATGACCACATGCCCAGAAATTGATCCTCCCTAATCCATAACATGCACTTGGAAAAATTTTAATAAAGTCGATGCTCTCACAATATTCCTTGAATAATGTGCAAGTGATTCTCATGTTCCTCCTCATATCCCAAATAAAATAGAATTTCATCGACAAATACCACGACATAAGAATTGAGATACAGATGGAACACCTTGTTCATGACTACCATAATGACTACCGGAACATTGGTCAATCTGAAGGGCATGGCCATGTACTTGAAGTGGTCATACCTGCTTTGGAAGTCTGTATTTGGGATATCTGCCTCTTTCTACTTATGTTGATGATAGTCCAAACGCATGTGTATTTTAGATAACCACATTTCACATTCAAATGATCAAAAAATCATCTACTTAGGGAAAAAGATATTTTTTCTTGATTGTTATCTTATTAATCGTTTGGTAGTTAATAAATAGTATGAGGGATCTGTCATCCATTTCCACAAACAACACAAGAGCGACCCAAGAAGAGATGATCGGGAGATTGAATCCTTTGGATTATAAGACATCCAACTATATCATTAATTCCACCATCTCGGTGGGGTCCATGCGATATGAGGGAAGAGATATCATATGTGTTCCTAGTGCCAGATCAATCTAGAACTCTACATCCCACTACAGGGGGAAACCTACAAAATCATTCGAAGATACCTTCAGAAACTTTTCTAGTACATGATGTAGTCTATCATCAGGATCATGACCATCATACTCTATCATGATCAATGATAACAAGAAATGATGATCTCTCAACTATGGGAGTGGTGGTCTTGCATAACTCGGCCGAGGATCCCATAACCCATGAAAAACCTGAAGACTTTCATCAGGTTCCATGAAACTCACTCACCCCCTATAGAAAACGATGTATGCCTCAATGTGTACTAGAAAATCCGTGAAAAGTATTATTAAAAATAAATCCATATCGTAGATTGAGTGGTCCCACTCCATCTCAACCCCTGACATAGAATGTGCATAGGGAGGGTACCTGAGACCCTAGTCAATATTATTTCACAGTGGTGTCATAACTCCATCACAAAAGATAACAACTGGGTTTGAAATTTCATAATGGTCACAAAATAGGTTGAAATAATGATAAATAGGTGCTAGAATCAAAACGTGAAGCAGTAATTGAAGATGAAATCAAAATGGTACCTCGAACTGTCGACGGTCCCACCTCTGATCATGCTGGTGTCTGGTCAACCACATGGAGATTTATGTTCTCTTCCTAAGGACGACCACTAGTTTTTGGTTGGGCCATAAACTAGATCTACCCAGAAGAGAACATATCCCTACTACCATGGATACCCAATTGAGATCCCCTCATACTCAATGGCTCTGATTGAGCTGTCACTTTTCTGGAAGTGACTGATCCTTCCCCAATCTGAAGTGAACATGCCAAAAAAAACGATTCATGTGACTCATATCTCCACATTGATAACATGGATTTGGAGGAAATGGGAATTCTAGACAGGTGTTCCCTAGCCTCCCACACCGGTGGAACCAAACGAATCTTGCATCAGAAGCCACAAATGAAAACTGCCCAAAAGAGTGTCATGGACAACCACCTCTCTTCTTCCCCTACTCCTCTCGCTTCCTTTACTTCTCTAAAGAGATACCACTTCCCACTACTGATACTATCCTGGAGAAACCATCTCTCCCTTTTTGGTCAATCTACACCATAACCTTCCGGTTAACCACATCAGTATAGGTCCTCAGCTTAAACATGAAAAAATGGGAGTATATCTCTAGCCGTAAGACTTTCTCAAACATATGTGCCTTCGCTTTCTCATTATAGATGATTTCAATAGAATATTGAAACAGCTCACCAAAAAAATTTTCATACTCCATCATAGAAAAATACCCCTAAACATGATCCATGAACTCTCAAGATCTAGCGTATGCCAATACATTAGCAAAGCACTGTTCATTGTAAATGAAATTGAAATCTCCCCAGCGCATCTGCTCATTATTTCTAGTTTGATGTACTGATTAAAACCTCCAGTGACTGGGAACCAGTAAAAAAAGGGGTACACTTCACTCGGACTTCCTCGGGTGTGTCTAGGAACTCAAACATGCACTCGATCTTTTTGTGTCATTCCTCTACTTTCTAGAGTTCTATGCTACCTCGCAATGAAGGAGGCTTGTATTTAGGAACTCCTAGTCCTTTTCCTCCCAAGAAATAGTATCATCCTCTCAAACAAGAGATAGAATTGGATTTGGTCAATGTCCATGAGCTTGGACATACCAAACCATTTCCTTTACTAGCCTCTGATTGTGTAGTCTGGGAGAACTATCTATGGCTTCGTGCTGTGGGTGCATGGGAGCTTTTTGGGGGGGCATGGTGCTACAAAAGACAACTGTCACAATAAAAATACATTGTACAACAATTAAGAAAATTTCATCAATAAAATCAAATATAAATATTCCCAACACATTTCAATGATAAAATAAACAACTACCCCACCCCACCGAATGTCAATGTGTAGTTTACAACCCACACGTCTAACCTGGAAGAGAAGAAAAACAAAAATATCCAATTTCCCAAGGGGACTCAAGGTTTTCCAAGAGATTTTTGGGCCAACAACCCAAAATTTGACCGAAAATCATAGAACCAATAGTCATAGCTCCTTTCAAGCCCGACTCATCCAAAAATAATTATATAACCCAAAAACATTAACCTCCTTTGATTCCATTTAATCACGAACCAAATCAAGTCACCAACAAAACTAGAACCAAACCCAGCCCGTGACAAGGCCTTAAGGTCATTCCCTATCCCCATGGGCCAGAACAAGTACGCGGGTATCATAGATTTTGGTTCGGGAACTATGTACCCGAGTATGGATACATAAAACATAAAAAATTCGATAAATGGAATCGGGAAATTCATTCCAAAAAATATTTAAAAAAAATAAATAACTAAATAGATAGGTTTAAACAGAGAACAAGGGGTAAAAATACCCATAAAAGTAAGAGAAAAATATCCCCAAGGGCTCCACAAAATATGGGGTCATCACCCACAAGCTGTCTCCACAACACTACATCATGGATGGGAATTAACAACCCAAACCACCATCACCCAAGGCCTTGCCTTTACCCATGTAAAACATTATCATGTCTACTTAGATTGAAGGGGTGTATGTAGGGTGTGATACTATTCCCAATTGGATAACACCAAGTTATTTCATAGAGTAATAAATACAAGATAAAAAGCATGAGAGTTTTGATAAGCTAGAACTGCTGGAAATAATTTGTAAAGAATGAAACTTTTAAATGAAAAAAGCTTTCAAAGAGAATTTTCAAAGGGTGAAAAACATCCAATAAAAAATTTAAGGTACTTTATTTTACACACAAAACCACCATATTCAAAAGATAAATATTCACGATTCAATGAGAACTAATCTCCAGAATACCCCTAGGACCTAGTTAGCCTCAAGCCCCATGTACCTCGTACCTCGGTGTAAAGTAACCATAGAAAAATCCATTATCGTACATGAGCCACTAGTAGGGAAATTTCAAATAACCTAGTGGTCCCGAACCATCATCGATATTGTTTTTTTAGTGTTTTTGTTTTCCATTTTTCTTAGTGAAACTGGGATAAACCCCCTACGGATCACTAGCATACTAGTACATATCTGCCCTCCTATATAACCGGGCATCCCCCTTTGTGCTCAAACCACTTTCACCCATTACAAATATCCATTAGTACATAAAAACATCATTTATGATCATAATAAACTAGAAACAGTATCTACACATGTTTTTCACCAATTACATAAGTCCATAAAACCTTTAAATCATCAATATAATAACATTAAAAATGATAACAACGCTTTGCCACCAAAATCTATGGAAAACACAACATTGAACACTATGTGCATACCCATATTAAATAAAAACCGATGTTTTAGCACTAAAACATTTTTATAAATCCATTACATGAGTTATAAAATAACCCCAATTGTCACAACATAGAATAAACCTGTAAAACACCCAATTTAACACAAAATATGCACCTAAAAATCAATTGCTTAATAAAAATCACCAAAACCAAATCTTTCAGCAAGGATAATGAAGTTGAAGTGTGATAAAAATGGAAATTAAGAAAATCTTACTCATTTAGAATTTCTTACACACGGAATCATCTACCACAAGTGTCAAAATCCTTGAATCTTTGTTTGAATGTTTAACTACAACATCGTTGCACCGTGAGGGACATCGATCAAGACTAAAACAATAAGAATAGGCCAAGAATCCTAAGATCAAAAACAAGATTCTAATCCCCATTTTCTGTAATTTATTAATTTTAATAATAAATAGATTAATCCCAATGTAAATGGATGAAACCATTGGAAAATGGAAGGAAGAAGGAAGGACCCCCACTTACTTGTGGTATCTTGAAAAATTCTCCCTAAATACACCAGTATATAAATATACATAAAATAATGAAATTGTGGTTCGAATATGGATGAGAAGGTCATGTGAGAAGTGAAATGGTGGGAATCGAGTAAAGATTTAAGGTGTTATGAATGAAAATTTTACCTCTTCAAATCTGGACAATTTGAGAAAGCTTAAGATGTAATTTTCTAATTAGCGACGAATATGAGATCCAAAGAGTGGGAAAAGAGAATGGGGGCGTTCCTAGGATCATTGGGATATGTATAGAGTTGTATTCACCAAAAATAATAATACTTAAAAATTTATTAAATACGTATTAAAAAAATAGGAAATGGGCTTCCTGGCTGGCCCAATTCCTTAAAAAACCCATATCTACCATAATTATGGATTCATAAAGGGTCAAAAATTTATATGGAGGTGTTAATTGGTTATGGGAAGACATTTTGGAAGTGTAATGGGTGAAAATGTTGAAAAATTAATGATTTATAAAAGAAAAAAAATTGGTTTTTAAATCTGTAAATGGGCTCACGGTTTGGCCCAAATCATGAAAACTCACCCTTTCCTCCCAAAATGCATGGGAAACCACCAAAAAAATCATGAATGGAATATAAAGGAAATGTAACATTAAAATATTTTATTTATTTGACAAGGTAAAAATTATTTTAAGAAATTATTTGATAATAGTGAAAAGTGTCTTCCCAATTTTTTAGAAAACATATATATATAAGTAAAAGGATTTATGATGAATGGGGAAATATATGGATGCATTTATTAAAATTATTTTCTAAACTATTTTGAGAACCAAAGAGATAAAAATATTACTAAAAAATCTATTCAATAAATTACATGACAAATATAAAAAATAATTTGGTTTTTCAAATTAGGATCATATAATTTCTTCATGATAACCTCAATCATTAAAATTCTAGATTTAAATGGGTTTAAAACATAAATCCCCTGCCTCATGTCTCATTTTGTTTTATATGTATTTTAACCTCCTCTTTTTTGAGAAACCTATTTTGTTTACAACTTTAAAATTTAATGGATGGTTATTTGGAAACACCAGAAGCCCTAGGATGTTTAAAAGTAATCTATGAAGGTATAATTTTAGGGACTAGCTGATACAGAAGGCTCATAAAGTGTAGAAAATACAGTATTTGTGGTATCATTTTATATGGGGTAATAAATAGATTTATAATAACATAAAAAAATAATATATATATATATATATATATATATATATATTATAACAATTTAAATTGGATCCACCAAAACCACAATCCATTGATTATATGTTATAGGATTTTAACAAGCTTATCTGATTACATTAAGAAAGGTTATTGACCCATTCGGAGCCTTATCTCACTATTAAACCAATTTAAATCAATTTTAAACCTAACCATAATAACATAAATTTTTAAATATTATTACATTACTATATTAAAAAAAATAAAAGGGTCGTTATAATTTTTTTGGGAAATCATGACTAAAAAAATTTAACCCATTTTATCAGATTTAGTTTCAATAGTTAGTTGAAGTTACTTTTAATATAATAACTCTAAAAAATGAAAAATAGTTTTTTTTATAAAATATCAAACATAAGAGTAAAAATATATTCATATTGAAATAAATTAATAAGCTGGTTTCCAAAAACACTATTAGTTAAATACGAAATAGTTGTATGTTTTATTATATTAAAAGTAACACTATCAGTTAAATAAGAAATGGTTGTATGTTTTATTAACATTTAGAGAAATACAAAACAGAATAAAATCTCTAAACAATTCCACTAAATGAAAATACCCAGTAATTGTTTTTAGATTTAATAAAATATATCATATCATCATGAAAGTCAAAAAAAGTGTTCCAAATTTCAAAAAAAGACTTTTTAAATACATTTTTCAACTCCTAAAACATATACTTGGTCAAAATCCACACATCCAATATGATAACTATGCTCCTAGAGTCATTTTAATGATTCATCCCTTAACTGTGTACCAGCATTACCACGTTGTTTGAAATGAAAAATATTTACTATAGTTACTATTAAAAATTATGAAAAGTTTAGATGATCCATTTAAAATAAATTAAATATGATGATTTATAATATGGAATACATATTATAGTATTAAATTTATATTTGTGGAGGAATTTTATTTTAATATAAATATATATGTGAAATGAAAAACTCTTTTTAGAAAAAAGGGGTTCAATCGAAAAAATAAACATATAAAAAAATAAATTATAAATATAAATAGAATATAATTAATTATATTACATATAACTAAATAAATCATATGTAAATTTAGGAATCATTTCACAGAATTATGGTAATTTTTCCACGAAAGAAAATGAAAATTTCATAAAAAGTATTATCGTTCACTATATATTAATAAATCAAACTCTAATGAGGAATCCCAAAATTTTACCGTATGATAATTTTTATATGCTGATTTCAAAAACTATATCCTTTTCCTCAAATAAAATTTTTGAAAGTGGAAGAAATTTATCATTATATTCACTCATGGAATTTAATAGAAATCACTTTTGATGAAAAAATAATTTGAATGAATATAATAACTTTAGAAAAAAATGACTAATTATTTATTATTTATTAATCAATTAATTTTCATTATGTAAAACCATTATATTTATTTTAAATAGTTCTTATTTATTTACATAATTTATTTTAATAGTTTGGTTTTAATATTCACATTTAAATAACAATATTCATATCATGGTTTATTTAAACTTGGTGTTGCATGTAATGCAAGATATAAACTAAATCATATTTATTTAAAGAGAGATATATCATAAAATAAGTGTGTGTAACAAAAAATGTAAGTTACAAAGAGCTGAGATGAGTAATTATAGAAATCTAATTCCATGCCCCAATCCAAGACTTCATTAACAAATAAATCATTATCATACTACCACGCCCCTTTTTTCATGAATGTATTTTGTACTCTCAAGGCATACAATAAAATACCCAATCTATTATATCCCATGAGACCTATCGATGCATAAATGGGACCCAAAATTCACAAATGTGTCATCAAATCCTTATAATACGGAATAAATAAAATATTTAATACAAAACCAACATCCCTTAGTATCCAATAAAAATATGTATTGTAATAACAAGTTTACAAATTTTATAGATCTTCCCAATAAATCAATGGAATATCCTTATATATAAAATTCCTCAAACTAAAATATATAGAGATAAAGATATATATATATATAATTCAACAATATCCTCAATCAATCAATCAATATAATATAGGTGAACACCAATCATTCATAGGAAATAAATATAGAGTGTCTTAAGAGGAATGCCAAAGAATAAAATTATGTTTATAAATATTCAATGACAAGGAAATTCAAGGCCCATGATGGATAATTTCTATGATTGGAAATATATTTAAATGATACATAGAGATAAATAATGTTTATGGAATCATTTGAATAATATCCTCGATCAAGAATAATATATATCACCAGAGAATAATGTAGATGATAAACTATTTTATAGAGTTTTATAAAAATAAAATTTTGAAAAATATACATGCATAATTTTTTGAAATCATTTCAAAATAATTATTATATAATTTTTATTAAAAATTAATATATTTTATAAACCATTAAAAATATATATAAATCATAATATAAAATAAAAATGTGGTGAAACATTGTGTTTTTCTAAATGTCATTAAAAACTGATGATTTACATATTTTGATGGAAACCAAAATAATAGAAAAAATTAATAATTTTATTATAATTTTTAAATAAGGTATTATAGTATAAAATGAATTTAATAAATTATTTATATACATATATATGTAAATTATCATGACTATATAATTAATATGGACACAAAAAAGGGATGTTCTTATACCTAAGAAGTGATGGGTCAGTTATAAGTATACTGAAGATATCATGTAAATTAAGATTCATGGGGAAATTAAAATTTTATGGGATATGTAAATACCCATTAAAAAGAAAATAAAAGGATCATGGGGTTTATAATGATAAAAAATTCACCATATTTATTATCTTTCATATATAACATTATTTTTAAAATATGACTACTAATGAAAAAAGTATATTTTGAGTGGAATATTTTTAAAAACATGATTAAATAGAGGGATTTTAAATTATAATAAAATAATATTAGTGAAATATAAATCATGATATAACATCTTATATTGTCAATTTATACTCCATAATAAAAAATATGGTTTTCAATAATAAACATGTTTCATAAACATGAAAACTATACAAAGAAACGTGTACCACAATTCCTGACTTCTAGAATAGTGGATGACTCTCCTGTATAAAAAAATAACTTTTATAATCACTTATTTATTTACAATAGTTATACCTGTAACATTTTATAAAAATAATTTGTAATTCTTATCTTCATTTATTTTTGGTTTTTACTATCTATTTTCAAAATCGTGTTTGATTAATCTGGATCATTTAGAACAAGTTCTGTAATTTAAGTGGCATTATTAATTATTAAAAAATAATCATTATATAATAATAAAAAATACTAGAATTTAATTTTTATATTTATTTTTAATCTCATAATATCATTCTATTGGAGTTTTGGTTATAGTATATAATGATACAATCAGTGATGATCATGTTTCAATGATTTTTATGGAACGAATGTTGGTATCCTAATTAATAAGTTCAATATTAGTATTACAATTAAAAAAGAAAACAAGTAATCATGTACTTATTTATAAAATATATTATCAACAATTAATATAACTTTTTCTTTCATGATAATTTTTTTACCCCTATTCAGGTTTCTTATTAGACAGATCCCAACAGGAGCATAACATAATTAATAGGCAATTGTGTTTAAGAAAGTGGTTTCTTTGAGTATTATATAATTATTAAATAATATTAATTATATTATTTAGATATTTTTAAGTGGTTGACTCTTATTTTATTTGTTTTAAATAAATAATGAAGAAACTAGTTGAATGATGATATGCATTACTTTGTTGAGGCTGTAGTCCACACAATACAAGGTTATCATTTTCATTTGTCAACTAATTTAAGGGAAAGAAGATGGATAATATTTTTCACTTTAATAACATAATTATTTTATATATGTCACATGTATTATTTAATTTATCCCTTATAATTCGTTATGTTTGCCGGTTGTGAAAAATAGAAGTCATCACTTTGTGGAGGTGGTAGTCTATACAACACATGAATAGTACTGTAATTTTCATTCCATTATATTAGAACCAAGGATTTTTATCGCTGGTAATGGAGTATGGTTTGTGATTTTTTTCATTACCTATAAATAATATCAGTGAGTTTTCATGTAAAGGGATCTTATAGTTCAAGAAGACAAAAATATTGATGGCGATGTCTTTTCCCAGTGTCTGCCAAATTTTGGGGTCCTAAAATTAGAGAATAAAGAAAAGTTTTTTTGGAAACGGAATTATCCTGAATGTTTGGAGCTTGATTGTAAAGATGTCAACAAGGCATGTTTTTTGAACATCGCATCCAAAAATTGAAATGGAAAATTTGTGTGAAGTATTTAAATGTGTGTGAAAGAAGAGGTTGTGTAGAAGAGACTTACATGCCCAATGCGATGTCAAAAGTAGTTTTCTGCACTCAGGGAAATGTTTCACACATGGAGGTCAGATAGATTGGAACATACATATATTGACGTTGGGGCCTAAAAATAGGAGGCTACCCATTTAATAACGTAAAACATTTTCCTATAAAGATATGGTTTCTCTCCCATGTGAAGGAGTTGCAGGAAGAAGACCTACGCACAATAAATCTTATGCGTAGAATATTCATTGAGTCTATAAATACCAAGTGAATTAGGTCATGTAGTTGTGTAAATGATAATGGTTGAGTCAAAGGAATATTGTGATACAATCTTAGAAACATGCATTCATGAAGTGTTGTTCGGCACAACTAATGTGTAGAGCTTCTATGAGGTTTTAAATATCTAGTTTTTCTGTTCAGTGCTTTTAGGGGAATAAATTTAGGAATTCATTGAATAAAAATTCTAATTATTAATTGGGATAAAGACTTAAAATTCAAATCCATTCATATGACCATCACTATGATAAAATTATTTAGACTTCTCTAAATGTAGTGATATTGGGGGATTCATCAGAAGTATTCTGAGGGATGCAGTGTGTTATCCCAAAAATATTGTAAAGGAACTATTCCTAGAATAGAGTGACGATTTATGAACTCTAGTATTCCATAACTAGTGAATAGTAGTGGATTTAGGTATGACTAGAACATTTTTGGCATATTCATCTTGAACTATCACTTAGTGGGGAACCATGTAAAATTGTTATGTGATCTCTATTCATGTGGTAATTTATATTATGCACATTCTCCTTAGACAGGTTTAGATGGTTCCTACCAACATGGTAAAAGGATCTATCACTTTTAAAGAATATGTTGGCACCCTGATTCACCCCTCCCCTCTCAGGGTGTTCCAGGGTCATTTAAGTGGTTTCAGAGTGAGGTTATTAGTGTTTAATATGGGTTTCATTGCTACCATGGAATATGTTGTACGTGTAAGGGGAGTACCCCTCCTTGATGGGATTAACCTATAAATTTGGAATAATATAATGAGACGTCATCTAAGATCCCTTATAATGGAATTACTCTATAATACTGCACATGGGATTCAGGTAACCTACGCAACAAGATTGTCTATGACTGAAAGAGAAAGGAAAATACACGAAGTAGATTCCAAAGCAAAAAATGACCTTATTATATAATTATTTTATCAAATATATCCAAAGGTAATGAGTTTAACCTCATCCAAATCACAGTTGGAAAATATTTAAAATATATATGAAGGCGATAAATATTGAATGAGGAAAAACATCAAGTTTTTTTCAACATGTTTCTTGATATGAAGATGTATCATGATAAAAATGTAGATAACTTTTTCAATCAAATTACTAAAGTCATGGGAGTAATTTGAGGACTTAGTGAAGAGATTAAAGACATTGAATTTATATTGATAATATTGTGAAGACGTACACATATTCACAATCCAAAAGATTCACCCCTTGAGGAAAGTTGTCTTTCAAAACATATCGTGGATGTCACGCTAATAAGTCTAGTTGCATATGAATTGAGAATCAAACCAGAGCGTGAAAAAAGTTATGTTAGCATGTAGATATAATTAAAAGTAATAGAAAACATGATATTCTATTAGATAGTGTAAATTAATTCAATGAGTAAGAAAAAAATCCTTTCTCGATTTCCAATGAAATTCAAGAGAGGAAAAAAAGAGACTTGATGGAATGCTCCCCTGGGGATTTTTTTGTTCTGATAGATCTAGGCACATTGCCTCTTGATTCCCAAGGATGTTAAATGCTAAAGAAAGTGACACAGGAAACTCCTAGAATTCTCATAAAATTATTTCTCAAAAGGGAGACTTCAAATATAAAAAGAAACTACTCACAAAGTGTTTTTTCTATAAATAAGAAGATAATGACCATAAATTTTTTGTGTAAGAACTAGATTCTAATTATGTAACCCAAGAATATATTATGGATACAGTTGAAAATTTACCTCCATAAAAAGAAAAATCTTGAAAAAATCTATTGATTTATGATGATGATATATATATGAATCATTAGGATTCTCACTGAGAGATTGATAATCATTGAAAAAGAAGAAAAAAGGGAAGATTAGTTGTGAAGAGTCATCAGAATATGTTGATCGAATGGAGGATGAAATAAACTGATTAGAAGAAGTCGAAAAATAACATTCAAAGTCTTTTTGAATGATCATAATATATAGTGGAACATAATAAAATAATTTAGTAATAGGAACTGTTCATCAAATAACTTACTTCCAATCTAGAGAATTATTTTAGGACTATGGAGAGACTTTAATAAGGTGTTACTATTATGAGTAAAGTTGGACATATAACAAATCCAGCTGTTATCCTACCAAAGGAGGAATCAAATATAATTAAAAGGAGAAATTAAAACAATTCTTAGGTGTCCAAAAATTATTGGCAGTCAAACAGTTTTCCTATGGAAGGGGACTTGGGGAGGAATAGAAGTGAGAATTAATTTCCTATTATGAAATGTCAAATTTGTGGCCATCTAGGCCACACTATGTCATACTATGAAGAGGAAAGAATCTATTTGAATGGGGAATATCTTGGAAGTCAACAAAGGAGAAAAGATTCATGTCTTAAATCTTATAGAAGAAATAGATTTTATGGATATTGTTTTCACTACTCAAAATTTGTCGATAAAAATATTCATTAAATGTAGTGGAAATGTGGAAATGATACCTACAGAACATAAAGATAAGTCAACACACACCAACTAGAAGACATTCATCTTATAAAAATGTTTTGTCCTCTAAACAATAATTATGAGTATGGTGAAACAATACACGTGGAAAATAGATTGAAAATACTATCTTTATCATCCACTCTATAAAATATTTTCTGGATGGAAAAGAAGAAAGGTAAGAAATACAATCATCTCGAGTTCACTCTCAAATATACAATGAATAATAGCACCTAGATTCTTGATAGTGGTTGATCATCCCATATAATGGGAAATGCATTTTTATAATTGATTATAAAGGAAAGGGTTAAAAGAACAATCATTTTTGGAAATAATGGTGCTTTGAATAAAAAAGGTAGTGGGAGCACAGAACATGAAATTGAAGAGTTTAATAAAACAATAGTTCACTATGGGAAAAGTTTTTATCAAAATATCCTGAGTGTGACTCAACTTTGTGACTCAAGAATTATAGTGAAATTAAATAAAAAAGATTTCACTATAAATGAAAATACATGGAATTAACACATGAAGGATTTTAAAATAGACCAGAACTTATTTTAGGTTGAAAGGAAAGAGAACATTTTCCATCAGATAGTTGGAGATGAAAAAAATATGTGGCGTCGATGTTTGGGTCCTAATAATAAACAATACCTGGAAAAGATACCTAAGATTATTATTGTCATGGATCTCCCAAATATAAAAATAGAATGGGAAATGACTTGAGATTATTTTATATAGTGGAAGTTAGACTGTCATTCAAATCATCCAATGAAGAAAATAGAATAAAATCTTCTTGATCTCATCTATATAGATGTATGTGTTCTGATGAATGTTACTGAAACTTATAGAGAAAATAATTTTTTTTCCTTGATGATTATAATAGGATGGCATGTGTGATGGTTATACATAAGAAATGGTGATTTCTAGATTGCATGAAAACTTATCACTGAATAGTAAAGAATGATACTATTCAAACGATCAATGTTATACAGTCTGAAAATGGATGGGAATACAAATCCATTGAATATGGAAATTACTTATAAAACCAGGAATAAAAAATGTGGTGGTTTTTGTGAGAACCCCACACCAAAATTGTGTTTTTGAGTGTATGAATTGATAGGTAAACAGTATGTCCAGAACTATGCAGATTGAGAGTGGTATCTTTCACAGTTATTGCAAAGAGTTCATTAAAGCTTGATTGTATACTAAAAATAGAAGATGGATTTATATGATAGAAACCAAGACTATATATGAGTTTTGTCATAGAATGAATACCTCTTTGATGTATTTTCATGTTTTTGGATGAAAATTATTTATCATAAATAATGATGGAAATAAAAGAAAGTATGGTGATGCAGCAGATGAGGGAATATACCTCAGTTATTCAATGTAGAGAAAATATTTCAAATGTCTGAACAATCAAATTAAGATTATTATTAAATGGAGTGATGTTAGTATCCTTGAATATAAGACCCAAAATACCTCAAGAATCAATTATGCTGATATGATGGAAGTTGAAAAAGATAGTGTAAGTAGAATGGATTACAATATTGAAGTGGATGAAGGTGTGAAGAATGTTCATAGGGAACAAAATGATGATGAATAAGATTAAGATTCGTAAGAAGAAAACTTTACTAAAAAATCATCTGAACCTCATAGAATAACTACAAGAGATGAAATTGGTAAATCTAAAATCATTTGGGATTGGACCACACAAACATAGAAAAGGATAATGAGGAATAATTCCCATTATTACTTACTATAAATTGTTGAACCGACCTAATTTGAATAAGCATTAAATGATTAATCATGTGTTAAGGCCGTGAATGAAGAATTGGATTAGATTGACAAGAAACAAACATGGGATCTTGTTGAGAGACCTAAAGATCCCAATGCGATCAGAATGAAGTTGATTTTTAAAAATAATTTTTTTGAGAATGGATATGTGATACAAAATAAAAAATGCTTAGTGTGTAGGGAATATTCATAGAATAAAGCTGTTGATGTTGAAGAGACATTTTCTCCAGTAGTGAGACTTTAGTCAATTTGGATTTTCCTTGTAATGGAAATTCCAAAAAGATACAAATTCTATCAGATGTATGTCAAAATAGTAATCATGAATATAGTTCTTGAAGAATAAGTCTAAATTGAAAAACTCATGGGATATCTGATTGGAAATGATGATGTAAAGGGTTTTATATTAATTAATGCTATTTATGGTCTAAAACAGGAACAATATGCTTATTATTCTTGATTTGAATTGTATCTAAAGAATAATTAATTCAAAATAGGTGGTGTTGATCATAATATTTATCTGAAAATTCATATAAAGATCAATGTATGTTGATGGTATATGTCGATGATATCATTTTTGGTGGAAGTAGGCAAGGATCGGTAGAAGAATTTCCTAATCACCTGAACTTAGAATTTGAAATGACTATTAATGGTGAAATCATATATTTCTATGGGTTTTAGGTTATTCATAAGAAGGATTATAATTTCATTTATAATTAATAATAATCAATAGAATTTTTGGTGAAATTAAATATTTTTAACTCCAAACAAATGTAAACTCTTATTTTAGTAGGAGAAATACAAGGAAATCCGGATGATGGGACATTTGTGGATCCCACCATGTATAAGATAATCATTGGAAGCACGTTATACATTACTGTAACATGTCCAGACAACATCTTTGAAACATTATTATCATTCTGATTTCAATGTAATCCAAAGGAAAAAAGTATAGAAGAAGTTAAATGAATCATGGGTTATATACAAGGGAAGCTGCATTTTGGATTATACATTACTGTATGAGGAGACATCAAATTGTCAGCTTTTTCCTAATGCTGAATAGGCTAGATATGTGGTATATATAAATTCCACAAGTGGAGGAGCATTTTTATTGTTAATAAATTCTTCGTCTGATTTATTATGAAGTAGGACAATACTTATTTTAGTACGGTGGAAGCAGAGTATATCTCTTCTACAAAGGCTTGTACTCAACTATTGTGGATTCAAAAACAACTGACTGATAATGGTGATGTGGTTAAACAATCAATGGTTATTCACTGTGATAAAAAGTGCCTCATTTATCTTATAAGGAATCATGTTTATCATTCTCGTACAAAAAATATTGAAATCAGATATGACATCATCCTAGAGAATTTTGAACAAGGCATGATTAAAATGGATCATGTTGGAACTGCTGATCAAGTGGAAGATATACTTACCAATCCATTGTCAGCACATGTGTTCTAGAAACATCATCTGAACCTTAGTGTTCAACCACCTAACAATGCATGAGGAGGGCATATATGTTCCCCTACCCCCAAAAGTATTAAATTTTTAAATTCTATTTATACATGGGATGAAGATTTATGGGCTCTATATAATCCACAAAGAGTATTTTTTTGTTATTAATTTTCAATAAAATTTTCATTATATTTATTTCCAATAGGTGAGAATAGATAAAATCAATGAATGATTTAATGGTAAAAAGGAGGGATAATGAAAATTTTACTGTTTTCTAGTTACAGGAGAATGAATAATGGGGAAAAGTAGTTGTGGGTTTTTGACAAACCATTCAATGCTTCTATAACATGATGAGAATCATGTGTTATGAAGAAATAATTTAGGGCATACAGTTCATAGAGTGTGATGCTTTTAAGATAAGATCAGATATTAGCAAGGACATATTTAAGAATTTTAAAACATGAGAACCCAATTTATGTTTTCCCTCAAGATTTATACAATAATATTTGAACATGTAGACATATATTGTTTGATGATTGGATTCTCTAAAATCATTTCTTGATAGTGATTTTTTATTTAATAAATTTATCTATTGATTACCAAGAAACCCAAAGGGGGAGCTTGTTTGAACAAAGACTTTTTTTTCTAGAAATGGTGTTTTATTTGTGTTTGTTACCAATACTCATGTGGAAGATCGAGTATTTTTCAAGGAAATTTATCTTACAGTTCATGTTTTCAATAGTATTGATAGTTGCATTATTTCAATTGTTTCCTATTTTATGGGTCCAAAATTGTAAAATGAATAATTTTTTTGGGAAGAGGAAGGTGCACGCATGATTTAAGGTGGATTTGTATGTTTTTTCAAGTCATGTTTCATGATCATCGTATCAATAAATTGCAAATAAAAAAAACTTTCAGAATATTTAGATGTTCTTGAAAGACAAGGTTTCATGAAAGAGAATTACTAATCCAATATGATGTCGAATGTGGTTTTCCACACGTCGGGAAATGTTGCGTGAAAAGAGGTCAACGAGAGAGGGACATACACGTAGGGTCATAGAGGACTATAAATTTGATACTACACCCTTTTATAACTCATAATTTTTTTCCAATGATGATCTAGTGTCTCTTTCAAATGAATGCGTTTCACGCGTAAGACTTACATGTAGTAAATGTTACGTAGAGAATTTTCCATGAGTCTATCAAGACATAGTAAATCTCATGGTGTAGTTTTGATAAAGAAAATGGTTGAACGAATGGAATATGGCGATAAAAAACCTATAAGAACTTTTATAAGAAGAGGTGTTCTGTTGAAGTGTCGTGTTGAGAATATATCAGGTTTTGAATATCCATTTTGTTGGTTCAGTGTTTCAATAGAATCAATTAAATACATCAATGTAAGTATAGTCTCGTGCTAGATAGGGAAAAAGACATAAAATTAAAATCTGTTTAAGATACCATCTTGTTGATAAATTGAGTAAGAATTATCTCAAAGTAGTGAGCTAGGGGGTGTCATCTGATGTGTTTCGAGGGATTTTGTGTGTTATCACTAAAATATTGTAAAGGTGGTGTTCCAAAAATATAGTGACTATGTTCTAACCCTTTTATTCCACAACTAGTGAAGAGTATTGATTTAGGTAAGACGGATACACTGTCGGCATATGATCCTTGGAGTATCCCTTAATGGTGAACCATGTAAAATTGTTGTGTGATCAATTTGTTGTGGCTTGTTTATTTTCATCACATTCCCAATAAACAAGTTTAATTGGTTCCTACCAATGTGGTAACAAGATACGTCACTTTTGATGGATAAGTTGACACCCTAATTCACCCCTCCTCTCTCGTGGTGTTCCGTGGTATTTCATATATCATGTGAATAGTTGATAAAGAAAAAGGAATATGGTTTTTTGTGATTTTATAAGGGTATATTTTCATGATATAACCACATTTTGGGTGTTTTCTTGAAAGGGTGGTTATAGAAGCATTTTATATGCTGTGATAATTACATTTGGGTAGTTATTTTAACATAATATAAAGAGTGAACATGTTTCAAATGTCAAGAAGACTCTAAAATATAAAATAATATAGTGGTTAATGATTTAAGGTTGAAAATCTATCAAAATTTAATTCTCATAAATGTTTAATGCATGTTTTTAACTCTTTTAGTCTTAGAATTTCACTTTTACCATATTTTGTTTTTTATTTATAATTATTTTTTAAAAATTAAATTATTTTTTCTGAATAAAAATACGGTGAAAATAAAAATATAATTTGGACCTGAGGATTCCAAATATGAAATAAATTTTATCATATAAAATTTATATGTGTCATAAAACTAAATTTTAACATTATTCCATGTAATGTGTAAAAACACGTTTTTAGAATAAGAATATTCATTTGAATAAACCATATGTGTCAGATAAAATTACCAATATGTTTGATTTTAATGATATAATTTTTTATTATAAAACCATTAAATATAATGTTGATTTAGAGAATTCAAAATTTGAATTTAATTAAAATATTATTTAATTAAATAATGATCAATTTTTTTATTGGATGATATTATAAATGTTCATAAAATAATAAACATAGGTTTTATAAATCAATATTAGTAATTTGGAATTTTTATTTTACACCTAAAATATATATTTTATCATTCAATATGTTTTACAATCTTCTTGGTATTTCTTATATAATGAAATAGTCATGAAATTTACAATTTTGGTAAAAATAATATTTTTCTCCATTCACCTATAAATAAATATTTTAGAAAAATTAAAAAAATCATAGTAATAAATTTTTTATTTTTTAAATAACATAATGAGTTCATTTTTTTCAAATTGAAATTCTGAAATGTTCGAATTTAATTTTTAAATAAAAATATAAATATATAGTTAAAATTGTTTTCAAAGGAAATTAACACTTTAAAATTATTATGTATTCTTATTCTAATTTCCCCTCAATTACTAATAATTTTGGTTTAAATATATTATAAATATCAAAAATATATTATATCCATCACATATATTTTTTTTAGAATAAAGAATATGAAAAGATATTTTAGAAGGGTTATATTTTAAAAAATAAATCCTTCGTTTTAGTTATTTATTTACCCTATTTTATTTTTTATAAATTCCTTAGTACTAATAATGAAATTTTTTTTATTTATGAACATATTTAATAATTCATTCATCGTTTCTTTTCTAATAAAATTCTATGGGTTCATCTTAAAGGTTATATAACATTCGTCATTTTGTTCTGGTTTTGTGTTGCATATAAAACTAGGTAAGGAACACATTAGATTTTAAATGAAAATATATAATACAAATACTGATAAATTTACATGGATTGAGATATAAATTCATTAAAATTAATTTATATTTGAGTGTATTTCACACTTTATCAACATGAAAAAGTATAAATTATGGAAATGGTTAGGGATTATGGATTACCACGATCATTTTAATCTGATCAAAATCTGAGGATCTCATCAAAATTTATTAGGATTATTCAACAACAAATGGAAACATAACAGATATTTTGTATCACCTATCATCCTTAGATGACTAGAAAATATAAATTGACCATTCAAACTTTTTAATATATATTTAGATCTTCAAAAATATAGTTATAATGATTTTTGGATCAATATCTTCCTCTAGAGGTGCATGTTCAACTCAATCTCTGTGAATATAAACATAAAGATTTTTTGATTGAAATATATAACACACATTTAACCATAATGAAAATCCATCCATGTCATTTAAAAAATTATTTCTATTTATAGCTAAAAGTCATGTGTTGGGTATTTTTAATCATGGGACATTAGTTGTCCTGATGCATAAATTATTATGTTGTCTTTTTTCATAACAACACATCCAAATAATGTCCACAAAATGATATTTATAAATTATAAACAATTCTTTTTAGAATATTAATTTGAGTATAGGTTTAGTGACAAAAGTATTTTTTATTCCCTTAAATAATTATTAATATTAATCTATCCAAAGTAACATCCATCCCTTCCACATTTACCTAGTTAGTGGATTTCAAAATCACTATAAATTTCTAAAAAAATCATCCATAGTATTTAAGTATAATATGATAACCATAGTTCTTCGTCACAATGATTATTTAGGGACACCTATTAATTACCTCTATCATTCAAGGGTCAGAAAATATATAGTATCTTGTGATTACATTTCGTATGAATGATTCTTTTTAAACAAAGAATCACATTTTTTGAACCAAGCATACAATTTCCCCTTCTGTAAGTTCATTTGTACAATTGTAAAATTCACATCAGGTTCTTAATTTTAATTTAAATATATGAGATTATAATCAATAAAAAATACCCTATATTTTTTTCGGTAATCGATAAATAACATTCATCATATTCATAAATATTAAATGGTAATTTTTAGTTCTGAAATGAATTCTTATGGATATATTGTGTTTATATCTTATTTAGGAAGATGTGTTTTGTATATCATAATTTTTTACATGTAGTTGATTATATCTATATTGAATTTTCCCCTTACATATGTATTTAGAACCTATATGTTGGTCAAAAATATCATCAATATGTGGTGAAAGATGTATTAACATAATTATGATGTTCTTAATAACTTGATAATCAATATAATTGTGAATTTATCCATCCTACTACATGAAAAAGTGGATTGGTGTGCCCCATGGGGAATAAATTTTCCATTTGAAACCAATTTATTTAGGGGGAGACCTAATAGATCTTCAGTAAACATGTCAATATAGAATCATATGGTCGGAATGTATCCAATGTTGAGTTCGTCTCCCACAACTGGAGGCATGTATGCTTCATTATTCTGTATCACGACCTATATAAATGAAGTTGTTTCTAAAGTATGTTTTCATTCATTCTTGTATTGATATTTTATAATGAGATGATTTTCTATATGAAATGAGATTTACTTTTCCTCTCAAATAATATGATATCTATCAAGGAATATCCAATCCAAGACTAGTATCACATGAAATTATACCAGGATATGAGTTGAAATATAATCTCTTGATTTATAAGTCCTTTTGATATTCTTGATCAAGAAGGGATTGTATCTTATCACATAATACATTCACCAAACTCATATCATGTGAATGATGTGTTCCCAGATTCTTTTTTTAGGATGTATGTACAAGATACCTCATCTATACAGAACTCATAAGGCATGAAATTGGAACATGGTATATATTATGATGAGAAACCAATAGAGATCATGGATTAAAGTGATAAACTACAATTGAAGAATGCAACCAAGTTTTTCAATGTTCTTTATAGAAATATTTTTTTTGTGGAATCTACATGGGATCCTGAATATATAATGAGATGAAAGAATCCTCATTTATTTTTATGATTGTAATGTAATATTGAAGGTGGAATTATATTTATGGGTATATAATATAACAACCCAAAATTTTTGTATATAATTATTCTATGCAAATACTGTCTATTCTATAGCATGTTTCACACCAAAAAAATAGACTACAAGGAATCATGAATTATTAATGACATATAATTATTACATGTGAGAAAATTCCTAGTCTGATTACTATTTATACTAATAATTAGCCTCACTTGCCTCATCTGGAACCATTTTCTTGAATAGGACATTTAAATTTTCAAATAATTAATGTATTTTTGGAAATAACCCTCTTCCTTTGGTTGTGGTGGAACCCTAAAAGTTTACAAATGACCCCCCCCACACATTAAGATTTAGGGGTCCCCTATTTATTATTTGTTCAAAACACCACTAGGTATTTGAGTTAATGTACTATTCCTTCTCCCACTATTTTTACCCCCATATTGTATCATACTCTCCCCCATTCATTAATAGAGACATTCTTCACCAAATAACCTCTAGATACTTATTTAACCATGTCTATGATTCCTCTACTATTTTTATATTCCTACAACATGATGTAATATGACAATATTCTATTTGTATACCTTTGAGAGTAAGTCTTCAATTCAATGTTTGATTACTATAGATGGATGCAAGTTTCATTATTGGAGAAAATTTTCCTCCATTAGTAATTTTCAACTAGATCGTAGTGTCTTATATTTTAGTATATTTTGTGGTTTTTTTGATTTTAAACTAAGATTTGTTACATATCCTATGGTTCTCCAAGTATTGTTTTATCTATTCTTAGACAATATAGTATTTTATGTGTGGTGGGTGGTGGTTTCAATTGTGTTGGTGGTATATGGATACTAATATAGGGAGAGACTCTATTTTTATCTCTCTAGATCCATCTTCGGGGGTTTCTATTGATTCTATACATCCTAAAGATCCTTAAAAGTTTTAGTGAATTAATTGGTTACTTTCATTATGTTGATGCATTGATATGAAGGATAAAAACACTATATTTAAACATATTTACATAGAAATTTATTTTTTCATTTCCTTTTCCAAATCAATTTTTTTGGCTATTGGTTCTTCGATTTCACATTAAAAATAATTTACAGGTAATTTTTTTGGGGTTTTGAAGGATTTTTATGAGTAGGTTTATTCATCATCCTCTTATAATAGATGTGTTTAAATAAAATGTATTTACATGGTATTGAGGATCCTTTTCATGGTCAAGAATGCTATAGATGTTATTATATCCATTTTACTCATGAGGATATAGTCATGGATTCTTTTTTCCACCTTTGAACAACTAGAGGGCATCCCTCCTCCCCCTACCAATAAAATTTAGATTACTATGACCCTCCTATGGTATTACTTCTCTATACTGAAGAGGGTGTTGTAATATTTTAATGTCAGGATAATTGGATGCCCAATGTTGTCATTTTTTTAATGTAAGGAGGTTGTGGTCACTCAAAATAATATTATCTCAGAATTCAATGTGGAAGGTGTATATAAGCTTAACCCCACCCCCAATTCCAAATATTCAAACATAAATTATGCATATATAGAAAAAAATTAAAATTAGTCCCTATTATAACCATTATTCTTATAATGAAATAATTTCCTCACCCACTACTCTAAGTTTTAATCCCTTGGGACTGTAAGACAAAGATTTATTCCACACTCTGAGTAGGTTCAAAATGGTGGATTAATAGTTTGATGAAAATTTGAATCCCTGTCCCCAAAGGAATCTTAAGATTTTATTAATAGTACTCGAAAGATTTACTATCTAGGACCATATGAACATCATCATAATCTTAAGTAAGATCTCAAAAGGATCACACATAGGAAATGTTTGAAATTTTATAGGGGGATTATTCCAACATCTCCAAATTAATTTATCTATTTTCTAGAATCCTAAATGATTGGGATCCTTAGCTAAAAACCAATTTATAGATAAACAATAAATGTTGAATAATGTTTCTACCATTGATATAATTTATCCCAAAAATGTAAACAATATTAAATGGTATGAAAATAAAAACAGATTGGTCAACTACATGCATGGATACCCAACTAATTCCAATTTATGGATTTTCTATAACTATCAAATTAATTTGAGAAATATAAATTCATCACTATAACAAATAACAATTGAGGTTTACCAGTCCTCTACACCTTATAATCTTTATTTTATCTATGTAATGAGTGATATCAAGGAAAATGGAGATGATTTAGAGAGATATTTCAACCATTTACCGAGGAAACCAATGTTGGTTCTTAAGTGGTTCTTTAATTTATAATTATGATAAATTATTAAAAATTATGGAACATATAAATCAAGAATAAGATTATATATTTTATATAATTCATTGCTATGAATTAAAACCATGACATAATCCTCTTGGGTAACTAGTTTACTAGGTGTTATAATTAATTTGTTTTACAAAGTACATGGTGTATTTTGGATAGTTTTCTAGAATAATTTCATTGAATTTATGCTTTTCATTGTGCTTTAGTACCTCACCACTCTCAATAATTGATTTCATTAATTTACATCATTTATTTATGTTGGATAGTTACTTGAGAACCTTAAATCACTTATCATTTTACAAATAGTGCTTCCATGACAGTGACTTAACTCACCATGTTCAAGAATCAAGGTAATGTCATGTCCAAGGGTGGTCCAGGGATTCTCTTCATTTTATCTGAACAATGTTATCAATTAATATTGAGTAATTGAGTGAAATAAAAAATAAAACCTCTAAAAATATGGATAATTTTCAAAAGGATGTCAACAACATTTAGAGAAAAATTAAGGATCAATGGTATGATGATTTTTTTTGTCCTTGGTTATTAATAAATTTTAAGAGGGATTGGTGTTGGTGGAACATAAAAATATATAAGAATCTATATCAATATTTTTAAGAAGAGGAGACATGAATATCGGGTATATTCATGCAATCATTAAATATTATAAATTTATGTGTAAACTTATCCTAAAAATTAAGGATGGATCTATAATTATCTAGTTATAGGATATTGTACCATGTGATAAGTCTAACCTCTCCGACATTCTTTTAAAAACATGGTCAAAAATTGGAATTAATTCTCTTTTATTGGACCTGCATTGTTTCCTTTCTTGAAAATATTGCATCCATTATTGATAATTATAAGATCCAAAACATTGAGTCAATTTCATTAGAGGAATAGATTTTTGGTGTAACACCCCAATCTTCCATGGTACGTTTCCCTTAAAATAACGGAACAGCTTGCATTGTACGCATCTTTGAGATTCTAACACACCGCAACAAATCAAACTATCCGTTTTGAATATAAATACCCACATTTTCAAATTTTATAAATATTATCTTTCAAAATGGACTTCATTTTTGTATTGGGAATATCGAAATTATCTTAGGGTGAATTTTCGGTATTTTTCTAAAAACTTTCAAATTTTGATGAATAGTGAAAATATGAAATTTTAATTTAAAAAAACTTTTATAATTGAAATAATTTATAGTGTTCAATTATATATTTTATTGGGTTTTAAGTAGAATTAGATTTTATTTCAATAATTAAATATAATATAAGTTATTTTATGTAATCTAATGATTAAACTGGACAAAAACAAGTGTCAATCTTGTGATAGTTATTATTTCATAAAAACACACTTTTTGTTTTGACAATAAGAATTAATTTTAAATTATTTTCTTCCAATTTTGTGTTTTAAATTTGAAAAAATGGATTCCATATTTTGAATCAGGATCTCCCAATTGTGTTAATAGGTAACATTTATTTGTTGACATTCGGAATATTTACTTCAGTAAATTTTTTATTTACCGTGGTTAAAGGGGTAAATCCACTATATAAGGTTAAAAAATAATATTATAATAATATTAAATTACCTTAACACGTGTCCTACAAATATTTTTTGATACATTTCTGATGATTGGAATCCTTGGGTCGATTTTGGGTCCCCATGGATCCACTTGGGAGTAAATCTAAGGTAATGACAAAAATAACAAAAGAAAATTTCTTTTAATAAAACAATTATTATATGAGGTTATATAATTGATATATTAGACTATAAATATTAATTAAAGATAGGAAAATATTTCCAACCTCAGGATATTTTATCTATAATTTTTATACATAATATATATATATTTATATATGACACAATAATGATGCAGTATTTTCCTTATTAATGAAACAATCAAATAAATGATATTATAAATACTAAAATAAATATAATTTTAATGTTTTATTTCCATAAAAACCTATTATAGTTGACTATGACTTTTTAGAGTTGATTAAATGTATTTATTGTGAATTAATAATGTTGTTAGGGCTTTAACAAAAATCAATTATTAAATGATGTCAAAATTGACATAAATGAGTTTTTAAACAAAATACAATATTATAGGATGATATAATAATCCTAAAAATCTAAGGATGAGGCAAAAGGAATATATAATTATATTTTTATCATTAATGAAAAATTTTAGGATCTTTTGGACATTTATTGTAATTTTATTAACAATATAATATAAAAATACAAAGAGGCATGGTAAATGTCAAACTATTTAACTTAGAGTTAAATCTAAATGATAAGGTTAGTATAGTGACCCAAAACAATATAAAACATAATGTTTGAGTGTTTTTAGACCCATAACCACATTAGATTTTAGATAATTCATTCTTTATCCACTATAAAGCGAAAATTAGTTTATTATATAATAATATTTCAATATTTTCATAAGGTGCCTCTTACCGCTCTTATAAAAGGGCACATCCCCTTCAATCAAATTCACACCTTCAAAGCAATTTTGATTTTCCAACCCCCTCCAAAATATCCTCCAATGAATCCTCCATTCATCTTATAGGCCTTACATTTGTCTGAATTCCAACATAAGGGGCCCTTCTGATCAAATCAAAAGTAATAACCTGAAAAAGAGGAAAATATTTCATCGCCTATTTCATGTTCATTTCATCATCCACGTCCTATTTATTTATTATTTCAATTGTAAAATAATGAATACATTATCTTCTACATACATAGATGTTATTAAAAAAAGTTACAACCATATTCATTGTTATATCCATCCTATAAATGACAAACTCACCATACATGCGTACGTACGGATTATCATCTCCACGTCGTGGTGTGGTTTGTTATTCAAATACATCATCATTTGGATGGGTATAATAATGAGTATAAATGATTTAAATAATTAATATAACATGATACATATTCTTTTATATAATATACTATCCAATTATATATGATTTTAATATCAAAAGAATGATATTGTCGCTCGTGAGTACGTACGGATTACCGTCTCCATGAACGTGATGAGATTCATTCCCCATCATATCCATTAAAGACTAATTTTAATTTGAGTATTAAAAATAAGGTTTAAAGACTTAATATAATTCTGAATTTTAATAGGATACATCCAATCCATAACAAACAATACTTACATAAAAATAATATAAAGGAAAATGAATCAGTTAACACCTGAAACGATGATACTACTGAAATATCATAAACAAATCAATATTAGAATATTATATATGATATCATATTAATTTATACGGTTATTTTATAATTTAATAATAATTATTTCACCAGTATACATGAGGTTAACCTACCCTCAAAAAATTAATAGTAGAAGGTATGGGGTTTGTTATCTCACTTTTAATTTATGGGATTTCCATTATTCGCTTCTTATTTATTCAATGTGCAGTATTGTGTACTTCCATTTGATATATATTGTCATGATTCTCTTCTTATTAATTGTATTATCTGAATAATTTGGTGGTTTTTAATTTTTGGACATACGACTCGATTGATTACAACTTGGTAACGAGATTTCATTTCGCTTCTTATTCCCGTGAGATTCAAGATGTATTTCCACTATTTCCTTTTGTGTGGTGTATGTACTGGATGTGAGTGTATTCCATGCATAATATAATTTAATATATGGTTATTTACAACTTCATTTAATTTTCCTCTCTTTCATGGTGTATATGTTTCGTGAGTTACCAAATCGAAAAGGGAATTTGAAATTTAAATTTCTACTCCTTGTGCCTTACGCATACTTAATTGATTATTTTGCTCCAAGATTATGTGTGGAATAACTATTTATTGTTTATTTATTAATTTCAACTCCCATTAATGTAGATATAATTTTTATACACATAATATCTGCATTGATTATTTCTCATGTCATTGATATGAACTTCATAAGATTAATCTTAACTCAATTTCCATTCATCGAGTTAAACATCCAAGTCATTGGTGTTGTTTTTACAAGAATATGTGTGAATATACTCTAATTTATTTAAATTGAATATCCAACCATATTTAGTGTATTTATATTTTTCAAACATAAAAATTTCATTGATTTATCCTTAACCTAAGGTTATTTTCTTTATAAGTGATTTCATCTCAACTTACATTCCATTGAAACTTCTTTGTTGTTATGCACCAATTCACTTTTATTAGGTGTATATATTATACTTTGACATAATATAATATGAATCCATTTATTATCATGATATTAATATGTTTTTATTTCCTCAATTATGTGAATTCAAGCGTCTCCCATTTGGTTAGGAACTCTAACTAAAATATCATTTTAAATCATTAAAAAATTTATTCTTCTAAATATATTATTATTTATGTCCATGCTTTAAAAATGGATTGAAGGATTTATTTATTTGGAAATTAATGTTCTAAAATGCTAATTCCATTCAATTTTTTCAATGTGGTATGGGACATATTTATTCAAAAATCTATTTTAAATAGATTCTTGAGAAATAATATTACTTTTCAATGTTTTGAAGAAAAAGGGGGGTATTTCTGTCAAATAGCTTTGATGATTATTTTCAACTATTTAAATATCCTTCATTAATCTCTATTGAGGTAAATTTATTATAATAAAATCTTCTATATTGTATTGAATGAGTTAAGTTGGTCTGTGGATGTGCTTTTTATACCATTCATGTTTTATGGTTAAAGTATTTACATTTCTAATGCTAGTTTAATACAAATGTTTATGTTATGCTTCATAATTTTTATATGAAGAGTGAATTGGACATAGTAGGTGATGGGTGGAGCATGCTATAGCTTCTCGATGAATCAGTAGGTCTGATGAGACAAACTAGTTTCTTGGCACAAGGCCTTGACAAAATCTTATTTGTAGTCTTGGCATGAGGCCATGACTATGTGGTTATGATGTCCGACATTATGCATTCCATCATTATGAGATTAGCTATGGATATTTCATGTGGTTATTCGACTATTATAACACCAATGACTATGTTTTGTTATGGAATTATTTACCCAGATCATATTCCTACCATAAAGTGCTCATGTTTTTTATTCGTTAATGCATGTGTTTTTTAATTATTCACCATGCTTAATATTTATGTTATCTTCAGTTGTATTACTTACCCTTAATGATTGTTTGATCTCACCCCTTCCATATGTCTCATTTTCCTATGATATGAAGGAGTATGTTATGAGTGTCTTGTAGGCATAATCTAGGATTCTTGGATGTTTCTAATGGAATAAATTAGCGTTGTTTTTCATTTCATGTTTTAATGTTGAACTTATGTTTGTATCTTGTTTCCATGACTACTAAATTGATCGATCCTTCAAGACTTGATTCCTCGTAATCATGCCAATATATTAAAATAATACACCAGCCTCTGGGTAAATAGGGTCTGGGAATTATAGTTGGTATCATAGGATGTTTAGTATGAACCTTTGAAACTATATTTAGATAAACTCTAATTAGATCACATTACCCTAATATTGACTTTTGAGATTATTATAAAAGACCATCCTAGAAATTTGGTAACATAGATATTTTGGGTATTTTACAAAAAGTACATCCATGTATGGATATGAGCAGGTAGATGTGGCTCTGGAATAGATGTAACTAGGAGTGAAGACTCCGACATGGAGTTTCGGGCATGACCCGGGGTATCCTGGTGCCTAACAACGAGCCTTGCTGCACCCTTGGTTACGACACTCCCGGGGGATATGCATTGGATAATTTACATTTTCTTTAAAAACCGATTTGAATGATTTTAATTTAAGATGAGAATAAATGACCATGATTAATCGTATGGTGATTTAAATAGAAAATATGATGTCATGGTATTCTCTAAATGATTTAATCACTATTTTTACTCAAAAAATGCCTTCTGGTTTTAGTCAATGGCTGGATTCCAAGGAAGTCATAATAACATTGACCATTATGTACAAGGTGGGAATGGTGGTGGAAATGAGAAACAAAATAGAATTCTGATAATCATAAAATATATCATGTTCATGAGAAATTAGTTTTCCAAAAATATGATCAACAACATATATATTAACCAACTCCTGGACTCAACAAAGAAGAGATTGGTGATGAATGATAAGAGCTCCAACAGTGGAGCCATGGAGAAATGAATCATCAATTTCAATAATGATGGATATGTGGAAGGAGAACCCCATGAAAGTGTCTCAATGGAACAAATTAATGCTTTGCATGTGGGAAATAAGGACATAATGTGATGAATTTCCAAGTAAAAATGAATAGTACTATGGGTGAAAATAAAAATGGTCCCAATAATCAATTTGCAATCATTTATTGTAAATTAAGGGGACCTGTCCATTACCCGAGTGAATGCCCAATTCTATATGATATTTTCCTGGTCAAAAAAGAATCTTTGAGGAACTAAATGGTTGGATAAATGTTTATAAGTATTAGTGATATTTGTTGATGGGATTACTTTGAAATAATTTTCTCTTGTATTTGTAACCCTATAGTTTTTTATGTGAAGATTATATTTGAGGAATAATTATATTTTCACATTTGGAAATAGTTATAAAAAATAATTTGGTTTTATATGATCATTGAGTTCGAGAAAATTACCAGTTATTATATTTTGGGATGAAAATTCAAGGCATGATATAATATTTTTGGTTAAATTATGTTATGGTTATTTTGATAAATTTATCTCATTTTTGTAAATTAATAAAATATAGATCTTGAAAAAGGACAACACATAGAACGTGTGACAACCCATCGCATTGGAAAAAGCTGTGGGAATCAAACCCACTACCGTAGTGGGATTTTGATTTATCACCTACCACTAGACTACGTGAAGCCCCTAGTTAGTGTGACTAATTATTTTTTGTTAAATGATTTTATTGGTGAATAATTAGTTGATTTATGATCTTATGTATTATCAAATTAATACCCTTTGTATAAGAAAATGTTTTTGTGATTAAGTGATAAATGTTATTTTGGAAGACGTTCGCTTTGTTGGGAACAGTACGTGCCTAAGGAAAATAGAATAACATGGTTATTCATTTTAGGAGTAATGGTGGATTTTTATCTATGTTTTCTTGTGGATTTATTGTGACTTGGGTTATTTATCGAAATGATTATCCTATAATAGGAAATATGTGATTACCTTAATTACTTTTATGTATGTGACTTTAAGATTAGTCGATGTCATTCGGAGATAAAATTTAACGTGGAAGACTACATAACAAAATTATTCTATGTTTTGGGTTTCAATATTAGTTTGGATTATATCGAAGTATTTTAAGGACAATTTTTTATTGAATGGTATTTATTTATCTTCGGGGTTTTGTTGGTTTAATTTTAGAAATTAAGATTACTGTTTATTTTTATATAGGATTATACTTTTGGGGGATCATCTAATCTTTTACAAACCATTTTGGTTTTGATTAATCTCGAAAGACATTGTAATTTTGCACTTTATCCTTTTTGGATCATGTGATTCTCTTGATGTTGATTCTTTCTCTTCCGGTGTGACCAAGTCATCTTGAATACTCATTATTTGAAAAAATGAGTTAGTGGTAGAAATTTTTTATGAAATAAACTCTACATAAAAAGTATGTATATATATCTATGTTCTTATTCAATATAATAAATAAATTCATCATCTTTATGAAATGTAAAAAAAAACAAAAAAACATTGTCCATTTACTTTTCATTCTAGGAAACTAATGACCGTTTTTCCCATCACAAGTTTGTGATTTTCTTGTTGTTAACATTATACTGATCATGTTTTCTATCCCTCTCGATCAGAACATGATACGAAGTTTAACTTCCATATCCATGTTTTCCTACATAGGTTATCTCGGGTGACCTTTGTACTTCTCTTTATTTATTATAAAGTGATAGTTTTATAGACTCTTTTTCTGATGTGGGACATTCAATTATGTTCCCAAGCCCAATTTTAAAAATTCCGACGAAGAAATTTCTAAATGGTGGGAATAATGTGACACACCAAGCTTCCACGGTATGTTTCCTATTGAATAATGTAATAGCCTGCATTGTACGCAACTTCAAGATTCTAACACACCACGACCAATCAAAATAGTCATTATGAATAGTAATACCAAATTTTTGAAATTTTATAAATTCTATCATTCAAAATGGATATAGTTTTTGGATTCATAATATCAAAATTAGATTAGGGTGAATTTTTGGTATTTTTGTGAAAACATTTAATTTTTGAGGAATAGTGAAAATACTAAATTATAATTAAAAAAAACTTTTTTAATCGAAATAATTCATAGTGTTAAAATTTACATTTGAATGGTTTTTAACTATTATTTGATTATATTTTCATCATTTAACATAATTTAAGTCATTGTGTGTAATCTCATTATTAAACTGGACCTAAAAAAATGTCAATCTTTTGATAGTTATTATTTCTTACAAACACGCTTTTTGTTTTGACAATGGAATTAATATTAAATTAATTTTCGTCACTTCTGTATTTTGAATTTGAAAAAATAGTTTCCATATTTGGAATCAGGAGGTAAATTTTTTGTAAAAAGGTAACTTTTATTTTTATACATTAGGAATATTTTCTTCAGTAAATATTCTATTAACCATGGTAAAAGGGGTTAATATGGAAAATAAGATTAAAAAATAATATTATAATAATATTAAATTACAGTAACAGGTGTATTAAACCAATTGGATGAAACATGTTCGACTATGGGAATCCCTGGGTTGATTTTGGGACTCCTGGAGCCACATGGGAGTGATAATGACATTTTATATTAAATAATCTAAATTAAATACAAAAATAACAAAAGCAAATATCCTATAATAAAACAATTTTTATAAGATGTTATATAATTGATATATTCTACTATAAATAGTAATTATAATTCTAAAAATATTTCTTACCTTAAAATATTTTATTTATAATATTTAGACATAATATAAATATATTAATATATGACTCAATAATGATGCAATATTTTCCTTATTAATGAAGAAATCAAATAACTGATATTATAAATACTAAAATAAATCTAACATGATAGTTTTGATGCCATAAAAAATTTAATAGGTGACTATAACATGTTAGGGTTTATTAAATGAATTTATTTTGAAGTAATAAAGTTGTTAGGTATTTAACAGAAATCAATTATTAAATAATGTCCAAATTGACAAAAATGGGGTTTTAAAACAAATACAATATTATGTTTGATATAATAATCCTAAAAATATATGGTTCTTCCAAAATGATTATATAGTGATATTTGTATCATTAATTAATTACACGGGGGTATCTTGGATGTTTATAGTATGTTTATTAACCATATAATATAAAAATACAAAGAGGAATGGTATATGTCCAACTATTTAACTAAGAGTTAAATCTAAAAGATAAGGTTAATATAGTGACCCAACCCTGTCTAAAACCTATTGGATGAGTGGTTTTCGACCCATACCCACCTTATCCATGAAATAATTCATTTTTGAGCAATTAGAAACCGAAAATTATTTTATTATAAAATAATATTTCAATCGTTTCCTAAGGTTCCCTCACCCCTCTTATAAAAGAGAACTTCCCCATCTTTAAAATTCACACCTTCAATGAAATTTGGCTCCAACAACCCCTGCCCAAATATCCTAAAAACTATCCTCCCTTCATCATAATGGCCTTACATTAGTCACAAATCCTACATAAAGAGCCCTTTTGATAAAATCAAAAGGAAGAACCCAAAAATAGGTAAATATTTCCTCACCTCTTTCATGTTATTTTCTTCTTCCACTTCAACTCTATTTGTTGATTCCATTATAAAATTATAAATACAGTATCTTTTATATACTGAAATGTTATTATAATAATGGTACAACTATATTCATTATTCAACACATCATATAAATGATGAAGTCACCGTACGTGCGTACGTACGGATTACCATCTCCACATCATGGTGTGGTTTTTATTCAAATACTTCATCATTTGGATGGTTTAAATAATGAGTATAAATGATGTAAATAATAAATATAACTGTATAATTATTCGGTTTATATGATATACCATCCAATTATATATTATTTTAATATCAAAAGAATGATATTGTCTCTCTTGCATATGTACGGATTACCGTCTCCATGAACAAGATGAGATTCATTCCCCATCATATCCATTTAAGACTAATTTTCATTTGATGATTAAAAATAATGTTTAAAGACTTAAAATAATTTTGAATAGGAATAAGATACATAGTTTCCTTAATAAATAATACTTACGAAACAAATCATATGAAGGAAAACGAATTAGTTAACACCCGAAATGATGATACTACTAAAATATCATTAACATAGCAATATTAGAATATCATATATGATATCATAGTAATTTATATAGAAATTTGATAATTTAGTAAAAATTATTTCACCATTATACAAGAGGTTAACCTACCCTCGACCATGGAAATGTACAAGGTAAGCGGTATCTTATCTCACTCTTAATTTTGTGAGATTTCCATTGTTTGCTACTTATTTTTTTCATGTGGTGTACTGTGTACTTCCATTTGATATATATTGTAATTATTATCATTATATTAATGGAATTTTGTTAATAATTTGGTGGTTATTATCTTTTTTTCATACTACTTGATTGATTACAATGTGGTAAGGGGATTTCATCTCACTTCTTATTCCTGTGAGATTGATGATGTATTGCCACTATTTCAATTTGTTCGGTGTATGTAATGGACATGATTGTATTACATGCATAATATAATTTAATCTAGGGTTGTTTAAAACTTCATCAAATAATCTTTCTTTCATGGGGTCTATGTTTTGTGAGTTTACAAATTATAAAGGTAATTTCAAATTTCAAATTCCACTCATTGGGCATTGCACATACTTCATTGATGATTTTTCTCCAAGAATATCTGTGGAATGACTATTTATTATTTATGTAGTAATTTCTACTCCCCTTTGTGTGTATATAGTTTTTATACACATAATAACTCAATTTATTATTTCTCAAGTCATTGATATGAACTTGATAAGAGTAATCTTAACTCAACTTCAATTCATTGACTAAAACATCCTTGTCGTTGGTGTTGTTTTTACAAGAATATGTGTGAATGTCCAATGATTAATTTACATTGAATATCCAACCATATTTAGTGTATTTAAATTTCTCACACATAATTATTTCATTTATTTATCCTCAACATAAGGATATAGTATTTATAAGGGATTTCATCTCAACTTACATTCCATTGAGACATCTTTGTTGTCATGAACCAATTCACTTTTATCTGGTGTATATATTATACTTTGACATAATATATCATGAATCCCTTTATTCTCATGATATTATTACGTTTTTATTACCTCGATTATTTTTATTCAGGCATCTCTCATTTGGTATGGAACTCTAACAAAAATATCATTTCAAATTTTTTGAAAATTTATTCTTTTAAATCATTATCATTAATGTCCATGTTTTAAAATGGTTTGAAGGATTTATTTATTTAGACCATAATGTTTTAAAATGTTAATTATTTTAAAAAGTTTCAAAGTGTTATGGGACACTTTGATTCAAAAATATATTTTAAATGGATTCTTTATAAATAATGTGTCTTTTAAATGTTTTCATGAAAAAGGGGGATATTTCTCTCAAATACCATTGATGATTATATTAATCTATGAAAATATCTTTCCTTATTCTCAATTAAGGTTAATTTAATATAATACAGTCTTCCATATTGTATTTAATGAGTTATTTTTGACTGTGGATGTGCAATTTTTATACCATTCATGGTTTATGGTTAAAGTATTGACATTTCGTATGCTAGTTTAATATGAATGATTATGTTATGTGTCATAATTTTCATATGAGGAATGTATTAGACGTAGTAAGTGACAGGTGGATCCCACTATAGCTCCTTGATGCATCGGCATGTCTCATGAGACAAAATATTGTCTTGGCACAAGTCCTCGACAAAATCTTATTTGTAGTCTTGGGATGGGGCCATGACTATGTGGTTATGATGTCTGATATTATGCATTCCAAAATTATGAGAATAGATATTGATATTTCTTGTTTTTATTCAAATAGTAGAACACCCACGACTAGGTTTTATTATTGAATTATTTACTCATCTCATTTTCATTCCATAATGTAATCATGTTTATTATTTGTTAAGGCATGTGTTTTAAATTATTCAACAAGATTATTATTTATGTTATATTCTATTATATTTCTTACCCTTAGTGATCATTTGAGCTCACCACTTTCTTATGTTTCATTTTCCCGGGATATAAAGGAGTTAGTTATGAGTGACTTATGGGAATAATTTAGGAGGCTTGGATGTATCTAATGTAATTAATTAGTATTGTTTTTTTCAAGTTATAATGTTGAACTTATGTATGTATCTTATTTCGAAGACTAATAAACTAATCGGTCCTTTGGTAATTTATTCCTTGTAATCATGCCAATGTATTAAAATAATGCATCGGCCTCTCGGTAACAGGGTTCATGGGATTATATATGGATACATCAAAAACTATAATCCCGAAATTTCTCCTCAGACTAATATTTTCCAAAAATCATTCAATGTTTCATAATGTTACATTATTAAAAATAGTCTACTGTCCACGGTGGAAGATTATATTATATAACATCACCTTCTTAAGACCACAATTTCAACCAATTTAGATCTCATTCTGAAGGTACACTATTGATATCCTCCAAATTATATCACATAATTAGTTTTTTTAACATTTTATATATGATCCTCACATAAATGAAAAATTATATAATATCGTAGCATCTTCATGTGATGTTCTCTATTAAAAGACATAGTTTTATCAAGGGGAAATTATTTAACAAGGAATCGGTTTAGTAAAAAAGTATTGGAATATTTAGATCAAAAATTCATTTGGTATAAAATAATTGGGAAAATGGAATTATAAAAATAAAATGAAATGATATTTTGGAATATAATCAGTAAGGAAATGAGGAAATTTGGTTTCATAGAATGGGAATGTGATTTATTTTTAGTGATATTCCTCTATATTGTTTTCAGTTTCAATTTTGTATAGTTTTTTTGGATTCATTATATCATCCTATGTACATCAATAAATAGATTTTATTCCACCCATATTTTAAATCTTTTTTCAATACTTTCTTAGAAAAAAAATTAATAATTTTATTTTTTTAGGAAATGAGAGATGTTTAAAGTGAAGCCTCAGTCTCTAAAAAATATTTTACCTTTTCTATATAGTTGATATTCTATTCAATATTAATGTAATGTTTCAATATTATTAAAAAAATAGTATCATAATTAAATTTGGAAAATGTAGTTGGAAACCAATCCATAAAGATATGAGTAATGTCTTCATCTAATGGAGTTGTTCTCTCAGGTTCTCTCTTCTCATAAATATGTTAATGGGGTAATCTAAAGGTATTTTTTCAATTGAAATAAATTGGGGTACTAATTTACATGGGAATTATTTAGATCGACCATTTGATAGGATGAGTAACATAATCACTAGACGGATATCCAATGGGAAATTTGGGTTTCATTCATATTAAAGGAAGATAACTCTCACCAATAACATGTTTTTAACTTTTCTGATCCATAATTCATATTTCATAAGAATTTATAATACATTCTTAATGTGGAAGGAAATTATTTTCAATTGATTAATACATGAATCCTATAATAAAGAATGATTCGACATAAAAAAGTGTTTAAGGTTGGCTAAACCATATGATAAAGATGTATTAATTCAACAAAGACTGATGAGTTTATAACATGTTTAAATTTGAAATTATCCAAAAATTCCATCATAATTATATCTATAAGAGATAATTTCATTTGAAATAATTATTGGATGGTTCTATACTTGACTTATGAAATTCCATTTATTCACTTCTATGGTGTAATGTCTAAGAGATTCCCTTTATAATAAATAAGAAATCTAGATGGATCATTATGTAAGGGAAAATAATATTACAGATTGTAAACTCGTTTAGTTTTACTTTTTCATCCATAATTTCCCACTTCATATAGTTATATTGAATGAGGCTAAAGAACATATAAAACTTCTTCAGGTAGTAATGTATAATAAAGAGTTCATATTTTTTTCTCGTATCAATCTCACTAATGAGGAATATTATTCATCTTTCACCCTATATATCATTGGTAAATTATTCTATATTGTCTTAAAGAAGCTCACTCATATTCCCCAATCAATGGATCATTGGGCCAAAAAAATAGGAAGAATATTTTTTATACTCAATCTAATATTTCAGAATTTTCATATCAAATAGTACATGTCTCTATATTATGAATTGTTCCAACTAAAGTTCTCAGATTAGTGTGAATCGCTAAGTGGGGGAGGGGTGAATCGGTGATCCATTTAAATATTTTTACTAATTGATTTTTTTCATGTAAACATATATGGATGGATAAATCCTCAATCTACTCTTCTTGTGTCTCTCATCCTTACCTATAATGATTCTGAAAATATAGTCACTAAACACAACGATTTTCAAGGTTCGGCTTACATACCAACTCCTTGTTGTGTTGGTAATTCTACCCAATACAGATTCTCCAAAACAATCTTATTATCAATTACAATGATTGATAAATATTCCAAATATATCACTCATGAGTCCCATAGGAGGTTCTTTATACTGCATACCATTGTGTTACCAGAGTCCCACTAGCCTGCTTTAGAGTCCCACTGAATTTGTCTTCTCCTCCCTGAATCTCATAGGGTTCTTGTAGCTCTCGATTCACATGAGCAGCTTCCTTCTTTGAGTTCTCTTTGATTAACTGTATATTGATCATTTTCTCTTCCCATACAGGCATTATGAATCACATATGCCTTTAAATCTCTTCATGAATCTTCAATAGACTTTCATATGTTTTGTTGGTCATGCTCAACAACATTTATCATTTTTTTGGATCATTACTCAGTGCAACAACGCTCAGGAAATTCTTTCTACTTCTGATGAAGAACTGGCCTCACTTGTGTGTGTGAAAATGGTTCACACAACATCTTCAAGAATGCAAGAATGATCATGCACAATATCGTCTATGTCTACATTCTATGATTCTCTTATATTTTCTACTCAGATATATATAATCTTTAGAAATTCTTCCTAGCTACAGTACCAATCCTCATTCAAATCATACAAGGATTTCATGGCATCCAATAATATTGTTTTTTGAAATATCAATTAATTAGGCATCATGCTTGAGTTCAATGGCATTTCATCTTCCTATTTACACACGTGAACTCACAATATCGATTCTTCGTTTTTGATTTTTCACGTGTGCATGTGCATGCATGCATGCATGTACAATCCTTTTCTTCTTTCTATGAAAACCCCACTGTGTATAACCTTTTGAAAACAAACACTAACTTTTTCTTTTTCTGACTTTATATCACACACACAATGTATTGTTTATTTCATTCAGGTTTATGTGACTTGTATGAGTTTAAACATGAATCTTCTTAAAACCCAAATGATTGTGATCCACTCTTTGTCTTGTTCAGGTATCTCAAATCATGCACATGCATACATGTGAATCATGTGTGCACTATCCATCCACCTTTGTAATGATAGAAGGGCTTTGGCTTCTTCTTCTTTAAAAAAAGAACACAAAAGATTCAGCCTTCAAGAAATCACCTTCATCTTTAAAGACGCACCCCCACAATAATATATATATATATAAGGGAGTTATTCTTTGTGAAAATTGGATGGAATGGGTTCTTCCCCTTGACGCATGTGTTTCGGGTGGATCTTATTCACTTATCAAAATGAGGATCTTGGTTCTGTCTTCGAAAATTACAAAATGGTGAAAAACCAGTTGTGTACAGATGGTTTCTTATTCACACACGAAGCATGATGAGGGTTTAAAAACCTATCCTCTGTCATTTTCTTCACCCAGAGGTGTGGGTCCTTTTGATAACTTTGGTGGTTCATGGTTGTCCTTCGCACGTGGGATACACAGAGCTTCTTTGCGTAGCTAGGCTATGAAGAACATTTTTGTAATGCACTATTTTTCGAAAATGACAACTTCTTTCAATGTTTTCATCACCACTTTTCATCTTGGTGATCCACTATTTATATGTAAGGTTTGGATCACTTGTTCTTTCAAATATTTGTGAGATTCCATGGTATTCAAATCATTGAATACCTTTGATCTTCATTTTGAATATTTGAATCATGATGTAAAAGATATACACAATTCTCCATTGTTTGATTTTAAAATCCTGGTTACTTATTTACAGGGAGGAAATCATGTTCATGTGTTTTCAAATTCATGTGAACCATCCTCCCTGAGATTCATCCATGAAATAAGAGGCCTTGCAACTTCGTTTTATTCAGCATCATTTAAACACTTAAAATTGATGCATGCATGAAAATTTTAATGCATTCATGATATCATCGTGCTCATACAATCATCTTGTAGTATACTTCATCATCAACAGTGGGCGGGAGCTCGATCAAGGTGGATCAACTGTGGCGACAGTGAGTAGCAGTGTTGAGTGGATCTCCATGTGGTCAGTTGTTCAATATGACACAACTCCCATTAGATCATCTTAGAACGATCATCGTAATCCCTTATTAAGAGGCATAACACAGATGCAATGAGAAGTTGATAGTAGGTGCAGGATCAGATGGACAGTGCAAATCACATATGTGTTTTAGAAATGTGAACTATTCTGCATACCACATCAAACAATCATTCGGTTTATTTTCGGCTTAAACGCTTCAATTATCCCTCGTCCCTACACTAGTACCGCCTCGTACAAGATTCAGTGGGCGTGCTCTTACCACCCACTCTGCCTCCTCCATGCATGCTCCTGGTGCCCACTATGCACTCAACGCATAGGTTCACCACCATGCGTGTACCTGTGGGCTTAAAAGTGGCAGAAATGCATCACTTCCTTCCTAGCTTTGAGGCCATCCCCTTGGGCGCAATAGACCCTCAGATCATGCATATACATTGGGTGATAGATTCAGATGGCCTTCATGGTTGGCCCAATTTTTCAGTAAAGGAATATTCTATGTACCTAGTATAAAAACTAAGTATGAATTCATCCTTAAAATTCCAAATCACCCTTATTCATTCAATGCCCATGCATTCTAATGCATTATTCCCTTCCCCTTATTCATCTTCAAACAACATCATTCATCCTTATGGTTTGGATCATAAATTCCAAACCTATTTATTTATCTTTTTTGAATCAACCAGGATGATGTGTGAGTTCTACTTATCCTTACTCATTTAAAGCGTAATGTATGGTAGCCTTGTTGTGAGTGATGTGTTATCCTTTAAAAACATGTCTTCGAACATTAAAGTTTATCTCTTCAATATTTTGATTTTTAAACCTCATCCATTTAGATACAATGGATGGATCCTCAACACTTCATCCACTTAGTGACTATGGATGGATCTTTACATAATTCATCTTGCAATTGAGTATTTCTTGGACTTCTTTAAGTGTTGTAAAAATGTATCATCTTGATAAAAGTCTTGGAATATAGGAACCATTAAAAAATCATCTAAATTAATATGGAGAATGCCCAACCATGATATCAAATGTCAAATAGTGAATCTCCAAATTTCAGTGGCGTTTTAATTGGAACAACTTTCCCTATTTAATCATCATCACCACCACTTTTCAATTAACATAATGACACTTGATACCTTTTTGAAATCTTATTGACAAAAATAAAACACCATTCCCAAAAATATCCCCATTTTTTTGTTGTCAATATCAAATAAGAACACATTCTATGGGTCAATATGTGTGCTGATAATTTCTTCCCCTTATTGGAAACCAAATTCCTAGGATTATTGGGGTCTTTTCAAAAACATGTTCCCCTTCATTTAAATAATTTCTTCTTGAATATTTCGAAGAGATGGATGATGTCACATGGCTCACTTGTAAAAAGAATTTAGTTAATCCACATTATGTCTAAATTGGCTAACTGAGTGTAGAAAAAAAAATAGAGATGTGACCTAGGTATTCAGTGTTGTCCGTAAATAACAATGAATATAGAATCATGCTCAGAATGTATCAATTCTTAATCCCTGGGATTATAAATAGTCAAATTTATCAATTAAATGCTAAATTGTGCACACAATTCACCAAAAAATATTAAAAGGTTCAACTTCATAGATAAATATTCTCTTTTCATTCCATCTTTTCATCAATCAATAATTCCACCCCCCAATTGACATGATAAATAAAGTTTAGAAAAGCAGATGAAAGTATGATTAGAATACCTTAGTTTCACCTTCTTGAGATGATAATAATTTCTTTTTTTCTCTTGAAATAATCCTTGATATCATCCACTTCATTTTTTCTTCCCCTCGTGGGGTGAAATCGATTTTATTCATCATGGTGGAATATGTCATCACATATTATTCAAGATATTCATGTTGATAATATTCCACTAAGGAACAATTCATGTTATTATCAAATCATGAATAATGAGTCCATATTGTAGTTATCCACTTTCCTCATTTAGTTTTCATCTTGAGGATGACCTTAAACATTAATTCCCTATAATGTAATCACATGTATATAAAAAAATATAAGGTAATAATATGTAACACATGTGAGTTTATTTATAGAATCACTGGGGCTGATATTTTTCTCTCCGCCCACGAAATCATTTCCATGTAGCTCTAAAGTGTCTATTACTCTTCATGATGGTGTTTCCACTCCATTTGAAATTTTTGTCTTTCATTGTCATAATGGAATCTTTACTTCAATTTAACTTCATATTGTGTAGATTATTTTAGTTTACTTAAGTCAGTAGTGAAGTAGCTTCTAGTAGTGCATGTTCTTCAATTTTCCCCATCTCCATTTGGCATGGAAAAATTATTGTACATTAGTTTCCATGATTTTCACCATATTTCACCTTACATTGATTAGCTGTGAGACACTTGAGTTGTCATGTGATGATAACCTCTCATGGAATTAGAAGTTTCTTTCATGTGGAATGACATGTTTCCCCTTTTCCTTTTATTTATCTAGTACATCAACATTTTCTCTTTGCAGTTCGCTAGCAATTTCAATATGATTATGCTAGATAACTAAACAATCCTTCTTAACATTTTCTGATTTGGAGCTCCAATATGGATTCGTCAAATTCTTCAGGTTACCTTAATTAGGAAACATATTATGATTATCTTCAAGAATGACTTCTGTCTATCCCATATTCTTCTAGATTGATTCTCCTTTTAGTTTTATCTTTTTTCCATTCATTCCTATGGCTTGTCTGTAGTGATCCATGGTATGTACATTCTTTCCACAATAGAAGCATCTTTTCCTTTTTGAGTTGAAATTATTAGAATCCAGCATATATTTCTTCATTTGAATAATCTCTTCCACTACTTTCTTGACTTCATGGTATTGTATATTCCCAAAGGAAAACATTTCAACTCCTTTTTCTTTGCACTACATTTTTTGTGGTCAATGCTTCTTATCAACATATACCTAAGGAAAGATAGAACTAATATAGTACTCCACATAACTATGACCACTTATGTTGCAATTATCAGAAAATTCATCAAGATACTCAAATATATTTCTGATAGATAGATTCTTCATCATCTGTGTTTTCTGCCTTTTTTTCAGGACACTTCATTTCTTCACATCTACATTCCCTGGATATAGGCCTTTCATAATTTTCATATGATGAAATATTATTCCAACAATCATTTTCATGATTCTCAAACATCCATAAACACCTACATTAGATAATGAATCTCTTTCTTTTTCTTGTAGTATTTTTCTGGATATATTCGGTGCTTTGTTGATTCTGGAGTTATATTTCATTATCTAGAGAATCCATTTGTTAGTTGTTATTCTTAATCAACCTATTATCCATCCTTGATATTTTGATGGATGTATTAACATTTTAATCAATGCACATATTCCCAAATTTTATCTTTTAACCGGTACTTGAAGATTAAAACACATTAGTATGAACAGTAATAACTGGGTTTTGGGATACCATCTTCTTAAAGGATGTTTCCATAATATTAGAGGATGATTTGATATTTATCTTAGAATAATATTCCTTACTGGAAACCTGAGTGGTTTCATCTATTCTTTTAGTTTTTTGGGATGTTCCATCTTATAGTGATTGTTGATTCTTCAATTTCACCTCCAGATCAAAACACATCATACTCAGGGATTCCTTTTCATCCTCAACAGATATCACCTTTCATGCCCAATTCTCCTTAAAATTTTTCATTATTTATTCATTCACATTCCTTAATTGTTGAAAATTTACTTCAGGCTCCTATACCATGTTGTATTTGTCTTCTAGTTGAGCATCTTTGACAACCATAGAGACTTTGTGAAACTTTTTAAATGCGTGGAAATCATCTACAAATAAAATTTCAAGTAATTTTTTATCACAAATATATCCCCGAAAATTTTCTATGACTTCATAATATCCTTCATTATAAATAGAAATTGTTTCATCCTTTTCCTTCACAAGAATTATGAGAGTGTTGGATAGACCAACCCTTTTATGAAATTCCTATTCTATGGCATCAAAATCTTTTTCTAGCTATAGTTTTTCATCTTGAAGAGTACTAATGCTTGCAGTAATGTTTCTTCCAACTTCTCTAGGGACATTTTTGAGATGATCTTTGAGTGTAGTATGAAGATCACTAATTGATCTATCGTCATCACAGCTTGAACATGATTCATCTAAAGTATCATAATAATAAAATGAATTATCACATGTTTTCCCATTAAAATCACATTCATTAGAAGGTTTATCCCCATTATTAGTAAGCTTCTTCTTCATCTTCAATACCTGTTTCTTCATTCTATTTTTTGAGTCTTGGTAAAAATGTCCATTTGAATTGGGTCACTAATTTCCTCAAATATACACTTGATAAATACTCCCATGGAACTTTTTGAGGTAACCTATCTCTAATTCCAATTTATGTGTGTAGATTATTTTGAATCACTAAGAGGGGGTGGGTGAATTAGTGATCCATTTAAATCTTTTTACTAATTGATTCATTTCAATTAAACCTCTATGGTTGGTTGAAGCCTCAACCCACTCTCCTTTTGTCTCTCAGCCTTACATCAAATGATGTTGTTAATGTAATGTCACTAAACACTAGTATTTACAATTTTTGATTCAAATAACTACTCCATTATGTGTGGGTTATTATCCCCAACACAGATTCTCCACTACAATATTTTTATCAATTAAAATGGTCGATAAAGAGTCCCACTACATCTCCCCAAATTCCAAGAGGATGTTCTTTATAATTCTTCCCAATGTGTTACCAAATTCCCACTAGCCTGCTTAAGAGTCCCACTGAAGTCTTCTTCTCCTCCCTAAATTTCACAGGCTTCTTCTAGATATCAAGTCACACAAGAATCTTCTTTCTTTGAGTTCTATTTGATTCTCTATAGATTGATCTTATGATATTTCCACACAGGGTTGTTGAATAACACTTCACTATATATGTCATTAAAATTCATCAACATACTTTGGTATGGTCTGCGGGCCGTGCTCAATAACTCTAATCACTTTTATGATCAGTCCTTAGTGAAACAACTCTTAGGAAATTCTTTATTCTTTTGATGAAGACCTGGCCTCACTTGTGTGTGTGAAAATGGTGGACACAACCTATTCATAAATGGAAGAATGGTTCTGCACTATATCAACCCTGTATTACTTCTTAGATTCTAAAAAACTATCAAATCAGTTATGTAAGATCAATAGTAATTCTTCCCAGCTGCAGTCTCAATCTTCATTCACGCCATGCACTGATTACGTGGAATCCAAACTTCTTCTTTTTGGTTACCTCTATTAATTATGCATCATGAATTAGTTGTATAGAATTGCTTCTACAATTTTACACACATGCACTAACAATCTTGATTCTTCCTTTTATGTGTCTTCACATGTTCATGTGCATGCATGAATGCATGCACAATCCTTTTCTTCTTTGTGTGAAAACCCAAATGGGTATAACCTTTTGAGCACACATAATTCCTATTTCTTGTTTTTAATTAATATCACAAAAACAATGTATTGTTTATTTCATTCATGTTTATGTGACATAACTATGTTTAAAATTAAATATTATTTAAATACTAATGAGTATGATCCAGTCCTTTTCTTTTTCGGGTATCTCAAATCATGACCATGCATGCATGTTCATCATGCGCTCACTCTCCATCCTCCTTTATGAAGACACACGGGATCGAGTTTCTACTTATTTTAAAAATGAACACATAAAAATTATCCTTCATGCAATTAATTTAATATTTAACTAAGAACTAATAAAAAACAGTATGTGTGTGTATATATATAATAACAGAAGGGTGTCCTTCTTTGTGAAAATAGGAGGGCATGGGTACTTCCCCTTCATGCATGCAGTTCACATGGATCTTCTTCAAAGAACCAAACATGGTTCTTGTTTCTGTCATGGAATATTAAAACAAGGGTGTAATACTCGATTTGTAAAAGTGGATTCTTTTTTACACATGAAGAACGATGATGTTTTAATAACCTGTCATGTGTTTTTGGTTTTCTTTGGATATAAGTATGGTTCCGTTCATATACTAAGATGGTTTTTAGTTTTCCTTAATGAAAGGGATGCATGGAGTTTCTTTATGTAGCTAGGTCGCACTGAACATCCTTGCAATGCTCTATTTTTCTAAAATGAGATATTCTATCAATCTTTTCAACAACACTTCTCGACTTTGTGATCCTCTAATTATATGTGAGGTTTGGATCACTTTCCTATTCAAATCTACGTGAGATTCCACAGTATTCAAATCATTGAATACTCCTGATCTTCGGTATGAATATTTCAAACCTGGGGTAAATGATATGCGCAAATCGTGGGTTTTTCATTTTAAATTGTGGGCTCCTTATTTACAGGGAGGAAATCACATGCATGTTTTTTCCAACTCTTGTGAACAATCTTGCCTAAGCTTCATCCACACAAGATGAGGTATCAAAACATCATTTTCATCGACCTCATTCTGAGACTTCATCCCAATGAATGATGGAAAGTTTTAATGCATGCATGAAATCATGGCACATAGAATATTATCATGTAGTAGACTCTATCATCAACAGTGGTCATGAGCTTGATCAAGGTGGATTGGCCACGGCGATGGTGACCAGCGGCATTGACGGTGTCTTCATGTGGATGGATGATGATGGAGATGCCACAACCATTGGATCATCTCATACTGATTAGAAATAGCCCTGATTAGATGGTGTAGCATGCATGTGATGATCGGCTGATATTAGGCACAGAATCCGATGGACTCTGTAGATCACATCCTTGTTTTTAAAAAGTGAATAGTGTCGCACACCACATCGAACTCTCACAAAATTTATTTGCAGATTATAGGCCTTAGTGTGACAACAATTCTTCAATTAACTCACATATCTCCACCGGCACCACCACATATTGGATTCTGCAGGTGCGCTCTTTGCTCTAACTATGCCTCCTTCGACCGTGCTCCTAGCACCCACTATACCCTCCCTACATGGGATAACCACCATTCGTGCACCTACCAGCTTATATATGGCCCCGATGTGCCTCTTGAAGGCTGTCTGTGAGGCATTCCCCTTAGGCACAGTAGAACCTAGAATCCCACATATACCTTGGGTGAGGGATTCAGCTGGCCATCATGGATGGCCCTATTTTATTATTAATGGAATATACTAATTACTGTGTATAAAAACTATGTAATGAATTAATCATTAAAATTACAAAACCACCCTTCTTCATTCAAATCCCATGCATGCTCTTGCCTGCTTCCTTTATCCTTCTTCATCTTCAAACATCAACAATAATCATTAAAATGGGGATCAGGAATTACAAACCTCTTCATTAGGTGTCATTGAATCAATTAAGGATGAATTGTGGGTTATAAATCTCCCTAGGAATTTAAATCATAATGCACAGTAACATTGTTGAGAGTGATGTGTTATCCTTTGAACACATGTATTTGAACATTGAAGACAAGATCATTAATCGTCTGATTTCTAAATTCATCCATTTATATTAAAGGGATGGATCTTCAACACTTCATACACTTAGTGTCTATGGATGGAACATTAATTATTTCCTAATCCAATTTAGTATTGCATGGATTTCTTAAAGTGTTGTTACAACGTATCATTTTGATTTATGTCTTGGAACATAGGAACCATTAAACAATCATTTGAATTAATATAGATAATGTCTAAGCATGACATCGAATGTCAAATAGTGATTCTCCCAATATTAGTGTTATTTTCTTTGGAAGAATATCCCCTCTTTAATCGTCATCACCACCACTTTTCCATACACATATTGACACATGAAACCTTATTGACATCTTATTGATTGTAAATTCAACACCATGCTCAACACCAACAATATGGTGTACTTGTAGATTATAAGTGTTCATTATTAAATGCATGTAATGAGGAGAAAATAGACAACATTTACACATAATTGTAGATAGAAAGAATCACAAATAAGTTTCTTAATGCTTGCATGGGTATACTGGATCTTCTTGATAACCCAAATTATATTATTTAGATATAGAATAGAAATAATTTAATCTAATAAACTATTTTGTGTGCATAATTGATGGCCCTTATTTTTACTCTTATTATACATGGAAGATTCTCAATGATATTATAAACAAGGGATCTCAAATTATTATGATAGCTCTTAAAATTATACTACTATATCAGATAGAATATATCTATATATAGTGTGAATGGATATATATATAATAGTATATTTATATGGTTTATGATAGTTCTCTAGGTATGGAAAACCTACTAGATACCAATTCTCACATATCTATTGGGTGGTGTGGGAGTGGAATATTAGGGGTTTAATCTCAATAAATATTGTTATTGTACAGATGAAATGATGAGAGGAGGGGGTATCATTTGAGTTTTTCCTAGTTTTATTTTTTTATCCATTTTTAATGTAGTAGAGTTAACCTGCTTATCAGAATGTATTGTTCTATATTAAGTAAACAGATTTTGATTATATTTTATTAGCATCACTCAAACTAATATGGAGATACACTCATCATGGCCTAATTGATAGTGTCCAAAAGAGATATTTAAGATCATGGAAATCGCTATGAGATCTCTGCTAGCTAAATCACCAGCCACAACTACCACCATTCTTTATATTACTATTAGGTATCATACTGAGTACAATAGATGATTATTAAGTAGTAGCTTAGATGATATAAACTTTTAATTATTAATGTAATAAATTTCTTATATTATAGATTTAACATTTATATGAAATTCACTTTTAAATAATGAATCTAAATAAATAATAAAGGTTTCATTTAAAAAAAATTGATACAAATTTAATTAATTTTTATTAAAAAATAACCACTATTATATAATTTCAAATAAAAGTAATTAATATAATGATATATACTTTTCTTAAAATTTTATTATCTTGAATATTATATATTTTTCTTTAAAAAATATTTAAAAATGAAAAAAAAATTAAATTAAATTAATTTATAATATATAAAATAAATTTAATTAACATTCATTTAGTTCCTTTTAATTGTAAATGTAGATGATTCAATAAATTTTAGGATTAAAAATACAATTTTGGAATAAGGAATTGTTCGCATCGTTATGAATTTTATATTGAAATTAATTTCAATAAAATTTTGAAACAAAATAAAATAAGTTGAATATAATATCTAGAATAAAATTTTTGAAAATATGTAATATGTTCAACATTATTTTTATTCATAAATAAAAATATACCAATGTAATTTTTGGTTATCATTGTAAAAGAAAAAAATATACTAGAACTATTAAATCAAGGGGGAAAGACCTAAAATATCATAAAATTTATCTTTAAAAATTTTTATGATGGATTTTTAGACCGCAGATCATATTATATTCATTCTTGTAAAATATTTTATAACTTACATTTAATGTGATATTGTTTTTTAATTATGGAATTATATTAAAAAATTAAACTCCTCTCATTTGAAAAGGTGCCCATAAAATTAATAATCAATGAAAATATAATATTACAATTCTTCCCTCAATAACACCTTATATCATTTGATAATGTTCCAATAAAAATTTGGATAGCTCATATTCCATCAAAATTTCCATATTTCATTCAAATCTAAGATGATTTCCAAGAGGGGATACAATTTAATCTTTGAATGTTATACCTTTTTATAATTATGTTTCATTTCTCTTATGTATACATCACTCATAAATTATGAATTATCACTTAAATAAAATCAATATAATATCATTATACTTAAATAAATATTACATAATAAAAATAAAATTTATATTCATACCCGTCCATTGATTTTAGTATGTTTCTATTTGGGTTGGTTTAACAATAAACATGAATGATGAAATAAATTTTTAAAAATGAGTGTTATGCAATAATAATTTCTCATATGATATTATATTAATAAGTAAATAATATATTTTTGGGACATTAATGATAATATAATTATTTTACTCAATATTTTCATACCACCTTAAATTATTTATAATTTTACTATACATGTGTATTATGGATTTAATCTTGGAGAACTATACCTGAAAATCCCATAGAGTGAACTTGGAACATCATGAATAATTCTAGATATTCAATCGTAGTACCTTAGATATTATTTATATGATGAAATAATGAAAAATGAATGAGAACCAATACAATTATATTGGAACATATAAGGAATGATTAAAACTACTAACATTGATTATTTATATTTTCTAAAAAAATATTAACAATTTAATAAATAAATAAATAAATATTAATTTAAAATATTAAAAATTTTAAGTAGGATCTGACGTGGAAGGTTAATGGGTCTATGATTATTATACAGTAGGGTTGATCACATCTCATCAAGCAGGAATCCATTATATTGTTTTTATAGACTAATCATACTTTTCATTCAGTAATAAACTACATTCACTCACTGTGATCATATTTTTTCACTTTTATTCCTCCATTTATATGTTACATATATTCTATTTCCATTTTATCTATATTTTTTACGTATTTATATAAAAAGTTTTTTCTATGTTGTATTTTAATCCCTATAAAATCATATTTTTTCTGATAATAATTATCATCCTTTATAATGGTTCATTTTCTCCCATTTCCATATGCAATGTAATGATCCCAAAATTATATTTTATATAAGTTAGTGATTTTCCTGGTAATATAACACTATCTTAGATTATATTTAAATTTTTCAATAATGAATCTTCTTTTGATTTTCCACATGGATCATTTTTCATTATATTTTCAAAAAATTTGAATAAAATATCATTTTCAATCTTTAGAAAATTAATAAAATTTAATAAATTAATAAATTTTATTATTAATGAAACATATTCTTAACTTAATCATTGTTTTCAAATCGTGTTATAATTTTAGTTGTTTTTTATTTTTTGGTTTTAAAAAATAATAATGATTTGGAAGAGTTAATTAAACAATTATATTCCACTTTTTTATTAATTTTCTTCTTCCACAAAAAAAATCCTACATGTCACTACATTTATCATTAAGAAATTTTTATTATAAATTATTTAAACATAAATGTGTTAAATGATATCTTTTAGTAACTTAAAATAGATTTTTTTTAATTTTTTTGTTTATTTCATCTTTGTTATGAAAGGTACATGCAAATTATTTTACTTCCATTTCCCATTTTACATATATATAATCTATCTATTGTAAATTAACACTTATGTTCATTTATTAAATGATTATATACACCATCTGGGAGATTGAATATTGTGTATCAAATAATTTAATTTCTATATCATGTTATGAGATACCATTTGGAAATGATATGAAACCTGTTTGCATTACATGGGTTTTTCATGATGATATGTATGACTTATTTATTAGGACACATATATAAAACTTTTATCATTATATAATGTGTGGAGTCCAATGTTTCTCTAAAATTAAATGGTAAAATATTTATATATCATGAGAAAATTATGGAAATTATGTTTTCGTGATAAATAAACTATATTAAATACTATGTGATTCTAGAAGAACTATGATATAGGAAACATGTAGTGATTGAATATCTACTATGTTATGATGGCATTGATAGTTAACCTTGAAATATTTTACATTTTCCAATTGATATTATTGTTCCCCATTTCCATGTCTGCAAATATTTTATATTATTCTAGAATATATGTTATATTTCATGGATTATGATTTCTGTTTCATGAATCCTAATTATAATTCCATTGTATGTGCTGAATATTTATTTACGGTAATATTTTTGTCTGTTAAGACATATTGAAAATTTCTAAGATTACATGTTATTTAAAATATTATATTTCTCTAATACTCATGTTTTCTCATAGTCTTATGATATAAACCTTTATTAATCAATGATATGTATTACATTACATATAATTGGTGATAACATATTCATTTTTACCATATATAAAAATTGATGATGATTTATTTAAAAAAATTATGACATTTCAATTATCTAAAAATTAACTTACATAATAATTAAATTATAATGAAAAATGTTATTGAAATATAATATTGAATAAGTACATAGAAGAAAAAAAACTATTCGAATGGACATGCTACCCAATCCATGATGATTATTAAAATGGACAAAATTTTATAAGATATTGATTGGATGGATATTAAATTCACAATGGAAAGGATTAAACATAGCCTTTCTGAATATATTTATTTACCAAAAATATATATGAATATCAATGATGTATATACTGATTTTATGAAGTTATATTGAAAAATAGGAAATATTCTTGACTCTTATACGACAATGGTTTAGTTATAAGATTCATGAAATGAATATGTGTCCCTTTAAATAATTATTTTAAGAATTCTATATTAAATGATGCACATATAACAAGCATCTCTATTTAACTTATGAATATAAACAATGATAGAGATGTTAATAAAAATTTTAGGATATAAAAAATAAAGAGGGATATTATAGATTATATATCTCAATGCTTGGTATGATAGAAAATAATGGTAGAACAAAATAAATCAAAGTGAATGTTGAAACTTTTACTTATATATTATTTAATAACAATGGTTTTTTCCCTCATATTCTTAAGAATTATAAATTTAACAATTTAATCAATGTAGTGTGATATATTTATTAAAATTCATTATATTTAAATGCTATTAGAACAAATTTCTTGGTCAATAAATATGATGTGTTATATATAAAGTAAGTGGTAGGTTTGTACAAATTTCCACATTCAATTTTAGTTGATTAATATATAAGGTTCAACTAAAAATTATTGAGAAGTACACAACAATACCATGGTATATAGTTAATAATTATCATAGATTATCATGATCAAACTGATGTTAAATATGAATGGTATAATCAATATAAACAATATATTTTAGGATCATTCTGAATGGAATAAAATTAAATTTTGGACCAATAACTTCCTTAAATGGAATATGATCAAATCATTATATTCAAATATACACATTAATATATTCAAATCGGTATATATAACACACTATTCACCACGTATACATAATTCCACTAAATATTTAAGGAAATTATTATTTCCTTAATCTCCAAATCATGCATCCAGTAATTTTTTATGGGACATTAATTAACATAATGCATAAGATATTACCTTGTCATTTTTTATAAAAACACATCCCAATCCCTTCATCATAGAATCACTATATATAAAACACCTCTCTATAGTATGATGATGTTAGTAGACTGGAAATGAAGAACCTATTATTTAGTTTTCCGAATCATTATTAAAATAATTCTATCCATATGAACATTATTCTATTCAATGTTAACCTGGCTTGATGATTTGAAACTTGAAAAATTTCTCAAAAAACATCAAATGTATCCTAGTAAACCAATAAAACTACAGATATATGTCATAATAGTTGTTCTATGAAATTATTCAATAAACATTATCATATAAGGATTAAATTAGATAACCTTCTATATGATTACATGGCCCAAAAAGGAAAATTTTGTGAATAAAAATATCAAACTATATGAACTTGGTATATAATTTCTATATTAGTGTGGTCTTTATCAAAATCAAAAAATAACTTTCATTTTATTCCTTTATCTTAGAATATATTATAATATAATAAAAAATTATTATGAATTTTTTTAAGGAAATCAATAAAGACACTATCCATCAGATTCATGACGATTTCAGTGGGATTTGTAATTCTGGAAATTATTTCTATGAATCAATAGAGTCTATATCTTATATGGAAAGCTTTCGTGGGTATATATTGCTTATTTACACTTCTTTACTAGTATCTATATTCGATATCCACCATTAATATCTATTCTACAACATTAATTTTTTTCAATATATTATAAATACAAGAAAAATGATACTTGTTCATGATCAATATTTTACTAAGGGAAAGATAATCAAGGCAAGACACAATGATCCATCCTTTTCCAAAATAATAATAATATTACACAACATTGTTATTCACATGGTGGTCTAAATCTCATATAAAAATTTTACTAATTTTCAATCTTCAATAAAACCATTGCAATGTGGGATATTTTATAAAGACTCATTGGTATATACACATAAAATATCACGATTTCTATTAAAAACTAAACAACATATTCTAGTGTAAAAATAAGATTATCTTTTATAAATATGTAAATATACTCCCATAAAATTGGAATGTCTTTAATATTGAGTTCCTTATAATCCACTAGAGTTAATTATCCATTATTACTAGGTATAATTATAAATATTAAGGATTTTATTCAATGGGAGTTCTAATCCATCCTTGAGTTGTTATTTTATAATGGGATGATTTGGGATGTGAAATCAGATTTCCTTTCCCAAAAATTGATATTTTATCTTGGTAAAAATATCATGTGCACACCAAATATCACATAAAATTCTTTAAAAGGACGATGGGTAAGATGTTCCATAGATGCAATGGTCCATTTCAGATTGTTGGTCATTTAGTTACAATATTATTACATTTAAAACTATATAAAAACCTATATCAGGTGAAATATGTGTTCCATGTATTTCATTTTATGAAGTGTTTGACACCCCATGATAATAAAATATCTTTATTTTTGAATAAATTCAATTTTTTTTCTATCTTTTTTTATATACATCACCATGTTACGCCTACACTACACACATCATGAGAAGGGTGACAATTCACGCAAGGATAAGATTAACCAAACAACAATATAAAATTTAAATATTGTTATTTAATATAATATGATATAACCTACCTGTTATGTTATATATTATTAATAGTATCTACTAACTTTTGAATATATGTGGTTTAATTCATTGGTTAAAAAAAATTATAAATTAATATAGGAACTAACTAAATATATAGGAAATGTTTTTATAAAGATCTATTTGTATGCTTAATAAGTTTTTTATCCTAATAAATAAAATTAATTACATTTAGGGAATTATATTCATATAATATATATTCAATGAAATTTTTTATATATTCATATAATATATTTCATTAGCATAAGATAAGAATAAACCATATTTTTTACACAAAACCTTTATTTTTTCTAATCGCAGATTTAATGCCTTTGAATGGAAAACAAATTTTAAATAAAATTTTGGTTGATTTTATACTTTTTATATGAAAGAAATAAAAATATTATTTTCAATATGAATATAAAAATTTTCATTTGTTGATTTCTTTTTATTTTTCTTATATGTTTCATGTTTTGATGAATAATGATAAAATATTAAATTTTTATTGAATCTATATTTTTTTCTACGGAAATTATAGTATTAAATTATATTTATGATTGGTTTAAGAGTATAATTGGATCAGTTTTTTAAAATTAAATATAATTTATGACATTTAAATAAATTTCACATTGATTTTTTATAAAAAAACATTTCAATCTTTTGAAAATTTTCACTTTGAAAACAAATTTTCTCATTTCATCAACGAGATTAATTTTAAATAAATTCTAGATAATTGTATTTTTTGAATTTTGAAAAAGGGATTCTATATTTGGAATCATATGGTACAAAATTATTAAATACATACATTTTATTCTTGGACAATCGGAATATTAACCTTAGTTTTTTTAAATTATTACAGTTGTGGTCAAATCGTGAAATTAATAGTAAAAATAATATAATAAGTATTATAAAATTACAAGAAAAGTTGTCATTATTTTATATGATAATATATTTTCTACTAAAATGATTTTTGGGTCAATTTTATGACCTATTGGATTAAAATGGATGACTTTAATCATTTTTAGTAATTTATTCCAAGGGAAGTCCAACATGTGATACTCTTGTTTTCAATAAGAATTTCACTTTTTATAAGTCGTTATGAAGAAGATATCATCAAATATAAATATTAATTTAAAATAAAAAATATTTATATTAAAAATGAGAATTTATTTTTTATTTTTAGGGATGAAATATTTAATTTAATGGATTTCACAATGATGATGCAATAATTTTTTAATTAATGGATATATCAAATTATTGGTATTAAAAATATTAAAAAAAATTATATAACATAATTAATGTCATCAAAGAACATTATAGATAACCTAGGAATATTAAGTATGTATTTAATGGTTTTTATGTTATCATGTGTATTAATTTTTTTTAATTCATGAAATAAATATTGTCAAAATTTATATTAATGATATTATTTTAAAAAAAATCGTTAAATGAAGTAAAATTAATTAAAATATAATAATATGCCAAAAAGTTTTAATAATGTTTAAAATTACATCCATGACACATTAATGGTTTATTTTTAATTGTTTATTAACTATATTAACCATTAAGGTGTAAATATCTAAGTAGTCACGATATGTGTTAAAGGGTTTAACCAAGGGTTAAAGCCAAAAGATAAGGGTATGAATATGACCTAAAATTGTCTAAACAATTTTGGATGATGGTATTTAGACCCATATTCATATTAGAATCTAAATAAATCAATTTTTATCAATTTTGAATTGAAAATTAATTAATATTAATTTAATATTTTTAGAGATTCCAAACGAATCCCTCACCACAATTATAGAAGGGATCCACTTCCCTCATTTCCTTACATAACTTAGAGCCATAAATATAGTTAAAACCATGACAAAATAATCTTCCAACTTCCTTCCCATCATCCTAGAAGCCTAAAATAGGAAATAAATCCAACCAATAAATTATTTTGGTATAATCCAAAAGGAGATACCTGAATAAGAGGTAACATTGTTCAATGTACAATTATGTTTTATTTGTTTCCCCACCAATTAATTTCTAATAAATGTATTATTATATAATAAAAAAAGTATCCAATATATTCTGAGATGTTATAATGTAAAGTCATAAACCAATACCTACACACTCTTCCAGAAAATGTGTAACAAACATACCGTTCATGTGTAACAAACTACCTCCTCAAGAAACAAAGTCATTCGTTTTTCATTTACCACCTCTCTTGGTTGGGAAATATGATAGACACAATGGTTATATATATATATATATATGAAATTTATGTTTTATTAATACTTAGATAAAGATTATATAACACATAACTTGACTCATTCCATTTTTTTAAATTAAGATAACATCATTGGTGGACTTTTTTATTACCGCATCCTCAAGGCGATGTGATTCATTCACACTACGCATGGAACTTATAATGGAAGTAATTAATGACACTATATAACATATTTTACATACATATAATACTGGAATCGTAATATATACATATATCATTTAATTTTCATTATTTTAATATGATAATGAAATGGAAGTAGAATGCATGCGTACATAAGTCCTATTATCTCCATTAATAGTGCATTTGATTTCTTATCTCAATTTTTTTTTGAATTTTCATAAATAAATATATAATGAATATATTTTATATTTAAATCATGATTTACAATAATTATATTATGAAATAAATATCTATTTAATAGTTATAATATCTAAAAATTCAAAACATACTCTAAAAACTTGGAGATTAAGACCTAAAATAATGAAAAAAATGTAAGATTAATAACAAATTGGTATTGTGATTTCATAAGAAGATAATATATGATATTTTAAATATGATTATGGTTACGATATAAGATAATAACATTATTAAAACCATTATACATGTCTTTTAAGGATGTTCACCGAAAAGTTAAAGCAATGTAAGGGATTTTGTCTCAATTTCATTTTATTGAGGAATATTGTAATGTTATTCACATTGTCTTTTATATAGTGTATATACTGCCATTTGATAAGTTATATCATGAATATAATTATTGTAATGATATGATAAGTTTAATATAATGTTACAAGTTCATGGTAATTGTGATTTAAATGTTTCAAAGCTGCATGTAACACATCGGAATGTTAAAAGATTATTTTCCTTAAAAAATATTTTTAATGTTATTTAAATAGTATTTCCATTCATAAATGTCAAAAACCCTTTTTGTTACTTATCCTCCATTAGGTAACTAATTATAATTCAATATTAATATTAAATAAGTCTTATTAATTATTGATTAATTGATATGAATATTGCTTTGGACATATAATGACAGGTGTGGCCTAAAAATTGTATTAATTCTCGATGCATCAATGTGTTCCAATGAGATAAATAAGTTTTCCAAATTAAACAGGTTTCTAAATATTGTTTTAAACTTTCCTATGATTGTTCTTGATGGTATAGTTTTTTATGTATATTATACATGAAATCCAATAATTTAGAATTTTATTCATTGACATTTTATTCATCATTATTATTATCCATGAGGTTTTCAAATGATTAATTATATAAATGAATTTTATTCTCATTTTTTGGGATAAATGGAATTTTTTTTGGTTATTAACTTTTCCATGTTGATTATGCTGTATCTAGATATTTAAAAGGATTATATTCTCAATTATTAATGTTTCCATATTGATTTATTCTCATGGATTCATTATTTCTTCCGTTGTACATACCCTTAATGATAATTTGATCTCACCCTTATTATGTTTTATTTCTCCATTTTATGAAGAGGAATCCATTGAATGAGTTTCAAGGATGTAAAAATTTTACTTATGTTATTATTTATTTTCATTTACCAATTTGTTATTTTTATCATGTATGTAATCTAGTTTTCGTAAAACTGCTCAATTTTTTTGTCCTTTGGGATTACATTCCATATAATAATTACAATGTAATAAAATAATGCATCAGTTCTAGGATATCATCCTAGAGTTTTTGTATGGTATAGATTATGAGATTAATCCTCAAAATCCATCCATATCTGGATAATAAAAATGGACATGGTTTTGGAAAAGATTTACCTAGGGATAAAAACACCAAATAGGTGAATCTGCCCAAACCCAAGCATAACCTAGTACATGAAAATTGGCCTTATTTCACACCTACTTAGACACTCTCGTGGGATATTCCATAGATAATTTTCATTTTCATTACAAACCATTATGAGGGACTAAAAAAATGATAAACCCAAATAAACTAAAGATTATGATTATACAATCTAATATTTATAAATTAAAAATTTATATTAATATCTAGACAATATTTATAATTACACATAAGGATTTTAAATTCATGATTTTATAATCTAATCCAGTATAAGACTTTATATGGAAACGGCGCCTGAAAGGATGAATTGTATAAATATTCATGGAAAATAATGGCATTTCCCTATTGTGGAATCAAATGAAAATGGTACTAGAATGAAGTAAATTATGACCATATTGGGATATCATAATTAGGTTATAGAAAATAACATTTCGAAGATGGAGAAATTTTTTTTAAAATGTGATTAAATGATATTGAATCACTTTATCCAACAATTTCTCCTATGTTTTAATGGGACTACAAACCCAATTTTAGATGATAAAGGATTAAATCTTTGGAGAATATATTTTTCTCATTGGGATATAGTGAAAAGTAAATGTTTAGACATGTAGTGTATTGTCTCAAAGGAGATGTGGATCAATGGTGGTCATTGATCCATATTATTAGGGAGGAAAAAGAAATAGAAATCATGAAATGGATAAATTTTAAGGAGATATATTTTTTGATAAATACTTCCCTCATGGTCAAAAAATAGAGGTGAATATAATGTTCCACAGTTTAAAGAAGAATTTAGAAGAAATATTTTTTAAGTATTAATGTACCTTTACAAGGTTAGTAAGGTATGAAATAGATTTCATATGCAAAATAGAATTTATGATTGATCATGTAACACACAAAGATTTCATAGTACGTTATCTCATTAAAGTAATTTAATAGCTTGTGCTACAAGCAACAACGACTTTGAGTGCACCGCCACATACCAAACATACCTTTCATAAAGAAGTTATGAATAGTATTAACTGTATTTTAAATATTTTATACTCTATATAATTTTTACATCCATATTATCTGTTTCATAGATATAAATTATGAAAAATTCATTTTGTTCAGATAAAAGAAGTATTTTTCAAAAAATACAATTTTATCACTATTTAATGGAAAACCATTTTTAAAACTAATATTTTAAACATTTATATATTCAATTAATTGAAATTAAATTCTTCAATATATGTGGGATATAAAAATTTAGTTTCGATTATTTTTTGGAACTTTTCTGATAACATTCAAATTTTGACGAATAGTGAAAAATAATATGTTTTATTTGAAAACATCTTTTTTAATAGAAACAGTTTATATTGTTAAATTAGGCATTTTAATGGTTTTAAAGTATAATTAGATTTTATTTTTATCATTTTATACAACTTAGGTCATTATAAGTAATTTCAAATTTAAATTTGACATAAACACGTGTCAATCTTTTGATAATTTTTCTTTTTGAAAATAGCATTTTGGTTTTGACTATGGGAATTAATTTTAAATTAATAAATGAAACTTTTATGTTTTGAATTGTGTAAAATATACTTCATTTTTTATTTCAAAATATCAAAAGAAGCTTAGAGTGACTTTTTGGTATTTTTCAGAAAACATTTAATTTCTGATGAATAATGAAAACAATGTGTTATTATTTAAATCCAACATTATATATAAATAATTATTTATTTTATTTAAATTTAATTTAGGTAAAATTGATATATAATACATATATAAGTTCAATGTAAATAATTGGAGTAATATTATTATAAAAATAAATGTTTAAAATTTTATTGAAACTTTTGACCTCTTTTACCCACCTTCTTGGCCCGATAACAAATTTTCAAAAAACATAATTTTATGGCATCTCTGAGTTGAATTTAAAAAATACAAGAGACACGGTTGACATCAGTATGTAAAATTAGATTCAATAAGATGAAAATAACATTTTTGTTTAATAGTAAATTTTGACTTTTTTACCACAATTAAAAGTAAATTGGGTAATTAGTGGTAAGAAATATATTATAATTACCCTAACAGATTTTCTAAATCTATTTGGTAAGTATAATTCGACCCAAAAAATCTAAGGAATAAAATATGATTCTTTTTTTTCAACTTGTATTAGATTTGAACATTTATTATTATTTTATTTAGGGATGAGTTAAAAGTGATAAATTCATAGTTTTGTAACAAAAATATTTTCAATATAGGGTTATACATAAGATAAGTTAGACTATAAATACTCATTATAATGATAAAAAGATTTAATACATCATGGTATTTTATTGATAATTTTTAAACATTAAATAATTAAATTTATTTATGGCACAATGATGATACGATAATAACCTTATTAATGAAAGAATCAACTAAATGGTATTATAAATATTAAAATAAATATACTTTAAATGTATTTATGACATCCCCGAATTTTATAGGTGAAAATGACATGATAGGGTTGATTAAATGTATTTGGTTCAATGTAATAAAGTTTTGATGACTTTCACAAAAACCAAATACTAAATAGTGTCAAAATTGACAAAAATGATTTTTTAAAACAAATCTTATATTATTAAATTATATATTAGTCCTAATAATCTATGGTTCTTCCAAAGAACTTATATAATGATATTTATATCATTAATGAAACTATATAGGTTCTATTGGCTTTTTATTTTATGTTTAGTAGCCATTTATTATTATAATAACAGAATACATGGTAAAAGTTAAAATATTTCACTAAGGGATAAATCTAAATGATAAGGATAATATGGTGACAAAAACCAGTCTAAAAACAATTGGTTGAGTTTTTCTCAACCCGTCCCCATCATATACTAGAAATAAATCATTTTTGAGATATTAGAAACCGAAAATGATTTTATTATAAAATAAAATTTCAAACTTTTCCTAAAGTGACCCCTACCTCTCTTATAAAAGATAACATACCCTTCTCTCAAAATCACACCCCCAAAGACATTTGGCTCAGCCAAACCCTCCAAAAATATCCTCCCAACTTCACTCACATCAACATATAGTCCTAACATTGATCATAAATCTATCTTAAGGATCCCTTTTTTCAACTCAAAAGGAAACACTTGAAGATGAGGTAATTTGTTTCACCACCCTCTTTCATGTTCTTTTCTTCTTCCACTTCTTATTTCTTTGTTGTTTCCGTAACAAAATAATACCTCCAGTAAGTGCTACATATTGTGAAGTTATTATAAATATGGTAAAACCATATTCATTATTCTATCCATCCAATAAATGAAAAATTCACTATATGGGTGTACGTACGGCTTGCCGTCTCCACGTTGTGGTGTCGTTTGTTATTCAAACACTTCATTATTTGGATGGATATAATAATGAGTATAAATGAATTAATAATATATATAACATTTTAATTATTATGTATATATTATTTACCATAAAATTACATACTATTTCACCATAAATATAATGATATTGTCGCTCGTACGTACGTACAGATTACCGTTTCCATGATGTGATGAGATTCATTTCCATGCTCACCACTCAATGATGACTATAAAAATATATATTATTAATAATTATGTAATATATGACATATTAATTCTACTTGAAATATATATATATTTGTGTGTGTGTGTGTCTTTGTGATTACATATATCTTATTCACTTTCTTCTGTTTAATACGATATGAAAACGGAAACAATGTTTATGCGTACGTATTGCCTACCATATTCATAAATGGTTCCTTCCATTTCATATATCTATCTATTAAAAATATTTATATTCAAAATATAAATGATATATAAATTAAGTTTTATATTCTGTAAGTATTTAAATACTGATTTAAATGATTCGATCAAGAACAACAAGTTAAAACACGTACAAAAAAGAGAGCAATTATTACCCAAAATGTTAATTTTACATTGAAATCATTATTAAATCGGTATTATAATGTCTTAAATGAATCATGTATGATATAATAAATAATAATATGGTTCTGGTATAATTTAATAACATACTATGGTCGTTATACAAGATGTCGAATGTACCCTCTACCAAAGGAAAGTCCAAGGTAAGGGTTAATTTCACAATATCTTTATTATTCGAGGTTGTTTTTATGTAAGTATCTATTGGGACATATTTATTATCCATGTAAATTATTCATAAAAAAGTTTACCAAGGGATTCATTTCAAGGTATGTTTTACTAAAACATTATTTTAAATATTTTAATGATTTATTCTTCTAAACCATTCTCATTAATAACCACAATTTAAAAATGGTTTTAAGGATTTATTTACATGGAAATGAATGTTTTAAAATGTTAATTACGTTAAAGAGATTCAAAGTTGTATGGGAAACTTTTATTCAATACTATCTTTTAAATTACATTGTTTATATGAATTTTATTTGATTTCATGAAAAAGGGATATTTCTCTCAATGATTTTTTCTGATCATTTTCAACTCTGTCAACATCCTCTCTGGGATATTATTCTTGATCGAGGTTGATTTATTATGATAAAAATATTCCAAATTGTATTTAAGGTTTTGTGATATGTTGCATTGTGGATGTGTTATTTTTATACCATTCATGGTTTATAGATAATGTTTTTACATTTCAAATGATTGATTAAATATGAATGTTTATTTTATGTTTAAAATTTTTCATAGGAGAAATGCATTGGACATAATAAGTGACGGTTGGAGCCTGCAATAGCTCCCTGATTCATAGGTTGGTGTCATGAGACAAGCTATTGTCTTGGAATAAGGCCTTTACAGAATCATATTTATAGTTTTGGAACAAATCCTTGACAATGGGGTTATGAAGTCTCACATTATGCATTCCATCATTATGAAATTGGCTATTCATATTTCATGTGATTATTCAACTAGTAAAACATCCATGTCAATAAGTAAATTGAATTATATAATTTATAATGGAAATATTATGCAGACTGTTTTGTTTAAAAGGCTTATGTTTTAGTCTTATACATTTCCTTAATTGTTTATGATTATTTATGAACGTTTTTTCTATATTGTTCTCCTTACTGAGCATCTCAGATCACCCCTTTCTATGTTTTATTTTTCCTAGGATGTGAGGAAATATTTTATGGTTGACCATCCGGGATAGGATGAGGATATAAGTGTGGTAAATGGTTACAATTTTATAGATTTTTTTATTTCATGATGTAATGTGACATTCATATATGTAATATGTTTTCCAGGACTACTAAACAGATTGGTTCTTCAGGTCTTGATTCCTAGTAATCATTACAATGTATTAAAATAATGCACCGACTCTTGGTAACATGGGTCAAGGCTTTATAGTTGATATCAGAAGAAGTTACCAACTACTTTTGAAATATATTTTTATAAACTCTGATAAGAGAACATTACCCTATGATAGACATTGAGAATTATTATATAAGAACTTCCTAGAATATTTTTACTGTATAGATTTTGTTTATTTTCCAAGAAATACATCCATGTCTCAATACAAGAAGGTTGAGGCGGCTTTGGAACAGATGTACATAGGAGTGAAAAAACTGAAAAAGTGTTCTGGGCTTGACCCGGGGTATCCTGGTGCACAAAAACAGGTCTTGTTTCACTCTTGGTTATGACACTCATGGGGGATATGATTAAGATAATTCACATTTTCATTACAATCCATTATGAATGATTAAGGTGTAAATACATCCTCAAATAAAACAGTTCCTGATTATATATTATATGCATAATATATTCAATTTATGTTAGTTATTTTACATGTTTGGAATTATGGATTGTGATTCAGAAACTAGCATAGTGTATGCCATTGTTTAGAAATGTTCACTAGTAGAAGGAATGAGAATCTAGAAATATGCATGATCGAACGATTAAGAAGGATCATATCTTTCATTGTATTATGAAAACATTTAAAAGTGAAATAGTCTCACATATATTCTCATCATATGAATAAATATTATCACGTGTTAATAAGATAAATAATTAATTCTATGAGTCCTATGGTTTTGGATGGAGGGAAGAGAAGAAAATGATGGAAGAGAGAAATATCGATATAGAGAAGAGGGGAGAGAAGGATTTTCCTATATGTGATAATTGAGGTAAGAATCACCTTGGAAAATGATTGAAGTGAATTGGAGTTTCTTATAAGTGTGGAGAAAAAGGACACCAAGTACGTGATATCAAAGGTAATAAAAAGGTTTCAAATGTACAATGCTTTATCTGCAAGGAGTTGGGACACTACTGAAATCAATGTCCAAATCCTCAGAGTATACCCCCAATGCAGCTATAGGATAATAATCTAGTTATGATACTACTGAAGATTAAGAAGAATTATTATATTTATAATTTTGTTATTAAAGTATTGTGTCATTTTAGTATTGTATTAAATATGAACATGTTATAAGAATTATAGACTGTAAAATGATTGTACTGCTTTGTTATTTCTTTATGGTCTTGAAATTGTGTGGAACCAAGAAAAGTGAATCTGTAGTTGGTTAATTGTTTTGGAAAATATATGGTTTAGATGAAGATAAACCGTAACACTGTTATGATACTAATGATAAGATTTTTGAATAATATATGATTGATTTGGATAAATTATATTGGATATTCCTAACTAACTTAAAACTGATTATTGATTTCTATATTTCATCATTATTGGAGTTTACAACATTTTTTGATAGAAGTTGTATATCTAGTATTCTATAAAAAAAGGGGGCATGAATGTAATAAATAAGGTTTTATGGTAACTCATGGTTTTATAGTGTTTAAAAAAAATACATGATGAAGGTATTCACATGTTATTACATGAAAAAATGGATCTTCATTATGTTTCTATTACTTATAAAATTGGAACTATGAGTTTGGAAAGTAGTATTTTGGATAAGTATAAATGTTGTAATTGATTATGTTTGACATCAGATGCTATTGTTAAGGTTAAAAATATTCATGATATTATTTTTGGATTATCATAATATGGAGAACCCAGAGGTTCGGCAATAACCCTTCATGTTCGTTAAGGCCACGAGACTTGAAAATGCAACCGAGGGGCGACAAGTGTGGATCACCTACCACTGGCAGACATGATGTCCTGATTTTTATAAAGTAGTTTTTTAAATATTATGAAAATGAATTATAAATTCCTTATTTTTAGAACCCTTTATGATTATGATAAATATAAAATTTTTTATTACAATTATCTTTTTGCATGAAATAAGAGTTTGTGGTAGGAATTAGTTAAAGGATGAAACCTAACATGTCAAGTATATTTTTCCCTATTATTCTATGAATAAATTAATTATTAAACATTTGGGAAGGGATCTTAAAATCCTCAAATTTTTAATCCCAATTCCTTGTGTTTTGTTGAACTAACGGTATTTTAAATCATCATAGAATGATGGCTTTGAGACCCTCAATTTTAAATTTTTTTTGATTGATGACCTCGATCACTCTCTCTATATATTTAACTTTTTCCTCCAATTATGTGTCTCTAATTTAAACCAATGAATTTTTAATAAATATCATAATTTAGGGGTGACCTTTTCATTCCCTTCCCCTCGTATTAAACCCAAATTTTATTAACCCCATTTTTGATGTGGGTTTTCCACAAAGGCATTTCTCTATTTTAACCATTTAATTTGAAAGAACAATTTCAAATAGTGATGAGGAAATTTATTGAAGGAGTATATAATGTAACACCCCATTATTTAATAGTATGTCATCTAATTAATGTAATTTAATATCTTCCACTACACGCAACACTGAGTTTGAGCGCACAAAACATACTAAAAAAGACATTCAATAAGGGGTTATGAATATTATAACTAATTTTTGAATCATATATACTGTATATAATTTTAAAATCCATATTATGTTTCTTGTAGATATTAAATAAGAACAAATTTCTTTTATCAAATAAAAGAATTATTTTTGAAAAATGGAATTTTACAGCCTTTTAATGGAGAAACCTTTTTTTAAAACCAATATTTGACACTTTTATATATTAAATTTAATTAAATTCTTCTTTAGAAGTGGGAGATAAAATTGTTGTATGGATAATTTTTTTTTACATTTCTTATAACTTTCATATTTTGACGAGTACTGAAAAATACTATGTTTTATTTGAAAAAATTCAATTTTAATCGAAATAATTTACAGTGTTAAATTAAGAATATGAATGGTTATAATGTATAATTAGATTTTATTTTTTTCATTTAATACATTGTAGTTCATTCTATGTAATTTCACATTTAAATTTGACATAAACACATGTCAATTTTTTGATAGTCTTTACATTCTAATGACACGATTTTTGGTATTGACAACGAGAATTAATTTTAAATTAATAAATGAAACTTCTAGGTATTGATTTTGGTAAATATTCTTCATTTTTTAATTCATAGTATCAAAATTATCATAGAGTGAATTTTTTTAATATTTCTGAAAACACTCAATTTTTGATGAATAGTGGAAAACACTACATTATTATTTAAAACTGACATTTTATTTAAATGATAGTTTATTTTAAGTCAAAGTAGATATAAAATTCCTATATATGTTTAATGTAATTAATTGGATTTTTTTATTATAAAATTAGTTGTATAAAATTTTATTGAACTTTTCAACCTCTTTTACCCACCTTATAAGAACATTACCAAATTTGCTTAAAACATAATTTTACCACATCTATGATTTGAATTTAAAAAATAAAAGACACATAGTTGTCATCAGTGAGTAAAATTTGATTCAATAAGATGAAAATATTTTTTGGTTAATAGTAACTTTTGTCTTTTATTTACCACTGTTAAAATTAAACATGGAAATTAATGGTAAAAACGATATTATAATTACCCAAACAGAAGTACTAATTCTATTGGATAAGTGTAATTCTACAAAAAACAACATATGAATTAATATATTATCCTATTTTGTCCACTTGGATTAGATTATGACATTTATTATTATTTTATTTAAAGAAGAGTTAAAAGTGTTAAATTCAATGTTTTATAACTAATTTTTTTTAATATCAATTTATACCTAAGTTAAATTAAACAAAAAATATTCAATATAAAGCTAAAAATATTTCCTAAATCATGATATTTTATTGATAATTTTTATACATTAAATAAATATATTTATTTATGACACAATGATGATGTAGTAGTTACCTTATTAATGAATGAACCAATTAAATGGAATTATAAATTTAAAAATAAATATAATATCAACGTTTTTTATGACATAAATGATCTTTTTAGATGAATATTACATTATATGGTTGATTTATTTTATTTTTTCAAAGTAATAATGTTTTTATGACTTTCAAAAAAACCAAATACTAAATTGTGGAAAAATTGACATTAATGAGTTTTTAAAAACAAATATTATATTGTTAAATTATATATTAGTTCTAAAAATATTGAGATCTGACGAATAACTTTAATAATGATAGGTATATCATTAATGAACCACAATATGTTCTCTTGGATTTTTTATAGTATGTTCATTAGCCATTTATTATAATAATAATAGAATACATGGTAAAAGATAAACTATTTAACTAAGGGTTAAATCTAAACGATAAGGTTAATATGGTGACCTCAACATGTCTAAAACCTATTAGTAGAGTGTTTCTTGACCCATACCCTGCATTGAATAGAAATAAATCATTTTGAAGCTATTATAAACATAAAATTAATTTATTATAAAATAATATTTCATGATTTTCCGAAAGTGACCATCACCTCTCTTATATAAGGGAACTTCCACTTCTCTCAAAATCACCCCTCCAAAGCCATTTGGATCGGCCAAAATCTGCCCAAAAATATCCTCCCTACATCCATCAAATAAACCTACAGTCCATACTTTGATCATAATGTCAACCTATTGAGCCATTTTGATCAACTCAAAATGAAACACCCGAAGAATAGGTGATAATTTCACCACCCTCTTTCATGTAATTTTCTTCTTCCACTTCTTATTTCATTGTTGTTTCCAAACCAAAATAATAACTCCAATACCTCCTACATACTGTGATTTTATTATAAACATGGTACTTCCATATTATTTATTTTATTCATCCTATAAATGACAAAGTCATCATATGTGTGTACGTATGGCTTACCATCTCCACATCGTGGTGTCGTTCGTTATTCAAACACATCACTATTTGGATGAATATAATAATGAGAATAACTTATTTAATAATAAATATAACATATTAATTATTCTGTATATATGATATACCATCCAATTATATATGATTTCCCCATCAAAATAATGATATTGTCGATCATGCGTACAAAAGGATTACTGTCTCCACGGCGTGATTAGATTCCTTCCAACGATCACTACTGAATGATGATTATAAAAATATATATTATTAAGAAGTATGTAATATATGACATAATAATTATAATTTGTGCATATATATATATATTTATATATTTCTGTCTGTACTTACATATATATTATTCACATACTTCCATTCAATACGATATGAAAACGGAAACAACGTTTATGCATATGTACGGCCTAAAATCTACAAAAATGATGCCTTCAATTAAATATATCAATCTGTTATAAATATTTATACTATAAATATATATGTTATATAAATCATTTTTTATTTACGGGAAGTATTTTAATTAGGATATAAATGATATGATCACGAATAACAAGATAAAACCCGCACGAAAAATAAACCAATTATTACCCAAAATGTTAATTTAACATGGAAATAATTTTTAAATGGGTAGTATAAAGTCACAAAAGAATCATGTATGATATAATAAATAGGAATATTGTTCTGTAAAAATTTAATAACATAATATGGTTAACATACAAGAGGTTAAACGTACCCTCGACCAAAGGAAATTGAATGGTAAGGGATAATTTACCTATCTCTTTATTATCCGATGTTGTTTTTACGTAAGTATCTACTGGGACATATTTTTAATACATGTCCATGTTCCTTAAGAGAGTTTTCAACGGTATTATTTCCAAATTAATTTTTACCAAAACATCATTTTAAATTTTATTTAATGATTTATTCTTATAAACCATTCTCATTAATGTCTGTGTTTTCCAAAATGGTTTTAAGGATTTATTTATTTGGACATGAATATTTTAAAATGTTAATTCCTTTCAAAAGTTTCAACATGGTATAGGAAAATTTGATTCAATAACATCTTTTAAATAGAAACATTTATATGTATTTTAGATGAGTTCATGAAAAATGTATATTTCTCTCAAATATTTTTACTGATATTTTTCAAATTTGTCAACATCCTTTATGAGATATTATTCTCGATCGAGGTTGATTTATTATGATACAAATAATCCATATTGTATTGAAGGTTTCATTATATTATTGATTTTGTATGTGTTATTTTTTTACCATTAATGATTTATGGATAATGTATTTAGATTTCATATGCCAGTTCTAATACTAATGTTTGTTTTATGTTTAAACCTTTTCCTATGAGGAATGAATTGGACATAGTAAGTGACGTGTGAAGCCCACTATAGCTCCTCGTTGCATCGGTAGGTATCATGAGTCAAACTTTTGTCATTAAACAAGTCCTTTACAAAATCTTATTTATAGTCTTGGCATAATGTCTGGACTATGTGGTTATGAATTCTGGCATTATGCATTCCATCATGATGAAATTTTCTATTGATATTGCATGGGATTATTCAACTAGTTAAATATCCATTTGAATAAGTAAATTAAATTATTTGATTTATATTTTCCATATTATAGATAATTATATGTTTAAAATGTTTAGGTTTTAGTCTTATACATTTCCTTAATTGTTTATGCATATTTATGAAAGTGTCGGCTATATTGTTATCCTTATTGAGCATATGATATCACTGCTTTATATGATTTATTTTTTCTAGGATGTGAAGAAATATTTTACGGTTGACATGCAGGGATAATCTAAAGATATAAGTGTGTTCAATGGGAAAAATGTCATTGATGTTTTTATTTCATGATGTAATGCAACATTCATGAATGTAAAATATTTTCCAAGACTGGTAAACTGATTGGTCCTTTGCGACATTATTCCTTGTAATCATTAAAATTTATTAAAATAATACACCGACTCTGGGTAATTGGGGTTGGGGTGTTACAGTTGGTATCAGAGGAAGATTTTCAATATACATGGATATATATATTGATAAACTCTAATAATAGAACATTACCCTAAGATTGACTTTGAGGATTAGTATAGATAAAATTCCTAGAATTTTGGTAATGTAGATATTTTGTTTATATTCCAAGTAATAAATCCCTATTTGGATATGATCAGGTAGAGACGGCTTTGGGACAAATGTACCTAGGAGGGAAAACTCGGATCAGGAGTCTCGGGCTTGACCCGGGGTATCCTGGTACACGACAATGGGACTTACTGCACTCTTGGTTACGACACTCCTGGGGGATATGCTTAGGATAATTCCCATATTCATTACAGGCCACTATAAAAGATTTAGAAGTAAATACTTCCTCAAAGAAAATATTTTATGAATATAGATTGTATGCATAATATTTTTAATTGATGTTAGGTATTTTAAATGTTTGGAATTATGCATTGTGATTCATAATCTAACCTAGTGTATGCCATTTTTTAGAAATGGCACATATTAGAAGGAATGAGAATTACAACAATACGCATGATCCAAAGATTAATAAGGATCACATCATGCATTGAATTAAGCAAACATTTAAAGGGGAAATATTATCCAACATATTCTCATCATATGATGAAATAGTATTAAGGGTTAATAAGATAAGTAAATAATGATCTGAGTCATATTTAATTTAAGGGAAGAAAGAGAAGAAAAGGATGGAAGAGAGAAAGATGGATAAAGGGAAGAGGAGAAAGAGTGATTTTCCCATATGTGGTAAATTTGGAAAGAATCACCAAGGTAAATTCTTGAAGGGAATTGGAGTTTGTTATAGGTGTGGAGAGAAAGGACACCAAGTATGTGATTGAATGTGTAAGAAAAAGGATTCAAATGTACAATGCTTCATCGACAAGGAGTTGGTACACTACACAAATCAATGTCCAAATCATCAGAGTATACCACAAATGTATCTATTCGATAGTAATAAATTTATGATACTACAGAAGATAAATAGGAATGATTATATTTCTTATGTTGTTATTAAAGTATTGTGTCATTTTATTATTGTATTAATGATGTACATATTATAATTATTATAGAGTGTAAATGATTGTAATACGATACTATTTCATTAAGGACCTGAGATTGTGTGGAACAAAGAAAAGTGAGTGAATAATATGTTAATTTTTATTGGAAAATATATGGTTGAGAGAAAGATAAACCATAATATGGTTCTGATACTGAGATATTGATTTTGGAATAATTCATGATTGATTTCGATAAATTATATTTGATATTCTTGAATACCTCGAAATTGATTAATGATTTGTATATTCCATTATTGTGAGAGATTAAAAATTTTCTGGATAGAAGTGTATCAAGTATTCAATAAGGAATAATAGAGGGAGAATGTAATCAATAAGGTTTTATAGTAATTTATTGTGTTTTTGTGTTTTAAAATAATAAATGATAATGGTATTCAAATGTTATTACATGGAAAAAAGGATCTTCATTGTTTTCCATCATTATAAATTTGGACTGTGAGTTTGGACAGAAATATTTTGGATAATTATAAAGGTTGGAATCAATTATGTCTGACACTGGATACTATTTTTAATGTTAAAAATTTCATGAGATTATTTTTGAATTGTCATAAAAAGTACAACACGGAGGTTGGGGAACAACTCATCCTGTCCGGTAAGGCCGCGAGACATGAACCCACAACGGATGGGTGACAGGGGTGGATCACCTACCACTGCAATATGTGATTTCATGGTTCGTATTATTTATTTATCTTAAATAGTCTGAAAAATTAATTATAAATTATTTATTTTTGGAACCCGATATTATTATGATAAACTAAATATTTTTGAATTCAATTATCTTTTGCAGTGAAAGACGAGTTTGTGGTAGGAATTAGTTAAAGGGTGAATCTCAAGTTGTAAACTAGATTTTTTTCCTCTTCTTCTATGAATAAATTAATTCTTAAACATTAGGGAAGGGATCTTAATATCAAAAATGTGTTTTCCAAATACCTTATGTTTGGTTGAACTAATGATATTTTAAATCATCATTGATTAATGGCTCTGAGGCGTTCAATTGGACACTTTTTTGTGATTTATGACCTCAATCACTCCCTATAAATATTTACATCTTCCCTCTAATTATGTGTCTGTAGTGTCCACCCATGTTATCCTAATCGAGATCATAATTTTGTGGTGATATTTTTATTCCCTTCCCCTCTTGTTAAGACTAAATTATATTATCCCAATTTCTAATGTGGGTTTTACACAAAATTATTTTTCAATTTTAGCCTTTTATTTTCGAAGAACAATTTCAAATTGTAAGGACACAATTTATTGAAGGAGGGTAGAATGTAACACCCCAATATTTCATAGTATGTTATATCATTAATGTAATTTAATAGCTTGCGGTATGCGCAACATTGAGTTCTAGTGCACCACAACTTACCAAACTAGTCGTTCAATAAGCGGTTATGAATAATATTAATTGAATTTCAAATCATATAAACTCTATCTAATTTTAACATCTATATTATGTGTTTCTTAGACATAAAATAATAACAAATTCATCTTTTTCCTGAAAAAAGAAGTATTTTTCAAAATATGTAATTTTACCGCATTTTAATAGAAAACCAATTTTTAAAACAATATTTGACACTTTTATATATTTAATTTAATGTAATTAAATTCTTTCTTTATAAGTGGGATGAAAATTTTTTTGTTTGGATACATTTTTGGTACTTTTCGGATAACTTTCATATTTTTACTAATAGTGAAAATACTATGTTTTATTTGAAAACTACTTTTTTAATGGAAATAATTTATAGTGTCATCTTATGAAGTTGGAAGTGTTTAATGTATAATTATATTTTATTTTTATCATTTCATACAGTGTAGGACGTTATATGTAATTTCACATTTAATTTTGACATAAACAACTGTCAATATTTTGATAGTTTTCACATTTTAAAAACACGCTTTTTGGTTTTGACAATGAGAATTAATTTCAAATTATTAAATTAAACTTGTATATTTTGAATTTGGTAATATAGAATTCATTTTTGAATTCAGAAATTCAAAATTATCTTAAGGTGAATTTTTGGTATTTTTTTGAAAACATTCAATTTTTGATGAATAGTGCAAAACATTGTGTTACTATTTTAATCTGACATTTTATTTTAATAATTATTTAATTTATTTAAATTTATTTTTAGTCGAAATAGATATATAATACCTATATAAGTTATATTAAAATCATTTGTGTCATTTTATTATAAAATTATATGTAGAAAATTTTATTGAACCTTTTAACCTCTTTTACCCACCTTCTAGGCACGTTAGAAAATTTGCATAAAACATAATTTTACCATTTCTGTGAGTGTAATTTCAATAGTCATAGAGACACATTTGACCTCAGGAAGTAAAATGTAATTCAATAAGTTGAAAAAAAAATTTAAAAATAGTACCATTTGATATTTATTTACCACTGTTAAAAGTGACTATGAACACAATGATAACACATGTACTAATACTATTGGATATGTGCAATCCGACCCAAAACAACTTTAGGAATAAATTATGATCCTCTTTGGTCCACTTGTATTATATTAGGACATTTATTATTATTTTATTTATAGAAGAGATAAAAGTGTTAAATTCAATGTTTTATAACTAAAACATTTTTCATATATGGTTATAAATAAGATAAATTCAACTATAAATATTTATAAGAAGATAAAAATATTTCCTACATCATTTTATTTCATTTATAATTTTTAGATATTAAATAATTACATTTATTCATTACACTACGATGATGCAGTAATTACCGTATTAATGAACAAATCAAATAAATGGTATTAAATATATTAAAATAAATATTATTTCAAAGTTTTTATAACATACACAAATTATCTAGGTGAATATGACATGATAGGTGTTCTTTAATGTATTTAGTTCTAACTAATCACATTGTGATGACTTAAAAAAAATACTAAAGAGTGTCAAAATTGACGTAAATAAGATTTTAAAAAACATATTATATTATTAAATTATATAATAGTTCTAAAAATATAACGATCTTATGAAGTTCTCATATAATAATAAGTATTTCATTAATTAACAACATGATGTTATCTTTGATTTTTTATAGTATGTTTGTTAACCATTTATTATTATAATAATATAATAAATGGTAATAGTTAAACTATTTAACCTAGGGTTAAATATAAAAGATAAGGTTAATATGGTGACCTAAATATGTCTAAAGCCTATTGGTTGAGTGTTTCTCAACCCATCCCCATCATATACTAGAGTTAAAACATTTTAAACCCATTAGAAACCGATAAGTATTTTATTATAATATAATTTTCCAAGCTTTTACTAAAGTGACCCTCACCTCTCTTATAAAGGGGCACTTCCCCTTCTCTCATTGTCAAACCTCCATATCCATTTGGAATGGCCAAACACTTCCCAAATATCCACCCAACATCCCTCACATCATCCTATAGTCCTTATATTGATCATAATTCCAACTTATGGAGCCCTTTTAATCAATTCGAAAGGAAACACCCGAAAAAGATTTAATACTTTCACCACCCTCTTTCAAGTTCTTTTATTCTTCCACTTCCTCTTTATTTGTTGTTTCCATTCCAAAATAATAACTCCAGTACATCCTAAATAATTTAATGTTATTATAAATATGGTATAACCATATTTTTTATTCTATCTATCCTATAAATGAAAAAGTCACCATACATGCGTACGTACGTCTTACCGTCTCCACGTCGTGGTGTTGTTTGTAATTCAAATACCTCATTATATGGATGAATATAATAATGAGTATAAATTATTTAATAATAAATATAACATTTTAATGATTCTGACATCTAATTAAATATTATTTGACTAAAAATATATTGATATTGTCGCTTGTCCGTACGTACATATTACCGTCTCCACGACGCGATTAGATTCATTCCCACGTTCACCAGTCAAATATGATTATAAAAATATATATTATTAAAAGGTTTGTAATATATGAAATTATAATTCTACTGGAGATATATATATTTATATATATGTATTTATGTATTTACTTACATATATATTATTCATTTACTTCGGTTCAATACGATACGAAAATGGAAATATATTTTATGAGTACGTATAACCTACCGTCTCCAAAAATGGTGCGTTCCTCTTCATATATATACCTATTATAAATATTTATTTTTTAAATATATATGATATATAAATCAATTTTTATATTCATGAAGGTTTTAAAGCATGATCTAAATCATATGATCATGAATAACAAGTTAAAATACGTACGAAAATGATAGCGATTATTACCCAAAATGTTAATTTAACTTGGAAATAATTATTAATTGGGTAGTATGAAGTCATAATGAATCATGTATGATTTAATAACAATTAATATTGTTATGTTATTATTTAATAACATACTATGGTCATTATATAGGAGGTTAAACATACCCTCTACCAAAGGAATGTGCAAGGTAATTGTTAATTTCAAAATAAATTTATTATTCGATGATGTTTTTACGAAAGTATCTACTGGGAAATATTTATTATCCATGTGCATGTTTCATAAATGAGTTTTAAATGGGATACATTTCATGGTAATTTTTACTATAACATCATTTTAAATGTTCTAGTGATTTATTCTTCTAATCCTTTCTCATTAATGCCTATGTTTTCAAAATGGTTTTAAATCATTATTTAAATAGACATGAATGTTTTAAAATGTTAATTAGATTCAGGTGATTCAATGTATAGTGAGACACTTTAATTAAAAACTATATCTTAAATTAATTCCTCTATATGACTTTTAAATTATTTCATGAAAAATGGAAATTTCTCTCTAAACTTTGTACTGATCATTTTCAACTATGTCAACATCCTTTACAGGATATTATCCGTGATCTAGGATGATTTATTATCATACAAATCTTCCATATTGTATTGAAGGTTTTATGATGTCTTTGACTGTGGATGTGTTGATTTTACACGATTCATGGTTTATGGATAAATTAATGACAATTTGTATGCAAGTTTTAATACGAATTTTTTCTTCTGTTTAAACCTTTTCATATGAGGAATGTATTGGACATAGTAAGTGATGGGTGGAGCCTGATATAGTTCTTCTATACATTGGTAGGTCTCATGAGACAAACTTGTGTCTTGGCACAAAGACTTTACAAAATATTATTTATAGTCTTCGCACAGGTCCTTTACTATGTGGTTATGAAGTCTGATGTTATGCATTCCATCATTATGAAATCAGCTACTAATATTTCATGTGATTATTCGACAAGTATAATTTCATGTAAATAAGTAATGGAATTATTTGATTTATATTGGTCATATTATGCCGATGTTTATGATTAAAAGTCATATGTTTTATACTTATACATTTCCTTAATTGTTTATGCTTATTTGTGAAAGTTTCTTATAAATTGAAATCCATAATGAGCGACTAAGATAACCTATTTCTATGTTATATTTTTCCAATGATGTGATTAAATATTTTATAGTTGACCAATAGGGATAAGATAAGGATATATGTGTGTTAATTGGAGGAAATTGTTTAGATGTTTTTATATCATAATGTAATGTAACGATCATCTATGTAATCTATTTTCCAAGACTCCAAAACTTATTGGCCCTTCAGGACATGATTCCTTGTAATGATTCCAATGTATTAAAATAATGCACTAACTCTGGGTAACTGGGTTCGGGGCATTATAGTTGGTATCATTTTATGTTTATAATCTACCTTGGAAATAGATATAGATAATCTCCAATTAGAAAACATTACCTTATGATAGGCTTTGAGGATTACTATAGAAGAACATCCTTGAATTTTTTTAATATAGATATTTTGATTATTTTCCAAAAAATACATCCATGTATGGATATGAGTAGGTAGAGGAGACTCTAGAAAAGTTGTACCATGGAGTGAAAACATCGACAAGGTGTTCTGGGCTGGACCTGAGGTATCCTGGTACACAAAAATAGGCATTGTTGCACTCTTGGTTGTGACACTCCTAGGGGATATGCTAAGGATAATTCACATTTTCATTACAAGTTGTTATAAAGGACTTAGGAGTAAATAATTCTTCAAAGAAATCATTTTATGATTATAAATTATATGAATGATATTTTCAATTTATGTTCAGTTTTTTAGAACATTGGAATTGTGAATTGTGATTCATAAACTAACCTAGTGTATGCCATTATTTAAAAATGACACATAGTATAAGGAATTAGAATTCGAGAAATACGCATGATCAAAATATTGACAAGGATCATATCTTTTATTTTATTAATCCAACATTTAAAATGGAAATAGTCTCCCACATATTCTCATCATATGAGGAAAATGAATGATGTTTTAAAAAGATAAGTTTAAAATTATCTAATTTCTATGGCTTTGAAGGGATGTAAGAGAAGAAAAGGATGGAAGAGAGAAAGATAAATAAAGGGAATAGGAGAAAGATGGATTTTCCCATATATGATAACTGGGGAAGGAATCACCTTCGTAAATGCATGAAAGTAATTGGAGTGTGTTATAAGTGTGTATAAAAAGGACACAAAGTACTTGATTTAAAGGGTAAGAAAAAGGTTTCAAATGTACAATGATTTATATGCAAGGAGTTGGGACACTATTCAAATCAATGTCCAAATCATCTGAGTATACCCCAAATGATGCTATTGGATAATAATCATGTTATGATACAACCGAAGATGGAGAGGAATGATTATATTTTTTATGTTGTTATTAATGTATTGTGTCGTTTGAGTATTGTATTAATGACGTACATGTTATAAGAATTATAGAGTATAAAAGGATTGTACTACAATACTATTTCATTAAGGACTTGAGATTTTGTGGAACCATGAAATGTGACTGAATAGTTAGTTAATTTTTTGGAAAATATATGGTTGATATAATGATAAATAATAATATAGTTCTAATATGGAGATAGTGATTTTGGAATAATATATGATTGATTTGGATAAATTATATTTGATATTCTTGACTACCATGAAACTGATTAGTGATTTGTAGTGTCCATCATTGTTGAATTTTACAACATTTTTGGATAGAAGGAGTATATCCAATATTCTACTTTGAATAAGGGAGCATGAGTTTAATCAATATGGTTTTATGGTAATTTAGGGTGTTATAGTGTTTTAAAAAATACATGATGAAGGTATTCACATGTTATTACATGGAAAGAAGGATCATCATTGGGTTTCCCTCCCTTAAATATTTTTGACCGTGGGGTTGGACAGAAGTATTATGGATAAGTCTAAAGGTTGGAATCGATTAAATTTGACATTTTATAATATTTTTATTGTTAATAATTTCTTGAGATTATTTTTGGATTGTCATAAATAAAACAACCCAGAGGTCAGGTGAAAACCCGTCGTGTCCGGTAAGGCCATGAGATTTGAACCTGCAACTGAAGGGTGACAATGGTGGATCACCTACCATGGGAATACGTGATGTCCTGGTGCGTATAGTGTAGTTGTTTTAAGTAGTCTAACGAATGAATTTTAAATTCATTATTTTTGGAAAACTATATGATCAGGATGAATAAAATATTTTTGAATTGTATTATCTTTTATAGTGAAATATGAGTTTGTGGTAGTAATTACTTGAAGGATGAAACTCTACTCATAAAGTATATTTTTTTACCTCTTATTCTATAAACAAATTAATTCTTAAAAATTAGGTAAGGTATCTTAAAAACAATAATGTGTTATCCTGATACCTTATGTTTTGTTGAACTAACGATATTTTAAATCCTTATAGATTGTTGTCTTTGAGGCCATCGATTTTTCACTTTTTTATGATTGATGACCTCAATCATTCCCTATAACAATTTGTGTTTTTCATCTAATTATGTGTCTATAATTTCGACAAATTTTCTCCTAATCAAGATCATAAATTTGTGGTGACATTTTCAATCCCTTCACCACTTATTAGGACTAAATTTAATTAACCTAATATCCTATGTGGGTTTTCCACAGTGGTATTTTTCTATTTTATCCTTTTATTTTCAATGAAAAATTTAAAATTGTGAGGAATCAATTTATTGATGTAGAGAAAAATGTAACACACCACGATTACATAGTACGTTTTCACATTAAAATAATTTAGTAACTTGTGCTACATGCAACACTGAGTTTGAGCGCACCAAAACATACCAAACTAGCAGTTCAATAAGCTGTTATGAATAGTATTAACTTCATTTCAAATCTTATATACTCTATATAATTTTAACATTAATATTAAATGTTTCTTAGACATAAAAAAGATCAAATTCATTTTTAGATAAAATTAGTATTTTTCAAAAATTCAATTCTATCACCATTTAATGGAAAACCATTTTTAAAAATAATATTTGACACATTTAGATATTCAATTTAATAAAAAGTAATTCTTCCTTATAAGTGAAAAATAAAAATTTAGTTTGGATAAATTTTTTGTACTTTTCTGATAACATTCTAATTTTGACGATTAGTGAAAAATACTATGTTCTATTTGAAAAGATATTTTTTATCCGAAATAATTTATAGTGTTAAATTATTAATTTTCATGATTTTAATATATAATTATATTTTTTAATCATTTAATACAATTTAGGTCATTATATGTAATTTTACATATAAATTTGACATAAACACATGTCAATCATTTGATTGTTTTTACTTTTTGAAAAACCGCCTTTTGGTTTTGACCAAATAAATTAATTTTAAATTAATAAATGCAACGTCTGTGTTTTGAATTTGGTAAAATAGACATCATTTTTGAATTTGGAATGTGAAAATTATCTTAGTGTAAATTTTTGGCATTTTTCTGAAAACTTTCAATTTTTAATGAATACTGGAAAACACTACATTATTATTTAAAACCAACTTTTTATTTAAATAATTATTTATTTTATTTAAATATATTCTAGGTAAAAATAGATATATAATACCTATATAAGATCAAATTAATTCATTGGTGTCATTTTATTATAAAATTAGATGAATAAAATTTTATTGAACTTTTTAACCGCTTTTACCCACCTTCTAGGCATGTTAGCAAATTCATATAAAACATAATTTTACCACTATTTTGAGTTTAATATTAAATACTAGAGAGAAATAGTTTATATTAGTATGTAAAATGGGATTCGATAAGATGAAAAGATTTTTTTTTGTGAATAGTGATGTTTGACTTTTATTTACCACGGTTAAAAGTAAATAGAGTAATTGGAGGTAAAAATTATATTATAATTACCCTAACATATGTCCTAATACTAATGGATAAATGTAATTCGATCCAAAACAACTTATTGAATAAAATATTATCATATTTGGTCCAATTGTATTAGATTAGTACATTTATTATTATTTTATTTAATGAAGAGTTAAAAATGTTAAATGCAATGTTTTATAACAAAAACATTTTTAATATAAGGGAGTACGTAAGATAAATTATACTATAAATATTCATTTGAAAGATAAAAATATTTCAAACATCATGGTATCTTATTTATAATTTTTAGACACTAAATAATTAAATTTATTTATGAAACAATGATTATGCAGTAATTACCTTATTAATGAATGAATCAAATAAATGGTTTATAAATACAAAAATAAATATAATTTCAATGTTTTTATGAAATACAAAAAATTTACAGGTTAATATGACATGATAGGGTTGATTAAATAATTTATTTCTATGTAATCATGTTGTGATTACTTTCAGAAAAACAAAATACTAAATAGTTTCAAAATTGACATAAATGAGTTTTTAAAAGAAAATTATATTATTAAATTATATAATATTCCTAAAAATGACTAATGTTCGGACAATGAACTTATAAAATGATATTTATATAATTAATGAACCACTTTAGGTTCTCTTGTCTTTTTAGTGTATTTTTATTAACCATTTAATATAATAATAATAGAATGCATGTCAAAAGTAAACTATTTAACTAATGGTTAAATAAAAAATATAAGGTTAACATGGTGACCTAAACCAATCTAAAACCAATTTTTTGAGTGTGCTTCGAAACATACCCACCTTATACTAGATATAAATCATTTTTGAGCCATTAGAAAACGAAAAATATTTTATGATAAAATAATATTTCAAGCTTTTCCTAAAGTAACCCTAAAATCTATTATAAAATGGAACTTCCACTTCTCTCAAAATAACACCTCCAAAGAAATTTGGCTCTGCAAAACCCTGAAAAAATACCCTCCCAACATCCCTAATATCATCCTAATGTCATTACATTGATCAGAAATCCAACCTAAGGAGCCCTTCTGATCAATTCAAAAGGAAACACCCAAAGAAGAGGAAATAATTTCACCAACCTCTTTCAAGTTCTTCTCTTCTTCCACATCCAAATTCTTTGTTGTTTCCATAAAAAAATAATAAATACAGTACCTAATAAATACAGTGATGTTGTTATAAATATTTTAAAACCATCTTCATTAATAAATCCCTCATATAAATGACAATGTTACCATATGTGTGTATTTATGGCTTGTCGTCTCCATGTCGTGGTGTCGTTGGTTATTCAAAGAGTTCATTATTTGGATGGATATAATAATGAGTATAACTGATGTAAATAAAAAATATAACATTTTAATTATTCATTATATATGATATAACATCAAATTATAAATGATTTCACCCTCAATATAAGGATATTGTCACTCGTGCGTACATATGGATTACCATCTCCACCACGCGATGAGATTCATTCCCACGTTCACCACTCAACGATGATTCTAAAAATATATATTATTAACAAGTATGTAATATATGCCATAATAATGCTTCAGGATATATATATATATATTTATTTATTTATTTATGTAGTTTCATAAATCTTATTCACTTACTTCTGTTCAATACGATATAAAAACAGAAACATCGTTTATGCGTACGTATGACCTACCATCTCCAAAAATGGTGCCTTCCATTTAATATATCTATCTATTATAAATATTAATATTATAAATATATATGATATATAAATAAATTTTTATATTCTATAAGTATTCAAATAATGATCTAAATGACACAATCAAGAATAGCATGTTAAAACACCTACGAAAAAGAAAGCGATTATTACCCAAAGTTTTAATTTAACTGGGAAATCATTATTAAATGGGTACTATAAAGTCATAAATGAATCATGTATGAAATAATATATATTAATATGGTTCTGGTATTATTTAATAACATACTATGGTCATTATACAGGAGGTTTAACGTACCCTAGACCAAAGGAAAGTGCAAGGTAAGGGGTAATTTCACAATCTCTTTATTATCTAAAGTTTTTTTTACCTAATTATCTACTAAGATATATTTTTTATCCATGTACATGTTTCATTAAATATTTTTAAAACAATCTATTTTTAAGGAAATTTTTACTAAAACATCATTTTAAATGTTTTAAATATTTTTTCTTCAAAACCTTTCTCTTTAATGTCCATGATTTCAAAGTGGTTTTAAGGATTTATTTATGTGGAAATGAATGTTTTAACTTGTTAATTTATTTCAAAAGTTTCAATGTGGAATTGGACACTTTTATTAAAAAATATATTCAATATGACTTACTTTATATGACTTTAAAATTATTTCATTTAAAATGGATATTTCTCACAAATACTATTACTAATCATTTTCAAATACGTAAACATCTTTTCTGGAATATTATTCTTGATCGAGGTTGATTTATTATGATACAAATATTCCATATTGTATTGAAGGTTTTGTGATATGTTTGACTGTGGATGTGTTATTTTTATATCATTCATGGTTTATGTATAATGTATTGACATTTATTATGCTAGTTTTAATATGAATGTTTATGTTATGATTAATCCTTTTCATATGAGGAATGCATTTGTCTTAGTTGGTGACCGGTGGAGCACTATATAGCTCCTCGAGAGATCGGTAGGGCTATTGAGAAAAACTACTATCTTGGAACAAGACTTTGACAAAATATTATTTATAGTCTCGTCACTAGGCCTTGACTATGTTGTTATGAAGACTGACATTATGCATTCTATATTTATGAAATTGCCAATAGATATTGCATGTGATTATTCGACTAATAGAATATCAATGTGAATAAGTAAATGGAATTATTTGATTTATATTGGCCATATTATACATAAGATTGCGTTTAAAAGGCTTATTTTTTAGTCTTATACATTCCTCTAATTATTTATTCTTATTTATGAAAGATTCCGCTATATTTTTATCCTTACTGAGCATCTGAGTTGACCTCTTTCTTTGTTTTATTTTTATATGGATGTGTAGAATTATTGTATGGTTGACCTACATGGATAGGATAAGGATATAATTGTGGAAAATTGAGAAAATGTTGTTGACGTTTTTTATTTCATGATTTAATGTAAGGTTCATGTATTTAATATATTTTCCAATATTGCTAAGCTTATTGGTCCTTTGGGACTTGATTCTTTGTAATCATGCCAATATATTAAAATAATGCACCGACTCTGGGTTACTTGGGTCTGGGCATTATAGATCATTTCATTGAAGGAATTAGGATATGTCTCTAAAGGTAACTAATATCTCAAAACTTTTCTTCATATGATGAAATAGTTTTATGTCCTATCAAGACATAGAAATAATTCTCTAAGTCATATGGCTTCAATGGGAAGAATGATAAGATGATAAAGGAATATAAAATAATTAATAAAGGGTATAATGAAAATAAGGATTTCCCCACATATTATAATTATGGAAAAAATCACCATGGTGAATACATGATAGGATATATATTTTGTTATCATTTAGTTGAATACGGCCACCAGAAAAAAGAATAAAATAGGATGGTGGAAAACTCTATTATTCAGTTTTCCAACTACAAAAATATGTGGCAAAATGAAAATGAATTCTTTAAGAATAAATTGAATATACCTAAGAAGAAGTTATAGGATCAAGTTCTATATTATTATTTTTATACAAAAGAAGTTGAATGATTAATTTTCTCATATATTTGGATCCATTAATAATGTTTTAAATGTATATTGTTGATTTTATCCTGGTTATAAGTATTATAGAATGTATAAGGATTGTAATTCAATACTTTTTCATCATGTATTTGAATGATTGTGATTAATGGTACCTTTAACCAAGAAAATTGATTAATTAACATGTTGAAATTATTGGAAAACACATGTTTGAAGGAAAGGTAAAACATAATATGTTCTTAATTTTGAGATAATGACACTGGATAATGAGACGACTAATATGGATAAAGTAAATTGGATACTACTATCTTTCTTCGAACTGTTTCTAATGTTTTGGATCCTAATACACCGAATGGTCATAAGTATATCCATTTATAAAAGGATTTAAATTGAAATTTGTAAATAGTTTTAGATATTATTGTATTACTTCACCATGTGATGAAACATGTGATAAAAAAATAAGTAGAAATAGTTCAAGGAACAAGGATAAGATTGTTCTTATATAAGCACATCATGTATGTAAATTTACTTATATCCTTAGAGAGAAGGAATTTTTCAAATCTATGAAAAGGGTTTTAGATTAAAAAAATTTCTATTATCATCATTTTGGACTATATCCGTGACCTTTTTTCACAACACTAGTTTATTGTTTTATGGTCAACATTGAATTCATGAATATGTTCCCTATCACCCTCCACCAGAACATGATGGTTGCATTTCTCTTTCATATCCTTATTTTCACTAATGTTTTCATATTCAAAAGTCTGTTTTTTGGATACATTTGTATTATCGTTTTGCAAATTATTAAGATGATGTGTTATTAACCCTATTTATGATGTGTTTCTTTCCACAATTGTTAATTTTCAAATATAAAACCTAGACTACCGAGATCAATTTTGAATTATGATGACACAATTAAATTGTGGTATAGAAAATTCAATGCCCCAGTAAAATAAAAACATTTCATTTTTGAATAAATGTATTTTTATTGCTATATTTATTTATATACGTCACTATGTTATGCTTATTCTACACAGAATAATGAGTTGTCATCTATTTCGCAAGACCGCCATGTTTTATAGAACAACAATATATTATTAAAATATAATTATTTAATATAATAACATATAACCTAGAACATATGATTTTTGTAATTGATTGTATTAAAAGAATTGAAAAAATATATAGTTTAATTAATTGGTTACAAATTAATTCGAAATTAATATAGTAACCAAGTTAATACATAGAAAATGTTTTTATAAATAACTATTCTTACCCTCATAATGTCATTTTATCCAAATGAATTAAATTAATTATAGTGTATGAATGATATTAATGTAATATATATTCAATTAAATATTTTTAAAATTAATAAAATAGATATAATAGTAATAAGAATATAACAAAACCAATTTTATGCATAAAATACATGTTTTTCAAATGGTAGTTTTACCATCTTTTATTGGAGAACTAATATTAAATTAATTTTTTTAAAATCTAATATATTATATTTATCAAAATAAAATTATTACATTAAATAATAATATAAATAAATCATTTTATTTAATTTTTTTGGGAATTTTCTGATAAGTTTCATGTTTTGATGAATAGGGAAAAAATATTTCATTTTAATTAAAATTTTTTTTTTCATCTAATTACTTTATAGTGTAAAATTATATTCTATATAGTTTTAAAGTATAATTAGAATAATATTTTTTTATTTAATATAATTTTTTCAATGGAATAAATTTGATATTGAATTTGGATATAAAAACATTTCAATATTTTGATTGTTTTCACGTTAAAAACAAATTTTTCCTTCAGTCAATGAGATTAATTTCAAATTTCCTTGGTCGATTAATGTGTCATAAATTTTTAAAAACGGTTCTCATGTTTGGAATCTTAGGGTTCATTTTTAAAAAAGATTTCTATTTAATGTTTGATAATATGAATAATTACATTAGAATTTTTTAAATTTACCATGGTTAAGGGTAAATGTGGTAATTAAGGGTAAAAAATATTATATGTATCATAAAATTATCCGATCACTTTTCATAATTTTATTTAATAATATTTTTTCTACCAGCATAATCTTTGGGGTGATTTTATGGCCTCATAGAGCCACATGGATGTCTATAATCCTGTTTTAGTATTTTATTCTAAGGAAATCCAACATGTTATACTCATGTTTTTAATAAGTATTAAATTTTTATATATGGTAATACAAAATATATACTTGAATAGGAATAGTCAATATGAATATAATTTTTTTATCTTCATCATGATAGTTTATTTTAAAATTTAATTAAGAAAATTGTAAATTAATGGCTTTTATAATGAAGATGCATTAAATATTTAGTTAAAGGATATATTGAACAAATATTATTAAACATTATAAAATAAATTTAGTTTGATATAATTAACATAAACCGCAAATTTTATATATTAACTTGACAAATTAGGTATTTATTAAAGTTTTTTTTATTTATCTAGTGTATTGATATTTTTTAAAAAGACATGAAATGAATAGTGTCAAAATTGACATTATGATATTTCAAAAAAAAAATATCAAATCATATAAGATTCATTAAAATATAAAATTTAGAGAAATTATTTTGATAAGGTTTAAAATTTTATCCATTACTCATTTATGGTTCTTTTGGTATTTTAGAGTTACTATATTAACCCTGAAAGTGTAAAAATCCAAGTTTTCACATTAAGAGTTGAAGGGTTTAACTAATGGTTAATGCCAAACGATAATGGTAAAAAATTGAATTATCGAATTCAAAAAAAATTGGATGAGATTATTTCTACCCATAGTCATATTATCTAATAAAAATCAAAATATTGATAAGTTTGGAATTAAAAATTAATATATATTAATTTAATATTTTGAGACATTCTAAATTTACCCCTCACATAAATTTTAAATGGGAACCTCCTGCCCCACATACCCACATCACATTGATACTTCTGTATATTCCAAAATTTATTAAAATAAGATTCAAACGTCCCTCCCAACATTTGTGAATCCTATTTGAGGTTATAAGGACAGCCAAGGATGTATTGTGTTTAAAACAAACACAGTTACCCGAATAAGAGGTAATAATATTCAATGTACACTTATGTTATATTTGATTCTATGCCCCTTATTTTACTATTATTACATGTATATATTATAACACCATTTTCATCAAAATATTTTTTTTTCATTTTAAGGTTTCATCCTAAACCTACACACACATCCATCAATGAGGTGAAGAACTTACCATTCATGTACATAGAAATACCACCTCATGAAATGATGTCATTCGTTATTACATTACCACCTCTTAGGGTTGGTAAGTATAATGAAAACACTTCATTTAAATTATATATATATATATTCATATATGATATTTCTTTTTTATTCATTCTTATATATTTTTTATACAACACAAACATTCATATTATTGATTTTTTGTAAATACGATAACATCATTTGTGGAAGTGCGTACTACCGCATCCTCGATGCTATGTGATTCATTAACATTATACCTGGAACGTATAAAGGATGGTTTTAAAAAAGTTATTAGACATATATGAGAAACATATAACACATTAAATATAATATACAAATATTTATATAATATTTTAATTATTTTAATATGATAAAGAAAAGGATGTACGGTTCAATCGTACATACGACCTACCTTCCCCATGAATTATTGATTTCATTACATATCCGTAAATTTATGGATTATTTTAAATACATATATACTAAATATATATTATATTTAAATCATGTTTTATATTCTTCATTTGATAAAATCATGATCTAATTAATAGGAACAACATGTAACAATTCAAAACATACTCGAACAACTATGCAATTAACACCCACAATAGTTAAAATAATTGAGGATTGTTAAAATTCAATTAATGGGATATTATAAGAAGTTAATAAATGATATTATAATTATGGTTATGGTACTTATATAAGTTAATAACATTCTCAAAACACTAATATACATGGTTAATGGACGTTCAACTAAAAAGAAGTGCAAGATAAGGGATTTAATCTCAATTTCATCACATTAAGGCCTGTTGTAATGTTATTCACCTAGTTTCATTTATATGTTGTATATACTAACTTTTGACTTGTTATATAAAAAATATCCTTATTTTCATTATATTATATCTTTTATTTAATGTTATTTCATTATGGGAATTATGATTAAAATGATTCAATGTGGTATGAGATGCTTTAGAATGTTTAAATATGATTTCACGTAAGAATATTTTTAGGGGTATTTCAATTGTATTTCCATTCATGATTTTCAACAAACATTTTTGTTACATATACTCCAATACTTATTTATATATAATTCCATAATATCTATTCAATAAATATTTTTTTAAGGAATATCAACTTTTGATTAAATTTATTACTCGATGTGTGGAATTCTTTGGACTGGGAATGGAGAGTGGGGCCCATATTTTATATAGAAATCATGAGGAAATTAATTTTGTCAAATTAAATAGGTTTCTACCTATGGTTTAAATCCATCTTGTGAAAGGTCTTGATGGTATTTTTTTCATGTGCCTCATACATGACATCCAATAATTAATCATTTACATCATATATATTTCAGTAATTGTTGTTTATATCTATGAGGTTTTGATATTTTAAATTATATAGATGCAAGTACTTCTTAGTTTTCTGATTGAATGGAATGTGTTTCTAGTCTATTTACCTGTACTTATTGATTATTTCTTATACAATTTTTTTAATGGAATGATTTCTTAGTTATTTAACTTTCTATATAGATTTATTCTAATTGATTCAATATTACTTCCACTAACATTAGCCATAATCATCTTTTGAGATATCCCTTATTATGTTTACTTTCCCCAGGTTTTGAAGATGAATAATTTGAATGTTTTTCAAGGATCTCTATCTTCTAATTATGTTATGTGTTATTCTCTTTTCCTAGTTTATTATGGGTATCATTTATGTAATCTTATTTTTCTAGTCTATTGAAATGTTCATTACTTTAGGTTTAAATTCATGACAATGTCATTAAATAATGCACTGAATCCATGATTTTTGGGTTAGGGAGTTAAAAGTGCATACCATATCCATCACATATATTGGACATAAAATCTATGAAATTTTAACACGAACTATTGTATGTGTATAAATATGTAGATATATTTGATCGAAGCTATAATGTACTTCAAAAAAATATCAGACACTTGGTAAATGTAAAATGGTTAAATAATATGTTTGATGATGATAATTTATAATGTAAAGATTTAATGGGAAAAATTAACCTCACATACTTTTATCTAAGTAATATAATTTCATAGGAGAAATCCATTTTATGGGGGGAGAATGTTACAACTTGTGATTTTATTATATATTTTTACTTAAATAAAAATTATGTGAATGAAATATTGATTCACAAAAAAAAATTAAAAAAGAACCTGATATATTAATGAAAAAAATTATTAAATGTAACTATTATAATATAGGTTTTTAATTAGAGATTATAAATAGATGTAACTACATTTTTTAATTTTTAGCAAAAGAATACGTAATAACATCATGTAGTGGGAGACTTCCTTATGAGGATCGCTTTTTAGAGAGGGGAAAAGAGGTAATATCCAAAGGGTTTTCCTCAGACTAAGGCATTATTTAATTTTAATATGTTTGATTTAGAGAAATAATATACAAGAGAAGTTGAAGTCTATAGAAATTTATATGATATCTATACTAGTTGAATCACAATTCCTGACTACCACAATTAATTATATTACACCCAACTCTTATACAATGTTCCTAATGGGGTTTTTAAATATAATTTAGGATTTTAAAAACATCTAAATATTAATATAAGTGATTTTAAAATATATAACTTTTCCATTTCCATAGATTCAATTTTAAATAAAAAAGTTTACTGAAAAAAAAATTATTTAATGAAAATGATTCCATAAATATTAATTAATAATTATTATACTTGAAACCACCCTTATCTTATTAGAAGTAAAACCATTTAATGTTAATAATCTATTTCTCAAAGAATTATATTTTTCTATATATTATATATTTCGATATTACTAATCATGATTAATTTATACTTAAAATTAAATTTAATGAAATGTACTGAAAATATGTATATATATCTATAATAAAAAATATATTCATTTAATTATTTTATACTTTGAATGTAATGTGATGAAATTAATTTTAATCGTAAAAGTTATTTTTAAAAAAACGCAACTCCTTTCACTTATAAAATACCTTCCCAACCACCCCGTCAAATACAAACCTAAATATCAAATTACGCAATTTAATATATAATATTCCATTCACTAATACAATTTCCCATATTTGTTATATTGTAGTATAATTATATTTACCAAATTCCTTTATAGCCCGATTGGTTTCCAAGAAGAGATACAATTTATTATTTGTTTTTAATAACTTCTTATCAGTATTTTTGATTTACCATTTTTATTGAAACTTCTCAATTATGATTTATCACTTAGAAAAATTTATGTAATATAATTATGAATATATAGATATTATATTACAATAATAAAAATTATTAATAATAAGAATCTATTGATTGAAAGACGTTCTTATTTGGGTCATTTTGACATATAATGTCCTGGAAATTTTGTTTATTTTTTATATTATATAGAATTATTTCGAGACCAGACTCTCTGAAGGAACCTGATTCTGAGGCCTGGTGAGCCTGTAATTGAATTTTAAACATTTTTTTATTTAAATAAATATGAGAGCATGATTTTATATCATTTATACTAGTATCAGATAATGAATATGTAGGCTATGTTGATCTGAGAACGATTGTATTCGCATTGAATAGACCTAACATTTACCAAAAATGGTCGACCAGATATTATAATTTTTGGAGTTTTCCAAAAAAATAACTTAAAGAGTTATTTTATTTGTTTTCCAACCATTGGGTAGTGGCATGACATCACTATTGTGCAGTGGAAAATCGATGAAGATTTGCATTAAATGAAGCTCATCAATGGCTCGTAAACATGCAGTGTAACGACACTTTAAAGGAGGCGTAACAGATTTGTTTCATCATAAATGAAATAGTGTAATGATGTGATGATGCAACGTAACAGGAACATTGCGATGTGTTTTATTTTATGGGGTTAATGCATTGGAGAAATCTGGATCAAAGGGTGGAATTTCTCTGAGAAACCTACCATGAGAATTCTCTCAAAAGACGAACAATGAACATTGGAAAATTGCTAGCGACATCAATGCACCTCAAAGAATGGGACTGAATAGCATTGAATGCCAACATAACTTAAATCCCCATTGATGGACTACTTCAACGAGGAACACATTTGTTCTAGGGGATACTATTTATTGTGGAATATCTTTTCCCATAATTCATTCTGAAACGACGAACACAGATCAACCAATGAACATGTTGATCTGTGGATTGATGGTTAATGCAAGGTGGTGCACTTTTTTGTGGAGTTGTATTAGGAATGATTATTATTACATGAATCTTGAAACTCACTCCCCAAACATATCCCTTGTTTCTAAATCTATAACGTGGAGGGCGCGGGCCGACATGAATAAGGCCAGATCCCTTCTAACTTGTGCATTCATTGTGGCCGAACATTCAAAATAGCAGTAAGAGGATTCGGAGGCCTTAACAGAGAAGGTCGAACCCCGCTCTGGTTGGGGTCATAGACATCACGAATAATAGACCACCAGAGTAGATTTGGTGGTCCGAAGAAGAGCCCACCAGTGCGCCGGTGCCGGTGGCAGCCACGAGTAGGTGGTGGCATGCCACAACATACCCCTGGACAGAGCGTCATGGTTGGATTGGGTCTCGATGAGAAAGAAGGTTATGTCAGTTGAGCCGAAGGCTGGTGGAGGGAAACATCCCCTTGGCCGTGTTGGTGGAGCGGACCACAACTGTGGGCTGCATCTTCTCATAGAACGAACTTCCCTAGCGGCATCGAAATACCTGGTTGACCGGATTGGATGGCTTCATGGTGGCACACCCGGATGTGCTATGCATCCTGGCTGGGACAGGATTCGGTCCACCTTTGGTGGACCCAGTAGGCCAACTGGCCAGACCTGTGCACAAAAGTCTAGGCCAGATGAGACCGAGTTGTCGGGTAACCTGGTGGGATGCACCACCAATTGAACAAGGTTCGGTCTAGCGAGGTCCAATGGGCTTGGCCCACTGGCCAAGCCACACCGGGCCAACCTAGTCTGAAAACTGGTCTGGTCGGGCCAGTTGAACTAAATTAGGGAAGGTTGTGCCCCCAGGTTGGGTTTTTCGGGTTAGTCTGACTAGGTGGGACCTGGTCCAGATGCAACCGGCTCCAGTTTACTAAAACACCAATAACATACAAACTGGGCCTCTGATTGATGATTTGTTTGCGGTGTTGGAACCCTCAAAACGAGAATGATATTCTGGAATAATCTAAGGTGGATTACATGGAATTTTAAATATGATGAATTTCTTGAGGAGTAGTTATCTAGGAATCATGTGCACAATGGGGGGAACCCCTGTGGTTGGATGAGATATGAAGACTGTGGAAAAGAGAACCTGTGTGTAATAGCAAAGATGGCTCTGTGGGAAGTGGATATGTGTGAACCGGCAGGTCCATGGTGGGGATTGTCTTTATGTGCCCCATAAAACCCATGGTTCTCAATGGGGATGAGTACCTCAGTATGGACAAGGTGGGAAGCGCCTCTATATGTCCCGACATGCCAACAGTTGGGAGAAACTTAGTGTGAACCAACATACCCATGATACTCATCATGGTTGAGAACCCCAGAAGTCCAAGGTTAAGGGGAAGTGGATCTGTGTGACCTGGTAGGCCCACAGTTGGGAGCGGCTCTGTGTGACCCAGCATAACCACAATACTAAATTCAGAGGTGTACTTCAGTAGACCAAGGTGATTGGTGATATGATTTATGATCTTACTTTCCTACTCTAGATTATACACAGTGTGATTTTTCTTAATTCATGATCATGATACTAGATCATTCTTCTTGTTTTTCTTATGGATTGCTTTGTGGTATTTCTTTTTTGGTTAAGGGACTCTACTGTGTATCTATTACTCACCCCTTCATGAGTTTCACCCGCATGTGTCGTGTTCGGTGCAGACAACTAACAACATTGTGGAGGACTTGGTAGCCCAAGTCTAGGAAGTGCCCAGTGAGATCAAGCAGGCAGGACGTGCATCTATGGATTCCAAAAGCTACTCTACACATACCCATCAGCTGGGTTTTTTAGTGTACGGCATTCATAGTTTCTTTTTACTTTCCTATTTTCAGATCGTCTTTTGTTGGGTTTGTATTTTGTCTCATTTTACAAATAGTTTTTACTTTTACACAATAGTTTTTTAGCGGAATAATTGTTTACCTTTCAATATTTGGGACATGGTTGTTTTTGAATTCATATAGGTACTCAAGAATATTCCACCCACTTACAGGTTAACGTCGTATGTGCTAGTCTCAAACCCCTAGCCTTTAGGTGTCTATCATGGGGGATTTCACGGTCCGATCCCCACACGATGGGTCCTGAAAAAGTGGTATCGGTGTTCTACGATTATACCTAAAAGACCAAGAGTTTGCTGTTTTGTGTTTGGGAAATAGTGTTAAATGTTTTGAGTTCTAATTTCAGATTCGAAGAGTCCGGTTTTGCTGTTGCGGCTTGTGTATCCATACCCCAGGACCTTGAATTCTGATTTTTTACTCTATACATAAATCCATGGTTGCATGAATCATATAGGAATTGAGTGAATCCTCATATTCGTCTAAAATAAGATTCATCTCGCTGAGTATAATATATTGATCGTGGTCCATCTTGATCCATTTCAGGATGCCTCCTTGTGGAAGACCGACCCTGATTTTGATACACAGTCATGAGTAATGCCCCCTATAGATGAGGAATCTATTCGTGGACTAGTGCTAGATATGTCGAGGCTGAGTGGTGCAATAGCATTACCACCATCCGTGGATCGGAAGTTACTACCGACATTACCGGTGGAGGATGCATGCATGCACAAGCCTTGAATGATTTCCCGAGAAGGAGACCTCCAAGGTTCAGAGGAGAGACAAATCATCAGGTCGCTAAGGATTGGCTGGAGGCGATGATGTATGTCTATTTATTAGTGAGGACACGACCGGACTAAATGTAGATCTTATCCACAAGACTTCTTTAGGGCTCAATAGGGAGATGTGGGAGTTTGATGATTTAGACTCTTGATGAGGCGACCCTCTCTTAGGCAGGATTCGAGTGGATTTTATGAGAGGATTTCTTCCTAGAGATCTTGTGCTCGATGCACATATAGAAGAAGATTCACCTACAGAAGAGAAACATGTTAGTGGTTGAGTACTCTGCGTGGTTTATAAACCTCCCCTGACACTCTAGGGGTGTGGCATGGGACACATTTTTCATGGGCCTAGACCTTTAATTAGGGTCTCTGATGAGATATTTGGACATAGATTCTTCCTCTCAACAACCCCACTCAGGCTTGAGTGATAGAGCGAGCTCTAATAGTATAGAGATTCCTCGTAAGAGCAGACACCAACCGTGGGAACTACCACCAGGTGATAGGTGACTGATTTATCAATGGAGCAAGGCCAAAAATTAATAGAGAGGGCCAAGAAGGCCATATAATCTTGAGGATGACCCAAGGACATAGGTTCGGTAGTGTGAGGCCACCAGGGTACTGGGGGTATTTAGTGGAATAGGGTGTGCTAATCGTGCGGTGAGCAGGGACACATGGCTCATGACTGCCTAATCCTCTACACAAAAGATCAGTAGACAGTCAAGGGACCATCAAGGTATATGTAGAGGTTTATGTGACGAGGTTAGAAGGGTGGCAGACGTTTCTTGGGAGTAGGTCGAGCAATATGTGGTCGGTAAAAGTTCAAAGTACTACCTCTGCCACCCCAAGGTGGTCCACAACGGCCTTAGGGAGTATGTGAACAAGGGTGATCTCAGCTTTAAGAAGTTGATGGTTATAACCATAGTTCTCCATAGACTATTAGAGGTATGAGTTGTGTCTTATTTACCATTGCTGCAATTATTATAGACAAATGTTCCAGTCAGTCATTCATTTACATGGACTTCGTTTGAGGCTCAGAGATTCTAGTGGAGCTATTGTCTTGATCCTTACAATTAGATACTTCTACAAGAGGGGATTATACAATTAAAAACTGGTGTCGATAGTGTGAGATTACTCTAGGAGGTGAGATATTCATCTAAGATCTCCTAGTAGCGGCATTGAGGCCTAACATTGTAATCTTGGGTATTGACTAGTTATCTACTGTCTGTGCTCATATCAAATATATTAGGCTCCAAGAACAGTGTGTTCATGAGGATGGGACCAGGTTTTCCTTCACCAGTCAAAACAGAACTTTTTCATCACATGAAGAAATTTCATGGATAAGGGTGAATATGATCACGCACCAATTGGCTAGGCTTACACTCAGTGTGGTGGATGATAGGATTACATGATTTCCTATAGTGGAAGATGAGTATGATGATGCCTTTACTGAGGATGTTTTGAGTCTACCTCCTCATAGGGAGGTAGACTTCAACATTTCCCTATACCCCGGGGCAGTACCAATATCAACACGGGCATATCAGTTGGTTCCTCTGGAGCATCATGAGTTGAGTGCATAACTGGAGTACATTCAAGAGAATGATTTTGTGTGGCCTTGTCTTTCATGAAGGGAATCCCCAATGTTGTTTACCAAAAAGTTAGACAGGATCTTGAGGCTATGCATGGACTTCCGGTGCATGATCCAAGTGACTGTGAAGAAAAAATATCCACTACCAAGAATTGATGACCTCTTTGACCATCATAAGGAATCAATGTGGTTTTCGAAGAAGTTCGTAGGCTAGGCTATCACTATATTCGAGTACGGGATGAGGACATAACGAATATGGCCTTATAGTGATGGTATGGCCACAACCTGTTCTTCCTAATTCCCTCTGGTGTAACAAATTCTCTATTAGGGTTCACAAGACTCATGAATAGGATATTTTGGCCTTAAATAGATCATTTTTGGCGATGTTAATGGATGACTTATGGTGTACTCAACATTAGAGAATGAGCAAGCTACACACCTAAAGATAGTCTGGGATACAGTCCAAGAAAACTAGCTTTACAGTAACCTCTAGATGTTCCATTTTTTGATAAAGGAGGACCACTTTCTGGGTAACATCATATCAGAGACTAGAGTAGTTGTGGATCCAACAAAGATAGAGGAAGTGCTGGTTTGGGAGCCACCCATTAAATTTAATAAGGTGTAGAGTTTCATGTGGTTTACTTCATACTAATAGTAGTTTGTGACTGGCTTTTACAAAGTAGGAGTACCCTTATCGTCATTGATAATTAAGGGAAATTCCTTCATGTAGACATAAATGTGAGAGCACAGTTTCCTGGAGCTGAGGAATAGACCGAAGAGTGCCCCCATTTTGAGACTACCAGAAGTGGTCGTTAGGTATGTAGATTATTTAGATTCATGAGGGACCGGATTGGGTTGTGTTCTAATGAGTTAGGGAGTAGTGATCACTTACAACTTACGAAAGTTGAGGTAGCATGAGCAGAACTATGCGACCCATGACATGGAGTTAGCATCATTGGTCTTTTATATGAAGATATGGTAGAACTAATTTATAGGTAAATGGTTTATAGTGTACTATGATCAAAAGAGTCTTAGGTATATATTCTCATAGAAGGGCCTGAACCTGAGATAATAGTGATGGCAAGAGTTCCTCCTGGACTATGACATTGAGATAATCTATAGTCCTGGGAAGGGGAACGTGGTGGAAGACGAACTGAGAAGGAGGTCTAGTATACAGCTGCTGAGTGAGTCAATGGATAAGTTGTATATGATGCAGATATCCTTTATAGGTAACGATGGAGTAGCATACCTCCATTTGATGACTATCACTCCTCCGTTATTACAACGATTCATGAAGTCACAACATGGGCATTTTGAATATGAGGCCCAACATGCTCAGTTATCCTCGGGATATGATCTTGATAGACTTTATATAGGTGGGGAGAATGTTATTTTTTAAAGGACACATTGTAGTGTCATTTACATTGCGGAAGATGCGATGAGGGAGTTCCATACATACCCTTTGGAAGTACATCCTATTTTGGGGATGATGTGCCATGACCTACAATGTCAGTACTAGTTTCTTGGTTTGAAGGAAGTGTTGGCAAAGTTCGTTTCAGGATGCCCCACTTTTCAACAATTGATGGTTGTGGATCTAGTTACAACAGGCATGGCCCAACCACTTGAGGTACTGGAGTTGAAAAGCGATTGTTTATAGTTGTACTTCTTGATGGAGATACCACACACATTCAAGGTCCCAGATTATGTCTTGGTGATCATTGAATGGATCACCAAGTTGGATCACTTCATACCCATCCAGAAGAAGGGATTGGTAGAGGGAATATTTCACCTATATGTCCATGGAATAGTGTGGATTCATGGGGTGCCTTGGATGATCATCTCAGATCATGATTATCATTTTACATCTTGGTTGTGGAAGGGATTGCAGGAGGCATTGCGGACTTAGTTGCGCTTGAGCACAACATTTCACCCTCAGACAGATGGTCAAACAGAGCGGACCATATATACCTTGTAAGACATGATTCATGTTTATATCCTTGATTTTGGTCATAGTAGGGAAAACCACCTACCACTAGTGGTGTTTTCATACAACAACAGCTATCACTCCACTATTTGCATGACACCATTTGAGGCCTTGTACAGTGGTCTATGGAAATCACCTCAATACTGGACTTTCCCAATGGAGTCAGCACTCATGGGGACAGAGCTAGTATGGGTTACCATTGAGAAGGTTCAAATCATCTTGGAGTGGATGAGAAATGTATAAGGAAGGTAGAAATCTTATGCAGATAGCATATGGTGGCCCATGGAGTTAGAGGTGGGAGACCATGTTTTCCTTCTGGTCTCACCCAATTGGGATGGTGGGGATTTAGCCGATGCAGAAAATTATCTCTAATGGTCATTGGACCTTTCCATATTCTTAGCATAATTTTCAAGATGGAATACCACCTAGATCTCCACCACAAGTGCACTGAGTGCAAGATATTTTCTATATGTCGTAGTTGAGGAGGTATGTGCATGATCCACTACACGTCATCGACTAGGGTGAGATGAACATAGATGATGGGGTGAAGTTTTCAGAGTTATTATTGGAGCTATATAATCAACAAGATCAGGTACATCATGGATGGTTGATTCCTATTGTAAACATTCGGTGGCAGCATGCGAATCTCCAGAAGAGGAAATAGAAGCATGGGTCTCAATTTTGTGCTCGGTATCCCCATTGGTTTGTTTATATTTGTTTTGGAATACGATGACATGAAGCCCAAAAAGGGGGAGTAATGTAATGACCAAGAAATATGGTGTAATTTTGTTTTCAATTATATGTAATTATTTTGAGAATAAATGCTCCAATAACGCCAAATTCTGTGGTTTGGTGAGCCCAGAAAACACTTTTTTACGTGTTTCACTTCGTTTAATTAAACATGCATGCGTGTTTTATAAAATTTTAAGTAGGTTATCAAATCAAAAATATTAGGGCACCTGTGAATTTATAATGAAATTATTCTCATATAATAGACATAACATTGACTGAAAAGGGTCGACCGATAATGTTATTTTTTTGATTTTTTGGAAGAAAAATGAAATAAATTAAAAAGTAATTTTTTTTCCAAACCGTAGGGTGGTAGTAGCACTGTGGTGCTGTAGTGTGGTGAAAAAGAGATGATGTGTCATATTAAATTAAGATCATTAATGGATCATAAATGTGCAGTCTAATGATGTATTAAATGAGGCATAACAGATACACTGTTTCATAAATGAATTAGTGTAACGATGTGACGATGCGGTGTAACAGAAAAACTGTGACATGTTTTATTTTAATGGGATAACCATTTGGAGAAATCAAGATCACATGGTCGAATTTCACTGATGAATATGAATCAATAATTCCCTCCAATGAGGAATGACAAATGGTGGAGATTCAACAGTGATATCGATGCACCTCAATGAACGGGACCAGAGAGCATGGAACGCCAACATAACCAGAATCCCCACGGACATACCACTTTAATGAAAAATAAATTTTAGGTAAGGATTATTATTTTCATGGATTACATTTTCCTGTTTTTCATTCTATATCGCTGAATGTGGATCAATCCATGAAAAGGTTTCTCCATGGATCGCTCGTTAATGTGGGAGGGTGCTCCTTTCTGGGGTTTTAAATCAGGAATTATTACTATTATTGGAATCATGATCCTCAAAACCCAAAACTACCTCTTGTTTCTAAACACCTAACACGGAGATAAGGGACCGACATGAATATGGCCCGAGCCCCTCCACCTTGTGCGCTATTCGTAGGTGAACTTTCAAAATTGCAGAAAGTGGATTTTGGGACTATAGATGATAATGGAGAACCCCATAGAGGCCAGATGCATAGCCGGTGTGAGTAAAAGACTATCAGAGTGGGCATGGTGGTCTACAGAAGATCCCTTTAGCATGCCGGTGCTAGTCAAGGCCGTGGGAAGGTGGTGGCACACCATGACGGTTTGCCGGAGGGAGCGTCGCAGCCTGCATAGACCGCCTACTGGGCTGGCTGATGTTGGAGGGATATGTCACCTTGGCCACGTAGGTAGAGATTCCTACTACTGGAGGAAAAATATTCTCATGGAACATTGTCCCTTGACCGCGTGCAGAAGGCATGCCTGGCTGGATTGGATGGCTGCTCTGTGGGGCACCCAGACGCGCTACGCGTCTAGGCAGGAGGAGGAACCGGTCAGCCTATGGTTGATTGGGCAGGGTAGCAGGCCAGACCCGCATCCTACAGGATAGAACCAAACCCTGCATGAAAGACCCACACCATGCAGGCTAGACCCACCACATCAGGATGGGCCATATGAGATTTGGTTGCTGAGCTAGATGAGACTGGGTCGCCGGGCCACCCAGTGGGCTGGACCACAAGACGAACCGGGCCAGGTCCCACAAGGTCCAATGGGCCTAGCCCACTGGCCAAGATGGACCGGGTTGGGTCATGTCAATTGAATTAATTGGGGAATGTGGGGCCCTCGAGGCCGGGTTGGATAGGTTGGTATGATGACGTCAAACTGGGCCCAGACGCCACCCACCCCAGTTTACTAAAACACCAATAACATAAAAACAAGGTGTCTGATTAATAAGTCATTTGCATCGTTGGATCTATCTCATTTAGGGTGATCCTTGGCTATTCTCTAAGGAGTATTTAATGGAAATTAAAATATGATGAATATATTGAGAAGTGGTTCTCTTGTAATTAAGCGCACTGCGTGTGGAAACCCTACCATTGTCTAAGACCAGAAGACTGCTGAAAAGAGACCATGTGTGGATTAGATACGACGAACTAGTGGGAAGAGACTTTATGTGACCAGGCTGGACCATGGTGGGGAGAGGCTCTGTGTGACCCGACATACCCACGGTACTCAATGAGCATGAGTACCTCTGTATGGACAAGTTGCAAAGCGGTGCTCTGTGACCCAACATGCCCACGATGGGGAGTGGCTCTGTGAGAACAAACATACCCACATTACTCATCTATAATGAGTACCACATAATTCCAATGTTAAGGGGAGAAAGATTTGTGTTGCCTAGAATTCCCTTAGTAGGGAGCAGCTTTGTGTGACACGACATACCCATGATACTCCCTGATGAGGATTACTCTAGTATCCCATGGCGTTCCATGTTATGAATGATGGTCTTACATTCCTACTCAATATTATATCTAGTTTGAGCTGTCTTGCATTCTGATCATGCTCCTTGATCATACATTTTGGTTTTATTGTGGATTGCTTTGTGGTCTTTCCTTGTTGTTTTAGGGTCCCTACCGAGTTTTTGTTACTCACCCCTACATGGGCATCACCCGCACTTCTTGTGTTTGGTTCAGAAGACTGATGACTTGGAAAAGGACTTTGTGTCTCAGGGCCAAGTGGTGCCCAGTGAGATCATGATTGAAGGATATGCTTCAATAGCTTCCAGCAGCTAATCAACACTTCCCCATTAAGTGGGGTTTTCAGCGAATGACTTTCTGAGTTTCCTTGTACTTTTTTGTTTTCAGTTATTCTTTTGGAGTGTTTTTATTCTAGACCATTTGACTTGCGAAATTTACTTTTACTTAGTGGTTCTTTAGTTTCATACATGATTACCTTTCCATATTAGGGACATGGTTGTGTGTGCGTGCGTACAGGTACTCATAAAAATTCCTCCCACTTGATGGATGATGTTGTAATGCCCCGACCCCTAAAGCCTACTGTCGATGCATTATTTTAATAAATTGGAATGATTAAAAGGAATCATGTCCCGAAGGACTGATCATTTTTTTTAGTGGTCGAAAATAGATTACATAAATGATCATCACATTACAATTTCAATCATAAAATTCAACATAGATAGTTCTTTTAGAATGCCATTATCCCCTTGAGTTTAACCCTACATATCAATCACAATAAACTGTTGTGACTCCTAGGAAAAAACATAAGAAAGGGGGTGTGCTCAGATGCTTAGTAAGGGTAAATAATTTAGTGGAAGCTATAATATTTTATGGAAAGATGTGTAATAAAAATAACAGCATTTTTAAACATAATCTTGAATATAATATGGAAAAAATAAATCAAGAAACACCACATAAACATGCACATAGATATTATACTAGTCGAATAATCATGTGTAATAACTAATTTCATAATGAGGGAATTCCAAATACCGTACATAATTACATCATAGTCAAGGAAATGTGCCAAGACTACAATTAAAATTTCTATCACGGCCATGTTCCAAGACACTAGTATTTCTCATGAGACCTACTGATGCATCGAGGAGAAATAACAGGCTCCAACTATCACATACTAAGTCCACTGTGTTACTCATATGAAAGAGTTGAAACGTAACATAAACATTCTTATTAAAACAAGAATAAGAAATGTCAATACATTATCCATAAACCAAGAATGGTATAAAAATAAAAAATTCACAATCAAACATTTCATAACTCATTCATTACAATATGGAATATTTTATTATAATATATCATCCTCAATCTATAATAATATCTAGTAAATGATGCTTACATTGTTGAAATGATTAGTAAATATTTTTGATAGAAATATCCTTAGTTGTAAAATAAATTAAAAATCCCACATTTATAAAGGATGTAATTTAAAATATATTTTTGAATCAAAGTGTCCCATAAAACATTGAATATTTTGAAAGTAATTATCATTTCAAACCATTCATGTCTTTAAAAATAAATCATTAAAATAATTTTGAAAACATAGACATTAATTAAAAGGATTTGGAAAGATAAATCTTTAAAACATAAAAAATGATCATCTAGTTAAATAGAACCTCCCATAAAACCATAAAATATTCCTTTATAAATTTTTATAATTATGGTTATTGATGATAAATATGTCCCAGTAAATACATACACATAATGAATCTTGGATAAAAATGATATTGAGTAAATAACCCTTACCTTGGACTTTCCTTTGCTCGAGGGTACATTTATCCTTCTCTATAATGACCATAGTATGTTATTAAATTATACCAAAACCATATTCATATTTATTATATCATACATGATTCATTTATTACATTATACAACCCATTTAAAAATTATTTCCATTTTAAATTAACATTTCAGGTAATAATCGTTTTTTTAATCGTACACGTTTTAACTTGTTATTATTGATCGTATCATTTATATCATGATTTAGATACATACAGAATCTAAAAAATGATTTATATATCATATATTTTTCAAATATAAATATGTAATATATATATATATATATATATTAAATGGAAAACCTCATCTGTAGAGACGGTAGGCCACATGTACGCAAAAACGTTGTTTCGGTTTTCATATCGTATTATTTGGAAGTAACTGAATAAGATATATGTAATTACATACATACATACATATATATAATTTCCATATCATTATTTTGTCAGATATTACAAACTTATTATTAATATATATTTTTATAATCGTCGTTGAATGGTGAATGTCGAAATGAATCTCATCACCCTGTGGAGACGGTAATCCGTATGTATGCACGAGTGACAATATAATTATATTGATAGTGAAATTGTATTTAATTGGATGGTATATAATATATATATAATCATTATTATGTTATATTTATTATTTAAATTAGTAATACTCATTATTATAAACATCCAAATAATGAAGTGTTTGAATAAAAATATACACCACGACATGGAGACAGTAAGTCGTATGTATACACGTATGGTGACATTTTCATTTATAGGATGGATAGAAAAAAAATATGGTTGTAACATATTTCTAACCACATCAATGTATGTAGTATGTACTAGATCTATTATTTTGGTTTGAAAAAAAAAGAGGAAGTGGGAGAATAAAAAAACTTTAAAGAGGGTGGTGAAATTATTACCTCTTCTTCGGGTGTTTCCTTTTGAGTTGATCAAAAGGGATCCTTAGGTTGGATATATCATCAAAGTAAGGACAATATGTTTATGTTAGGGAATTTGAGAGGATATTTTTTAGGGGTTTTCTGAGCCATATGGTTTTGGAGGTGTGATTTTGAGAGATGGGGAAGTGCTCTTTTATAAGAGGTGTGAGGGTAACTTTAGGAAAAGATTAAAAAGATTAATTTATTATACATTCATTGTCGTCTTATAATGGATCCAAATGAACTTATTTCGAGACATAGGTGGTTAGGGGTCGAAAACCTCTCAACCAAGAGGTTTTGGACATGTTTAGGTTACCATTTTAACATTATCTTTTAGATTTAACCCTTAGTTAAATAGTTTTACTTTTACCGTGTCTTCTTGAATTTGTACACTATATGGTTAATAAACGCACTCTAAACATCCAATAAAACCTCAAGTGGTTCATTAATGACATATATAATATTATTTGATCCCTTTGGATAAACCTCATATTTTTTGGAATATTATATCAACCAATAATATTGTATTTGTTTTAAAAATTAATTTATGTCAATTTTGATACTATTTGGTATTTTATTTTTGTGAATGTCATAAAAACATTATCACTTTGAAAAAAATTATATAATCAACACTAAAATCTCATATTATTCGAGAAAGTATTTTGAATTCATTAGAAGCCTCAATTTACATTTATTTGAATATTTATTATATCAATTATTTTATTTTTTCCATAATAAGGTAACTACTAAATCATTATTATGTCAGAATTAAATTAAATTAATTACTGACTAATAATTACAAATAAAATTCTATTATGTATGAAAAAAATTTATATTTCTAATGAATATTTATATTCGAATATATATTGTGTATACCCCTATATTAAAATGTATTGGTTATTAAACATTAAATTTAACACTTTTAAATCTTCATTAAATAAAATAATAATAAATGTCCTAATCTAATACAAGTGGACCAAAATGAATAATATTTTATTCCTATGGTTGTTTCGTGTCAAATTACACTTATCCAATAAAGTTAAGATATGTTTTAGGGTAATTATAATATCATTTTTACCCTCAATTACCCTATTTACCTTTAAACGTGGTAAATAGAAGTCTAAAGTTAGAATTCCACAAAAAAATAATTTTCATCTTATTTAAAACAAAATTACATTTTGATGCCAACTGTGTCCCTTGGATGATTGAAATTCAACATACAAAATCGGTAAAATTATGTTTTATGCAAATTTTCTCACATTCCTCGAAGGTGGATAAAAGACGTTAAAAATTTCGATAAAATAATATACATCAATTTTTTTTATAAAATGACTCCCATTAATTAAATTTAACTAATATAGGTTTTATTTAACCATTTTTATGTTAAAAAATTTTAAATATATTAATAAATATTTAAATAAAAAGTCGATTTTAAACAAAAAAATCAATGTTTTTCAAAATTCATCAAAAAATTAAACAATTTCAGAAAAAATAACAAAACTTCACTGTGAGCTAATTTTGATATTCCTAATCCAAAAAAGAATTTAATTTTACCAAATTAAAAAAATATAATTTTAATTTTTATATTTAAAATTATTTCCCATTGTTAAAACCCAAAAGTGGGTTTTTACAAAGAAAGAACTATCAAAATATTGACATGTGTTTGTTTCAAATTAAAATTCAAAATTACATATAATGGCCTAAATTGTATTAAATGAAAAAAATATAATATAATTATACTTACAAAAGATTCAAATTTATAATTTAACACTATAAATTTTTTTTGATTAAATTGTTTTTTCAATTAAAATTTAGCATCTTTCATTATTCATCAAAATATGAATGTTATCAGAAAAAACCCCAAAAAATTATCCAAACTAAATTTTTTTGTCCCACTTCTAAAAAAGAATTTTATTTTTTAAAATTTAATATAAATTCTCAGATATTTCTTTTAAAAAAAGTTCACCACTTGTAATAGGTAAAATTGCATTTTAGAAAAATACATCCTTTATCTAAAAAATAGTTTTTTCTGATATTATGTCTAAGAAACACATGATATGGGTTTTAAAATTATATACACTATATAAAAGTCAAAATTCAGTTAATACTATTCATAACTGCTTTTTGAATGGCTAGTTCGGTAAGTAGTGGTGCGCTTGAAGTCTATGTTTCATATAGCACAAGATATTGTATTGATTTAGTGAAATACCATACTATGAAATCATAGAGTGTTACATTCTCCCCTCCTTAAATAAATTTCGTCCATACAATATAGAATTGTTTTTCAAAAATAAATTTTTAAAAATAGAAAAATACTTTTTCAAAAATCCCACATCAGAAAATGGGTTAATAAAATTTAGTCTTAATAAGAGGGAAAGGGAAATAAAATAAGTCACCACCAAATTATGATCTCGATTAATAGAACACTGGTGGAAATTACATAATCATAATTAAAAGAAAATGAAAATATTTAAAGGGAGTTATTAGGGTCATCAATCACAAACAAGTGTACAATTGAGGGCCTCAAAGTCATCAATATATGATGATTTAAAATATCAATAGTTCAACAAAACATAAGTTATTAGGATAAAAAAATTTGGTTTTAATATGTCTACCCTAATGTTTAAGAATTAATTTCTTCAAATAATAAGAGAAACAAAATATACATGATATGTAGAGTTCCATCCATCAACATATTCCTTCCACAAATTCATATTTCCCTAAAAATTATAATACATTACAAAAATATTTTATATATCCTATTCATATGGGCTTCCAAAAATAATGAATTTATAATTCATTTTTAAGACTCTTTTAAAAAAAACATTATAAAAATCGAGATATCACGTAAGCTCGTGGTAGGTGATGCACCCATGTCACCCATCAGTTGCGGGTTCAAGTCTTGTGGCCTTTCTGGAGACGACATGTTTTCACTCGACCTCCAGGTTGTCCTTTTTATGACAATCCAATAATAATCTTAAGAAATTATTTAACCTTAACAATATTATCCAATGTATAACAAAATACATTCTAACCATTAGACTTATACAAAATAATTCTATCTAATTTCACAGTCCAAAATTTATTTGTAATGTAAACAGAGTGAATATTCTTTTTGTAACATAATAACCTTGTGAATACCTTCATCATGTTATTTTTTTAAACATGGTAACACCCTGAATTACCATAAAACCATATTTATTACATTAATCCTCCATTATTCTTTATAAAAATAGATATACTCTTTATATAGAAAAATTATGTAAATTCCAACAATGATTGAATAAACCAACCATTAATCAATTACAGGGATATTAATAATATCTAATATAATTTATCCAAATAAATCATCTCTTATTGGAAAATCAATACCTCAATATTAGGACCATATTAATGTTTTATCTTTCCTTCAACCATATATTTTTTAAAAATATTAACTTTCTTTTTATGAATTTTCTTAGCACCACACAATCTAAAATCCTTAATGAAATAATTCTGTAGTTCAATAATTCTATACTATATAATTATTGTAACCAGAACATCGTTGCTACAATACTCAAATTAAAATTTTCTATAGTATCACCATAATAATAGTAGTCATTACTCATTATCTATTTTAATATCATTATATAATTATTATCAAAGAACATCATTTGTGGTATACTCTAATGATTTGGAAAATGATTCACGTAGTGTCCCAACTCATTGTAGATGAAACATTGTACATTTGGATCATTTTTCTTACCCTTGCAATAACATACCTGGATTAATTTTTCTCCATACTTATTACAAACTCCCATTCCCTTAAATCATTTACCAAGGTGATTCTTTCCTTAGTTATCACATATGGGAATATCCTTATTCCACATATTCCCTTCATCCATCATTCTCTCTACCATCCTTTCCTTCTCTGGATTCCATTCAACGCCTCAAGAATCAAAAAAATTATATACATATCGTATTAACACATCATACTATATCTTTACATGATGATAATACATGGGATACTATTTCCTTTATAAATATTGGTTTAATACCATGAATGATACAATCCTTATTACTCATTGGATCATGGGTATTACTGGAGTTATCATTCCATCTATTGGGCGCCATTTATAAACAATGGCATACAGTATGTTAGTTTTATGAATCTCAATTTATTTTTCCAACCATGAATAATAGCTAACATAAATTTAAAAGATTATTCAAATAATATATAATCATAAGAAAATGTTTTGTTTGATAAATTATTTACTCTTAAATCCGTCACTATCGCTTGTAAAAAAAAATTGAATTATCCTAAGCATATCCCTTGGGAGTGTCGTAAACAAGAGTGCAACAATTCCCATTGTTGTGTACTAGGATAACACGGGTCAAGCCTAAAACTCCTTGTATGGGTTTTCAATCCTGGGTACATTTTTTCCAGAGTTGCCACACCTACTCATATCTAGGCATGGATAAATTTCATGGAAAATTCAAAAAATCTCTACATTAGAATAATTATAGTAAGTTCTTCTATAATAATCCTCAAAGTCTATCTTTGGGTAATGTTCTCTAATCAGAGTATTTCTAAATCTAGTATCCATGTTATGTACTAAAATTCCTCTGATACCAACTGTAATGCCGATACCCCAGATACTCAGAGCTGGTGCATTATTTTAATACATTGTCATGATTACAAGGAATCTATTCTATAAGGACCGATCTGTTTTTTAGTCTTGCAAAATATATTACATACATGAACGTTACATTAAAATTTCAAACATAAAATACAGCATAGATAGTTCTTTGAGAAAGCCATTTTTTCATTTAGATTAACCCTTCATATCAATCATAATACACTTCTTGGAATCCTGGTAATGTAATAAATGATAATGGGGGTGTGCTCAGATGCTCAATAAGTGTAAATAGTATTGTGGAAGCTATAAACATTTAAGGCAAGATGTGTAATAAAATTTAATTCCTTTTTAAACATAATATTGGACATAATATGAAAAAATAAATCAAACAACACTATATAAACATGCACATGGATATTCTAGTAGTCTAATAAACACATGTAATAACTAAATTCATAATGAGGGAATGCCTAATGCCGGACATAATTACCACATAGGCAAGGCCTTGTGATAAGACTACAAATAATTTTTTTTCAAGGCCTTGTTCCAAGAAACTAGTCTGTCTCAAGAGTCCTACTAATACATCAAGGAGATATAATGGGGTCCACCCATCACTTTCTATGCCCACTATATTCTTCATATGAAAATGTTGAAACATAACATAAACATAAATATTAAATCCAACATACAAAATTTTGATACATTAACCCTAAATAATTATTGGAATAAAAATAGAACATTCATAGTCAAACTTATCAAAAATAAATCAATATAATATGGAAGACTTTGTTATAATAATTTTACCTCAATCAAGTATAATATCTAGTAAAGGATGAAAACATAGATGAAAATGATCAATAAAACTATTTGAGAGAGGTATCCTTTTTTTGAAATCATTTAAATGTCACACATTTACGAAGGAAGTAATTTAAAAGATATTTTTGAATCAACGTGTCACATTCCACATTAAATTTTTTGAAAGGAATTATCATTTCAAAACATTCATGTCCTTTTAATTAATTACTGAAAATAATTTTGAAAACATGGTCATTAATTGATAAGATTTATAAAGATAAATATTTAAAACATTTATATTGATGATCTAGTTAAATAGAACCTCCCCTTAAACCATAAAATATTCCTTTTAAAATCTTTTTTATTAAATAATCGGTATCTATGATAAATATCTTCCAGTAAATACTTTCACATAAACAATCTCGGATAATAATGAGATTGAGGAAATAACCCATACCTTGCACTTAACATTGGTTGAGGGTATGTTTAACCACCTATATAATGACCATAGTACATTATTAAATTATATCAGAACCATAGTAATATTTATTATATCATACATTATTCATTTATGACTTTATAAAACCTATTTAATAATGATTTCCATGTTAAAATAACATTTTGGGTAACAATAACTTTATCATACATGTTTTAACTTTTTATTCTTGATCATATAATTTTGATCATTATTTAAATACGTCAATAATATACCACAATATTTATATCGAATATTTATTTAGAATATAAATATTTATAATAGATAGATATATGAAATGGAAAACACCATTTATGGAGACGGTAGGTTGTACGTAAGCATAAACGTATTTTTCATTTTCATCTTGTATTGAATGGAAGTAAGTGTAAACGATATATGTATGTACACACACACACATATATATATATCTAGTTGAATTATAATTTAATATATTACATACTTATTAATAATATATATTTTTATAATCATCGTTGAACGGTGAATGTGGAAATGAATCTCATCACATCGTGGAGACGGTAATCCGTACGTATGTACGAGCAACAATGTTATTATATTGATGGTGAAATCATATGTAATTCAATGGTATATCATATATATATATATATAATTATTAAAATTTTATACTTATTATTTACATCAGTCATACTCATTATTGTACCCTTCCAAATAATGAAGTGTTTGAATAACAATTTATACCACGACGTGGAGATGGTAAGTTGTACGTTTGCACATATGATCAATTTTTCATTTATATGATGTATAGAATAAATAATATGGTTATAACATATGTATAATAACATCACAGTATGTCGGAGGTACATGATTTTTTATTTTGGTATGGAAACAACAAATAATGATGACTTGGAAGAAGAAAAAACATGCAAGAGGGTGGTGAAATTATTTCCTCTTCTTCGAGTGTTTCTTTTTGAGTTGATCATAATGGATTTATTGGATGAATTTATGACCAAAATAATGACTCTAGGTTGAATTTAGGGATTTAGGGAGGATATTTTGGAAGGTTTTGGACGATCCAAATGGATTTGGAGGAGTGATTTTGAGAGAAGTGGAAGTTCCCTTTTATAAGAGGGGTGATGGTCAGTTTAGGAAAAGATTAAAATATTAATTTATTATAGAATAATATTTGATTTATAATGGATTCAAATTAATTTATTTAGATCCTTAAGTGATTATGTGTCCAAAGGAACATATCCAATAGGTTTTAAACATGTTTAGGTTTCCATTTTATCCTTCTCTTCTCTATTTAACTGTTTGTTAAATAGTTTAACCATTACAATGCCTTCTTGTATTCTTACACTGTATGGTTAATAAACATTCTCTAAACATAAAAGAGAACAAAAAGTGGATCCTTAATGAGATTTATAATATTATTTATTCCCTTTTTAATAACCTTTTATTTTTAGGAATATTATATCAACCAATAATATAGTATTTGTTTTAAAAATTAATTAATGTCAATTTTGAAACTATTTGGTATTTTGTTTTTCTAAAAGTCCTAAAAAAATTCTCACTTCGAAAAAAAATATATCTAATCAACCCTAAAATGTCATATTAACCTATAAAATTTGTGTAATTACTCAGAATCCTCAATATACATATATTTGGATATTTATAGTATCAACTATTTTAATACTTAATTAATAAGGTCATTACTGCATCATCATTGTGCCATAAAATAATTAAATTATTTGATGTATAAAAATTATAAATAAAATGAAATTATTTAGGAAATATTTTTATATTTCTAATGAATATTTATAGTTTAATTTATATTGTGTGTATCCCTATATTAAAATTTTTTTAGTTATTAAACATTGAATTTAACACTTTTAACTCTTCTTAAAATAAAATAATAATAAATGTCCTAATCTAATCCAAGTGAAACAAAGATGATCATAATTTATTCCTATGGTTTTTTGGTCGAATTAAACTTATGCAATAGAATTATGTCATGTGTTATATTAATAATAATCTCATTTTACCCTTAATTACCCTATTTATTTTTAATCGTGGTAAATAAAAGTCAAAAGTTACTATTCCTAAAAATTATTTTCAACATATTGAACCAAATTTTACTTACTGATGTCAACTATGACTCTCATATTTTTTCAATTCAACTGACATAAGTTGTAAAATTACATTTTTTGCATATTTTGTAACGTGCCTCGAAGGTGGGAAAAGACGTTAAAAATTTCAATACAATTTACACATCTAATTTTATTATAAAATTACTCTAATTAATTACATTGAACTAATATATGTATTATTTATCTATTCATACATTAAATAAATTTAAATAAAATAAATATTTATTTCAATAAAAATTCTATTTTAAACAAAAACGCATCTTTTTTCAATATTCATCCAAAAATTGAATGTTTTCTAAAAAATATCAAAAAATCACTCTAAGATAAATTTGAAAATATTAATTAAAAAATGAAATCTATTTTACCAAATTCAACACATAGATTTTTCATACATTAATATAAAATTAATTCCCATTGTCAAAACCAAAAATAGGTGTTTTAAAAAGTAAAAACTATCAAAAGATTGGCATGTGTTTGTGTCATATTTAAATGTAAAATTACATATAATGACAAATATTTTTCTAAATGATATAAACATAATCTAATTATACTTAAAAACCATTCTAATTTATATTTAAAAACTATAAATTATTTGGATAAAAAATTGGTTTTCAATTATTATTTAGCATCTTTGACTATTCATCAAAATATAAAAGTTATCAGAAAAGCACCAAAAATTATCCAAACTAATTTTTTATGTCCCATTTATAAAAAAGGTAATTTTTTGTCAAATTTAATATAAATTTTTGGATATTGAATTTAAAAAAATGTCACCATTATTAGGAAGAAAAATCTCATTTTTGAAAAATACTTCCATTATCTAAAAAATTTAGTTAGTTCCCTTATTATGTCTAAGAAAAACATCATATCGGTTATCAAGTTATATAGAGTATATAAGATTCAAAATGTAGTTAATACTATTCACAACTTCTTTTTTGAATGGCTAGTTTGGTAAGTTATTGTGCGCTCGAACTCAGTGTTTCTTATAGTGAGTAAAATTGAATTACTTGAATGAGATACCATTCTATGAAATATTGGGGTGTTACAGACACCTTTGACGTTTGTCACGACCCGTCCCCTAGGGCCCATGTCGTGACTACCCCAAACCCGCCTTCCATATGAATGGGGCTAGGGACAAGCACTAAAAGGCATATTCCCTAAAACGGGAAGGCATTGACATTATAAACAATAAACTCACACCAACCAAGCACACAGTAAGATACCTGCACATAGTAAACTATATTTTAAATTGGTTGTTTACCGAATGTAAAGGGGCCGGAATAGAAGCCCAACTGGAAAGTACAAGTAAAATATGAAAGTACAAGTAAAACTGAGAAGCGCACCAGTGAACATCTGCCCTGAATCCTACCTGAAGGGTAAGTAAAATGCTCAAATGGCCATCTATGTGGATTGCCTCATCTATGATCCACCATAGAGCTATATCTAGTCTAGGTACCATCACTCTCAGTCAGCTATGTTCGTCATCTTCACTAGACAAAACATGGTGCGGGTGTAGCCCGTGAAGGGGTGATTTTAACAATACTCTGTATGGACCCTGAGACCCCCAATGGTCCCTCAAATCCAAAAAGGATAAACCACAAAACATGGAAACATCTATCAATCCTACTATGTTATATGCCCATACATATACCTAAGTAATCAGAATATACTCACCTCACACAAAAGGGAAGAATACCGCACCTGTAACACCACAAAGTTAAAAGTACCACATAGGTATCACCACAAAGATAAAGTACCCCACAGGTACACCATTATTATATATGACTTAGCTCACACAGGTATAAGTTATGTATTGAAGTACTGACTACAAGTCATGAAGCTTGTTCATATTATTCTTCCATGAGGAACTGCTGATGATTATATGGAGTCTCACCCACATCGGATCGGAATGCGCTGACCCACACATGATCGTCGAGTGCTGACCCACACAGGATTGAACCCACATAAGATCAGTATGCACTGACCCACATAGGATTGCTGAGCACTGACCCAAACAGGATATGACCAACAGCGGAATGGTATACACTGACCCACATAGGACCGTTGAGTGCTGAACCACACTAGATTGATTGGTACTATCCCCCGCAATTACACATAGAATACCTGGCCCATCCAGAGTGGATAGTTATCTAACCTCTGTATTATCCGTCTCCGACCTCTGTCTCACTGCCAACCACATGATTCCTCGCACCTAGTGCACTCGGGTTCCATAGAAACTATCCCTAAAGATATCAGTCGTACCTCAACAACAAATAAGTCCCATGTAAATGTATCTCAAAGGTCTATCACGTAATAAGGGACACAACACAACATACAATGCGTCAATCGAACACCCAGTCATAAAGTCATTACTGTTTCCGCTTCGAGGGCCCGATTAGATTTGGTGTTTGATCCCACCCGGCCATACTCCAACATTATCCAAAACTCAGGTCGAATATGTCAAAAGGGATTCCTTGATCGAAGGATCCCGGTGCCACCGACGGTTTTTCAAACAGACCCACAAATCACATGTTATGTCCATAAAGGCGAAAGTGGGTCCAGTCTGACCCGGTCGGACTGCCCAGCCTGACCCGACTTGGGCCGAACCGACCTGATTTGGGATGACCCAACCCAGTCTATGTCTGGTCTGGTGGGTCTATGCTATAGCGGGCCCATCCTGCTAGGTTGTTGTCTGGACGAGCCTAAAAAAGGGATGACCCAGTGGCGAGGCCTAGCGGCGTGGTCCGGGGGCGCGGCCCGCTAGAGCAGCCCGCCGGGCAGCGCGGGTCGCCCGAGAAAGTGCTAAATGGGATCATCCCCCATAAACTATTAATACCAAACGATAGTCCTATTTGGCATTTCCAAGTCACCACGTGACCCAAGTTGGTCTCGTCGATCCTCTATGGCCTAAGGGTGCTCTGGCGGGTCATCCTCCCAGTGGCGCGGTCACGCGCCGCTCGAGCACCCGCGGGCGGTCGGGTGTCATCCGCACTTCAGCCTCTACGGTGGCCATGTGTTTGTAGTCTCTTGCTCATTCGGAGGAACAGACACGCTTCACCCTACCTTCATGCGGCCGACCAGTTTTCCATCCCTCCTTCTCTTCATCGGGTTACTGCATCTCTGTTCTTAGCCCGAATAATAAAACGATCACGTATTTACGATCCTGGGGTCTAGGGCTCCACGTCCATATGTTGTGCTCAACAAAATATTGTGTTTCTAGCTTCGTTAATTATTTTTCGTCGATGAACGCATAAATAAAACATGAAGAACTAATGAAAAATGGGAAATGTAAAAGTGCGAGAAGATGACCATGTTTGTTTGGCCATTATTGTTGTGAATCAAGAATTTGATGATTCAAAAAATAGATTCAATCACACTTCAAATTAAAACTCCTACCTTGATGTTCATTGGAGAGGTCATGTGGAAGGAGATGATGTAGGTGAAGGGGACATCGATATTAGTCGCTCCTGCAAAATGTCTCCAATCCAGGCTCATGTGTCATCATCAATCATCATTGGGGGTGGTTTTTCATTGGATGATGATCCTCCCAATGTTATCTCTAATGTTATACACATTTGGAAACGATTTTTTCCATCCTCAAGAAATGTGAGAATCCAACTTAATAAATTAATTTTATAAATTTATCTACATTGGCAGATTAATTAAATTGGAGTTGGCACATTAACTTCTGGGAATTCCAAGGGTTGTCTCCCATTAAACAAGAGTGTTCGAGTGGTCCCCAAAATTGAATTTAAAATGGGAGGGTTCAATTTCAAAAACAAAAATAGCATGTTTATTTTATTTTCTCCCATGTAATGTCTGAAAACTATTTTTAACCTCGACCTTATACGGTTGAGATGAAGGTATCCTTAATAAAATATCAGAACTGTGGGTTCAATGGTGAACTCATATTTCAATTCCATGCACCAGTTCAATAGTTACAAATTTTTGCTCGTACATTTAATAAACATACCCAAAACAAGTTCATAAATTCATTCCTGGCACCCCGGGCCTTAGAATCACGCACCATAAATTTTGGTGGACTCGTAATATTCCATATAATTAAAAAAATACACGAAAATTTTTGAATCTTTATATTATCTCCACCTTAGATATTTTAATCCATGAAAGACACAACACAATCTAGGTAAACAATTGGGGGTACTGAGCATGAATCTACGTCTCCCACTCCCATGTGCTCTCCTAGAGGTTATCGTGCTGCCAATAAATGCGCAAGAGATGTATCGACTTCCCACGAAGGACTCTCTCATGTCGATCCTCAATCTCTACTGGATAATCTAAAAATGTCACCCCATCATCGATGTCCATATCTCCCCACTCAATGATGTGTGAAGGATCATGTACATATATCCTCAGCTGGGATACGTGGAAAACGTCAGGCACCTAGTGCAACTAAGGTGGATAAGCTATGTGGTAAGCCACCTCACCAACTATACTGAGAACCTGAAAGGGACCAATGAACCTCAGAGATAACTTCTTGTCGTGGACAAATCTCCTCAATCCTCATGGAGGTGAGACTTGTTGAAATACATGGTCACCATACTCGATCTAAATAGGTATCCATCTCTAGTTACAATAAGACTTTGGACTACTCTGTGTAGTCTAAATCTGCTCCTGGTTGATTTTCACCTTCTCTGTGGTATCCCACTCCATCTCTAGTCCCAGGAGTGCTGACTCCACTAGGTCAGTCCAGCACAGAGGTGATCTATAAGTTCGTCCATACAACTCATTGAATGGTTCCATACCAATAGAGGAGTGATAGCTGTTGTTGTACGTGAACTCCACCAAAGGAAAGGGACCCTCTCAGATGTGGCCAAAATCAAGGTCGCAAGCATGTTGCGTCTCCTCCTAGCTCTGAATGGTCCACTTTGGTTGACCATCCGTCTGAGGAAGGAATACAATGCTCAACTAAAACTTCATTTTGAATGCCTCATATATCCCCTCCCATACCAGGAAGTAATATGAACATCACGATAAGGTACAATTGTAAATGGAACTCCATTAATCCATACAATCTCCTAATCGTATAAGCATACTAATCCCTCTACAGGTCCGTTATCTCTGATAGGTTGGAAGTGGGATGACATGGGGTGTTGGTCAAGGATCACCTAGATATAATCATGAATCTTGGACGTGTCTGGAAGTATGGTTACGAAGACATTGAAAACTCCATCCCTCTTCCACTATGGAACCTCTACTGGATAAACTAAGCCTATTGGAAGCTGATGATATTCCTTCACATACTGACAAGTGAGGCACCGTTTGACCAACTCTGCCACTGCTTTCTTCATTCCAGGCCACAAGTGTGGATACGAAAGGACTTGGTACATCTTCTCCACTCCAAAATGTACCACTATAGGGGATGTAAGGAACTCCCACAACACTTTATCCCATAGTTCCACTAGTACCATAGTACATCCTCTGAAGAAAATGATGTGTCCCCACCTTCAAAAAATCCATCAGGTGCCTGTCTGGTGGATATCTGAGCACATCAAGCCTCGTAGTCAGTGTCCCCAAGACGCGCCTCCATGAATTGCTGATGAAGTGGGTGAGTTACTATCATGGACCACTGATAAGATGCTCCATCTCGAACCATGAAGGATATCTGCAAAGCGGCTAGCTGCTCCGTTGCCTCACTCAACAACTATATACCAGATCTCTTACACAGTGCATGTGCTACTACATTCCCCTTCCAAGGAGTATATACTATCTTGAATTCATACTCCTAGCGGAACTCAAGCCAACATCAGTGTCTTAGGTTCAGGTCTTTCTAGGAGATGATATACCTCAGAATCTTGTGATTAGATTAGACTATAAACATTTTCACATCTAGTAGTGTCACCACATCTTAATGGGGAAGACACACAGCTCCAAACTCCAGGTCATGGGTAGCATATTTCTATTCATTCTATCTCATCTGTCTAGAACTATACGTGATCCCTGCTCTCTCCAGCATCAGGACACATCAATGTCCGGCCCTGGATGTGTCACAGTAGACTATGTACAAAATGCCCTCATCCGGTAGACTCAAGATGGGGCACTTGTCAGTCTCTGCCTCATCTCCTAGAAACTTTTCTGGAATCTCTTAGACCACATAAAGGGTTTCCCCTTATTTTTCAATGCTTATAAGGGTGTCACATATTTGGAAAATTTCGGCACAAACATCGGGTAGTTATTATCCAAACCTAACAAACTATGCACTTCTATCACACTCGTGGTTGGCTCCCAAGAAATCACTACCACTATCTTCGCTGGATAAACAAAAACTCCTTCTTCCATGATAACATGTCCTTGAATGTAATCCTTTCAGATCTAGAACTGGTACTTCCAGAGCTTACCATAAATCTGGTTCTCTCAGAGTGTGTCCAGAACTATCAGTAGATGATAGGCAAGCTCCTCTTTCATCACTGAGTAAATCAGGATGTCGTCGATGAAGACTACCACAAAGCGATTAAGGAATGGTTGGAATATCTTCTTCATGAGTCCCATGAACACTTATAGGGTGTTATTCTCACCGAATGGAATAAAAAAACTCATAATGTCCATACCTACATCTGAAGGTCATCTTCTGCGTATCCTCATCTCGTGCTCTGAGCTGGTGATAGCCTGATCTAAGGCCTATCTTCAAAATCCACTATTCTCCCTTCAGCTGATCAATGATATCATTAATCTTCATGAGTGGGCACATTTTCTTCACGATCAACGGGTTTTGGTGCCAATATTCTGCACAAATTCTCAAACTCCCATCCTCATTCATGGTGAACAATATCGGGGCTTCCCAAGGAGAATCACTAGGACTAATGAATCCCTTACTCTGCAAGTCCTCTAGCTATACTCGTAGACCTCTAAGCACCTCAAAAGCCATATCATATGATGGAGTAGATATCATTTCCATCCCAGGGTACAAGTCGATATGAAATTCCACCTCTTTGTGAGGAGGTAGACCCAGAACATCATCAGGGAAAACATCAGTGTACTGGACCACCACTACAAGATAGCTCAGACTCTCAACATCATCCACTCCGAGGGTAAGGGTAGCCAACTGATGTGTGATCATCTGCACCCTCCTCTGTGTACGTTCATCGTTCACTAAAAATGTTCCCTTCTTGCCGGTGAAGGAATTTATGGTCCCATCCGTGCAGACACACCGTACATTGCTTCTAATACAGTCAATCTGAGCATGAATTGTGGTTAACCAGTCCATTCCCAAGATGATGTCATAACGCCTCGGTGCTGCTACTAGAAGATCCCATCTGATTCTCATGTCTCCTATAGTAATCTCAAACTACTAGTACTAGTGCACAATCATTGAATCTGCTCTCGTAGGAGTCTCTAGCTATAAGGATCGAGCAAGCGGATCCACCAGAATCTCATATCTCTGAACAAGGGTTGTGGAAATAATTGAATAAATTGAACCTATGTCTATAAGTATTGTATCTATGGTCGAGTAGACACATATCATACCTCATATAATCTTCAGAGTTCCATGGTAATAGGCCTCAACTTCATCGAGCTGAGCTCGTCCCTGTCCACCTATTCATTTGGCTAGGGTGGATAACCTTGTGGTGGTGGTAGTGGAACCTCGAATTGTCACCCAGCGCCTGTTACATGGCCTTCTCCTCTACCACATCTTCCTCATGCATGCATACCTCCTTGATCGAATCATTGCCTATGCCCAGGTGGTCCTTTGACCATCTACTGGTCATATGTATTGTGGGCTGTGTAGTTGAGAGCCATGTGATCCGAACTTCCACACAAAAAACAATGCTTGATCCTCACTGGTCCTGCTCTGTCTCTATATCCCTGCACCACTGACACTATATCCTATTGTCCTCCACCTGTAGGTCTTGTCCTATTATTCCTCTCCGTCATCTGTCTGTTGCCAGATGCTGATGACTGTAATATGTGTTGGTTGGTGGTGGGTCTCGCTGTTGGTGACTGCTTAGAAAGAAAGATAACCACTAGGAGTGTTCGCTCTAACACCCCCGCCTGCGTCAGAATGTTGAGAGAAACCATCGAATCTCTAATCTCATTTATGAGGCCCTGCTCGAAGTTCTGGGCCCTGAAGAAAGGGTGTGACACCATATCAGTGGATTAGTGCAAGAGGTCATTGATCCTCACTAAATATTGATCCATGATCATTCGAACCTACTACAAGTAGAGAAGCTCATGTATATGCTCTGAGCATAAGGTCGCTAGGATGATCTCTACCTTGAAAAGGATCCCTATGTCCGCCCAGACAAGAGTCACCTCATCATGAACCTGGAGCATCAAACTCCACCATCTGCCCATAACTACCTGAAGATGATTGGCGACATGGATCACAATAAGATCATATGGTGACCCTACCAGTCGTAAAACTCTATCCACTGCCTCTAGCTAGTCCTCAGCTGCATGTGGATCAATCTCGCCCCAGAACCATAGTGGCCTTTGGCATGGGAACTCGGGAATGAGCTCAAGCAGCATGCACCCACTACTGCTGGGGCTGGTGGCATCGGTTGTCCAACGGGTAGTGGTACGACTAGTACACCACTCGATGGTACAATAGCCATCAGGTGGCCCTACAAAAAAGCCTTGTACTCGGTGGGCTGTCATCACTTACTCTAACTAGAACCCTGGATGGCTGTCTACGTGGACGCATCCTGAAATGAAACAGGTGATCCATAGTCAATTATTTTATACCTGGTGATCTGAATCTAATAGGTCACAAAGAAAACTTTTCAAAAACACATATTTAATCAGTTTTTTCATGCACTGAGTTGGAAATTAGAGTTCAGGGTTCTGGTGTATGGATACGTTATCCATAACACAAACACCATACTATCCGAACTGAAAACAATACTAAAAACAACTAAAACTATACATCCACAAATAAAAGGTAAGAGTCCAAGTTATTTGGTAGAACCAAACTCCTTTGATACCAATTTTTCATTACCCTTCCCCTGGGGCTTATGCCGTGACTACCCCAATCCCGCCTTCCATAGGCCAGGGGCTGGAGACAAGCACTTAAATGAGTATTCCCTAAAACGGGAAAAAATATACTTTATAAATTGTAAAGACACACAAACTAAGCACAAAACATGATACATGAAAAATGTAAACTATATAGTAAACATGGTATGTGCTGAATGTAAAGGGGCCGAAATACAAGCCAAACTAGAAAGTAAAAGTAAAACTGGAACGTTCATGTAAAAATAAGAACATATCATGGGAACACCTGCAAAGTATTGTTCCTGAAGAGTATGTAAAACTCTTGAATGATCATCTCTGCATATTGATGTGTCTATGGTTCACCTCTGAGTAGTCTCCAGTCCAGGAACCCTCAACCTCAATCTGTGCTGTCTGTTATCTATACCTGACAAAACAAGGTGTGGGCATAGCCTGTGCATGGGTGAGTATAACAATACTTAGTAGGGACCCCTAGACCCCCAAAAGGTATCTCAAATAAACAAAGTATAATCCAAAAAACATAGATTCAGCAGTCAACCCTACTTTGTAATATTCCCATACATATACCTAAGTTATTAGAATATACTCACCTCACCCAAGAAGGAGGAATACCACACAGGTAACACCACGAAGGAAGGAGTACCACACATGTATCACTATGTAGATAAAGTAACACATAGGTACTCCATGAAGATATAGTACCACAAAGTTACACCTTGAAGATATATGGCTCATCTCACATAGGTATAAGTTATGTATATATTTACAAATGATTAGTCCCAAAGTTAGATTATCTTATTCTGTGAAGAAGAACTACGGCTGATTATACGAAGTCTGACCCACACATGATCGATAGTTACTAACCCCCACAGTGGCCCACATGGGATATGACCCACATAAGATCGATATGTGGTGTCCCACCTAGGACCGATGGGCATTGACCCACACAGGATCTGACAAACACAGGATCAGTATGCTCTAACCCACACAGGATCGCTGAGCGTTGCCCCACACATGATCTAACCCATACAGTATCAGTATGCGCTGATCCACATAGGATCATTGAGTGCTAACCCACACTTGATTAATAGGTACTAATCCAAACAATAACCCACATAGGATCAAACCCACCCATAGTCAATGGGTATCTAACCTCCGTATTATCCGTCTCCAACCTCTGCCTCACTGACAAACACTTGAATCCTCGCACCCAGTGCTCTCGAGTTCCACAGAAACTATCCCTTGAGATATCAGGCATACCTCGACCACCATGAATTCCCTCATACATGTATCTGAAAGTTCCTTCTGGTCATAAGGAACCCAATGGAATAGACAACACATCAATCAGACATTCGGTCTTTATGTTATTAGAGTTTCCTCTCTGAGGGATAAGTTGGATTCGAGGTACGATCAGACCCAGCCATACGCCATATTTATAAAAAGTCTCAAGTGGAGTATAAAAAAATGACCATCTTGATCCAAGGTTTTTGGTTCTATAGAAGGTTTGTCAAATGGATGAATGGATCACAGGTTATGGCCCAAAAGGCGAAAGAGGGTTTGGATGGGCCGAGGTCGGGTCCGACACGGCCTGGGCCGACCCGACCCGGTTCGGGTTGACCCAACCCAGTCCAAGACTAGTCCGGTTGGCCTGGTCCTCAGGGGGCACGGCCCGCTGTGCCATGGTCTTGCATGGCCCACGTTGGGTGCTGCCCACTGGGATGTCCCGCTGGCACGACCCGGTGGTGCGGCCCACTGTGCAACGCTATCCGCACAAGCTGTCACTGAAGGGGAGCGGCCCCCTTCCACTCAAAAGGCCAAACAGCAGTTCCATTTGGCACTACCATGTCACTGCGGCACCCAAGAAGGTCCTCCAATCCACCATGGCTGGCTGATGCTCTGGCATGTCCTCCTCCCAGCAGCGCGGTCGCGTGCCGCTACTCCACCCACGACTTGCTGGGTGTCTGCCACTCTTCGGCCTCCGTCATGGCCCAGCAGCTGCAGTCTCCTGCTCATCCAGTGGTATGGATGCATGCCACACTACCTCCACGTGGTCCACCGGTGTTTCGGCCCTCCTCTTATTCCTTAGGTCACCACATCTCCGTTAATAGCCTGAAAAATAAAACGATGACATATTCGTGATCCTCAGGTCACGGGCTCTACGTCTATATATCACACTCAACTAAATATTGTGTTTCCAGTGTCAATAATTATTTGGCATCAAATAACGAACTAATAACGCATGAAGAACAAAAGAAAAAGGTGCAAGGTAAAGGTGTGGGATGATGGCCATTTTTGTTTGGACATTGACAGTGTGAATCAAGAATTTGATGATTCAACAAGTTGATTCAATAATACATCAAATTAAATCTCCTTCCTTGGCGGCCGATGGAGATGTCATGATGAAGTAGATAAAGTAAGTGAAGGGGGTGTCAGTGTTTTTCTCTCCCAAAACATATCTCTGATCTGGGGTCATCTGTTTTCCTCGTTCTTCGTTGGGGATGGTTCTTAATTGGATGATGATCCTCCAAATGTTCTCTCCAAGGCTCTCATATTTTTCCATCAAAATTTTCCAACATCAAGCAACATGAGAAGCCAACATAATAAATTATGATTATTAATTAATCAATGTGGGAAAATCAATTAAAATGGAGTTGGGACTTTAACTAGAGGGAATTCCAAGGGTCACCTCCCATTAAAGAAGAGAGTTCGGGAGTTCCCCACCATAGAATTCAAAATGGGAGGTTTCAAATTCAAAAATAAAATAATGTAAGTTTATTTTATTTTCTCCCATGAAAAGTACAAAAAATTAATTCTCACCATCAAAATACTGTGGTCAAGATGAAGGTATCATTTTGTGAATATCGGCACTATGAGTTCAACAGTGCCCTCAGATTTCAATTCTGTGAAATGGTTCAAAAGTTACAAAATGTTTCTCACACTTTTACTGAAGGTTGAAAAATAATGTTCAAAAATTCATTCTGGACACAACAGGCCTCGGAATAAAATGCCATCAATTTTTTTGGACTCATAATCACACATATAATTAATAAAATTACAAGAAAAAATTAGGGTCTTTACAACGGTAGTGTCCAACCCCTGGCCTTCGTGAAATCGGATTGGGAGATGTCATGGCATGGGCCCTGGGGGGTGGGTTGTGACATGACCACCTACAAAAACATTGATATTTTTTTTATCATTGATGGTTTTGGAAAATTATTTACTTATATGATAATAAATTAATAAGTAACTACCTATTTTTTTATTTCTCTAATGGTAATAAAAAAGGTCATCTCATTTTTAATATATCACCTTTCCATCATTAAAAATTAATAAAACAATATCTATTTGTATTTCTGATAGGATAACCATGTCTGAAACTACCATGGAGTGATCCTAGAACATCATGAATTTGTATGACACATATATTATTGTACCTTTACTATTAAATATATAAATAACTAATGAAAATTAAATAATATTCAAAATTATTATTATAAAATAGACCAGGAACCATTAAAAAATATAATAGTGATGCTCAATATTAATGAAAAATCACTGAAACCAATATAATAAATGAATATGAAATATTGATATTAATGTAAATAAAAATGATTATGGTTTTCAAATGGACGGTTAATGAGTGTATGATTATTAAAAAGGATGTTATAATGTTTTCGACCAAGCTACATCGAATGAGAAAGGTTTTTATATCTCAATTTACATTTTTTTGGGACTAAAACATTTATAACTTAACTATTCTTTCACAAAATTATTTTATACTACCATGTATGTGTTGTGTTATTTTCTCTTTCTATAATGGTGTATTATATATTTTCATAAAAATATTATTCTTTGAAGGATATCACTCACTTTAAAAATATAATGTTTTTACGAAGAACTCTCATCCTTTCAAATGATTTTTTATTCCATCGACATATTATTTAGTGTCTCAAATAATTTATTCAATATTCATAAATTAATTATTATAGTCATTTTAATTATATTTTATTTAATTTAATATTATTGAAATTGAATTTTCATAATATTTTCTACATGGGTAATTTTTTGACTTCCTTTAAAATTGTTAAAATATTATATCAATATTAATAATTAACACTTGAGTTGATTTTACATATTTTACGACTACTATTATTAACTAAATTTCTTGTTCATGTTTTAATAGTTCTAAATAGTAATTTTTATGCACTTTATTTTGTGATTTTGTGATTTTAAAAGTAAATATAAATGTTTCATATAAATAAATAAATGTATTTTATTGCACTTTAGTACATTTTTATCTTCCACATAACATTTACAACCTATTAAATAATTTATATTAACTAGTTTATTAGTTGGAAATAATTTAAAAATACAATTTTTAATGTTCTCATTACATTAAATTAAAATGTATTTTTTTAACATATAATATTTTTTAAAGCCGTGTTATAAAATATTTATTTAAAATATCATTCATTCATTATCCTCTATACATTAAAAATATCTACCTCTTATGGATTAATGATTGTGATAATTCACTAAATGAATCAATAAACCCATTTGAAGATTAAATATTTTGTTTAAACTTATTTACTCATGTAGTGATGTTATGTGATACCGATAAGAAATGATATGTAATAAATTTATATTCAATATATTTTTTTGGATAATATATACATTCCACATCCAGTGACACAAAAATTTAGGGTTTATAATTGTTTTATGGGTGAGGCCCTAGATATGCCTATAATGTATTGGATAATGATTTATATTTATTGATTTAATTATGCGAAAGAAGTTTTTATTATCAATCTATTATGGAAAATAGGTAGGGACACCTAATATACGTTGAAATAGGTAATATTTATTGATTCCAAATCCACTATATTCTATTAGTCTTGATCTGTAACCCTAAATTATGTTATGATTTTGTATTATTATGTTTGTGTTGTATTTAAATGTTATTCCAAATTTTTATGTTATGCCACATGTTTATTTTATGATATATTTCTCAAAAATGTTGTCTTATTATTCAAATTTATTATTCCATTTAATGTGTTTGAAATTTTTATCAGTGTTATATGTCATTTTATATTTCCTTATTAAAAAATTATTATTCCATGTTTTTTAATTATATATTTATCTCAGACATATTTTTTCTCATAATATTATTATGTAACCCTTTATCAATAACTGATTTGGTTTCCCCTACCATGTGTGTATTCACACTCCTTCTATTACACTATGAAGATAACATTTAGAATAATCATTTTAATAATTTTATTTAATTTCAAATATTGTATAAAATGAACATAAATAACCACTGAAATATATAAAATAAATTTATTAAAACAGTAAAAAAAAATTGAGCAAAGAAGAAATAGAACTATTTGAGAGGGTCATGAAACCCTATCCTTGATGCAAATTGAAAAAGACCAAATAATTAAAGGCATTAAAGGGGATGATTTCAAAATAATAATAGAAAGAATGAAATAATATCTTTCAATGATTTCTTAATGACGTATATATATGATGTTCATGAAGGATCAAAACGAAGATATGGATCTACATAAAAATGTAGTATGTATTCTTGAGTTTATATTTAATAATGGAGGGGTAATATGAATCATGATACATTTATTTTTCCTATAAAAAAGAATTAAATAAGAAGCTATCAAATGATTCACATGGACAATTCTTCTCTATTATTCTAGGAATCACAAATATGTATATAGATCAAAAAAAATTAGTTGGAGCATTGGAATATAGATTCTTGGTATGTTATTATATAATGATAGAATATTATAACTCTAAAAAGATATTTCAACCATTGACAATACTACTATATAAATGTTTAACCATTATCATGTATTATATCACAAGTCTTTCTTGGAATTATAAATACGAAAATTCTACCATGGTAGTGGAGTATAAACATAAAATTTAAACACACATTATTATCAATTCCCAAAGATTTATAACTCAAATCACTAACCAAGTAACACATAATGGAAGTAGAAATTTTTCATGGTTTACCACTTTAAATTTCATCTGATCATGATCCAGGTATCATTTAAAAATTCTAGAGAACTATTCAATAAGACCTAGATACACGACTAAGAATTTTTATTGATTATCATCATTAAAATGATAATCAATTTGAAAATAAAATTCAAACACTCGAAGATATTTTCAGATCATGCCCAATGGAATTTGAAGGATTCTAGGATTAACATCTTTCTTTGGTGGAACATTTTAGACACCTTCTATGTCAATATATACTTTAAGCTATTATTATTGGTATATATATTTTAGTATTTAGCATAGATATAATATAGGAAATAATTAATTAAAATATCGTTGTTGGATACACCAGATCATGTGTCATGTAATATTTCTAATGGTACATTAATAAAATTGATATGTGAGGTGAAATCTATTGATTTTTCCTAGTAACATATCCCAAGACATTCAAAATAACATAATCATAAATGAAAAAATCCCTCCACCACTTCATGGTAATGTTATTATTGATGTAGTGGATAGCCTCTTATTTATTTCCTTAACTGTTTAATTACATTTTTCTATTTAGAGTAACTTCACTCCCTTCATTGTTAACATTCTTTGTGTATTTGAAAATGATGAGTAATTTCTCATAATGCATCGATACTATGGAAATAATGAAATAAAATAATAGATTTAAGTAATAGTTGTTCAATGGAACTTTATTCAATCATATATTTCATTAAAGTATCCATAGATACATTTAACATTTTGATTACATGACCCTTAAAAGATACTTTATAAAGAAAAAAATTCAACCATTCTGAACTGGACGTTAAGTTTCTCTTTTAATATATACTTTAGCACAATCGTCAAATTATAATCATATACTTACCTCCTTATAGAATTTATTTGAATTTCATTATTAAATATTAACATAAATATTTAAAGGTAATCAATAAATACACTATTCATCATATCCTTGAAGATTTCTAGGTAATTTTTACATTATAATGTCATAACTGTAAATTCATATTATCCATATATTATATCAAAATGTGTCTTATGTATATGTTCTCTATTTATACTTAATTAATGTTATCCATAACAAAAATCCACCTTTCAGAATTACTAATCCCCATTATGTAGATTAGAAAATTATAAATATATGATAAATGGTAATTGTTCTTATTGTGATTTTTTTAATTTCATAATAATTACATTAATGAAACATTGATCCATCCTTTTGTATATAATGAAAACTATTTTATCCCAAGGAGAAGGACAATTTAATATGAAAACCTGATCCAGATTCTTTAAATGAATATTCTTCATATCTTAAAATTAATTATGTTTTGTTGTATATGTAATCTTTCACTCTATAATAAAACCTAGTACGATATCAATTGAAATCACAACATCATATTCAAGGGGAAGACAAAAAAACTATTCAAATAATATGTCAATATACTCCCCCAAAATTTTCATGTATCAAATGTTGAGTTTTTCCATACGTATTTGAGTCAAGTATCCCTCATTATTAGGTATCAAGGACCATATTAAAGTAATTATTTCTGAATGTATTTTATTTTCATCCATTAATATTTAATAATTGTATTATTTTTGTCAATTCTGATGGCGCCTGAAGAGGAAATCAACAGTAGAGCAATCTTATCATCGTGGTTGGAATAATATCTAGCTTGAATGTGACTCCAACACTATTGTTATCACCATTAGAATTGGTTCCTCCCATCTATCTTGGAATATTACTAATCGGTGGACCAAATTCTTGGATCATCTTTTGTCCATGAACTATTTCATCACTCATGTCTACAGGGAGGTGAATTCTGTGGAAGATGGTCTTGAAAATAAGGGCGTCAATGTCATTGACTTCTTATGGTGTGATGTGATCTGTGATGACCTTCTCCCTTTTATTCAGAGGGACCAATGTAAACTTCCTTTCTTCAAACTTCTGTAAGTTTGAAATTATTTTTTGCTAATAAAAGAGGCTTTCCCTCTTGGTCACGTTCTCATCTTAAAATTAAAAAAAAAATTATGATTTAAGATTTTAAATGAGTTTATATATTCCCAAATATTGACATGATAACTATGTAGATATGTAATATCCATAACCAATAGCACATCACTTTCTACCAAAGGATGAAATAAGTATTAATATCTAGATAAATTTTTTCCTTTGATATTATTTATTATAAAGGTAAAGTAAATAATCACATATATTTTACACTAATCATATCACAAATATATGTTGAGTTCCATGTTACAAAATTGAGTAAGTGAGTACTAGATTATTCATATATAATGATCTTAGAAGCTCTATAACTAGAATGTGGTCTCTATTACAAGTATCAAACAATGGTGATCTCAGATAAAAGAGATAAATTAATTCAGAACAAGACCACACACTTCATCAATTCTTTAGTGTGAAATAATAAATTTTATAATGCTACATGGTAACTTGAATATCTAATGATACAAAATTACCCGAGCTTATTTTTTTTTATAAATTGTTATTTTAGATGAAATCCTTTATAAGGGGCTATAATATGAGAATCCATGATTTTACTATATATAATCATTTTCATAAATCATGGGTGGTGGATATATAGTTTGACATGAAACCTAAAACTAAAACAAATAAAGTTATATTAATTAATAAAACTTTTAAATTTTAAAATTGGAATATTTCCACTCAATTGGAATGCATAAATTTAGGTAATAATATAATGAAATTTTCGTAGAAAGGACATGAAATTGAATCATGAAGATGGATTATTCCTTATGAAGTTAATTTTGACGAGGTTTAAAATGAGGTTGTGTCCCCAGGGTTTTCCCATGACTAAACCAAAGGTGGCCATTAAAACTTATGGCCTCAGATGAATCATAAATTTGAGAATTTAAATATCATGGAAATCACTGTAAGATTCATTATAGGTGAATCTCCACCTACAACTAAAGACATTACATTTCATGCCCTTTAGTTTTATATAGAGGTCCTAAAAGGATTTTTTATATAGATTTTAAGAGGATATAATAGTTTAATTATTAAATTAATACATTCTTATATTTTATAAATTTTGAATTTCCATTAAATTTTATTTTATTGAATGATGTTTTTTTAAAAAATAATATTTATTGAATAAAATTTTATTGATAATTTTTAATTTCTTCTTGTTAAATAATTATTCAGTCTTAAAAAATTAGGAGAAAAATCCATTAATAATAAAAACTATTTTTATAAGAATAGTATTTTTCTATAAATTATATATTGTTATTTTAATGAATTAATTAGTTATAGATAAATAATTACTTAATTGAAATATATTGATTATTTTTAAACAATTTACCAATAATTTAATGTTTTTTTACTTTCAATGGATAAGTATAAATTCTTTTTATGCATAAAAATAGATTCCATCAAAAAACATATTTTTCAATATTAATAATTTATTATTAAATTAAATTTGTATATTTTTTTTGGTATTTAACCAAATAAAATATATTTATTATTTTAAATAATAATTAAAAATTATTTAATAAGGTCATTTTTATCTTATGGAAAAAAATACGTTAGAAAGGTAAAATTTTGTCAATGAGTCAGGGATAAAATAAGGTGAAAGTGGTCAATAAATGGGTAATGTACCAAATTATCAAAAAATTATATTTTAATGAAAGGATGAGGGATTTAATGACCCCAACATATCTTATTTTTATTATTATTAAAATTTGGATCAACAATACATTTATATCACATTCTTTTTTTATTAAGAAACAAATATTTATAAAAAAGACACTCTTCTCACTTATAAATGGATCCCTCCCGCAACCCTTCAAAGAAACAAAATTAGGAATACTAATTTTAATATATCATATCTATTTGGACAATAATTAAATCCCTTGATGTGTATTTTATTTTCCCTAGTGATTCCCTATATTCCATCAAAACAAAGATGGTTTCCAAGATTGCATATGATTTATTTATTGTATGTGATAACTTTTTATCATTATTTTACATTAATATAATTACTCCACAAATTAGAAATTCTAATTTATATCTATAATTACATATAACTATTATTATTATCCTTTAATTATGATGTTATTATAAATTCCCTTCTTAATCAAAAGTGTCCGTTGATGATAACATGTTCTCGTTTAGGCCGATCTAACCACCTACATGATTGATGCTACAAATGTTTTTCATATATGGATATGAAAAAATAATTATTTCAATGAAATTTATTAATAGGTAAATAATAATTTTTTATAGTTTACTAATACTATTACATTTATAATTATTAATAGGAAAAATTTTAATTGATAAAACTTATCGAAACAAGAATGTCACAGATTTCATCAAGGTGAACGGTATCTAAAATCCTCATGGAATGAACCAATAACTTCATGAATGATTTCTTTATATTATAGTATATTTAGTATTATATGTATGACTTACTCAAAAAAAATAATGATATATAAAAAAACTATATCAAAACAAACATTGAACGGAAAAAACAACTGACACTGATGATCAATATTACCAAAAAAAATATAAATAACCAAGTTATAGATGAATATAAATGATTTATATTAAAGTTAATTAAATTTAATAAGATTAATAAAATTTATTTTTAATGATTTTATCATCATTATATTGGATTTTAGAGTGCATCTGAACAATTGGGAATCCATGTTAATGTTTTTGTCGACTAAATTTCTTTTTCATTTTGTCAAAAACATTCTTCCTCGAAAGTTCTATTATATTTTTTTAAATATAAAAATTTACAATTATATATAACATATTCCGATTATATATTATGAAACTATATCTTTTCATAAAAAATTTCTTCTTTTCTTGATTCTATTCTCTATAAAATAAGATTTTTGCGAAGAATAATTCTCATCATTAAAAATGGTAGCTTTTTTTCAAGGTTAGTATATTTTTTAAGGATTTTAAAATAGTATAATTTATAAATAAATGATTAACTTTAGAAACATAAAATTTATTTTACATTATTTATAAAGGGTTAAAGAAGTATCTTTATCATTTTTGACATTGGGTTTTGATATTATTTAGAAAATTGTAAAATAATGTCAATTTAAACATTTACATCATTAGTGAATTTTAAAACATTTATAAACATTATTATTAATTAAACATCCAATTAATGTTTTTGTAATTTGAAGAAGTTATTTTTATTCCAATTTCTAAGGATTTATAATTTTAGAAATAATGGATGATGTTTTATAAGAATAAATAATGAAATTTCATTCCAATTATATTTTATCTTCCCCTACAATTTTATTAAATTTCACATCATTTTTTTAAATGACATCTGTTTTTATAAATGTTGAAAAATGAATGTTTTTAATTCTTTTCTTCATCCACAGAAAATTTATTAATTTTTTATCACGTAAATGTTTTTGACAACCCTGTATTTATAGAATTATTAAAATTCATTATCTTCAGTTATCTTATCCAAATTTAAAGGTTTTATTTCATAAAAAATGTTCATTTCAATTCTATAAATTATTTAATACATCATTTTAATGATATAATTTTTTGGAATTGATCGAATTAATATTTATTTCACGTTATTATTTGATACCCATTTCATATCAATTTTTTTATGATTATATATTCTACTAATATTATGTGGATAAAATATGCACTGTTTATTAAATTTGGTATGTGGGTTCCAGTATATCTCCTTATTACATTAGTTAATTTTTTATATCCCCTAAGAAAACTATTAAAAATGATTTGAGATTCTTGATCAACTATCTGAAATATGTTTTCCTCTTATCCTTAATGATAAATTAAATATGAAGTGATTACTTATGAACTATTCCATGCTGGTATTAGCATCTAACATTGAATCATTCTATTATTTCATAATTTCATTATTTTTATGAGTATTTATGTTATTCCATATCATTATTTTATATCTCATGCCTATATAATGCCCTATCAATCATGATTATTATCTCATATCCCCTCTTTATTTCACTATTAAATGTGTTCAAATTTTCATTAGGAATATATGTCTATATATCATGCCATAGATATAACTCAAATGATTCCATATCCTTTTTAACATTAAATTTAGACAATGATCGTCTTATTTTATCATATTTATTAGAAAAACCATTAATATTCATTGATATGATTTCCATTACCTTTAATTGGAGTTTTCTCCTTAGTATATATTATGTAGAAAAAGTTATTTTGTTTCCATATGAACCATTATAATTAAATTCAATTATTTTTTAAAAAAATCTATCAAATCATTGAGAAGAAATAAGAAAATATTTGAAACATATTTATGATTATATACATGGGATGAAATGAACCACTTGAAAGGATAATAAAACCCAACCCTTGATGAGGATTGAAAGGGAACCAATCATTATGGGTTGTAAAAATATAGATATAGAAATCATAAATAAACCAATGAAGTAAAACATTTTCTAAATTATTACGGAACCATATATCTAAAAAAATATAATGGTGGGGCAAAAAATTTGTATGGAGCTATAAAAATAGGCCACACATATTCTGGAAATTATCTTTTATAGTAGAAGAGTTATAAGATTTGGTAGAAAAATATGTGTCTTGTCAAAAATAGTATTGAAGGATATATTAGATGATGAAAATAACATATACTTCTATATTAATCCTACAAGATGAATGATTTATATATATCTTTATAAGCATATCTCATGGGAAAAAATAAGGTTGATGATTTTGGAATATATATGTGTATATATCTATGCTTAAAATTTTATCATGTCAATGAATAATGACAAAAATATAAGGGGATATTGAAACCATTACATATACAAGTATATAAATTTGATAACATCAATATGTATTATATCACTGGCCTTCCTAAGACATATATATGAAATAATTCAATCTAGGTAGTGGAGAATAAACACAACTTTTTTTAATACTCCATTCCTATATGATAGAATTACTTACTCATTCAACTATCTGTGTTATACATAGTGTAAGCAATAAGGATTCATAATTTAAAAATTAAATGTGATGACCCAGACTCTCTTGGTTTTTCCCTTTTCCAAAATCCAGGTCCTAAAGGAGTGGCATCTCGGTGAGACCGATCGGCGTGACCGATCGGCGTCCCCCGGCCTTGTCAAGTTGTTTCCAGTAGCGCTCCCTTTTGCGCAAATAGGGTTTTAAACCCTATTTTGACCTTTTTGAGCGTGTTTTAAAGACCCGTAACATTCATAAGAGTTCTAATTAAATACTTAATCAATTCATGAGTAGTCTTAAACCACCCGACCCCCTTTTGTGATGAGTGGAGCCGCGTGGTCAACCCACGACCCCCGTGCCTTACGTGGTTTTGCCTTTACACCTCAACCGTCCCCGACTTTTATAAACTAAGTGTTAACCATGGTTTCTCTTTCCTCGATCGTGGCTTTTCACAAACAGCTTCTAGTGCATCGGGCACATCGTTATCCATAAAGTTCTACGCTCGGCCTAAGCGTCGATCGTCGATCGAACAAGTAGGGAATTTCTCCTTTGCCTCTCTCTTTTTGTGTATCATGCAGGGTGGGCGTGCTTTTGATTCTATAGGATTGTATAAACCAGACCTAATTAAAGATAATTGAACAAATTCTATAAAGAAAGAGGGGGGGGGCTGTGATTGTTGATGTTGTCTTATATTTTGATGTTTTTTCTTCTATGACCATCATGTTGAGTTGTGCTGGCTTATGCCTCATGAAAATTGAGGCCATTGGTGGTCGTTGTTTGTGCACTAATGAACCCTACTGATGTTTTAAATGGCTCGTTTGTGGTTGTAAACTCTAGCTGTGAAAAGTGAATTGGTAAATCACGTATATCCGGCTGAATAAATTGAAAGCACTAGGATCAACCCTTCTGTGATAACACCCTGTTAAAACACATGGAATTTGAATCATGGAGTGTGTTAAGTCGTTTAAATATGAAAATATCGGCAAGTCCCTGCCTGTGTTGGTGGTGGTAGTTGGTTGTTTTCCTTTCGGGCCAATTGCTGGAGATGTGGGAGGGGATGGGATCCTCTGTTCTTTTATACTCTCAGTGGTAGTCTGAATTTGGGGGATGGGATCTCCTGTTGGTATGGATTCGGTGGTTGTGAGTTTTATGACCGAGTGGATACTTGTTTATATCACGAATTGGGGTGGGATCCTCTATTGTTGAGAACCGGGTGTGGGCGTTTTGGTTGATGTTTGACTGTTTACTTTCCTGGAATTATGTTTATGCCTACTAGTTGCCCATTAGTTCTTAAACATAAACATTATTACTGAAAATGAAACAAGAATGGGACAAATGGGTTTTGTTGGAGAAAGTCGTGACTTGGGGCTTGGATGTAGTGGTATTGTGTTCTGTAGGATGTCTGAAGAAAAACCTAGCTTGGGTGAGTGCATGTTACCTATATATATATACTTGTAGCTTTTTTTTTATTATTCGCGCCCCACCCAAGTTGATCACTTAGTGCCGAACACCCCCATTTCATGGGGGAGGGAGTTTTTACCAACACTATTCTTAGTGGCTGGTTATTTGCTCCTTTTCTGCTCCCTTTCCCGGATAGCCCAAGTATCTTCGGGCATGCTGTGATGCCCTGAGGTCCATTATTAGCCCAAGAACCTTCGGGCGGGGTAGTGTGGTGGTTGTCCAAGTGTGTGTGGACGGTGGTTTCCCAAGTGTCTTCGGGTTGAGGCCCAGGTGTCTTCGGGCGTGGCAGTGGATCCTTTAGCCCAGGTGTCTTCGGGCGTGGTGGTTGTTGTTCTGGTCTAGGTGTTTTCAGGCATGGTTACATGTGACAGTTTTGGCCCACGTGTGTGCGGCCAGGATTTCGGCAGTGGGACTGCGTGTGGTTGTGGCTCAGGTGTGTGTGGGTGGGTGTGGCAGTGGGACTGCGGTGAGAATTGCGAGATTGGTCTGATGCGTAGGATGTCTCAATAACCAGTGGGAAAGTAGTGCGGGGTACCCAAACATCGATGTTCTCTTATTATATACATTACTTGACATGCGTTATTTGGGGAGTGTGTCTTGGTGAGGCCTGGGGTGGTTAGTTTGCCTTGTTAGGTGTTTGTTTTACTCCTGTTCTCACGGGACTTTAGTATGTTCCCCCACTTGTGAATGAGAGTCTTTGGTTTTCCTTACTGAGTGTACTTTTATGCTCACCCTACGTATACAAAACTGCTTTTAGGTTTCCAGGAGGACCTCTAGGATCACACAGGACCTTACAAGCTCGGACCTTTGGGGCAGTTTCAGTTGTTGCTTTTCCTCTTTGGTACTTACCTTTGTAGTCACCTTTTGTACCTTGTGGCTTTACTTTTGGAACATGCATGTGTGAATGGTTTATTTATTTCTTTACATATCTTTTACCTTGGTGTTTTTGAGTTTCATCATCTCATCTCTCGATCTTATAAAACAAAAAAAGTGTTAATGGATTCCATTTTTGAGAAATTTCTATACCCTTGGTGCTAGTCTCCACTCCGAGACCTATTGAAGGCAGGTATCGGGGTTCATTATCTCTCCTTCAACTTAAAGAAGGAAGGGAATGGCAATCTGCTGACAATTCCCTCCTTTTGGTGAAGGCGGGTCATGACAGAATGGTATCAGAGGTGAAGGTTGATAGATTGGATGGAGTCTGGAGTTAGGAACAGTGAGGATTGCATGGGATGGTAGGTAAACAGTGTTTGGTGACCTTGGCGTGTGAATTAGGCCAGGGAAGACCGGCTAGGACACAAGATTTTAGGGGCCCCCGTGATTCGATGCAAGGACTCTGGACCTACCGAACGACCAAGTGAGGCCACACTGATTGCAGGGTAGAGACCCTAGGAAAGGTACATGCATAATAATGACTTGTGTTCTTTTGTTTCTAGGATTTCTTGGGGATTAAGAATAAATTATATTTTAAGAAGTTTTAAGAACTATATTCTGCACTACTTGGGCTTAGGCATTCCTTGTTTACCTTGCAGCTATGGGACCTGGAAGGCGACCACGTGTGGTACAGGCGATAGAGGCCCCAGAGACTACTTTGGCCAATCAGCAGAGAGCTGATTGAGAGGAAGAGGATGACCAATGGTAGAAGATTCTTCGAGCCTTCCAGCGACAGTCCCTCGAGAAGTATGAGGGAAGCACCTCCGATATGAAGACGGAAGGATGGCTAGAGGAGCTTGTTATAGCCTTCGGCCTGATTCGGGCCCTGACCGAATACTGGGTTCCTCTGGCCGTCATCCAGATGCGGGGAGCTGCATGTTAGTGGTGGATGCATTACCTGGGGGAGAGGAGAGAGTCTGAGGTGGATTGGGTGGATTTGGAGAGGGAGTTCTGGGCCGAATTCTTCTCCTCGACGATGAAGGCAGAAAAGAGGCAGGAACTACTCTCCCTCCAGCTGGGGAGTATGTCTGTGAGGGAGCTAGGGATCAAGTTCAAGGACCTCCTACATTTTTCTCTGGACCTCTTTCCCGATGAGGAGTCTCAAGCAAGATGTTTTGAGGATGCACTCCGACCCTCCCTCCAGTATGTTGCTACCCCCTTTACCATGCCGACGTACTTGGAGGTCCAGAAGAAGGCCAAAGTGGTGGAGAGGATGCATTCTCTAGGGGGAGTGTTGTGAGAGGGGATCCAGCTGGGACCAGCGAAGGGGAAGGTTGTCAGCACCAGGCCTCCAGCATCAGGACCCTCCAGGTTCCGACCCGTAGGGAGCAGACCGCAACAGTTTCAGTTTCGATCCCCCGGCCCTCACCCTTTTCCTTCGGTCCTGGGACCGCGATGCTTCATCTGTGGGAGCCCTGGGCATCTCCGGAGTCAGTGCCATGACCGGGTGCAGTAAAGCAGTGGCAGTCATCCCCAGCACCCACCCCAGCCGCAGCTTCCAACCAGACCTTTCCAGCAGCAACAGCAGGGACAGCGAGCTCCCGCTCCTCCGAGGGCAGACGTAGGAGGAGGCCGACCTTAGGGCACTCCACAGGGACCTCGACCAGGGCATGTTTTGGGAGGTGGCCGACAGCCGAGGGGCAGGGGATCTGGGCGTGGACAGTTACACGTCGTATAGCCAGTAGTTCCAGTAGGTCCAGAGGTTGTTCGAGGTACGATAAGTATGTTTAGTACTCTTGCTTATTCCTTGTTCGATACCAGAGCTTCGCACTCCTTTGTTGCACCCAGTCTAGCCCGTGCCTTGGGTTTAGATGCGGAGAGACTTCCAGTTCCCCTGGTGTTGAGAACACCAGTCAGAGGTCAGAACAACTTTTTGTTTGTTTGTCGGGGATGTAGACTGATGATAGGGCCATATCAGTTAGTTAGGGATCTTCTTCTGCTGCAGATTTAGCCATACGATGTCATCCTAGGCATCGACTGGTTATTTTCTGTGTGAGCCGTCATCGACTGTTTTCGAAGAAGGGTGGTGTTTTTAGACTTGGACAGCCGGCGTGTTACCTTCACCGGCGAGCAGAGCAGTCCGAAGGGAAAAAGGTGAGAGGAACCTCTCCTCTCCTTGTTGACCAAGATGACTGTGCAATCAGTAGATGCTGAAATGGTGGAAGTTCTAGAGATCGTCCATGAGTTTATGGACATCATTCCTGAGGAGGTGATGACTCTACACCCTCGACGTGATATCAAGTTCGGGATAGACCTGCAACCCGACGCTCGTCCAATCTCAATGGCTCCTTACCGAATGGCACCTTCGGAGCTACGGGAGTTGCGGATACAGATTGACGATCTGATGAAGAGGGGTTACGTTCTTCCGAGTGCATCACCGTGGGGTTCTCCAGTATTGTTTACAAAGAAGTAAGATGGTGGTCTTAGGTTGTGCATAGACTACAGGAGGCTGAATCATGTGATGATCAAGAATCTCTACCCTCTTCCAAGGATAGATGATCTTTTAGACCAGCTCAAAGGGGCACGATGGTTCTCGAAGATCGACCTACGGTCTAGGTACCACCAGTTGAGGGTGAAAGAGAGCGACATCCCTAAGACATCGTTCAGGTGCAGGTATGGACACTCGGGTTCGTAGGCATGCCCTTCGGTGTTACGAACGCCCCGGATGTGTTCATGGGGATTATGAACTCCATCTTCTAGGAGTACCTGGATCGGATCGTGGTTGTGTTCATCGACAACATCCTGGTCTACTCTAGATCATAGGATGACCATGCAGAGCACCTGAGAATAGTTTTAGAGGTCCTCCAACAACACCAGCTCTATGGGAAGTTGTCAAAATGTAAGTTCTGGACACGGGAAGTGCACTTCCTCGGGCACGTGGTGTCCGAGAAGGGGGTAGCGGTGGACCCATAAAAAGTTGAGGTGGCTGTTTCTTGGGAAGCACACAAGAATTTGGCAGAAGTCCGAAGTTTCCTCGGGCTGGCAAGTTACTACAGGAGATTCATACCCAACTTCTCCCGAGTAGTAGCCCCTTTGATGGCTATGACCAAGAAGGATCAGGCTTTCGTATGGAGTGAGCAGTGCCAGTCAGCCTTCAGCTATCTGAAGGAGAAGTTAGTCAGTGCCCCTGTGTTGAGGTTACCAGAAGAAGGGGTAGCTTATGAGGTGTTCTGTGATGCTTCAGGATAGGGCCTTGGATGCGTGATGATGCAGCGATAAGGGGTGATCTCTTATGGGTCCCGAAAGCTACGTTCCCATGAGCGTAATTACGCCACCCACGACCTGGAGCTTGTAGCGGTCATTTTTTTGCTAAAGTTATGGAGGCACTACCTCATCGGGGAACGCTTTGTGGTCTACACGGATCACAAAATCTTGAGGTATATCTTCTTCCAGCGGGACGTAAACTTGCGATAGCAGAGATGGGTGGAGTTCCTCCAGGATTACGACTTCCAGATCTCTTATACTGAAGGAAATGGAAATGTGGTGGAAGATGCCTTGAGCAGGAGGACGCAGAAGGATGCGGTCCGACAATCGGCGGATGCTTGGAAGGAAATGGAAGAGTTGGCTGCCTTACACCTGGATGCGAAGATGGATAGCCGCAGAGGCTGCCTATATCAGATGACGGTGCAGTCATCCCTTTTTCAGAAAGTGGAGGAGTCTCAGTGGGGAGACATAGAGTGTGAAGTGATGCGTGACCAAGTTGACCAGGGCAATGCTCCGGAAGGATGGACAGAGGATGGTCAGAACCAGATGCTTTTCCAGAAAAGGTTGTTTGTCCCGGAGGCGATGCACGACAAGGTTCTCAGTGAGTTCCACAACTCACCCCTGGTGATAGACCCAGGATTTTCCAAGATGTACCAGGGTTTGAAGAGGCATTTTTGGTGGGCCAGAGTTAAGAAAGCGGTGGCAAATATAGTGGCCAAGTGCTTTGTGTATCAGCAAGTGAAAGCTGAACACCGAGTTCTAGTCGGCCTACTACAGCCCCTATATGTCACCATGTGGAAGTGGGATGACATCTCAATGGATTTCAGCACAGGACTACCCAAGGCCCAAGGAGGGTACGACGCCATATAGGTGGTAGTGGATAGGTTGAGGAAATAGGCTCACTTTCTGGCGATCAGGGAGTCTAGTGATGTGGATGCTTTGGCACAAAAGTACATGGATGAGGTGGTAAGGTTTCATGGAGTTCTGTGGTCTATAGTCTCGAATAGAGCTGCACGGTTTACCTCGCGAGTCTGGAGAGGATTGCATCATGCGTTTGGCACCCAGTTACGCCTTATCACTTCTTTCCATCCCTAGATAGATGGACAAATAGAGCACACCATCCAGACATTGGAGGATATGCTACGGGCATGTGTTCTGGACTCATGAGGATCATGGGTGCGACACATGTCCCTGGTAGAGTTCTCTTACAATAATAGCTACCACTATACCATTAGCATGGCCCCATTGGAAGCTTTGTATGGGAGGCCATGTCATTCGCCTGTGTGTTGGACCAAAGTAGGAGAGGCAGGCATCCTTGGTCCGGAGGTGGTGCAGAACACGACATAGAAGGTTCAGCTCATATGGGAAAGGATGAAGGCGGCCCAGGAACGACAGAAGTCGTATGCAGATACTAGGAGGAGGCCCTCGGAGTTTGAGGTTGGGGACCACGTGTTCTTAAAGGTCTCCCCTCGGCGTGGGAAGTGTATGTTCAGCAAAGAGAGTAAGCTTTCTCCCAGATTCATCGGACCCTTCCAAGTGTTGCGGCGGGTCGGCGAAGTGGCTTACCAGCTAGTGTTTCCACTGCCACTACTAAGGATACATTATGTATTTCATGCGTCCCAGCTTTGTCGGTATCTGCACGACGATTCACATGTCCTTGATTGGGGTGAGCTGGACATCGAGGACGACGTGACCTTTGGGGAGAGACCAGTGGTGATCGAGGATCGCAAAGAGAAGGTGCTTCGCGGGTGAACCATCCCCATGGTTCGTGTGTTGTGGAGACATGGTGGGATTGAGGAGAGTACGTGGGAGGGGCAAGCACAGTTGTGTACCCAGTACCGGGAGTTGTTTTGAGTTTTGTACCTGTTGTGGTGGAACATTTTGTCTTTTGGCTATGAAATGTGCTGGTTTTTCTTCCTCTGGATGTGTGTAAAAAGCCCCGGCTATGGGGAAGGAGAGAACCCAACCCCTAATCAAGACGCTTTAAGGTGGATGTGATTAAACCCGTGCGGGCGAGTTAGTGCCTCCCAATGCGGATAATATCTTGACATGGGGGAGGAGAATCACCAACCCACATTCTCGGGCAGTTTGGCATGGTATGTTTCTTGGTTCGTGGCAGGAAGGTGTTCTTAGTTGACGATGAGGTTCACTCTTGAGAGGTATCTTTCCGGGTGGTTGTTCGGATCCGCCCTTCCCTTCTAGGTTGTTTAAATTATCGAGGACGAGAATAGTTTGAGATGTATCTGATGTGATGACCCAGACTCTCTTGGTCCTTCCCTTTTCCAAAATCCGGGTCCTAAAAGAGTGGTGTCTCGGTGCAACCGATCGACGCGACCGATCGGTGAGACTGATCGGCATGACCGATCGGCGAGACCGATCGGCGAGACCGATCGGCGAGACCGATCGGTGAGACCAATAAGTGAGACCGATCGGCTCGACCGATCGGCGCGACGGATCAGTTTCACCCGGCCTTGTCAAGTTGTTTCCAGTAGTGCTCCCTTTTGCGCAAATAGGGTTTTAAACCCTATTTTGACCTGTTTGTGCGTGTTTTAAAGACCTGTAATGTGCATAAGAGTTTTAATTAAATACTTAATCAATTCATGAGTAGGCTTAAACCACCCGACCCCCTTTTGTGACGAGTGGAGCTACGTGGTCAACCCACGACCCCCGTGCCTTACGCGGTTTCACGTTTACACCTCAACCGTCCCCGACTCTTATAGACTAAGGGTTAGCCGTGGTTTCTCTTTCCTCGATTGTGGATTTTGACAAACAGTTTCTGGTGCATCGGGCGCATCGTTATCTGTAAAGTTCCGCGCCAAGACTAAGCGTCGATCGTCGATCGAACAAGTTTGGAATTTCTCCTTTGCCTCTCTCTATTTGTGTATCATGCGGGGTGGGTGTGCTTTTGATTCTGTAGGATTGGATAAACCATACCTAATTAAAGATAATTGAACCAATTCTATAAAGAAAGAGGGGGGGGGGGTGTGATTGTTGATGTTGTCTTATATTTTGATGATGTTTCTTCTATGAACATCTTTTTGAGTTGTGATGGCTTATGCCTCCTAAAAATCGAGGCCGTTGGTGGTCGTTGTTTGTGCACTAATGAACCCTGCTGATGTTTTAAATGGCTTGTTGGTGGTTGTAAACTCCTGCTGTGAAAAGTGAATTGGTAAATCACGTATATCCGGCTGAAAAAATTTTAAGCACCAGGATCAACCGTTCTTTGATAACTCCCGGTTAGAACACACGGAATTTGAATCATGGAATGTGTTAAGTCGTTTAAATCTAACAATACCAGCAAGGCCCTGCTTGTGTTGGTGGTGGTAGTTGGTTGTTTTCCTTTCGGGCCGATTGCTGGAGATGCGGGAGGGGATGGGATCCCCTATTCTTTTATACTCTCGGTGGTTGTGTGAATTAGGGGGATGGGATCTCTTGTTGGTATGGATTCAGTGGTTGTGAGTTTTAAGACCGGGTGGATACTTGTTTATATCACAAATTGGGGTGGGATCCTCTGTTGTTGAGAACCGGGTGTCGGCATTTTGGTTGATGTTTGACTGTTTACTTTCCTGGACATATGCCTATGCCTACTAGTTGCCCATTAGTGCTTAAACTTAAACATTATTACTGAATATGAAATAAGAATGGGACAAATGGGTTTTGTTGGTGAAAGTCATGACTTGGGGCTTGGATGTAGTGGTATTGTGTTCTGTAGGCTGTCTGAAGAAAAACCTAGCATGGGAGAGTGCTTGTTACCTATATATATATACATGTAGCTTTATTTTTATTATTCGCGCCCCACCCAAGTTGAGCACTTAATGATGAACACCCCCATTTCAAGGGGGAGGTTGTTTTTCCCAACAATATTCTTAGTGGCTGGTTATTAGCTCCTTTTATGCTCCCTTTCCCGGATATCCCAAGTATCTTCGGGTAGGCTGTGATGACCTGAGGTCCATTATTAGCCCCAGAACCTTCGGGCGGGGTAGTGTGGTGGTTGTCCAGGAGTGTGCGGCAGGTGGTTTCCCAAGTGTCTTCGGGATGAGGCCCCGGTGTCTTCGTGCATGGTAGTGGATCCTTTAGCCCAGGTGTCTTCGGGAATGGTGGTGGTTGTTCTGGCCTAGGTGTTTGTAGGCGTGGTTACATGTGACAGTTGTGGCCCAGGTGTGTGCGGGCGGGATTTCGGCAGTGGGATTGCGCGTTGTTGTGGCCCAGGTGTGCGCGGGCGTGTGTGGCAGTGGGACTGCGGTGAGAATGGTGGGATTGGTCTGATGCGTAGGATGTCTCAATAACCAGTGGTAAAGTGGCGTGGCGTACCCAAACATCCATGTCCTCTTATTATATACATCACTTGACTTGCGTTATTTGGGGAGTGTGCCTTGGTGAGGCCTGGGGCGGATAGTTTTCCTTGTTAGGTGTTTGGTTTACTCTTTTTCTCACGGGACTTTAGTACGTTCCCCCACATGTGCACGAGAGTCTTTGGTTTTCCCTACTGAGTGTACTTGTATGCTCACCCTACGTATATAAAACTGCTTTCAGGTTTCCAGGAGGACTTCAGGGATCACGCAGGACCTTACTAGCTCAGACCTTTGGGGAAGTTGCAGTTGTTGTTTTTCCTCTTTGGTACTTACCTTTGTAGTCACCTTTTGTACCTTGTGGCTTTACTTTTGGAACATGCATGTGGGAATGGTTTATTTTTGGCTTTACTTTTCTTTTACCTTGGATTTGTTGAGTTTCATCAACTCATCTCTCGATCATATAAAACAAAAAAAGGGGTAATTCCTTCCATTTGTGAGAAATTTCTATACCCTTGGTGCTAGTCGCCACTCCGGGACCTATTGAAGGCGGGTCTCGGGGGTCATTATCTCTCCTTCAACTTAAAGAAGTAAGGGCTTGGAAATCTGCTGACCCTTCCCTCCTTTTGGTGAAGGCAGGTCGTGACATTAAAATTGTATGTAAGGACCCGAAATTTCCATGTAATTTTTTTTTAAATATATGTAAATTTTACGAGTCCACATTTTTTGACGGTGCAGGATTCTGAGGCCCGGAGTGCCCGGAATGATCCGTCGATGTTTTGTTTAGCTTAAATTAACGCGCTTATGTAGTTTTCTTGAAAAAAGTGGAATAACTCTTATAAGGTTACTCAGATCAGAAATCTAAGGGCATCGTTGCGCTTAGGATGGTAGGTTTACCGTTGGCCTGGCATAAGTTTAGTTGGCGCGGGCCTCCTATGAGAAATCCCGAAAATGGCATAACCATAAAAAAATAATAAAATAAAGTTATTTTATTTTTCAAATGCTTATAACTCACAATCGGTAGCTCAAATTAAAAATCTGAGACTACCGCTGAACACATGAGGGCTTGATTTATTTATGAAAATACTAAATTTGGCTGGAACGGGCAACCAGAAAAAACTATTTTTTGGCCGCAAAATAAAATAATTAAGTGACAATTATTTTATTGTAAAATTTATATCATAAATATGGAAACTCAGATTGAAAAACCAAGAGAACAATTGGGTTTTTTGGGGCGTTTTCACCTAGGCAGATCCTAACCATGACCGTAGTGGGTCGAGGATAAATGATAATAATTTTTGAAACTTTTTGTCATATACGTTCAGTAAACGTGCGAGCGGAGTTTCATATCTTTTGAACCGGTGCTCGTAATTGAAATTTGATGGCACCGTTGAACTCGCAACACCGGTTTTCACTTAAAAAGAATTTCACCTCGAAGTTGGATGGTCAGGAATAAAAGTTAGTTTTTGTCTTTTTTTATAAAAAATAATTAAATAAAGTGTATCCACAATTTATCTTATTCCAGTCACTATGTGAGTGCGGGTAGTTGGAACCTCCACATGGTAGTTTGTGGTGGGACCGCCACACCCTAACCTCCCATGAGAGATTTGGTGGTGGGGCCTACCCGAACCCAACCTCCCATGAGATGTTAATTGAGGTGGGGACCACCCGAGTTGAAAAAACCTCCATATAAATGATAGGGGTGGGGACCAACCAACCCCTATTGATGGTAGAGGATGAAACCTCATAACTCCCTCATAAATTTGGGGGAACCACTTGAACTCCTCCAACATAATTGTGCCAATGCACACATAATTAATTTTGTCAACGCACACACAATTAATTTTTCCAATGCACCACATCGTTACGCCAGTGTAAATTAATTGACTTCCCCCTTTTTAAATTAAGTAACAGTATCGTTAGAATATATGAAGGTTCCTAATAAATGAGCGGTCATAAATTCAATGATCTTTAACTACCTTCCCCACCTCTCCTATATATATGGTTCTTGGGAGGAGGATTTGGGACAGCTTCACAAAGCGACGAAGCACTGGTAATGTGTCGTGACGCCCATCACTTGGAGGATTACGATCTACAATGAAGAAAGTGAATAACGCAAAGAATGCCGACGACGCTCTTATTCTACGGCCTTCTTCCTCGGACCCCCTTATACATGGGATGTGATCCTCTACCAAGGATTGACAACCATCCTTATATGACATCAATGAACGACTAACATCAAATTAAAGGTAGGGGTTCCTTTTATGTTGTTTAACAGTTACTCTTTTCTCGTTAAATCAACATCATGAGCCACTTTCTATCGTTGTAACGAGGAGAGTTCGGGTTGAACGAACATGACCTGAGACCTCCGAAAACATTACGGTTTTGAATCCTTATATCGACCGGTGAAGTAACAGCGGCATGGAAACGTGGCTACAGCAACGAAGACAGAGAATACAGGTCGCGCTACCCGTGGCCTCTGCGAACTGCGCCGCCGGCCAGGCGGCACCCGACCAGCCTACCTGAACGATGCCCGACGCGCGCCCCAACCGAAACTATGGCCAGCCCTTCCGCCAGAACCCTGCCCGCACATAGTTTCGGCTAGGGCGCCAGTGGGTGCCGGGCAGGGTGCTGGAGGCTGGTCCAGGCAGGTAGGCTGTCGGCGGCTGGCCTGTGCACCCTACCAGTGCCTACCTGGCACCCACTGGCGCCCAGGCCGCCTGCCCAGCACCCTCTCGACACCTTCTCGGTGCCTAGGGTGCCTTCCCTGCTCCCGCCGGTGCCCTGGCCGCTTGCCAGGTCACATTCCTGGCACCTTCCTGGGGGCCTGGTCGCCTGCCCAGCGCCCGACCATATGCCCGACGCACCCTGTTGCCTAGGCCGCGTTCCTGGCACGCCCTCAGTGCCCATGCCGCCTGCTCGACACCTAGTCCGGTTGCCCAGTGCGCCCTGTGCCCTTCCCGGCACACCGTGACCATCCCTCACCCAGCGCAGCCCACCGTTGGCCTCAGGGGAAATTCCACCCGAGCTGCTCCCCACAAAGCGTCGGCTGAACCTGACACTGGCCTTCGGGCTGAGGTGCCCACATGGCGACTTCAGCATGAATTTTCCACGCAGTCCGCTGGTCCGGGCCCAGCGGACTAGTCCAAACATAGCAGGCTGACCCGCCCAACGGGCCGAGTCAGACCCAACATGTCTGACTGGGTCAACCCAGACTGGGTTGGGCAGAGTCGGTCCAACTAGGTCAGGCCGGATCCAGGACCTCTAATGATCCATTGCTCATTTTAACCATATCTTTGGCACCGGACGTCCGTTTGACGATCCGTCAGCTGCGCTGGTAATCTCATTGAGAAATAGTCCCATCACAAATACCCATGGGAGTTCAGGGTACATTTGAGATATGGTTGGGTTGGTTCGAACACGAAACCAACCGGGCCCTCGGGACTAAAAGGCTAATAACTCACAGACCGAGTGTCCGATTGGCGTGTCGTTTGTTTCGTTGAGACCCATATGACATGGTGGACCTTTGAGGTACTTCATGAGACTTAGTGACACTTTTATTATCATCTTGTTGCTCGTGGAGAGGACCCTCCCAGAAACGAACGAGCAGACTATGGAGACCTAATAGCTAGCTGAGACCTTATGACTGCTTGTATGATTCGTTTCAGAGTGACTTGACCAGGCCAGTGGGGAATGCTATTGTGTGTGGCGAGAGACCCATGGTGTAGTAGCACTACTATGTGAGGCGGCAGACCCATGGCGTGGTGCGCAATAGTGTGAGGAAGCATACATGCGGTACTCGACATGAGGAGTACCTCAGCAGTCTAAGGTTAGTGAGTAGCACCTCGGAGTCCCAACATGACCATCGTACTCGACAGAGGAGGAGTTCTCCAGCATCCATGGTTTTGTTAATGAAAATATTGGTTTGAGATGAGTCAATGACGTTTGTTTTTACCTCAGGATTGATATGGGTTACTTGATAACTTTGGTATCTGTATGGGTGCATACCTTTGTATTGGTTATCCGTTGAAATCATAATTTTTGGTTTATCCTTGTTGGATTTGTGAGACCTTGAGGGTCTCGGGGTCCCTACAGGGTATCATTATACTCACCCCTACACGGGGAATTCCTACACCTCGTATTGTGAGATGCAGATGACAGACAACGCTGACGGCGGTCAAGAGCACGAGGACTGGACGGTATCGGGATGTGGACCTAACGACGAGTCGGTACCTGGAGGAGACGGACAGACCTGGAGTGCTGAGGAGGCTATCTGTACCTAACCTTTAGGTAGGATTCATGGTGGATGATCTAGGATATTCTTGAAACCATCCTATTTTTTGTCTTTTAGTTGTACCCATTTTGCCTTTTCCTTGTACTTTACAGTTGGGTTTGTATTTCCAGCCCCTTTATTTTTCAGCACTACTTTTGTATACAGTTTTTACTTTGTGTATGCTTCTTCTTGTACTTTAGTTGTGTGTGTTTAAGTTTTATAAAGGCAATGCCTTCCCAGTTTTAGGGAATTACGCCTTGGGTTCTAGTCACCAGCCCCTGGCCTATAGAAGGCGGGCTTGGGGTAGTCATGATACGGGACCTGGGGGATGGGTCGTGATGATTTGGTATTAGATGAGTCGGTTCTAACTCATAACTTAGTACTCTGATATTTTCATTCTGTGAAGCAATAGTGTTAAGGGTACTGAGTGTGGTTTTTAGTTAAGGGAGTCCAGGGTTTGTGCGACAGCCAACGTATCCATACGCCAGGACCCTGACTACTGATTTCCAACTTAGTACACGATAACAAGGATTTCATGTGTGTTTTCAAAATATTTTTCTTTAAGTAAGCTCAAACCAAGTTATCCCACCATATATAATCTTTTGACCATGTCGCATCTATTCAGGATGCCTCCACACAATCATCTAGTTGGAGTTTCAAGAGAGTACCCGATGATGGCACACCGAGCGACGAGGCTCCGGTGCTGGGCCCTCTTTCTATATTGGCACCTTCGGGTGGTGTTCAAGCAGCACCACCATCCATTGGGTAGCAGATGCCACCAGCCGCACTGGAGGATGTTGCATGCTGAATGAGAACATTTCACGAGTTACAACAGTAGAGTCCTTTGAGGTTTCAAGGCGAGATAGATTACCAGGCAGTAAAGGACTAGATAGAAGAGATTTATAGTGTTTTCTATTGAGTGACCAAGAGGATGGTCTACATAGTGAGGAGATTTATATACATGGACCATTACATGAGATAGTACCTCCAGGTAGTGTGTCTGCTATATCACTGCATGTTGGTCAGTAGTTGCAACTGGCGGTACTGGTAGAGGACACTTGTTGGTTCAGTGCCTTACACGGGTATCAGCATCACATACCCCTCAGCATCTGAAGTGAGACCGACTCACAGGAGGCTAAGGACTGGCTTGAGGAAGAGGCTGCGAGTTCCCTAGAACTTCTATATCTTCGGTCAGATGACGTGTCGGTAGCTGAGTATTCTTCGATGCATACCGATCATTCCTCATACATGATGAATATTGTGTGATAAGTGATTCAGGGCTCAAAATTCTAAGAGAGGTATGTTTAAAGGACATATGATCCATCACTTTCTTTTTCCTCTTTGAATTCCTACCATTGTTATGATGGTAGAGAGATCCTTTGCAGTTGAATTTTCTTTGACTGGGCAGATACAGCCAGTGAATGTTAGTTGTGGGGAAGCATAAAACTAGCACCGGTCTCAGAGACTTGGGTGTGTAAACTGTTGTAGAATGAGGATGTGACAAGGACAGATGAATCTGCAGGTAAATATATATGGAAGTAGTGCTCAGAGATCAGTATGAGGTAGTGTACATTTTGACATGTTACAACCACCCACCTTTGTAGTCTCCACCAGGCTCAGGGAGGTGGAGGGAAGACAAAGAGAATAGCTTCATGCGGTTAAGGAGTGTGACTCAAGAGCTCTAGGAATGATTCTAGTTATGGAATGTGTCTACTACTAGCTGTCGTAGAAATAGACAAAGGTGTCAATCATTCCTTCCTTCCACAAATCTTGTCCCAAGCCTAGAGTTTCTAGTTAAACAGTTGACTTGACCCCCATGTCTGGAGATACCTTTGGGAGGAGACTCGATAATCACAATTACACCGACAGTATGATCCGACCATTGAGGTGAGAGTTTCGGTTGAAACCTCTTGGTTCCATCATCGAGGCCTTACGACATTAGTTTGGGTATGGGCTGGGATACCACAATTCATACAGAGATTGACAGTATTAGGAAAAAAGGTTCTGGTTTATCTACAACATTGAGATGAGGTTTTCCATAGATGATGAAAAAGTTAACCCATGTATCACAGGTTAAACTCATGCATAGGAGGGTGAAACCGATCAATCATGAGTCGACCAGCCTTACCCTTGTGGCAGTTGGAGTTTTGATTTTTCAGTTCCTCCAAGAATATGACTTTGAGATACTCTATACTCTTGGGAAGGGGAATGTTGTTCTGTACGTGCTTAGCAGGAGGACTCGTATACAGCTTCAAGGCGTGGTGACTGATCAGATGGTTGCCTTACAGATATCCTATGTGGATTGGGATGGATCAGACATTCTACAGCCTCTTATAGTCACTCCCCCTCCTCATCAGCGAGTCAGGGAGGCACAATGTGGAGGTGCTGACTACAAGCACGACATGCTCAGATACCCACAGGGTTGACACCTGATGGATTTTCTGAAGGTGGGGATCATGCCATCCTATTTAGAGAATGTACCATGGTACAGGTTGCACTTCAGGAGGTAGTGTTGAGGTTGTTCCACAAATCCCCTCTAGTGGTACATACAGGTGTGGTGAAGATGTACTAGGTCCTTCGACGACTGCAATGGTGGCCAGGTATGAAGAAGTCGATAGAAGAGTTTGTCTCTCAATGCCTCACTTGTCAAAAAGTGAAGGCAAAGCACTAGGTACCAGCAGGCCTGGATTAACCCTTAGAGGTCCCAGAGTGGAAATGGGATATGATATCTATGGATTTCATGATGGTTCGTCCACGTACATCTAGGAGTCATGACTCTATTTGGGTGATCATCGACCGACTCAACAAGTTGGCCCACTTCCTACTGATCAAAGATGGTACATGATACCACAGAGAATGTAAAAATCATCCAGGAGAGGATGAATATAGCACAGAGCAGGTAGAAGTCATATGATGACAGAGACCTCTGGAGTTCGAGGATGGCGACCACATCGTTCCACGAGACTCACCTCGATGAGGTCTACAGAGATTTTTTTGAGGCGGAAAGTTGTCTCTGAGATTCATTGGACCTTCCAGGCCAACAGTAGGGTAGGCGAGGTGGCTTACCTCTTAGCTCTCCGACCTTAGTTACACCAGGTACACGACGTCTTCCACGTATCTGAACTGAGGAGATACATGCACGACTCTACCCACATCATCAACCATGGGGAGCTGGACATCGATGACGGGGTGGCATTAACGGAGGTTCCAGTGGAGACTGTGGATCGACTAAAGTAGGTACTACGTGGATGGTCGATACCTCTGGTGCGTGTTCGCTGGTAGCACGGGGACCACCAGGAGAGCACATGGGAGCGGGAGGCGAAGATGAATGTTCAGTGTCCCCACATGTTTCCTTAGTTCAAGTTATAGCTTATGGGTATTTAAAGCCATGATGTGGGTAGAATATAAAGTCCCAGAATTTCCATGTAATTTTTTTAAATATATAGAAATTTAACGAGTCTGTAGTTTTTGACGGCGCGCGATTCCGAGGGCCGGAGTGCCCAGAATTATCCGTCGAAGTTTTGTTACGAAAAATTATCGCACGTAATAATTTTTCCTAAAAAATTAGAATAACTCTTAAACGGTTACTTGGATCAGAAATAGAAGGGCATGGTTTCACTCAATATGGCGGGTTTACCCTCGGCGTGACTTATGTTTAGTCGTTGCGGGCCTCCTATGAGAAATCCAGAAAATGGAATAACTGTAAATAAAATAATTAAATAAAGTTATTTTATTTTTCAAATGCTCATAACTCACAAACGGTAGCTCCAATTAAAAATTTGAGACCACCGCAGAACTCGTGAGGGCTTGATTTATTGAAGAAGATACTATCTTTGGCCGGTACGGGACAACATAAAACATTAGTTTTTGGCTGCAAATAAAATAATTAAGTGACAATTATTTTATTTTAAATTTCAGAACATCTAAATGGTAACTTGGATTGAAAATCCGAGAGTACATTTGGCTTTGTTAGTGCATGTTTCACATAGGAAGAGCCTAACCATGACCATAGTGGGTTGAGGGTGACTGATAATAATTTTCCGAACATTATTTCTGGGTATGTTCAGTAAACGTGCGAGCGGCGTTTCCTATCTTTTGAACTGGTGCTCGGAATTGAAATCTAAGGGAACCGTTGAACTCGCAGTGCCAGTTTTTGTTTAAGAAGACTTTCACCTCGACAATGGATAGTGAGGAATACAAGTTAGTTTTTGGCTTTTTTATAAAAAATAATAAAATAATGTATAGCCACACTTTATCTCATTCAAGCCGACACGTGAGTGTGGGTAGTTTGAACCTCCACATGAGAGTTGGTGGTGGGACCACCACAACCTAACATCCCATGAGAGGTTATGGTGGTGTGGCCTACTCCAACCCAACCTACCATGGGAGGTTAATTGAGGTGGGGACCACCCGAGTCCCAAAAACCTCCCTTTTAATGATAGGGGTGGGGACCACCCAACCCCTTTTGATGGTGGAGGATGTAACCTCTCAACTCCTTCATAAATGAGGGAGAGCCTCTTGACCTCATCCACCATAATTGTGCCAACGCACACAAAATGAATTGTGTCAATGAACACACAATTACTTTTACCAACACACCGCATCGTTGCACCAGTGTATATTAATTCACTTTCCCCTTTTTAAATTAAGTAACAGTATCATTGGAATTAAACAAGGTTCTTAATAAATGTACCATCATTAATTCAATGATCGTTACCTACCTTCCCTCCCTCTTCTACATATATAGAGCTTGGGATGAGGATTTGAGATGGCTTCACCAAGCGACGAAGCACTGGTAAAGTGTCGCGACACCCAACACTAAGAGAATTACGGTCTCCAACAAAGAACGCAAAGAACCCCAAGGACGCTCTTCTTCTCCAACCTTCCTCGGAACCCCTTTGACGTGGTACATGATACTCTACCACGGGTTGACAGCCATCCTACCACGACATCAATGAACCACTACCAGCAAATCAAAGGTAGGGGAGTGTTTTAATTTGTATAACAGTTAATATTATCTCATTAAATCAACTTCATGAGCCACTTTCTTTCATTCAAACGTGGAGGGTTCGTGTCGAACGAACATGACATGACCCATCCACAACCTTTATGGTTTCAGAACCTTGGATAAATGAGCAAAGTAGCAGGGACATGGAAATGTGGTGACGATGACGAAGATGGAAAATAGAGGTCGCACCACCTGCGACCTCCCCGAACTGTTCTGCCAGCCGCGTGGCACCCGAACAGCCTACCCCCGTGCTGCCCAGGTAGTGCCCCGACAGACACTGTGGGCAGCCTAGCCACAGGAACCCTTCCCGTGTGCCCTGCATGCTTCCGGCACACACCGCCCTTGCCCGCCACCCCTGGCTCCCACGCCTCCTGCCAAGCGCCCTCCCGTTGCCCAGGCCACCTGCCAAGCCACCCTCCCCATGCCTACCGAACACCCAGGCCACCTTCCTGGTGCCTCGCCGCCTGCCCGGTGCCCCCTCAGTTCCCAGAATGCCTGCCCAGCGCCCAGTTCGGCTGCATATAGCACCCCGCACACTTACCGGCACAAAGTCGTCTCCCCGGGCCCTATCCGGCCCGTCGTTGGCCTCTAGGCCCGAGCCGCCCGAGCCGCACCCCTCGCAGAGTCGGGCGAACCTGCCACTACCCTTTGGGCTGATTCTCCCACATTGAGACTTCGTCCCGAATTATCCACGCAGTCTGTTAGTCTAGGCCCATCGGACTAAGAAAAACATAGCGGGATGACCCACCCAATAGGCCGAGTCAGACACAACAAGTCTGACCGGGTCGACCCAGACTGGGTTGGGATGAGTCGGTCCAACCGGGTCGAACTGGACCCACTAATGACCCATTGCTCATTTTGGCAATATCATTGGCATTGGATGTATGTTTGATGAACTGTCAGTGGTGCTGGTAATCTCATTGAGAAACGATTCCTTTGAAAATACCCATGTTTGTTCAGGGTATAGTCGAGATATGGTCGGGTAGATTTGTACATGAAACCAACCGGGACCTCAGGACTAAAAGGCTAATAAATCATAGACAGTGCGTCTTTGAGATACTTCTTCGTGGGACTTCGTGACACTTGGATTATCGTCTTGTAGCTCGTGGAGAGGTCCCTCCAGGAGACGAGCAAGCAGAATATGAAGACATAGTAGCTGGCTGAGACCTGATGACAGCATGTCCGATTCGTTTCAGAGTGACTTTAATAGCCCACTGGGGAGCACTACTGTGTGAGGAAGTAGACCCATGGAAAAGATCGCTATTGTGTGAGGCGGCAGTACCTCAGGACTCGACAGGAGGAGTACCCTTGTAGGCTATTAGGGGGAGTTCTACTGTGTGAGGCGATAGACCCATGGTGGGGTGAACTATTGTGTAAGGTAGCAGACCCGTAGTACTCGACAGGAGGAGTACCTTAGTAGTCTAAGGCTAGTGAGTAGCACCTCGGAGTCACGACATGACCGTTGTACTCGACAGAGGAGGAGTTCTCTAGCAGTTGTGGTTTCGTTAATGAAAATAATGGTTTGAGCTGAGTCAATGACCTTTGTGTTATCCTCATGATTGAGATGGGTCATTTGATATCTTACGTTTATGTATGGGCATATAACTATGTAATGGTTATCCATTAAAATCATATTTTTTTGGTTTATCCTTGTTGGATTGGTGAGACCTTGAGCATCTCAGGGTCTTATCTGAGTATCGTTATACTCACCCATGCACAGGCTACGCCCGAACCTCGTTTTGTTGGATGCAGACGATGGACAACCCTGTCGGTGGCCAAGAGTGCCAAGACTGGATGGTATTCGGAGGTGGACATCACAAAGAGTCGGTACCTGGAGGAGACGAACGAACGTGGAGTGAAGAGGAGGCTATCTGTACCTACCCTTTAGGTAGGATCCGTGGTGGATGATCTTGGAGCTGCTAGACAACTTCAAGCTATTTGTCTTTTAGTTGTACCTATTTTGTATTTAACTTGTACTTTACAGTTGGGCTTGTATTTCCAGCCCCTTTCTTTTTCATCAATACTATTGTATACAGTTTTTTACATAGTGTACGCATCTGCTTGTACTCTAGTTGTGTGTGTTTACATTTTATAAAGGCAACGAATTCCCTGTTTTAGGGAATTACACCTTTGATGCTAGTCGCCAGCACCTGGCCTATGGAAGGCGGGCATGGGGTAGTCACAATGCATGCCCCGTGGGATGGGTCGTGAGATAGTATCTAATCATGATCCATGGTTTACAAAACAATTATCAGGAAGTATTCAGCAATCCATTTATATAGTGGTGAACAATATGATGTCTTATCATCCTTAATCTCATGGTAATTTTTGAAAATACCATTGAAAATATGGAAAATATTTTGATATAATTATAAAAGTTATTAAATAGAAATTTGGATCAACATTTGGAACATGTTCAACTGCTAATAGTTTAATGTTTACATTTAATTTTCATAATCATTATACGTATATCACACTATTTACTATAGAGAAAATATCACTAGCTTTTTAATAAAAATATTATAGCCACCATATCAAGGTTATGGATATGATAGTTTTCTCATTGGCCTTTAATGGAATTGAGGAATAATTTATTATTTCATCATTTTACACAGAAACACATCCCAAGGCCTTCCTTGATGAATCACAATATATAATAAACGATTGATCCTTCTATGGTAATTTGTGTAATGGTGAAATGACTAAAAAAATTCTTTAGTTCCAAGAATATTTATTCAAATTAATCTATTCACATGAGTTTTATTCCTTTATTTGTTAACTTAGTTCAAGGATTTGATAATTGTGAAAAATTCATCCAATTACAATGATATTACCCAGATAATGAAAGAAAAATATCAATAATTTTATTTGTTAATGGTCTTAAACATTATGAAGTCACCTATTTCATTAATGGAACCATAGGAAAACACTCTCTTATTATTATATGGACAAATACCGATGCCTCTTGTATAAAAAATCATAATTTTTGATTTAGGAATATTGTTTTTTCATTAATAAGGTTCTCACTATAATCCTCATATTTTATTTATAGTCTTCAGTGTTCTTACAAAATATGATAAATTAAACAATAAATATTATGAAAAAACATTCAATTAAATCTCTAAACACTCTATTGATCATCTCCATATATATTCAATGGTAATATGTAAGTCTTAAAATAATCACAATGAATTCATAGTGTCTGTACCTTATGTAGAAAGCTACATTGAGTATATCTTTACTCTAAATTCTTAATTGTAAGTATCATAATCAATGATCCACCAACTACAACATTTAATCCCCTTTATATTTATCAATCCAATAAAAAATACATTGTAATTATACTGGTTCTCGATCATGATTTTTTTATGTTCAGTTTTTTTATTTTGAAGCTACATTGATCCATCCTTAATTATACTAAATTTTACTAGTGAACCCCATAGTGATGAACTTGGGGGTATAAAAACCCTTTAAAGATTCTATAATTGATTCTTTTTCAAATTATCTAATTTAGGACATTTGATTGTATATTAATTTTAGGTTATAGGAATAAAACCACGAATGGGTTCAACTAAAAACCCAACCTCATCTTTTGGGTGATGTTAGTGTATATATTTAGAAAACTTTTCAACATAAAATAGTATAATATTCATGTATAAATGGTTTAATTCATCCACTTACATCTAAGTCATGTATCACACATTGTTGTGTATCATGACCCATATTTTGGAATTTCTTTCTAAATGGAGTTCATATTCGCCCTTGAATTGGTATTTAATAATCTGATGATTTGGGTTATATAATGAAATTTTCATTTTCTAACATTTTATATGATCCCTATATATATATATATCAAATAAATATTAAATATCACAAAATATTCAACAAAAAGAACAATGGAATGCATAGCCCTATATATATTTTTCCCTTTGAGATTTTTGATTTTTTATTGATTATAGTTTATCTATTAGATATTACAGTAAGCCTATATCGATTTTAGTATATATTCCATGTATCTATTTTATGGATGTATATTCCTGATCTATCATATGTACTAAACACATAAGTTATGTAATATGAACACGATAAATCTCATGGGGAGAAAGCTGTGTAGATCTTGGATTGAAAAGATAAAGTGTAATAGAACAAGAAAACCAACATGGTCAATGTTCTAGGGTGAAATCATATGTTTAAGGAAGCTACATGGGAACCTATAGACAAAATGGGATAAAATTACCCTCATATCTTTTAACTAAATAATAAAATATCAGAAGAGAAAATATTTTAAAGGGTTTTAAATCTAACTACCTAGTATTTTAGTATGTATATATATATATATCACATTAAATAAATTTTTTTGTTAATAACTTTATTCACATGCGTCATTGAACTATAGTGAAATCTGATATGATAATGTGATAAAATTATTAAATGTGGCGAATATATAATTTTCAATAAATTAGCAGTTATAAATAGAAGTAATTTCTTTATGAACCCAATATAGAAAGGATAAGTATTGAAATAAACCATTCAGAGTATTTCATATGAGTATAATTTTTTCAATTATAGATATGTGGTAGTGTTATTGGGGTTTTCCCAAGACTAATCAAATGTTAAACATAAATACGTACCACTTGAGTGTGGTCACCAATAGGTGATGTTTATGCTCATGGAATTTAGTAAGAGATCCATGCTAGGTGAATTAACACCTATGACTATCACCATTTCTTATCATACCATTATATTCTATTTATATTTCTTAAGGGTATTTTTATGTAGAAGTTAGGATGATATAAAAATGTAAATATTAATATAATAAATTTAATATTTCATTAAATTGTTATTTCAATAAATTTTCTTTTAAATAATGAAATTTACTAAATAATAAATGTTTTATTGAAAAAAATATTGATAAAATTTATTTAATTCCCCTTTAACATTTAATTAATCTTAATGACTTTCTAATATAATAATTTAATATTAAAGAATCTATTTTTCTTAGAATTTTATTTTTAAATATATTTTATATTTTTAAATTAATAATATAAATGAATTATTATAAAATAATGAAATTAATTTCTTTTATTTAATATATATATAATATATATTAAGATTATGTTGACACTATTATTTATAAAAAAATTAAATATATATATAGTGTATACATTAAATTTTTTTCCCCAAAAATGTCTTCCCATATTATGTTTTCATATTAATTTTTTAGAAATTTAAAAAAGTAACTAAATTAAATTAATTAATTACTAGAATAATCATAAAAAAAAATTTATTTAGGTGAATTGATTTTTTGGGTATAAAAATATACTTTAAAGGGGAAATTTAGTCATCATGGTAAATGGTAAAATAATGTAAATGTATTAAATCAAGATTTAAAGACTAAAAATATCATAAAAAATTATTCTTAAATGGGTGGATGAGATATTTATAAACCTTTCATCTAATTTTATCATTCCGTTCTAAATTATGATGTACTTTCCTTGAGTATGGAATTCAGTTTCTATTAATAAAAATATTATGTGAAAATTTTTCCCTCCTCTCACTAAAAAAGGACCTCTAATCCTACCATTCAAATACAAACCTAACAATATAATTCACCAATTAAATCGACCATATTTATAATCCTAACATTCCTCAGAATCTTTTTTAGCTTTTTTACAATATATATTTTCTATATTTCTTAATCACTAATAAGGATTCCATGATTGGATGTTATTTATCATATATATATAATTAATTTTATGATTTTTTTCATTTATATTATTCATCCACTACATAAAAATACGATTAATATATTTAATAAAAATTAAATAATATAATTATACTATTGGAAACATTATATTACCATAAAATTACATTATTTTAAAAAGTTTCCATCGATTATTGCTGATTCTTTTATGGGTATGATAAACCACCTTCATGAACTATGATATAATTTTTTTTCATGAATTTTTATGGAAACATAAATACTTGTATTGTATGTTATTAATTAATAAATAAAAATATCTAGTACCCTAATGGAATTTTTTTATTTAACACATTATTCAAATTCAATAATTTATTCGTTATAAATTTCTACAACAAGCATATTATTGATTTCATCATGGAAAACAATATATGAATCCCTCATGGCGTGATCCCAAAACACCATAAATCATTATATAAATAATATTATATTACATTGAATATTATAGATATGATGACACCACAAACATAGAATGATAATAGAAACAACATACTAAAAAAATAAAGAACAATCAAAGAATTTAACACCATTGATCAATATTTAAAAAATAGAATAAATATAAAAAAAATTAATATGAATTATTAATATTAAAGTACTTAAATATTAATAATTTTTTAAATATATTCTTATTGAACCTATGATTATTATACTAGGGTTATGATCATGTTAGACTAATTTGGAATCCATGACTAGGGTTTTATCATCTCAATTTAATTTTCACCATGTCAAAAATATTCTTTGAAAATGATCTTCTAAGATTATTCTTATACCTTATATCTCTTCTAAATAAATTTTTCACATAATCTATTGGGAAATTACAATTTTTATCAGAATTATATTCTCTTGTATATTTCATTATATATAAAAATATGATGTTTGGTAAGAACAATTCTCATCCTCTATAATTGATTGGTTCCTCCATGTACATATTTGATATAATGTGCCAAAAAAGTTCCACTCATTACATAGATTTTAATTTAATGTCATTTTTCACTCTCCTTAATATTCTTTAAAAAAGCATACAAAGAATATTTTTAACGTTTTCTACAGGATTAATTATCATATTTTTTTAAAAAATTCATAAATGAATCTCATTTTTTAATGATTATGAAGTGAGTTACTTTTTCAATTTTTAAATCTATTATTCCTAAATAAATTCCTCATCATGTTTTAGTAGTTTTTTAGTTTAATCAACGTTACAAATTTGTTTATTTTTTTCATGATACAGATAATGGTTAATTATTTAGAATAATAAATAATGATATTTAATTCAACATATTTATATTATTTCATTCCAATAATCCTTTATAATCATTCACATCATTAATTTTCTAGGGTATAATATATTGAATTGTTGTAAAATTATATTTTTCAAGGATCTATTTTCATATCCTAAAAATTATGTTATTAGGTAACATTTAAGTTATTTATAGACATATTATAAATTAATAATAAAAATTATTTATGTTTAATTTTCCTTTATTCCTTCAAAGGACCTACCTTTTATGGAGTGATGATCTTTATCATTCTATAAATTATTCTATATTCATTTTACATATTTAATTTGTGATATAAAATTATCTTCTTTTTATTTAATTTTTTGTGAATCCATTTGGAAATTATATGAATCCCATTTCATTTCCATGGTCTTTTCTTTGATGATATAATTTACATAATGTCACTCACATTTTTATGGTATATCATTATGGGATGGATTGGTTCCTATAAATCTCTAAAACAAGTTAGTTAATGATTTATTTCCCATGAGATATGAATAGTAAGTGAGTTGTGATTCCCGATCCACTATAGAAATATGTAGTGATTCCTGATCCACTATGACATAGAAATCAAGTAGTGATTCTAGATCCATTATTTCATAATTGTTTTGATATAGAACCATTAAATATATTATGATCTACTATTCATATTCTTCTGATGCTTTTTATTTTTTTATGAAATTTCTCTATTATGACATAGAAAATATTATACTCCATGGCATATGATTTTTTTCTTGTGTATCCTCTTTCTTATTCAATGGTATTTATTTAAACTATTTTTAATGGTTATTTCTTCCAAAATCATTCCTTATAGAAATCTATAATGATTCCATGATCATTTAAATCAAACATTTCATTGATTCAAATGTTTTATAATAATTTTTTTTCTATCCCATTATGACTCATTGTTAAGTTTTCCCTTACTAAGCTTATTATCTTGTTCCATCATTTATATTCCACTTATAAAAAAATTGATATGACTATCTATAAAATTTTGTTTTATTTAATTTCATTTTTGGGATTTTTTTTATAATGTGTTGTAAAATATTTATATAGCTAATCTACAATGATAATAAATCTTAGGTTTTTGAAATTGTATGATTTCTATGAGACACCATTTTCAAATTTTAAGATGAGGAAAACATGTTTTTTAATAGGTTAATCTCAGTTTTTATTTATCATTCTACTATTAATCAACTAATGTTATAGGAATAACATATGGGACATTGATTGACATGTACTATATATGTTTATTTATATACCTATAATAGTGGAATTTGATGTGATTAACAATTTTGGTGAATCCATGTGATGTTCTCATCATCATAGATGAATTAAATAAGGTGTGTTCATTAATATTATTTAGTATTTATGTGTATAAACAAGTATGAATGAGTAATAATTTAAAATATTGACACATGTTGTGTCTTATAGTATCATGATGTCTTTAATATAGTGATTAGATTTTTATGCATTATTTATGGAATATTTTTATTCAAAATTATATAAATATACAACTATTTTATAAGGATCATTCCCATTCTCATTATAGACTATGTATAATTAACACTTTCTCGAGAGGCCTCTTGTTTATTAAAAATATTGATCATTTCATTAATTTTTTTCAATACATAAATGGACCCTATAGTCACACATAGTGGTTCTAGTAATTATGTAGTGATTTTATAGAATGTGTTTGCGTAAAATATAAAAAACATATTTATCGATTCTCTATAAAACAATTTGGAGGATATCTAATAGAAGACGTGGGTATTATTTTTAGAGACATTCATATTATGAGATAGAAATTGATAGTTCGTAGAGTCAATGAGTCTTTAGTGGAAGTGAGAGATTGATAGAAATATATTAAAAAATAAAATCCACAATAAGATGATATATTAACCATGTGAGGGATTTTGAAAAATGAAAACACATCATGGTTCAAATTACCAGGTCATTGTTTTACTCTACAATTCATTAATTACAATTTATATGATTAGATAACAAATTTATTTTACCATATAACATGTAATATATTACTTTCATTGGTTATCCATCATTACGACGGGGTGTTAACGAGTTTTTAATTTTTATAATTATTGTTTAAATTATAAACAATTATCAAAAGGTTGAAGAAAATATTATAATATTTCAAAATGTAATGAATTTTTATGAAACATTTTAGTTATGTTCATGCATTATTAAATATTTAGAACTATGGATTGACCCTTAAAGACTATAAAATTTTATATGGCCTCCTCAAACGTTTTTCATGTATATATGTGTTTATATAATAAATTTTTGAAACTCCAATCTCTTTTTATTTCATTTAAATAGTCTATTTTACTTAAAGTAAACCGAGGGATTTGAGTGTTAGAAGAACCATACATAAGTGTTATATGATTCACACAAGAAATTGAGTATAATTGTAATAATTAGTTTATTACTTGATTATATTGTATCTCCAACAAGAAAATATAAAAGGAATCAATGGATTGGTATAAAATATTTAATTATGTTTATTCATTATATTTATTTTCAATTCAATCAAAAGGTTGTATCATGTCAAAAAGTTTCTTAGTGGTTATTTCCACAACAACAAGACAAGTGTTTTCAATAAGAAATCATTCCATGATAGCCATTTCATTTAATGATGCTAGCATACCAAAGTTGGGGTCATTTTTTGTGATGGGCGTTAACTCCTTTTGTTTTGTGTGTTTTTATTAATGATTTTCATCATTATGATTTCTAAATTTATATAAGAATCATTATTTAATGTTGAACTTTTATTAGAATAAAATTATTCACCCCCTTGATGATTATTTAAAATAAAGAATTCTATTAAAGCATAATACTAAAGAAACAATATATATTTTTTCACATATCACATTATAATTATAATTTTAAAATATATAAAAACAAATATTGTAATGAGATGAGGAAAATCAATTTTCTCATAGTCTCTCATAATGTATATGACTAAAACATAATGTTAATAAGATAAATAATACCAACCATGAAATATGAATATTCAATAAAGAATCATTAAAATGAAGATAAATTTTATTTATAAAATGATATAGCGTGAGTTTATACGGAAACATATGTCAAATATAGTCGGAACTAGGTGATTGGGATGTTCGTTATTTAACAGTTGGAATTTGACAATTATTTTTCAATTTCTCTTATTTAACTATTTAAAATAAATATTATCTAGTAAATAGAAATTATAAATTAAAATTAAAAGATATTTAAATGTAATATATAAATTAAAATTAATAATTTAGAAAAAAAATATAATTAATAATAAATAAAAAATTAATTGCTACACTCAACTAGAATATATAATTTTTTATGATTTTCCTTCACTAATAAACTAATTTATTTTAATTAGAATTTATTTTTCTAAAAATGATATCAAATTTGGATTCAACGCCTTAAAATTAACTACTTATAAAGTATAAATAAATTTAATATATAGTATATAATAATAGAGAATGTTGAAATATTATATTTTGTATAGTAAGGAAATTTTTAATTCAATGAAATAATCTTGAATTTAAGAATGAATCTAGAAAAAATGACTCATATATTATTTAAAATATTAGAAATAATCCTTATTATTATTATTTTTGTTATCAAATATTTAATTCAATTTTTAATCCGTATTTCTTATGCTTATTATTAAAAAATTCCTCACATGGAACATATCAATACCCACATCTCTCACACATTATCATTACTCAAAATTCATATTTCTAGTTAATAAATCTATTAATAACACTCCAATTTGTTTCACACTCAATTATTGATAAATTCAAAATTCTATGAGGGGTTCCTCAATGATAGAAATAATGGAATGTAATAATTAGTATCATATCATTATTTTCTTATGTTCAAATATTATAGAAAGTATATCAAAATTTGTCCTCCAGTTAAATTATTTATATTTATCCACTATAGTATTATTGTTTTCATTTAATGTGCATATTACCATTCATGTAATAATTAAATTTAGTAATGTTTCATTAAGTTATCATCTATAGATTTTTTAGTAGGTAAGTTGTTTGAAAATTTGAATTTATGATTGTGAATAAGGAGTCATTTTTCTTTTGAGGATTTGGATTTGAAATTATATTTGTGAGGATAAATTATAATGGGTTATTGGGTGAGGATTGAAGTTTGTTTAGAGTTTTGGACTGTGAATGGTGGTTTAAATGTGGGGAAAAATATAGTTTATTAATAAAATTGGGAATATGTACATGATTTTGAGGTTCTAGGTTTTTGGTGATCTATTTAGTGTTCTAAATTCATTATTTATGCCACTAGATATCACATACCACCCTGATTGATTTATTATTTTTAATTTATTTAATTATTATTTAGATTTTCAAACTATTTTTCCAGGTTGTGCGGTTATCCTGCATGGTTTCGAGTAACTATTTATTTCCCACACAGATGTACAGGTTGGTTTGAGTTATAATGTTCAACTTTTTTGATGTTTATAAAACTCTATGACAAGCATGTAGTTCAACCCTATAAGCGGGTAGTGCTAGGTGGCACGAATCAGACATAGTTTTCTAAGCCACGCAGTTGACTATCGGTGAACCACAAGGCTGCCCAAAATTTATAATAAATAAATAAATGAGTTGAATGGTAAAGGAAATAATATAATGTAAGAAAAATTAAATGTAATATAATCTTAGTAAATAGTGAATAATAATACTAGTAATAATATTATGATTATATTATTATTATTGTTGTTGGTGTTATTATTATTATTATTACAGTTATTATGATTACTTTTATAATTAATTTATTATTTTTATAATAATATATATAAATTGAGTGTAACCCTAGGTGGTGTTCCCCCCTTCCTCCAAGAACGTGGTGTACCTTACCCCATGGTCCTGTGTGCTTTTCCAGTCGGCCAACCCTGGCGAATCCCCTTCTCCCTCTACCCCTCATGTGGTGGTCCTTATCCTATTCCCATTTGATGTGCAATTCCCCCTACCCTTGGTGCAGCCTCTTGAATGTCCTCTAACACACCCTACTCCATTCCTGACACACCACTAGTGATCCCACCCCCATGTTCGTTTGCTTTCTGACATGACCCAAACCCCCTACGCAGCACCTCCACCCTACTCCATGTGGCAGCGATTCCCCTCATCTGCTGCCCTCTCCTCTTCCGGCCAGGTTATATTTCATTTATTTTTTGATTTCTTATTCAAATTATCTAACCCTAATACCCCGGTTTATGATTCACATGTTTTCCTTATTTTCTAGGGTGTGGGATTATTCTAAGGGGTGTTGTTCTCCCTTCTGTTGATTCATGCTTTAATTTGCACACAATCGGTAGGTGTTTCAATGCGTCATGTTTTTTATGTTCTTAATGTGTTTGTGATACATTATAAAGGTGTTTTATGGATTTATTATGTTTTATAAAACGTGTTATGAATGTATTTTGGAATTATTAAGTGACTAAAATGGGTTTCATAACGGTTAATGCTTATGTTCTGCTGGTGTTTTATTCTGGTTATTTCCAAAAGTATTTTATGAATTTTTTGGGAAATGTGATGTTTGTTTTCAGTGGAACATGTGGTGAAAATGTATCAAAAATGGGGTCTTCCAAATGAAATGATTTATATTTGGCCTTTTTTCTTTGTTCTTCCCTTTTAAAGATTATTAGAGAATTGAGTAAATAATGTTAAACTTTTTGAAAAATTAATGTGGAGTATGGGTGTTTTTGAAACAGTTTTGGCCTATGAAAATAAATTAGATTTTGTTGTGTGTTTTCTTGTGATATTGTTAAATGGATTCTTTATAAAATGTTAATGTCATGTTAATGTGTTTTTAAAAATGGTTATGGTGTGTGTAAAATTTATGGTGCCTTGCTTTTGGAAAGGAGGGGGATTCTTGGTAATGCATTGTGAAAAGGATATTTCAAATTGTTTGGAAAAATGGTTTTTGTTTAGGTTTTGGTATATGCATTCCGGAAGGGAAAAACATGAAGGCCTATTTGGCAGTTCTTACTTAAAAAATATTATTTTCCATTAGAATGGTATTTCTAAATAGTATCATTGGATTTTAAATTACATCTTGGTTCCTTTTTGTGAATTGTTTTTATTTTAAGGGATTTGTGATTTTTGAGTTCTTGATAATGTTTATCGAGTGTGTTGGAACTCAGTGTGGTGGTTTCGAGCAACTAGGGTCCAGAACTACAACATGTATATATATATATATTTGTTTTTGTGTGCGAGTGTTTGTGTGTGTTAAGGGATATATATATATATATATATATATATATATATATATGACCTATTTCTATAGTTTACCTCATGGCGTGACAAATGTGTGCAATGAATCTAGTGGTGTATATATATCTCTCTCTCTGTGTGTTCATGTGAGTATAAGCGCGAAGGGTTGGTTTGAGTGGTCATCATCAAAATGTGCCATGTTTTTTTGTAGGATATCTCGGCATTGGCCTTTAAATTTAAAAATCATTTATTTCTTTCTTTTCATATCTAGTATATATATTTTTATCGATATAGAACTATTAGTAAAATTTTCTGTCTTGAATTGGAGAGGTTTCACTTTTGTAATGTATTGCAATAAATTCCTTTGTTTCATTCTTCACATCATGTTCTTGAATGAATTCCCCATTGGGCTTTATAATTGTGTTTTAGATTTAAAATTATGACTTGGGTTTCTTAAATGAGTGTCTATGTGGATTTTTGTTTTGAATGGGGCATGTGTTGGTTCTTTTGAAAAAAATTTAGTGTCAAATGGTTGATTGAGGATCGTTTGGTACTTTTGAAAAAATTAATTACTTTGAAAATAGTCTTTGGGAGACACCTATTTACTTTTTCTATAATGTTGGGAATTAGTGGTCTATAGATTGGACTTACTTGAGTGTTGATGGTTGAAGGAAAGAGTGATAAAATCCATCAGAGTGATTTTGGGGTGATTTTGTTGTGTGTGTTGATTGTGTAAGATTAAAATTCATGTGTTGGATGGCTTGTTTGACATTGTTATCTAACCCCCTTATTGTTTGTGACATGGGAACCTAGAATATTGAGTGGTGTTTTGTAGAATGATTGTTTCACTTGTTTAGAGTATGCACTGGCTAGTGGCTCGTAACAGGAGGATATTTTGTAATTATTGCTATGGGATTGGGTCCCTCGACCATTCCAGGTGTGGAGATGATTGGGAATTTGGACATTTTGACATCATTGGGTTGGGCATGACTTCAGGATGAGTCAAATGTATTTTATGATCTAGATTATTCATTATCTCTTAGGTTCTCCCATGTTGACTGGTACTTAGTATTTAATATTATAGGATTGAGAGTCATATGCTGATTGGGTGGTCTTTTGTGGTATTTCTCCATTTCACTGGTTTCATGTTTGTTGATCTTATTTCCTTCCATAGTGTGGATACATTTAACATGAGATAAAATGTTTACATGGGTTTATGGAAAAAGGTTTTGAAAATGTTTTAACCTTCTTTCCTCCATTTTTAGCATAAACATAACCTCCTTTAAAGTGCAAATGCATTCTTCAAGAAAAAGGTAATCTAGTTTTTTAATATAAAAAAGGTCAACTGACTGTGATTTGTTTTAAGAAAAAAATGTGTGAAAACCTATTTTTATACATTGAACCTCAAACATGAAATTGATAGATATTTTATTTAATGGGAATTTATATGGGAATAGATTGTTTGTCCATGCCTACAATGACTTAATACTCACGCCTATAGTTTTCTATTTGTTTTTAGGTTTGAGTGATGTCGATTTCTTTGATTCGGTTGACGTAGTGCGACGATGGTTTGTGGTTGGTGGGGAACCATAAGGTCACTAGGAAGAATGTAAAAATGAAATTTCTCACCTCTACTTGTTTTCATTTTCATATTTCTATATTTATATTTATTAAATTTCATTTATGGGTCAAATTGTTCCCACCTGCTTTTATTTTATTCCCAACACTAGTGTCCATCTAGGGGGGTTGGGAACGCCCGTTTGGACTTGGTGTAGACTGGCTTGGGTGACTAGTTTAGGTTCAACATGGGATGGTTTTTGAAACAATGGTATCAGAGGAGGTTCTTGAAATTTTGGGAGTCCAGTAGATGGAGATTAGTATTTTGGGGGCTTAGGAAGTAGGTTACAGATTGGTTCTTGATCACCACCTCCTGTGACAGGACATGAGTTACTTGGGGTAGTCTGCAATTTGAGTCTTTTGTGTTTGTTTCGGATTAATGGATGTCAATATAGGTGATTTGGTGTAACATTGTGAACCCACATGGATTAGTGACCCATGTGGATCTCAGGAGCCTGGGTCAAGGTCCTCTTAGTGTTATGTCTTACTTGGGACTTGGACCACTACCATGACACCATGTTAGCCTTAAGCAATAGTTCATCATTTTGGGATAGTTTAATGTATGTTTTTATAATTCTTAGTATTGGTGGTGTATGCATGTTTTGAAAATTAATGTGGATTTATAAATGGGAAATATATTTAAATATCGAGGTATTTGTCTTGAAATGTTTTTAAATTGGTAAAACTGGCGATTTTTGGAAAATGTTTCTTTTTCTTGTGTTTTTATATGTTTGGATTATGATTTTGTAACCCTTGGGTTGGGGTGTTACATTGGGTTGTATTTAAGCATGTTTGGGATTGGATTATGTACCGATTGTCTCAGCTCGGGGTGTATCTTTTAATTTAGTTTTGGCATGATGCTGATTTGATTGTGTTTTTTTTCATGTTTGTCTGAATACGATTTCCAGAAATTTCCCTAGAATTTGGAAACGAGTCATTCTCAATTATTATATCTATTGAGTTTTTATTATCCATTATGGTGTTTGGAATATATTAGGGGTATTTATGTATTATTAGGGAAGTATATCATGTCTCTGGGAGGTTGGTGACTCACGAGCTTGATAGTGTCCGTATTGTCTTGGGTTTAGTACATGGTCCGTCCTAGGACCAGTGGTGGTGGATGTCACATCATAGTATGATTTTGGATGATGTGGGAGATTTTTATGTCTATCATCATCCAATTTATGATTCCTAAGGAATTTAATGGGAAAATAAGTAAGAGTTTTTATGTAGTTAATAAGGCAGTGGTTGGATAGTGCTAATGTCAGCTACTTCAAGTATTTTTCATCTGAAGCACAAGTGATTGGAAAATCCAGTTCCTCTCATCATTTAAGAGGGTTACCCATATGAACAGAGTGGTGAAAAAGAGGAATAAGTTTCTGATGAATCCCTTTCGTCATTGTTAGCTTCTAGTTTGTCAAACCACGTTTTTATGTGCCATCAGTATGGACAGATTGGGTATTCATTGTTCTCTTGTCACATCTTTCTGAAGCCTCACTGTCATTATGTCAATTCTGGTCATCAGGGAAATTTTTGTAAGATGTTTTGTTGGAGTAAGGAGTTATGATCAGGGAATGAATGTGTCTGATTGTGAGGCATAAGGTACTTTATCCATCAGATCCCCAGCCTTAGGTCTCGTGGTGAAGCTCACACATAGTCAAAAGTTTCCAAGGATTAGTGAAACCTTGGCCTAGGTTATGTTTCCATAATGAGGGTGTAAATATCAAAAATTTCCTTATTAAACCTAGTTGTCGTTGTATGTTCATCATTTGTTGTATTGGTGTTTTGAACTCACTTTATCGCAACCTAAGTGGTTGTGTCTATTCTATGTGTAGAGTCTCTAAATAATTTTTTCCCTTGAGCGGTGTTTGGACCATGGTTGAATGGGTCTATTTTGGTTTTGGTTTTAGCTATAAAAATTTGAATATGTTTGGGTATTGTGCAATTGGTGGATGATGTTTGTGTTCCAAAATCTAGATAGGTCTCATTTTGTGGGTTTAGAGGTGTTTTTATTCTCTCTTGTGTGGAGGGATTTCGTTTATCACCGGACATCTCCAATATTTTGTTGTTTCAATATGTCTAGTTTCTTTGTAATAGGAACCTAGTTTAAAACATGGTGGTGAAGTTGGTCTGTTAGCATTAAGGAATATGGGTGAGTTTGAATTAAGAGTTCCTTATTTTTTGGATATGGTGAGGCTGTTGTTTGGGTAGGTTCGGGTTGGGAGTTCTCGCGTTATCCCTTCCTTGAGGTTGTATGTTTGAATTTTAACATTTTTCTGTTAGTGGAATTTTTTTTGGGGAGAAACCCCTTGTGTTCTCCCATTGTTGTAGATATTTATTTCATCTAGATCGGTTGGGTGTGACTTATGGAATAAATAGTCACCCCAGAAATTCATTGTTTCTTCTGGTTCCTTTCGGGCATGGACTCAATTTTTGATTAACTATTTGATGGTGATATTTTGGGGTAGAATATTTTCTGGTGAGGATAATTGTCACACCCTGACCTAGTTGATTTATTATATTTATTTTATTTAATTATTATTTTTAAATTAAGACACTTTTTCACTTTATCATGGTATAACTACATGGTTATGAGGAACTATGTGGTGCCCGTATAGATGCATAGGTGGGTCAGAGTTATGGCATGCTACAAGTGCTCAACTTTACGAAGTAAGAAGGTAGTGCCAGGTGGCATGGTTAGGTCGTAGTTTTCTCAATAGCGTGCTTGAATGAAGGTGAACCACGCAGTTACCCAGTATTCAGAATAAATAAATAAATAAATTGAAAGGTAAAAAAGAAGTTAAACTATGATAAATTATATAGAAAAGAATTTTGAAAATTTGATAATAATAATATTTGTTAAAATATTGTGATTTTTAAAATTATAAATATAATTATTTTGATTATTTTTATAATTATTATTATTATGATTAATTTTATAATTAATTTATTATTATGATTGTGATAAAAAAAGAGTGAAATCCAATGGGAGTCACCCCCTTCCTCATAGAATGTTGTGCACCCTACCCCCCATGTCCCATGTGTTCATCTGGTCTGATAGCTTTGATGGACCCCCCTTCACCCTCTCCCTCTTTTGCGGCAAAGTATCTACATCATCCATTCAATGTAAAACACCCCTCTCATTGGTGTGTCCCAGTGCTTGACCTTTAGAATGACCTACTCTCTTCTCAGTATGCCTCCGGTGAACCCGAACCCCCCTGTCTGGTGGCCTTCCAACACAGGCCCGAACCCCCTTGGCAATGCCTCTTCCCTACTCTGGCATGGTCGTGATTCCCCTCACTAGATGCCCTATCTTTTTCTAGTCTGGTTATATTTCATTTATTTGTGGTGTTTTTATTCAAATTAACCAAACCCTAATGTCTCAAATTATGATTCACATGATTTTCTCAATGTCATTGGTGTGAGATTGGTCTAAGGGGTGTTGTTCTCTCTTACACTGAAGTATGGTTTCATTCACACTCAATCGGTACGTGGTTCCATGATTTATGTTTTTTTTACATTCTTATTATGTTTTTGAGCCTTTATAATTGTCTTCTATGAATTTGTTATGTTGTGAGAAATGTGTTACGAGAGTATTTTGGCATGATTAATTGATAAAAATGAGTTTAATAAGGGTTAATTCCAATATTTTTATTTTATTTTATTGTGGTTTATTTTTAAATTATTATATGAATAGTTTAGGAAATTTGATGTTTTTTTTCAAGGGCAGTTTTTGTGAAAATTTATCAAAAATAGGGCTTTCAAATGAATTTAATTATATTAGGCGTGTTAGCCTTTTTTCACTATAAAATATGTTTTGAGAATTCATTAAATAATTTGAAACGTGTTGTGAAATTAATTTGTCTTATGGGTGGTTTTGAAATGTTCTTGGCCTAGGAAAAGTAATTATATTAAATTGTGTTTTTTCTTGTGATATTGGTAAACAGGTTCCTTATGAAATGTTAATGTCATGTTTTAGTGTGTCTTGAAATGTTTTTGGGGTGTGTAAAATTGAAGGAACCTTGTTTTTTGGAATGGAGTGGGATTCATGGACATATATAGTGAAATGGATATTTGACATTGTTTGGAAAAAATGTTTTTTTATTTTTTTAAATGCATCCGGGAAGTGATAAACATAAAGGCTTATTTGGAAATGATTATTTTAAAAATATTATTTTCATTTATCATTTCCTTTCTTAAATGTTTCATTTTATTTTTAATCGCATAATGGTTTCATTTTATGGATTATTTCTAGTTTAAGGGTTTTGTGATATTTGAGTTGTGGATAATGTTTATAGACTGTGTTGGACCTCACTTTCATGGTTTCGACCTATAAGTGTCAAGAAATCCTATATGTATATGCATAGGGTACGAAATATATATATATACACATTCCTTCTTTGTATATATTCTTTCATGGTGTGAGGAATATGTGCAATGCAGCTATGGACATATATATATATATATATATATATATATATCTTCATGTGCATGTAAGAACAAAGGGTTGGTTCAAGTGGTCATTATCAAAAGGAAAATTTTTTGAGGTAGGATCTCTATGGATTGACAATTAAATTTAAGAATCATTTCTTTCTTTTTTTCACACCTCATTTTTATATTAATTATTGATTTAGAATTTTCAGTAAAATTGATTGTCTTGAATTGGAGTGGTTTCTCTCTTGTAATGTATTATAATAAATGACTTTGTTGCATTTTTCACATCAAATTCATGATGAAATGACCCTATGGTATTTATAAATGTTTTTTAGATTTAAAATGGTCTCTTGGGATTCATTAAGGTGTGTTCTAGTAGATTTTGTTTTTAAAATCCATGTGTGTTGGTTATTTTTGTAAATGTTTTGTGTTAAATGGTTGTTTGAGGCCCATTGTGTACTTTTCTAAAAGTAAATTACTTTGAAAAATCTCTTAGGGATCCATATTTTTTTCATGACAGTTATTGATGGGAATGGGTGGTCCTCATATGGGACTTCCTTCACATGTTTATGGTTAAAGGAAAGATGAAGAAAATACCTATGAGTGATTCAGGGGTGATTTTTGGGTGTGCATATTGTGTAAGAAGAAAATTCATGTAGTTACTCTGGGTTGTATGTAATGTTTGATGCCTATAGGCATTGAATTCCTCTAAGGCCTATGGGCCATGTAATACTTATGCCTATAGGGATTTTAAGGGTTCCACCTCACCCCTTGAAAGGTTTATTATCATAATTCATTAAAAAATGAAGGTCTTCGGGCCATTGGAGGAAATTCATGTGATGGATTGATTGTTTGACACTATTCGTTCACACCCTTATTATTCATGACATGGGAACCAATCACATCAAGTGAATTTTTGGTGAAAAATTATTGCAATAGTTTACATAACACACTATCTAGTTTCCCATAGCAGGGGGATGTTTGTTATTATTATTAGGGAATTGGGCCCCCCATTCTGGCCAGGTAGGGTGATGATCAGGAATTTTGGAGTTATGACATCATCAGGTAGGTCATGCCCTTGAGATGAGTCACATGTATAGTGCATTATAGATTATTCATGAACTCCTAGGTTATTCACTATTTTTTGGTACTTATTATTCTATGGAATATGATTGAGATGCATATTCTGATTGGTGTCTCTTGTGTGGTGATTCTCCATTTCCCATGTTTCATGTTTGTTTATCTTGTTTCCCTGTGTAATGTAGATTCTTGCTAAAGGTGATAAAATGGATATAAGTGTTAATAGAAAAAGTGTTTCAAAATGGTTTACACGCCCTTCCTCAATTTTTAGTGTAAATATCATCTCCTTTAAAATACCAATACTTGTTTTAAAAATGGAATTTGGTTTTTTAAATTGAAAAAAGGAAATGGAATGGTATGTGTTTTAAGAAGAAAATTTGTGAAAAAACTAGATTTATACAATGTATCTCAAACTTGAAATTAGTGGATCTTTTATTTAATGGAGATGCATATGGTAACATATTTATTGAGCATGCATTAAGAGTTATAATACTCAAATCTATAGTTTTTTCATTGTTTTTACCAGCAGGTGTTGTGCCTTTATTGGATTCAGTCTTCATAGTGCAACATTGGTTTGCAGTTGGTGGTGACCCGTAGGGTCACATGGAGGTATGTACAAATTTATTTTCTCTCTAATTCTAGTTTTAACTTTCATTGTTCAATTTTTTTATATTTATGGCCTTTTATTTATGGGTAAAATCATTCCCACCAACTTAATTTGGATCCCGGTAATAGGTTTCCTCCCACGGGGATCATGAACACCCCTCAGAACATGTTGCGCAACGGATCTGGTGATTGGTACATGGATTACATGGTATGGTTTATGACCCTAGAAATATAGAGTTATATAACCATGTATCTAGTTAGATATATGAGAGTTTATTTTAGTTGAGAGTTTTTTCACTTTCCTCCCCCATTTTTAATACATCATCCTTAACTTCAAACCTCATTACTCACTTACTACATGTGAGACATCCTGGATCAATCCTTGTATTCCAATAACCTTATCCACTAAACATGATTTTAGTAAAATAAATTGGAGTTATTCAGTACAAAATTAATGGTAATAATCTCATATAAAGTATATTTCATTCTTGTTTTCCTCAAATATGATTTCTTTGTGATGGATTATAAATTTTTTGTTGAATTACACTATAAAAAGGTTTCATTCATCAAATATAATGTGACTTCATCTGATCTTTAATTAAGAATGATCATTTGGTTTCTTTACTCATCATTCATTACTATTTTTATTTAAGGAAATTAAGGTATAGATTATGATATTTATTTAAACAAAATAGTTTGTATTATTTTGAATTTTTTGGCAACACATTTGGATTTAGGTTGTTATAATTTTGAGTTAATTTTTGTTGTCGATAACCGTGGTTATATTTTGTATTTTTTTATTCACTTAGTTTTTCTGAGAATGTAATTTTTTTTGATGTATTTTTTTTAGTAATTTTTGTGTGTTACATAGAGATGGGTAAGATTAGGGATGAATTCATATGGTACTAGTTGGTGGTATCAACTCATCAAGTGATTCATTAACCACACTAACAAAAATCATGCCTCCTTTTTTTTAAAAAATTCTCTCATATATTTACATAAATTTAAATGGATGGTATTTTAATGATTTTTATGAATAAATAAATATATTTATGAGTTCGCAAGATATTATGTAGTGATATTCCCTTTCTTTTTTATTTATTAGTGAATATTAATTTATCAGTTGTATTTTTTTCAACCCTTGAATGTTTTCATTTATAGTAATGGGGTTATATATATGTTTACTTGGGGAAACCCATGTTTAAATCATGTCACTAATCCACAACATGTCTAGGTAGTGGAAAATTTTGTTCATATTAATTGTATTTTGAAATACAAACTCTTGGAGTGTTCATGGTTTTATGTTTTTTTGATAATAGCTTGAAAACATGGATTTTTTAATCAGCCTAAAACCTCTTGAATTGTTAATTCATTACTATGGTTAATTTTTTTTTAGAAAAAACCATATTTTTTAATTGGAATAAAATATTCCCACTATGACCTAAATGACATAGTATTCAACATCCCATACATAATAAATGATTATGAGAGTACTTTAGTGGTGAGGTGGGGTATGGGTTTATAAGGTGGGAAATATTATTTAACATTAAAATGATAGTGTAATTAATATTTACCTATACTAAATAATAGGAAACCACCATGATTTTTATATGGGATTATAATTTATGATGTTTTATGAATATATTATCATTAAAATGGTATCTTTTGGAAGCCCTTATTTATTTAGATTTATTTTGTTAGTAAATACCGTATTCATTAAAATGATTTGAAAAATAATTTTTTCAATGTAACTCCTCCCTCCTATTTTGATACATGGTAAATTAAATAAAAATTATGCTGGTTTATGTGATGGAGATGAGACATGTACTATAAATTGTGTTATAATGGGTTACCTTGAACCATTAAATTTATAATAAAAAAAATTTCAAAAAAAATATACACACAGTATAATCTATTAATTTATAATATGTTTCAATGAAATATAACTAGTAATCCCATGTTAATACAAACTCTATGATTCAAAACAATATGATGAAGTTATTAAATGGAATTACCTTCTACCCTAATTGGCGTCTCCATAGTATGTATTGGGAGTCGAACATGTAATATCATTGTCTTTCTATTGTTCAAGACTAGCACATATGACTACCTCACAATTGTATACTATGTTTTCACTAGTTAACTATATATAACCTTCTTATAATACACGTGGGTCACTTTTATGTGTATATAATAAGATATCATAGTATAGTTAGAATGAAAATAGTTTTATTGCACTAAATATAATTTTGGTTTATTACATAATTAATATTTTTCATTTTTTTAATTAGTATATTGGTTGACACAGCTTGTAATTATTATTATACATGCCTAATAATTCATGTAAATTATGGTTAGTGATTTTATATTAAGAAAATATCTTTCTTGGATATTTTATTTTGTTATCATTGACATTATATGTTGGTCCACTGACCAGTGGTGTATTGGTTACACTCATTAGATGGGTTGTTATATGTTTATAGAGTATGTAAATACATGGGAAGGGATGAGGTCACAACTCCCTATGTTTTTATACCATTTCCCTTAATTTTGAAGTGAAAGTATGATTGATTTCCCATACTTGGTATATTTTATTCAGTTTATCCAAACGGGACTGGTCACTTAGAACCTGAATTTATTACATATATATATATATGTGTGTGGCTGTATATATCTACATGTATGGTGGATTTATAGGCTAAGGACATGATCCCAAAGTGTATAGAACTAAAAAAATCCTCTCTAACTATGGGTATTTACCTCAAACATGTAGAACATGTATGTACCCTCCCAGTATAGGGATATATGATTTGGGGGTTTTATAATTACAATTTTTGTGTCACTAGTTGTTTTTGGAAAAACATTGTCACAAATATATTACTATACTCTTCATTGGTTGTTGACTACTCAAACTTTTTTGTCATATATATGTTTAAATGTGAACACATGTACATACATAGATCTATTTTAACTGATTTATTGAAATTCAATTTGCAATTCCCTAAATATTAATTCATGTTCCCACCCTGAATAGGCACTCCATGGGACATGAAACATATGTTTTTATACATTATTGGTAAATATAAATAAGGATATATATATATATATATATTGATATCCATTGTATATATTTTGGTTGTTCCTTAATCGTTATTTAGAAGTGGGATTGATTTATACTTAGATTAAGATATGTTATATATTGTTTTAGAACATGTTTTTATCCTCAAAAAATCATCATTAGATATTCATGATATTAGCATCTTTTTGGATTTGAAAAATGTAATTCCCTATATGAATATGTAATTATATATGTTTTTAATCCATGTATTCTTTAATTTATATATATTTATAGGTTTGTCACCATCATAATTTTTTTTCTTATGGATAATTAAGCTTAAGGTTTATTTTTGGGACATCTAAAACATGAATAGTCTTGCAAGATTTTTTGTGAAACCAATCATGACTTTCATTCATAACCAAAGCATGAAATAAATCCCCAAAGGTATAATTATACCCAAAACACTATTCAACATCCCATCTAGATCCTAGAAAAATACAAGCATTGTGTCACTCTAATTTGAGTGATTATAGAGTATTTGGGTCTAGGTCATCAAAATGGGGTATTAAAGTGATGTTAGAATTTATAGATTTTTAATTTTCTTACATAGATGTTAGGATTTTTTTGATATGAGATGTTAACTAAAAAAATTAATCATGATCCTTTTTCTAAATGATTCTCAGGTTACCAAGGGACATCTAGGAAATCAGTAGATACTTGAGGCATAGTGGGGATTTAATTTTCTTGTCTTAGGTATTATTAAATGTAACATGATATGTGAATTTATGATTATACTGAGTTTTAGCCTCAACCTTTTTCAAATAATCATGAATGGCTTTGAATGTTATGAACACAGAGGATGTCCAACCATATTGTATACTTATATATTTTTGTTTATATATTGACTGGAACAAGTCAGTTTCAGAATTTACTAAAACACCACATATATATATATACATTTTTATATTTATATTTATATATTGTGTATATATATAGATTAGTGTTGAATAACTCTATTTAAAATAATAGTTGATTGATTTTCATGAAAGAGTTTTTCATGTTTAACATCTCATTATTATGAATGCTCTTTAATTTATAATTATTCTCTATTTTTGAGAATGTAACTCCCTATATATTTATCTTTTATATGATTTAATTTATTTTCTATCAATTTTTTTACAATTCAATTACTTAGTTAACTTCAAACTAAATTCCTAAATCTTGGTCATTCTAAATGTTTTTTGTTTTTTTATATTACTGATCATTGTGATACCCTTATTGTGAGAGTATTTCTTATTCACTATGTATTGATGAGATACGAAAAACCTTATTCGAAATTAAGTCATCAAAAAAATATTGGTGGCCCATTATAAGGGTAACATCAACTATCTAGTATGTGTGACAATGAACTATCTATTACTATCATTGTGAAAAGGAAAATATCTTATAGTATATTTTTTCAAAAAGGATTAAAATTATTTTAGTATTCTTTTATAAATTGTTATATATTTTAAATATATAGAATTTTATTTTTAAAAAAAATTAATTTCCCACATCATTGGTGATAAATAAATTTTAGTGTTTTAGAATCTAAATTACTATTTTAAATTTTTTTATAAAAAAATGAACATAGCATAGTGAATATAATTTTACCCTTATCATTGTCTAAAATTTGATAAAGGATGGTTTATAAAGTGTAATGATAATTTTAATTTAGGTTAAAATTAAATTTCAAAACCTAAACTAAATATTTTTATATTTTATTTTTCATTAAAATGTTACATTTTTATAAATGCGTCCGTATGTGATTTTTGGAATAAAGAATGGATTTATGTTAGACTTTCTTATGTGATCTAATTAAATTTCATAAAAAATAACATATGGTTCGACACTGAAATACCATGTAGAATTCAATAGTAGGGATTATAATAGAATATATTTTAATTAATTTTTTGTTTTGTATGGTTAATGAGGATGGTTTTAAATTATTATTTAGTGATGAATCATTTAATTTTAGGGAATTGTTGTGGTTATTTATTCCTGTGTTTGAATTTTTACTTCTTTATGTGAAATTCATAATGTAATAGATAATGATATATAGTTTTATTTTTTCTAGTGATTCGTGTCATATTTGGATTCTATAATATTAAAATATAAAATAAATTTATTAAGATATGGTTATATGAAATATTTTAATGGTTTATAGTAGATATGATATCGGTTAACTGATTTTGGATTCAAGATTAATTAGATTGGGTTAACTGTATTGAATTTAAAATTTATGTATCATGGATTTAATAGATGTATTAATTTTTTATTAGATATTTAAATTTGATAAATACATTATGGACTATCTATAAGAATATATTTTAATTTATAAGTTTTATAGTGCGGTGGGTTTAATAAACCATGATTAGATTTAAATAATTACATTTTCATTAAGGTCTTATGAGTGGATTTAGATGGTGAATATTGTAGTTTTTATGAATTTTTAATTTTAGTTAAGAGGACGTTTTTCATTCAAGGAATAATATTGGAAACATGGAATTTAGGGTTGAACTCCTTAAAATTTTCAGATTTTGATAGATGGATTTTTAACTGTTTTGAGGATTATGATTGGATCAAAATAGGGGACACATATAGTTTGAAACATCCAGTGTTATTAGGTAGCCAATATATTCGTACTAGGTATTTGATGATATATTTTTGGACCATAGTTTACTAATAGAACCACTAAATACCTTGTAGTACTAAATGAGTTACCTGATGTGCTTGCTGAGTGGTTTTTAGTGGTGGGGGAATTTTATTCATTCCCTCACCAAACATAATTTATTTTTTCTTAATCCCCTTAAAAATAATTCATCTTCGTATGTTTGGTTCCCTTAATATCCCCTTTTTGTTCATATCATCCCCTATTACATGCCTCTTGTTTCTAGTGGAATATATTAGATTTATTAATTATTAAAATCTATTTTAATATTCCCATATTCTCTATTATTTCATCTTCGTAAATTATATTATGAAATCCTTTGTATAGATTAAATATTTTGAGAAAAAATCCATAGGATGATGTTTGAATTAAACCTAGACCATGGTTCTTACAATTATATTACACGATAGAGATTCATGTATTTTGTTTTCTTAGCATTTTTCCCAAATTTTACTGAAAGAAATTATAGTAAAATTTATGATACTGACTTTCAAAGCTTATGGTAGATTATTTGAAATTTCATCATTGCATTTTTTTGGGTTTTTTTGGGTTTTTTTGGGTTTTTATATTTTTTGGTTAATTTTAGTTCTTGATTGCACTTGTTTTATCTTGCATTTTTTTTTATATATTGGTAATGGAAATACTATTGTTGGGTTATTTAGGGATTAATTTTGGTTTTAGTTATTCATAGGTTATAATTAGTGATTGATTTTATTTTTGTATCCTATATGGTTTTGGTTATTGGTCACAAATGATTGTGTGATTCTTATCTTATGCCTATAACATTCCTGAGTTTTGTCTTCAAATTAATTGAATAATATCATTTTATATTATTTATAAAAATACAAAGATACTTTACTAATGATATTTTGGAATAAATATTGAAATTTACTCAATGGGCGTAATGACCCGGAATTTCCATGGAATTTTTTTAACATACATGGAAATTTTATGAGCCTGTGAATTTTGACAGCGCATGATTCTTGAGCCACAGTGTGCCCGGAATCAATTTCTGACGTTTTTTTCGGGTATATTCAGTAAATATACGAGTGGTTTTTAATAAATTTTGAACCGGTGCTCAAAATTAAAATCTGATGGCACAGTTGAACTCGCAGTGCCAATATTCGATTAAGAAGTCTATCACATATATGAAAGTGGGTTGAGAATAAAAGATGGCTTTTTGGTTTTTAGAGAATGAATTAAATAAGCATAATGTCTATGGCCAAATTTTTATTCATTGAATAAAACCTCTTAATGGATGTTGGATGTGGGACCATTGACCTTAACCTCCCATGAGAGGTTACGGTGGTGGGGCCCACCCGAACCTAACCTCCTGCGAGAGGTTACGATGTGGGAACAACACGGGACTAAACCCCCTATTAATGGTGGAAGAGGAAAACCTATCAGATCCCCTCATTAATAAGGGAGAATCTCTCCCCATTCCCTCCTTTATTGGTGCCAACTCCCTTAATTTAATGGTTCCAAATCCTCTACATTAATTAGGTGGATCCAATTAAATTAATTCATACATTTTGAATATTTTGACAAAGAATTAATCGATTATCACAATCTATTATTATTTTGGATGGCATTGCTCATTTGGTGGAATTTGGGAGAAGATAGAAAAGCTCTCACCATCGAAGAATGAAGAACGAAGAACAAAGAACACTATCGAGGAGGGACTTCAACATCCTTCCTCAGATCCTACCGACGTGCGACATCTTCAACTGACCTACCCTCTACATCATCGTCAACAAGCCGACACAGCTCGCGATTGGAAGTGTGTGGAAGACGATAATAATGATGATATCCTTCATCTTTTTTATGTGACTTTATCGTAGATCAATGAACAAAGGTAGGGGTTGTTTTTCTTTAATGTTCCATGTTCTTGTTTTCATTCAAAATGATGAATGAGGGCATTTTTCCTTTTACGAGTGAGTTGTTGTTCATCGTTATCCATCCTTGATGAATCGATTGTTATCACCCTAATCGTGGAGGGTGCGGGCCCAACTAACATGGCCCGACTCCCTCTATCTATCACTTTTGTGATATTATTCAGCATGGAGACGAAGAAACGAGGTGACGAAGGAGGCGAAGATAAAAGCCACGCTACCCGCAACCTCTGTGATCTGCGTCGACCCCATGGCGTACCGCACCCCCAACGGCCGAACTAGCCCCGATAAAGCCCCCTCCCTCTATGCCGCTCACAGAGCCGAGTCTCTGCCCCAAGCCAGCTCGTGCCCCGCCGACCTAACCGACCGCCTCCTGGCGGCCTGTCGGCCTAGCCACAGCCTACCCTGCCGCCCACTGGCCCGCCTAGCACCTTACCTGGTAGCCCTCCGGCTCAGCTGCTCCATGCCCGGCCACCCCGGCCCGCCTTCCGTCCACGCCGGCACACCGCTACCCCGCCCGACACCATACCCGGCGGCCTGTTGGCCTAGCCGCGCCCTGCCAGCCTCTCGCCGGCCTCCCCGTCCGCCTCTCGGCCTACCCGACCGACTCACGTGCGCCTGGCAGAACCCTACACGCCCCGCACACCCATTTCCACACGATCTGTTGCCCCCATCATGGCACCATGGAAGAACCGGCCCAGCCACACCCTTTGGGCCGAGCCGCGTCGGGCCGCACCCTCACTGCCCTCCAAGCAAAACAGCCCACACATCCAACTCAGCGAGGCCCAGTGGGCCCGGCTGAACATAACAGGATGGCCCGACCAGATGTCTGGGCCAAACCCAACAGGTCTGACTGGGTCGACCCATACTGAGTCGGCCCAAATACGGTCGGACCGGGTCGGCCCGACCAAGCTGGACCGAATACATGCCCACTACCCCCTTTATTTTCATTGGCTATATCTTTGTCAGCAGAACACCGGTTGACGAACCATCAGTGGAACATATTTTGTTCAAGCACAACGGTCCCTTTGAGTATATCCCACTGGAGTTTAGGGTAACGTTGAGATACGGTCAGGTTGGATCATGTACGAATCCTATAGGGCCCCCGTGACTAAAAAGAAAATAACTCATAGACTGGGCATCCGATTGACACGCCGTCTTTTGCTTTGAGAGCCCTATAATGTGGCAGACCTTTCCGATACTTCTATGTGGAACTTTTTGATAGCTGGTGAATCGACCTGTAGCTCGTGGAGGGGATCCTCTAGGAGACGAGCGAGCATAGTGGAGAGACCAAGCAGCTAGCTGTGACCTGACGACTACAGACTGATTCGACTAAGTGTGATTCGACTAGCCTTGTGGGAAGCGCCTTGGTGTCGCGGAAGGCCCACATTGGGGAGCTCATTGGTGTGGCGGCAGACCCACGATACCCAATGTGAGTGGTACCATAGTTGGCTACGAGGGAGATCGCCTTGGTGACTCAGCATACCCATGCTGGGGAGCATCTTGGTGACACACCAGACCCACGGTACTTGACAGGAGGAGTACCTCAGTAGTCCAAGGTTAGTGGGAAGTGCATTGGTGTTGCGGCATGCCCACTATACTCGATATACGATGAGTTCTTCAACAATCATGTTTTCGATAATGTGAATAAAAATCATGCTTGAGGTGATTCAGTAACATTTGTGTTTTACAAATGATTGTGATGGATTACTTGATAACTTAGGTATATGTATTGGAATATACCTAAGTGAGGTTATCTCTATAATTCTTACTTTTTAGATTATCCTTGTTGGATTTTTTGCGACAATGAGGGTCTCGGGGTCACTATTGAATATCATTACACTCACCCATGAACGGGATACGCCCGCACCTCATTGTGTTGGTTACAGACAATAGAGAGTGCTGACTGAGGCTCAGAGTACCAGGACTGGATGGTACCTGGAGGTGGACCCTAGGACATGTTGGTAAATGGAGGAGACAGACAGACGTGGAGTGCTGTGGAGGAAATCTGTACCTACCCATCAAATAGGATTTCACAGTGGACAACCCAGGAGCGGTTTTCCAATTTTATAGTACATTTACGTTCAGTTTCCTTCTACTTTGTAGTTGGGATTGACTTTCCAACCCCCTTTTTACTTTTCAGCACTCTTTTTGTATAATGTTTTATTTAGTGTTTTGTTTCCTGCTCATACTCTATTGTGTGAGTTTTCAAGTTATAAAGGAAATGCCCTCCTACGTTAGTTATTTAGGCCTTTGGTGCTTGTCACCAGCCCCAGGCCTATGGAAGGCGGGCTTGGGGTAGCACGGCACGGACCCATGTGGATGGGTTTTGACAAATTAGTAATAGAGGAGTCGGTTATACCACATAACTTAGGACTCTGATCTTTTCTTTGAAGAAAATGAGTTTAGGGTACTCGGTGTGGGTTTTAGTTTAGGGAGTCCAGTGTTGGTGCGGCGGCCGACGTATCTAAACACCAGGACCATGACTATGGTTATACGACTCAGTGTAGGAGAACACTGATTTCATTTGTGTTATCAAAAGTTTTCTTTAAGTCATCTCAACCAGTTCAGCTCACAAGGTATACATATTTGACTTTTCTGCATCTGTTCCTTTTAGTATGCCTCCCTGTGGATGAAGAGTGAGAGTCCCGAGAGCAGTATGCATAGATAGCCCACCGAGTGACAAGGCCTCAGTATAGGGCCCTTTTCTAGCAGAGACCCCAACGATACTACTTCTTGTTGGGCCACTAATGCCAACATCCCCACCAGCAGATGATGAACACCACTTGAGAACATTGCACGAGTTCCATATCCAGAGGCTGTCTAGGTTCAGGTGAGAGAAATACCCTCATGGGGATGTGGATTGGATAGAGGCTGTGGTGAGAGTTTTCCGAATGGTAGAGACACCAGCTGACTTCATGGTGATTCCTACTACCGGCCTTCTATAAGAAGCAGTGGGAAGATGGTGGAGCATGATGCTCCATGTCCATGATGAGATGATTCTCTTCTAGGTAGTCTTCTAGAGTCTTTTTTGGGTGGTGTTTTTCCCATACACTCTTCACACAGTGTGCATATAGGAGCTACTTCATCTACAACAGGGCATCATGACTGTAGCACAACACTCAGTGAGGTTCACTAACCTCTCGTGCTACACCAATGATATGCTACAAGACCCATTATTCATGTCTAGGACCTTTGAGAAGGGGATTAGGCGAGAGATCAATGATTCAATGATATCCCTCAGCATCCCAACGGAAACATGGGTGTTGGAGAAAGCACTCTTTATGGAGAGTTTCATTGCTGAGTAGTCTCCAGTAGCGAGACCCTCCACTAGTCGACATGTAGTGGAGTTTTCTGAAGATGGAATTATACAGATGCCATAGATTTCTAAGTGGAACAGAACCACGGGTGGACGATCACATGTCTTATAATCTGTTTTGTGGTGCACTCGGGGTAGAGACATACATGCCTTGAGCGGGCAGTGTTACTCATGCCTTGGGTAGGGTCACATGGCTCATGACTGTCTGACCCACTATTTGGATGATCAGTAGATGGTCGATGTACCTCCTAGGTAGAGAAAATGATTCGATCAACATGTTCTATAGGAAGCAGGTAGACGTGGCAGAGGAGATGGTTGTGTAGATGGTAGTGGATGATGTTTTGAGATGTTACCACCACCACCACTTGGATGTCCACCCCGACCACATGGAGTAGGTGGACAGGGGAGAGATCAGCTCTATGTAGCTGAGGCTTATGATCATGGAACTCTAAAGTTGATTATAGGTACGATCTATGTCTACACCACCATAGATAATGTTCTTAAAGACACAGGTTCCAATCACTCTTTCAATGCCACTTCCCTCATTCATAGCTCAAAGATTCCAACAGAGCCGTTGGCTTGATCTTTACAACTAGAGAATCCTACTGGAGTAGATTCGATGATTATGCACTTGTGCCTGCAGTTTGAGCTTACTCTATGAGGAGAGATCCCCAGGTGGGATCTCATAGTAGTGGTGTCGAGGCCTTACAACGTCATCTGGGTTATGGACTGGTTATCTACAGTTCATGCTTAGATCAAATTTATTAGGTGCAATGTGTTGTGTGTCCGCATGGATTGGACCAGTTTCACCTTCACCAGTGATAAGGGAGCCTTTGCAGCACGGGATGGACATTCCTGGAGGAGAGTACATCTGATCACTCATCAATTTCATTGCTTTACCCTCAGAGCAGTTTATGTGGAGTGTCCAACTTATCCTATTGTGGTAGAACAGTCCATGGATGTTTTCCCTGAAGATTTCCCATGTCTACCTCCTCGCAGAGAGGTGGACATCAATAATGACCATTACCTCGGGACAACACTGATATCTACACCAGCATATCGGATGGCTCCTACAGAGCATCGAGAGCTGCGGGTACAGCTTGAGGACTTGTAGATGAAGGGGTTCATCTGGCCTAGTGTTTCTCACTAGGTAGCCCCTATTCAGTTGTCCAAGAAGGCAGAGGGAAGCTTGAGGGTTTGTGTCAACTACTGTAACCTGAACCAGGTGACCGTGAATAACAAGTACCCACTCCCGAGGATTTATGACCTATATTATTAGAAAAAGGAAGCACTATGGATCTTGAAGATAGACCTCAGATCAAGCTATCACCAGCTCAGAGTTCAAGATGAGGATGCGCAGATGATGGCCTTCAGATGTCAGTATGTCCACAATGAATTCTTGGTTATTCCCTTCCACATAACCAACACTCTAGCAGTGTTCATGGGACTCATGAACAAGATCTTCTAGCCATACCTCGATCGCTTTGTCGTAGTATTCATCGACAACATTCTGATCTACTAGACTATTAAGGAGAAGCATGCCTACCATTTGTAGGTAGTACTGGACACACTCCGAGAGTATCATCTTTATTGTAAGCTCTTGAATTGCTAGTTTTGGATCCAAGAGGTCCACTTTTTGGGACACTTCATCTCTGAGGCTGGATTTGTAGTGGATCCAATGAAGATTGAGGCGATACTTTATTAGGATCCACCCAGGAGTGTGATAGATGTATGAAGATTCCTGGGTTTGGCTGGTTACTAATGGAGGTACATTCCGGGCTTCTCCAGAGTTCGAGCACCACTATTAGCCTTGACGAAGAAGGGGCAACCCTTTGTATTGAAGGAGGGATGCTAGCAGAGCTTTCAAAATCTAATGCAGAGGCTGACTAGTGCCTCCATCTTGAGGAATCCAGAGGAAGTCATAGGGTACGTAGTCTACTAGGATGCACCAGTTACCAAACTCAGGTGTGTCATGATGCAAAAGTGAGCATTGATCGCATATGGTTCTCTACAGCTGAGACAGAATGAGTAAGACTATCCTAACCATGACCTGGAGTTATAAATAGTGGTCTTCAACTTGAATATGTGGCGACACTATCTAATAGGCCTTCGTTTTACCATGTACTCTGATCACAAGAGTCTTAGGTATATCTCCTCTCAGAAGGACCTGAATCAGATACAACAGTGATGGCTTAAGTTCCTCTAGGACTATGACCTGGAGATAGTATATACTCTTGGAAATGTAATTTAGTAGCAGATTCACATAGTAAGAGATCTGGTATACAACTGCTAGGAGAGGCGATAGAGCAGATGGACCCTGTAAAAATATCCTTTGTGGAACTAGATGGATCATATTTTCATCAGCCCCTTACAGTAACTCCTCAACTTCTTCAGCATGTCAGGGAGGAACAACATAGAGGCACTGACTGCAAGACACGATGTTCTCAGATATAAATAGGGTAGGGACCTGATGGATTTTCTAAAGGTTGGGAGCATGTCATCCTCTTTAGAGGATGTACTATGGTACCAGGGTCACTTCAGGAGGAAGTGTTGAGAGTGTTTCACACATACCTTTTAGCGGTACATCCAGGAGTGGCGAAGATGTACCTGGACCATCAACAACAGAACTGGTGGCCAGTAATGAAGTAGGCAGTAGTGGATTTTGTCTCTCGATGCCTCACATATCATCAAGTGAAGGTGGAGTACCAGGTACCAGCAGTCTTGGTTCAGCCATTAGTGGTCCTAGAGTGGAAGTGGGATGGGATATACATGGACTTCACGACAAGACTTCCACATACATCCAGGGGTAATGACTCGATTTGGGTGAACATTGATTGAATCACCAAGTCATCCCACATCCTACCAATCAGAGAGCAGGGTTCAGTAGAGTGCTTGGGACACCTCTATGTGCCGGAGATTGTGCGGTGACATGGAGTACCTTATTCTATTTTCTCTGATCATAACACACGGTTTACTTCCCGGCTAAGGAAGGGGTTGCAGGGGGATTTCGAGATGCATCTTTGTCTAAGCACCGCCTTCCATCCTCAGACGGATGGTCAGACTGAGCAGACCATTTATACCCCCGAGGAGATGCTCTGTGCTTGTATCCTCGGCTTCAGTCGCAACTCAGAGAATCACTTACCTTTGGTGGAGTTTGCATATAACAACATCTATCACCCCACCATTGGGATGGCACCTTTTGAGGCATTATATGGGAGACCTTGTAGATCACCCTTGTGTTGGACTGACCATGGGGAGTGACCACTAGTGGGACAAGATATGGTACGAGCTACAACCTAGAAGGGGAAGATCATCCATGAACAGATGAAGACTTCCCAGAGCAGACAAAAGTCGTATGCTGATAAGAGACACATACCTATAGAGTTTCAGGATGGAGACAATGTATTTCTACAGGTATCACATTGACGAGGTCTAAGAATATTTGGTTGAGGTGGAATGTTATCTTTAAGGTTCATCGGACCATTCCAGGTCTTCAGGAGAGTTGCCTAGGTGGATTACTGCATAACTCTTCCACCTCAGTTGCACCGGATGCATGACATCATCCATGTATCTCAACTAAGGAGATACGTACATGAGATTTCTCACATCATCGACCATGAAGAGTTGGACGTCCACTATGGGGAGACAATTACGAAGGATCTAGTAGAGATTGAGGATAGAAAAGAGTGGGTCCTACGTGGACGGTCGATACCTCTTTTGTGTATTCACTGGAATCACGGGAACCTCCAGGAGAGAACATGGGAGCGTGAGGCTCAGATGCATGCTCAATAACCCCACTTTTTCCCTTATTTCAAGTTTTAATTTATGGGGATGTAAATCACTGAGGTGTGGAGAATGTAAAAACTCGGAATTTCTGTGGAAATTATTTTTAAATACATGGTAATTTTATGAGTCTTCGAATTTTATCAGCCCATGATTCCGCAGCCCGGTGTGGCAGGAAACAATTTATGATGTTTTATTCACGTACGTTTAGTAAAAATACGAGCGGTTTTATATTACATTTGAACCAGTGATTGGAATTAAAATCTTAGGGTACTGTTGAACTCGCAATGCTGATATTCTCTTAATAAGACTATCACCTCGATGGTAGTGGGTAGAGATTAAAAGTTTCTTTTTGGGTTTTTAAAGAATGAATTAAATAAAAATAATGTTTGTGGCTTAATTTTTATTTGTTGGTTAAAACCTCCTCAAGGAAGTTGGTGGTGGGACAACCAAACCTTAACCTCCCATGAGAGGTTATGGTGGAGGGTCCCACCCGAACAAAACCTCCCACGATAGGTTATGATGTGGGGACTACAAGGGACTAAACCCCCTATTAATGGTGGGAGAGGAAAACCTCTCATCTAACATCATTAATGAGGGAGAGTCTCTCCACACCCCGTCCTTTATTAGTTCCAACTCCCATAATTTAATGTTTCCAAATTGACCACATTAATTAGGTGGATCCAATTAAATTAATTCATCCGATTTAAATATTGCGCCAATGAATTAATAAGTTATAACAATCTATTATTATTTTGGTTGGAATTTATCATATGGTGGAATTTGGGAGAAGTGATAAAATATCTCTCCATCAAAGTACGAAGAACGAAGAATGTCGACGAGTAGTGACTTCGACTTCCATTCCTGGATCCTACCGACATGGGCCATCTTCAACTAACATACCCTCTACATCGTCGTCAATGATCCAATGTAGCACAGGATTGGATGTGTATCATCCCAATTACGTAATGAATAATTGATATTCTTATCTATGTCTATTTATGAATTAGATAGTGTTTTAGAGGCTTAAAATGAGAATAAATCCAATCTTAAGCATGAAATACTCTAATATTTTTAAATGATTGTTTTACCACATTTTGATGGTGAACCATTCTTAAATCTAACTTTTGAAAATTTTATAAGCTATATTTTTCAAAATAAACTTATTCTATATGATTGTTTCATTGAAATTTACTTTGGATAAATTTCTGGTATTTTTCTGATAATGTTCATTTTTTTAATGAATAGTGAAAAGTGTTGTATTTTAATTCAAAACCTATTTTTAATCTAATTTATTTATATAGTTAGATTATCTTTTAAATTTGTTTTAAAGTGAAATTAGAATATTTTTTTACCATTTAATCCAATGGTGGTCATTGTAATTAATATCACTTTGAGATTGGACATAAACGAGTGTCAATCTTTTGATAGATATTGTTTCTTAAAAACACGCTATTTGATTTGACAGTGGGATTTAATTATAAAATTAATTAATGAAACCTCTATGTTATGAATTTGGTAAAATAGACATCATTTTCAGATTCGGAATATCAAATATATATTAGGCTGAATTTTTGGTATTTTTCTGAAAAACCTTAATTTTTTATGAATAGTAAAACCACAAAGTGGTAGTTACAAAAATTGATTTTTCGTTTAAATGTAACTTTACCACTACTGTGATTTGAATTTCAAAAATCCAATATAACTAATTTTAATTATTAAGTAAAATGTGATTCAATGGGATGAAAATAATTTTTGATGAAAAGTAACTTTTAAGTTTTATTAATCGCGATTAAAGGTAATTAGTGTGATTTAAGGTAAAATTAATATTATTATAAAATGAAAATATCTTGAAACTTGTCCCAAACCTATTGGATGAGTCATGGAATACCAAGAAAACCCATGGGTCTATTTTTGGGACCCCATGGAGCCACATGGGTATGATAATGACATTAATGCCTTTTATTTAAACTAAAATTAAAAATGACACAAACATGTAATGTTTTACTAAAACTATTTTTACATGAGGTTATACAAGTCATATTTTTTACTATAAATAGTAATTGGAAAGATAAAAAGTTTCCCTACATCATAGTATATTTTTTATATTTTTTAGACATTAAATAAATTAAATTATTTATGATATCATAATGATGAAGAGATTACCTCATTATTTAACGATTTAAATAAATTGAAGGGATAAGGTAAAATCTAGAGACCTAAACATGTAAAAAACATATTGGATGGGTGGATTTTGAACCCTTATCACCTTATCCTAGAAACACATCACCGTGGGACCATTAAAATCCGAAACTCATTTTAAAATAATGTAACATTTTATACCATTTCAAGAGTGCCCCTCCTCTCCTCTTATAAAAGGCCCCCACCACTACCTCCTTACCCACACCTCTCAAGCCTTTGGCTCGGCCAATCTCTGATCATTTTGTCTCTCAAAATCTCTCTCCTCATCCTATAAGCCTTACCTTAGGCAATAAGCTCTTTAAGAAACGATTTTGTTTCAAACCAAAGGAAGTAACCCTATTTTACAGTAATGTCTTCACTTGTGTTCTTTTGTTTTAGTTTGCTTCTCCAACCCCCTAATCTCTTTTTATTCATTTATTTTGTAACAAATACATTATATTAAATATAATAGGATGTGGTTATAAAAATTATTCTAGATGCACTTACACACACGTACATCTAATGGTTAATGAACATATTGTTTCTGTGGATGGTGAATTTCTGCCTCATGAAACGATGATTGTTCAATATTATTTTAACACCTTCAAAGGTGTCCATTAAGATGTCACTATATTTATATATGATATATAATATGTTTATGTTTTACTTAAGCTTCTGTATTTTTCATTTATGTCATACCTTTATGGTTTCCATTATGGGCAAACACGATATCTTCATTTTAGGAAGTGCGGACTACCACCCCTCAAAGTGATTTGATTTGTTAATACCATATGTGGTACGTATAAAGGATAGATTTAATGATATTATATATGATACCATACTGGAATTATAATACTATTATGTATCATTATTTTTTAATTCCATTAAATATGAAATAGAAATGGAAGTGGCGTTCATGCATACATATGGCTTACCGTCTCCATGAATGGTGAATTTCATTTCTTACCTCTAACTGTTATGTAATATTATAAATGCATGTATATAATGTATATATATGATATTTATGATATATAAATAATGAATATAATTCTGGATATAAGGGATATTTTACCCCATGAACAAACTTGTAATTATAAAGAGTTTATTTTTGACTCAAGTAGCAATGATCGACAAAATGACCATTATTAAATTAAATAATTACATAATGTTCATATCATCGTAATAAGTTATATGAAAGGAATAATGAACATGAACAAGGTTCTTAAGCATCTAGAAATTAACTCAAGTTTATTATTCAGGAGATTAAATAGAAATCGAGTCATGTCGGACATGAGGTAAGGGAACTTCTTAACCCAATTTCCGTTCTTTGGGTTAATCTCCTACTTTCAAATTATGTCATGATATTATTATGTCCTATCATGTATGTTTATATTATTTATTTGTACTTATAGTGAATGCACATAATAGATCTGTTTTATTTAAAAATTTATCTATTTATGGGTCTTCATCTTAATCTCCTTTCATTGAGGAATATTTTGTTTTATACATAACTTTCTTTTATACGGTGTATAAACCCCGTTGACTTTTACGTTTATTCAAAAGTAACATTTTTTATAAGAAGCGTTTACTAAATGAAAAAAGGTAATCATTTTTGTTGTACTTATGCGGCGACAACGACATCTCCGCCGTTGTGACCATTATTTGAGTTTCAGCTTTCTCTACAAATAATAACCTAACTTTTTTTTAAAATGAAAAATAAATACCACGTATTACATTTCTTTTATTTTGGTATTGAAAATGGTTTTCATAATGATTTTATATCAATGTGTTGTATTGATATCTTGTGATTGAAAAGTGGTACTATTATGTTTCCTTTATGCATGTTTTATGTGATAAAATAATGTTATGGTTCCTGGGCATTGTTATGATGATGGGTGGTTCTGTGATAAACTAAGGGCGGGTGAGCCCGATATAGCTCTCCAATGCATTGGGTAATGCGAATGAGTGAAACTTTTATGTTTCTATGAATAGATTTTGGGAATATACTGTGATCGGTATTCCAAATGTAACCAAGAGGGATACTCCCTACGTAAGAATGTTATGAATGCCTCAAGTTACCTTTATGTCTTATGATTTCTATGATTTATTCATGATTTGATGAGTTATGGTAAAATGATTATGTTTTATGATTATGGTATGATTTCATACATGGACTAATGTTTTCATTTCATACTTTTATATCCCTTACTAAGCTTTTTATGCTCATCCCAAGTTTTTGAAATGTTTTTCAAAGGTAAAGGGAAAGGTACATGATATGATTATAGTGTCAAGGGAGTGTCAAGAGAGAATCCATGTTTTATCCTAAATATGTTTCTATTGATGGGAAATAGAATACTATCTTTTATGTAACCACTTTGTTTAAATGTGTAATGTAATGCATGATTTATGATCTAATTCTCTAAAACTCTAAACCTGAAAAGATCCTCTACGTTGGACTTCGTGACAGTTGGAGTATCGATCTATAGCTCATGGAGATGATCCTCCCAGAGACAAGTGAGCATAGTGCAGAGACCTAGTAGCTAGCTGAGACCTAATGATTGCTGACCAATTCGACTGAAAGTGTTTTGACTAGCCCAGTGGGAAGCACCTTGGTGTGGAAGCAGGCCCACTATAGGGAGCACCATGTTGTCGCAGTAGACCCACGATAATCGATAGGAGGAGTACCTCAGCAGGATATGAGGGGGAGCACCATAGTGACACAGCAGACCCTTACTGGGATGTGCCTTGGTGATGAAGAAAACCCACAGTACTCGACAGGAGGAGTGACTTAGTAGTCCAAGGATTATAGGAAGAACCAAGGTGTAATGACATGCCAACTATACTGGATAGAGGAGGATTTCTCCAGCATCCATGGTTTCGATAATGTGAATAAAAATCTTGGTTGAGCTGAGTTAGTAACTTTTCTATTTTCCTCATGATTGAGATGGATTACATGATAACTTAGGAATGTGTATGGGTATATACATAAGTGATGTTATATGTTGAATTCATACTTTGTGGTTTACCCTTGTTGGATTTTGTGAGACCTTGAGGGTATCGGGGTCCCTAATGATTATCGGTATGCTCACCCCTTAATGGGATATGCACACACCTCATTGTGTTGGTTGCAGACGACGAACATCACTGACTGCGGCTAAGAGTACCAGGACTAGACAGTACCTGGAAGTGGACCATACGACGTGTCAATACATAGAGGAGACAAACGCATGTGGAGTTTTGTGGATGCTATCTATATAAACCCTTCAGGTAGGATATCCAGTTGGATGACCTAGGAGTCGTTTTCCCATTTTATTTTACTTGAAATTTTAGTTTCATTGTACTTTATAGTTGGTATAGTATTTCTGACTCCCTTTTTACTTTTTAGCACTCCTTTTGTATGCAGTTTTATTTAGTGTTTTGTTTCCAGCTCGTACTCTATTGTGTGATTTTTCAAGTAATAAAGTCAATGCCCTCCCAGTTTAGAGATTTACTCATTTGGTGCTAGTCACCTACCCCTAGCCTTTGGAAGGGTGGTTTGGGGTAGTCACGAAATGGACCTCAGGGGACGGGTCATGACAATGGGTTACCTTTATATTATTTCGATATATTCATTTATTATTTTTCTTATTGGTGAATATTATTTTACAAATAATATTTTATTAATCCCTTTCATATATTTATTTTTATTACTGTTTTCCCTTGATAGAAATTTCTGGTAACCTGTGATTATGAAATTTCATTGATCTATATATCCACTAATAAATGTATACATTTATGATACTAATTTTGGGATGAAATGAAATCCCATGTAGTTTTCATGCTCTCAATAAACATTTTGGAAATATGGTAACCCAAGAGGAATTCCTTGGACAAAATCTGATTGGATTATGAATACATAAATTAGAATCAATTATGTGGGTCTAAACAAAATTCTATATATAGAATAAATTATCCAAACATAATCATGAATGATATACAAGTTAATTTACAACTTATATCCTTTGGTTAAAGGGTGATTTAATCAATATGTGAAGGGTGGGTTTATGTTTTGGGATGAAGATATCTAAAATTAAAATCATATTGTTTAAAATATTTATCCTACCATTAAACATTAAAATAACTATGGATATTATATGGGTTTATAGAATAGGATGATTTATGGGAAAATTTATTTTGAAAATTGTTACTTTTAGAAGTAATTTTTTAATTAGATCCATTTCATTCTTTCACCACATCTTCATTAATTTTTTTTATAAAAAAATTATGTTTTCAATGTAACAAAAAATTAATTTTATGAAACATATTCAATAAAGTAAAAACTAGAATTGGAAAAATGTTTCTTCAACCATTTAACATAGAACAAATTCTAAAGGAGTCCAAGAACATGTAATGTCGTAATAAAAAATATTTCAAATACATGTTCCTCTAGTATAAGTTATACATTTACCAGAAGTTTCCAGGAATTAAATATAGTAATCTCTAATTAGTGTAATATTTATAATTGTGAACATATTTATTGAGATATTAAATAGAATTACCTACTACATTAATTGGTTTTCCACTACAATATATTGGAAGACATGTATGTCATACCCATATGGTTTTATTTTTCAATACAATAATAAAAAACTACCTCTTTTTTTTATTCTATTCATGGACTACATTACTAATTCTTCCTAGGATATAATAATTTTTAATAATTTACAATTTTCATAATATTATTACTGGGTATTTTGAGCATAGATCTAGTTGTATTATACGATGAATATTTATGATTTATTTTATTAATATATTTTTTTTAACTTTTTTAGAATGTTCTTCAAAAAAATTAATGCTTCTTAAATAATGTCTAAAACTTTTTATAGAACATATCATATGTGTTGATAATGTGTACTTTTAACTAAAATATATTGTACATTGTTGTAGTATACTACATTAAAATTTCCTCTAACCAGTTGTATACATGTATCACTCCTGAAATTGGTTTTTATACACAAAATGAGTATACAATTTAATGGGATGGGATGGGTTCGAAATGCCTTTCCTTAATGCACCCTTCCCATATTCCTGAAAGGATGAGCTATATGATTTCTCGAACATGGTATACTGGATTCCCCTTCCATAGGAGGGATGAATCACTACAACACCCAAATTATTACATACATGTATATATATGGGTAGATGTATATGAATACATGTGTGGTGGATCTAATGTTATGAATATTCCTCCAATAGAGGTCATCAAAAATATATCATCATAAATTCTAGGTCATAATATGAAGCATGTAACACATGTATGGACCCACAAATTATATTGAGTTTCTGTTTAAAGTTTCTATAATAAAAAATGTATATTCAATATTAATTTACTTTTAAAATTTTACACTAGATTATTGTTATGGTATCCTTTTATTGTTTACAAGTAATGTTGTTTTTTAATATAAATATGGAAATGAGTATACATACATATGATTACTTCCACGTATCACTATTATGTTGAAATATCACATGTGGTTCCCTACTGAGTATTTCATGCTTATACACTATATAGACACCTCAGTGGAAATGGATCCATTGGTTTCCTATATAAGAGTTATATAAAATATTGTAGATTTTTGTTAGATATATTTGTAATTATTATTATGATTATTTTGTATATGGTAAATGGAACACCCTGAGATTTTGGAAGAAGAAAACTATGTTTAATAGTGAAAGAGACTTGAACCACATATCATAGAAAAGAATACATCACATATAGACATTATGATATATATCTTTTTAAATAAATTTAATCAATTCAATATCTTGTGATATATGAAACCACATGATTTTTTTTGTTCGATAAGCATTTTCAGGACCCAATACTATGAATAAATGCCTTGAGATATATATCGCAGTAATAACCTACCCATTAAATTTATAGGTGTGAATATTATTTACTAATTTATGAAATATATATATATATCCTAATACATATAAATTATTTATTTTTTAGTAAATAATCGATCAATTTATTGTAATGGGAATTTGTTATGCAAAAAATATGTTTTCTTCCAAAATGAATATTATTAGATTTAATGAAAAAAATTGCAATTAATTTTTTTTTGAGTTTTTGAAAATATGTTTTATTAAGTGAGCTTAATTTTACGTATGATTATTTCAATGTTTACTTTTGGTGGAATTTTGTAATTTTTCTAAAAATAATGATTTATAAGTTAATACAAAAAAATACCAAATTTTAATCTATAATTTTATATTAATAAATTATGTTATTAATTGTCCAATTATGTTTTAAAGTAATATAATTATTATTTAGTTATATTTATACTGATGAATTTCTTTTTTATTAACATTATATTGGATTTTATAAAATGTTTATTTGGAAAATGGTTTTTTTCCCGAAAACTATTTCAACGTGCATAGGGTTTTTAACTTTTAATTAATTAGAATATTTCAAAATGATTATTTTTTAAATTAAATGTATAGATTATATATAAATATATATTTATTGATATTTATTCAATTATTATCATTATACATATGGTTAATATTAAATCAACATTTACATGACAAATATACTTTATGAGAACCGTTTTTATCACATTTGGTAGTTTTGTAAGAAATTAAAATTTTGAAACCTAATGAAAATTTAATTGAGAAAAAAAATTAACTTTGGAAATCATAATATCAAAATTTTACTTGGTTTATTTATTGATATGTTTATATAAATATTTTTTTTTTACTAATAGTGAAAAATAATAAATTTTAATTGATAAGAGCATTTTATTTTATTAATTTATAAAGTTAAATTATATTTTATATTTGTCTAAATTTTAAATTAGCTCAAATTTATATCAATTAATCTAATATATCTCATTTGAATAATTATCATATTTAATTCAAATAATAGAATATTCCAAATATTTGAACATTTTTATCTTTTAAATCCTGTATTAATGTCAAGTCTTTGGGATTAATTTTAAATTTCATTTTTCCATGTTTTTTTATTTTAATTATTAAAAATAGATTCCATAACTATAAAAATAATATATTATAATTTCTAATAATTTTACCCATTTTTTAAATTAATTTATTAGTAAAAATAGTAAAATGAATAATTAACACAGTTAGGGTTAAAATAGATTCATCGAAGGGTTGAACTAAGAAGATATGTGTAAAAATGAGAACCCTATTTTTTCTAAAACTAATATTATAAGAATATTTAAACCATTTATCTTGTATTTTATATAATAAATCAAATTATAATATTTTATCTTGATAAAAATACGGGTATGATTAAATCTTTTCCATAAAAGATACATGTGTTCCAATCACCTCCATTATAAAATTCCACCCACTCTCTTCTATTATCACTCCATAAAACATAATTGGTTCTACCAATACCTACAAAAAAGTATTACATTAATTACTATCGAATTTTTAGAAACCTTTTGGTGTTAAAAAGTTATCCTAGAACAGATTTTGTAAAAAACCATAGGAGGATACCTAAAGGACATGTAATGTTTTTCAATGTTCTTTTTTATTTAATTACTTACTCACATCCTTAAATTATTTTTAAAACATTATTATATAATATATCTATGATCATATAAATATATATATATATATTAATGTTTTTATTATATTTTCATCACCAACAACCATCTCCTCTTCAATCAAATGGGTCACCAAATCGTTATTCATATGTATGGGGGAAAACCGTCTCGCGAACCAATATCATTAATATTATCCAATACAACATATCCTAAATGGGTATAATGATGGATATAAAGTATATATATGATATTTATAATAAAATTATACCATTTTATTCATTATATCATATATATTCCTTTTACTTTTTATTCCGTAGGGGATACAATAGTGTAGCTCGTGTGTGTAGAAGACTACCTCCTTAGGAAGCGATGTGATTCATCTTTCATAAATTCATTGAATGGAATGCAATATGAAAAATATTAGTGATTATATTTTATATAAACTAAATTATTATTATATTCATTTCATATTGATTATAATGAAAAATTAATATATCAATTTATTTTTTACACTAAAAATGATGACATGGTTCATGTACGTGTAGACTACCACCTTTAAGATGCGATGTGGTATTTTTTCATCCCCACACATCATGGAAGATATATATAAGATTATATAAATATGTAATATTATTTTTATAATATTATTAATGTTATTTAATGATAGTATTTTACCTACATTCTTTTTATAATTGTCATTGAAAAATGGAAAAGTTACTAATGTGTTTGTACGACCAACTATCTTCATGATAGTAACATACTTTATTTCTCAAAAACATATTTCATTTTATGTAATAAAATTATAATTAATATATAAATATAATAATTATTTTATAATTATTAATCGATTTATGATTGAATTATATAATATTAATAAAAACTATAACATTCATAACAATGCACGAATGAGAAAACAGTGCAATTAACACATGAAATTGTACAAATAGTGAAATATTATTAATGAATGATTGATATAATGTGATAAGAGGATCCCATATAATATTATATTAATTAATAAGTATATTTAATATGATAATAATATTTATAAAAACACTATACATGAGGGTAAATCATGTAAAAAAATGAAGTTTGAGGTAATCGATTTCTAGTCTCTCTATTATTTCTTGGAGACATATGAAAATTCACATGTATTTTATTTTTTGTGGTATTTGAACATAAAAATTTAATTTTTATATCATTTATAAAATTAATTACATTAAATTTAATGTTTATTTTTATGTTATTCATTATTTGGGACAATTAATCAAAATATTATTAAAGCAATTGGGGGTTTTTACCAAATGTTGTAGTCTTTGAGACATTAGTTATGCTATCCACTTATATCCTTTTATGGGGTTAATTTATATCCCCTTTAGTATGTAATATCATGAATTTATTTATTCTTATGATATTTTTAATTTCCATTGATTTTATTCTTTAATGAAACTTATAATTCAAATTTACCATTGTGGTAATAGTTTTATGTTACTATCTCATCTTTTATTAGAATAATTTATGATGAAGTATATTATATTGATATATTATGATATAAAACTCAAAAAATTCCTTGAATGTTCATAACCTATGTTCATTAATGATATTTTCAATTAATATTTCCATTTATCAATTCATTAGTACATGTAATTGTTTCAAAATGTTTTTAAGAAAAATCTTATTTATATCTCTCTTCGGATAAAAACCCTTTTTCATCCAAAACCAGCTCCTCTAAAAAAAATTCAAAAATAAAATTAACGTTATTAAAATGAATTATTAAATACATGTTTACACATTTTTTTATTTTTTTTAAAAAAAAATGAATGATATATTCATGATATTTTTCAATGAATTCTCATTTTTATTTTACTAAAATTAAGAAAGGATTCATTTTTTTAAAGTGAATGGAATGAATGGAATATTTTTCCACCATGATCATCATTTTTATTTAAGCCTATATTTTATGATTTTAATGTTTTTTTTAAAATAAAATGGTTTTTAAAATATTTTTAAAATATTTTTTGAAATAGAAAGTATATTTTTTTCTATAAATGTTTCAAATTATTTTTTGATGCTTGCTTTATATTTTTCCAAGACTATTTTAAAATAAATGAATTTTAAAAAAAATTTGAGAACTTTTTCTTTATGAAAATTTATTTTTAAAATTTAAAGGGTCATTTAATAATGATTCATTAAATTATTTTTAGAGGTATTCATTAAAATTAATGAACCTTGATGTTACTTATCCTCCAGTGGGGATATTTTTTTTTGACACCACCCTCGTTCTTTCTTTGGATGGATTAATACTATTTTAATGATATTTTTATATCTCTCTTTTATTTTCCTTGGATTAATCATTTTTCAATGAGACTCTTATGAAACACATTTATATTTCATGGTATAATCATGTTATCAAAGGAATATTTTTTTATTAGTGTAAAATGATTCATATAATCCATGGAGATTAGTTTTGGTTCTTGGATATTATATATGATACAAAAACCCATTTAGAGCCATGTCGTCCCTTTATACCTTATCTAATGAGAAAACCAATATAGTGATAAGTAGGAATGCTATACCTTCTTCTATTGGGTGACCCGGATAACACAGAGTGATCCAATTCAAAATTAATCGGTGGAACCACCTATATATTTCTCCAATTCATTCGGTAATGATTATTTTATCTAGAAAATTGTATTTGAATTTGATCATATAGTTATTCTGTTTTTATGGGTTCTGTAGGTGTTCTATGGAGATGATGTTCAAGATACCCATTCATTTTATTTATTATTCCAATCTGTTTATAATGTTTCCTTTTATCAAGATTGATATCACATAGATGATGAACATTAATTCCTATTACCTTTTCCACTTTTGAAGACATATTCCATGTTTCATGATTGATGATTCAATTATCTATGGGTGTAAGTTATATTATAATTCAGTCATCCACTATGATTATATCGTCATTACATTATGCACATCTTATTCCCACTGATGAAATTCACCTGTTAATGAATATGTTTATGCTTACTAATCATTTGGGACCACCCTTCATATCAATTTTTTCCTCAGGTTATCAAGAAATAATATTGAATGAAATATTTATAAAGGGTGTTTTTTGTTGATGATAGTAATGACTTAATTTTAAATAAGAAATGTTGGATTAAGTTGGATAAATTCTCATTTAGAGACATTGGTATTATTTATATATGAGTATTTCCTAATTATATAAAACATTAAAACAAAAAGGTCCTTGAGAATATAAGTGATTTTACTTTTCATTTTCCTATTGTATGGTTTGTATGGAAAAAATTGGGTCACACCTATCAGTATCCAATGTGTCAAAATAATGAATATTATATCAGCTGTGTAGTCAAGAGTGTGGGTTCAGGGATATTATGGTTGGTATAAGAGGTTAGTTTAGAAAACATTTTATATTTGGATTTGTCATTTTATGTAACATTAAGAGTAATGGATACCATCATTTTTCTACAAGAATAAGTATTTCCATAATTTAAATGTATTAGGCAACCATTTTAGGTTTTAAATGATTGAATCATATTGTAATTTTAGACATTTTATGAATCATTTTAGTAGGTTGATGTATTTTTAAATCCATAGATTATCACGAATTACGAGTTTAATTATTTTTGGAAAATAATATTTAATGTATTGATATTCATTAGGATTTATATGATCATGGATATTTATAACACATGTTTTATCATATATATAACCCCATGAATGAATAATAATTTACTTACAAAGTCATTAATGTTTCTTCAATGTAAGATCGTCATATTTTTGGGCTTGAAATATCAAAGGTATGAGATAACCTTTAAGGTTTAGGAACTAATTAATATTGATGTCACTATGTTTATTTGGGATAATATATATTGAATTATTTAATTTCTACTTTCATTATTACTATTTAATTTTTACGATTATTGTACCATATACAGGTTTATTAATTTTGGTAATTATATTCCCATGTAATGAAAATATTCTTTTTGGTTAATGATGAATGAAGGGAGGAATATCTTCGAATCCATTTTATGGTTAATCAATCTTTAAAAGATTATTTTAGTGCTTCATGTATGAATAATTTTTAATGAATACTCATTAATTGTAGAAATAGATGACATTACTCTTTTAATTATAAAAAGGATGTAATTATATTCATAAATTAGAAATATTTTCTTTTCCTAATAGTCTATATGAATATAGATTCTGCAACACATGTGGATGTATCTTAACAAATGTTATCATATTACATTCATATCAGATGAATCTGATAGTCTTATAGATTATCATAAATTTATGGGTTTTAGGCCCATAACATTTCACGGATAATTCTCCTACTTTGGATCAATGACCTCAATCACCCAATGTGATTATTTAAATGTTTCTTTTAACTCCAAATCATCACTTCCCACCTAATTTCTCATATTTGGAGACCAATTTATGTGTTATTCCATATGACATTTTTACTTCTATTTCTATCTTATTAAAAGGACATTTTATTAAAAAAATTATTATGTGGGTTTCAAAAAATTATTTTCAAATTTCTATACTTTATTTATTTATATATATATATTAAATTGTAGGGACGGAATTTATTAATTTGGGGGAGTTTTTAATACCACATTTTTTTAAAAAAGGAAACTATATTTGATAGAAAAAGTGACACACAATAATTATATTAGAAATTAATGTAACACCCCAAAACATTTTGATATATATCCTTTTAAATGAATTAAATCTCATATATATTTTAAGGTACATGAAACCTCAATACTGATATTCCTGATAGGTATATTCAACACACAACACCTATCATAAACAATTTATAATATATATTACAATTATAAAATTGCCTTTAAATTGGAGTTTTTGAATAATATTCACTAATTTATAATATATATATATATATATTTATTTATTTATTACTCCATATAAATAATTGATAAATATTTAGTAAATAATCAACCAATTTTAAGTATATTTATTTTACTCTTGAAAAATATGTTTTCTTCACAAATGATTTTTATTTCATTCCATGAAAAAAATATGATAATAATTTTTTCGAAAAATAATAAAATTTATTTTATAAAATAAACGTCATTTTTTTAATTAGAATATAAAAATTTACATTGTATAAAATATTCAATTTTTTCATATAAAATTAATTTTTCAGTGAGTAGTGAAACATACTAATTTTTTAAAAACTATAATTTAATTTCAATAAAATAGGAATTTAAATTTTTCATTTATTTTATAAAGTAACATATTTTTTCTTAACATAAATTTAACCAAATTATTTTCATTTTAATCCACATTATATTTTATTTTTGTATAAGTTTTGTTTAGTTTTAAAAATGAGTTTTTTCTGAAAATTTTATTAAAGCGCATAATGTTTCTCCATTTTCATTAATTAAAATATTCCTTAATTTGGATTATTTTAAATTATATTTATAGATTATAAATCAATATATTTCAATTTATATTTATAGAAGGATTAATATGAAAAATAGAGTTTACATAAATTCATATTATATTGGAAAAATAAACCTCTTAAAACCATCTTTTTTTCATGTTTAGGGATTTCTTTTAAATTACTTTCTGAAAATGTTAAAAAAATTATTACTAATAATAATAATAATTTTTGAAATCATAATTTAAAAATTTCATTAGGGATAATTTTTATAAATTTTTTGAAAATATAATTGTGTTTCACGAATAGTGAAGAATAGTAAATTTTAATTGGAAATTACATTTACAATTAAATTTCTTATAATGTTATATTTATATATTTAAAAAATTATAAATAGATAAATTTTATAAATATTAATGAAATTAATATAATTGTAATAATTTCTATATTTCATTTTACATATAAATCTATGTAAACTTTCGAATATTTTTCTATGTGGATACCCATTTTCACCTCACATATATGGGATTAATTTTAAATTAACATTTTCCACTTATGTTAATTGAATATATAAAAATGGTTTAAATATTTTAGATAATTTTAATTTATAATTTCTTACTATATCAACATAATTTTTTACCAAAATGAATAATGATGTATTAAAAAACTATTGACCACGGTTAATAAAAATAAATTTACAATCTGGGTAAAACATGGAAGATAAGGGTTAAAATGACCTTATAACATATCCAAAACACATTTTATGGACCTATTTAAAGATTATGTATTCTATTATTGATAATGGACAATTTTGGAAGCTTTTGGAAATACTAAAACATGGGTATGATTTAATGTTTTCAAACAATTACAAGTGCGCCATTCAATTCACTTATAAAAGGCCACCCACTATCCTCTCTTCATCAGACCATCAACCCGATTTAGATCAGACAACATCTAACAAATTATATTCCAAAAAACTATACCTTCAATCAATAATACTTATTTTTTTAGAAATCCAACCTATAAAGTATTTTTGTGAAAATATAAGGAATATTCTTGAAGAAGAGGTATTGTTCTTCAACAAGCATTTTATTTTATTTATTTCTACACCAATTAAAATTCTTAGTAGAGAATGATTATATGATAGAGGAATTTAATTACATATAACTGGATGTTTTTATTATAATTTAATGGCCTAAAAACATCAACACTTCTAGAAAATGGGTTATGAAATCATTATTTATGTGTACTACTTATTACTGTATCCCGAACCGATGTCATGTTTTTCCATTATGACCTTTAACTGTTGGGATTTATGATGAATATATGGTATATATATTATATTTACAAAATAATTATACATATATAGTCATTAAATCATATATATATATATATTTTAAATTCCATTTCATATGGGAAATATAATGTCACTCTTGTGTGAAGAAGACTATAAAGACAATAAACATGAATCATGTATTTGTAGACTACTGCCTTACCAAAGTGATGTGAAACCCATTTCATGAAAACTCCACATGGATTATATATATAAGTATATTAAAATAAATAATATGTAATATATTCTATAATATTATTATCATTATTTAAATAGAAAATATTACCAAAATATTTTCTATTATGATCATTGAAAAATTGAAAAGTTACTCATTATTACGTACGACCTACCCTCTCAGTGATTTTATCTTACATCATTTCTCCAAAAAATAATTCATGACTAGTTTTAAAGTATAATTTACATTTAAATATGATAATTATTTCATAATTAATATTCTAGATATGTTGTGACTATATAAAATGCATAATAATCAGATCATTCATAACAAAGAATGAATAAGAAAACATGGAAATTGACACACGAATCATTGAAAATAATGAAATATTATTAAATAACATGTGAAACAATGTTATAAAAGGATAATATATTATATTATAAATATTATAATTGTTATTTAATAATTATATAACGTTTATTGAACCACTATAAATTATTATAAAGTGGGACTAACCCAAATGTTGGGTGACTTAAGGGATTTTTAGTCTCCCTTATATTTCTGGTTGATATATGAAAACTCACCACAATTATTTTATGGAGAAGATAGTAGACCTTTGACATGGTATATAATGAATCCCCTTATTTTCCAGATATTTATTTTCTTGACTTTAATGTTATTGTTTTTTATTAATTATGAATCAAATGATTACCAATGTGATAAGGGTTCTTTTTTTCTCTATTTACCATCTTTGAGACATATGTCATGTTATACACATTTCTCTTTTTATAAGGTGTTTATAAGTCCCTTATGGAATATAATATCATGATTATATTTATTATCATAATATTTCATGTTTTATTTAATGCTATTTATTCATGGGTCTTGCGATTCAAAGTTACTAATGTGTTAAGAGTTTTATGTTACAGTCTCATCGATTATCAAGTTTATTTTTGATAATGTCTCCTATAATGAAATATTATGAAATAACCCTCAATAAGACTAATTATGTTTATTCTAATCTAGTTATTAATGATATTTTAAATTATTATTACCAATTTTCCACTCTATAGAACATAAAATTATTGAGAATTGTTTTTACTAAAAATTATTATTATTTCTCTCTTCAGTCGAAAACCAAATTTTCTCCCAAAAATCATGTTCAGTAAATATATTTTCCAAAATGTTTTTAGGATAAAAAAATTGATAAATTAATTTTTTTTCCAATTTTTTACTTTTTATAAAAAAATAATATGAATATTCTTATATTTTTCTAAATAATTTTTGTTTGGGTTTTACCTAAATTGATAAAGGAATTGTTGTTTTAATGTAAATGGAATGAATGGAATTTCTTGCCATCGTGACCCTGAATTTATTTCATGATTACATATTAAATTTCCAAGAATATTTTAATTGAGAATTATTTTAAAAAAATAAAAAATATTCAAAATGGAATGCATATTTTCATCAAGATATGTTTTAAATGATATTTACGTCATCATGTACAATTTTCTAAGGTTGATTTCAAGGAAAAGAATTTTCACAATATTTTTTGATTTTTTAATTCATTTTTTTTAAAAAAAATCATATTTTCCCCAAGAATGTTTTTAATAATATTTTAATGGTATTAATCAACTTCAAAGACCATGTTTATTATTTATCCTCCATTGGGGATATTATGTATTGACAACATCCCTATCCTTTCTCTAGATTAATTATGACTTTTTCAAAGAGACTTATATGGAACCATTTTATTCTCTATAGATTAATCATGTTTCATATATATTTTTATAAAATCCAATTTTTCCCTGGACTAATCATTTAATTAATGGAATTTCAATTATTTTAATGTGTTTTATCATTATGAATATGATCTCTGAATGTGTGTTTTGGTTCTAGGATATTGTTTATGATGGGGAAGCCTAGATAGAATCATGTGAACATGTTATATCTTATATAATAGAGTGTCCTAGATAGAACAAGGTCAGCTAAATATATATTATAATATGGGGTGAACTAGATAGAACCAAAAATGAAAAGTATAGTATTTGTGCTATGGATCATGGAGTGTGGGTTTCTGGGATGTTAGAGGAAATTTTGTTGATTTTGTTTGGTTCTTTTAGAGTCTGTTTGGGATTTCATTTAAATATTTGCTTAAATTGATAGTTTATACATTGATCATAGATCTACTAACCGGTGTGTAGTATGTGATCCTAAGGTGTTGGTGTCTAGCATTACATGTATATGGATGATGGTGAGGAATTATTTACCAACTATGATTTAAACAATTATTTTTATATTTTTTCCATAATGATGGCATGAACCATAAAAATATGGATATTGAAAAATAATCCAAAATAATATTTCACAACCAAACATATATTATATAACACATCAGGAAGAGAGACACACTGCAAACCAGAGTATTTATGAATAACATGTTATAAAATAAGCCTAAAAAGTCATTAGAGGATCAATAACAATATACCTGACCAAATAGAAAATAAGGACATTGATGAAATAATAGAAATAGGTGGTATAAAAATCATTACCTCACATCCCTATCATTGGATATCACTCTAATGTGGGAATGGACCCCACTCCAATAATGAGTATAATGAATAATTTACTGATTTCCAAAATCTACTATAATATATGTAGTTCTTAAAAGGTATCAAAATTGTGGTTTCAAGTCTATTTAGGTGTCTATGTTGGATGTGAGAACAATATTTTTAATAGGTATCCACTAATTATGTCTCAAAATAGTATTTATATACCATCTGTATCATTATACAAGTCTAAAATTTGACATAGGAATATAAAATTAGATTTACAGTCAGTAAGCATAACATGGAAGAATGGTAATATAAGATCATAGAACTATGTAATTCTAAAAAAGATTCACATTATATATGTAACTCTATACACTTATAGGATTCATACAAGTACATAAAAAATATCACATACCTATTGAATGGTTGACATTGATGTCAGTATAGAGGAAGGAAAATCATATTTCACATCCAGTCGAGGATAGTGGTAAATAAATCATACAGCCCATCCCACCCTGGTGCAATTATAGAGTTCAATAATAATCCATTATTTTTTAATAGGGACATTTTGTACCTTTTTTAGAATGTATCCCATCCTATGGAATATAGTATGGTGTATACATTGACAGGGTAATATGATCTTTTATCACACAATTGCTAGTGGAATCTCACAAAATGTTCCACTAAATTAAACACATTTATCACTAAAGAACCTATTTGCATATTATATATTAATAATTCACAAAATTCATGATATACACATTATAAATATCAATGAAAAAAATTACATTATTTAAATATAAATCTTTAAATCCAAAATGAAACGTGATTTAAATTTTAGTAAATAACTATACACCCTATATATCACTCATAGTACTTATTAAATAGTAGTCATGATATTGATTTCATAGTTAATGAAAACATCAAAAAAAAAATTTAAATCATTGTAATAATAGACTAATCAAAACATAAAACACACTCTATACACTTTTTCTCATCTATTATATTTATGGAAAAGTAATAAGCCTATATTTCATAAAAAATCATGTATATAAATAAGTTATTTCTCAATTATATATTAATTTGAAAATAATTAAAATAGTTATTGTTTTCCCATGTGAACTACATGAGTGTTGTAAACCCTACCCCAATCAAACATTAGTGGAATACTATTTGAGGTAAAATAGAATTTATTTCCATGTGCTCTAATACTGTGTCAATGAACTAAACATATCTATAGTGTAAAGTATACCAATGTTCATATCCGAATAATATTAAATAGAATACCTATAACATAAAATATTGTATTTATAAAATATTATCAATAACCACTATATTGGTCTATTTATAATCATACTGCCCATTCTAATTCAACTCAAAAAATTGATTAAAATCATACATTTAGTATAGTATCATTTCAAATTATACTCCATTTGTTAAGGTATTACGGTGAGTACCCATGAATAAATATTTTTATAAAACCCCATTTTATAGAGAAATAAATGAACGAGTGTAAGTAATTTAATTGAAATGAAAATTTTTCATGAAATCATTATAAAATAAAAAAAATTATATAATACTTATATTATTTTAAAACCATTATTGAAAACCGTGAAAATATCATTTGTAATGGGTTGGAAACTTTTATAAAAATAGGATTTTCATTTTATGTCACTAATTTCCACCTCAAAAACCAACCCCTATAATGCCAACAGACAACTCCCTTCACCCTAGTTTAGTTGTGGTTATTTAATTTAAATCTCATTTGAGATTTGGTATAAAATTATAGAATTTATGTTATAAAATTTCGGTAGATCCCATAGTGATGGATTTCTTTTAAGTCAAAAAGGTGAAAAGGATTCAAGAATGGTATAATCTTATCATATAAAAAAGTCATAAACTATATTGTGTCAAGATACACTCAATTGGTGTCCATTTAAAACCATTTTTTACATCAAGGGAATGGTGTAACACCCTAGGATGATAGGGGATATTGAAAACTATTAACAATTATAATTAATTTTTTTTCAAAGTTTTTTTCTAAGAACAATAGATTGGAAAATCATGGGAATATAATTGTGAATCCTCATGGAATATCTTCTAATGATTATCATGAAATAAAAATATTGACGACTTATGCATGTGTAGATAGAGAGTCTTTCTTCCTTTATGCCTTTTTAATTGAGGGTATCAGGAGCCATGTCTCCCTCTCTCCATGTATGACCAATAACCTTATTTTTTTCATTTCAGCCCACTATAATTTTTCATGACATAGTCATTAGACAATTGTCTAAGGTATATTGTGTGGTAAAATTTGGCCAATAAGTTAATTCAAATTTCTAATAGATAAGGGTTGAAAATTAATTATATACAAAGAAGAAACCCACTTATTTAAAAGTAATAATAATGGATTACCCAATATACAGGTTAAAAAAATATAAAAAATTACGATCTATTAATTCATGTAATCCATAATAAAAAAACTAATTAAATTAAATAAATAATGTAATCAAAAGATAGTGGGTTTTCATTATAAAGTACCCAAAAAAGTTGTGAATGTATTGATCCTATCACTAATAAGATAATCTCTAAATATATTCAATAATATCATTAATATAAAATATCCATCATAACTAATTTTGTGGAAACCATAGTGTGGTATGTGAAATAATTGCATCAGAATCATTCTATGATTCATGACTACCATTCATTATTAATGTAAATATCTACTAACAACACAAGATCATAAACAACCACTAACATAAACAATAATTACTTCATAACCAAAATCACACAGTCATTAAAATAAAATTAATATATTAAAACACAACTCAATGAATGTAAATGGGATCAATCTCAAAATTCATATCAAAACATAGAAACCAAAATCCTTTGAAAGTATCTATTTATTTCTAAACAATTCCGACCTAAGAATCCTAATACCCCAAGGAAAAAAATTCCATGATTATATTGAAAATAATGGTGATTAATAGAAGTAAACCCAACCATATATTCTTCCTTTTAATATGAGGTATGAAATCACAATGTTCTCGGAATAATATAAAAAAATATGGTAACTAAACTCAAAATCACTATCTAAAGAGGTGAAATTTGAAAAGAAAATTAAGGAGTGTTAAGGAATAATTGAAAGGGGATGGTAACCATAAATTTATGGATGATAACTCTCAATGATTCGTTATTAATATAAGTGAAATTGATATAAAAAGGGGAAAATGATCCAATATGAGGAAAATTGCGTTGGTTGGGTGGATTTGTGTTTGATGGAGAAGATGAATGAAAATATAATGATTTGGGGTGACATAAAAATAAAACCACTAAAAATAGATGTTCAGTCCATCATGTTTGAATTATAGGTACCCTAGGTAAATGGTATAACCAATAAACCTATAGATATTCTACCCTAATCATTATATACTTGATAGTATTCAATTGGATGACCTATAAAACCTCTATTGTTAATGTACATGTGGTACCACACTGATTCCTCACCTAAACCTTAAACCCACTATTGAAAATAAACCCTTTTATTAAGACACCAAATTATTTTAAACAAATTCCAAGAAATAAATTCAAAATTTCTATTGAGTATATATACTAAAAAAATGGAGCTAAAATTAATATATAGTAGTTATTTAACCATTAAAGCATAACATGTAAAATGATAAACCACAGTATCCAGAAATGAGTGGTCACAACCTTCCAAGAATATAACTTTGCACCCTTGAGAAATCATATGATATTATCATAAAAAGTAATAGTAACGTTATCTATCCATGGAATGTGATATGATATCCACCAAAATAAAGGAGTGAAACTCTTAAATGGACCATAAATCATGGAACACTAACAACATCTCAAATATAGAACTAATAAATATCAAATAATATAACAAATTCCATTGAATTTTCTGATTAAAAATAAAAATATTAGATCAAATCATTTATAAACTTCAATGTTTTATTATATACAATAATAATAATATCATGAAATCCAAAATCAATATTGTGTACTTATTGTGAAAATACTAAAACTAAAAATAATATACATACAACTATATAAATATTAATAGGTGTGACATCAATTTAAATTCCAATAAAAACTGTTAACAATTAACATTAAAATCCATTTACCCCCACTATATAATTACGTTAAATATATTTATTCTTTACCTTCTTATGCGATTATACCCATAAAAATATTTACATTTATTATAGGGTTTTCCCAAAACCCTTATTTATTCAAAATTCATGTCCCAAATTATTTCTTAAAATTTATTATTTTATATTAAGAGACCAGTATAAAAATTTAGATTAATTAAACACAACACCAATTTTTTAATAAGGCATCCCGGTTTTTGGAATGTTATATTTAAAACATTGAACCTTTGAAATGCTTTATCATTTCAAAACCAAAAAATAATTTCATTTTAAAAAATTATTTCTGATTTAAAAATAAATAATGATAAAATTTTGTTACAATCCCATTACATTTATAAAATCCCAAATTGATGATTCATATTTTAAATATCCTATTTACCACATCCCTAATAAATCGGGAAAAACGTTTTTAAAAAATATCAGTTTTTAAAATATGTTCCACCAATGAAAAACTATTTATATTAAATCTTTTTATCTACATTTGAAAATATCATATTATAGTATAATTTCAAATATATGATGATAGTAATAGAAATCTTATTGTTACTCATAACTAGTGAATAAAATTTCCCTCGGGTATAAAAAAAATTGAAATGTCTATTATGTTTAGCTTCTTCAAGTCAAAGAATAATTTTAAAATCAACTCTATGAGCACATAAATAAAAGAAAAAATACTCACATTCCAAATCACATTGTATCCTACACATAAAAATACTATGATTTTTAAAAAATTACATGATAAATAATAGCCTATTAAATAATGACTAACTAGTGTGCATGCTAAAAAATATATAATCTTCAAATAATTAATGCATAATATAAAACACTAAAGATATGGTGATGTGGTAAATAATTAAATATAGTAAAAAGGTTGATATTCTATTTTCACTAACTTTTTTAAAAAATATAAATTTTATCATTGAAATAATTAGGTATATCTGAATTGTTGTAACCAATTTTTGGGACATATTAACCCAATGGACACCAATGCATATATAATGGGAGGATATATATATATATATTGTTTATGTTTCAATTAATACACACACTAGTTGTTACCAAATATAATATAACAAAAATATGAATCAAATAAATGTGGCCTCAAATCATACATGTCCCAATCTATCAACTCCTATCAGGATTTATGAATCTTGAAATATAAATATACTTCTAGTAGAGTCATAAGTGCACATCTCATGTATCATTAAATATATAAAAACATATAAAATTATCACTCAACTAATGGTTTTTTCAACATCCAATACATACCATGGGAACTCATGCTTCTATCATAATGAAGTTCATGAATAATTTTAATGTGTTGTATATTGATTCCCCAGAACCATACCAATTATCTAAATATTTAATTCCATATCCAAAATAATCTCAAATCTTCACTACGTGTCCAACTTTTAACTTCTATGAACTAGATTCCTATATGAAACATGTACCATAGTACTACATCCCTATGAAAAATCACTGATCCCTGTGGTCTAGAGAATAGCACCGTGGTTCTATAGTTAATGTAATGGAGTGGCATCCATATTTGTTTTTGAATTAATAATCATGAATATTGTTTCATTGAAAATTGCCATGACTCATCCATATGTTTGGAATTACAAAATAATCCAAAATAATAATAGAGACCCAAAATTTTATTTACGAAATATAGGGTAATGGTGGTATTCCACCACAATTTTTTTATTTTCATTACAGTTTTAAAAATTGGTATAGAAAATAACATAACACACCAAAAATAAAGTCCATTTATAAACAATGATTATGGAAATAGATACCCTAAGATGAATCAGTGATATGATAAACACTACCTCTCATTACAATCATCAGCATTCACTCTAGAGTGGGAACTAATCCCACTCCAACAATGATAGAAAATTACAATCCATAGATGTCGAATAGTGAGTATAGTACAAATATTACATACCGAAAATTAATGATAGGTGTAATTACAACCATGGGGTGAATGTATGGTTTTAAAATAAGATACACATTATGGTATAACCCATGGTGTGTCAACACAACACTGATACAATAGATGTATGGAAAGTCATTCATACACATATATTAAAGTATAAAAAAAATAAAAAATCATGAATTTCATTGAATACTAATTGTAATAAAATATATTTTGGACTAATTCTAAGCTCATGAAGACATTAATAAGTATCTCCCTATACTAAGATGTTAAATATATATATACAAACCTGACATTGAAAACACTGTTTTCAATGTTAGGATAAAGGTTGGGAAATAATTTATCTCATCGCATCCATGATTGAGGTATGGTAATCATGTAGACCATACCACATATGTTCAGAAAAAAAGTTAGGTATTAAGCTAATTCCATTTGAAGTAGAAGGTGTATACAATGTAATGGACTTAGAAAATATCATGGAATATAGAAAGAGGAATATATTGTATGCTTCCAATGAACCTATCCCACAATATATTTTGAGAAATATAAAATCCCTTTACATCATTTAAATGTACATCTATAGATTGAGAACATGTATGGAGTTTATATATAAACAATAAAGAACATATATTTAATGAAAATTCACATTTTTAAATAACATACATGTTATTATGGAAGTTATCTATATACTTAAATCTAAAATTAAATCCATACATTTTGTGATCATGCATTAATTTTCATGCAATGGAATTAAAAAATATAGCATGAAATTATGTGAAAATAAGAAAACAATTTTCCATTATATGTTTACAAGAAAAAACCAAACAATCATTTCTATTCTATGGTGAAATACATGGGTGTGGTAAATCTTACCTACAAACCACACTAGGAGAATAATAAATAATATGAATAAAAGTTTATTACATAGGGATCTAATATGTTTTCAATGAACTAATTAAAGATCTAATATATGGTATCCCAGTGTTGATATTATTTTTGAAAAGATAAGTAATAAACCATAAATTTTAAAAATCGGTCCATAAGATATTATTTTTCACCAATATTTACTATTTTTTTGTTCATGTTACCAATAATAAATAATAACACACAATTAAATTTAATATTGGAATGTAATATAATTAGGTTTTATAGAATATACTATTTTTAATGGGATAGTAAAATCTTCCAATGATTTTTTTTAACTATTTTTAAGAAGAATAAAACTAAGAGATGAAGTAATTTATATTAAAAGGTAACATTAAAATGATTCAATTTGAAAAAAAAATATTGTTTTAAATAATACTTCAAAACCAAAAAACCCATTTTAAAAAACATGAAAATATCATGTTTCAATGTGATTTAACTAATAAATAATAATTATTTTTTTGTTAAGTCACACCATTCCACCACTTAAACTAGACACTACATTACAACTGATGAAATCTATAAATGATTTTTTATGGTATGATCCTTGAGTAAAAGATAGATATAGTTTTGGTGGAAATTAGGAAATTTAAATTTTTGTATTTATCTTGATGAAAATTTAATTCAGTTAAACTTTGTTAGAAAAATTTTAAAAAATTGACAAAGGGACACACTAAGCTAATAGTATATTCATATAATAGTTTTTCTGAGTAACATGCCATGGTAATCTATTTTTGATCATGTTTAACATCAAGGGAAATTTATAACATGATGTGGTGAGATAGTTTTTTGATAATTCATAGACATGTCATTCTTGACATTCATATTAATGAAATATCAACAATGAGTATAAATACTTGAAAATAACCCAAAATTCCCAAACCAAGTAAACAATGGCTACTACATATCTAAAATTAGGTGAGTTTTCATTACAAAATCCAATTGAATTTCAATAGACAAATACTAGCCAAAAATTTATAAGTTTCATGGAATCCTTTCCTTTGTGTCATTAAAATATTGATACTTCCATCTATAAATTTATGAAACACCTTAGAAATTCATGTGATAGAATAAAAATATAATTACTATATCATATGATACCACCTACCAATATTAATGGTGATCTCTACCGTATATTGATAATCAATATTAATGAATAAACCAATTAAATAAAAATTCCACAACCAAAAGAACACAAACTTTGTAATACTATAAATCAATAATAACCACAACTCAATAGAAAAAAAATTGTATCAACAAAAAATAATCCAAAAAAATAACCACTATATTACAGAAATAATAACAAAAATATCACCATGGTTTTTCAATACCCATAAAGAAAGCATAAGTCAGCCCACACTAACCCCATCAATAATTAATATATGAAACTATCTTGAATATGTTTCCTTCAATTAAGTGAGAAGAAATCCCATTTTCAAGGATTTATTCCAATATTCCATTATATAATTAAAATAATAATCATTATGTAGTAAATATTAAAAAATCAATGTAGAGGGAATAAGAATGTAGATGAAACCGTACCACAAAATTATTCATGTTAACACAAAAAAAAAATATTCTCTGAGAAGAAATGGGGAATGAGGGGGTGTAAGAATAAAAAGGATCGAAAATAGGGATATATCATTGGATAAAGGGATTGATGTTCAATGTAGAAGAATAATGAAAATATAAATAGTTGTAGTGAAAGGAAATAAATAACCAGAATAAAAAACATTTGGGTAATCTATGAGTTACTCGGATTAGGCCCAACTTGTACCTCGAGGAACATGTAATCCAAAATAATTTATTACCTTCTCAAAAAGTGTTTGGTGATGATACACTAGAAACCGGATGCTAGTTATAATATTAATCTATAGTAGGAATACTCGGGTAACTCTCTTAAACTAGAAACCCCCATCCAAAACTAAATCCTAATCCAATTAAAAAAACTGAATCAGTTTTATATACTAATTAAATACAATCAAAAATTTTGATTTAAAATAAACCACTAAACATGAAAATAAAATCAAACTGGACATTTCGTAACCTAGATAACAACAAACTTATAACCATAAAATAATTTGGTAGTGACAGAATCCATTATAAATACCCAATCATAGTCTATATTTGTTTTTTACATATTTGATATGATATATTCATATTGTTTCTTATCTGTTGGTCAGAAATCTGTTCATTAATTTACATAGAGTTATGGCATGTTCACATTTTTATTTATTTTTTTGGTGGCCTTTTTCGATTGGTGTTTGTTGTTAGGGTTCTTGGAATATAGACAAGTCATGATTTTTTTTTGAATAATCTATTCATCAGTTTCAATTATAAGCAGAAAAGGTAAATGATTTGAGTAATGTACCTCATGGCCCACATTTCTAGTTTCATTCCAAAATATAAAAAACTAGTTATAGCCATGGGAATGGAGGCAGTTTCAATTGTCGACATGGTTATATCCCACACAACTATATCCACAGGAGAGGTCCATGGATATAAATAATTGATATAGACTATTGAATGTGGATCTTAGTAAACATGGACTTATAACCATGGGTAGTATCATGTGGGTATAATAGGTATATCCCTGAGAAGTTCCAAATTGGAATATTGATATGAAAAATATTATATTGTTGGGTTTTGAACCTAGATAATACACTTCCATGTTACTCAATTCTACCACATATATAAAAAATCAATATAAATATAGATAAATTAATATATATATATATATATATATATTATTTGTAAATTAATTATAATCATTAGTTTTTGAAGGACCATTTTTATAGCCAATTTTAGTCAACCCTGAGCAGATAAGCACTGAAAATAGGACCCTTGAGCCAAAAGTAGTTGTTCCCATTCCTACATGTTAGATATAGATAAGGGTATAGATTCCCTTGGATAAAGGGTCAAATTTCAAGGACACTTTAGCAAAGACTGGATTTTCTTATGGGTATATGTTTTATCTAGAAATGATAATTTTCACATTTGGTTGTACGGTCCTATTATAATGACCTTATAATATCAAGAAGCTTTCCCCATGGATATATCCTCTATCACATGAACATTCTATAGAAAAAATTCATTCTTTTGTTTCCATGGGTTAATATATGGACATATTCAGTTGTTCTCATCTCTATAGGATCTTTTACAAACTATTCCCATATAAAAAATTCATTCCCATGTTGATGAGGGTTAATAAATTTCCACATACAATCCAAACCATGGACATTGGTTTACGGAAATATGTGTTATTTATAAAATTTATCCCATGTAATTTAGGGATAACTCTTTGGGAAGTATCAATATGATTTAGGATTCTTATAGTTATATGGCTCATGATCAATACAATATATATGACTTTTCTTATTCTTTGTAATTAAAATTTATTGATTAGTCCATAAATAATGTAAAATAATTCTTCTTAATTAAATTCAAACACATTAATGTATTATTATTAAAACCAATATTTCTGTTATTCATGCATGTTATTATGAATAAATAAGTATATATATATATATGATAATGTACCACTAATATTTTTAGGAAAAAATATCACATTCAAACATTATGAAGATCCTGTGGGATTGATTTATCTATTATCACTAATAAACTTGATGAATTTATATCATATGTGTTATTAACTATTTTATAAACTATTTTTATCCCTAATGTGAATCTGAGATATGATTTATATAATAAAAACATTTATTTAATGATTATAATTTTTTCACATTCATTATATATTTTTCACCCTAATATTTATTTTGTATTATAATATTATCCAAGATACCTATCAATTTAAATTGATAATTGAAAATTTTTAGAAAATTATTAGTTTCCATGATTAGGGATAGTTGAACTTTTCTACATAATACTTGGTGAATATAATGAAAAATACATTTAATTAGTTCAATAATGTAATTTATTCCATTTATTATGAATATCTAATGGAAGGAATTTTATGAGATATTTGAAGGGTGGTTATATAAATTAAATATTGAACTATTGAACTTGTCAGCCTCATGGGATTAATAAGATAGGATATTGATAGATTCCTTATCCATTAATTAATTTATTTTGTGAAATATTAATTATTATATGTTAATGATATCTAAAACTATAAATTTTAATCATTATAATTTCTATAATTATCTTATTTCAATGTTCTTAATTTTAAAAAAAATATAGTTATAATTAATTCATTTATATTATGTATTTCATGATTATTCCTAAATTATTTTATCTTGATGTATTCATTTATCTGGATATGTCAACCCTTATAGAGAGTTTGGGTGCATCTATTAATTTTATTTTCTCCGTCATTTGGGTGACCAATAAGAAAATGATACATGATATATAATGGGAAACCTAAAGAAATAATAATTATACATTATAAAATAATTCATGTATAATGTATATTATTTTATGTAAGACAAATGTAATTTCTATATATGTATCTCATCTCATAAATATAATAATTTTTTGATCATGTGACGTGATATTAATTATTATATACCATATAATAAATGAATATATAGAGTAGTTTTCTAGATTTTTGTCCGTTATAGTTTGTATCACTAAAATTTTGATAAATGATACTTAAAAACTAAAATCATAAGAATATAGGGAGACAAAGAAAACTATTGAAATTATATTTAATATTCTATAATATGATTAAAAAAAGATATTAATTTATTTGAAATGATTTTACTATATAAATAAAATAATTATGTAATATGATTATTATTTTCACATAAGAAATAATTAGTATTATACAATTTTTAAAAAGTTATATTAGGTGAATTAAATGGAATCCAAGTTAAAAATCGAGCCTAGTGGAAGGATTATCCAAAAGAAATATTAATTAACCAACTATTTGATTCGAAATAATTTTAATCACTTATGAAATATGTAATATTACTATTATTATTACTTTAGATATAATTATTATCTTATTGTTTTTAGAATTGTATATGTGGTGAAAGAAAAAGAATTTAAAATAAAAATATATCTTAGTAGAAGTAATTTAAAAATGAAAAATTAATTAACAAACTATATTATCCGAAAATATTATCACTACATTATGTGATTTGATATATGTTAAAAAACATGATTCTATTTTCAAAAAACTAGTTCACTATCGAGAAGTTATAATTAATTTATATCCTTTTATGGTATAAAAACCTCTATCATTTAGTGGTACTACTATGAACTTATAGGTATTATAGTGGAATAATTATTTTAAAAAAATATTGTGTTATAATTATAATATAAGGTTATTGATGTCATGTTTATATATCAATCAATGGGGGTTTTGAACAATTTTTCTCACTTATCCAAAATCTATACTGGGGAAGGTGATAAAAAATATAGTGGAACATTTTCAAATAAATTAACTAAGTGTACTATTTCCTTCAAGGTAAAAAAAATATGATCTAAATAGTAAATTTATAAATCTATTGAAAAATGAATAATATTTATATTGTGTTATTATAAATATATCATAAAATGATTTTTAATTTTAGTAAACAGATAGAGGTAATTTTTCCATGTTGGAACATAGTTTGTTAAACTGTCCATGCTCCCTATGTAACTTTGTAACTTATAACCCTCTAAGGAAGAGGCTAGCACACGGTTGTAACATAGTTTATAAACTATGTGTCCAAACTCTATACCCAATTTAAAAGGGATAAATTACCATTTCCCCCTCAGGATGGGATGAGTTTCACCCTAATTTATTCCCCATTATCCTCCAAATATCCCTAGTGACGAACCTAACAACCCAAATATTCCAAATGGATGATATAATTCATTTTTAGGCCTATTGAATTGCCATTGTATTCATAGGGAAGTTCCAGGTAAGTCTATCACTATAATTTATTCTCTTTTCTAGATTAGAAATTTTGGATTCATTCTTATTCTTATGAAGCCCTAAGCCCAACTTTTTCCAATTCATCATAGTCTGGGTCTTAAAAAAAGATATTTATTATGAATCTATGGATATGTTTAAGAGTGATTTCATCTATATATTCAAGGTTGGTGGTCTACATGATATATCCCATAGTCTTGAAGTGGATTTGGGAATGTTCAGTTGTGTTAGTGGTTCTCTCTTACTAGGAATTTTATTCCTTTAAATGGATTTGGTAAAATAGTTGGCTAAATGTATAATTGAACACCTAATAATCCTAATGGAATGCATTGAGTTTAAATGGACTGAATTAGGTCCACCCTGGGAGTGTTCCAACATTCCTGATGAGGAAAAATTTCAATGGTAAGAATAAAATTGACTTGTGATAATATAGAGCCCAGGATGAACATGTTGATATGTTTGTTGAGTTGAAAAGGGAATATTAATGGTTCTTTATAAAATATGATAATGATACAAGGGATTTTTTTCATTTAATATTAAATGGTTTGGGTGAAATAAAATGATTGTTCTCAATGAGTTATGAATTTTACATGAAATGTATTAGTTGGTTAGTACATGTGAAATGATGAGTGTGTTTAATGTGTCAACATATGAGTATTGATGAATAATTTAAATGATCCATGGTATGGGATATATATATTATTCAAATGAAGTAAGGCTTTAGAAATGAAAATGGGTTGAATGTTTTATGCCTCATAAATGGTAAATGTGCTAATGGGTTAACTCATGATGTTGGTTTATATGAAAAGTAATTATGAAATTAGGATGTTTTGTGAATTTATAGTATATGGTTTGTGATATTTTTTATGTGGTAAATAGATAAATATGAATGTTTCCATGTATTATAGTTATGGGTTATTAGACATGAGCATCTATAACCATGGTTCAGTTTATACTTATGCTCTAAACCCCACCCCATAATTCATGAGTTTGGGAAGGGGATGGATGCTTTATTCCCCTAACAATTGCATTTGAAGAGACTACATAGATAGAGGCTCCAAGGTATGCGTATTGTATTGTTTTGTGAAATATTTATCCCTAGTGAGTTAAGTAAATTTACATACCACCATATGCATGGTAATTTACCATCTTAGTCCATTGTGTAAATTATGTAAATGCCAAACCCAAGGAACAAGGGAAGAAAATGGATTAAGTGATTAAATTGGTAAAATTGATTATAATTATCCAATGGAACATGGGTTGTCTTTTGTCACCTTATCATTCATTTAGTACCTTCTAGAACTATGATTTTAGAATATATATTTTATTGACACCATTGGTAGTGGCCTACGAGGTTGTAATCACATACTACTCTGGCAGTTATTAGTTACTCGAGAATATTTCATGGTTGCAGGTGAAGATAATTGAAAAGGCCATTTACATGGGAGTTGAATTGGGAATGTTTTCCGCATTGAAGAAGGTTCTGTACATATAGCCACAACCTATTTTTATATTCTTCAATTGGTCTTTATTTATGCATTACATCACTTTTTATACTGTTAGAATGACATTAATATTTATTTTGTGGTTGTGGGTTATATAGAGTTTTGGGAAATAGTTTTTAATGCATGTTTTTTGGTTATTTAATATTGTTTCTTTTATTTCTCATTGGCATCTTCTATCGATTACATGGATAAATAATGCATAGTCTCCACACATGTTCTTTTAAATTATCTAGGGTAGTAGGCAACCTCAATTATATATAGAGGTGTGCTTAAGGTCATGTAGTAACCCAACTATAGTCACCGTTTTAGTGGTTCATAGGTTGGTAATGTTATTAAGTGGTACTAGAGAATTGTTTTATATGTTATATTTTATTTGGGGATGGTAGATAGGAGACACAAAGGTTTTGGGTAATGAAAATTAACTTGTGTTTCATATTTGATAACCCATGTATTGGGGGAAACCCAAGTACCCATGGTAGTATTTTTGTTCTTGGTGTGTGTTGTTACGGTTGAAAGCTATTTCACTATTGGGTGATGCACATATTGTGTGATGTGACTATTTTATGTTATTTTAGTTATGGATAGATTGGAATGAAATTGTGCATTCGTGCATCATTATTGCAATCAAGGGATCTAAGTGGCATGTATCATGATAGGAACACATGGGATGGGTTTGTGGGACAAGTAGGGTTGAATGCATTTTTACATTCTTGTGAAATTTTAAAAAAATGGAATCTAATAAAAATGATGTAAATGGGTAACAGGTGAACGAAATATAAATAATTGTTAAAGAATTTTTCTTAATGAATGGTTTTAAATGAGTTAAAATTTTGGTTGTAACATATTGTTAAATTGGGAATTTTCCTAAGTGTAAAGATATACATTTTGAGTATGGAAATGGTTTTAAAATGTTTCTAATGAAAGACATGTGACTAAGTATGTTGGTTTACCCCATGCTATCCATGACATGTGGTAGGGATGGTCGAGGGTACTGTTTAGATATGATGATGCCCTTAGGGATAGTCTATGGAAAATTGGTTGTTTGTGGCCAGTGGAGAGACTCCTTCTATGTAAAGGGGTGATGGATAATGTTATGTGTTCTATGAATCGTGTTTGGGGTCATAGAGAATTTTCTCCATGATTATGGGTGTCGGTTAGGGGACAAAAGGATATCAATAAGAATGATCATAGAGAGGTGGGGTAGGAAATCTTAGTGGTTCAGGGTGATAGAGTAGAAGAGATGTTCTAGGAGAACATATCTTGTTTTATGAATATGATGGAACATGACCCATGGTGGGTTATTCCAATTATATTAATTTGAATAGAGAGTTTCAGTTTCATAACCCTCGACTGTTTTCTGTAGAGGGCGGACATGAGGAAGTAGAGCACTAGATAGATTCCATCCAAACTATTTTGGACCATTTAGAGACTATTCTTAATAAGAGTGTTAGGATGGAAACCTATATGTTTCCGAGAATGGGGAAGCACTAGCAGGATATTCGAGGTTGGATAAAGTATCCTTATGGTATGATATGGAAGGAATTTCAGGATAATATTATGGAACACTTCTATATTGAGACCTTGAGACACGAGAATTCTATAGTGTTTATGAGGCTAACCCAAGGGACTGTTTCAGTGATGTATTATGATGGACACTTCATAGAATTGTGATTATTTTTCCCAACATTGGAAAGGGATGATGCCATAATGGCTATATGCTTCTAGGATGGACATAGACATGATATAAATTATTAGGTTAATATCTTTAATCTAAATATATCAGATGAGGTGGTGGCTCAAGATAATATTTCATAGGGGACTTGAGGGAGGCCATTGGTAGAGACCATGTGGTTCTTTTTTTATTTTCTGGTGGTGTGACTTCTAAGAGTATGAACAATAAATTTTAGAATCTTTATCCGGGTGTTAGTGTGCAGAGTAGTAAGAAGAGATGATTATTCTCATAGGGTAGTGACAAGGTGTTATTGTATCAGTGTGGTAGGATTGGGAACATGCATGGCTAGTTCCCCTATCCACCAACTAAGTGAAAATAATGTCATAGGGTGGTGAATGTGCAATGTTTCTATAGTAACCCTCGACGTTTATCCACTGTTGGAGGGTTGAGGAAGATTCCATGTGAAATAATGGGGTTAGTTTCCCCTTTTCAGGTAGGTAGTTAGAGCTTAAATGGTCATATTTGTAGGGGTGGTGGGTGTGGTACTTTAGGGAATGAGAGCCCATATTAGCAGTTTTGCATAGTGACTTAAACTCAGATTAGTTCCTAGGTAAGAGGGGCAGAATTGATTCAAAAATCTCATACAACACCTGGAGGTGGAAAGGTCGGAACATCAATAGTTTGAGGTATGATTCTTGTAACATAAATTCTTTTTATTACATTGATTGATATAGTTTACTTTAATTTTTTTTATATCTTATATGTTTGGGGTGTTTTGATCCTTTTGGTGGACCATATATGATGGGTTTTTTCAATTGACACACTATTCGGTGTACAAGAAGAAAATATCTGTCAATATAAGGGGTATTCCATCTAGGTTGGTGGGTACCCATTTCTTTGGGACATGATAGTTCTAGAGATGTTAGGATTTAATCGAATTTTGGGTATGGATTGTTAGTGATGTACTAGGACCATATTGACTGTCACTTTTGTAGGGTAACATTCAAATCCTAGTAAGGGAATACATATGTACACCATGTGGAATGGGGTATCTATGCCGTAAATGTATAGACACTCTATGAATAGTTTGGTCAACTCACATCATATGTGATTTGTCTTATGCATGATGATGGGGAGATAGGGAATCATGTCTTCCATCATGTGGTGGATTAGTTTCACAATGTGATTCCTCAAGCATTATTGGGGTTTCCACCCAAGAGAGAAGTTGAGTTAATGATAGAGTTGTTTTCAGTGGCTGAACCATTTTCTATTCCACCATACATAATGGCATCGACAAAACTCTATGAACTTAAAACACATTTTGGAGGAACTATAGAAAAATGGTTTTATTCTTCTGAGTAAATCATGTTGGGGATCTATAGTGTTGTTCTCACAGATTGATGATGTATCCTTGAATTTTTTTTTCCAATTATAGGAATATGAATAATATTTGTGTTTACTAATAGATACCATCTTCTCCAATTTTATGATCTTTTGGACCAGTTGATAGGTGATTTATTATAATCCAAGATTTATTTGAGATCATATTTTCATCAAATAATGGTGAGTCCTTATGATATAGCATTAACGACCTTCATAAGCATGTATGGTTTGTATGTTATTATTTTGATTTCATTCTGGTTGGCCAATGTGTTGTTAGTGTTTATTATCCTAATGAACCGAATCTTTCATCCTTATTTGGATCAATTCATATATGGGTTTTTTTACATATTAGTGTACTCTAAGACTCATGATGAACATTCCAAACATATTGATATCTTCCAGAGCTCACTAAGAGAGAATATTATATACACCAAGACATCCAATTGCAATTTATGTATTGACAGGGTGCATTAATTGGGTGACATCATATCAGAGGAATGTGTGCAAGTGGATCTTGAAAAAGTGAATGTTTTTGTTTCATGGGATCAAACTAATAATTTTTCTAATATCCAAAGATTTTTGGGTTACCAAGATATTATCAAAGGATAATCAATGATTTCTCTTAAATTGATGCACCAAATTTGGGATTAACCAAAAAAGGGCATCAATTTTGAATGGGTTATAGCATGTGATAATTCCTACCACGAGTTAAATAAGTGGTTGACTACACCAATGATTTTGATTATCCCTTCATTGGGTATATAGTGTATAATGTTTTTTGATGCATCAGGTGTTTGTATTGGGTAAGTTTTAATATTGAAGGATTGGGTTCTAGAATATGGGTCTTGGTAGTTGAGGTCTTTTGAATGAAATTACCTTTGCATGACCTTGATTTGTCCGCATTGGTGTATGCCTTAATATTTTGGAAACATTACTTGGTCAATGATTGGTTTACTAAGTATATAGATCATAATTGTCTTAATAATATATTCTTTCAACTGGATTTGAATTTTGGTAGTGATGATCGGTCATGTACATGTATTCCATTTATATTGAGAAATATTACACATTGGGAAAGGGGAAAAGGGTCTCTAACTCATTAAGTTGGGAGACTCAAAACCAAGTGGTTCAGGAATCCAGATCTGAGTGGATGGTGGTGGTTTTGTTTCCAAAAAATGCACCTAGTTGTTCAGGATTGGAATGGAAAAAATACGCTTCAATTTATGTAAATTGATTCCACCCGTATGAAATGAGTCAAGGAGAGTTATTGTGAGGATATGAAGTTCTTGTTCCGAAGGGAAATTGTTGATGGTGGAGTTCCAACTTCTGTTTGGATTTTTGTTGATGATGAGATAATATATGTTAATTTCCATGTTTTGTTCTTACTTGTATGTGATAATAGTTTCTATGTTATTTTCATAGCATAAACTGTGAATTGTATCCTAGTTTTACCGAAATAAATCCTGATATTTGTAAGTATCCTTTCTCTCTAGTGATTAATAATGATTCCATGGTTTTTGTGGTATGTTGTTATACCATTTAGTTGTTAAAGGTGGAGCATCAACGATCAAGTGGTTTGTTACGTGCTTTTTTATTTCTGGAAAGTAAATGGGATAACTTTAAAATGGATTTTATAGTAGGACTTCTGAGGAATCCATGGATGAAATATGTGATCTAGGTAGATGTGGATAAATTGACCAAGGTATCACATTTAATACTAATTCAATAGATATAAATCATTGATCAGTTGTGTGATTTGTATGTTCCAAATATAGTGTGGTTGCATGAGGTGTTGTTAATAATAGTTTCAGATCATGATATGCTTTTTTTATTTATTCATCTCGAAGGGGTTGATAAAGGAACTTGGTACCCATGTGTTTTTTAGTATGAAATTCCACTTAGAAATGGATAATCTATCAATGAATACAATTTAGGTAGTAGAGGACATATTACGATATTATATCCTATAATTTGGTGGATTGTGGGAGAACAAAATTCTGGTTTTTGAGTTCACTTATAAAAATAGTTACCAGGTGATGATTCAGATGGATCTATATGAGGCACTCTATGGGAGGTCGTGTACATCACCATTATGTTGTATGGATACTGGGGAATTAAATTTGATGGTATCTAGTCCTGTATTGGAGATGTCAGATTAGATTACGTTAATTCGGTAAGGTGGGGAAATATGTCATCATAGGTAGAAGACGTATGTGGATTTACATCTTAAGAAAATTTTCATTCTATTTGTTGATCATGAATTTATTTGGGTGTCTCTAAGGCTGGGTCACCATTATATTTTCAAACAAGGTATGTTGGTGCCCTAGTATGTGGGTTTGTTTGAAATTGTGGAGGGGATCGAACAAGTGTCATATAAATTGTCCCTTTTACAGTGTTATAGTGTTATTAATGATGTTTTTCATGTGTCATAGCTTAATAATTATCACCCTCACCAATGTCACATGATTTTTATTGAGGATGTTGATCATGAGGAACATGAATCCTTAAGGGTCATCTTCTTCATATAGTAGATCGTAGTAAGAATGTATTTTAGGCAAAGATCATGCCATTGGATTGTGATTTGTGTAATGATAGTAATGCTTAGAAAGAAACATGGGAGTGGGTGTTGCATATGTGGGTTTAGTGGCCCAAAAATATTTCTTTGGAAGCTCAGTGAAACATGGGAGAGCGGATCGATGATGATGCATCATAAAATGGGGAATTTGTATGTTCTTGGTCATTATGGAGGTATATCATTGTTTATGGTTTGGTTTATATCTCTTAAATTTAGTAAATGGAAGGTTTATTATGTGTATGTGGAGGTTGGGGGGCTTTATAGTTGTTCGGAACTTGGAAGAAAGAGAAAAATGTCCATCTAGTTTGTTTTTCATGAAAATAGTGAAAAGTTAAGTAAACCACACAAGGGGGAGGCCAAACTGTGATATCTTGGATAAAGGCGTACTATAATATTGGAACATAGTTTTTCAAACCATGGAAGTTCCTTAGGTAACCATGTGACTAGGACCCCTCTAGTTTAGAGGATGGCACATAATTGGTGAATGGTTTGGAAAATTGTATTGCCAAACTATGCACCCCAATAAATGTTATGAAATTTCTATTTTCCCTCGAGGTATTTTAACTGTTTTACAATATTTTATTCCACATTCACCTCCAAAAACCATAGTGATGAACCTAAGAACCCGAATCTTCTTAAGGGTTAGTATCTTTCATTTTTTATTGATAGGAGTTTCATTGGTTCGGCATCGAAGCTTCAGGTAATTATAACACTCATATTTGTCATCTTTTCGTAATTATGTCTTTTGGTTTCATTATTCTTCTTCTAAATTTCTAAAACACACGTTTTATAATGGATCATTGGTTGGGTATTAAAAGGGTTCTTGAAATTAAATATAAGGGTAAGGTTAATAGACAATTTTATACAGATTCAAGGTAGGCAGTCTAAAAGTTATATCCAGTAGTCTTGAAGAGGATTTTTGATTTATTGGTTTTGATAATGGTTATATTTCTTTTTCATATTATTCCTCTAAATGGATTTGAAAAAATATTTTGATAAATGTTGAATTTAACCCCTCATGATTCTAATGGGATGCATTGAGGATGATTAGAAAAATTTAGGGCCACCCATGGGGTGTTCAAATTTTCCTGAAATGGAAAATTGTAATGTTAAGAATATAATTAACTTGTGATTTAGTAGATCCCAATACGAACATGTTGATATGTTAGTTGAGTTGATAATGTATGTTTAATTGTTTTTTTCTTCTAATTTTATAGTTTAATAAGGGATTTTCGGTTTAATATTAAATGGTCTGAGAGAAATTAAATAATTTTTCTCATTGACATATAAATTTGACTTGAAATGCATAAGTTGTTCGATGCATCTGAAATGATGAATTTATTAAATTGGTTAACATACTAGAATTGCGTACTATGATAAATGATCCACGGTATGAGAATTATTGATTAGGCTAATAGGTTAAGGAACGAGAAACAGAAATGGGTAGAATGGGTTATGCCACGTAAATGGAAAATGTTTTAATGGGTTAATGATTGATGTTGATTTATATGGTAAATAATTAAGAAATTTGAATTTTATGTGTATTGATTGTGTATGGTTTGTGATATGGAATTTTTCTAAATGGATAAATAATAATATAAACATGGATTAATTTTTTTGGGGTTACAGAATTGAGGATATATGCACATAGGTTGGGTTGGATTGAGGATCTAAACCCCACCCTATAATACATGGGTTAGGGAAGGGGACTACGACTTTATGACCCTAATAGTTTCATTCGATGATACTACCTCGGAAGAGGCTCCATGGTATGTTTATTTTATTTTTTTGTGAAATGATAATCCCTAAGGAGATAGGGAACTTGAATTACTCCCTTATTCATGATAATTGACTGGATTATGTCATTGTGTAAATGATGTAAATACCAAACCCATGGAACCCGTGATGAAAATGGATTATGTTATTAAAATGTTAAATGTGAATATGGTTAAATAGTGGAACCTGAGATATATTTTGTTACCTTATCATTAATTTATTACTTTAATTCACTACTTATTTATACTGGATATTTTAGATACACTGTTGGTGGTTTCCTACTATGTGGCACTCACACCCCTCTCAGGCCTCTATTAGGAACCTGAGAAGATTTCATGGTTGTAGATCTGCAAAAGGGAAAAAGCCTTTTTCTTGGGATTTGAGTTGGGATTGGGATTCTCATAGAATACAGATCTATATATTGAGTCAGGATCTATTTTGGGGATTCTTCCATTGGAATTTATTTTGGGTTGTCATTAGTTTTCAAATTGTAACAATGACCTATATATTTAGTCATTGGTTATGGGTTGTACCATGTTTTGGGAAATGGTCACTAAGAAATGATTGAGAATTATTTTAAATTTAATCATTTATTTATCTAATAAATTTATTGGGTCTTACTCTGATAAAGAGTGTATAGTCTCCACATGTGTTCTTTTAGAACCTCACTTCTAGTTGGAAGCCTCTAGAATACATGAGGCATGCATGAGGTCATGTAGAAAATGGCCTAGGGAACCCATTTAATGGATCTTTGGTAGGGTATGTTACACTCATTGAGACCCCATACAAATGGATTGTTGTTATTATAGATAATTATACATTATTATAGAATATGAAAAAATAAAGAACTAACTAGGTCATGACTCTCTTCTTCACACTCTCTTTTACTCATAAAGATGTTAGAATTTTATGAATAATGATATATATATATGTATAATATATTTTTCTCCATTATTCACATAGAATTTGGATATCATTATAAATCAAGTATTTGAATTTTTTTAGTGATCATCTTAAATTTCTTAGTGTAACTGTCATAGCTAAACTGTGAGAAATGTTTTAAACATTGTATTTATATATTCTTTATATTTTTAAAATTTCTTAAAAATAGTAATATATTGTCCTAATGATAAATTATTATCTTTATCACTATATTTAGCCTAATAAGTGTCCCCAAAATCCTTTATTGTTTAAAAATCATGATTTGAGGAATTTTAGGTGAAATTTAGGTATTTTGGAATAAATTATTTATTTTTAAGAACATGATATGATAGATAACATTGTTTTGTTATTTTTTTCCATGATATGGGCTCAATGGTAATGGTTAAAATCAACACATTGATCAAAATATTTAATATTGTGATTTATGTTATCATTATAACTAATTTACTTACCAGTTGTTTAATAAAAAATTATTGCTTTATAATTTTTTCTATTTCATATCTCATGACATGATATAAGGATAAATTTATATTTTTTAATATCATAAATACTGATATAGAGATATCATTTAATATGATATAATAATTGGGAAGTTATATTTTTTTAATGAAGAGGTAAAAGTTGATAATTTATATTATAGTATTTTATATAAAATAATGTTTTCTATGATATTCACAGTGATATGGTATATTTATTCCATGTTGTAGAAATGATACTTGGTATTTTTACCAATATCAAAGGTAGTGATTCTTTGAAAATACTAATACAATTCGCCTCATGTTTTATGTTATAGGACTAACCATAATTTTGTGTGGATTTAGTGGGTCACAGAGTGAAACTCGTAGGTCATGAAATGAAAATAATTAACGAGATAAACAAGGTGTGAATAATGAATTCATAAGTTTCATAAATATCATATAGAAAACATATCTATGAACAATGAATTTTATTAAGAAGATACACTTTCCAAAGCACACAATATCATGTTTGGAGGGATGAAAGGACTGTTGATGATATCAAAGAATAGGGTATAGGTTAGAAACCCTTGAATAATTTTGATGGGTTGATTTTTTTGAATAAATTAGTGTAGTTTTCATCATGGTTCTCAACATTTCACTAAAAACGCATGTAAGTGGATTTAGAGAACTACTCCATAACCTGAATGGGTTATATCGTGTTGTTGAATCATGATTCCAATTTGTGGATTGGGGGGTTAATTATTTGAAACACTATCTTATAAAAATACAGTACCTATATGAGTCCTTTTAAATACATTAGTTAAATTTTAAAGTAGAAATTATATTTTTTAGAGAGACTGAATGACATGTATTGATGGATGAAAGGTCCTCAGATATAAACATTATTTTGATATGAAGAACCCATGGTATTAGTAAGGGTATATTATATTTATTTTAAACAATATGTAAGAATAATTATGTTTTTATACAATGTATTTGAGGTGATAACAATGTTTTATAGTTTTTTTGTGATATATGATGGTGTTTGGAGTTCGTTTAGGGTGGTTGGAAAGTTTTCTAGGGAAATTCATAATTATAGTTTACTAAATAAATTGATAATGTGATTTATTTTCAAGGGTACCCTATAATCATTATAAAATATATAAGGTTAGTGGAAAACATATAGATTGAAAAATTGGAAACATTTTGGAAGTTACCTTGATTCATAAGATTCTCCCCAAAAATATATGGAATATATAAGAGTATGCTTGATGTCACAATAGATATATAAGGGTTTCCTGGAACAAGATGAAAGTAAATTAGTAATGTACCATGTAATACTACCAAATGACAACATACATTACTTAATATGTAAATATTATAATAAACATAAAAGGAATACTATAATGTATACCTATAACTTATGTTCCTATAATATGTAAATGAATTAATTCACCATATAATACATCATGGAAGATTGGTTCAAACATGATTGTTAATATTGGAGAATGATGGTAGTCAGTCCGAAGGGTACATGATCTATAGAAATGGATATATATATATATATATATATAAGGGTTTATCATCATGGTATGTAAGGGTAGATGTGATTCATATTTGATGTATATGGGTAATCCCGAAGTTGAAATATTATAAAGTTTTTACATGAAGTATTTTGGTGATACATAATGGTTAAAAGTTAGAAAATTTGAGATTTATAGCGATTCATGTTTTACATTGTGAAACTATAAATCATAGATTAAAATATAATGATGATAGGGGTTGATCCATGATACTATATGATTATGATAGAATAATTATTCATAATTATTGGTTTTTCTAGGACTTTCACATATGAATATTTTGAATTCCATTAACATCAATCAAATCTAAATATTTACTATATGTTTCTAGTGATCTTTTTAAATTGAAAAGGGTAGAATATTAAAAATTAATGGTTGTTCTATTAAATTAACCAATTCATTTGGTGTATATCAATTAATATAAATAGAACAGAAAAAAATAAAAAATTATGTTCTAAATATTTAAAGGAATCATGAGAATGTATTAATGTATATTTTCATCAACATTGAGTCGAGACGATTCAAGTGATGATTGATGCAATTTTTTTTATTTACGAGTGAGAAGAAAAACAATATAATGTCACACATACATTTATCATTATGATATTTCGAGAAGAAGGATGGTGTTTATACCGGGATACTGTTAATTCTTGGGAAATCTACGACACATTATTGAGGGGGAAGATCATCCATTATGATGTAGAGTTAACAAGGAACACACTAAATATGTTCTTTAAAATATTAATATGATTATTATATATAGGATTATTCGATTATAATCATAGATAAACTATTTATGTTTTGAGATAGCATTTACATAAGGAAGATAGATTACGAGGGGTTAAGGGTGACACCATCCTTCCCCTTATAAGTATCTTATCAAGGATGAAAACTTCTCAACATTGGTAAAAACTACCATTGAATAGTGGTAAAATCTATATAAAATACTCAACCTAAAAAAAATAAGTACGGATATATATTGGGGATAAACATGTAAAATAACACTTTTAACATCTATTTAATTACTTCTAGATTCACACAGGTGAGATTGATATTTGAATATAGTGGATTGAGATATTAACTAGGTCAAATGATAGTTTTGATGAAAAAATTTTTAAAATATTTTCATTTATCCCCCAATTGTTAGAGATATTTTTCCAATTACCTGGAAATTTACCATAATATAAAATATAATATTGGTTTCATCAATATAATTCTATTACATTTTAAATTAGAAATAATTATCTCTAATTTTTTCAGCATCAGAGGTTTTACAAAATTCAATGTAATGAATTTTCATGGTTGGAAGAATGTGGCATTAATTTATCTTTTTTATCAAGTCATATATGTTAATTTTATTTATATAGTCAATTATAAACAATTTTAATGGGAATATTCAACAAAATTTACAGATAAAAAATTTTGGAAGTAGATGAAAAAGTTATAAATTGAATTTTGTTCCCTTATTTAACCTAGTTCCTTTGAATGTGACAACACTCAAAACTGAAAATGAAAAATGGGATAACATTGGATATTTTTAAATGAAGTATTAATTTATTATAATACTAAGTAATTTTAGGAGGGAAATTACTGAATATATTATAGTAGATAATGATTAGGAAATTGATAAATATTATAAAATAAGGAATGAAATTTTTATCAACATCGGAGGCTTTGGACACATTATTGTAGACTCAACCACTTTCAAGAAGTTATGAGAAACATTCAAAAAAATTGAAATTTTTTATCACTTAGAAATGAATGATGAATTATCTCAATATGAACTATTGATCATCATGGTTTCCTATAAAATGAGAAAAAAATTTTACTTTTATGGAGAATAATATGGTGTAGGTGACATTCAATGCTATATAAATATTAAAATATTATAAATGGAAAATGTGTATTCTGTTGAATAAGAAGATGATGGAGAAACTAATGGATTGAATATGAGGGATTATAGGGTTTATCTCAAATTATGTAAGTAAATGAAATGGAATATAATTTTATAATCTCATTCTAAATTGTTTTAAAAGTTCTATCATTTATAATATATCATATGATTATCCCATGAAGAAATGTGGAGAGTACAGAAATATTGAGTAAAAAAAATTCTAAAAAAGTTATTGGGAAGAAGTTATAATGAAGATATGATATTTTATAAACCCAAGGAAATATTATACAAAAGAAAGAATAAGTATGTGGAGAAAAGATTATGAAAACTAAATAAATAGAACTAGTTATTACAAATAAAATTATCGTGAAATGTTGTATAATTTTTTGGACTAAGTTGACTTGAATGAAAAAGATCATGTGGTTATAAGGACAATAATTAATCTTAAATTATGAATATATTCAAATATAATCCAAAATCATGTGATGACTAGAGAACCCAACCTAAGAGGGAAATTAAATCCCTAATGAAATTGGTTATAATGATAATTAAATTTGTTATGAATTTTATAATGAGAAAAATGATATATTTTAGAGATAAAATCTCTAAATGGGAAATTTACTAAGAAATTATTTTTGAAATATTTTGATAAAACTATAGAATAAAAAATAATATCAAATAAAAACATAAAAAACGTGTCTTAAAGGCTAATTGTTTGATAAAATTATTTATAACATTAATAATGTACAGTGAGTAATGGAAATGTAATAAAAATTTTATTGATAATTGTTATAGAAATCATTGTTAAAATATAAACCACTAAATCACAATAATGATAAATAAATTGGGGATTACATTGATGAAATTAAATGAAAATTTGGGAATTTTTAAAGAATAAAATTTCATGAGAAGAATAATTATACAACAATAGAATACAGATTTCTCATATAATAAAATATGAAAATAGAAAATGGAAAAAATTAATCTTGAAATACTCATATAAAAAATTAATATTTCAAGGATATATTGCACTGGTTTATTAATGTTAATGATTTTGAGGATTTTCTTTTGTTTTTTAGGGCCTATGGTCACAAAATACTTTTCATTATGGAAAAATATTTCATTATCATAGTGAATAATGAGACATAAAGTAAGGGGGAGAAATAAAATTTTGATGAGAGATATTTCATATAATATAAAATTTATTAATATAAATCTATAATGATTTCTTACTCGTAATAGTTTCAATTGGATAGATGAAATCATTGTAAATGGTGACTAATAGGGTTATTATGATGAAAATTTTAAAAAAATCATTTAAAGGATTGTTATTAAAGATACTGGAAATAAGAAGTATTAGAGAGTATAAAATTTTTAGAAGTCACTTCTTATTGACATGGATCATAATACAAGAAAAATAAGAAATATATAGATACATTATAGAAACAATTCATCTCACTTGAGAGGTGACAAAAAATATTAATTAATAATTAATATAATTATGAAGTTTTAGTTAATTTGGGGAACCAATGTTCCTTTATGATAAAATGAATTTTTACAATAGATATTTAAGATAAAAAACTAAAATCTAACGGTTTAATGTTTGTTAATATTATTAAACAAAACATATTTAGTGTAAAATAATATTATGATCCTAAAATTAAATTTAATATTAAAATAATGTCTTTCAATTTGAAGAGAAAAAAAAATTATATGAGAATAGTTAAAAATCTAAAATTGTAATTGGTAACTTATACTAAATTAGTGATCTGAGTAATTCATGTTATAAAAGTACAAAATATGAAAAATAATAATTGGCAAAGAAAACCTTCACACATTGGTCAAAATTATTTGAGTATAATATTAATGGTATATGTGGTTAGAGATATAACCTATCTAAAATATTATGTTATGTTATCTGTGAAACATGTTTAATGGGAGAAATTGTAGTGAGAAAACACAAATATCTAAAAATTTAAACCATTTGTTTGCATGAATTAATTAATTTTTTATAATTTTTAGTGGGAGGTATATCTATTAGAGTTAATCTATATATTAGTACATTCATTTATGATTTTATTAGGATTAAAAAAATATATTCAACGAATGTAATTATGAGGTGTTTAATATGATCAAAATCATTTTAACAGAAGCTAAGAATGAACTAGGGGTTTATATCAAGAAGATGAGAACAAATAATGGATAATTTTTTATTAGTCATTACATTGAATATTATTTTTCTAATAACTATATTAAATATAAATATTATTTTATTTAAACAAACAAATATAAAATATTTATATAAAAATTAATAGAATAATATTTTAAATGGGAAGGATTATGTGTGTTAAATACAAACCCGTAATTTTTTTTAAATATAAGCTTTATATATAGTCAACCATATTTAAGAAATATTCTTGATTGGGATCAAATATAATATGGGTTCCTGGGATATGTGGTATACAAATCATCCTATTTTGAAATAAATTATAGTTTATTGGATGTCAATGTTTGAAGAAGATCCAAAATTAATATTTTTGCATGATTACTAAGAAATATAATGAGTGTCTTTTTATGGGATACTTTTGTAGAGGATTAGGGTGTATGATCTTGAATAATATGTTCTCTAACCTGGTAGTACATTTTTATGTGAGTGTTATGTAATATATATATATATATACATACAGTTTTAGTGATGAAAATGAAATAGATTCTATGCTACGAAATTTACAATTATGAGAAATTAAGTGTGGAAGAAGCTAAAAATGGAACTCATATTACTGATATTTATTCAAATTAGACTAGTAATGTTGAATTCATTGTTAAAGATGATAAATTAATGTATTATGTTCTCTAGAATTTTATGGAAGATTATTATATAATTATAAATTATAATACACCAGTTAAGACCACAAAATAACTATTTTGTAATAACCAAATAGATATTATTTAACATATTAGACTACATATTGTTATTGAAGCTAATATGTAAAAATAATATATATATTTATTAATTGATAAGTATAATTAAATTTATATAGAATCAATAAGTGATATTTTTATAAGAAAAAAAGAGAAAAAACTTATTATTACCTAGTAGGTTTATATAAATAAGATTAATGGTTAAGGATATGCTCTAAGAAACTAATACATATTAGTTTGGAAAATCTACTCTCAAGATAAAGGAGTTGATTCTGGGGAGAAATTTATATAGGTTTCAAAAAATGAATACATAAGATTTATTTTTCTACTATAGTAAAAAGGTAGTAAAAAGTATATCAAATTGGTTTTAAATATATGTTCATGAATGGAGAACATTAGTTAGAATAAAATATTGAACAACATAAAGTAATTTTTCAGGAAAGTGATGGAATAATTATAATTAGGAATAAGAAATATCAATATGGTTTAAAACTAGACCATAGATTGTAGTATTCAAAACTGAAAAACTGTCTATTATATATAAAATTCATAAAGTGGTAGTTTAAACTAATCTTCATGGGAATTATATGAGAACATTTGATATAATTTTCTCTATTTATGCCAGTAAAATATTTTTCTATCGAAAATATTATATTCTAATTATAAATTGACATGAAAAATAATGAAGCACCAAGATATGTATTTTCATAGGGATATAAGAGTCATCCATATATTTCAAGACAAAAAAATATTCCATATTTTTTTACAAAGAAAAATAATCCCTAGAATTTTTTAATAATTTTGGCATCGATAATTCCAAATTGGTGTCCATGGCTAAGAATATTATTGTGATATTGAGAAATTATAATGGATGATATGACAAGAATTTGAAAGAATTCTAAAGGTTTATTATTGGATTTAATTTTCTAAATATATCATGACCTTATAAATGTTTTATAGTGACAATTCATGGTAAATGTGAAACAAGATTTAAAATATTCACACATAAAGGGAGCCAAGATAGTTTTCAAATACATCAACAAGACATTATGTTTTGGTTTGATGTGAAAAATAATTAACACAATAAAATATTGAGATATAATAATTCTAATGAGGATAGAGATTATGATTATAAAAAATATATATTTTATGGAACATTATTTTTGGTAGAATGTAATATAAGTTGTTATTATGTAAAGTAGAACTCAATAACCTTAAGCATCACTGAAGAATATCATGTGAAAACTACACATTATTTTATATAAATGATCTTGATGATAAAATTGTCCAATGAATTTATAGAGTGAATTATAATTCTATTGAGAATGGAATGTGATAATAAAAATTAAATTTATATTTATAAAAATCAAGTGTAGAACTCTATAGATAATAACAATGAAATATGTAATCATTTTTTCATGGATAATTATTTTTATAAATATTTCATATTGGAATACATTCATAATGGGGATCAAGATGGTGATTTTTTTATAAGTTCCAAGCCAGATAGAATATATAAGTGTTTCGGATGAATCATCATGTTAATCGATTCCCCCACTCTTGTGCTGGTTTGTCACAACCCAAATTCTATTAGATTATGTGATTAAAGGGGTCCAATGTTAAAAAAACTGTTTTAATTTTTTTGGAATACAAATATTACATTCAAATAAAAAAAATTGGAAAATTCAGAGACATTATTAAGGTTGAAGCATCAAAATTTATTTTCATGAATTTTCATATCCCTGATGGATGAAAATATCTAAAAAAAATTATATCCTCTAATGGAGTGGTAATTTTATTTATCTTATATAAAGGTTATTATTTGAGTTAATCTTATGTTATTTATTCATGATGAAGATGAATCTAAAGGGGATCTTGAAGATAATGTTAGATTATTTTGTTTTTTTAAACTTGAGAATCATTCGAAGTATTTTATAATTTTTAAGAGGTATAGAGAATAATTTTCTGTTTATTTAAGATAAATGATGGGTTTTTATGTAGTTTTTGGGTTACTAGATATGTGTTGTACAGAAATTAAAAATTATTTATTTTTTTAGAAATTGACAATGTTATATGTGTGTATGTTTACTCCAACATATGTATAAAATATTTATGTTAAATATCAAACTAGTAGAGTGGAAAATTATTAGTGTTGGAATCTATCTAGACACATATGAATCACCCCAAGAATATGAGGTATACTTAAGAGAGACATTGACATTACTTATGGTATGTAAGATTTCATAGACCTTGAAGGCTATATATGGGAAAAGTATATATTCACAATTTTATATGAAAAATAAAATTTATCAATATGTAAATAATATAATAGTATTAAAAATTATTAATTGAAGACTAAGAATATAGAAATGTGTCAAGGAATTATGTGATACATCAATCTATAATGGTCAATAAGTAACATTTTTCACATATGAGTAATGTTTATTAGTGAGAAAAATATTTTATCTATGATAATGGATGTATATGTTATTTAATAATCATTGTATTTAAGGGTTCATCGATGGTAAATATGATATATAGGAATAAAAAAATAGTATAAAAAATACAAAAGGGTATATTGATGAATTTGTGTGACATATATGGGATTCCTATTAGAAGAATACACAATTTATAGGGGTATAATTCAGATGATGATGAGATTTAAATTATAGATAAAAATATAATTTTGATAGTGATTGATCAACTATTCAATCCATGTTAAGTTCAATTATTGTGGATTCATAGTTTTGCAAATAAATACACGAATGGTGATTTAAAATTCATTAATAGTTACTTATGATAATGTACATAATTGAAGATTCACATGAACAGTTTTAATTGATTTGGGAAGGGTATTAAAAATTATGATACTACATTATTGAATTTACTATTGATGTTAATGGGAATCAATAACTTTACATACAAGTGATTCATGTTGATGAGTGATTTTTGAAATGTTGATAAAATAAGAGGGAGAATGACAAGACCCAATTATTATTTTTTCATTTACATAATGGGAATATTATTCTTGTGTTTATTAAAAAACATCTTTATATTGAGGAGGATGTCAAAAATATATGTGCGCACTCTTTCATTCTTATAGATCATTTAAAGATTTTGTGAATATGACCTATGTGCTTTGAATGTAACTATTTATTCTATCCCAATCAGAGACCTATAGCTGAGGAGGATGATCGTACATTAGGATATATGGACATGTATGAACTCAATGAAGATTTGGTTCAAATGAAATTAAGGTGGATTAATAAAGACTATAGTGATCCAATATAATTATATCCCAATTATTAATATTTGAATATAATAATTTTTCATAGATGATACCATCCTAGGTGTTTATATTAATATCATCGAACCCCATGTATTATTTTTGGTCACGGATAATACCTTATCAATTTTTAAATAAATATAATTTATTAATGATAAAATTATGTTTCTATGAGACTAACCAAACATAATAAGGGTTATCACCCATATTAAAGGAAAAACTAATAAAAAATATTGTGTGGGTTTCATTTGATTTAGTTTAGTCATGTACGATTGAGAGAGAGAGAGTTCTAAATAGAGTGGACCAAGAAATTTATTAGTCCCAAATCATGATTTTGAAGATTATGTTATAAAGTGACTATCATTTATTCATCCCCCCTCTCATTGATTTATCACTACATACCTAGGAATTTTAGTGATATATAATAAGTTTTTTTCAATGATATGTGATTGCAAATATTTCGTAAAAATAGTTATCAATGTGTGCGTCATGATTTAATATTTATCAAAAAAATTAGATTGAAACAATTATTTTAAAACAAGGTGTTTATATTTGAATATCATTACTAATATTTATAATATATGAAAAATGTCACGAAATTACATTATACATATAGAATGTTAATGTAAATTGAGATATTAAATATAAAGAGTTTATATTCCATATGAATTATATAATTTTATAAATATGAAGACAATATATTTACCATTTAATTATAAATGTAAAATATTCATATTAATATTCAATATAATGAATGTCTATATAAGTAATTTTTTTACTAATAAAATTGTATATGAAATATTTTAATTAAATATTCATATATAAATTTTATGAAATTTTGATTTATTTATAAGTCTCATATTAATAAATTTGAATTGATCAGTTATTGATTTTATTACCTATATTAATATCCATGTATGTGAAATGTTTACATTTTAAATTTTTTTAGGAGTAAATTTAAAATTTTTAAATTTATTCTTATTAATGACATATTTGGAATATATGGGATTATATTTTATTTATTACATAAGATTTAATTTAATTCAATCAAGATTAATGGATTGTTTATTATAAATCTCAAGTGAAGATTTTTTTCCAATTATTATTGTATATATTGAATTATCGTCTTTTTTGAAACTCTAAATTACACTAACATAATGATTTACCAATCATAGGACTTTAGGTATGAATTCATACGATCCTGAGAGATTTGGGTCTCTTTAGAAATGTTATAGTTGACTTCCTATCAATCACTAAGATTTCTTGGATAAATATTTCTCTTCATGTGTTTGTAATCAGTTAAAATAAAGGGACATTAGTATATTATTACATTCAGAATATTATAAAATATTGATTATTGAAATTTCATAACAAAATTTGTTGTTTATAAAAGAGTAATAAATTTTCAAGATTCAATTGAGATAATTTTTTTAATTCCCTGAGTCTAGGGATACTTAGTAATCATGTTTTATTGGTTTTGGGTTACATAATCTACCATGATTAGCCTTACTAAAACTCATGAATGTACATCACTAGGTGAGACTCATCAATTTACAGGGATCACCATGGTATAATCCATACTCAAATATACTTAGGGGTAAATTAGCTAGTGATTCTCCTTTGTTCAAGATCTCACTGTTAAAATTACTCATCCAACATGAATACATATCTAATCATTAATACGTATATAGGTTCTTGGATCAATGATTCTTCATAAAATTTTGTCTCAACACACCTTACTCATTACATTATTATTTAGATTCATTTTCAATTTGGTGATCTCGATGATTGGAAGGTTCATTATTATTCATAAACTAAGACCCCAAGTCTCCTTAACTTTGATTTCATACCCCATAGGGGTGTTATTATGATCTAGATAGATTCCATGTTTTCATTTTTTAGTGACAAAAATTCATTTAATTATAGACTCATGAGTAGCTAAATAATCCAAAATAATGTTTTTCACCATTGTAGAATTTGTTTCTACCTTAGATAAACTGATTTTGTGAAGACTATATTAGGAATGTATAATAAATATGTCTCTAAATTCTGTTAAATGTGGGTTTTAATGTCTAAAACATTTCGCGAATTCCTTGACCATTGAACCCCAACTAATATAAATGATGCCTCCTCCTCTGATTATTTCTTTCTCACACAATCCATCAGTGTTGATAATTATTCTATTCCTAGTGGCTCACCAACTAACGCAATATACCACTACATAAATGGAGGCACCTTATGCAACCTATTAGTTATGACTTATGAGAATACTAGGAGGCATCACCCCTCTTATCTTGATAAGAGTACTTATAAAAATGATGAGTACCCCACATAAACTAATAATGGAAGAATGTAATATCTTCTATTATAATTAATATGGAAAAATTTCATTATTTTACTTTTTTAAGAAATTTCTTGGTGTCAAAATTGAATTATATAAATTGTAAATAGACTTAGGGTAATTCTTAGACAAATTTGGGAAATGTGATATCCACTATTATATATATAAGTTATATATAATAAAATTGACATTACTGGATACCTAATGATCTACTCAATGGTAAAAATTATAAACCAATATCAATGCATAAAAAATATATATATATTTCGGAAATGATTTATTTATTTCAAAAAAAGTCCTCATAAAATACCATTAAAACATAATACCCACTGAAACGAACATATGTTGAATGATTATTTAAGAAAACCTCATTTGATATTATGATATATTATTATGATTGATTAATTCATGGAATATCTCTTATTTTATTAATATAATATCTATTTATGTGTTATTATTTATGAAAATATAATTACAACAATTCCAAATCAATATTTGGGAAATATAATTATATGAAATAAAATTGAATATTATGAGAATAAAACAATATTTTTGAAATGAAAAAAACTATTTTTCATTCAGGTGAAATATTGTCATATAAATATAATAATTATATTTATTCTATAATTAAATATTTATTATTTTATGAAAAAAATTCATGACAGACCTACCAGGGCCTACCAATATTGTCAAAGGTAAAGCCGTAACAACCCCACAACCACTACCAATAATTGAGGGGATAATGACAAGTGTTGAGAAGGTATAACATAAAATGAGTGGACTTTGAACAATGTACATGTATACACACACTCATCCACATCCCTGTAATAGTGTAGAGTAATAATAAAAAGACGGTAACATCTCGAGTAAATCATGTTAGGAATAACCTCTAGGGAACACATCCGAGTATGACAGAATAAAAAAATGCAATTGGTAAAAATTCACCCCATACAAAAGAGTTATAAAAAGATAAAAAAAAAGGAATAAATAAAAGAGAGATCACCTCCTGATCTCTAATCCATGACCACTATATATGGTCATTGAACCCAATAATTCATACGCTCTAACAAAAACACTGATGATTTATCCATCATCTTCAAAATAAATGAAACATGTGGGGAAATCCCATGTAGGTGTGAGTATATACGTACCTAGTAGGACACCCTGAAAACTGAATAGGGAGATATCGAGTGATAAAACAAAAGTAGTTATTTCAAATCAATTAAATAGGGAAATAAAACCAAATATTTACACATATATATGCTCATAATGAAACCGAAACTAGAGAGATGGGATCAGCTTCTCACAGATCCACAAAAGATGATGAGTAATATTGTAACTCCATGTGTCCATCATAGATTCCCATCATTAAAAAACCTCACTAGAAAAAATTTCAAGCTCCCTCTCCTCATTGTTACACTCTACAGCTGAGGGACCCAAAACTTTTGTGAAGGATCCACTCATGGTCGGAGCTAGGTGATTGGGTATTACCACTATGTTGATAGAGGACCCATGCCCAGGGTAGGAGACTATCGATTTACCTACACTACAGTTCATCCTCCATCGACCTAAGCCATTCCCCAGAAAATCATGAAGCCTTCCATTCCTTTCGGATCCATTCGTTTGGCATTTGATCATTGATATGTTTGCGGTGTAATTCCTAGGTAAGAGTTCTCCCTCATTATTCACATTTCTCTAATTCTCAGCTCTTGGGATTTGAAGGGATCATCATGGAATTGATGGATATATTAATTGTGGTGTTGGATATTTACTTTAGGTTAGGTTTCCAGGTCTTATTCACCTTTTTTCATTGACGGGTGTTGTTGAGAGTGTCATGTTTTGGGAAGAGGTAGTTGGTTTTGTCCTGATTATCCCATTTGATTAACCTTACATTACTTTATTTATTTCAACGGTCGATTTGAACTCAATTTCTCAAAATTTATTTAAATTTTCTCAACAATACCCAATTCCAGTGAATATATATATTTGAAATGGTTTTGGTGCGGAAATTGGGAAAACCTCCAATTCAATTTAATTATGGTGTTTTTAAGGAAATTGGTTGATTTTAAATATTGAATTTAAATTATAGATTTTATGGAAATTTTATCAATTAAATTATGAAAATTAATTCTGAATCTGATAGAATTGGATTTTAATGGATTTCAATCTTTTCAAAATGGCTTAAAATGTTTTTATTGAAACCAGTTTGTTTTACATTGTGAAAGAGACATGTTTTTTTAATGAAACCCATTTTGTATTTAAATGGAAATTTTGAATTTTGAAATGCGATAATAGAATTTTATATTATTTTATGATGTCTTAAAATAAATTTTCTATCATTGATTATGTAAGAGTGCGTGAAAGAATTAGGTTGTTGGTGATTATTTGGATACACTCTATGTTATTACAACATTCTAAAACATACATGCAATGGGTCACATCCCCGATGGGAGGGTGATGAGTCACCTCTGACTAGTGTAAGTGGGATGTGTGTATACACATATTGATAATATCTCTTAGATAGTGTGATGTCCTATCTCAGGAAATATTATCGTACCTATTTGGAAGATAACAATGTTTCTCACTTATTATTTATATTTGAGATATAAATTTATTCAATAATTGTAAAATGGATTTACATGCCTTCTATATTTGTATAAACATTTTTTTTATAAATGTTTTATTTAATCCACTGTTTTATAAATATTCCATCATTTTTGAAGTCTTGGTTTAAAGTATTTTTCCATCTTTTGAAATGTATAGGAAAATTTTTTAATTATGCTTTAAAGTTCCAAACCTATTTATCATTAAAAATTAAAAGAGTTACTTCAGTTAATAAATTATTTAATCTTTTATATAATATGTGGAAATACCATACTTGTATTTTTATCTCACAACCTAATTTTTCCTTTAGGTGTTTTTTGATTTTATCCTTCCAGGTTAGAGCAAGGGAAAAGGGCCACATAGAGGTGGATCCAACTATTGAATTCTGGTCTTGGTGGGTTACATTCCTTGTTTTAGTACTTGGGTTATATTAATTTAGTCTTGTTTATGCCTTGTTGTATTCTTGTACATCACTCTCAGTGGAGTATCATTGATATTAATACTTTCTTGTTTTCTTTTTCAACTACATTATTAGTGAAAAAATCATTACCACTTACATGTTGTATGATTATAGGTGCTAGTGATTTTTCTCTGGGGTTCATGAATGCTCTTCATGCTATGTCAGGTATAGATCGGTTATCAAGTCACTATGGTACCTGGGCTATTTTGCGACAAATTGGTATCTGAGGGAGGTTTTTGGTCTATTGTTTTGAAGTTAGATTGCATTTTTTAAATCTTTTCGGGATATAAGAGCTATTTGTGATTGATTATCTAGCCAACTCAAAATGAAATGAAACATAATTCACTAGGGTTTTTAGGGAAATATGTCTTATGGATTAGATTTGGTCCTTTGTATATTCTAATTTGGATGGAGTGAAATAAAAATCTTATTTGATCAATATATTGGGAATAATATCCCTTGTTACTCAGTTTGAGTGTAAACCTAGTGTATTATTTATTATATGATAATCATGTGTAGAATCGATACTCAAAGAATATGTGTGAGTTGGATCTCAGAGGAGGCTGAGGTTGATGCCCAGTGAGATAATCCTATTGTGGATATGAATCTAGTTGAAGTTATCATGTGTACTGTCTATGATTTGGGGAAGGCACCACCACCAATCCCCATTCAAGATCTAGCTATGAATCCTCATGGGAATGTACATATAAATAAATCTCAATAGATCCATCCCAATAAGCCAAAATTTTTGAAAGTCTTCACTCACCCTCATCATGCTGAAGAATGGTTGTTCAAGATTGAACGCCAGTTTGATTTATTGGAAACACCGAATGTGTTAAAGGTAAATTGATCCATATTCTTGTTGGAGGGACTGAGTAGGATATTGTAGGACATGATGGGGATGACAATGAAACATGGGGGATTATAGTGGAAATACATTAAGAATATTTTCACTGATTAATTCTATCCATAGTCAATGGTTTTTTCTAAGACTTTGTAGTTTTTAAAGATTTATAATGCTCAAAAAATAATGATTGATTATTCAATTTTTATTGCAGGGCTTATGTAGTTTTCTCCTAAGATTGTATCTAATGAATGAATGGGGGATCTAAAGATCATGTTGGGCCTTCAATCAAATATGTATTCTCAGGTTTTCATGTGGAAAAATCCCGCTTTTGTAGATTTACTAGATTAGGAGATGATGGTTGAGATGCACTTTGCTGTAAAGTCAAGGTTATTTGGAGTTTATTTTCCTCCTAGTGGTAGTAATCATTCCATCAAATGAAAATCAAAGCGAGCTGATTATAAAATCAGTTCTTGATGGTATGGTCAATCAAAAACTCCTATAGTTCTAGGATTATGTTCCTTGATTTGATAATAATGTGGAAATACAAGACATTCTTTAAAGTTTATCAATAAAGCACCCAATAAATGTATCTCTTATAAAGGTTTGGGTAACATACATAGATTTTTCCATCACTTCTATACTCTGTGTAGTAGAATGAGATCATCATCTCTCCTAAAACTCTGTGGAAAATATATGCTTCTTGTACAAAAGGGTTCCAACAACATACATCTTGAATGAAGCTTCTTTACGTTGTGGAAGAGTCTCCATAAGATTCAGATATGGGTCTCGAGACCATGAGAGGAATCATTACTATAGAATCGTCATTAGTGACTACACTATTTGATATGAGTGCATCACATTCATTCATATCAACCCATATTATTAATTTTCTAAATCATATTATAGAGATTTAATCTTGTGAAATGGATTAGTACGAAGAGGGAGCACAGTCTTCATAGTCCTAATTATGTATTCTATATAATAGGTCAACATGTATTGGTGTTTTATGGTTTTCGACATGATATATTTGGATTTCATTTTTTGTACAAATTTGCTTATTTTTTATAAAGCCTGGAATGACTTTTATCCTTGACGGGTCTACCTTTTGACACACAGTGGTGTATCTCTTTAATTTCATGGAGATTAGTACTGGAGGTCGAGTAGAGAGGGAAATTATTTTCCCATGTTAAGGAATGTAATATCAGTGTTTTCTTTTGATCTAGAGTGGCATTCATTGAGTGGTGATCTCCCTCTGGTTTTCATTTAGTTTCCTAGCATGTTTCTTTATGAATTATCTGGTTTTCCACTAGTATGAGAGGTTGAGTTTCTTATTGACGTAACATATGGTACTCAACCAGTTTCAATTCTATCATACCTCAAGGATCCAACTGAACTGAACGAACAAATTTATGAGTTTTATAAGATTTTAGAAACAGGATTTATATGCCCTATTGTGTGACCTTGGGAAACATCATTTCTCTTCCCCATGAATGGTAGTGGTTCTCATTTCTTGTGTGTTGATTATAGAATACTCTATCAACTTATGATAAAGAAAAATTATTTATTTCCACTTCTCAATGATCTGTTTGATTATCTGAAAGGGGCAATGCAGTTTTCAAATATCAAACTTCAGTCTTCCTACCGTCAATTTTGGATAAAACAATACGACCATTACAAAACAACGTTTCGAATCAGTTATGCCCATTATGAGTATCCTTTAATACATTTTGGTATATTAAATGATCTTATATTGTTCATGTCTATAAAAAACAATATTTTCCATGAGTATGTAGATAACATTGTGGTAGTATTTTTAGATTCCATTCTTGTCAAATATACATCTAAGGAGGATCGTGTTCATCATCTCAGAACAGTTCTGAGTATGCTGAGAAATCACCATCTCTATGAAAAGCATTCAAAGTGTAATATCTATATTTAGAAGTGTTATTATTGGGACACATGTTGTAAAAAATTGGTATATTAGTTGATCCTGTGAAGCTGTAAGCTGTTATGTATTGGGAGAAACCACGGAATGCCTTTAAAATTTAGAGATTCTTGCGATTAACTCGATATTAATGTAGGTTTGTCAAGGAATTCTCAAATTTGTCTTCTCTGATGAATGCTGTGAATCGAAATGGGTTTGGTTTTATTGGAATGATAAATTTTATCTAAAACATCTATTGACAACTATTCTTGTGTTGAATCTTTCATAGGTCCGGAAAGGATATGTGGTTTTCGGTGATGTATGGGTTTCAGGCTTGGGTTGTATTCTCGTGTAGGGAAAACATGTAGTTTCTTATAGCTCTTGTCATCCTAGGCCACATGATAAGAATTATCCTAACCATGATCATGAACATACAGATATGATGTCGGTGCTTAAGAGTTGGCGACATTACCCTTATGGTGATTGGTTTAGCATACTTTTAGAACACAAAATCTTGAATTATATCATCTCTCAAAAATATTTGAACCTTTTCAAGAGGTTTTGTGTGGAGTAAATGCAGTCGTTCGACATTGAAATGTCTATACAGTAAAGAAAATAAATGTCCTTAGAAATGAATTGAGTAGGAAACATAGAACCCATGTTGTAAATGAATCTTTAGAAGAGTGGATTTTGATGGATCTTTTCCACAGTTTCATATTGGAGTTCATGAGAAATGGGAAGAAGATTCATTATCCGTCATTCAGCTCACTCCCTCTCTTTTCGAGATGATTCATTAGAACCATGAGCCTGATAATGAGTTCCATAACATTATAGACTCTCATTACGATGGGGAGACAATTTTATAGTGTTAATTTTACATTGAAGGTGTTCTATGCTCTTGGGATCTATTTGTTGTGCATTTAATGGAAAGGAAATCTATGATGTCGGATTTTCATAATTTCTTGTGGTTTTTTCACCCAGGAAGAACTAAGATGTTTTATGATATGCAGCTTCATATCTGGTGGTCGGGTATGAGACGAGGCATTGTTGAGTATGTTTCTCACTATTATACATGCTATCAGGTTAAGTTCGATCATCAGAAACTATTAGGTATACATTATCCACATCCAGACCCTAAATGGAAGTGGGATGAAATGTATATGGACTCTGGGGTCAGGCTTCCTCATACACATAGAAAAAATATTTTGATATAGGTTTTTATTGAAAGGATGACCAAGTCATATCACTTCATACTCATTATATATACAACCAATGTTGAGGAGTTAGGAAATATATATGTGAAATAGATTGTACATTTTTATGGAGTTAAATCTACTATTGTTTTTTTATTGGTAACCTAGGTTCACTTCTCTCTATTGCAGATTCCTTTAAGAGGAACTGGGATCTCATGTCCATTTGAGCATGGCCTACCATCAACAGTCATATGGATAGATAGAGAGAGCAGTACCAGTTTTTGAGTATATGTTTCATACTTGCATTCTTGATATCGTCGGGGAATGGGATGATTACTTGGGGATGGTTGAGTAATATTATAATAATAGTTACCAATCAATGAACATAATGACACCTTTTGAGGCCTTGTATATATGAACAAGTAAATATTAGTTGTGATGGTCAGAGGTTGGCGTGAGTTCCTTGGTGGGAATGAGTTTTCCATAAGACACGATGGAAAAGGATCAGTTGATTCATTAGATAATTTAAATGACACAGATCTGATACATGCCTCATGTTGATCATCATTGTTGACATTTGGAATTTTTAGTTGGTGACTAGGTATTCTTGATGGTTTCACCCTGATTTGGTCACTAAGGACTTGGGAGGTAATGGAAACTTACTCCTCATTTTGTGGGACCTTTCGAAGTTATTGAATAGGTTGGGAAAGTTTCATACTGTATAGAACTTCCACCACATCAGATGTAAATTGTAACACCCCATGATTTTATAGTATGTTATTTCTTCAATGTAATTCAATAACATACACTACGTGCAACACTAAGTTCATGCACGCCACGACATACCAAACTATCCGTTCAAAAGCATCTATGAATAGTATTAACCAAATTTTAAATATTATATTGTACTTATAATTTAAGATTCCATATTATGAGGTTCGTAGACATAATATAAGAACAAATTCAATTTTTTAGATAAAATAAGTATTTATTTAAACAAAAATTTTCCTCCTTTTAATGGATAACCCTTTTTAAATCCAATATTTGAAACATTAATATATTCAATTTGATAGAATAATCTTCTTATTTAGAATCGGGAAATAAGAATATAGTTTCAATAAATTTTTTCTGTTTTTTTTAATAACATTCATATTTGGGTGAATAGTGAAAATTAATATATTTTATCGGAACACAACTTTTTTAGTCAAAATAATTTATAGTGTTAAATTATAAATTTTAATTGTTTGGAAGTATAAATACATTTTATTTTTACCATTTAATCCAATTATGGTCATTGTAAGTAATTTCACTTTGATATTGGACATAAAAAAGTGTCAGTCTTTTGGATGTTATTATTTCTTAAAAAACGCTTCTTAGCATTGAAAAGAGGAATTAATTTTAAATTAATAAATGATATTTATATGTTTTAAATTTGGTAAAATATACTTCATTTTTGAATTCGGAATATCAAAATTATCTTCTGGTAAATTTTTGGTATGTTTTTAAAAACATTCAATTTTTGATGAATAGTGAAAAACACCAAATTATTGGTTGACACCGACATTTCATTTAAATAATTATTTATTTTATTCAAATTTATTTTAGGTCAAAATAGATACATAATACCATTATATTTTCAATGTTTCATTTGAGTTATTTTATAATAAGTGTAGATATATAACAATTTTATTGAAATTTTATAGTCTTTTACCCACCTCTTTGGAGCATTTGCAAATTTTCTTAAAACATAATTTTACCACTTCTCTGAATTGAATTTAAAAAATCCTTGAGACATAGTTGATATCCGTAGGTAAAATTTGGTTCAATAAGATAAAAATATTTTTTGGTGAATAGTAGCTTTTGTCTTTTATTTACCACGGTTAAAAGTAAATATGGTAATTAAAGGTAAAAATGATATTATTATTACCCTAACAGATGTCTTAATTCTATTTTATATGTTTAATTTGACCAAAAACTACCATAGTAATATAATATGATCCATTAGGTCCACTTGGATTCGATTAGTAAATTTATTATTATTTAATTCCAAGAAGAGTTAAAAGTGTTAAATTCAAATTATAATAACTAAACCATTTTTAATATATGGATACACAAAAGATAAATTCGACTATAAATATTATTTAGAAATATAACCATATTTCCTACATAATGGTATTTTATTTAAAAAATTTGACATTTCATAATTTAAATTATTTATGACACGATGATTATACAATAATTACCTTATTAATGAATAATAAAATAATTAATATTATAAATACCCCAATAAATGTAATTTGAGTGGACATATGAATTAAAAAAATTATAGGTTAATATGACATATTAAGGTTGATTAAATGATTTTTTTTGAATTAATAATGCTGTTATAAATTTAGAAAAAACAAAATACCAAATACTGTCAAAATGGACAAAAAAGAGTTTTTAAAACAATTATTATATTATTAATTAGTATTCTATTCTTAAAAATCCAAGGTTCTGAAAAATAGAATAAATAATATTATATATGCCATTAATTACCCACTTTGGGTTCTCTTTAATGTTTATAGTATTATTATTACCCACATAATATAAAAATATAAAAAGACTTGGTAAATGTAAAACTATTTAACTAAGAGTTAAATCAAATGGATAAGGTTAATATAGTGACCCAAAACTATCTAAAACCTATTTGTTGAGTTTTTTTGGACATAACCCGACCTTTTCCTTTATATAATTAATTTAGTAGCCATTGGAAACCGAATATAAATTTATTATAAAACAATATTTTATGTTTTTCCTATGGTTCACCTCACCCCACTAATAAAAGGTCACTTTCCATTATTTCAAATTCACACCTCCAAAGCCATTTGGATCAACCAAAACCTACCCAAATATCCTCCCAACTATCCCACCTTTATCTATAGGTGTTTATTTTGTCAAAAATCCTACCTATGGAGCCCTTTTGGTCAAATCAAAAGAAATAACCCGAAAAAAAGGCAATGATTTCACCACCACTTTCTAGTTCTTTAATTCTTCCACTAACTCTTTATTTGTTATTACCACACCAAAATAATAACTATATTACCATAAATATACAATGATGTTATTATAAATATGGAACATCCATATTCATTATACTATCCATCCTATGAATGATAATGTCACCATGTGTGTGTAAGTACGACTTACAGTCTCGACGTCATGGTGTAATTTGATATTCAACACTATGTTATTTGGATGGATATAATGATGAGTAATATGTATATAAATAACGGAAATAACATGATAATGTCTCTGTAAAATTAATATACCATCAAATTCCACACATTTTAAGAAATGATGTTGTCGCTCATGCATACGTATGAATTAGCATCACCACGACGCGATGAGATTCATTTCCATGTTCACCATTCATCGATGATTATAAAAATATACAGTATTAATAAGTATGGAATATATGAAATAATAATTCTACTGATGATTTATATATGTGTGTGTGTGTGAGTGTGTGAGTGTCAGTATTTATGTACTTATATATATATTATTCACTTACTTTCGTTCAATATGATATGAAAACAGAAACAACATTTATGTGTACGTACGAACTACCATCTTCATAAACTGTGTTTCCCATTTCATATATCAATCAATTATAATTATTTATATTCATAATATATATGATATATTAATCATGGTTCTTATTCTGGATTTATTAATATCATGATCTAAATGATACGTTCAAGAATAACAAGTTCAAATATGTACGATAAAGAAAGCAATTATTACCTAAAATGTTAATTTAACATGAAAATGTTTATTAAATATGTATTATAAAGTGATAAATGAATAATTTATGATATAATAAATATGAATATGGTTCTGGTATAATCTAATAACATACAATTTTAATTATATAGGAGGTCAATCAGACCCTCGACCAAAGGAAATTGCGAGGTAAAGATTTTTCATCTCACTCATTATACCTGTGAGATTCATGCTATATTGCAACTATTTCCTTTTTGTGGTGTATGTACTTTCCATAAGTGTATTTATTGTATAATAAACATTAATTTATGTGTATTTACAACTTCAATGTAATGTACTTCATTCATGGGGTGTATGTTTCATAAGTTACCAAATTGGTAAAGGTTAATTTCGTAATATTTTTATTACCTGAGGATGTTTTTACTTAAGTATCTACTGGGACATATTTATTATCCATTCCAATGATTCATAAAAGAGTTTTAAAAGGGATTATTTTTAAGGTACTTTTTTACTAAAACATCATTTTAAATGTTTTAAATATTCATTCTTCTAAATCATTCACATTAATGTCCATGTTTTCAAAATGGGTTTTAATGATTTATTTATATGGGCATGAATGTTTTTAAAATGTTAATTCCTTTAAAAAGACTCAATGTGGTATGTGATACTTTGATTCAAAAATGTATTTAAATGTCCTCCTTTCTAAATTGTGTGAATTTTAAGTGTTTTTATGAAAAAGGGATATTTCTCACACAGAGCATAACAAATCATTTTCATCTATATCAACATCTACTGATTGATTTTAAACTTGTTTGATGGTGATTTAATAAGATAAAAGTCATACATATTATATAGAGGGTTTTTTTGATATTTTTGATCATAGATATGTTTTTTTATAATATTCACGGTTTATGGATAATGTACTAACATTTCGTATGCTAGTTTTAATATGAATGATTATGTCATATTACAACCTATTCTTAAGATGAATGTGTTGGACTAGTATGTTCCAGGATGGGGTTCAGTAAAAGAAAGCCTTCCTAGTTGGGGTCTAGTTATAGCAGATCCTCTAGGTTGGATTCCAGTTACAGAGGCTCTCTGGGGTGGATTCTAGTTATAGAGGCTCTCCGGGTGGGAGTCCGGTTTGAGAGGCTCTCCGGGTTGGGGTCTAGTTATAGTTATCCACTAGGTCCCAACACGAGTCCTTGACACAGAAATTAATGTCTGGTACTATAGCATCCCTCATTATGAAATCAGTTATTACATGTGATTATTATACTATTAGAATGTCCATGTGTGTGTTTATATGGTAATGTTTGATTTATTTTTGTCATATTATGGTCAAGTTTTTGTTTGAAAGGCTGTTGTTTTTATTACACATATTGCCTTAAAATTTTACAGCTTTTGCTAAATTATTTACCGTTATTGAGCATCTGATCTCACTACTTTGTTATGTTTTATTTTCCCATGATATGATGTATATAGTTATGTGTGACTTATAGGAACAATCTTGGAGGATTGGATATTTACAATGGAAAAAATTACTGTTGTTTTTCTTTTATTGTTGTAATGTTGAACATCATGTATGTAATCTATTTTCCAAGACTTCTAAATTGATCGGTCCTTTGGGAATTTATTCCATGTAATCATGCCAATGTATTAAAATAATTCCCCAAATCTAGGCTTCTGGGGTCCGGGCGTTACATCAATACATAAAGTGTTCCATGTATCATAACTGAGAAATTATCTATATGATCCATCTCACATTTTGAGCTGGAGTGATATGGATGTTGAACCAGATTTATCTTTGGATTAGTGGCCAGTTAAGAACATTGATTTGGAGACAAAGGTACTTCCTAAAATGATGTTATATTTTTTCTTGTGATTTGGAAATATGGTTCTCACAATAAAAATTTGGTGGAAACAAAGGCACTGATGAGATAGATTCGTTCTTATCTTTTTGGCATGGAAGCTTCTTAATATGATTTTTGGGCATATAATTTTTTTATAGTGGGGAGGTTGTAACATCTCGTTACTAATATGATAGGTACGTCTTAAACATTTTTGGGTTTTTCATTTTTCATTTCATGGATAAGTGTTGAGTTTGAAGGAGGATACCTATAATGGTGAAGTCATAGGTTTTTTGGATTCTCTCCTTTAAATTAATATTCATGAATACTTCCTTAGGATTTCATGTCATCTAACAGAGTTACATGTTACGTAATGGTTCTGAAAAACAAGTTTTGAATGGATTCACGTTGTTATGGGTAGACATCTTGAGTTTTTATTAAACATAGTAAAGGAATTAAGGATCATTTTTTAACTTGGAGTGTCATATTTTAATGAAAAAAGATACACATTTTGATGGTTACAAAACATATGAATTTCCCGTCGTATACTGGAATTTCGCATCTTGAAAGGCCACCGAATGATTTTTTTAAAAAGCAATGAGGTTGAGTTTTTCTTTTCCCTCTACTCTAGTTCCATCTCTCTCTACCTAATGCATTCCCTAGGAAATCTAGAAGCCTTCCATCGCTTCCATATCCAATCATTTGTCATTTGATCATCTCTACCCTAACATTATAATTCTTGGGAAATAGTTCTCCCTAGTTATTCACATGTCTCTAATTATCCACTCTTGGTATTTCAACTAATCATCACATAATTTGTGGATATATAACCTATCATGTTAGATATTACACTTAGGTAGATTTTCTAGGTAATCACCACCTTCTTTCTCATTGACGGGTGTTGTTGTTAGTGTTGATTTTTGGGAAGAGGTGGGTGGGTCCATCCCGATTAGCCAAAATGATGAAACTGACATTTAATTATTTTTTCAACTATTTATTTAAAATACGTTTCTTAAACATGCATTAAATTGACTTAAAAAACCAAACCCTAGTGAATTTTGAGATTTGAATTGGTTTTGGACTAGAAATAGGGAAAACCCCTAATTTCATTGAATTGGGTTTTGTTAATGATAATTTGACGATTTAAAATTTTTAATTTAAATTTTAGATTAATCATCTCATAATTTCTGGATATAATTTTTTTAATTTAAATGGGAGGATAATGAGTCACCTATGATCAGTGTCAGGGGGACGTGTGTATATACATATTTCTGAGATCACATAGAAAGTGAATAATCCTATAGATGGAAATACTATCATACCTATATGACAGATGGTCGTGTTTCTATGTTATTATTTATATTTGAGATATAAATGTATGATAATGTTTTAAAACTACTTTACATGCCTAATAAATTTATATAAACTATTTTATATAATTTATTTAATATATTGTTTTATATTTATTTCGTCATTTGTAAAGACTTTGCTTAAAGTATTTTTCCAACATTTGAACTGTATAGCATGATTTTTTTAATTATACATTAAAATTTTAAACCTCTTTATCATAAAAATTTAAATAATTCATTTGGTTAATCAATTTTTGGAAACAATTAATTGAACTATGGTGAGACACTATTAGTATTCTTAGCTCACGCCCTACTTTTTCATTTGGGTGTTTGTAGTTTTTCTCTTTCTAGGTTCGATCAATGGGAAATGACAACATGGATGTGGATCTAGATGTTGATCTATGGTCATAGTGGGTTGTGTTTCCATATTTTAGTACGTTGGTTATAGTAATTTAGGCTTGTTTATTCCTTGTTATATTCTAGTACATCACTCTTAGTGGATATTCTTTGATATAAATAATGTCTTCTTTTCCGTTAATTCCATATTGTTGGTAGAAAAATCGTTCCCACCTACAAGTTTTATAATATCAGGAGTAGTCGCATACAAGTCAGTATCTGGAGTGCCCTTTGGGAAATGTCAGGGTCATCTTAGATATCAGTTTACAAGTGTACCACGGTTATTTTGTATGGAAACATTCTATATGTACACTAATTACCAAAAAATTATAGGTTTATCACCTTAGACTGTCATAAATCTCTTTTTTCCAACATTAACATACCTCTAGTGGATGGAAAATTGAATCTAGTGATCCACACAAATCACATAACGAAAACCATTCAAAAACACATAAAATTTTGATCTATTTCATTGCCACTATGAATATTTCATCAATAAATCATCACCATCCACTCACAATGTATCATGATCCTTCTGTAAAACATTGATCTATTTCTCATAAACACAACCACTAAAAATATTGGGATTCAATCACACTCAAACCCCCTAGAAATGATAAACCTTGAAATTATGGACATATAATGATGAAATAAAATAAAATGTTAGCGAAACAACAATAGAAAATTTAAAAACATCATTGTCCAAGAATTCAAGGACAATGATAATAAAGTTATAAAACCAAGGTGGGAAAATTCCATTAAAAATAATAAAAATATTATATAACGTAATTCATTCAGGTGGCTCATGAGAAGAATGAGTATTTTTATAATCAAAATAATATAAATAATCCTTTCAAAAAAATTATTCAAGAGGGGGAGACAATTTATAAGCCCTACCTCGATTGGGATGGATTGTTCGTGATAAATGCATTTTTTAGTGAAGGAGAATTCTAGATTCATTTGTTTCATCTTGATCAACCTTAATTTGACCACTAATTATCCGCCAATGTGATTATCCAATGAAAATTGACCAGATCACTTTTAAATATTACAAGGTATTTTTTGTAACCCATGATTTGATTCATAATGAGGAATTTCTATTGGTTATTTGGTCATTGTAATTTAAAATAAATCCAAAAAAAATTATTATTTATTTTAATTAGACACACCACCAACGACTACCACAATGGAACATCTAATATTAAAAAACATTGAGTTATGCATAGATAAAACCCTATAATACTTATTTAATTATGGTCTCATATTTCTAATTCCAGAAACTTTTTTGGGTTTATTACACTATTTCATAAAAAAAATCACATCTATAATATTAATATTTTTAATATTTTTATAATATCTATTTTAGTATAACTAGTAACTATAATATCATGTCATCTCAATTCATGGATCTAAAAATAATCATTAATATATTCAAAATTATTATAAGGAAAAAATGATTCACTATATTCCCCCAGCTTTTAATTATTTTCACCCTAGAATCATAATCTGAAAATGGTTGGGATACTAAGCTTGTATCTGGCTCTCCCACTCACAAGATCTCTCCTTGATGTTCCAGTATTATTTTTGTGCAAGAAAAAACGGAATTTTCCATCCTCATATAACCTTCTATTTCTGATCCTTGATCTCTATCGCGTACTATACAAAGTTGGATCATTCCTAAATGTCCTTTATTCCCAGGTCAATCATGTTCATAGTTTCATGCTTGTATCTCTTTAACTATGGCACATAGAAGACATCATGAAACTGCTAAAAGTGTGGGGTAAGTCTATGTGGTAAAAAACCTCACCAGACCTCTATAAGATACATAATATACTAATGAGGATTAGGGATAGCATTCCTCCCTGATCAAACCTCTTAAATCCTTAGCGCGGGGAGACTCAAGAAAACATTGTCTCCCTAATTGAACTATAGAGGGATATGATGTCAAACTACATATGAATTTTTTTTCAGTTATTGGAATCCTCATCCACTCACATATCAAATAAATCTTACCTATTATCACATGAAATATCTCTAGTCTAACAAGAGATTTCATTCCAATATCAACCGAACATAACATTGACCTATAGGGTCTCGATATAGTTACATGAATGGATCCATATCGACAGTTGAGTAACATATTCTATTATAATAAATCTAACCGAATGTACAGTGATACTCCCAACTATGGAATAAGACTAAAATGAAATCCCTCAGTATATCCTCCAATACTAAGATAGTCCACTCATTTTTCTAGTCCTTATGGGGTTGAAACACTGTACTAATAATCAATTGGGTCCTAAAGTCATTTTGTATTCCTCTCTATAATTGTGAGGTAATCTATGAAACACGAATAGTGATAATTTTTTAGGGTACCCCATGGGGTCATATGATATCCAACATGTATAACTTCCCCAATAAATGAACTAAACAGTAGTCCATAATAGAATGATAATGTGCAAAATTGGAAAAGTCGTTAGGTATAAACCATAATTCATTATGGCCCCTCACTGCCTATGGAAGCCCTAGAAAAAATTGAATGGACATTCCATTCCATTTATACTATGGCATATTAGTTGGTTGAATTGATCCTGAAGTAACCTGGTGCTCATCCTTCACCTACTGACATTTGAGACACCGAAAAACAAAATCAGTTTCACTATACCTTATTCCATCCCACTAAAACTTCCAATAAAGTACCATGTATATAATTTCCACTCCGGTATGTACTAATAATAGGGTAGGGTTAAAATCCCTCATCAACTCATCTATATTCATGAATAGAACCACTATTCATCCATAGAAAATGTGGATGTTCTCACTTCTTTTAGAGAATCCATCTAGTGCCTCCCCATAGAATATATGGTCTTGAAGAACCTCAAAAACAATGTATCTCAAATGAAACTCACTAACTTGGTGAAGGGTGGAAGACTCATCACCAATTTATGATGAAAGGATACACACCACTCTTCCACCGTGGTTATCTACAATGAATCCAACTACTTAGACACCTCCTCCACCAAAGGAGAATGAATCTTCTAACTATGTTATTTTGTTAACAAGTTTCCCTTCCAAATGTATCGATTATATTGAAGTCATAGTCCTGATGGAACTCCATCTGATTCCACTATCCTAGGTTTAGATCTCTCTATTTGAATATTTACCTAAGGCTCTAGTGTTCTATGTATATAACAATGCACTATGCTAGAAGTTAGTTCCTCCACATATTTAATGAAGAGACTACTTTGGAAAAACCTATGTCACAAGTCACATAGTTTATCTCATGGTGTCTCAGATACCTCAACCCATAAGTGATCACTACTTACATATACATCAATACATATATAAGACCATATTATGATGCATCACACAACACTACATAATAAACAACCTCATTTGTTAGTCTTGACATAGGTACACATGTCAACCATAGCTTCATCTACTTAATGGATCCCTTACAAAACATTTTCATACTAGATGTATTCTCGTTCCATGTATGGGAAGTAAAATGGACTACTACTTAGGAACATTCATTCATGATCCTCTTGTATTAAACTATCATTCCATGAATGTTCTAAACCTATGTCACACTCTTGGGCAGCTCCCCACAAATTACTACATCATCCATTACTGGGTTCGCTAATAAACCGATCATAGAAAAGAAATGCCCCAAAAATTGATCCTCATGAATATAAAACTAAATATCCAAGACTGTAACATAATTTTGGTGGTCCTAGAGAATTTCTAGCTTTATGATCAAGATATCCTCATGATCTTCCATTAACATAGTGTAAATGTGTATTTTAACAATAAAGAAAATAACAAATTGGTATATGTATGGATGAATTTCTAGGTTATTCAATTCCACAAAAATATGTGGGTAGTTTTTCATATAGAAATACATCACCAAGAAATCATATTGTTCATAGAGACATCATAATGTCATAATCAGAATATCAGCCTCTCAAACCATTACCTAGTAATTACTGAATCTAAGATAGATACATAATAAACATGACACCCCTCGTAAATTGTCAAATATGTCAACAATCCTTTACAAGGGTTACTTGTTTATTATCCTGTCCTAGATTAGATAATGATAATTAGAAAAATTACTTAAGATATCACTCACCATTTTCACAAAAATACTAGATCTTCTAATGGGGGAGACACTGGGTATGATAAATCCCTTATACAACAGTTCCTCCAAATATATTCTCACTTCCCTGATATTGAAAGAGGTCATATGATATTCCATTAAATATATTACTATAGACCCAATGTTTAAATATAGAATTAAATATCTCATCTCATAGGTAGTTTTGAAACATTCTTAGAGAAGATGTCCATAAATTCCACCAATATCAAAAGAATCTAAATTCCTAAATAGACTGATACACTATGTGATTAAATAACTAAACATTGGTTGATGGTTTTTACCTTCATTATTACAAGGCTTCCTCTCTCATCTAGGAGATCAATCTTATCTATAAAGGATATTCGTGTTCCATTTGTTTATAGGTATATGACATGTCTAATGTGATAGTCAATAATTTAATGAACTGTGGACAACCAATACATATCCAATATTACATCGTATGGTATTATTATGATAACCAAGAGTTCCTAAATAAATATATCTCCCCCAAGAAAAAATTCACATCATCGATAGATAACACATATTGAAGAATCTCTCCTTGTAAGAACCCAAAGTCATAACTTCAATGTTATAGACTCAACTAGAATCCCCATATATCACAATAGAAATAAGATGATGAAGGAATAACTCAATCATATGTATACTAGTACTAATGAATTATTATAATAAACACATATCATACCTTGTATTATCTCATGTGAATCCTAGTCATTAACCTCTATGGCCTAAAAATCCCACCAGAAATGACCACCAAATATTTTAGCCTGATGTGGCCCACCAGGTGGTAGTGGTGGTTGGATAAAGTAGAATTAATCTACACTAAATTTTCCTACATTTGGAGTGGCTCCTATGAATATGACATTACCACCTCTATGATGGATTTTTTGATAATGTATGGGAGATACCTGATCATGAAACAATATTTTCCCTAGAGGTCCATCAACTATAGACATATCCTTCATTACATGATGGGTCATTAAATAATAAGCTAAGTAACTACACCCATCAGATTCATATAATAAACTACCTCCATGATTACTATATCCTCTGTGTGATCCCTACACCATAGATCCACTTATTTTCATCTGAGATTGAGACTTCCTCCTTTGTAGAGACCTTGACATATGATGAAGTCTACATGATGTGGAAGGCTCAATCACAATTTCCCTTCCACATTCTCCAATTACCTTACCTCCATCTTTTAGAAATTTTATATTCCTAAGAGGCCACTCTAGCACTCAATTTTAAATGGTAAATCATTAGAAGTCAACAGTAACCTGAATATCCTAATAGAGACCGATTTTGAACTTCCCCTCATGGAAGAATCCAGTTAATACCAAATCAATGGAGTATTTTGTTAGTTCATTGAACCTTGAGGCATACCACAACAATATCATACTAACCTTTTATGGGTAAATAAGATCCAATATAAATCTAATCATAAGAATTTGGTGTAATAATAGTCATGAAATTGCTATTGGAAGTCAGAAAATGAGAGTGTCGCCTCATCATGGGTCTATGTTACCAAACTACACCAGTGCCCAGTTTCTGCATGGAAAGGACTGGATAACATTGTGACCATTTGATCTATCAAATATTGATTGATCCTGAAGAATTAAATCACTAAATCAAATCAATCATCCATTTCCTTTGGGTATGTATTACCATTGAAACTTAGCATCCTCTAATACTAGATCTCCCAGAGTTCACTAAGCCTTCACACATCCTCTTCTTAATATTTTAGTACTAACAAATTCTGAACATGTGTGGGTGATGATCCCTAACCACCTATAGGAAACACCTCAAAGGGTGCCCCCAAAATGGAGGCCTTATCACTCATTAGATCATCATCAAGATCATGAATTGGAATCTTATCTCACTATATTCATAGTATCATCCTAAAAGTGATCAAGACATACCATGATGTTATGAGAAAATATATATGGGGTGAATTAGTATGTACAGTAAATTGTCACAGTCCTATATGATTCTTGTAACAATATTACCTACGACCAGTGTCATGGTATTCTATATTTACAAGCATGTAGTCAGAGACTTGGTGTATGGAACATCAAGCTTTGCACTGACACTGGTTTCCCTAGCCATTAGGTCATTCTCAAGACACTCTAATATCATTTCCCTAAGTCTTGGGAAAATATTCTAAAGTGGAAAAAATACAAACACAATATAATAAATAAATATATCTAATACCACTATTTCATGACTTGAACTACCAGGGCACGCCTCACTAATGGATGACCAAGACACTATAACCCCAATCAAACCTCCAATTGGCTAGAGGAAAGAAACATGATTATTGAAGGAATAATATAAAATGGGAGGGATATAAATAATTCAACTATATTAACACACACATCCATGTCCTTGTAAAAGTAAATAGTAATAATAAAACTATATTAACATCTAAAGTAAAAAATTATTGAAATAATCTCCAGGGAATATAATAGAGTAAGATGGAATAAAATGGAAGTGTTATGGGAAATCATTAATTCCTAAATAGAATTGAGGTACTGAAAAATAGAAAATTGAAAATGTATAACTATGAGAGTGCCTGGATCTTATTCTAAAAGCCCCGAACACCATATATAGTCAATCAATTCATATATCCATAAGCTCCAACAAAATCACCACTGATCTGTCTATCATTTGTATAAAACACAACTTGTGATGAAAATGCCCATTCAGGGTTGATTATATATATACCTAGTAGTACACACTGATAAATCAAGAGGTTGTGATACATAGATACAACAAAGTAGTCTTCTCAAAAAAAATTAATAAGGAAACAACATCCTAATAGATACATATATACATGCTCATAAATAAACCCAGATAAGAGAGGAAGGGGATATCCATCTCAATTCTTAGAAAATTCATAAGAGTAATCCTTTAGCTGAAAAATTCCATCTCCAATTCCAAACATCAAAAAAATCCTCTACAATATATGTATGGTGGGGGATGAATCTACTTGATGCACACTATAACCAATCGAGCCACAACTCCCATGGAGGACCTTCTCCCCACCATAGTTTGGTGATGGGGGAGTAACACTTCGTAGATAGAGGAACAACTCCTAGTGTATAAGTGTACTTAATTTAACTATTTTAATAGTATAGTGAACCCATTTTTTGAAGAAATATGGTAATAATGACCATGGAATATATGTAATGATCCTTCCTTAAACATTTCATTAATAATGTATCACTGAAAAAAGCATCACACATGGAACATCATTCATAATATCTCATAATAGACAATGTATTCCACCACTGTGTTCTATGTTGAAAATCAGTTAGGATAGGCTACTTGCTAGAAAAATATTGAGTATAAAAAAAGTAGAAATGAGATTAAGAATTTGAAGGAAGGAATACATGATGTGTAAGGGTGTCCACATAGTGTGTGACCCCACCTCACTAGTTGGATGTGTTCTCCGTTGGAAAAAGGATAGAATCGATGTCATCGTACATGGAGTTAACTTGTGGTACACAAAATGTCTTGGTCACATGGAATATATCCATTTATATTTTTTCATTCCTATGTACATTAGGTCATTCCCATGTACTTGGCTCTGTACCTAGAAATGCTTGGGTGTTATCCCATGCTTGTGTACTCCTGGAGTACATGGCTTGTTATTGCATATGGGGTGCTAGTAATGTGAACCTAACAAGTAAACTAACTTCATAACTATGGTCACACAGTGTGTGGGTCCACCCACAATATGTGTGATCCTTATCATTTTCTAAAACCACAGTTCTACCTAAGGGATAATAAACAGGTTGTGTTCTTACATACTGCAAGCCTTGTAGTTAGTTTTTTATAGAATCTAAAAATTACTAATGTGGTTTCTTAATCTATTCATTTTTCCATGAATATATATTTTTTATCAATTGAAATAGAATGAAATATACTCTCACCATATTTTCTCATCCTCCATTGGCTATAATATAGAATCTGATGATCCAAAAAATCACTGAAACACCGATTGTCATGGCACCCACCACATAAATCATGATAGCATTACTACCTCAAATCCCAAATTCACAAAGAATCACCGAAAAATAACAATCCATATAAATATATATGAAAAAATATATATTCATCATGTACACAACCACCATAAATATGGGTGTTCGATATCACTCGAACCTACTTCAAAAATATCAAATCGTGACCCTATGGTCCAACGAAGAAGAACGATTGGGGAAAATAAAAATAAAAAAAATTCAAACTTCTTTATCCTAATGTTCATGTCCAAAATTCCTAAATCATGGAAACTGGGGTGAGAAAATGGAATAAAAAATAATAATATGAAATATATAATTTTATTTGTTTATGGGGACCCTAAGAAGAATGTGTGATTGCAGAATAAAAAGGGGAATATAATATAAGATTTAGTACTTTAATAAATATGAAATAAAACAAAATTTATCATATATACATGAATTGGGAGAAATTGTTGGTAATGAATATGTTCAGCATGGAATAATATATCCTCAAACACATGATGCCTCTTGATTCATTGTGATCTGATAACAAGTTATCGTTTTATGCTAGATGAAAATAAAGAGTGCTCCAATCTCCAATCATTATTCCTTAGGATTATGCATCTGACTATTTAAAATTTGTATAATTATGTATATATAGAAGAAATCATGTCATTGGTATTTAAAATAAAATAAATATGTTTAGTTTTTTATTTTAAATAAAAGAACTGCCAATGATAGCCTCATCTATACATCTCACACCAAAAAACTATATTTATCACCCAGAGTAAACCCCATGTTCCATATTCATGCATGGTCTCAAGTTTCTGATCCATTACTCATTTGGGTTTTCATTTGACTGTTCCATAAAAGCATCACATGCATCATATCAGTATATTAAATGATTTTATAATATCAATTTCAGAAACACTGAGCCTTATAATATCGCTCCGTCTAAGAATCTAGCTACCAAAATATTCCTTAATATATTCCAAAGTCCAACAAGGAATAAACATAGTCTCCACACACATATAAATATATTTCTTATTTTTTCAAATAATGGAATTTTTTCAGTTGTAAGAAAAAAATATTGTGTGTAAATGAATGAAATTAATTTTTCACATTTTACATTTGATTATTATTTTTTACATTTTAATCTTATAATTTCTAAATTATAAAAGCATTTAAAATAAGATCATGTTTATTAATTATAAAAACACTTATATATATCATCCCTTTTAGGCCATACAAATAAAGTCTTTTAAAATTTTCTTGATAAGATTTATTATGATCATTTACTTATGAATCATATGCTGTGTTTGATTATTTAATATTGGGAAATATTATTAATGTTCCACTTGTTGAAAATAAGGAAGGGATGTTTGACAACTAAAAATAATAAAAGTTGTTATAATTGATGCAATGGGTATAAAAAGAAGTGGTTATATATATATTTGGATCCTTGAAATATTTATAGTGTTAATGTTATGAAAAAATATTATTATTTTGTATATTAGGTTGTTTTGATTGAATAAATATACAGTAATACTTATCCTACTGGTTTAAATTTTTTTTAAATTTTGAACTACTTTAATGGTTTTAATTTAATGACGTTCCTATGAATTCAAAAAAAATATGTTAAACCTAATACATAAAAAATATTTCATTTATGATATTATACATACTTTTTTGAGTATAATTTTTATAAATATTTGGGAATATTAGGTGTGTGTTTGAAGAATATTTTTACTCAAAAATAAATTAATTTTTTATTACTTGTGAAGTCGATGGGTTATTATTTGAATAAAATTTTTAGATAAAAAATATTTATGATTTTATATTTCATATGACAAGGGAAGAAAAATAGTAATAAGAAAATAAGTGAGATTAATTTGAAACATTGATGTTTAACCATAATAAATAAGAAATGTTCCTATGATAGAGAATGACATTTTTTCATATCATTTTTCACTAATGAATATGATCAACATACACAATGGGAATATATATATAAGCATGTTTAGTCAATTTTTAATTATCTTATTAATTTTCTATTAGGAGGACATATTTCAAAACATATAATATATAGTGAGAAATTATTCATTATTGAATCATCGATTCATTATATAAATCCTATTAATATTTATATAGCAATCATATTAAAATGAATTTTTCTAAATCATATTCATGAATATCCATAAACTATTAGGAATAATTATTGGTTTCCTACTTAAGTGAAACAAATTTCATTTTATATAACTAAATTGGTGGTACAAAATATCGATAATTATTTTTTTTAATGTAAATTTCATTTTCCCTAAATAATGAATTAATATGATTATTTTTTGTTTGAAAAAAATTACTTTCATTATTAAATTAGAATTGGAATATAAATTTGGGATTTTGTTGTACATAAATAAGGGATGTTCCAAATATATGACAAAACACTTATATCACTCTTAAATTCAAATATATAATTTGAAAAACCCATATCACTAATTAGTTTAATGGGATTATTAGAGTAATTATTTTGTTGAAATATATATAATTATTTAGATAGAGTTATATGTTAATTTACGATGGCCTTTAACTAGATCACTAACAACTAAATTTAATTGAAACATTTGAAATATTAAAATAATATTATGTGATATTTTTTTTATTTAGTAATATCTATATAAAATAAAAAGTTAACTGATATAAAAATTTATAATGTTTTTAATAATAGGAAATTTCCATTTTATCACTTTTTATATTTTCGTTCATTTTCATCATGAGAGATAATGTATGGATGTTTCCTTAAACATCACATAATCATGAGTTTTACATCAAGAAATAATTTTCTTCCATTTGAGGATATTTTGGGTTTTCAATTTTAGATATTCAGGTCAAAATTTTTATATAACATGCCAAAATATTTAAAAATATGGTTATAATTATTATCCATTTTCGGTATAATATAAATCATTTTTAAAATTAATATGTTTTCTTTTCATGATAATTCATCACGACTGTCAATTCAAATTCTTCATTTTTCAAACCCATCCATAAACCCTATTAAAGGAATTTTAAAAATGTATAAGGGAAAGAAGAATCCCAGTAAGTGGCATAAAATAATAAACAAATTACTATAGTGAAAAATATAAAAACCCATAAAGACCCATTTCTTCAATAAAATCTTTTCCATCTGAAAATACAATCAATTTTCTTTTAAAATATATCTTTATTATTCCTTTTAAGATAAAAATATTTCGATGAAATATCCTTTGAACGTATATAAAATTCATGTAAGGGCATTTTCAAATAGTTTCCTTATAATTATTAATATATTTATTATAATCACTCTTATAAATTAAATAATCATAGGGCTACATTCCACCTTCAGATAACCCAATGCATTGGAGTTCTATGTGGGTGCACCCATAATATAATCTATAGCATTCTCACATCTGAGTTATGATGGTGTCAAAACCTTCTTCGTCAATGTCCAAGGAACATATAATGAATAAAAACCATGAAAAAACATTTAAACTCGTGTGGAAAAAACTTTTGGTTATCAAAATACCCATTTTTCTTAATAATATCATTTAAAATACAAAAAACTATTCACATAAAAAAGAAATATTTATATTTTAAAAGAATAGTGAAAAAATATAATGGGGGCATCAAGGAATTATGGAATCATGAAAAGGTTAAAATCCACTCATGTTGTATAATTTTAAAAATATCATTTTCATAATTTTAAAGATCTAAAAGGGGAACTTCAAAAGATGATTTGATAAGAGGAAGTTCATTACCTTGAGTCTGACTCATCAGACATGTTGTGTAATTTAAATTATAATAAACTAATGATAATTTATAATTATTTATAAACATTTTTCTTTTTCATTATTAATTTATTTTATTTAATACCATATTATAATCAATTACTTAATTAATTAAGTTCATTACAGATATGTTGATGATATCTGGTTCATAATTTCAAAATGACCTATGTATGTGGAATATGATCAATGTTTTAATTATTCCACCATCTATAGAATAATATTCCAGATGTAATTATTATATTTTATAAATCAATTATATTTTTAAATCCAACCGTTGAATATGGTTAATAAAAATAAACCACAATACCAACATAGAAATGGTATGCTATACGTGTGCTTGAGTAAGGCCTACATTTTGCAATGATTTTTATGGAAATATGATAAATATTATTTTATATTTCATGAATGATAATATATATATATATATATCATTGTTAAATACAATTATATATAAATCATTCCTATGATGTGGTTATGAAAAACAAATCATGTCTCTTCGGGAAGGTGGTAATGCACACGTACCCATGAATTATGTTTTCATTTTCTTGTGCATAGAAAATTAATATGTTAAATGATATATTATATTTTAATAATTATAAATATTTAATTAATAAAATATTTAGACACTAAATACCTAACTATAACGTGTAATGAGAGATTGAAATGGAAAATTAATTATATAAGTTCAGGAGTTGGTAGTCCATTAGACACACAAATGTTGAATTATATCCCCATTTGGTAGAATAGGATATGGATATAGTTCATTACACTAACATAATAACATCTCAGTAAATTTATAATAATTGCTTTATTATTCTATTATTGTTGAATGTGGATTGAGGTATGCAGAATAAAAATGAAAACAAAAACATGTAGATAATAACTAATCCTCTTATTTTGAAAACCTTCTTTGATTAACCCATTATGACCTATATGATCAGTCTTTTTTCTAATAGAAGAATTATATAATGAGAAGGGGGAATCTAGAAATGGATTTGGGCATGTCTTTGAAGAACCTGGTCAATTTTTATGTGTGACAATATGATAATAAGGGGTTCCCTTTTATAAGAGAGGGGAGGGACACATGAGATTTTTCAAAATATTAAATTATTATAAATTAAATTTCAATTAAAAATGGATCAAATCTTTTTTATTTATAATATAATATTATTATTGTTATAAATTACCTCATCCAATAAAAATTTAGATATGTTTTTGCTCTATTTATACCCTTATCTTTTTCTTTTTACCCTTAATCAACCCCTTACAATGATTTTTTTTAATATATGATGTTCTATATAGTTACTATATAAAAAATGACAAATAAATGGACCATGTATGATATTTTAAACCTTTTCTGAATTGGGTGGAAATATTTAATGTTTTTATGAATTTTATATCATTTAATAAAATATTATTTACAAGAAAATATCCATAATGTAAATTTTAATAATTATTTATTAAATTAAAATTAATAATATCAATCTAATGCTTATAATTTAATCCAATTGTTGTAATTTATCTCCAAATTGTCAAGTTCATAAAAATTTATTTTTTATTACATTAATTATCTCAAATTATATTACATTAAAAAAATTTAGTATCATATATTTTATTTTTAAATTAAATTAATAATTAATGCATTAGAATTATGTAACCATTAAATATAATTATTTATTCACTAAGAACTAAAAGTAAAATACCACAATAAATATAAATATTGTAAATTTAATTATATTATTCTTAGTCAAACATATCCTATAGATAAAATAATATTATAAAAATTCAACTTGATAGGAGAGAAAAGGGAAGTATGATTATCATCTAAAGTAACACATTGTCGGATTCCAAGTTGGATCCCAGAAGTGGGATATAAAAAAATTAAAATGGATGATAAAAATAACTCATATGTATTGATAATGAATAATACATATCATATTCATTAGAATGATAACCATCAGAAAATTTTAATTATGTGTTGTGTTCAAAGGCCATTGATTTCTAAGAAGAAAATTAAAAATATAACATTTGTGTTACATGTTTTTCCAAGAGTTGATGAATTATTTCACAATATATTCAATTATAATTGGGATATAAACATACTTAAAATGCATTATTACACTATTTAATAAATTTCAGTCACAAAATCACCTTTTTATCCAAATTAGTAGTATTATTTTTTAGGTCTAAACCACTATAAAAAACTTATAAAGAGTCATATAATACAAAGAATAAAAACTATCAATTCCTCATATCTTTATGAATTAACCGAAAAAAAGATAATTAGGTTATGATAATATAATTCCCACAAATTAGAAAAAATTTATAAAAATAAAAACCACTATAATATCTACAATTAAATAGTACTAACCAAAGTTCAACACAGATCATTAAAGAAGTAAATAACCATAAAATTCCGAAAACATGTTTTAGACTAAGATATAATAATAGAAATTAGAGGTATTTTATCACATATTGCTCAAAAAAATTTAATATTTATCTAAAAATCACATTAATTCCACTTAATATATCATAAAAATTTGTAATTTCACTAATAAGATAATCTAAAAGATATTATAATCATTTCTATAATTATCCTAAGTCAATATAAATCCCAAATAAAATCATATATCCTTCCAAAATAGAATTCATCATTTAAATTAATATATCCTACTATTATGTTTACCATAATACTATAATGTTCTCCAAAATTGTACTTATATTATTTCGAAATGATAGTAGTCATCAAATCAATTTCCAAACACATGGTTGTCTACTTGATATAACATATGTTCCCAACATGAATATGACCTTTTTTCGTTAAATCATTTAAATATAGGGAAAATTATACTAACCAAGAAATAATATAGGCTATTGGTAAATGATGATCCATTTTCTCCCTTCTATTGTGAGCTAAAACCTCAAGCCATTTTCAGATGTAACAGGATGTCACCTAACATGTGGGTTGACCTTTTTATAAAACTATATTAATATAATCCTTGTAATACTTCCTAAAATGTGATAAAATACACCGAATAAAAATAATATATTCAACTTTAATTTAATTTTTTAATATCAATGGTTATCTCATAATTTTTCTTTTTTCATCCCAAAATGTGATAACACATAATTACCTAAAAAATAAATGTCTCCAAATATATCATTAGTCAACTAAAAATTTCATAACCTAAATACTCAATAGTGTTTTCTATGAAATTAAATTTATAATAAACCATAAAATAATAATCCCATGATATTATCCATGTTATTTATATAACGTTTCATGAAAACATCATAATCTAAATTGTTATTAGAACCCTCCTTTGATACCAACAATATGGACCTGACTATAAACATCACATAATATTGTGTTTTATTCATAGAATTCATTCAATTACATTTGAATATATCTTTTCGTTTATAGTTTTAGATAATTATGTCAGAAATCGTACATAAAAACCAATATATTAAAAATAGGAAAATTTTACATAGTATCCATTTTTACATAATATAAAACCTTTAAAAATAAATATTTTTTCTTTTTATGATAAATAATCATTACACTAAAATAGAATAAATCCTTGTTCTTGAAAATAATTAAACATTGAATGCTAAAAATTAAATATTTGGAATGACAAAAAAATATTATTAAGGGACATAAAACAATAAAATTATTTTTCTAGTGAAAAAACATTAAAAACCATTACAAAAAGTTTCATAATAATATACCTTTTAATACCAAAAGGGAATCATTTTTCTTTAAAAGTGATCATTATATTACCATTCAAAATCAAAAAAACATTTAAAACTAAGTATAAGGAATTTAAAAGGCAAGTATGTTACTTAGGACATCATTTTCAAATCACACTCACAATCACTCTTATAAACTTAATAACCATAGAGTCGACTTCCACCTCAAGAGAACCAAATTAATTAGTGTGCTATCTAGGAATACCCCTAGTATAATCTATAACATGTTCACTCATGAGCTATAATCAGGCTACAATCTTCATTAAAATTTTATATGGACCATATGATGAATAAAACCCTTGAAAATAACATTTAAACATGTCTACAAAGAACATTAGAATATCAAAATTCCCATTTTTCATAGAATACACATTTATAATATAAAAACTACAGACATAATAAAGAAAAAAACTCCTTGAATATAATAGTGAAACATTTTAATGAAAAAATCAAATAATTATGGCCGAATTATTTTTGGTAAGGGTCCTCATATGGTATGTGTTGAAAAAAATATTTTTTTTTGAAAGAGTAGAAAGAGGAACAATAAAAGGAATTTTATTAAGAGAAAGCCCCTTACATTGAACCTGAATCATCTTGTAAATTGGTTATTATCATGATTAATAAAATTAGTTTATTTTATATTTACTTAAGAACCTATTTAATGTTAATTATTACATAATTTTATTTTAGTCCATTTTTTATTCTATTGTTCAATTAATTAAGTTAACTTTAGATATTTTGTTGATATTAGGTTCATGAGTCAAAAATAACTTACGTATGTGGGAAACGGTCTAATGGGACATTAATTAAATATTTACTGCATAATAGTCATGAAATATTAATAAATTTTTATAAATCAATTATAATTGTAAATCCAACAATTAAATATGCTTAAGACAAATGAACTGCATTATAATCATGGTGATGGTTTTCCATACGTACCAATGAGTAACATTTCCATTTTTCAATGAAAAATTTGGAAGGAAGGTAAATATTAATTTTTATTTCCAAAAATATAATAATATCATATATATAATACTAATTTTAAAAATATACTTATATATATCAATCATGTGATGAGGTAATGAAAAACGATTCACATCTATTCTTGGAGGTGGTAGTCACAATGTATGCATGAACAACACAATCATTTTTGGGCATTCAAGGTTAATAATTTAAATGATAGATTATATTTTAATAATGATTAATATTATGTTAATATCATATATAAAAATTAATTATATAATTATATCTTTTATTGAGATCTGTTAATTGAAAAACAAATTACATTGGTTTGTGGGGCGTTAGTCTATCGTACCCATGACTGATGAATTATTTTCCCACTTGATGAAAGAGGAGATGGATAAATTTCCTAACACTAACATAATGATATATCAGTACATGTAGGATATTTTATTTATTATTGTAGAATTTTTTAATAAGGTATTAGGGATGTTGAAGATGAAAAAAATTAAAACCTGCAGATAAAAACTATATATTTTTATCGCAAAACCAGTATTTCATTACACCTTATGACCAATAAGATTGCTATTATTCCCAAAATCTGATAAAATTCATATATGGATTTTATTAATGTATTTGAAACTATATTGGATAGACAAAATGGGTTTATATGAGTGAATAAATTATAAAAATAGGTTACCTTTTATTAGATATGTGAAATTCACTCTTCAAAATTTCTAAAAAAATTATATTAATATAAATAAATTTTCAATTAAAATGGATAAAAAGTGATTTATTTATAATATAATATTTTTTTGTAATTGACCTAATAAAATAAAAATTAGGTATATTAAGACAACATTTATACCCTTATAGTTTTGATTTCTCCCTTATTTAACCCATTTAACTCTTACCATGAAAAAATGGATTTTTCAATCTTTTAGGTTCAAAATAGTTACTATAAAATTAAAAACGAACAATAAATGGACCATGTTTCATATTTTAGACATCATAATAATCAATTTTCTGAATTTAATTTCATTTTTTAATTTTATATTTTTTTATAAAATATTATTTCTTATAAAATATCCATAATTTCAATTTTTATAACTATTCATTACCTTGACATTAATAATATCATGATATAATATAAGATTTGAAAATGTTATTTTAAAATATCCTAAAATGTAAATTTCGTCTATAAAATCTATTTATTACATTAATTATATCAAATTGTATTTATTTTAATATTTTTAATATCAATTATTTAATATTTTAATTAATTAAATAACTACTATATCAGAATTGGTAAATAATTTAAGTAATTAATTCATCACAAAATATTAAAAATTAATTACCATGTTGGATATAAATATTTTATATTTTAAAATATTATTTACAATTTAACATATACTCTCAATAACACCATATTAAAAATATTAGACTTATTAAAAACAAGTGTGCGACATGTTTGACATTTCATTAAATAAAAAATATAAAGGTCATATTCTAATCCATGTGCCCCTAAAAAGTTATTCATTTTACCCACATATGATTATGGTCATTATATACTCATTAAATAATGTTTAGGTAACTGTTTAGATCATTATATGGTTATTCTATTTTTAATTTTAACATAAAAACTATATTTACCCTATATTGTGGTAAAAGAAATTTCTAATATTACTATTCATACTATACAAAAATAAAGGGGAACTATTTAATAAATATTATCCCCTATATTCTCAATACTAATTCCAATTTTCAAAATACATAACATTGGTGCAACAAAATTTTATACAAAATTAATCCTTCCAAACAAAATGAAACAGAAGTTTTTTTATAAAATCAATTTCTAAACCAAAAAGTGTACTTATACCAAAATAAGGTATAAAAATATTAAAATTCATATAATTAGATTATATATTACTAAGTAGTATTTATTGAACATTTATATGAATTTAAATTCATTATGGTAATTATTAATATAATGAAAATTAATGTTTTATTAATATTTAAATTTTTCATTATTTATTGAAAAATAATCATTTTATAAAATTATAAAAATTTCTTCCACAAATAATTTTGACATGTTGAATCTAAAAATTAAATTCATTTTGAAGGATAATTTTTTAAAACTAACAGAAATTTATAATAACAATCATTCATAAAAATAATGGAAAACCATTTTTGAAGAAAAGTAATTTTTGAAGAAAAAAACGTCTTTACTAAAATTGTGATTTGTTTTTTATAAATAATTAATTAGGAATGTGGTTGACCATTATATTTTCCATGATTTCATTAATACTATTCATTGAATCTTATTTATTTCTATGTTATAACAATGTGTTTTAAATAGTTGTATTTTTTTCGTTTAATGTTGGTGATGCATATCTTGTACGCTATCGAATATAATGTTTATATATATAATATATAGATGTTAAAGGTGATTTATAAATAACCGTATAGAGATAAATCATTAATTTATCTTTAATAAATAGAAATCATGGAACTTCCAAGATTTTGATGATATAATAATATAAACCTGAGGTGAAACTCATATAAAGATATGTATTCGAATATTGATATAGAAAAAGGGATGGTATTATGGATTGAATATCTTAGGAAAACCACATATAATATCATATATTATTACTATAATATACATGGGTTCATTACTTTTGAATAATACAGAAAATATGAACTTAAATAGGTGTCATATATGTAAAAATTTATACCATAACACCACTCTTTTATAATCACAATGTTTGAGATAATAAATCAATGGAAATGTGTATTATTAAAAATATAGATGATATAACTTTAAAAAAGTTTTTTTCCTCATATATGATTGGTATGAAAAATAAACGCATGATTGATTGAGTTATAGGATGTTTATTGATATAACTCGGTTAGTGGAATGTGACAATCTCATTTATTCATTTGTATGACATGTGATTTATTTATCATACCCATTCAACATAACCAGGATAACATTAGAGAGATGAGTTAGAATATATTGGGTCAATATATTCTATATATTAATAAAATAATTTTTATCATAATAATTTTTATTTTATTTTTATACATTATTCATAATTATATACATACTTTAGGATTGTAGGGATGTACATGTGACAGATAGAGATCATGAATTTTTTTTATAGATCGAGTTGTAATTAAAATATTATAGAAATAGCTCTATTATTTTGATTAGAAATTAGTAATTCATAAATGATTTTCATTGATACTAATGACTACATGGACCCAAATAAATAATTTTAATAATGATTCATTTTAGTGTAAAACTGTTTTTTAAATTTGGAACGCATATATGATAGCTTATCAAAATGTATTTTTGAGTAATATGCAATGTAGTTTTGGGTATGATTTAATAATTTCATATATATATATATATAATATATCATGGTGTGTTGAATGAATTTAATTCATGACATTTTAATTAATGTATAATTTATTGGTTATGAAATTGTATCCAGTTATGCATGTTTATCATGTATAAATATTCTTCATTTCTTATTTTTTTCATAATTTAAAAAAATTATCAACACAGGGATAAAGAGTCATTAATACAGGTGTTTCGCGCGGAATCCGGGGATGACCTCCTGGACGGGAGATTCAAACGTTCCGATCGGTTTCTAACGGGTTTGTTCGTAGAACCGAAACATCCAATGATTCCACATCCGTTTGGACCTACTTTCCAAAGGCAGGCGCTCATTATCTTGTGGACTAATGAGGCTTAGGAATTTTCATTGGTCGAGAGGATGGGAGGTCGGACTCATCACACCTTTTTGAGGGGAATTATTGTCTACTCCGGGACTCTCTTTATAGATTTAAGTTATGTTCGTGAATCCTTATTACATTACCAAGTATAAAATGTGCTTTCCTTTAGTTTTAACAATCAATGATTAAATATGCAAGAAATTTAGAGAATCTTTTATATGTATTCGAGGTTCTTCATCAACATATAATCATCTATATCTGTTTAGAGATTCTTGGTCAATGGTATCCTTCAAAACATTTATATAAAAGTCTCTTGGTCATTATGATGACCAGGCTGGTTTTAAAGCCACTCAGTGGGGCACTTGAAGTTTATCGTCATTCAGAAGGACAGAGATTATTTCAAAGTTGGGATCGAACCCATAAATGGGCTACCTACATAGCCTTTGTTTTGTAAAAGGAATCAGAACCCACGTAGTTCGAGTAATGGAGTATGATGTTTATGATTGATGGCTCAAAAAATGAATGTCATAATTACTTTTACACTCTAAGCTCACGTGAGTCATGCTCGGTGTGAGAAACATGAGGTATTAGTAAAATTTAGATAATTGTGCCATGAAAGATGCAATCATAAGAATTTGTTTGGGGCTTATGTATGGATGACTACCCAGATAGATGAAGGTTTAGGATCTACTTTTAGGGAGAAAATCCATGAACAGGGTCCATAAAGTTATATGTGCTTCATGGAGATTTTGAATACTCTAATCTTGGGGCTTACTCTTAAGGAGGATGCCCAAGTTAAGAGGGGATTTATGATTGGGTTTTACTCCTGAAAAGGAAACCCAAATCAAAGGTAAATTATGACTGGTTAAGAGAAATTTAAGGGGACTTGGGGCTTATTCCTGAAAAGGAGACCCAAGGTTATGACTGAGTCTTATTCCTGAAAAAGGAGACCCAGGTTAAGGGACTTGGAACTTACTCCTGAAAAGGAAGCCCATGGTTATGACTGAGTCTTATTCCTGAAAAAAAGGAGACCCAGGTTAGGGATTAAGGTTTGGGGCTTACTCCTGAGGAGGATGCCCATATTTGAGGTTGGGGCTTACTCTTGAGGAAGATGCCCATATTTGAGGTTGAAGGACTTGATTGGGGCTTACTCCTGAGGAGGATGCCCAATATTGGGATCTTTAAGAATTTGGGGCTTACTCCTGAGGAAGATGCCCAGATTAAAGGTATTATAACTGGGGATTATTCCTGAAAAGGAGACCCAGGTTAAGATTATCTCATTTTAAAGGATGAGGTTGAATGAATGAACTCTCCGTATTTTAGTGACATAAGGATATTTACATCACTAGACATTAAGAGAGATTTCACAGAATTCCTTTCAGATAGGAATGTCAAATCAAGAAATCATGCCATAAATGGCTTTGAAGAGTGTCTTGAAGACTGAATCTTGAAAAGGAAAGGTGAAATGGCTTAAGAGGGGTAAAATGGGCAAGATGGGCACCCAAAAAGATAGGGGCGCGCAAGTCTTGAAAGGTGCGCAAGTCCTGCGGCGGCGCGCAAGTATTGGTCGCGCAAGTATACATGCGCGACACATGGTGTACTTGCGCGATTTTCAATCAGAATTGAAATACTTGAGCGACTCTTGATAAAACCCTTTAGAATCCCCTTGAGGTTCTTCCAAAAAAGGGACGCGCAAGTTATATTGAAGGAATTAAGTCGGCGCGCAAGTGTTTGATAAGTTTCAACACTTAGGCCTTCCTTCTTCTCTTTAGATCTTCCGTTCTAGGTAAGAAATTACCTTATAAGTGTTTCAGAAGCTTTGAGAAGAGACTTGGGCGTCGGGAGCTTCAATCCGAGTTTCTGGAAAAAGATCCTCTTGAATGGGGGGGCCCACAGGGTCTATTTATAGGAAATAGAAGACCCAGGGCGGTTACCGGGCGGTTACCATTTAGGTCGCGCAAGTCACCTGCGCGACCAAGGTAGCCGCGCAAGTATACTTGCACGGCAGTGGTATAACTTGCGCGGTGGATTTGCTGTTGATCCTTTGTTCATGCCTTTGACGATTTTTCATGTTTTCTTCAAAGGATGAATCACTTTCAGCTGAGATATTCCCTTTTCCATTCTTTAGATTCTGTGACGAAAGGAGCATCAACAAAAGTCCCCCCTCAGAGTTGGATCCGGAGAGAAATGATGATTTGACTCTGAGGAAATCGAATCCCTCCAAAGGAAAAGGGAGGGCGCGCAAGTCTTTCAGTGCGCAGAGGGCGGCGCGCAAGTCTTCGTCGCGCAGGCCTTAAGCGCTCTGGGTGTGGCGCGCAGGTAGGCTTCCTGGCCTATAAATACACGGCCTCATCTCCGTTACATGCATCTGGATTTCCGGATTTCTCGAGCTCTCGCCGCGCAAGTCTTCCTCGCCGCGCAAGTCTCTTTTTTTCACTATTTCCTCGCTGCCGCGCTACTCTCAAGGTAATAGGGCTTGCGCGGTAATACTTGCGCGACAAAAACTTGCGCGGCACATGTATTACTTGCGCGACATCTCCATACTTGCGCGCCTTAATGCCTTAGCCATTTTTTCGAATTCTTTCACAAATTTTATGAAAAAATAAACTCATTTAAGAGTTAAATTTGTTCAACTTTTTTGCAGATTCAATGGCTCCTGAGGGAATTGGAACGGCTGATGAACTGGCTAGAAAGCGGATTGATGACATGATGAACATGATTGGCCATGATTACTATGATATCTGCGACAACACTTTCCCAGATTTGGATAAGTACTTGAAGAAATATCATCTTAATTTCCCACAGAGCATCTACCTGTCTCTGTGTGTTCATGGTCATCTGCAAGGAGTCAATGTTCCAAATGCAAACAATTATACACCTGAGATGCAGCTGCACTGCTACTTCTCTATTTCGGTTATGCTGTGCATTAAGAGTAACAACAATGGTGTGAACTTTCAAATTCTTCCTCCATGTCATTCCCTTGCAAATATGAAAATGCCAAACCCATGGGCTGAAATGTTTTCCACTGCCGGTTGGTGGAGAGAAGACAAACATGGTATTAGATCAATATCTGAAAAGATTACTCTCTCCAAATGGCTCTTTACTTCCAATGCTCCATTCTCAAATCCATGTATCCATCTTCCAAGTCTCTTGGATAGAAACAGAGTCACTGTTTGATCAGCAGAAAATTTTCTCAAACCGCACTCAAGAACATCCTTTTACAATTGTTCCAAGAAGATCTCATATCACTGCATCTCTTATTTTATCCAGTTGAATGAATGAATTCTAGGTGGTTGCTAATGAAGATCGGGATGCCGTAAATCAAATGAAGTGTTATGTTGAAAGCCTCTTGTAATTCTTGAAAGAAAAGAAGAGACTCCAGTCTGTGGATGTCCTTCTAACTCTTGTGTATCAATGAAAAACACTTTTGTCTTCAATCATTTGTACCTTCATTCTTCCATTACCTGCATTCTTCCATTACCTACTTCAAATTTACTTAAGCCAATGGGCTTAGTAATCATAGTTTGATTTTTACTAGGATTATTACAAATAATCCTACAAACTTTGAATCTTTTAACTGCTCAATATTACCTAAATCATACAAAAAATGTATATTTAGTGGGCTGGAACTTGACTTTTATTCAGAGTTCCTTTGTCTTTTGTGTGGGCAGTTTAAAGTCATGCACGCCGGACATAAAGGGGCTAATGTTTAAGGTCGAAATAGCTTTGACCGAAAATGGATTAAAAAATGGATTCAATTCCTTGACAGTTTATATGAAAACATATTACCATACTCAAGTATGAGATAAAAAATGTAAACTATGGCTTAAGAATATTTGAATCTGAGGAATGATATGAAAAATAGCTAAAAGGAATTAGAAGAATTAGTTCCCAAGAATGATGTTACTATTATTTAACAAAATCCGTTAGGGGGTTGAAATATGCAGGGCCACCTATGGGCATTGGCTGCATAGTCAAATAAAATAGCATCTTTTGGATGACAAGTCTGTTATGTGGACTGTTTATGCAAGGCCACCTATGGGCACGTGCTGCATAGTCAGGCAAAAGAACTCCCAGAAATTTACTTTCCTAGTGCTAAAAGCCAGTGAACGTTTATGGAGATTCAAATTTTCTAAAGCATAGAGTTTGTTGTATGGAAAGAGGTACTTGAATATGGAGAAGATATTTCCAAATAAGAATATCGAAGAACTGGATGAATATCACTCCTATGAAGGTCTGACCCAAACATAGGGAAGAAGAATAAACAATAGACTTGAATACTTTCAGATCATGAAAAATGATATGGGACAAATATGTTAAGGATGGCTATATTTTTTTTTCGCGGATCCCTACATATTTTTATTTAAGACAAATAAGGACAAAAGAGGCATTCTTCCCAAGAATGAAGTTACTATTATTTAACAAAACCCGTTAGGGGGTTGAAATATGCAGGGCCACCTATGGGAATTGGCTGCATGGTCAAATGAATAGCATCTTTTGGCTGACAAGTCTGTTATGTGGACTGTTTATGCAAGGCCACCTATGGGCACGTGCTGCATAGTCAGGCAAAAGAATTCTCAGAAGTTTGACATTTTTGTGACTAGAAGTCATGAAAAGGGTTATGAAGATCTGAAAATATTTAAGGTTAGGATTATAATACATAAAGATGGGTATTGTCCAATGTATATAGAGATACATGGGTCAATGAAAACCATAATCATGTTGTGGCTGGATCCTGAATTGAAACTTGGACTTCACTATGTATCTCATAAGAATGATAATCAAGCCATACGTAGTTATTGAAATGCAGTTTAACGTCGTGCAGGACGAAAGTATGAGTGATCTTAGTTTAGGGTCATAGAATTCGGACCATAATAATGAATACACAGTGTGTGTTTTCATGAGGACTTTTCAGCCAAGGGACTGAAAGTGAAATTTGGGGTTAGGCCCAACAGACTTGGGACTGGATTCGAGGGACACTCGAATGTTCCTACGTATCTCATAAGGATGGGAATCAAGTCCACGTAGTTCTAGAACTACCCTTTGTACAAATTTGGTTCGTACATGTGAAGGGTGAAAGGGGACTTTAGTGCAATGATGGTTTAACCTGAGATAAAAAGTTTAGGCATTACCATGTATGCACGCAGTCTTTTGAAATGAAACATGATTGAAAAAAAATCAATGTCAATAATGGTTCCTTCTCAAATGAGGAAATCAAAAAAAAAATTGTAGTTTATTGTCGTATCGGACAAAAATGTTGTATAGTTTAACGTCATATAACAAGGAAAAAAGTGAATCAATGTAATGATATTGATTCCAGGGGCGGTTTCACAAATCAACATCATATGAGGTTGTGGTGAACCGATGTGAAGAGATTGTTTTTTGGGCTTGAACCCTGGGAGGTTGCCTACATACCCAGCCTGGAGGGTAAGGATCAAAGTCTGTGTAGTTCAATTAAAGAATGAATCAATGATCAAGTTGTTCTTGTGGACAATGATCTAATAAAAAATATTGTTGGGACTTACACATGGTTAGTGTCCCAAAGGGAGTGTTATGGTTGATGTTCGCTCTAAGCTCACGTGAGTCATACTCGGTGTGAGAAACAAGAGGTAATAACAACCTTAACGATGTACAGTTTAATGTCATGTAGGACATAAAAAGGGGACTATGCAGTTTAATGTCTTGCAGTTAGGACTATTGGTGCTGCACAGTTTAGTGTCATGTAGCAGGGACAAAATACAGTTTAATGTCATGTAGGACATATCAAGGATTTTCTATACAGTTTAGCGTCATGTAGTTAGGACGATGGGGATAAAATAGTTTAACGTCATATTGGACGAAAGGGGGACTGTGCAGTTTAATGTCATGCAGTAAGGACAAAAGAGTGTACCATTTTAACGTCATGTCGGACGAAGGTGCGAAATAGATTAAGGTCATATGCATGGACCGTGAATGGTGCAGTTTAATTTCATACTGGACATTTGAGATTATATAGTTTAACGTCTTTCCGGATGTGAGGGACTTTTATACAGTTTAGCGTCATGTAATTTAGGACGTCACAGTTTAACGTCTTGCTGGACATAAGGGATTTGCAAATAGTTTATGGTCATATACATGGACCAGGGATGATGCAGTTTAAGGTCATGCTGGACGGTTTAGGGAACGTTTTCACCGTTTAATGTCGTGTGGGACGAATCTGCAGTTTAAATTCATTCTGGACCATTGTTGTATAGTTTAACGTCATATAGAAAGGACGAACTGGTGCTGTACAGTTTAATGTCATGTAGCTAGGACTAAGGTGAACCAATATGAGGATATCAGTTCTGGGGACTTTTTACAGTTTAACGTCATGCTGGACGATGAAAGTTCCACACAGTTTAATGTCATGTTGCTAGGACACAATATAGTTTAATGTCATCTCGGACAAAATATAGTTTAATGTCATCTCGGATATTGAAGGTGACACAGTTTAACGTCATGTTGGACGAAGTTGCAGTTTAAGGTCATACTGGACCATTTCTGCATGAACCAATTGTAAGAGTCTTGGTTCTGGGAACAATATTTTGTATTTATAAAAAATACTTCTTCAGAAATCTGGCATTAGTTGGAGTCGTGATGTGTTCTCCATCCATTGAGATCAGAGAATACGCTCCATTGGAGTAGACCTTATGTATTGAATAAGGTCCTTCCCATTTTGGTTCAAGTTTGGGAGGCTTCTTTCCTGGTATCATTGGTGCTCTGAGAACCAATACCAATTCTCCCTGAATGAATGAACGAAGACGAACTTTTTTGTTAAAAGCTCGTGCTATCCGATTCTGATAGATTTCCAAGTGGTGCAAAGTGCACAATCTTTTCTCATCTAACTGTTCCAATTCATTCAACCGCTTTTGGGATTGCTCATCTGCTGATAACTGATCACAAATGGCTATTCTGAGTGAGGGAAATTGAACTTCAATTGCCAAGACTGCTTCTGTTCCATATACCAATGAATATGGAGTAGACCGCATTGCATTGTGAGTGGTAGTCCGATAAGCCCATAAAGCATGAAAGAGTTTATCATGCCATGACCTCTTATCTTTATCCACCATCTTTTGCAGTATGTTTGAAAGAGTCTTGTTGAAGGCCTCTATCTGGCCATTAGCCGCTGCATGATATCGAGATGAATGGTTGGACTTAATGTTGTATTCTTGATACAATTTCATTACCTCAGATGAACAGAAGTTGGTGTCGTTGTCCGTCAATATGGTATGAGGGACACCAAATCTAGTAATGATGTTAGACTTGATGAAGGTAACAATGCATTTAGAACTGACTTCTTTGAGAGGTATTGCCTCTACCCATTTGGAAAAGAAATCAGTAGCAGTAAGAATGTACTTAAACTACTTGGCCGTAGCTGAAGGGTAAGGTCCCACCACATCCATTCCCCATGTGGAAAATGGCCATGAGTATTTAGCTGTACGAAGCAACTCTGGTGGTTGATGAATGAAGTTGGCATATACTTGGCATGAATGACACTTCTTTGTGAAATTAACACAATCTTGTATCATTGAAGGCCAGAAGTATCCAAGCCTTCGAATTTGATCAGACAGTCTATGTCCAGACTGGTGGGCACCACAGACTCCTGCATGCACTTCTTTTATGACAGCCATTGTCTCTTCACCATCAATACATCTGAAGAGAACTCCATCAAAACCACATTTGTAGAGAATTTTCTCGAGGTGGTTTGTACCATCATAAAGAGTAAAATTGACCACACGTCGCCGAATTTGTTCTTTCTCGGCTCTATCAGGTGGAAGTGTTCCATTTTGAAGGTATTCCTTGATAGGTGACATCCATCCTGTAGTATGACCATACGGTTCAGGAATGGGACTAATTTCATTAATTTCCTCTGTTTTGACTTGAACATAAGGTGAAATTGCACGACGGTGGGCAATACAGATGGTTGTCTCGTCCCGATTTGGATCTGCTAAAGCTGTGGCTATATTAGCTAGTGCATCATCTTGATTATTTTGTGATCTTGGGACATAAGAAAATTTCGGTTCTGAAGGGAATTCCGACATTAATTCTCTGACGTAATCATACAGAGGGATTAATTCTTCTTTTCTGATGGCATAATCCCCATTGACTTGTTTGATTACCAGGTCTGAATCACCTTTCACCTTTAAGTGATTCACTTGTGCTTGAAGCGCTAACTCCAAGCCTGTAATGAGAGCTTGGTATTCAGCTTCATTATTGGTACCACCTTCCCACAACAAAAAGGAATAAGGTAACACTGCCTTATCTGGAGAAATGAGCACAATTCCTAAACCAACTTTGTTGAATTTAGGATTTTCCATTTTCTTCCCTGTTGGATTTCTAGAAGAACCATCAAAATACATTTCCCATGTTTGAGGACTCTCTTGAATAGAGAAAACATTATCATCAGGGAGTTCGATATCTGAATACGTGTCTTCCACTGAAGGATGTTCAGCCAGGAAATCAGCCAGAGCTTGGCCCTTAATTGGCTTTTGAGACACATACTGGATGTCGAACTGCTGTAGAATAACCGCCCATCTTTCCAGACGTCCTGTAAGCATTGGACGACTAAGGATGAATTTGAGTGGATTATTACGAGATATCAATTGGACCTCGTGATGTTGCAGGTAGAGTCTCAGTTTCTGAACTGCAAAGATTAATGCTAGGCAGCACTTTTCAATACTCGAATATCGGGTTTCTGCTTCAAGCATAGTTCTACTGAGATAGTAGAGACTATTTTCATTCCCAGCATCATTCTTTTGAGCGAGAAAGGCACCCAATGATCGCTCTAAAGCTGTCACATAGAGGATAAGAGGCCTACCCTCAACAGGTGTCATGAGTACTGGTGGACTTAAGAGGTATTTCTTGAGAACATCAAATGCTTCTTGACATTCTTCAGTCCACTGGTAAGTGACTCCTTTCTTCAATAATTTGGTAAAGGGTAAACTTTTTCCTGCCAAATTGGCGATGAAACGCCGAATATAGGCTAAGTATCCTTGAAGTCCTCTTAATTCTTTCATATTCTGAGGAGGTGACATACCAAGGATTGATTTGGTCTTCTTAGGATCGACTTCAATACCACGATGGCGTACAACAAAGCTGAGAAATTTTTCTGAGGTTACCCCAAAACCACATTTTAAGGGGTTCATCTTCAAATTATGTTGTCGAAGCTTGTGGAATACGACTTCCAAATCAGCCAAGTGATCAAAACGTTGTTTGGATTTAACCACCAAATCATCTACATAGCATTCAACAAATTTCCCTAGAAAAGGTTTGAAGATACGATGCATGGCGCGTTGATATGTTGCACCTGCATTCTTTAAACCAAAGGGCATCACCCGGTAACAAAACACACCTTGAGGAGCTCTGAAGGCTGTATATTCCTCATCTTCTGGGGCCATTCGGATCTGATTATATCCAGAATATCCATCCATGAAAGAAAGTACTTCATAGCCAGCCGTCGCATCAATTAAGAGTTCTGTAATCGGAACTGGGAAATCATCTTTAGGACAATACCGATTAAGATCTCAGAAATCGATGCAAACCCTAATTTGTCCGTTCTTCTTCTTTACAGGGACAATATTAGCCAACCACATGGGATATTGAACTTCTCTGACGAAGTTAGCTTTGATAAGCTTATCCACTTCAGCCTCGATTTTGGCAGCATAGGTTGGGTGTGTTCTTCTCGCAGCTTGCTTGAATCCTCGATGTTCTTTTGGCAAACCCAAATGATGGGTGGAAACATTAGGATCAAGGCCAGGCATCTCTGTATAATTCCAAGCAAAAATATCTTTATTTTTCTTTAAAAAAGAAATATACATCTCTTTCTCTTCAAGGGTCATGGCCGCACTAATTAAAGTGGGGCGTGGATCTTTCTCTATACCCAAATTTACTTCTCTGAGTTCATCCATAGTGGTAGAGATACCCTCTTCAAATACTGGAGGAGCATCTCTAATATCTTCCTCTTCCTCTTCATCATGTGTTATTTCTTCCGTTTCTACTTGCAAAGTAGATGAAAAAACGAAATTCTCATAATCATAAGAAATGTCAAAATTTTCACATATTGAAGAAGAAGCTTCCATTTCCGACCCTATTGATGATAAAGGGTCTTATTTGGGAAATAAAGAGGAGATTATGGATTGAGAATCGACATCAATATTCACCTCTGGGGTTGCTATAAATTCTTCTGGCCTGATTAGCGAATTATAGACTTGTTGGATTTCAGCAGACGAAATGAAAACGTCACCACTTATGATTTCATCACTGCTTGGTAAGTTACCAATTTCTCCCATGTTGTCTGGCTCGATTGCCGTAATTGACATTATGGATCTTTCCATAAGATTATTTTGATTTGGGCCTATTTTTTCAATTTGAATGATAGGTAACACATAATCTGTACTCACATGTGAAAATGGATTTATTGGAATTTTTTCCAAACCATACGGAGCATTAACTTTGGTAATTTCCTTCATTGTAGATTTTTCTCTTCCCTTCATGTGATAAAATTCCGCCTCAATGTATTGAGACTCACATGTCTTGAACGGGGCCTTATCACCATACAATGTTCCAACTTTACCATCGAAACAGTATTTGAGACATTGATGGTATGATGAAGGAATAGCTGCATGCTGATGTAGCCAGGGTCTTCCAAGCAAGATATTGAAAGCTGAGTCTTGATCAACAATCATGAAATCCGAATTGGAAACAAGATCTCCAAACTGAGTTCTGAGCGTAACTTCTCCCAGTGGTTCTTGTTCATTTTTATCATATCCTTGCAACATCATGGTAGAAGGAGATAAATCAGATTCCATGAGGCCCAATCGACGAAATGTGCGAATGGGCATGAGGTTGACTCCTGAACCATTGTCAATGAAAGCTCTTCTAACATCTATACCATTGACTTTTCCAGATAAGTACAAAGGTTTTATGTGCCCATGCACAACATCATCTTCATCTTTATCAGTAAAAGATATCACTGCATGGCATTCCGCAGGATTATTCTCTATGTGATAGATTTCAGCTGCAGCAATTTCAGTTTCAAACACCTGAGGACTTGACAAAGCTTCGATGAGTGCTTCCCGAAGATCTCTTGACAGATTTAAAGCATCCAAAATTGATAACTTGGCTGGTACTTGGGCCAAGTGTTTCAATATATCATTCTTTTGATCTAGAGGTCTGCGTTTCCCAATAGGAATATGTGGTTTAGCAGGTACTTTTGAAGCAGATGCTTTGGAAGCTAATGCATCTTGTATTGAAGTTGGCAACATCCTTGGTTTTGGAAAATTAGACTGATTAGATCCATTTACTTGATGAGATAAAGAAGATCGAACTTTTAATCGGTCTTCCAAAATAACTGTCCCGAAACTGAGTTGGCCATTGGCAGAAGAACTTGCTTGTTCTTTTTGAGCTCGCTGAAGGGCTCTACCACGAGTTTCTGCTGCATATACAGTGCTAGAAGGGGTAGAATTAGAGTAGTGGCTTCGGAAAGATCCACGTCTTCCCCTATATCCTGAACCTCTAGAACTTCCTCGGGTTCCCTTATTTGATACAGGGAATTCAGGCTCATCAAGACTGGAATATGAATCTGTTAATTGAATCATATTAACAGAACCAAAGATTAACTCTTCGTCTGATAAAGACTCTGCCAGGTTAGCTTGTTTAGGGTGTGCCGTTTGGTGGGACGGTGCCCGTGGATTTGAAGTAGATGGCATGAAATCTGCCAGAGTCAAAGACAATTTAGGCTTTGATGCATACTCATCTTCTCCTGATTCCTCTTTCTTCTTTGAATTGTGTTGCCCTTTTGAGGATTTGTCTTTTGATGGAGGCTTTACTGCAGATTTTGTAGGAGACACAATTGGCTTCTTCAATTGTGTTCGCAAAATGGAATGGGTCCGATTGATTGTCTTTATGACCATCCAATCATCATATTTTTTCGCAGTTTTGCTTTTGAATTCCTGTCACTCGCCTCCTTCCTCTGGATCTGTAGCGGTAATACATGCTACATGAGCTGAAGAAACCTTCAATTTGACTTGTCCCAAGTCGACCATATTTTGCAGGAGGTCTTTAAAGATAAAACACTCCTGGATGGGATGCCCCAACATTTGATGAAAGGGACAATAATTGGGACGGTGTTCATCTCCTTCCTTTTTTGGCCTCTTCGGCACTGGTAATTGAACCAAATTATTTTCCAGAGTTGAAATGAAGTAACCAGGAACTTTCTCACTTCGGAAAGAGTATGTTTTACTCTTCATATCCTCAAATTGTTTTCGTCGTTGATCTTTTTGATCATTCGGACGAAACAACCTTTGTTGTTGGCGTTCAGGAGGTGGAGCCCTTCGAGAAGATGAAGGTTTTGAAGTAGAAATAGGTACAGGTGCCTATTTAAGCATAACTGTAGCAGTTTCTGCTTTACCCATTCTTCTTCCTGGAGCTGATGGAATTACACAAGATTTAACCTTAGCCTGTATAAGGGAATCTTCAATCTGTTGAGCGATTGAAGTAAGGTCTCGAAACCCTCCTTTGTATTTCACAGGGATCAATGGCGTGCGTAATTCGTCAAACAAATTTGCCACACAGATTGGCAACAATTCCTCCTGAGGGAGTGATAAACTCAAGGAATACGTTAATCCCTTCCAACGAGCAATGAAATCAGAGACTCTTTCATTCTCCCTTTGCTTGCAGTTTTTAAGATCAAAAACTGTCGTTTTTGGCAATGTTGAGCTCAACTGAATAAGGAATTTTTGACGAAGATCCTCCCATCCGATGACTGACCGGGATTTCATGCTTGTATACCAGACAAAAGCTGGTCCTTGCAAGTTTCACACGAAGCATCTGAGTTTCACTGCTTCTTGCTGCTCTGGATTTCCCATCATAGGATCACAACAAGACACGTAATGCGTCAAATGTTGTTCAGGGTCGCCTGATCCATTGAAAGTAGGGAAAATAGGGTTTCCAAAACTCGATGGAGGAGAAGTTGAATCTACCCATTCAGGGTTAACATTCTTTTCAGGTTGAACTTGTGCCCGTTTCCCTTCCATAGTTTCTAACCGAGCTGTTAATGACTCAATAGTAGTGATTAACTTTTTAGAAACGTCAGGTTGAACTTGGTTTTGGGTAGGTGCAATGAATGGAGCTTGGACAGACGTGGTGGTTGGTGCTGCAACTGATGGTAGTGCTGCCAACCGTTGTTGCGTTTGACCCGTAGGATTAGACCTCTATGGATGTACTGATAAAGGAGGATATTCTTGATCCATCTCAGTAGTTACAACAAATTCCTTCGGCTTTCGGACTTCAGCATTCTTAAGAAGAAGACTACTCTGAAGTAGTTCTGCATTCAACTTTCTTAATTCTTTCATTTATTCCTCCTGTTGTGCAAACCTTTGCTCTAATGAGAGCGATTGAACTCCTTCAGAGGAAGGGTGAGAAGTAACCTGATTCTTTCCTTTCACCTTATTGGATCCCTTTCGGGGAGGGGGAAGTGGGTTACTTGAAGGAATACCCAGATTTTGGGTAAGCCTTTGATTACGTGTGCGCACACCTTCTTCATTTAGGTCTGTGTGCGTGACTTCTTGAGCAGGAACCTCTTCCTCTGATCCCTCTGATTGAGCCTCATCTGGTGAATCAGCAGGAACGACATTGATGACATTAATGGATGCATATTGCATGGAATCCTTTCTATCAGAATTTCTGTGATATTGTCTCCTTCTATGTCCATGATGAGACATGGCATTCCGTTGACTTGATCCCTCATGAATTTCTTGGAGAACCGTCACTTGGAGAGAATCTCCTGATAGCTTGGCTCTTCGTTCCTCTTGAGGCTTATTCCCTAATCGAGAGAATACTGACTTTCTCTGAGGGAAGGATTGAAGATTTGAAAAAGTCCCCAGTCCGGTGGACTAGGGATGTTCCTGCTGCTTCCGCTCAACTCCTCGAATCCCATTCGTTGAGTCTGAGGATTGGGTTAGAGAAGTCCCCAGTCTGGCAAGCTGGGGTGTCTCCTGACATGCTATGTCTGAGATCTTCTTAAAATCTCTCTTGATCTTGCGAATCTTAGTTCGGAAATTAGCTGGATGCATTAACCTGTATCCACTTTTATCACCTGGTTCAACTGACCGTTGGATGATTTCCGAAACTTCTGTCATTTGATGACGTGTTTGCTCCAGACGAGAGGCTTGTGCAATATTCTCTCCTTCTTCATGTAGGATCAATTCAACAACCTGTTCTCTATATACTTGATTTTGAGAGGAACTAGTTGAAGCTTGTTCTTGAGCAATATTTTGATTATGAACAAAGCCCATTGACTGTGGCCGGCCATGGGCAATAACATTGCATGAGACCATTTTCGGCGAGCTTTGCTGACCGGAAAGCACTGTGAAATTTAGTGCTCCGTGAACACCCCATCCTCTGATATGAACATCAGATGGAGCATTGGCAATTGACTGACGCAATCTTCTTAGTGCGCCAAGGCATGAACGTTGAAGGGTTCTCTGTTGCTTTTCAGCCTTCGGATACCGAGAGACTGATAGAGATGCCAAATCAATCTAGCGTTGTAACCCTTCTATTATCTTAAGATGATTTTCATATTCATCGTAAGATAATACCTTCTTCTTTAATTGACAAAGAGTTTTCCATATGTTGAGATGAATATCATGGATTCCATCACCCGTCAACATCTTTGGAATGTCGTTCTGGGAGTCAGCCAAAGGCCAAAACATGACTGGTACTTCACCTTTTGCCAGTTTTTTCCTCATGTTCAGCATTTCCTCTTTATCATTAAATGAAGATTATTCTACCTGTTTGGACCAGAGTTGGTGTTTCCTTGTTGCTTCATCGGATTCAACAAAATTGGTAGAGATATCACTATTCATGCTGGAAGATGAATGACCCAGGGATTGTTCGGAGAATAACCTGAACCCCAGGCTATCTTCTAATAGAGAAAGAGTTTCACCTGCCGATAGTAAAGCATCAGACATGACTGGTTTTACGTTTGCAAGTGCCTCGAGATAGGAGGGCTTTCTCGTCACTACATTGCCTTCTGAAGAATTTTCGAGACAACGTGAATCACTACTGCAGAGAGGACTTTCGCAGAGAACTTAATCACCATGAGGAGTACCGTCATGATGGGTTACAGCAAAAGATGAAATATCTTGCTCCTTGGCCTTCTGACCACACATAGGGTTCATGTGGCTCTCATCTGAAGAAGAAACTTCAAGATTGACCGAATTTTCTTGAAGCAAGTCTTCATAAGGAAGTGTCTGTTGAAGACCTTCAGAATTAATGTTCCAGTTATTGGGAATTGAGGGAGTAGAATCTTGAATTCCGATAGATAAATGTCTGAGGGCTTCAAGAACTCCAGCATCGAGCAAGGCCTTGTTGCAGATTGGCCTTTGATCTCCTGACTGTGTTGGGCGGATCTTTTTCTTAGATGCCTTCTTACTCTCTTTAGAAACCACTTTATGACGAAAGTGATTGCTCTGAGCAGGTGTATGTGCCTGATCAGGAAAGATTGTCAGGTTAGGCTGACGATCTCCACTCAAATCAGGTGTATGTGCCTGACTTGGTTGTCCGTATGATATGGGGGAGTATGCCCCATAACCCTCTTGGACTGGAACAGATGTGTGTGTCTGTTCCGGAATGAATCGTTGATGTGTCACTCCATTGCTAGGGATAGATTTATGTGTTTGTCCCTGAGATGATGCTGAAGCTGTTATGATATCCTGGCAAGCATCCAGAATATGAGCAGGAATTTGCTTCTTCTCTTTCACCATTGACAAAATATGTTTGGTGAATTCAGCCGCCGGAACGGGGATATACGTCCATTCCGGGCTTGGAGTAGGTGTATGTGCCTGCTCCTGTCCTCCATTTCCTGTCAGTGAATCCTGACAGTACTCAAGTGTGGAGGCAGAGAGTTGAGTCTTCCCCCTGTTTGTCGTCGGGACTTTCCGACTGACTTCTCCGGGTGCTACCAAGCGAGACTGTTGGTAGGCCTGATTAGTATTAGCAGGTGTATGTGCCTGCTGATTACACTTCGCCAAATGCGGTTGACGAGATCCATCATATGTAGTCAGACGAGCCTGCTGACTAACTGGTGATGTATAAGCAGGTGTATGTTCCTGCCTATGGTACTCTGCCGGAATTGCCTGGCGGGATCGGCTTGATGCTGCCAGACGAGTCTGCAGGACAGCTGAATTATAACGGGCAGGTGTGTATGTCTGCTCGTTGTTTGGCACCAAGTTAGGTTGGTGGACTTCTCCGGAGATGTCTGGGATGACAACCTGCCTATTGTTAACCGGATTCCGTCTCTGGCGGTTCATCTTGCCTGCTCGGGTTCGAGGAACCTGAGCTGAATGCCTGGAGTCGGTACCCTCATCATGTTGAGGGCGCACTACTGCACGAGTCTGGCGGCGATTGTTGATGGGAGCCCTTGAGAAGGACTCCTGTCTTTTTGAATTATGGTCCTGCGGGACCTGCTCATTCACTTCCTCAGAGTAAGGGAGTGAATGTAAATTGCGTTCCGGGGATAACGACCTGAAACGGTTGGAGACGGTAGTCAGCACCGCCTGCTTCTTGATTGCTGGCCGCCGTTGTCCGGACGACCAAGTAGAGTTGTTAACTTGGAGGGCTTGACGAGAGGCCTCCAGAGTTGGGATAGTACCGTTGCGACGGTACTCCTTAACCAATGCATTAGAAACACAGCGTTGAAGACGCTGAGTTGGTGATGTCATCCTCAGAGCGGATGACGTTCCAGCAGGAGTAGCAGCATTGGTTTTCACAGCAGCGGACCTCACAGTAGAGGTGTTCACAGCAGCAGTATTCACAGGGGTGAATATAAGGAAAGCCATTTTTTGTAGAAGATCTTGAGAAAAGAGTGCCTGTTCCATGTAACAGACATAATCAAGATGAATCCAGCCACTGCATCTTTTGGATGAGCACATGTCAATGATTGCTTTGTTGGCCCAAGGGGCTTTAACAAATAAGAAGAACATCACTTTCACTTGGTTAGGGATTCATGTCGGGTTCACCATTTTTTTTCGCGCGGAATCCGGGGATGACCTCCTGGACGGGTGATTCAAACATTCTGATCGGTTTCTAACGGGTTTGTTCGTAGAACCGGAAACATCCAATGATTCCACATCCGTTTGGATCTACTTTCCAAAGGCAGGCGCTCATTAGCTTGTGGGCTAATCAGGCTTAGGAATTTGCATTGGTCGAGAGGATGGGAGGTCGGACTCATCACACCGTTTTGAGGGGAATTATTGTCTACTTCGGGACTCTCTTTATAGATTTAAGTTATGTTCGTGAATCCTTATTACATTACCAAGTATAAAATGTGCTTTCCTTTAGTTTTAACAATCAATGATTAAATATGCAAGAAATTTAGAGAATCTTTTATATGTATTCGAGGTTCTTCATCAATAGAGAATCATCTATATCTGTTTAGAGATTCATGGTCAATGGTATCCTTAAAAACATTTATATAAAAGTCTCTTGGTCATTATGATGACCAGGCTGGTTTTAAAGCCACTCAGTGGGGCACTTGAAGTTTATCGTCATTCAGAAGGACAGAGATTATTTCAAAGTTGGGATCGAACCCATAAATGGGATACCTACGTATCCTTTGTTTTGGAAAAGGAATCAGAACCCACGTAGTTAGAGTAATGGAGTATGATGTTTATGATTGATGGCTCAAAAAATGAATGTCATAATTACTTTTACACTCTAAGCTCACGTGAGTCATGCTCGGTGTGAGAAACAAGAGGTATTAGTAAAATTTAGACAATTGTGCCATGAAAGATGCAATCATAAGAATTTGTTTGGGGCTTATGTATGGATGACTGCCCAGATAGATGAAGGTTTAGGATCTACTTTTAGGGAGAAAATCCATGAACAGGGCCCATAATGTTATATGTGCTTCATGGAGATTTTGAATACTCTAATCTTGGGGCTTACTCTTAAGGAGGATGCCCAAGTTAGGAGGGGATTTATGATTGGGTTTTACTCCTGAAAAGGAAACCCAAATCAAAGGTAAATTATGACTGGTTAAGAGAAATTTAAGGGGACTTTGGGCATATTCCTGAAAAGGAGACCCAAGGTTATGACTGAGTCTTATTCCTGAAAAAGGAGACCCAGGTTATGGAACTTGGAACTTACTCCTGAAAAGGAAGCCCAAGGTTATGACTGAGTATTATTCCTGAAAAAAAAGGAGACCCAGGTTAGGGATTAAGGTTTGGGGCTTACTCCTGAGGAGGATGCCCATATTTGAGGTTGGGGCTTACTCTTGAGGAAGATGCCCATATTTGAGGTTGAAGGACTTGATTGGGGCTTACTCCTGAGGAGGATGCCCAAGATTGGGAACTTTAAGAATTTGGGGCTTACTCCTGAGGAAGATGCCCAGATTAAAGGTTTTATAACTGGGGATTATTCCTGAAAAGGAGACCCAGTTTAAGATTCTCTCATTTTAAAGGATGAGGTTGAATGAATGAACTCTCCGTATTTTAGTGACATAAGGATATTTACATCACTAGACTTTAAGAGAGATTTCACAGAATTCCTTTCTGATAGGAAAGTAAAATCAAGAAATCATGCCATAAATGGCTTTGAAGAGTGTCTTGAAGACTGAATCTTGAAAAGGAAAGGTGAAATGGCTTAAGAGGGGTAAAATGGGCAAGATGGGCACCCAAAAAGATAGGGGCGCGCAAGTCTTGAAAGGCGCGCAAGTCCTGCGGCGGCACGCAAGTATTGGTCGTGCAAGTATACTTGCGCGACACATGGTGTACTTGCGCGATTTTCAATCAGAATTGAAATACTTGAGCGACTCTTGATAAAACCCTTTAGAATCCCCTTGAGGTTCTTCCAAAAAAGGGACGCACAAGTTATATTGAAGGAATTAAGTCGGCGCGCAAGTGTTTGATAAGTTTCAACACTTAAGCCTTCCTTCTTCTCTTTAGATCTTTAGTTCTAGGTATGAAATTACCTTAGAAGTGTTTCGGAAGCTTTGAGAAGAGACTTGGGCATCGGGAGCATCAATCCGAGTTTCTGGAAAAAGATCCTCTTGAATGGGGGGCCCAAAGGGTCTATTTATAGGCAATAGAATACCCAGGGCGGTTACCGGGCGGTTACCATTTAGGTCGCGCAAGTCACCTGCGCGACCAAGGTAGTTGTGCAAGTATACTTGCGCGGCAGTGGTATAACTTGCGCGGTGGATTTGCTGTTGATCCTTTGTTCATGCCATTGTCGATTTTTCATGTTTTCTTCAAAGGATGAATCACTTTCAGCTGAGATATTCCCTTTTCCGATCTTTAGATTCTGTGATGAAAGGAGAGTCAACAACAGGTTTGATATATACTAAAATGATCATAAAGTCATTTTAGTTATCAAGAAGGTTCATATCTCATTGGGGGAAATTTTTGGAATATAATAGTATGAATTTAGAGCTACATTGAAATAGTTATCTAGTGTAATTATATTAAGTTACCATTCGAAAATTCATTGACCAAAGAATTATGGATTTTTGATCATTTATTATTCGATGATTTATCTTGAGTACTTGGTGGGGAACTAAAAACATTTTATGTCTTAGTGGGTACAAAATGAAAATCATATAGAGGATATTTGGTTTTAATTACACTCAATGGGCACACAATGGTCCATAGTGCGTAATTAGTATGATTTGAAAAAAAAATTAAATATTTTTTTATTTAGATATTGTGGATGAGTTTTTAAAGAATTAGATAGTTCATTCTCATCCCATTGTCATCTAAGGACCATGTAAATTATTTTGTATGACTTCTTTAAGAGTGAGTGTTCAAATTAAAAATGCTTATTTTCTTCGTTCATGACGGTTAATTGTATTTAAATTTTAAGTTAATATATAAATATATTATAGGTTTTTTATGTCTATGATAAATAGTGTGTTTAATTTTTTATATAATAGGGGATAACAAAGACTTTTTCACAGCGATTATATAATGAGAAAACATATATCTTCTTCAATTAAATTATTGATATTTTATCACGAAAAATTGGAGACTATTCTATTATTATATATGTTTTATTACATATTTGATTGTTAATATATATTCTTTGTTTTATATTTTTGTAAATATATAAATATTTATCATCACTTTAATACTCATGATTTGATTGAATAATGTGTTTTGTATTAATTGTCAATAAAGGGTCATCTTAATTTAAAACAATTAGTTATTGAAGAGTGGATGAAATTTAAATATTTCAACGTGTGGTGAATGATTTTTTCATGAATGATTTTTATTTATTTTTTGATGATATACATTTAAAATTATATTGTATTCAAGGAGATATTAATTATTGATCATTTTCACATCATTCTATTATTTGAATGAGATAAACTTATTAAGCCTATAGACAATTATTACAATAATTACATGGTTATAACCTAATCATTTGTATTTAATAGGATATTCTAATAGATCGTATACACGACTATTCTACGAAATTTTAAGGATGAATTCATATTAGATTATCCTTCCCACTGCTAAATAATAATGAATAATACAAAACTTTTTATGATATTTTTATTTAATCAATAAATACAAGTTAAATGAATTTAAGATGTAATACACGATAATATAAAGTTAGTACATTAGATCACCCCTGCCCTCCATGAGTTTATTGGGGAATAACATGGTTTGAATTTAATTATTTCACATTAGGGATTAGGTTACCAGGAAAAACAATATTTTTCTATTCTTTTTTATTGATTTTATTTTTTAAGAATCCATTTTGATGATGAATTGATATAATTAAATTCATATTTAGAATATACTCTTTAAATTAATTTAATATAAATAATTTTATCAAAAAATTTAGGAATAACTATATAATTTTGAAAGAGTGTTTTTTTCAAATAACTTGTAGATATTCATGGATGTTCTTGATGTTGTTATAATTGGTTGAATTTTTATTGAAAATTCTGTTGTGAATAAATTTTTCTTACAAAATCAATATTAATTTTGATGAAGGAATGTAGAAATAAATTATAAAATAAATTCCATACAAATATTTTCTCAATTTTTATGTATAACAGATATAAAAATAATATATTATATGCTTTATAACATATATAATGAAAATATGAAAATAAAGGAAGTGAAACTAACACTAATGTGGAAAATTTTAATGATATTAGGATGAGTAAGGATGGAACATTGTAGGAATATTGAATATTATTTGATAATATTATTATCCATATTTTTAGTTTTTTTAATTATTTATTAGATTTAATTGGGGATAAGAAGATACATCATATATTGATGAACGTATTGGATGTACAGGTATCAGTAAATGAATTTTGTGACTTGGAATAACTTATATTAGATGATTTTTTTTGTTTTTTGAAAAATTATATGATAAGTAGAAGGGTAATGATAAATATTAATGTAAAATATATGTTTGAAATTAAATTCAAACTATGAATCATGTAGAGAATAAAAATGATATTAAGGATGAAAAATGATTATATTTTGATCAATATGATAATAACTCAGTGATTTAAGAAATAATGATACTTATATCATTGAATTTTAATGAGTGAAAGGTAAATTATCATGTTACTATTATATTAAAATATTTAAATTTTAGACAAATTGGTGACTTTTATTAAAAAAATTATAGTTTAAAAAATATTAAAATGATGTTTGGGTGATTTTTAGATGCCCTTTTAATGTCAAAAAATTTCGACAATTCAATGTTAATTTTAATAGGGTAAGATAATAGTTCTTTTTAAATAAAATAAAATGAGTTCTTTATTTAATTATGATGAATAATTGTGAATTTATTATGAAATTTCATATATTAATTTAATATTTACTCACACTAGTCAACCAAAATTATGTTCCCTTATATCCTCACATGACCTTGGGAATGCCTCTCTCTATGTCAAATGTTACTGACTTGTTGAAAAATTATATCAACAAGATTGGGAGATTATACCCACTATTCAATAATTATAAATAGTAGGGAAATAATGAAACCCCAATATCTAGTATATAACTAGATAATATTGAAATTATTTTCTTAATATTATATTAAATATATATCACATATTATAACAAAAAATGATGCCATTGTAAATTTCATAAAAATAATAAATCAAATACATTTTTTCTTATTGGGTCTATATGATACAATATATATTCCAAAATTAAAAATGAATGGATATATTTTTTGGTCCAAATTAAAGATAACCCACTATTGAAATACTAATATGCATCTCCACAACTTCCCTTGGATATCAATGCCATACCCATACCTATATCATGTACCATAAATTTTTCATTCCACCTAATGTTTAACTTGAATGTGTCAGAAATATAATTAATAGGACGAAACCAATTATTTCCTTGAAAGTATATATATATATATTATAATTATTATATAACATTGAAATAACATATAGTATATACCCATCACTACATTAAGTTCTAATTTACCACATGAATTAGTATCCCAACCTACTCTATACAATGTTTGTTTCTTGTCTAAATACATCACAAAAATATATAGGGGTTTAGTGAAATAGTCACGTATAATAACATAATTTAATAGAATATGGTCATAGGAATGAGAAAACTACTCCACATTAATAAATTCATAACATTGAAATATCATTCTCTAATCACCCAAAGTAATATACCTCCATATTTTTAATTGGAATCATTTTTAACCATTCATTTTTTCCATGGTTTCATCATACATAATTCTACCCATAACATCAAAATATATGTTGTAATTTCACCCTAAAATCTACACAATAAACAATATTTGGACCAACCCAAACCCTTTACCACTCAATAGATTTGGTTAGAATACTATTAAACCCTTTCAAATCCCTAATTGTCATGGTATAATTTTCCATGTTATTCTCTATTTTTATATGAATGTCTTTTTAACCTTTTAATGTGGAATTTGTCCATGTGAGTTTCTAAGTACACAATACTAAAAACAAGGAACATATCACTGATATCCCATCAAAAAATACATTTAACCTTTCTAATATAAATCACTCAAGGATCCTATCAATATATAGTAACCCATGATATGTGCAAGGAGACACCTCTTGGTGTCCTTTTTCAACGTTTTAAAATTATCTCTATAAAGGGTAGAGAAATCTATGATCATTTTTTAGATGATTGAATTAGGAGACCTAGAATAATATTAACCATACTTATACACCAATAAAAGAATAAAAATAACCAATTTTCGTCCATTTGGGTTCATAGAAACTCTCTGACTAACATATTTATGTGAAATAACAAATGCTAGTCCTATTAAACAATGATAAACTCAAAAAAATACAAACCCTATAAACATAAAATCACACTCATATGAAATTATTTATTGATTTATAATAAATTAAATTAAATTATAAAATATTAAATAGTCCCCATGGTTTGGTATTGTAGGTTAATAATGGTGATACAGTGAAGGAAATATTGGATAAAAGTAAATGGAAGGTAAGAACTACAAATAATGATCTACTAGGATATAAAATGATTTAATAATAGATTATATGGGTGAGTAATCACACATAGAGGTAGATAAAATGAAATAGAGATAGTCATATAGCTTTATAAATAAGCAGGGGAAATATATTTTACATTTTAACTTAGTATATAAATTGAATTGTATTTTTGAAAAATTACTTTCTAATAACACCCTAGTACAGAGTGCACCACCACTAGAACTCGGTGACCATTAGATTCCAAAACATAGTCCATCAACCATATGGGGGTCAACCTCAATACTTTAACACAGAATACATCCCCATAGGGTACCCAAAATTATTACAATATATAATCAATGATATATTTCAAAAAAAATTATAAATATATAGCATTGAGTTAGTTTCCTCAATTCATGATCCACAATCTCTTCCAAATATTCCCATTGTCATAAATAATCAAATTATACATATAATGCATCATTGTAAATTATTTCAGTACCTTAATTTATGTGTAATGTTACCAAATCCCTAGTTCAACACTTATCATCTGAGAGTTCCATCACTAAGCCTAGTCATCAAAAATCATTATCCACTATTCTTGTATATCCTCCACACACATAAAAGTAATCCATCAAATTTTTAGTTGCACCCCAACACACATAAAATGGTTATTTTCATTTAATATAGGATTTATCACCCTAATCCACTATGTTTATAAGACACTCCAAAAATAAAAAAGATTCCCTCAATACAATTTCCTATTAACTATTCACAAATGTGCTATTTGGATCATATATTTGTTTTTGTGGTACATGTAATACATTATGCATAGTACTGTAACTCTATGAAAGAATAAGTTTTCAGATTATTGTACTATAACACTAAAATATCTTTTTTACACCCTAAAATGAGTTCTAACATTTCTTGTCTCCAAAATTAAGCTTACACAAACTAGGAGACACTCTGAAGATTATATTATACACTACATAAAACACTAGAGGATGGATTCATAAGTCTTGATATATAAATTATCATATCTAGATAGTAAAATATTTCTTAATAATTACATAAATTAAAAATTTTATCATCATTAAAAGACTCATTCCAAAAATATATTACTCTTTGTTCACATTTACAAAAGATGATATTATCCTAGACTTCTACAATATTACTCAAATGAGTCCATCTAAATTGATGTTTATTAAAAACTATTATTGAAAAAATTCTTATGAAGTATAGTTCTCCCATGATCTACCAAAATGTAGGAAACACTCTTGATGAATGAAGACCAATAACCTGATTTTATTCTTAAAAAACCTATTATTTTTGTATTGTATGTTGTGCATAGTTTTAACAGAGTTCCCCATTTTCTAGAAATTTGATTTTAATCTCACATGTCAATCTATTACAATAATCAATAGTACTCTATGTAATAATAATTTCATTTATAAAAATAATTTTACTAGGAAATCAATATATTGGGTATCCCTAATTAATATTCAATGTTCCACCTTGGTCAATGGATTGATAAAACCCATACTATATCATATCCTTGAATACACCATGAAAACCATTTCATAATGTCTATAGTGACCTTTTAACATTTCCATACATGTATGTGTAGTTCCTATAGATGGTTGGTGGATCACTAATTATCACCCTCTACTTACTAATATGTGAGGAATCATTATAAAAATCCCATAATATCCCTATCCATTTATGGATACAAAATTTTTTATGAATATCATTATAAATCACAGTCAAAGTTATATGAACTACCTAGTTTGGGGAATATGATTCACACATCATCTCTGTATACATATTCATTAAATTCTCCAATCTTCTATATATATATATATATATGATAACATCATTATGTTTTATCTATCCTTGGGGTGGGTTTTCTTGATATGTGATATCCCTTATAACTCAAGAGAATAGATCTAAATTTGATTCTAATTAACCCTCACATGAATTAATGAGATTATTTAATGAGCTATTAGATTCACTCAACCCCAGAATATCACAGAAACTAGATGTAGCCTGGTAAAAATAGTTATCAATTATCAGTCACTACTATAATTAAAAAATACACTGACCTATATATTATTAATAAACAAATACACCACCTTATTCCCCTTAAAAATGATGTACAAAATATCAATGTTGATTTACAATATGTAATCTTTTAATACCATTATCCAAAGGATTTTTTCATATTTTGTAAATAAAATAAATACACTATGGTTGGTGTAATCCATAAATTTTTATCACAATAGATAATTATTCTAATAAATCAATAAAAATAAAATATCATGATCATTATATTATATGTTTGGTAATTCAACCCATGCGGCATGAGATACATTGAACTATTGGAAGCTACTTATCAATCCAATATCAAGATGGAACCAAGACTAACTCCTGATGTATTAATAAATGCACTATAATCCATACCCAAAATCATTAATGATGTAATTGGAGTGGTTAAAAATATAAACTATTAATATTAAAAGTATTTTTCACACTATTAAAATATCACTAAGCATACCCCCTTTTATTTTTAATGCCATTATAAATATTTATATGCGGAAGATGTTACAAATAAACAATTTAAAATATCTTTCTAATTATAAAGTTTATAAAGTGAACCACATCATATGATATTCAAAATAAATTGTAACATCATCCTTATGAGGTTATATTAATACATTTGACCCAACTATAATGTACCCTAGGAAGAGTGACAAAAAAATTGATATAATTTTCAATATATCCATAAATATGACAATCACTAAAAGAAATTATCATGTGATTCAGATGTTGAAAAAGGTACACTTATGTCCAAGATAACATGTGTATATCATTTATAAAAACACCATAAAATTAATATACGGGTGTAATATTTTATTAATAATGGAAATCAATGCTACTATTGTGTTCATCAAACTACATACATTTAGAAGGAACACTTACAACATATACCTTCATGTAATTGAAATCTATGGAATTTTCTCTATACTCAGTTGAATATAAGGATATTATAACCTCATATTGATCATCGATAACCATAGTTTTCCAATATTTAATAAAAATGGTTATCAATACATGGAATTAGTTATTAGTTATTTATCATCACCATGTTAAGACTGTAATAATATATACCAAAATATAAACTACCATTTCTATTCTTATTGATAGAAAATAGGAGTTACACATAGTTAAGTAATTCTGTTAATAAAACCCTATGTCAATTAGTCCTATAGAAATACCTTAATCTCTCTTAAATCATCTAGTTATATCCTTGTTTCGTAGTTCCTTGAAATATGTGTTCTAGTTTTAAGAATCATTATTTCCAGTTGGTTTTGATAGGATTTATTCATGGAACCGAAAACTTCCAATAGTTCATTATCCAAAGGGAAACTACATTCCATATGTAGGCATTCATTATGTTTGGACTTTATGATACAAAATAATGTGCTTTGGTTGAGAGGATGGTAGGTTGGACTCATCACCCCCTTTGGGGGGAATTATTGTCTACTCTAGGACTCTCTTTGTTATGTTAAGATATTTTTATGAATCCTTATTAATTCACCAAGTATATCATATGTTTCCCTTGTAATTTTTCATATCTTATTAATATGTGTAAAATTTAGAATAATCAGTATGCATCTAAGGTTATTCTTCAATGGAAAAATTTGTAAGTATTCACAGTTTCACATTAATGGAATCCTCTAATATACCAATTACAGATTCTTTTAATAATCATTGTGATGATACTGGCCTTTAAGCCACTCAGTGGGGAACTCTGGAATATATTTTCATCTAGGGTGATGTTATTTTGTTTTGATCTTGGGACCGTGATCGTAAAATGGGCTACCTATATATCCTTGTGAATGGAATCAGAACCCTCGTATATCAATGTCACTTAATAGGACATATCAATCCTTTTATGGTCATGTGATAAGGACCTCTAAACGGAAGGTACTTAGTTCAAACATAGTTTGGGACCTATGTGGAACTATCCCAATGATCTATGGAAAGGATATAGGTTTCTATGTATGATCAGATCCCATTGAGAATATGGCCCAAGGATAATAGGGTTGACATGAAGTGTTGGGTTTGAACCTCATGGTAGCTTCTCATGTATCCCATGTTAGTGGGAATAAAATCCCACATAGTTCAATAAATCTCATAGGAGAGTATATTCTTCTGAGGGATATTAATTAGGGATTACTTCTTGATAAGGATTCCTTGATGATTTGAGTATTAAATTTGGGGATTATTTTTTAAGGAGGATGCCCAAATTGGGGGAATTAGGGATGGATTCTTGAGGAGGATATCCAGTGAGCTTAGGCCCTGAAAGAGCTTCCTACGTATCCCTGTTTAAATAATAATCAGAGTTCTCATAGTTCCATCCAATGAGTGATTGTGCACATGTTGTAACCATCACGTATCTTTAAGCCCACACGATTCATGCTCAGTGTGAGAAAGTAGGGAATGTGAAAGATTCAACAATGACAGTTCTCACTTTTCCACCTCCATTGATGGAAGAGGGATCGTCTACCATGGAAGAGGGAGAGGTGATGAGCCTTCCCTCTATTCTATTTACATTGGACAATGGTACAATTTAAGGAGTTAGGGGTGAAGGTGAGGTGACTTTATCAGTGTGGTTTCCCATAAATTGATCCTGGTCGGAAAGAAATACTTCTCATTTTCTTGTGCGAAAAATTAAGTGTGAACTGTAACATCCCTTCCAGATACATGGGGTTCCGGGTAACCTAATTGTGAAAGGAGAGGCCATGACCCAACCCTCCTCCAAACCGGGAACTTCCTAACACTGTTTTGGGGAGAAAGGTCCATGTGACTACGGATATACAAACCCACAGAATTTTCATGAATCCAAACTCCATTGTGAAACAATTGTGGGAATCCTCCGAATGTGGAAATACAAACCCAAATTGGAGACACCGTAATGTGACATTCCCAATGGTTTGATATGTCAGGTGGTTTTGGAGGAGGCTTCAACATAGTCCCTTTCAGATAAGGGAACCAAGGATGGAGATACCCTTCCATGAATGGATTTTAAAAAGGGTACTAGAGTTGGTCGCATAGGTACCTCATGAAAGTATGCCGTGTAGTTACCTCGCGTTGTTGTACCGCATTGGTATAACACACAAGTATGGTGCGCTGGTTTACCACGTAGGTATGGTGCGTAGGTATATAATGCAAGAATGGAACGCAGTTATATTGTGCATGTATAAATGATAACTAAATAAGTTGAAGACCTGATAATAATAATTACCCCAATTAAAAATCTCTTCTCTCATGATCTAGAGTGCTTCCTTAGACAATTTTAGGGATCTAAGAAAAAGATCTATGCAATGTGAGCTTTAGAGGGTCTTTGACATTTTTTCAGTTTTGAAATGGGGAACCCAAGGGCTCTATTTATCAGCATGGATGGGACCTGTTCGAAGCATAGTTGTCCATATAGGTTCTCTGTGTAGGTCATTCTCATGGATCTTCCATGTAGGTGTGTGAAAACTAATTTTCCACATAGGTCCATCGCATAAGTCTTCTGTATAGATCCTCCACGTAGTTCCTTCACGTAGGTCCCTTTGTGAAATTTATGAATCTTCTAGGTGCCATAACTTTTTATCCTTAAGTATGTATAGGCTCAGTGACCAGTAAAATCGAAGGACATGAAGATATCTACAGTTCTTCATATTGTAATTACACAATGTATTCTTCTAATAATATCCAAAATTGAATTTATTGTGTCGATACCTTTTCATTATTGTTTTGGGAAATCCACTGCCTACTCCTAGATAGGGGAATCAGTCCCCTTATCCATTAGTATAGAGTAGTATTTTGGTACATATAAATCCAGCCTGTGTCTTTTTTTTTGTGAAAACATCTTTACTCATACATGACATTTGTTGTCTATGTGATATTAGTATATTCACACTATGAAAAATTGCATTGAACACATTTCATGGTGTCGACAGAAGCCCCCCCCCCCTAGAATTTGATTTGTTCAAAACTAAATTAATCTTTTTCTAAGGGAAAATTAGTGCACTTTGACACATTCCAACATCATTTGGAAGATTTGGAGCTACATCACGTTTGGATGGATGCTCAAATTTTTTCCTAATCCATGGTGACTAGAGATCATAGTTAGAATATCGATAGGGTCATATGGAAAACCCTATATTATTAACTAAACCATAGAAAAATGTACTTTTAGTGAGCTTGGACTCGACTTTTGTCCAGATTTCCCTATGTGGGTTTCTAATCTGGCGACAACCACGTGTCCTGTTGTTTTGCAGTTTAGAGTCCTGCATGATGGACTATAAAGGGATAATATTTAGTGTTTAAATAACATTGACCGTAAACATTCAATTGTATCCCAAACAAAAAACCATGGATAAGAATTGATTTTTTATTCTTTATAAATTTTCAAGGGGATTATTGGGCCGTGATTTTTTATGGATACTTAATTTAAATCTTGTATCAACATAATGCGTGTCTTTTCTAGGAAATAAGTTTCCATTATTTGAAAAACTGGTTATGGGAGCAGTATTATGCAGGGCCAACAGGGGAATATGCTGCATAGCGAAATTGTGGAATCATATGATTGACAGGCCTGCAATGTAGGAAACTTATGCAAGGCCACCTAGGGGAACATGTTACATAGTCAAGTAAAACAATTCATTAGGAATATAATGTTTTTTTGTTAATAGATAAGGGATATTTGATTTGGGTCACCCCAGACCACAATAAGTGGGTTTTCCAAGGAAATGAATTTTAATAATAAAAGAGCTCTTTTATACTGACATATATCACGAATAGGAAAACCATTTCTACAAAAACATGGTATTTGAGAAATGGCTAAAATATTACCAGAAAAGGGGAGATTTCTAATATCGTACTGTGTCGTTTTAAGTCATGTCGTAAGGACATTAGTATTATGTAGTTTTAATTCATGCAGTGAGTACTTTGGTACTGTGCTATTTTATGTCATGCAGGGAGGACATTGGTACTGTTCTGTTTTAAGTCATGCAGTGTGGACATTGGTACTGTGTAGTTTTAAGTCATGTAGTGAGGACATTATGCGACATTAATTTAATGTCTTTAGCTCTGACCATAGGTATGTGAAAAATCTCTGAATTTCATTATAATTAATTTGGAATCATATTATCATATTTAGGTATGGAATGGAAAACTATAAACTATGATTTAAGAATATCTAGAACTGAGGAATGATATGGGAAAAGGGAAAAACCATTATAAAAAGTTTTCTCTAAGAATGAAGTTACCATTAGTTGACATACCCATTATGGGGGCTGTATTTTGCAGGGGAAACTATGGAATATACTGTATACCCAAATAGTGTCATCTTTTGACAAACAGGCCTATTATGTAGGAAACTTATGAAAGGCCACCTAAGGGTACGTGTTGAATAGTAAGGAAAAAGAGCTCTTAGAAATATGACGTACTATTGCTAAAAGTCAAAGAATGTTAATGGAGATTCAGATATTATGAAGAATAGTGTTTGGTTTATGGATAAAGGTACTTGAATATAGAAAGGGTATTTCCAATCATGATATCCAAAGAATTGGGGGAATATGACTTTAATGAAGGTCTGACCCAAACGTAATATATATGGTGTTTGTAGTTTTAGGTCATACAACTAGGACCAGAAATAGAAAAAATATATAACATTTGGCCATGTTATTTCATGGTTATTCTCTTTTGTATCGAAGACATGGTGAGTGAAATGTGTAAACCATGGTCTTGAATATTTTCGGATTGTGAGGAAGTTAATGGGAAAAATTAACATGAATGGATATTTTAAAATACTGATTCTTGTATATTGTCATCAATGATTAAAGGATACAATGTTACTAAAACTAAGAACGATGTTTCCTTCACTTGAAAACCCTCTTATGGGGGTTGTATTATGCAAGGCCAACAACGACATATACTGCATAGCCAAATATTGGCATCTTTTTGCTGACATGCATGTTATGTTGTCAACATATGCAAGGCTGTCTAAGGGAACATGATGAATAGTCAGCAAAAATACCTCTCATGTATTAGATATCCTATCACTAGAAACCGTAAAAAAGATTATGAGGATCTAGAGAGTGTGAAATATGGATGAGGTTTTATGTTCAATGTTAATGAGAAATATTTGAATCAATATTGACCATGAGTTTGATGTCTTTTATATAGATCCAAATCATATGTAAAATGGAGAATTTCTTTGTTTCCTTTGATTGAGTATGGTGATGTGTAATTTTATGTCATGCAATGGGGACATTAGACTATGCAGTTTGAAGTCATGCAGTGAGGAAATTATTAACCCCATTAGAAATTAAAACACCTTATATAAAGAAGACATTTACCCAATTCATATGATGACATGAGCTATTCTCGGTGTGAGAAACAGGCAGGAGTAATGGTTTCTTTTATAACGCAAAGGTGAGGAAACTGAAGAATAAGGGTATTAGATTTTTATGCAGTTTAACGTCATGTGGTAAGGACGATAATAAATCAATCTGAAAGGAAAATAATATTGCAACTTGATTAAGGGTTAAAACCCAAGTTTCACTATATGTTTTCTTGGGTAAAGAATCAATTCATACATAGTTCATAAAACATTTCGTACGCGGATTTTATTCTTATATAATAAATTAAGGGGTGTTTTTTATCACGACTGGGCCCAAATTAAATATTTATTCATCTATACATATCTCATTAAAAATGATAATAAATCAATAAATAGTACATTATCCAATCATTCTTCTTGTTAATCGAGTCTAACATGATCAATGAAGGCCTTTATCACATTTTGAGAGGACGGTAAATCTTTAAGACATAAAATGGTATAAGGAACATACCATAGATCTTATATAAAACACTCTACAATGATCTGATTAATACTTATGAAGAGAAACGAAAATAAAAATATATTTTGATTGTGTTTGGGCCCAAAATTGGAGATATAGGTGTCTCTACATATCTCATTGAAAATGGGAATCAAGCCATACGTAGTTCTTGAAACATGGTCTCTATGAAGATATGACTCCAACAAAGGAAAGAGAGGGACTGGTATACTACTAAGTAGTGGTGATGACATCAATGATGTTTTCTTATGGAAACATCTGACGTCTTATATAGAAAACGTTATTTGTACTAGTTATGTCATGCATTTTAACATCGGGCGAAAAGGACGAAGATTCTACACACTTTAACGTTATGCAGCATGGACGCTTATGGTTGTTATGAATTTTAATGTCATATAACTAGGACATGGGGGATGTGATGTTTTTATGTCTTGAAGCATGACATGGGGGTTGTAATTTTTTAAGTCTATTTGTGAGGACGATGATATATAATTACACAAAGCATTTCTTAAAGAATCTGGCATTGGTTGGAGTGGTAATGAGCTCTCCATCAACTAAGATTAAAGAATATGCCCATTTGAATAGACCTTATGTATGGAATACGTTCCTTCCCATTTTGGTTCTAGTTTTGGAGGTTTCTTTCATGCTATCATTGGAGTCATTAGGACCAATACCAATTCTCATTGAAAGAATGAACAACAGAAAACTTCCTTATTAAAATCTCATGTTATTTTGTTCTGGTAGACTTCTAAATGATGCAATGTATACAGTCTTTTCATGTCTAAACTTTCAAAATAATTGAATTTTTTTAAGACCACTCATCTCTAGACAATTGATCACAGAATGCAACTCTAACTTAATGAAATTTTATTTCAATTCGAATAACTGCTTCAGTTCCATATACTAGTGAATAAAGAGTTTCTTGGGTAGAAGTACGGGTAGTTGACCGATAAACCCATAAAGTATCCAAAAGTTTTTCAATCCATGATTTATTATCTGTATCAACCATCTTCTGGAGTATATTTGATAGGGTCTTTTTGAAAGCCTCAATCTATCTATTGGTCTCCGCATGATATCAAGATGAGTGGTTGGACTTGATATTATGTTCCTAATACAACCTTTTTAATTTTATAGAACAAAAATAGGTTCCATTTTCCATCAAAATAGTTTTAGGGACCCCACATCTGGTGGTGATATTAGTTTTGAAAAAACTAACATTTTTTTGGATCCAACATCCTTGATAGGAAATGCCTCATCCCATTTAGAGAAGAAGTCAGTAACAGTGACAATATGCTTGAACTGCTAAGTCATGGCTAGAGGATAAGGCCCTACTACACCCATTCCCTATGTGGAAAATCGAAAAGACTATTTAGATGTATATAGAAACACTGAGGGTTAATGAAAAAATTTGGGATGCAATTGATAGGTATTGAATTTTTTAGTGAAATCTATAAAATCATGTGTCATTGAAGGACAAAAGTATCCAAGCCTTTGGATCAAATTGGAGAGTCTGTGTCCAAATTGGTGGGCACCACAAGCTTCTAAATGTAATTATTTCACGAAAACTGCAGTCTCTTCTCCATCAATATATTTGAAGAGAATTCCATAAAATCCTCACTTTTAAAGGATCTTTTGGTGGTCTGGACTATCATAAATAGTTAAATTGGCCACTCTTCACCAGATCTGCTCCTTCTCATCGCTATTTGTTTGAAGTGTACCATTTTGAAGATATTCCATGATGGATGTTATCCATCTTATTGTATGACCATACGGTTTAGAAATAGGGCTAATTTCATTAATATCCACCCTTTTGGTTTGAAAAAAAAGGAGAAACCACATGGCGATGAGTTATGATGATAATTGTCTCATCCCGATTTAGATCTTCCAAGGCTATAGTTTCATTAGCCAGTGCATCTACCTGGGTATTTTTTGATTGCAGAAAAAAGGAAAATCTTAGTTCTGAGGGAAATTCAGCCATTAACTCTCTGACGTAATCACACAAAGGGAATAACTCTTCTTTTCTGATAGAATATTCCCCATTGATTAGTTCGATTACCAATTATGAATAACCTTTTACCTTCAAATGATCCATTTTCACCTGAAGGACCAATTCCAAACCTATGATGATAGCTTGATACTCTTCCTCATTGTCGGTACCACCTTCCAATAAAAGGAAATAATAGGGAAATACAACCTTTTCTGTGGAAAGAAGGACAATTACAAATCCAACCTTGTTGAGTTTAGGGTTTTCAAGTCTCTTTCATGTTGGACTTCTGGAAGCACCATCAAAATACATTTCCCATGTTTGGGAATTATCATAAATAGAGAATACATGTTCATCAGGAAGTTTTGTATAGAACGATGTATCATCTACAGAAGGATTCTTAGTGGATAAATCAACTAGATCCTGGCCTTTTATTTCCCATTGAGGAAAAAACTAGATATCCAACTGTTTCAAAATAACCACCCACCATGCTAGAAGTCCTGTAAGCATAGGATGACTGAGGATAAATTTGAGCAGGTTATTACGAGAAACAAATTGGATATCATGATCATGAAGGTAGTGTCTTAATTTCTGAACTACAATGATTAATTCCAGGAAGCACTTCTCAATACTTTAATACTATTTTTCCAAATAAAGCAAAGTTCGACTAGGATAGTAAAGGTTGTTTTTATTCCCAGCGTCATTCTTATGGGCGAGGAAGGCACATAGTGATCGCTCTATGGCTATCACATAGAGAATATGTGGTCTTCCTTCCTTAGGTGGAATCAATACTGATAGACTCATGAGATATTTTTTGAGGGTATTAAATGCTTCTTGGGAATATTCAGTTCATTGGTAAGTAACTCCCTTCTTCATTAATCTGGTGAAGGGTAATCCCTTGCCTGCCAAATTTGCTATAAAGCACTGAATATAGGCCAAGTTTCCTTGGAATCCTCTTAATTATTTTAAATTTTGCGGTTTTGACATATCAAGGTTTGATTTTGTCTTCTCAGGATCAACATCAATACCATGATGCAGTACCACAAAGCCCAGAAATTTTCCTAAGGTTACCTTGAAAGCACATGTCTTGGGGTTCATCTTCAAACTGTGTTACTGAAGATTTTTGAATAGGGTTTCCAAATCATGAAAATGATTGGAAATTATTCTAGATTTTACTAAAAAATCATCCAAATTATATCCAACAAATTTCCCAATGATGGTTTTGATGGTATGGTGCATGGAACGTTGGTATGTTGCACCTGTATTCTTTAAGACAAATGGAATTAACCGAAATAAGAAAACACCTTGAGGGGCTTTAAAAGCTATATATTATTCATCATGTGGGGCCATAAGGATTTGAATATATCCATATTATCCATCCATGAAAGAAATATATTCATACCTAGTTGTTTCATCAATTACATGTTCTGTAATCTAGACTAGAAAACAATCTTTTTTAAAATGCCGGTTAAAGTCTTTGAAAGAAATGCAGACACTAATTTTCCCATTCTTCTTTTTCACTGCGACAATATCGGCCAATAATTTCGGATACTGAACAATCTTAATGAATTTATCCTTTCAAATCTTATCAACTTAAGCTTAAATATTAGGGTGATGAGTTGGGTGTGTCCATCTTGCCACTTTCTTGAATCCTTGATGTTCTTATGGAAAACCCAAATTATGGGTGGCTATATCCGGATTAATACCTGGAATCTCTATATAATTCCAAGAAAATATATCTCGATGTTGTTTTAGAATGGAAGTATACACCTATTTCTCTTTATAGATCATGGTCACACTAATTATAGTGGGGAGTGGATCTTCTTCTCTACCCAGATTTATTTCTCTAAGTTCATCCATAGTGGTAGAGACGCCTTCTTCAAATGATGGATGGTCATCCCTGAGATCTTCGTCTTCTTCATCATTATGTGTTATCTATTCTATTTCCATTTTCATGACAGATGAAAAGGAAAACCTCCCAGCGATAGGGGAGGGGTCAGTAATTGAACATTAGGAAGAAGATGCCACCATATCTAACCCAAATGATGACAAAGGGTATTTTGTGGTAATAAAGATGGATTTATGGATTTAGAATCAACATATTTGTCTTCACCTAGCATTGATACAATTTCTTCTACTATTATTGATAAAGTAGAGGCATGATGTAGTTTAGTAGACGAAATAAAAACATCTCCATTCAGGCTTCCATCATTGCTTGGTGTATCAATAATTTCTCCCTTGTTGTTAGTCTAAACTAACACAATTGACATTAAGTAAATTACTGGATAAATGCATGGATTTGGTTTTACACATTCAATTTTATTGATGGGTAGCACATAATCTGTAATCAGATGAATGAATGGATTTTTTGAAATCATCTCTAGTCCATTTAGAGAATTAACTCTGGTTGATTCCTTCATCATGGGCTTTGATCCAATTGTGTTATAAAACACTACCTCAATGTATTGAGATCCACATGTTTTGAATGAATCCTGGTCACTATAAAATATTTTGATTTGACCACTGAAATAGTATTTCATACATTGGTGGTATGATGAATGCATGGATGCATGTTGATGCCACCAAGGCCTTTCAAGCAGAATATTGAAGGTTTTGTCCTGACGACCAACCATGAAATCTGAATTAGACACAAGATCTCCAAACTGAGATCTGAGTGTAATTACACTCAGAGGTACTTGTTCATTCTTTTCATATCCTTTCAACAATAATGTCAAAGGAGATAAGTATGATTCAGTCAAGCCCAATCAAAAAAGTTTACAAATGGTAATGAGGCTGAGCCCTGAGCCATTATCAATGAATGCTCATCGGATATCTATGTCATTGACCATGCTAGACAAATAAAAAGGTCTAATATGCCCATGCACCACATGGTCATCATCTTCATATATAAAAGATATGACTACATGACATTCTACAAGATCATTCTCTATATTTTAAATCTCAATAGCAACATCTTCACTATCAAAATCATGAGGACTTGACAAAGCCTCAATAAGTGCCTCTCTATGTTATTTTGATAGATTTAACACATACATAATTGAAAAAATGGAAATTAATTGGGCCAATTCTTTCAAGATTTCATACTTGCGTTCCAATGGTTGGCATATCCCATTATGGAGATGCGGTTTTGCAGGAGATTTTGAAGTTAATTCTTCTATTGTAGATGTATATTATGTTGGAGAAGAAGCTGGAAATAATACTCACATTGGTAAATTAGACTTATGAAGTCAATTCATTTTCTGAGAAGAATATGATGTGGCTTCAAATCGGTCTTCCAAAATAATTGTGTTAGAACCGAGCATGTCTTTAATGGAAGAAACTATTTGTTCCTATTGATCCCGTTGAAGGGATCATCCATGATTTTTATCCGCATATATGGTTCGAGCAGGTGGAGAATTAAAATGTGTGTTTCTGGAATTCCCAGGTCTTCCCCTGTATCCTCAACCTTCGCCCCTTACTCTTATTCCCTAATTAGGAATAAGGAATTCTATCTCACTATGTTCTGAATCACCATTGGCATAAGGATTTGTTAAATGGATAACATTAATAGAACCAAAGATTAATTCATCAACTAGTGAATATTCATCTTGACAGGTCAGTTCTGGTTGTACAGTTTGTTGAAGCAGTTCCCGTGATTTTTAAACAGATATCACAAAATCTGCCCGGGTTAAGGACAACTTTGGCCTTGACACAAGATCATCTTCTTCAAACTTCTCTTTATCCTTATGAACACTTTGTTTCTTTGAGGAACGACCATTTCATGGAGATGGTTTTCCTATGGCAGGAGTCATAGAAGACACAATTGGTTGTTTCAACTGTGTTTGTAAAATATCATGAGTCTGGATGATCATTTTCCAGATCATCCAATCATCATATTTTTCCAAACTTTTACATTTAACCTCTTTCCATTCTCCCTCTTCCTCTAGATTGGTAGTAGTAACACATGTAACTTGAGCTGATGAAATTTTCAATTTCACTTTTTCAGAGACTACCATATTTTTTAGATGGTCATTGAAAACAAATCACTCCTGAATGGGGTGTCCCAACATCTGTTGAAAGGGATAATAATTTAGAACATCTTAATCTCCATCTTTATTGGGATTCTTCAGCCTTGGAAATAGAACCAAATTGTTTTCTAAGGCTGAAATGATGTATCCATGAACCTGATCATTCCTTGAAGAATAAACATTATTCTTTAATTCATCCAACAGCTTCTGCATTTGATCTCTATGATCATCATTAAGAGGTGGCCATTGATGTTGATGCTCCGAAAGCGGAGCCCTTCGGTATGATGAAAGTATTGAAGTAGAAGAAGGTACAAGTGCCTGTTTGATTGTGACTATAGCATCTTATTCCTTCCCTATCCTTCTTCCTAGATCAAATGGAATTACATGAGTTTTAGCCTTAGTTTCTATAATAGATTCTTCTATTTGCAGAGTGATTGAATTAAGGTCTCTAAACCCTACTATGCATTTCACAGGGATCAATGGTGTGCGTAATTAATCACGTAGAGTTTCCACATATATTGGGAGAATTTCTTCTTGGAGAGTGTTAATCAAAAAGAATATATTAATACTTTCCATCGAGAAATGAAATCTGAAACTCTTTAATTCTCCCTTTTTTAGAATAGGTAAGATCAAAAACTGTCATCTTTGGTAGTGTGGAGCAAAATTGAAGAAGGAATTTCTGACAGAGATCTTCCCACCCAGTAATTGATTGAGATTGCAAACTTCTATACCAGACCAAAGTATGTCCTTGTATTAACTACAAAAAAACACCTAATCTTAACTACTTCTTGTTATTGAGATATTCCCATCATAGGATCTCATTGAGAATCAAAATGTGTTATGTGTTGTTCCAGATCTCCCAAACCATTAAATATTGGGAATTTGGTATTCAAAAAATTTGGTGGAGGAGGAATTTCTTCCGCCCTTTCAAGGTGAGATCTATTTTCTGGTTGAACTAGTGCACATCATTCCACCAAAGCTTTCATTCAAGCCATTAATGCCTCAGTTATGTTTATATGAAATTGGGGAACATCCAAATGAGATGGTCCTTTTGAAGGTATAGAAATTGGAGCTTGAGATAGTGCAGCCATGGGTAAAATAACTTATGGTGGTAACAATACATGCCTTGGTTGTATATCCAATGGACGGAATTCAATATTATCATCTGTAGTTACTATTAATCCTTTTTTCTAAGGAGCTCCTACAAGATTTTCAAGTTGAGTACATTGCTGGGGACACTATCTAGTAGAAATGTTGTTTCTATGTAAATCTTTGTTGAGTCCTTTCAACCCCTTCTTTTCCTCTTCTTACTCTGAAAATCTCTCTCCAAGAAATAGAGATTGGCCTTCTCCTATTTAAAAGTGAGATGCAATTGGACTTTTTCTATTCACCTTGTAGGATTCCTTCTAGAGAGGGGGGAGTGGGTTATTTGAAGGCATACCTAGATTCTGGGTAATCCACTGATTTCGAGTATGCACACCTTCTTCACTTTCCTCAGTGTGTACTGTATTATGGACTAGAACTTCATCTTCTAATACCCCTGAACTAGACTTATTTATTGGAGGATCTTTTGAAATACATTAAAGAAATTCACTAACGCATAATTCATTGATGTCATTCTGTAAATGTTTCTTCTAGATAGTCTCCCTTTTTGTCTATCACGAGACTCCATTCACCTATATGAATAATTCCCTTGAACTGTTTGGAAGACAGTAACCTAAAGGAAATCATTGGATAGTTAATTTGTATGATTTCCTTATGTCATCTTCCCTAATCGGGAGAAAACTATCTTCTATTGGGGAGGGGATTATATATGTGAAAAATCACCCAGCCTTGCAGGCTGGGGTTGATCTTCATATTCATCAAATCATTGAACATTGTTTAAAGAATTTGAAGGTTGAATTACAATGATCCACCACCCAGGTATGCTGGGGTGATTCTTGAACTGCTACAGCTAAAATTCGTGCAACATCACTTCTGATTTTGTGGATTTTGGTTCAGAAATTACTTGGGTGAACCAATCGACAATCACTTAAATCACCTGTTTTAGAAGATCATTGTGCTATTTTAGACATTTGCATCCTTTGACTCCTGAAATCCTCTAAATGGGATGTCTTTTCAATATTCTCATCTTCTAGGGGTAAAAGTATCTCAAGAACTTCTTTTCTATGGGAATGATTAGGATGAAAACTATTTGATGCCTATTCCTGAGAGTACATTTGATTACATTCAAAACCTATTAATTGGGGCTAGCCATGGGAAATAAAATTGCATGAATCCACTTTTGGAAGACTTTTCTAGTTTTCGATTGTAGTGAAATGAAATGTTCCAAATGCACCCCATCATCTGATGCGAACACTAGATGGGTAATAAAAAATTAATTGGCGTAGTCTTTTTAGAGCATAGAGACTTGAACGCTGAAGGGTTCTCTACTATTTTTCAACCATTGGATTCTGGGAAACTGAGAAAGATGCCAAGTAAATTTGGTGTTGTAACCCTTATGTTACCTTTACATGATTTTGATATCCATCATATGGTAATGCATTTGTTTTCAAATGACAAAGAGTTTTCAATAAGTTGAGATGAATGTCGTGAATGCAATCTTATGTTTTCAATTTTGGAATATCATACTGAGAATTTGGAAAAGGCCAGAACATGACGGGTATTTCCACTTTACCTAATTGTTTCTTCATGGTTAACAAATCTTCTTTATATTTCAGAATAGGTTTATCTACTTGATCAGACCAGACTGGATGATCATTATAAGAAGATAAATGACCTAAAGGAGGTTCAGAGAATGACAATTCCCTTATGTCACCTTCTAGTTGAGAAAGTTTTTCACCCGTCAGTGACAAGGCATCAGACATGATTGGCCTTGTGTTTTCATGTGCCTCAAGATAGGAGGGCTTTCTCATCACCACATTTTCAATTATGGAATACTCTTGACAATGTGAAATAATACTACATAGAAGACTTTCGCAACAAATTCCATCATGGGGAGTATCACCACAGTGGATTATAGTAAGGAATAAATCTTCTTAATCCATGGACATCTGGCCACACCGAGGGTTACCGTAGCTCTCATCCAGATATAGACACCCCCGATTGACCGAGTTTTAATGAAGCAAGCCTTCATGATGAAGTGTCCAATGAGAATCATCAAAATTACAACTACAACTCCAAAAATTCAGTAATGAAAGAGTAAGATCTCGAGCTTCAATAGATAAATGTCTTATGGCTTCAATAATTCCATTATTAAGAGGAGATAAATCACAACATGAATCTATATTTTCCAATGACATTTAGCGAAACTTATTTTTTTATTTCTATTATACTTTGTTGGGTCCACCTACTGGGAGAAGTGGTTATAATGGGTAGGTTAATGTGCTTTCCAAGGAGTAGTTACTGGAACAGATCGATTATCTCCATTTAGAAAGGGTGTATGTTCCCGAACATGTTTTTGAAATGATATGGGGGGAATATTCCCCATGATCCTCCTTTACTCAATCATAGGTTTTTATCTTCTCTGAGATGGAATGCCAATGTATCATTACATGTGTTGGGAGAGATTTATATGATTGTTCCCTTGATACTGCTGAAGTAGTTTTTGAAATATCCTGGTATGCTTCTAGAATATGGGCAGGGATATGCATCTGCTCTTTCACCATTGATAAGATCTGTTTGGTGACTTCAGCGGCCCGAATGGGAATATACGTCCATTCTGTATAGGGATTATGTGTATGTGTTAGCTTCTATCCTCATTTCCCCATAAATGGATATTTACACTACTCACGCATGGGGGTAGAGAGTTGGGTCTACCTCAAATTTGATTTCGGAGATTTCCGACAAACTTATCCAGGTGCTACAAAACAAGACTGTTGGAAGGCTTTATGAACATTGGCAGGTGTGTGTGACTGTTTGATGTTTTCCATCATGTATCGTTGACAAAATAGCTTCAATACTAAAATACGAGACTGCTAACAAAATCGGTGATTGTAATGAGGTTTACATTTCTGTTTACCAGTTGCCACCAAATTATATTGGTTTGCCTCCTTAAATGAAGTCAGATGAGTCTACTAACTAGATGATAACTTGTAAGTAGGTGTATGTGCCTATTCATAATACTCCACCAGGTTTATCTGGTCATATTAGTGGGTTTCTATCAGACGAGCCTGTTGAGCAGCAAAATTAGGACGGATGGGGGTATATGCCCTCTCATTATTTCCCACTAAGTTAAATTTATGTACGTCTATAGAGGAAGAAGAGGTGAGAACCTTCTCCCTTTTGATCATATGTTGTCCCTGGAAGTTTTTCTGAAATGCCCGAGTCCGAGAGACCTGGGACAAATGTCCAGAGGAAACACCCCCATCATGTTGGGGGTTCACTGCTGCATGATTCTGCTGGTGGCGATTGTTGATGGGAGTCCTCAAGAAAGAATCATGCATTCATGAATCGAGTCCTTCAGTGACATAATGATCCACCTAAATATAGTTTGGGAGGGATTTATTGTTGGGTTCCATGGATAAAGACCCGAAACTGTTTGAGAATGTGGTTGGCACCATCTTCTTCTTGATCAGTAGTCATCGTTGGCCAGATGATCAAGGCTTTTTGTTGACCTGGAGGGCCTGTCGAGCTACCTCCAATGTCAAGATTGTACCATGCTAGATATATTCTTTTACCAGCACATTAGATACCCAACGTTGAAGATTTTGGTTTGGTGATAACATCCTTCCTGTGGATGGAGATCCAACTTGAGTAGCGGTCCGGAAATTCACAGATGTCATCATGGAGAAATCCATTCATTGGATTAAACAGAGTTCTATGGAAAACTGAGTACAACATCAATATATAGTAAAACAACAACATTTTATATGGATACATGCATGATTAATTCTTTTTTATGGCCTTATTTTATCAATTTATTGGGGCCTAATAACTGGGAAACATTACTAACATGGTTATGGATTCATGTTGGGTTATCCATTTTTGTTTCGTAGTTCCTTGAAATATGTGTTCTAGTTTTAAAAATCACTATTTCTAGGTGGTTTCAATTGCATTTATTTATGGAACCAGAATCATCAAACACTTCATTATTCAATGGGTACCTACTTTCCCATGGAAGGTGTTCATTATGTTTGAACATGACGATACATAAGAACACGCATGGGTCGAGAGGATGGGAGGTTGGACTCATCACACCCTTTTGGGGAGAATTATAGTCTACGCCAGGACTCTCTTTGTAAATTTAAGATATTTTCATGAATCCTTATTAATTAACTAGTATATCATAAGTATACATTGGAATTTATAATCACATATTAACATGTGTAAAAATTAGAATCATTAGTATGAATTCAAGGTTCTTCATCAATGGAAACATTTTCATGTATTTGAGGTTTTCCATCAATGGTATCCTCTAATATAACGATTAGAGATTCATTTAATTATCGGTGTGATGATACTGGTTATTAATCCACTCAATGGGAACTTTGGAATTTATTGTCATCCAGGGAGATGAAGGTTTGTTTTGATCTTGGAATCATGCCTGTAAAATGAGCTACCTATGTATCCTTGTGAAAGGAATTAGAACCCTCATAGTTCAGTGTTGCTTAATAGGACACACCATAACATTTAATGTCATTTGATAAGGACCTCTAAGAGGAATGTGCTAAGTCGAAACTTAGTGTGGGACTTATGATGAAGAAGTCCATGGAACTTTGGAAAGGATATAGGTTTCCAAGTAAGATCAGAACATACTGGGAATATGGCCCAAGGAGAACTTGGTTTATTTGAATTTTTGGGTTTTAACCTCATGGACGCTTCTTACATATCCCATATTAATGGAAATCAAAGCCCACATAGTTCGATATATCTCATATGAGAGTATAGTCCACTGAGAGAGATGAGTTTGGGATTACTTCCTAAAAAGGATGCCTTAATGATTTGAGGATTTAAATTGGGGATTATTTCCTAAGGGGGATTTCCAAATTAGGGAAATTATTGTTGGATTCTTGGGGTGGATATCCAGTGAGCATGGGCCCTGAAAGAGAATCCTACATATCTTGGTTTGAACAGGAATCATAGTTCTCATAGTTCGTTCCAATTAGTGTTTGTGCACATGTTGTAACCATCACATATCTCTAATCCCACGTGGGGCAAGAATGATGTTAGAAACAAGAGGATGTGAAAGATTCAACAACGAAACTTCACACTATTCCCACTCTACTGATGGAAGAGGGTGAGTCGACCATGGAAGTGGGAGAGGCGATGGGCCTTCCCTTGGTTCTATTTACATTGGACAAATGTCCAATGTAAGATGGAATGGATGAAGGTGAAGGGACTACCACCAGGATGGTTTCCCTGAAATTGATCCTGGTAGGAAAAGAATACTTCCCTATTTATTGTGTGGAAATTTAAGTGTGAACTGTACCTTCCCTACCAGAGTCCTGTGGTTCTGGGTCACCTCTTTGAGAAATGAGAGGCCAAGACCCAACCCTCCTCCAAATTGGGAACATCCAAACACTGTTTTTGAGAGAAAGGTCCACGTTACTGTGGATATAAAAACCCATATACATTTCATGAATCCTAACCCCGTTTTGAAACAAATGTGGGAAACCAATGAATGAGGAAATAGAAACCTAAATAGAAGACACATTGATGTGACTTTCTCAAAGGTTTGATATGTTAGGAGGTTTTTTGGTGGTTTCCACTTAGTCCCTTTCAGATAATGGAACCAAGGAAGAATATACCCTACCATGAATGGATTTTAAAATGGGTAATTGAGTTGGTTGTGTTGGTACCTCGTTAAAGTATTCCACATAGGTACCCCGCGTTGTTGTACCGCATTGGTATAACGAATACGTATGGCGAGCTGGTATACCGCACAGGTATGCCACACAAGTAAACCACGTAGGTATGGCAAGTAGGTGTGACCCATAGGTATACCGTGTAGGTATAAATGATGACTAAAGATTGTGATGACCTTCAGAACATGCTTATCCCATTTAATTATATCTTCTATAATGTTCTATAGTGCTACCTGAGACAATTTGAGGGATCTAGGTGAAAGAGCTATGCAATGGGTGCTTCAGAGAGTCATTCATTTTATTTAACTTTTGAAATGGGGATCCTAAGGGATTTATTTATTGCCACAGATGGGCCCTGGTCAAAGGGAAGATGTTTGTGTTGGTCCTCTACATAGATCGTTTGTGTAGGTCTTCCGTGTAGGGGTGTGAAAATTAATTTTCCACGTAGGTCCACTATGTAGGTCTTCCACATAGCTCCTCTGCATAGGTCCTCCGTATATGTCCCTTTGTGAAATTTATCTATCATCCAAGTGCCATGATTTTGGATTCGTACATCTGTTTAGCCTTTGCGACCAACCAAATCGAAGGCCTTGAAGATATCTACACTTCTTGAGATTGTAATTACACATGTGTTCTCAAAATAAACTCAGAAATTAAATTTAATGTGTCGAGACCCTTTCATAATTGTTTTTCGAAATACACTGCCTACTCCTAGATGGGGGAATCAGTCGACTTATCCATTTTAATGGAGTGGTATTTTGGTGCATAAAAATTCAGCCTTCATCTTGTTATTTTCTAGGGAAAACATCATTACTCATACTTGGCAATTGTTGTCTATGTGTGAATCATATCATCACTCTATAGAAATGTTTTTTGAACACATTTCATGGTGTCTATAATCTTGTATGGTGGTATTGAAATAGTCTCATTCCAATAATAGGATTGATCATAAATTTGAATTATCTATCTCATGATTCCATCCCTATATAACCATAGATAATATATACAGATATTAAACTAAAACTTTTGGAAGTTATATTTATCATGTAACTTTATTATCCAATAATGTATCACTTATTTTTTAGGCTTGTAATTATCCATAGTTGTCAGTCATCAATTCTTCCACGAACAACCAAAATACTCCCCTTCCCAATAATGGTATATCGATGAATATTATTGAAATTGATAGATAATAATCACTAATACCACAAATTTTTTTATGTAATGAGTCATCTATTTCATGCATCAGAAAAAATAAATGTTATGAATATCTATCACCACATAAATCCAATTGATGGCCAAGTAAGGTGATTAATATGAAACACCCTAGACATCATTGAATACAATTTGACTACACTATCCTGCGTGTGGGAATTATCAATATACCCCTTATAAATACAAAAATCAATAACACATTACCATCTAATTTGGAAAAAGAATATAGTGAAATAAGCATGAATTAAGTGAAAATAATTACAAGGTAGATTCCATTCAGAACCTACAATGAAATATAAATTCAACCCATCAATTTTAAATAGGGATTGAATCAATTTAAATAAGTATTTCTTATCACAAATACCTTTTATAAGACACCAATCATCTGACTAAATTGCTCTATAAATCCCTAAAACCACATCCCTAAAGAACCACATCCACCACAAAAAACCCATAGAAATTAGAATACTTCTCTATGGAAACATCTCATAAAATGTTGTATATAATTTAGAATAAACTGATTCTTCAACACACCCGGGTTAATTTCTACTACAACTAATCTTTTTTTGATATCCCATTATCCAATAAGTATTATAATTCATTTATGGTAAGTTACTTTGTGATAAGATATACATGTTCTTCTAATATTATCATGACTCAAGAGATGTCTCCACTCATGGGGGAAATAAAACCCTAAGTCATTCCTACACTACATATCACTACACTAGATAAAATAAATATAAATGAGATTTATATAATTCGATGATCAAATACTAGGCTTATAATGATATGTTGAATACGAATACATACAACTCCCAAATAGGTTTATATGAGTAACGATTTCATGGTATACCACATAAAATATTCATATGAAATAAAATATATTCACCAAAACTCATATATTGTTTCAAAAATATACATTGAAAATCCTCATTATACCTCTTAAAGGAATTTATTAAATTGAATATATTCACATGAACTCATGGTAGGGGTCATAAGCCTTCCTAAAACAACATAACCTTTTTTGACTTATCCCCAGCTAACATAACAAGAATGAAATGGTATCTATGTAAGATAATACTTCAAAATCTATCACTGATATATAGTCTTGAACAAAATTCATAAACTTCTAACCACATTTCATCTTTAGGATCATATGGACAATTTCTCAATGAAATGGCTCTGGATTTCATTTCATGGATTCTCTTCACATCAACTCACTTAGAAATGTCTATCCCAACAATTCATAGATTGTATTAAAAGATAATATTTGTCTAACATAATAAAACTATCAATGAGAGACTAAATTTCTTCAATAATACTCTAACATAGTAGGATAAAAATATTTGATCCCTATGAACCACCGTCATATAAAAACACTAGATGGTGTAATGTTTGGAACATCCTGGAAATTTCATATACAAATGACTCATCATGTCCATCCAAGTAATCCATAGATGTTATAACCCCAAAACTCTCTCACTATAATATATTAATCAATTGGAGGGATTGGTGCTTCTACCAGAAGAGAATGGTTATCCCCAACCTCCTAGAACACAAGATTAGTTTATCACTGTAGCATATAACTAAAATTATAATCAAATAGCTCAATAAATTTCAATTAGATTTTTTATAACATAGTTTTGTAAAATTATTAAATGTAAACATGCTTGAACACACTATAGATACCATATCATACAAGGTTTAAATACAAATCAGGTATCACTATGCATAACCAAATAGCTTTCATGGTTTGATATAACATAAATATGTGGCTCCCATTAGAAAAAACATATAATATTCACATATGGAATTAGGAACCAAAAGTTATGTCCAATGAAGTTGTACTAATAACATATAACAAATTAATGTATATCAAATTATTGACACGTTAGGCACCATAATATCAATTCTTACCAAGTTATCAGTCATAGAAATTATTATATATATCGTATGAAATATATATATCAAATATGATGTATGGAAGAATGCTGTTTTTCACCCTATGAAAAGATAAAATAGTAAATATTAATCACACATCATATTCTGTTAAATCTAAATATAATAATACTTAAAACACAAGATTCCTTTTCAAAAACCCGCGAAACATTGACTACACCTATATAGGTTTTAGTTAATAATACACATTTTTTATATGATAAATATTATGTTTTCTTATCTCTATCTACCAAAACCAAATAAAAAAATTTAAACAAGGCTTCAAAACCACTATTTTTTAACCTTGGTCGGGTCAACTGAAACAGTGTTGTCTTAGGTAGTCACATCACCTCAATATTTCATACATGTAGAAAAAAATATAAAAATAGTGGAGAGGGTGTATTATTAATCTTGATAGAATATACCTACTATCAAATAATTAAATATCATTTGGAAATGCTGATACCCTCTCATCTATAATAGATCTACATGATATAAAAATGTAGTGGGATGTTAATCCTAACTCTATAACACATGCTCTAATAAAATATGGAGCCGATTCAAATGTATTACAAACATATATATCAGATTTAAGATCCCTATATGGGTCATTCATATATAATATGAATATACAAAAACATATAAAGGAATGCAGAATGAACACAATATGGTTCGAAGGCATCACTCAGTCCCATATTTGAATATAAGATGTCCATATTCTTTGCAGGCCCCAAATACTGAGGATTTTTATTTACCTATATAGAAGAATGAATTATCCATGTATGTGGTAGTGAACATAAAGGGTGTCAAAAGTATACTCAATACTTCATCATCAAGGATGTCTGATAGAGATAATATTTCCAATATTTTTAATGTCTATTTAAATGATTTAAACCTCACAAATTTAACAATTTGATCTTATTTGTAACAATTTTGGATTTATAGTGTGTTTTGGGATAAAAAGTTTAAATTTCATAATTCTGGATTTTTAACAGCTTTTTATCACAGGGGTATTTTGGTCATTTACAAAAAAATATAAATCCAAATTTTATGATTATAATTTCTTTAGAATATTAATTTAATTTCCTTCAACTTTGTCTTCTGGACCAGGATCTGATTCTACAATCTTGAGGTCCAAACAATTCAATGAAGTTGAAGATTTTTGAGGAACACCAAGGAAGCTTCCAGGAAATTTCTTCCAGAAAAACGAAGGTTCAGTGAAATATCCATAACTCGCTCAAAACGACTTTAATGGAGCTGAAATATTGTGGATAGACGGCTACGAAGATTTGGAACATGTTTCATTAAGGAGGCCACGCCTGAAATGGCCGTTTTCAGGGACATTAATTCAGTACAATACGGTGTTTTTCGGTTTGATGATTCTGACTGGACAGAATAAATTGTCAGAGTAAATTGGCCATAACTCTCGGAATACCTATCCAAATCCTCTGATATTTTGAGGGGACACGGCCAAGACAATTATGAACAACATTGAAGAAGGCCGCAACGAGTGAAGAGGTCATTTATGGGGTCCAAAACGCGACAACCTTCGGAGGTCGAAATCTGCCTATAAAAGGAGGGGAGCTCCTACCTCTCAAAATATTCTATTTTTCACCACACGATCCCTCACAAAAGGGAGTTGGCTTGAGAGAGAGAAGGGGAAGGTTGAGATTTTGATCCTTAAGAATATGAAATTCTTTGAATATCCAATATAAAAGATGAAGGCTTCTCAAGTGATGGAAGGCTAAGCGGCAAGTGGTTGCGGACGACGACACCCGACGGACACTCTTTTCCGAGTTTGGATTTTAATGTGTAATCTCTTTTTTTTGAATTTCTCTTGAACCTATATTTTTGAATGAATCTGGTTGTTTTCTTTCTTAAATATATTTTCAACAAATTTGATTTGACCATTGTTCCATCTATAAAGTAGAACAATTGACTTCGCTATTTAAAATTCTTTGGTGAGGTTTTGTCATTGAGCATAGAGAATTCAATTAGGTTCAATTACTTGGAGGTATTTAAGTAATTGAATCACTTCTATAGGCGGGACAAAAGTCATATTGAAGTCTTAAATATGGCGTCTTTTCAAATTTGAGTGTAAACCTGGGGGTCCTTGGGGGTACATTTAGGAATTTAAAATAAGAGATATTTTTTATAAACAAGGAAGAGGGGAGTGTCCGAGAGGGTGAAGCTTGTCTGCGACTGCTATTTTTATTCTTTATTTCAAACCCACATTATCTTTCCTTTAAAATTATTTACGTTTAGAATTTAATTAAAATTTTATTTTCAAATTGTTAATCAAACCCCCATTTTCATTTCATTAAAAACAAACAAAACAACAAAAGTGACAGTTTTACAACTCGAACTGCAACCTCCTCGAGAGACAGCCCTGTGGTCACCACTGTGCTACATAAAAAGGGAAAATATTGATTGAGGGTTTCACGACAAAAACACTCACATCAACTGGCGCCGTTGCCGGGGAGGTTGCTAGAGTTGATTTTATTTTAGTTATATATATACATATATTTTTTTTTCCTTTCTCTTGCATGACCCGAACTTCTGAACCGAACTTGTTACCTTTAGATTCAGAAATTGATAGAACTTTTCACACTAGGTTTAGAGGTAATAATCCACAAGTTTCAAGTTGTGAATCTTCCACCAATACACCTAGGAGGGACTTAGTTGAAACTGAAATCCAAATGGCTGAAAATAGAACTTTGAAAGAACTGGCTTCGTCCTATGATGAAAATCATGAGAATCCTGTTGAGTACCCTGATGCCCCTGCTGGATTTGAAATCAAGTCCGGTTTCATCCACCAGTTTCCCAAATTCAATGGGTTTCCCGGTGAAGACCCACACAAACACCTCCAAGAATTTAGTTATCTGTGTGTCAATATGAAACCTCATGGAGTTGATGCCGATCAAATGAAGCTTAGGTCATTTCCTTTTTCTCTAGATGGAGTTGCTAAGGAATGGTTTTTCTATTCTCACTCAACCTTGATTAGAAATTGGAATGAATTAAAAAAGATTTTCCTTGAAAATTTTTTCCCTGCGTCTAGAACTGCCTCCATTCGAAAGGAGATTTGTGGAATTAGGCAAACACAAGGAGAAACGCTTCACGAATACTGGGAAAGGTTCAAACGTCTTTGTTTTAGTTGCCCTCATCATCAAATCAGTGACCAGCTTCTCATTCAATACTTTTATGAAGGATTGTGTCTCACTGATAGAAGTATGATCGATGCTGCTGCAGGAGGAGCTTTAGTTGATAAGACACCAGCTGCTGCTAGGATTTTAATTGCAAACATGGCCCAGAATGCCCAACAATTTGGAACCAGAGGCCTTCTTCATGTCAAAACTGCACAAGAATTCCCTACTACTAGTCCCGAAAACAACACAATTGCAAGTCAACTATCTGATCTCACCACCATGGTAAGGTCAATAATGTTGTCTAACACCCAACCAACCCAACCCAAACCTGAAGCGGCTTTCCAACTACATGTCCATTGTGGGATTTGTTCTTCGAATGAACATTTTAGTGACCAATGCCCGCAAATGAACGAACCTCATGAGAACTGCAATGCAGTTTTTCCTGGAAGACCATTTCAACCAAACCAGCAAAGACCATTTCAAAACAACCAAAATTTCAATCAAGGATGGAACAACAACTCAAATGAAAGATTTCGTCAACCTGAACAACCAAGAGGATTTTTCCAAGGACAATCAAGTAATTATCAACCAAGATATTTCAATGAGCAAGCCAATGCTCATTCTGGAAGCAATTTTCACCCTACCCCTCCCACTCAAAACTCGGATAGGAACCTTGAAGAAGCAATGAGGAAACAACAAGAGGAAATGAGGGAACTAAAAGAATACACAAAACAGCAAGATAACAAAATGAATACCTTGATGAATCAAATGGGACAACTTGCCTCTGGTATTAATTGCATAACAAATCAAATGAGTGGTGGTTTACCCTCACAGCCACAAGTAAATCCGAGGAATAATGGGAAGGAAAATGTGAGTACAATTGAACTTAGGAGTGGAACAAAATTGAAAAAATCCTCAGATTGAGAACATCAAGCCTTCTTCTGATACTGTTGATGAAAATCCTACCCTTGATAAAAATGATGAAAAATTTGAAGTTGATAGAAACTCAAAGTCAAGAGAAGAAATCTTGTTTGAAAGAACAAAGAATGATTGGAAGAGGATGTCTGGACCTTATGTTCCTCCAAAACATACTCAGAATACCCCAGAAACATTCAAACCTCCACTGCCTTATCCAAGGTGTGAACCACCACCAAAGTCAAGTGCTGAAAAAGAATTGGATAAGGAAGTTTTGGAAACATTCAAGAAAGTCCAAGTCAATATTCCATTGCTCGATGCTGTGAAACAAATTCCGAGGTACGCTAAGTTTCTGAAAGACATGTGTACCAACAAGAGGAAGTTCAAAGGGGGAGAAAAAGTAAACTTAGGAAGGAATGTCTCATCATTGATTCAACATGCCCTTCCGGTCAAGTGTAAAGACCCTGGGACATTTACCATTCCCTGTACCATTGGGAAATGTGAATTCAAAGATGTGATGCTTGATCTAGGGGCCTCCATCAATGTCATGCCACATTCCGTCTACTCATCTCTTCAGGTTGGAGACTTAAAACCCTCTGGAATTATCATTCAACTCGCAAACCGAAGTACCACCAAACCTGCTGGAGTTATAGAGGATGTTCTCGTTCAAGTGAGAGACATGATTTTTCCTGTTGACTTCTATGTTTTGGATATGGAAGATGATCGGTTCAGCACACATGCTCCCCTCATCCTAGGGAGGCCATTTCTAAAAACGGCAAAAGCGATCATCAATGTTCACAAGGGAACACTTTCACTAGAATTTGGAGGAGATGTTGTTCATTTCAAAAATTTTCATTCAATGAAACACCCAGTTGAGGATCATTCAACTCCCCATGTAAACATGATTGATTGGTTTTCCTCTGGCTTGTTACCTAATTTTTTCTGTGATGAAATACCAACTGATGTAGAAAAAGAGGGATATTTGTATGATACCAAATCAGAGAAAAATGAGGATGAAATTGGAGACTATGAAGAGTCTTGGGATGTTGAGACTGGATATCTGAGAAATGATGAAGATGAATTTCTAGAAACCATTGAATCTGTTAGTGGTATTCCAGGAGAGGTTTCCAATTTTTCACATGAAACAAGTCATGATATCATAGAAAGAGATAACTATGATGAACATGGAGCTTCACCAAACAATCAAACTTCTGAAGAGTTCCCAGTTATCAATGAAACCAACCCACCTGTGGTAGAATTGAAACCCCTTCCAGATAACCTCAAGTATGCCTTCCTAGGTTATAAGGAACAATTCCCTGTAATAATCTCAAAAGAATTGTCAGAAGTCCAGGAAAACCAATTGTTGGAAGTTCTCAAGTCCCACAAGGAAGCCATAGGATGGACTCTCTCTAATCTAACAGGAATCAGCCCCTCGGTTTTCATGCACAAAATTTTACTAGAGGAGAACACTAGACCGGTAAGACAATTTCAAAGAAGACTAAACCCAACACTTTTGGAGGTTGTGAAGAAAGAAGTCACCACCTTGTTGGCTGCTGGAATTATTTTTCCCATATCTGATAGCCAATGGGTAAGTCCAATCCATGTTGTTCCTAAAAAAAGTGGATTTACAATCTCAAGGAATGAATTTGGTGATCTTGTCCCCATAAGGCTTCCAAATAAATGGAGAATGTGCATTGATTACAGGAAACTCAATTTGGTTACAAGGAAAGACCACTTCCCATTACCATTCCTTGATCAAGTCCTTGAAAGACTAGCTGGAAAAACCCACTACTGTTTTTTGGATGGATTATCTGGATATTTTCAGATTCACATTTTACCTGAGGATCAAGAGAAAACCACTTTCACATGCCCATTTGGAACTTTTGCTTACAGAAGGATGCCCTTCGGTTTATGTAATGCCCCAGGAACTTTTCAAAGGTGTATGATAAGCATCTTCTCTGAATTTTTGGAAACTTGCATGGAAGTTTTTATGGACGACATCACTGTGTATGGATCATCTTTTGAAAGTTGTTTGAAAAGCATGGAACATGTCCTGAAAACATGCATTGAAAAGAACCTTGTTCTAAATTACGAAAAATGCCATTTTATGGTTTCTAAAGGGATCGTTCTTGGACATGTTGTGTCCCGTGATGGAATTCAAGTTGATCAATCCAAAGTTGAGGTCATTTCTTCATTACCATACCCAAAAACTGTCAGATATGTGAGATCCTTCCTCGGGCATGCTGGATTTTATAGGAGATTCATTAAAGATTTCAGTACAATTGCACTTCCATTGTCCAGATTACTCCAAAAAGATGTCCCATTTGTCTTTGATGAGAATTGCATAAATTCGTTTCATGATCTAAAACAAAGATTGATAACCCCTCCCATTGTTCAACCTCCTATATGGGACATTCCCATTGAATTAATGACAGATGCATCTGATTTTTCTCTTGGGGCAATATTGAGTCAAAGGATAGAAAAGAAATCTCATGTGATTGCCTATGCCTCCCGAACTCTTGATCAAGCCCAATCAAACTACACAACAACTGAGAAAGAACTGCTGGCTGTTGTCTTTGCTCTAGGCAAATTTAGAAGTTATCTGCTAGGTTCCAAGGTGATTGTTTTTACTGATCATTCTGCAATCAGATTCATGATGAAGAAACATGATGCAAAACCAAGACTTCTGAGATGGATTTTGCTTTTACAGGAGTTTGATGTTGAAATAAAAGATAAGAAAGGATGTGAGAACCTTGTTGCTGATCATTTGAGCAGGATACCATCTATTGGGAATAGGAAATTTCAGTTGTTTTCCCCAATTAAGGAAACCTTTCCAAATGAGGATTTATTTGCTGCTCAAAGTGAAATACCATGGTTCGCTAATCTTGTAAACTATTTGGCTTCTGATGAACACCCCCATTGGTTTTCCAAAAATCAAATTGATAAACTTCGGAGCGATTCAAAGAAATACATTTGGGATGATCCTTATTTATGGCACATTGGTAGTGATCAAATGATACGAAGATGCATTCCAAATTCTGAATTTCAATCCATACTACATTTCTGCCACACATTAAACTGTGGAGGACACTTTGGACCACAAAGAACAGCAAGAAAAGTTCTTGATTCTGGATTGTATTGGCCCACCATTTTTAGAGATGCTTTCGAATTCTGCAAAACCTGTAAAAATTGTCAATTCCAAGGAAACATTTCCAAGCGGAATGAGATGCCACAAAACCCACTTTTGTTTTGTGATGTTTTTGATGTATGGGGAATGGATTTCATGGGGCCTTTTCCTAATTCATTTGGATATCTCTACATCTTGTTGGCTGTTGATTATGTTTCCAAGTGGGTAGAGGCTATCCCCACCCGAACTGATGATGCAAAGGTTGTGTCTAAATTTTTGAAAGGAAATTTGTTTTCAAGGTTTGGATTTCCAAAGTTTCTAATTACAGATCAAGGTACCCATTTTTGTAATAGGACTTTGGAATCACTTTTGAAGAAATACGGTGTTAATCATAGGGTCTCTACGCCCTATCATCCTCAAACAAATGGAATGGCTGAGTTGTCTAATAGGGAGATCAAACAAATCCTAGAAAAAACAGTGAACCCAAATAGAAAGGATTGGAGTTTGAGACTTGATGATGCTCTTTGGGCCCATAGAACAGCTTTCAAAACCCCCATTGGAATTTCATCATTTAGATTGGTCTATGGAAAGGCTTGTCATCTACCAGTTGAGTTAGAACACAAATCCTTTTGGGCTGTAAAAACATGTAACATGAACCTATATTCTGCTCGGAAAGAAAGAAAATATTGTTTGCAGGAGTTGGAGGAGATCAGAAATAATGCATACGAAAGCTCCAGGTTATACAAAGAGAGAAGCAAAGCCTTTCATGATGGGAGGATTCTCAACAAAAACTTCAAGGAGGGAGACAAAGTTCTGCTATTTGATGCCAGATTAAACTCTTCCCAGGTAAATTTCGTTCCAAATGGTCTGGCCCATTCATTATTACTCATGTTTTTCCTTTTGGTGCAATACAGATTAAAGATCCAGACAAAGAGACATCATTCACTGTCAATGGGCATCGGTTGAAGCTATTTCGAGAAAATTTTCATGATCCTCCAGGGGAGGAAATTCAACTTCATGACACAGAATATAATTGATTCCAGGTTGTGTCTTTCCTTATCATTTATTTTTGCTTTGTATTTAATTTCCTGAATTTCATGCTAAAAAAAACTACACAATGAGGACATTGCATAGAATAAGTGTGGGGGGGACACAATGCTGGGTAGAGTAGATTTTTTTTTATGAACTTTGTTTTTGAAATTTTTTGTTGTCAAAATTTCTTTCCATTTTTTTTTCTTTCTTCGTGTTTCTTTTTCAAAAAAAGGGGTTTTGAAATTTCTTGAATTTCATTTAAAACTTATGCCATGGAGTGAACAAACTTATCCTTTGAAACTAAAGATAAATGAATGCTGAATAGGACATTGCTTTAAGTTCAAAAATTTGGAAAATTCTTAAAATGACCACTGATTTTTAAATATCGTGGCACATATCACTGGCATTGTGATTGAAATTCTCATTCCTGTGAGGCCTCTGGACCCATTTTTAAATTTTCTTCACATTTACCTCTTTCTTGAGAGAACCAATTCGTGTTTGTTTAAACCAGAACTTGATTTATTTCTATCAAAACTTGAGGGCTGAGATACGTGTGATTAAAATGATTGAGGCATTTTTTTGAATATTGGAGCCTCCTTTTCATGATTAACCTTTTTATTTTGGCCTTCCTTGAACATTTTATCCTTCGTGAGCCCTTAGTAGCCATGTATAGCCTATTAGGTTAGCCACATTACAAGCCAAATTTCCCTTTCCAACCTGCTCTGGAAGTATAAATGCATGATCTAGTTGAACTTAAGTGTGAAGGGGAAGATGACTCATGATGTGATACCTCATTTGGTGTTGCTTTGGGAGAACATTTAAACATTGAAGGCGTATTTGTGATGCTGGAATATATTTTTCTAGGAGCTGTGCCTATCTGGAGCTCTCAAATGAAATGGAGCTGTGCCTATCTGGAGCTCTCAAATGAAATGGAGCTGTGCATATCTGGAGCTTTTTAAAAAAAAAAAATTTCATACATTCTGCTGAAATATTGATGGAATGGGGTGGAAAACAGAAGATCAGAGCTGATTATTTTAAGAGAATATGGAGGAGACCATACTTGAGCAAAAATTAGAATCATGCATTTCTAATTCAAAAAGAGCCAAACCCTCCTTATTCATCCACAGAATTTTTCACATTTAAAACCTACCAACCCCAAGCCACAGAAAAACCTTGTAAAGTACTCATGATAATCACATGTTCTTGGTTCACATCGGGTGGAGATGTAGAAATTTATCAAGCCTATGGTAATTCTTGCATGAGTTGGATGAGAAAATCCTTGTTGCAAATCTATATTGTGTGCTGAGAGAAAAAAATGAATGTGAGGTAAGTGTGTTTTGTCCATGAGAAGAAAAAAATAAGTGGAAATGGATTGAATGATTTGAATTTAGAATTTTAAATATTGTTCTTTAATGAGGCATGATATCTTTTTAATTCATTGTGGTAAAATTGGTAAACTCCATTGGTATGTGTTTTATTTTTTGATACCGTGCTCACTTGTCCAGGAGTCCAAGAGCCAAGTGTGGGGGAATTGATAGAGATAATATTTCCAATATTTTTAATGTATATTTAAATGATTTAAACCTCACAAATTTAACAATTTGATCTTATTTGTAACAATTTTGGATTTATAGTGTGTTTTGGGATAAAAAGTTTAAATTTCATAATTCTGGATTTTTAACAGCTTTTTATCACAGGGGTATTTTGGTCATTTACAAAAAAATATAAATCCAAATTTTATGATTATAATTTCTTTAGAATCCTAATTTAATTTCCTTCAACTTTGTCTTCTGGACCAGGATCTGATTCTACCATCTTGAGGTCCAAACAATTCAATGAAGTTGAAGATTTTTGAGGAACACCAAGGAAGCTTCCAGGAAATTTCTTCCAGAAAAACGAAGGTTCAGTGAAATATCCATAACTCGGTCAAAACGACTTTAATGGAGCTGAAATTTTGTGGATATACGGCTACGAAGATTTGGAACAAGTTTCATTAAGGAGGCCACGCCTGAAATGGCCGTGTTCAGGGACATTAATTCAGTACAATACGGTGTTTTTCGGTTTGATGATTCTGACTGGACAGAATAAATTGTCAGAGTAAATTGGCCATAACTCTCGGAATACCTATCCAAATCCTCGGATCTTTTGAGGGGACACGGCCACGACAATTATGAACAACATTGAAGAAGGCCTCAACGCGTGAAGAGGTCATTTATGGGGTCCAAAACGCGACAACCTTCGGAGGTCGAAATCTGCCTATAAAAGGAGGGGAGCTCCTACCTCTCAAAATATTCTATTTTTCACCACACGATCCCTCACAAAAGGGAGTTGGCTTGAGAGAGAGAAGGGGAAGGTGGAGATTTTGATCCTTAAGAAGATGAAATTCTTTGAATATTCAATAGAAAAGATGAAGCCTTCTCAAGTGATGGAAGGCTAAGCGGCAAGTGGTTGCGGACGGCGACACCCGACGGACACTCTTTTCCGAGTTTGGATTTTAATGTGTAATCTCTTTTTTTTGAATTTCTCTTGAACCTATATTTTTGAATGAATCTGGTTGTTTTCTTTCTTAAATATATTTTCAACAAATTTGATTTGACCATTGTTCCATCTATAAAGTAGAACAATTGACTTCGCTATTTAAAATTCTTTGGTGAGGTTTTGTCATTGAGCATAGCGAATTCAATTAGGTTCAATTACTTGGAGGTATTTAAGTAATTGAATCACATCTATAGGCGGGAAAAAAGTCATATTGAAGTCTTAAATATGGCGTCTTTTCAAATTTGAGTGTAAACCTGGGGGTCCTTGGGGTACATTTAGGAATTTAAAATAAGAGATATTTTTTATAAACAAGGAAGAGGGGAGTGTCCGAGAGGGTGAAGCTTGTCTGCGACTGCTATTTTTATTCTTGATTTCAAACCCACATTATCTTTCCTTTAAAATTATTTACGTTTAGAATTTAATTAAAATTTTATTTTCAAATTGTTAATCAAACCCCCATTTTCATTTCATTAAAAACAAACAAAACAACAAAAGTGACAGTTTTACAACTCGAACTGCAACCTCCTCGAGAGACAGCCCTGTGGTCACCACTGTCCTACATAAAAAGGGAAAATATTGATTGAGGGTTTCATGACAAAAACACTCACATCAACTGTGGTGGAGATTTTGATCCTTAAGAAGATGAAATTCTTTGAATATTCAATAGAAAAGATGAAGGCTTCTCAAGTGATGGAAGGCTAAGCGGCAAGTGGTTGCGGACGGCGACACCCGACGGACACTCTTTTCCGAGTTTGGATTTTAATGTGTAATCTCTTTTTTTTGAATTTCTCTTGAACCTATATTTTTGAATGAATCTGGTTGTTTTCTTTCTTAAATATATTTTCAACAAATTTGATTTGACCATTGTTCCATCTATAAAGTAGAACAATTGACTTCGCTATTTAAAATTCTTTGGTGAGGTTTTGTCATTGAGCATAGCGAATTCAATTAGGTTCAATTACTTGGAGGTATTTAAGTAATTGAATCACTTCTATAGGCGGGACAAAAGTCATATTGAAGTCTTAAATATGGCGTCTTTTCAAATTTGAGTGTAAACCTGGGGGTCCATGGGGGTACATTTAGGAATTTAAAATAAGAGGTATTTTTTATAAACAAGGAAGAGGGGAGTGTCCGAGAGGGTGAAGCTTGTCTGCGACTGCTATTTTTATTCTTGATTTCAAACCCACATTATCTTTCCTTTAAAATTATTTACGTTTAGAATTTAATTAAAATTTTATTTTCAAATTGTTAATCAAACCCCCATTTTCATTTCATTAAAAACAAACAAAACAACAAAAGTGACAGTTTTACAACTCGAACTGCAACCTCCTCGAGAGACAGCCCTGTGGTCACCACTATGCTACATAAAAAGGTAAAATATTGATTGAGGGTTTCACGACAAAAACACTCACATCAATGTCCCAAACCAATTCATTATATATGGATAAATTTATAATAAGATGAAGTTAGAAAATAAATAAATCATATTCACATCATGTTATCATGGGATAATAATCCTCCTAGATAAGAATACCTACATCATTTATTTAGTGTCAATGTTGATTTATAATATATCACATAGAAAAGAAATTTGGTCAATGAAATATTCATATAAAAGTATATGAAAAAAAATATGTGCACCTAATTTGGTATAACTCCCAACCCTTACACTAATATTATCCTCAAATATTCTATTCATATTACATCTGACTATAATATTTTATTGAAACCCATTCACTATTACCTCTCCTAGACTATAATTGAATAGGAGTTACCCATAAAATACACATCTAATAGTCCTTATTTTGGTGACTCACACTGAGTGTATAAAACACTCAAATGAGAGGTATTTCTCACAATATAAGCAAATCAAACATGATATTAGATAAAACCCAGCAATGAAATCTGGTATATAGTATAAAAGATGCATTCCATCACATAATTATAATAAATAAATAAATATAAAATTTTTCATAATAAAACAGTGTAGAAGGGAATTATGAAGTAAAAACTCCACAACATGTTAATCCTCCATGATAGTAGTTCTCCACTCAACCTCTAAAGCCCTCTTAGAAAGCAATAATGATTTTTATTGACATATAGGTTGTGAATTAAAAGTAAAATAAGTAGGATCATACAAATGTAAATGATGAAAATGTCTAAATGGAATACAATACAGCGATGAATAATTAAGAAGCATTATAATGTATTTAAATGGAACAAAAAAACAATCATAACGACACTAAGGTGCACTCACCACATACAACATCCAATTTACAAAATAAATAACAAAAGATAGGATTATAAGGCTCCTCACATCCACATACCCAATGATTTTTTCACTCACACCCCTGAGATCAAATGTAAAATCATATCATCCCTTCCATCTATACAAACCATAATGTAGTAGTTACATCTAATCTAGATCATGTAACATTTCAAGTGACCCCATCATCAAGATAGGCCTTACATCCAATGTTTGATTCAGTCAATATCCACATATCAACAACCAAACACATATAATCATATATCCTATCACATATTATAATACAACATGAAATCAAATGTATTAAGATATCATGAATATAAAAAATTATACCTCATGAAGTCCCCCTATCACACATGACCCCTAACACATATCACATCCTCTCGTCATTAGAAATCATCACAAACTATATTGTTAATGTTCAATTATCACCCTAAATTGGGTACCTATGTAATGTACAAAAATTTAAGGGTGAGTAGGGATGATGAGGTATTCAATCATTCATTTGTTCATTATACTATCCACTAGGGAATTTACCACCCATATGTCTGAGTGTCAAAATATAATATTTGACAAGGGTGGGGTGTGAAAAAAGAAACATTAATGAAAAAGGATAACATATTGAACACAATTCCTAAACAAAGTTTTCAAATCAATACATATTATTCAAGACACAACACTACGGCATCCCCACATTACTTCTACCAAAAAAATCTACCCAAGTCATCAATACATAAAACCCACAATTCCTATATCAATTTACAATCCATGAATTTTTTCAATTTGGAATGTTACTAACAAAGATATATTTTAAAACCATTTAAACCCATATTTAATGAAAACCTGATCTAGTAATCACTGATAATTAATTACATATTTTATCCAACTTTCTTATTAATATTCACTACATTCATAATTTCTGGATTTTATTTTCCATCCCATATGTATAATTTGAACCCATGAATCTTCAATTTCAGTATAACATTTTCATATTCTGTTGCTTTCAGAACACAATACTAGTACAACTAAAAATAGCTCATCTTCCTCACAACATAAACCAAAAAATCCCTTTAAAAAAAAACAACCACAAAACAACCCCACCATTTAAAAAAATTATAAGAAATGAACCCATAAAAACCACCCACATCTTCTCCCATGTCAAACAAATCATAGCCCCATTGCCTCACCACATACTGCCTTAGAAATGCTAAATCCCATGACCATACCACACCCCACAAGGGAACTAAAATACAAGGAGACATATAAAACATATAATAAAAGATAAAAATAGATTCAAACATATATATAAATTACAATCTCAATTCAAAGAGTTATATTATATAAATTCATCATTACCGGCATGGGTATTTTTACACAATTTCTTAATTTATACAATGGTGAATTGTTTGTTGTATATAAATTATAATGATTTTAGGGTTGGTGAGTTCATGAAATAAATCACAACATGGCTTCATAATTAATAGGAGTCGTAACATGTTTATCCCATTAACATTTAATTCATTTAATGGAATTTCATGTAAAAAATAGAAACCACTTAAACACATGAAAACTCAAATTTTATTACTTTGAAAATTCCATATGATTCTTTATCCTCATTAACAAATTACCAATATCTAGTAAATTAAAACAAATGAATGATAATTTATAGAATAATAAATATATAGAGAGAAAAAGACTACACTACGTCAATTTGTTCTTTTCAAACCACTACTTTTGACAATGTGATGAGGGAACAATAGTAAAAAAGCGAATCATATATTAATGTTATCATTTAGAATATCTATATATGGAATACAAGGATAAAATATAACAATAAGGGGTTTATAGAACTTCCAAAATGAATAGGATATCACCCATAACATGACAATAAATAAGGATGAATTCAGAAATGTAGAGGGGAAATATAATTTATAAACATGCTGGAACATACACCATTAATGTCTTGATAAGTGATTCAATTCCATGAATAACTCAAACAAACACTAATTCTTGTGTTTAATGCATATTTCTTACAATAAATACTTTGAATAAAACTTACACTTAAAAGCATGCCACCTAGGTCTTAGAAATCCATATTATATTCAAATCATTTATACAAAATTCATACCATGAATTATTTCTAGGAAAAACCATAATCATACCACGAACACCTTCATGTCATGACCATCAATTCACACCATAAACCACCTCATATTCTATAATTCTAGATCTAAAATCCCCAAAACCTCTCCAAAGATTCGTCATATCCAAAAACAAACTATATAATGGTGATAGAAGTCATGATCCATTGTTTTACAACATCTCATGTGATTCACATACCGAGTAAAATAAATTATATCCATTCCATGAAATCAAACATTTTAACACAAATACACACCCGTGAAATATCTATTAGGAACCTCATTACAACAAAAAAAACTCCCGAAATCCAAGGAAAAAGAAGAGAAAATTTAAAAAATGAAAATATATTAATTAATCAGCATAATGAACCCTAATTTATATCTCACATTGCTACGTACTCTGTAACATAACAATTTTCTTCCATTGCGCACAAACAATTAGAGTGGTATGAACATGAAATATCCTCTCCTGGTGATCCTTGATTATTTCCAGTCATTGCACATATGTCAATTTCTCCTCTACAAATAGCTCTCTATAGTAGATTTCATCAGATTTATCTGCAAGATACTATCAATTATGAGACATATAGAAAAAAAACATTGATCCTATCTAATCATTGTTGATGTACCAACCATTTTTCCAACTTACCAACATACTCTAACACCTAAAATGGAATAAAAAATATGGGAAATATCTTACTCCATAGACAAAACCAAGAGAATCATGAATATGGTGAAAACCTCATGAATAAATGTTCCAGAAAATCAAAATATTTGGGATTCAAGTACTATCGTCACAATACTTCAGGAGGACTTTCCCCATATACATTCAATCTCTAATCATCTAGACCTTCTTCATCATACACTATACTAAAAATAGACCCAGGACTACTGACTCCCACAAATATTTATAATAGATAAAAAGATCGACATGGTCATCTACAAAATACAAAAAATGCATCCATAATGATAAACGAGTGATAAATATTATTTTAGTAAAACAAAATAAAGGGTATCTAATTCACCCATGACCCAAAAAAATCCATGACGGAGGCCCATTACATATCATTTTTCATCAAGATGGTACACTACTTATTCCCTTCCTTTTATGGATATAAAGAACATATAGAGTGTTTCTATAAGCCAAAATCATTCTAGAACCCTAGGTAAAATCTGAAGGTGGATTTTTATCATGATTATAGCTAAAGATACTCAGTACCTGGTAGGGACTCATTACATTTTTCACAATCCATCATTTTAGAAAATCAATAGAACTCGACTCACGAATTTCCAAAATTTGTATTGACATAATTTTTTGATCCATCATCATAGAAACAACATAAATAACCCCCTAGGGATAAGGAATACAAGTGACAAATTACCTTGATCTGTCAACCCACTTCCAATTTGGGGAAACTAAAGGCATAAAAAATACTCCAGGGACATGACGCTTTACTTTCACCTAATGGTAAACCAAACATTGTTCCATGAACAATACTACTAGATACTTAATTCATGGAAAACAAATATTCCTTCTTAATCCATGAAAAAACATAATCAGGAATTGATACACCACAAAGGGAGACCTATGAATCTCAAAAACCATTCCATTGTGTATTACCAATTGAACAAACAGCCTCCCATAGAATTTCTTATGATGTTGACCATTAACTGAGCATCCCTATGGAGCATCACTATGGTCGAAACTGTCTCACATCACCTTTAACAATTAGTTTCTCTAATATGACTCATATACCTATAAAAATAATGAACAATCCACTTTTATCTTTCATAATAAACCTATACTATTTAACTTATCTATACCACAATGTATATTCTATGACTCCGACGTTTTACTCCATGCATCATTGCACTCTAAAATGACATATCCGAAAAACTATCAAGACAATTTTTCAACAACAAATATCAAACTCACTAGGGTTTTTTATATTTAAAAATAAAAATAATATATAATCTCCATCCACCTATAATGATATCATTTCGAATATAACTATGTAAAAAATACTTCATAACCTTATGGTTCATGATGACCCTAATGAACTCACCGATATATTAATATCGCCATGTATTCAACGAAAACACTAGTAAAATCTACTACAGGACATCAAGGGAATAATTTTACTCATGGGGTAATAACTTTTAATACACATAATAAATCAATTCCTAATGTTTCATCATGAATCATGTAAAAAAATATGTTATTTGTTATAAATGACATCGTATATCACCCCATTATCAGAAGAATAAATCACCAGGGTACATTTCAACAATTCCTTAATCTTATAAATTATTTATTAACACTTTTTATGAAAGAAAATGACATGTTCCTTCCTATTTATATTAATTAATAGGTCTATAATACAATATATTTTTAGAAAAAATCTCTGATAATAGCCCTTAAAATCAATAAAAATGAAAACCTTTTTCATATTATTATGTGCCGCACAAGAAATAAATAACTTAATTATTGGTGGGTCCATGAAAAATACCTTCTTAGATACCACATAACATTCTAATTTCACCTATTACAACCAAAACAAATAAGTAATATTCATCCCATAGAGATAATGGTGTCGAAGAACCTATATAGTATCTCTATGTTACATTCAATGCTTCTCCTATGACTTCGACTATAAAAGGATTTCATCAACAAAAATAACTACAAAAATGTCCATGAACTAATGGAATATAGAATTATGTAAACCCATGAATATAAATGGTGAATTTTTTCCACCAAACAAAATGACTATGAACATGAAGTGTTTATATCATCACCAGATATAAGCTTGTGTGATATCCTTCTATTTAAACATATTCTAGTTATATTTATGCTAAAAATAAGTCTTAAAAACTATCATTCCCCTTTAAAAAGGATGAATAGATCATATTTCCACGGTAGTGGGTAAAATTTATTGACTGTAAACTGTTTAAACCTATGTTATTCCACACAAAATATTAGACTACCATAAAACTTTTCATTGATTAATGTGAGGGAATCCTTTTGAGATAAGCAGGTTCAGATGAATCCCTTATACTAAAAATCATTGTAATATATCCTTAAATCCCCCAATATTATTTGTTTCATATGTAAAATATCACTTGATAAAATATATTTTCCTAGATTTAAATCTATATCTAATATGACATCGTGATGAGGGGATAGTTTCATAACCCCATTCATAAAGACATCGTGGAACACCTCAATCACTCTAGGAGCCTCAACTGACTGATCCTCCAAATAAAACTCATCCAACGGACATAAGAGAGGATTTAAATAACGTCCTACCATCTGGATAGACCACTCACCATTGAACACTACTCATTGTCCTTCAACATTGACAAAATCTAACTATCCTTTGGGAGTAGTTAACAACTGCGCATAATGAATACATTCATTCCATTATATAGATGAAATCATATGGCCATATCTTTAGTGGGAAGAAATATATAGCATATTAGTACTACACCATCAGAAGTATACTCCCTATAATACATCAAAAAACTTATCATTACCTCTGACATACATGGACAACATTACTAGAATTGAAACCCTCTCCATATCCTGTATTAATGTGCCCAACAAGGAATGTAAAACAAGGGAGTGAAAATATTTAGAATCATGTAGAAAATAATGTAAGGTAAATGATAAAGTAATTATATATCAAATAAACATAGGATCCCATAGTGTTGTGACTTTAAAAACATGCATATTCCTATCCTCATATTCTCATTATCATTGCTATGAGATTCTAAATCCATTATCAAGTATGGGTATCTATGTATAAAGACTATCATGGAGATGACCTCTAGTAGCCCATATTAAAACAATATTTAATAATTATAATTATTTATATTCTAAAAAACATGTATCCCATACATCTAATATGGTATCAGGGGAATCTTTTACTGGTGTGGCTAAAAAGTGGCCTAAAATCCATGTCAAACCAACCTCTGAGACTAGTAGGGAACTAATAATAATTATGTTTATGAACACTATAAAAAAAATCAGATAGGTCCTGATAGTTTCTCTATAACTTCTTACCTTAGAAAAGTGTAAAAAAATGATACAACTAACTCCCTAATAATCCATACCTCCACTTCATTGACATCCATAGTCGCCCAACTATTTTTTTACTCCCTAAGAAACAAATCTAAAAAAATTTAAAGGAAGATCTCCATGTACATGAATTTTTTTGATCACTATCACATTTTTCTACAAATAAATGTATATATAAAGCATCAATGTAGTGGCTATATATTTGAGTTCCAAATGACACACCTTTTTAAGATTCCATGATATATACTGTTGATATAGAAATAGATATAGAGTGAAAATTTTGACTTTAATGACGTTGATCTTGAGCTACCAAAAAATATGATCCACTGCCAAAGAAGAGAAGTGGTTTTCCCTTTACCACCTTCATTTTCAATACCATAAACACTAAATAGAACTCCTTACAAAATCAACCCAAATTAAATTTTACTCAAACATATCCTCAAGATATAGTTCTCACCATTAATGTGTTTCATCTCACTTCAGGTTGATCACGGATATAAAAGAGTATGTATCTTAGACCTAAATAAAAATAAATGTGATCTTAGGCTCCTTCATATAGAACTCTCTCTCCATATAAAAAACCCAAACAAATTTATAAAACATGATATTGGAATTTATGAAATGAATTCTATCCCAACTCAACATTCTCAGACGGATTGACCCTCCAATTATCAATTACATTATCCAGATGAACCTCTAATCCATGAACTACACATAGTTAAGGAAAATACCCTTGTTGAATAGAACAAATAAGAGTAACATTATGTTTGATATAATGGAATTCATCAAAATTCATCAATAATGATCATTTATTTTCCTTAACCTCACCTAGTTCAATTACAAGTGAAAAAAATCATGATGCATATACTTATCCTAGATATCAAACACACAAGTATTGTTTTTATGATTAACATACATAGAAATATTAATTTCAAAATGTCTGATCAGAAGGGGGGATTAAAATCTAGTGGCCTTATTGATCTCTCTTTCTTCTGTCATCTTCCTAGTTCAACTAACACTATTTACCATCCATCCTTTTCAATACTAACAAGTTCCTAACCCCTAAGATCTATCATACTGCATAACTAAACACATTATGTGGTGTTACCATAAATATTAGGAAAGGTATCATGATATAAGCTTAGAAACCACCAAAAAACACCATAATATAGTATCATGTAATAGATCCATACTATATTGAATGTGAATCAATACAAATAAAATTATCCAAAATTAAAGAGTATCAATGGAAACCCTAATGTAAAAAATCCACAAAAACCTCGACCTACAATCTAATAGTTCCCAATATGGTATCTAAAACCCACCAACAAAACAGAAATGTATTTTATAAATACTTAGGGTGAGTATGAGACATATACATAATAGGATAATACCAATGGTCTCTGAAAAAAAATTGAAAATAGAATACTAACTCACCTATAAATAAAAAAATTAATTAACATGTATCTAAAACTGTCAAATAACAGTCAAACACATGGTATGGCACACCTACCAAGTTATACATCTAATATAATAAAATAATATTAAAATAAAATTGGATATAATTCTCTATTTAAACATTCTCTAATGGTTTTGTGTTCTCAAACCCCAACATTAAACATCCTTTTCTCCCATCCCTTCCATTTGTACTACAGAAAGAAATTCATAAGTATGTAATATGGGCCATGTCCTAACCCAAACTACCTAATCCTCCTATAGTACACTACATCATATGGGTGAATTAGTCAATATCCACACATTTCCAACAACATTTCCATAACCATTAATCATATCAAATTTCCAAAATATAATTTCATAACTCAAGAAGTAATTTTTCATGAATGTGATTCATATCATAATCATTCCCTCCCCTAACCATAATACCGCAAAATTATACCACATCCTATCATCACCAAGAATAACCAAAAACTATGATTTCACTTATCTCTAATGACCAATAACTCTATCATACCTCCTAGCAATTCTATTGATGGGAGAGAAGGAAAGAGGGGAAAATTTTCCATTTATTCACTCATCATTCATGATTTTTGGGAATATACCACCAAAACAAATGGGTGTTGGTATGTAGTACACTACATTAGCTGGGTTCATATAGAAGTAACATAAAATATAAAGGATAATATAAAACGTATGCTGTTCAACATAATATTTCACATAAACTAATATAATCCTTTCCCACAACACTACTACATAACTAAAAAACATCCACTAATAATTTCCACTAAGAAATACAACTACACACACTTGTTTTACACACACAAAAACCACAATTATTATTTATTTTCACAGTTAAACCAATTTATAAATTTCTTATTTTACTGAATATATTATTATTGTTAAGTAATTTAATCATATATTTAATGAAATCCCACTCTAACAAAAACCCATTTTTAATTATATTTATGTGATCAAATTTATTGCATTTCACCCCATTCACAATTTAAACACGTTAATTTTTGTCCCACATGATTAATTTTAATCCATCAATCTTCCAATTTTTTATAACGATTTCAATTATCATTTATTCTTGTAAACTAAAATGATACCTAACCACCACACAATTACCCAACCATCTCACAAAAATAATCTCAAACCAACTAGCATAAATTGAAAATAACATATCCAATTTCAAACCATTTTTAGCCTCACTACATCAAAATATATCTCATAATAACTAGTTACCACCACCACTACAAGGACTAACAAAAATATGGAATAAAAATACATTTATGCCAATAAAAATAGATTTCATCTTGCATGGACATCAAAATTTTAATTTAAAGGTGGGTTTCATATCATTTCATCATTACCTACATGGGTATATCAAAAAATTTATATATTTATATACCAAATGTTCATTTATCATTAATAAATTCCAAAATATTAATGAATGTAAAATTAATAAAATAAATCAAAATAATGACTCGAAATTCACAAAAACCATAACATGTTTAGTACAAAATTGTGAAATTAATGGAATGGAACATCATATAAAAATGAAAAAACTAGTAAAGGAGATGTGAATTCTCCCATACACCATTCACATAATTCATAGTTATTAATTTTCTTCTTTAATTTATTATTACCATACATCCATTAGAAAAATATATATACTAATTTTAAAGATTCATAATGGTAAATAGATAATAATGATACCCACCCTCAATAGGTGATTTTTGAATCATTAGGTAAGATGATGTGAAGAATAAATAGTGGAAAGTCCATAACTATCTATGGGAATCCTAAATCATACTAATATCAGTGAACATAAAAAATATAAATGTGGGTATTATAAATTATAGGAAAGAGTTAAATGTTTTTTAAAAAATTTATGGTAATCCGAAAAAACCAAAGAAGAATTGATAAGTAATGATTTAAAATATAGGTACACTATAATTTATGGGGATACTGGTATAGTTACCATTCATGATATTGTAGTATATTGTTTTCAATGATTTCCTTAATAATGAAACCATTAATGGTGTGAAAACCTTTTTTAGTACATGGATCCATCAAATATGTCCTACAACAAAAATCATAATGTCTAAGACATTATAATTTATAAATAAATCATGATATGAATAAGAACATCCCATTAGTACTGGTTTTTGGAAAGGCCTAGAGAACCGTCATGTTGAGATCATCAGTTCACATTGTGTTCCTCCACCAATAGAAAATTTCCACCTACAAACATCATTAAACCTCCCTTCAATTCATCTATCTCCCAACACTAATTATTTAATAAGACCATAAGTCATAAACCATTATATATAGTAATATATCTCTAGGTACTTTTTTATAAACACATCAATATAATTATCAATGTCCATGGAATGGATTTTAATCATTCAATATCCCACATACAATTTCAAAATATCTATTGGAATTTCATCCAACCATCTATATCCCAACACATTTTCCTTAATGAAACATGGTTTGAATATTAGCAACCCATTTTAAGTACAAAATTATCATCATAAATCCTACATATGTTTTTCACCATGAATGTTGAATTTCCTACAACTTGTATCATGTAAAATAAATCCATGATAACCACTAACTATCCATCAAAGACAACTACAACATGCTCATCACTAGATCATTGGCTTAACAATCATCTTTATCAACAACTAATTCTCATGGAACCCCTCAATATAATCTAAATTAAGAAATTTGAAAGGTAATCCATTATGAATTATTATTTTAAGGTTCTATAGTGATTTAAATTAGGTACATGGTCATTTATGTCCATAATATTGATGAATGGGTTTATAATACCTACCATATGTTATAGATTCCTTACACGCTACATAAAGAAAAATTAATCACATTTTTTTCTTTCATGGTTCATACATATTATACAAAAAAATATCTCATAAAATGGTGCATTTATATCATAAAAAATAATGGTAAAGCATCATACCACCAAACTCAAAGATGTTGGATTCCAATAATTTAAAGTAATTGATTCATTTTTCCAAAATGTGAAAAATTATAAAAAAAAATATAAAAACCATAAATATTGGATAATTGATATAGAAACAAAATATGATGGAATAATTATTAATAGTATGATATATATTGTAATACCTACCATTAATTATCAAATGTAATCATTGATGCTTGAATCAAAGCTTCAATGTGTGTGGAATCACACATGGAATGCTTTAAAAATATGGATAAGCGATCTAATTATTCAACCATTGATGTATTGTGGAATAAGTATTAGAGTAGTTTTCTATAAAAAATAGATTAAATTAAAAAATTTACTAAAAAAATTATTAGGTGCACACCCACCTAGTACGTCACAGTCAGTGGATTCCTAGCTAGGGGCCATAGGGCATTAGTGGTCTACCTTAGAACATTTGTCTCTGCCATGTCACTGCTCGGTAATAGGTACTAGGAATCCTATTTCCTGGTTCTATCTAAAATTTTGGATATATTCCAACCACCCATATAATTTATTTAAATTTTTATCCCATACATTATAAAATATTCCCATATTTAATATATTGAAAAATATTATTGTCATAAAAAATTTAAAAAAACCATGAATTGTATATATGGGTTAGTACTTCCCAAACCCTGTCAACCCAAATAAATTAGAGCCTTAGGGTTCCATGTGACCTCTATAATGTCACTCATAATTCCATAGTCTAATAACTAGTTGTGAATATCAAATAAACTATAAAGATAAATTATGAAATTGGTATCATTGTATGTAATAACAACCAATAATAGAAACATCCACAAACGAATAAAATCAATGCATTAAATATAAAATCAATATAGAAAAAAACCCATTAATAAAATATATCCATTCTATAAAAATTGTTTGTGGAGGTCACAGAGTCAAAAATATATGTAAGATCACACAATGGGATAATCATAAACAATAATGAATAATCTATAAATAAAATACATATAGACACAACCATTGTAGTATACATTGCCTTTGACTTATCTAAAAACTGAGATAATCTCTAAAAACTCCTCCAACCATACTAGGGACATCATACCATACTGTATATATACACTATGATCTTCACAGTCACCAATGTTCCAATTTAGTTTATGATATTAAACTACAGTTCATCCCCACCAATAATGTCCCTAATAAAAATAATATGATTATTTATTTACTGATTGAAAATGATTCTATTAACATCAAATCTTTTTAACCTAAAAAATTATTGGGTACTCATAAATCACTCTAGAAAATAAACTCATATATGTTACATATTGTACTGGTAATGGTCAATTAGTGGCACTACCTCCATTAAAGACAATTTCCACTCTGCATTACTCATCATATTAGATGGGTGGAAGTACATCCAACAAAAAATACATATTTACAATAAGTAAATAGTATATCCACCAATAATACTAAATCATATTAGGACCAAACATATCAAACCAATATATCCCTTATCTTTGTAGGAATCCTATCATCCAACATAATCCACAACTCATGAGGCCTCATAATTAACCCACATCACTACCATCTTTATATTTTTCACATCCAAAACATATAATCATAATATGTTTATGAATCATATTCATCTCACGTAATAATTAACTTAGTATGAATCACATCCAACAAAATACACGATCCTCGTGAGAGGTATTATGTCCATCCCATATAAGAACCATTTTATGAGGCATCACATACAACATATATATAAAAAATATGTATAGGTATTACTTCTTATATATATAATAAAAATCTATGGGGGAATTACATACAATCAACATAATAAGTATATCTAGAGGAATAACGTCCAACCAAAATCACACCATTTTGAGACACATTATATATAGCATACAAAATTTGTATCATGAGAGGAATGATATTATATGGCCCTGACCTTAAAAATTACTTAATTTTGAGAAATTTCAAGAATACACATTGAGGATCTTTTCAGGTTTAGAGTTTTAGAGAATTAGATCATAAAACATGCATTACAATCAACATTTAAACAAAGTTGTTAAATAAAAGATAGTATTCATTTTTCCCATAAACGGAAACATATTTAAAATAAAACATGGATTCTTTCTTTTCACTTCCTTGACATTATCATCATATCATGTACCTTTCCATTGACCTATGAAACAACATTTCAAAAACTTGGGATGAGCATAAAAAGCTCAGTAAGGGATATAAAAATATGTAAAGGAAACATGAGTACATGTATACATAAGAATCAATGAAATAATACTTTACCCATAAAACATAAGCACCTTAACATACCTCATCAAATAATTAATAAATCATAGAAATCATAAGACATAAAGGTAACTTGAGGCATTCATAACATTCTTACGTAGGGAGTAACCCTCATGGTTACGTTTGAAATACCCATCATAGTATATTCCATAAATATCTTCATAGAATCCTTAATGTTTAACTCCTTCACATTACCCAATGCATTGGAGAGCTATATCGAGCTCACCCGCCCATAGTTTATCACAGAACCACTCGTGTTCATAACAATTCCCAAGAACCATAACATAATCATATCACAGAAAACATACATAAAAGAAACATAAAATTTCCACATTTCAATCATAAGATATCAATACAACACATTGATATAATAAAAACCTTATCAAAACCACATTCAATACCAAAATAAATGAAAGGTGAAACATGGTATTTATTTTTCATTTAAAAAAAGATATGACTTGTAGAGGAAGCTGAAACTCAATAATGGAAATGGCGGCGGAGAAGTCGTTCTCTCCGCATACGTATGACAAAAACATTCCCTTTTGTCGTATAGTAAAACGCTTCATATAAAAAGATTCCATTTGAATAAACTTAAAATTCAAAGAGGTTTATACACAATATAAAGGAAAGTTTTGTATAAAACATAATATGCCTCAATGAAAGGAGATTGAGACGAAGTCCCATACCAATATCATTTTGTAAATAAAATAGATCAATTATGTGTATTCACTATAATTACACATAAGGAAAGTATAAATAAAATATAGGATATCAAAATTCATTTCTCACATAATTATATCATGAAATAAACAAGAAGTAGAAGATCAACCCAATTAAAGGAATTTGGGTTTAGAGGTTCCCTTACCTCGGGTCTGACATGACTTGATCGTTCTTTAACCTCCTAAATAATAAAAATGAGTTAATTTCTACTTAAATAAGAACCATTTTCAAGTTAATTATTCCTTTTATATCACTTATTACCATGTTACGAACACTATGTCATTATTTAGGTTAATAATTGTTGTTTTGTCGATCATTGCTACTTGAGTCAAAAATAAACTCTTTATAATTACAAGTTGTTCATGGGGTAAAATATCAATTATATCCAAAATTATATTCATTATGTATATATAATATATATAATATATATCCATTATATACATGAATTTATAATATTACATAACATTTAGAGGTAAGAAATGAAATGCACCGTTCATGGAGACGGTAAGTCGTACGCACGCATAAACGCTACTTCCATTTATATTTCATATTTAATGGAATTAAAACATAATGATGCATAATATTATTATAATTCCAGTATGTTATAATATATAATATCATTAAATCTATCCTTTATACGTACCACATATGGTATAAACGAATCAAATCACATTGAGGGGGCGGTAGTCTGCACTTCCTAAAATGAAGATATCGCGTTTACCCATAATGGAAACCATAAAGGTATGACATAAATGAAAAATAATGAAACTTAAATAAAACATAAACATATTATATATCATATATAAATATAGTGACATCTTTATGGCCACCTTTGAAGGTGTTGAACGAATATTGAATAATCATCGTTTCGTGAGGCAGAAATTCACCATCCACAGAAACAGTATGTTCTTTAACCATTAGATGTAGGTGTCTGTAAGTGTAGATCGAATACTTATTATAACAAAATCCAAGTATATTTAAGATACTGGTATTTTTATAAAATAAATGAATAAAAAGTGTTTAGGAGGTTGGAGAAGAAAAATAAAACAAAAGAACACAAGCGAAGACATTTCCATAAAATCGGGTAACTCCCTTTGGATTGGACATAAAGAGTTTCTTGAAGAGATTTATGCCTAAGTTAAGGCTTCTATGTTGAGGAGAGGGATGTGGAGAGACAAAATTATCAGACCTTGGCCGATCCAAATTCTTTAGAGGTGTGGGTAATGAGGTAGAGGTGGGGGCCTTTTAAAAGAGGAGAGGAGGGGCACTCTTGGAAAGGTATAAAATCTTACTTTAATTTCAAATGAGTTTCATATTTTAAAGTTCCCAAATTGATATATTTCGAGGATAAGGTGATACGAGTTCTAAACACACCCATCCAATAGGTTTTTTACAAGTTTAGGTCTTATATTTTACATTATCATTTCATTTTATTTAAATCGGTAAATAATGAGGTAATTGTTGCATCATCATGGTGTCATAAATAATTTAATTTATTTAATTTCTAAAAATTATAAAAAAAAATTCTATGATATAGGAAATCTTTTTAGTTTTCCAATGACTATTTATATTCAAAAATATTACTTGTATAACCCCATGTAAAAATTGTTTTAGTAAAAAAATACATGTTTGTGTCATTTTTACTTTTACTTTAAATAAAAGGCATTGATGTCATTATCTTACCCAAGTGGATTTATGGGACCCAAAAATAGACCCATGGGTTTTCTTGGTCGTCCATGACTCATCCAATAGGGTTAGGATAAGTTTCAAGATATTTCCATTTTATTATAATATCATTTTTACCTTAAATCACACTAATTAACTTTAATCGCGATTAATAAAATATAAAAGTTACTTTTCTTCAAAAATTATTTTCATCCCATTGAACCACATTTCACATAATAATGAAAATCAGTTATATTGTATTTTTGAAATTCGAATCATAGAATTGGTAATGTTCCATTTAAACGAAAAATCAGTTTCTGTAACTACCACTTTGTGGTTTCACTATTCATCAAAAATTAAGGGTTTTCAGAAAAATACCAAATATTCACCCTAAGCTATATTTGATATTCCAAATTAAAAAATGATGTCTATTTTTCCAAATTCATTACATATAAGTTGTATTAATTAATTTTATAATTAAATTCATCTATCAAAACAAATAGCGTGTTTTTATGAAATAATATCTATCAAAATATTGACACTCGTTTATGTCCAATCTCAATGTGATATTAATTCCAAAGACCACCATTGGATTAAAGGGTAAAAATATATTCTATTTTCACTTTAAACCCAATTATAAGTATAATATAACTATATAAATATATTAGATTAAAAAAGGTTTTGAATTAAAATATAACAATTTTCACTATTCATTAAAACATTTATCAGAAAAATAACATAAATTTATCCAAAATAAATTTAAGTGTCCCAATCATAAAAAATAAGTTTATTTAGAAAAATATATATTATGAAATTTTCAAAAGATAGATTTAGAAATGGGTTTCCATCAAAAGTTAGTAAAACAATCTTTTAGAAATGTTAGTGTATTCCATGCTTAAGATTGGATTTATTCTCATTTTAAGCCTCTAAAACACTATCTAATTCATGAATAGACATTGATAAGAATATTTATTATTAATTAATTACTTGGGATGTTACATCCTTTCCCCCTATAGAAAATTGTGTCCCCACAATTTATTTACTTATTGAATAAGTGGGGGTATTTATCCCTCATTGCATTTTCAGATTCCCATGTTGCCTCTTAAATCATGTGGGTTTTCCACAAAACCTTTACTTGATGAATCACCTTATTCCACAACACTTGCACCCAGTGGTCAAGAATCTGGACAGGTTTTTCCTCATAAGATAGGTTCTCTTCCAACTGAACTACCTCTGGACTCAAAACATGAGATGGATCTGGCATTTATTTCCTTAACATTGAAATAAGGAAAAAATTGTACACCTCAGATAAACTCGGAGGTAAATCCACTCAGTATGCAACTGATCCAACTCTCTCATGAAATTATTATGGTCCAATGTACCTTGGACCCAGCTTTCCCTTCTTACCAAATCGCATCACACTTTTCCATGGGGATACTTTGAGAAAAACATGATCACCTACCTAAAAAGAGAGATCCTTCCTCATGTTGTCTGCATAACTCTTCTACCTGATCTGAGCCATTATCATGTGTCTCTATAACATCTGAACTTTCTCTACCATCTCTTCTACCAAATCGGGTCCCATCAGCTTCCTTTCCCCTACTTCATCCCAAACAGCTGGAGTTTGACACCGCTTCCCATATAATACCTTAAATGGTGCCATCTGTATACTAGAATGAAAACTGTTATTATAAGAAAACATAACCAATGAAAGATGTTGGTACCAACTTCCCTGATAATCCATTGAACACAAATGTAGCATATCCTCCAAAGTATGGATTGTTCATTCTGACTGCCCATCTGATTGAGGATGAAAAGCTGCACTAAAATTTAATTCAGTACCCAACGACTTCTGAAGGCCTTTCCAAAAGTTAGAAGTAAACCTGGGATCACGATCAGATACAATTGAGAGGGGAACTCCATGTAACATGACTATCTCTTTAAGATAGAAATGATAAATTTGATCTAGGGAAAAATTATCTCGTATAGCATGGAAATGGGCAGATTTAGTCAAGCAATCAACAATAACTCAGATTGAATTATTACCTCGAGGTGTCTTTGGCAATCCCACAATGAAGTCCATGGATTTATTCTCCCATTTCCACTCTAGTACTGGTAAAGGCTGAATCATCCCTTTTGGTAATTTCCGCTCTGCTTTAACCTACTGACAAGTCAAGCACTTCACAGTAAAATCTGCAATACCTCTTTTCATTCCATCCCACCAGTAATACTCTTGTAGATCTCTATATATCTTAGTACAGCTAGGATGAACTGAAAACGGAGAACTATGAGCTTCACATAACAAGTATCTCTTCAACTATGAATCACAAGGCACACACAATATCTTCCCAAATCTCAAAACATAATCATTATCAATGTTGAATTCAGGCAACATACCCTTCGGAACCATCTCTACCTTTTATTGAAACTCAATGTCTTGCTTCTGTGCTTGCGTGATTATATCTAATAGAGAATATTTCACTAATACCAGAAACAAAATCTAAGGACATCCTGCACCAACAACATCAATTCCAAATTTCATCTAATCCTTAACCAAAGGATCATGTTACAAACACAACATTGTTAATGAAGCATTATTTTTCGACTCATATCATCATCCACTTTATTTTCTTTTCCCGGATAGAAATGAATTGTTCAATCATAATCCTTGATTAATTCTACCCATCTCCTCTGTCTCATGTTCAATTATTTCTGAGTGAATATATACTTTAAATTTTTGTGATCGGTATATATTTCACACTTTACTCCATACAAATGATACCTCCAAATTTTTAAAGCAAAAAAAAACAGCAGCTAATTCAAAATCATGTGTATGGTAATTTACCTCATGAGTTTTCAACTGAAGTGATGCATAAGAAATTACCTGATCATTCTACATTAGGATGCAACCAAGTCCTTTCAATGAATCATCACTCTAGATAACAAACTCACCATTCCAGGAAGGTAGTGCCAAAACTGGAGCATTCACCAATATTCTTTTCAATTCCTGAAAACAATCATCACATTCTTTTTTCTAAATAATCATAACACCCTTCCGAGTTAGCTTATTCATTGGACTAGATAACCATGATAAATATCTAAAATTAGTTCGGTAGTAACCAACCAAACCATGAAAAATACGGATCTAAGTTACATTTGTGGGTATTGGCCATTCTTCAACAACTTTTTTTTGTAGGATCAACAGTTGTCCCATCTTTACAAACAATGTGACCAAGGAAAGAAATTTTTTGTAACAAGAAGACACACCTGCTTAAGTTCCCATACAATTTCTTTTCTTTTAAGGTTTGAAAAATAACCCTTAAATGTATTTCATTATCCTATTTACATTTATAAAACACAAAAATATCATCAATAAAAACAACCAACATTTTTTACCTGAGTCAACTAAGACATCACTGCAACAAACTGTTTAGTTATGATCTGACCATCTCAGGATACTAATTTGAAATGTAATTTCCCTCTGTATGCCTTCCCAGAAAAGTCGTTCTGTTTCCTCTATGAAAAACCATTCTTAACACAGAAATATCATAGGCGAAGCAACATGGTAATCTTCAAATGCTATATCATTTAAATTTGACCATAAAAAAATATGTTTGGATAATCATTTAATAGAATTCTAACTCCTAATGTTATCTAAACTGACCTCTCATACCATCAATAAGGCCATAGCCTTAAAAATTACATAATCTTGAGATATTTCAAGAATACACGTTGAGAATCTTTTCAGGTTTAGAGTTTTAGAGAATTAGATCATAAAACATGCATTACATTCCACATTTAAACAAAGTGGTTACATAAAAGATAGTATTCATTTTTCCCATCAACGGAAACATATTTAAAATAAAACTTGGATTCTTTCTTGACAATTCCTTGAAACTATCATAATATCTTGTACCTTTCCTTTAACATGTGAAAAAACATTTCAAAAACATGGGATGAGCATAAAAAGCTCAGTAAGAGAAATAAAAATAGGGAAAGGAAACATGAGTACATGTATACATAAGAATCAATTAAATCATACATTAACAATAAAACATAAGCAGTTAAACAGACCTCATAAAATCATGAATAAATCATAGAAATCATAAGACATAAAGGTAACTTGAGGCATTCATAACATTCTTACATAGGGAGTAACCCTCATAGTTACGTTTGGAATAACCATCACAGTATATTCCCAAAATCTCTTCGGAGAAACCTTACAGTTTAAATCCTTCACGTTACCCAATGCATTGGAGAGCTATATCGGGCTCGCCAACCCTTATTTTATCACGGAACCACCCGTATTCATAACAATTCCCAAGAAACATATCATAATCATATCACATAAAACATACATATAGGAAACATAACATTTCCACATTTCAATCATAAGATATCAATACAACACATTAATATAATAAAAACCTTATCAAAACCATTTTCAATACCAAAATAATAGAAAAGTGAAACAAGTTATTTATTTTTCATTTATAAAAAGTTATGGCTTGTAGATGAAGTTGAAACTCAATAATGGAAACAGTGGCGGAGAAGTCATTGTCGCCACATTAATACGACAAAAACATTCCATTTTGTCGTTTAGTAAAACGCTTCATATAAAAAGATTCCTTTTGAATAAACGTAAAAGTCAAAGGGGTTTATACACCGTATAAATGAAAGTTGTGTATAAAACATTATATGACTCAATGAAATGAGATTGAGACGAAGTCTCATACCAAGATCATTTTGTAAATTAAATAGGTCAATTATGTGTATTCACTATACGTACACATAAATAAAGAATAAATAAAATATAGGATATCAAAATTCATTTATCACATAATCATATCATGAAATAAACTATAAGTAAAAGATCAAGCCAAAGAAAGGAATTTGGGTTAAGAAGTTCCCTTACATCGGGTCCGACTTGACTCTATCGTTATTTAACCTCCTGAATAATAAACTTGACTTTATTTCTACTTGATTAAGAACCATTTTCAAGTTCATTGTTCCATTTATATCACTTATTACCATTTTTAGAACACTATGTAATAATTTAAGTTAATAATGGTCGTTTTGTCGATCATTGCTACTTGAGTCAAGAAATAAACTCTTTGTAATTACAAGTTGTTCATTGGGTAAAATATCCATTATATCCAAAATTATATTCATTATGTAGATATCATATATATCATATATATCCATTATATACATTCATTTATAATATTACATTACATTTAGAGGTATGAAATGAAATGCACCGTTCATGGAGACGGTAAGCCATACGTACGCATGAACGCTACTTCCATTTCTATTTCATATTTAATTGAATTAAAACATAATGATACATAATAGTATTATAATTACAGTATGGTATAATATATAATATCATTAAATCTATCGTTTATACTTACCACATATGGTATTAACGAATCACATCACATTGAGGGGGCGGTAGTCTGCACTTCCTAAAATGAAGATATCGCGTTTACCCATAATGGGAACCATAAAGGTATGCCATAAATGAAAAATACATAAGCTTAAGGAAAACATAAACATATTATATATCATATATAATTATAGTGACATCTTAATGGCCACCATTGAAGGTGTTAAAAGAATATTGAACAATCATCGTTTCATGAAGCAGAAATTCACCATCCACAGAAACAATATGTTATTTAACCATTAGATGTAGGTGTTTGTAATTGTAGCTCAAATAATTATTATAACAACATACTAGTATATTTAAGATACTTTAGTTGTTACAAAAGGAATAAATAAAAAGAGTTTATGGGGTTGGAGAAGCAAAATAATACAAAAGAACACAAGCGAAGACATTACCATAAAATCAGGTAACTCCATTTGGTTTGAACCTAAAGGGTTTCTTGAAGATCTTTCTGCCTAAAGTAAGGCTTCTAGGATTAGTATAGGTATGTGGAGAGACAGAACGATCAGATCTTGTCCAAGACAAAGGATTGAGAGGTGTGGTTAAGGAGGTAGAGGTGGGGGCCTTTTATAAGAGGAGAGGAGGGGCACTCTAGGGAAGGTATAAAATGTTACATTATTTTCAAATGAGTTTCGGATTTTAAAGGTCCCAAATTGATGTATTTCTAGGATAAGGTGATAAGAGTTATAAATCCACCCATACAATAGGTTTTTTACAAGTGTAGGTCTTAGATATACATTATATTTTCATTTTATTTAAATCGTTAAATAATGAGGTAATCGCTGCATCATCATGGTGTCATAAATAATTTAATTTATTTAATGTGTAAAAATTATAAAAAAACTTCTATGATGTAGGAAATCGTTTTAAATTTACAATGACTATTTATAGTAAATAATATGACTTGTATAACCCCATGTAAAAATTGTTTTAGTAAAACAGTACATGTTTGTGTCATTTTAACATTTACTTTATATAAAAGGCATTAATGTCATTATCTTACCTAAGTGGCTCCATGGGGTCTCCAAAATCGACCCATGGGTTGTCTTGGTCGGCCATTACTCATCCAATAGGGGTAGGACAAGTGTGAAAATATTTTCATTTTATTATAATATCATTTTTACCTTAAATCACACTAATTACCTTTAATCGCGATTAATAAAACTTAAAAGTTATTTTTCATCAAATATTATTTTCATCCCATTGAACCACATTTTACTTAATAATGAAAATCATTTATATTGGATTTTTGAAATTCAAATCACAGAAGTGGTAAAGTTCCATTTAAACGAAAAATCAGTTTTTGTAACTACCACTTTGTGGTTTCACTATTCATAAAAAAATAAGGTATTTCAAAAAAACACCACAAATTCACCCTATGCTATATTTGATATTCCGAATTCACAAATGATGTCTATTTTACCAAATTCATAACATATATGTTGCATTAATTAATTTTATTATTAAATCCCGCTGTCAAAACAAATAGCGTGTTTTTAAGAGACAATATCTATCAAAAGATTGACACTCGTTTAGGTCCAATATCAAAGTGATATTAATTCCAATGACCACCATTGGATTAAATGGTAAAAATATATTCTAATTTCACTTTATAACCAATTAAAATGATAATCTAACTATAGAAATAAATTATATTAAAAGGGGGTTTTGAATTAAAATACAACACTTTTCACTATTCATTAAAAAAGAACATTATTAGAAAATTACCAGAAATTTATCCAAAGTAAATTTCAATGTCCCAGTCATAAAGAATAAGTTTATTTTGACCAATATATATTATAAAATTGTCAAATGTTATATTTAAAAATGGATCTCCATCAAAAGGCAGTAAAACATTCTTTTAAAAATATTAGTGTATTTCATGCTTATGATTGGATTTATTCTCATTTTAATCCTCTAAAACACTATCTAATTCATGAATAGACATAGATAAGAATATCTATTATTCATTACTTACTTGGGATGTTACAGATATTAAACCCATTAACAATCATTTAAAAATGCCTCCAATCTGAATAATAAAAAAATTATATCAAATTTATCACATCTAACCTATATCGTAACTATATAAGATGCCATTAAGTATAACACATATAATGAATATCTCATGAGGCATCAAATTTAACCATTATAATAATCATCTCTAAACGAACCAACACCAACTCCATATCACAAATATCTCAATTTAAAGGCAAATACATCCATCTTGGATGACTTCATCACAAAGGTAAGTACATATATCATTAAATAAACACTTGTTTGGTGCGGATTATCTTAACAATATAGCTCATCAATTCCAAAACCATATCAAAGTACAATTATAGGAAAATATTCTAGCCAAGGTTTATTATATTTCCCCATATTATCAATAATGTTTGAAATGGGTTCATGTTCACCATTAATATCGTAAAACATTAACATATCCATAGTTAATAACGTCTTAGTCGCGATATTTCTTCATCTGAACCCTACCCACTCACCATGTAACTTATTCCCAAGTCCATGTACACCTATCTTTAGTATATTAAAATTGAAATCCATCTGCAAGGTTTTAAATAAATATAGCCACACAACCCAAAATGGTCATTCTGTAGATAGTACACATCAAAATATGTTTGATCACAAATTTTTACTCAATATATATCCTATAAATACCTATTCATTATTTCAAATTAACACTCACAGATTCCAAATATGAATTATAACATATATTTAGGATAATAACACTACACATGGTTTCAATATAGTCCAATTACATATATAAAAAAAATGAAACCAAATTATTTTATTCCAAATAATCCCTAAATTAATTCCTCTTCAAGAATCCCATGTGTACCACTACTAGATTATTTATTTTTTATGATGGGTCATTTTCTGTAGGATATAATACAAAATATTCATTTTTATGTGAACCCATCAAAATGGAATATTGCTAAAAAAACATCAGAAATACATCTTTTTACAATGGTACGGTGTAGAAGAAATTTGTTTTCAAAGTGGGTTTCCCATAAAAAATATTTGACACTTTTAGATTTATATATATACTTATTTGTGATGGGAGACAAATCCCATCACAAATAATGTAAAAAAATATTTGCAACCACATTAATGTCCCATGATAAATAATTATAAAAAAATACATAAAAACATAAAAAAATTAATAAAAAAATAAAAACGATATAATAATATAAAAATATCAGAGTATATAAATATGTATATTTCTAACATAATAATAATAATTAATAATAATAATATTTAAATGTTTAACATGAAAAATAAATCTAATAAATATATAAATCACTAGAGAGGGGGTGGGACATCTGGAGGATGTGGTGGCGGGAGACCCATCCATATACCCTGATCCAAATTCATCACGTACTCTATCATATACTACTACACCTGTAAATTATCTTGATACAGCTCCTCCTCCTACTGCTCTTTCTACCAATGAATCACTTCCTACTCTCCATACAGGGTATCTATAACCATGTCCTGAGATCAAATCTTCTCCTCAAATTGTGATGTCGATGATGATGATTCTACTTGAGCTCCCATCATGTTGGACGATGACATAATAATATTACCATAATAACTCTCACACATCAAGTGGGATTTGATTCAAACAACATTGCCTTTCATGAAGTAATAATGAGTCATATACATCAATTTTTCATCATCAAATCTTGATGCACTGGTGGTCTAACCATCAGTATCAGGCTAACTCGCATCATGTTCAAGAGAATTCATGGCTTTATATGACTCCATAAAATGAAATTTTATATTAAAATAGTAAAAAAATAGGTTGTTTTTAAAGGAAAAAATACATACTTAACCATAACATCATGTTGTCGACCACCAGAAAAATATTCAGTGACAGGTTCCATATACATCCTCTTGTACACATAAAACGTTTTAATGTTAGTCTGCTGAAATGCCTTTTTGAAAAATAAAATAAACAGTTTACATTTATAGTTACATAAATTATTAAATAAATTTACTTACCAGATTTCATTGATGAATACGAAATATACAACTACTAGATGTATGGGTGACCTCTTGTCTCCCCTAGTTATGTGGACATAACGATGATCTCCTATGAAAACTCTCTACAAACAAACATGATCACAATTCATCCCAAACATGAGAGGATATGTAATCAGGTAGATGGTTGTAGTAAGTCTAATCAAAAAATGTAACTCCAATATTCTTTATGGCTCTCTTTTATAGATTGTGGAAAATGTAATGACATCTAACACACATAAAGTGCCCACAAATAGTGGTCTCCATTCAATCATTAATGGGATACCATAAACCCTATAAATAATAAATAATGATAAGTTAATAATTTTTTAAATTTAAAAATAACTATTATATATTTACATAACATCCAACAATAAAACATGTTGTTCTAAACATTAATGGGAATATTATCCCACATCACACATGCTCCAGAAAAATAAATTTGAAGAATAGAACTCCCATTCCCAATAACTATATGCGAATGACTTTTGGAAAAAACAATTAATAAAACATTTAATACATAAATAAATTACAAGAATAAAATGTTAATAAACATTATCCAAATTTCACAACAGAAAATAATTAAGCATGTGTGGATTAAACTCTAGATGTGGATGTCTCTTAAGGATAGGGTCGGGAATCATTAATCTCACTAGACCATGATCCCTCCTTATTGAAACACAACCTACAACATTAGGGTGTGATGACATATCCTTAGGCCCATAACTATGTATTATAGCCTCATTGAGGTCACGAAAGATGTCATCATAAGTCTAATCATCTATCTAAAATATGAAAATAATGTTGTTCGAAAATATGTGAAGATGAGTACTATATATATATATTTACTATTACCAACAAGTTATTGTGTCACTATTAATCTTCATCCTCGTCTTCATGTACGAAGGTGTCCATATCTTCATCTTCCACTATTTTATCATCTATTTCCATCGGAGTTTTATCTCTATTATCACATGAAAATTCAAATTAATTTGTTAAATCATTAACATCTTCGTCACCATCGGCATGTAATTGTGGTGGGTCCTCATTGATATTCTTATCTCATAATTGAAAAGATATATCTAGAGAAATCTCTTGAAAAATATCAATTACTTTCATTTAAATGGAACCATATTCACTTTTCATAAAATTATTTGCATGGTATTTCATATTTATAACGCACTACAAATCAATTAACTATCTTGAAGTAACATAATAAATTTCATAATATATTTGTTGTTATTAAAGATCCAATAAATGGTCTATTTACTATAGGAATGATTTTATATTAAATGTTGAATATTCCATGGGGAGTATGAACATGAAATCCTCTATAAAAAACAAACCAATGAATTTTAAATATCAATTAATAATTAATTCATAGATAATAGATTTAAATTATTTAATCAAGTATACCAAAAAATTAATCTTCACTTTTTATATAATGATATCTTATCTAGAATACACGGTTATTAATGTTTTTTATTGACTACATAAACCTGTATAAAATTGAATACCTTTCACCACATATACATCATATGATTTAAGTGTATTGATGGTGGGTCACTTAATACACACAATTGATTATCAATTTTATCACCATATTATGATACCTGATTACATAAAAAACAATTAACAATATAACTGTAATGGACCGGACCTCTCTGGTCCATTACTTTTTGAATTTTGGTGTTGGAGGTGTTCCGGGAGGTCAAGGGGACTTATCCCCAACACTGCCAATTTTTCAGTTCTGTGAACAGTGTTTCCAATTTTATGAACAGTAACAGATCGGTCTCACCGATCGGTCTGATAGATCGGTCTCACAGATCAGTTTCACAGATCGGTGTGACAGATAGGTTTCACATATCGGTCTGACAGATCGGTTTCACAGATCGGTCTGACAGATCGGTTTCACAGATCGGTCTGACAGATTGGTGTGACAGATCGGTTTCACAGATCGGTCTGAAAGATCGGTTTCACAGATCGGTGTGACAGATCGGTTTCACAGATCGGTCTGACAGATCGATTTCATAGATCGGTGTGACAGGTCGGTTTCACATATCAGTGTGACAGATCGGTTTCATAGATCGGTTTCACAGATCGGTTTCACAGATCGGTGTGACAGATCAGTTTCACAGATCGGCCTGACAGATCGGTTTCACACATCGGTGTGACAAATCGGTTTCAGAGATCGGTGTGACAGATCGGTTTTACAGATCGGTTTCACAGATCGGTTTCACAGATCAGTTTCACAGATTGGTTTCACAGATCGGTTTCATGTACAGTAACAGTGGGTGAACAGTGTTTCCAAATTCCTACAGTTTTGCCCCTTTTGACGTTTCCTTTGACGTAAAATACTTTTAAGCCTTATTTTAAGGGCTCTTAAGGCTGTTTAAAATGCCATAAATACTATATTAATTATTCCTAAGGCTTGGAATGTTTTACATGGTCAAACCGCGTGGGTTAATGCGATCCATTTTTAATGGATAATTAACCGGATCTTAAACGGTTGCCCCATTTAATCTTCAAAAAGGGACGAGATGTCATTCTCCCTTGTTATTTCCCTTTGTTCTCAACTAGGAGGCACTAGAACCTTTCAATCCTTTCCGTAGGAGTTGCAAAATCAATCTTTACAACTTGGATTGGTTCCGCTTTGTTTTAATGCAACCAAGCAGTGTCGATCATTCATCGATATAAGGTATGTTGTATCGTCGTTCTTTTGGGGTTCATCTTCTCCTATGCTCCTTTCCATAATTATACCATGTAATTTCAAAGATTCTAATGGGTTTTCTTGGGGTTGGTTGGTACTGTCGTACCGCAGCATCCTCCGGTGGATGCAGTTGTCGCGAGGGGAGGATCGTGACCTGTTGTGTGGATAAAGAATGTGAGGAACTGTTTGAGGTAGGGGATTCATGGCTTCTCTAATTGTATATATGCAATCGTAGAATTAGCATTATTTATCCCTTTGAATCACAATGATATTGACCTAATTAAATACTTGAACCAGATTAAGAGAATTGGTTGATCGCATGTTGTTTCTTTTTATCTTGATAACGGTAGCCTCATGTTTTGCTAGATAGAGTGTTATCTATGTTTCTTTGATTTGTTATTCGTTCATGATAGAAATTGATAATGAACGTAAAGCTAGAATTAATTGTTAATTAATTGGATAAAGATAAAGAGGCATATAAATTAATCTGGTTATTACCGTTGTTGTAGTCATTCTAATTTGAGGATAATTAAATTAGGGAAGTAAGCATGGCTATTTATTTGTGATAGCTTACTGATTAGGTATCCTGTAATTGGAACCTACGAATAACAAATCTGTTAATTCAATATGGATTAGAGAACAGATTATGTGGGAATATCTAAAAGGGTTTTGAGTTACCCTCTTGTTTGTTAAAGGGTCAAGAGCCCATGATGTGATATTTTTTTCCTGCTGCTTGTGCTGTGATGTGAGCCTGGATGGCTGTTGTGATATGTGGAGGCATGGTGGCCTTGTGGTTATGGCAGCAGATGACGCCTAGAGTGGCGAGATGCATCATTTTATGCATGTGGGTGTCGGGGAGGACACCAGGGGTGATGGAATGGGATGGATGTGGTTGCTGGTTGCTTGCGGTTTTCTTGAATGTTAATCTGCTTTACTTTTCCCCACTGCTCAAGGCAGCTGGTCTTGCTACCCTTCTTCCGAAGGAGGCGAAGACGCGCGGGGTATGCCACGTGCTTTCCGTGTTTAGCCTCTCGAGGGAGAATGAGTATATGCTCTTTCTATAGGCGGAAAAGACTCGACGGGTAGTATATCTACTCACCGTGTTGAGCCTCCATTGTGTTTAGAAGCATAAGATGCTTTTCTAGAATGCCTGGGAATGTGGAAAAGTAATTCTGTAATGAAAGTTTGATTAAATGGTGAAAATCCACGGGGAAGGAGATGCTGGAATTTAAAGGTGATGTGAATCATAAAAAGGAGCAGTTTTTTTGAATGTGATTCCAATTCAGTTTAATGTGGAATTGTTCATTCTTAATTAATGTTTAAAGAATTAATTAATGTACAGTGGAACTGATAAAATGAGAACGGAGTAATCTAATAAATCTCTTCAAATGTTTGTGTGCTTATAGGATAACTAGTCTTAGAAGTAGCAGCCTGGAGTCTGAGAGACGTTAGCTGTAGTTGTATCTAAGACTAGGTAATGCCCATAGTGTGGATGTGAGTTACTTATATATTCTGTACTTTTTGTTTTTCTATACGCTACTCCACCCTGTCGGTAAGGGCAACTGACACCCCGGTGATTTTGAGCCCTAGGGGCCGTGTATTTTCCCCAACATTCTGATGGGAGGTCGAATGGATCACTACCCCATTTGGCCCCGCTCTCTTATCTTGGTAGATACTTGTGTCATGAGGCACAGTGGTTTGTTACCCCATATATGTGTGTAGAGGGATGTAATGGCTTATGGTGATTCAGACGCATATATTCTGGATATAGTATCCTATGGACTACTATTGGTGTAACGTGTATAGGCTATGATGTCTTGAGGATCCTTACTCGGAGTATGGGCTGTAATGGCTTGAGGTATTATAGCAGACGTATGATACACGTTATGAGAGCTGTGGTGGCTCCCGGAAACTACCTGGTTACCTTTGGTTGTGAGGACGGCGTGGTGCTTCTCCCAGGTGTCTGCGGGCATGCCTATGTGGTGCAGGAGGTGCAGATTGTGTAGCTTAGCCCAGGTGTCTGCGGGCAAGCCTTTGGAGAGAGATGAACATGATGTATGTCGTTGGGGAAAAGTGGAAAACCAGTGGGGAAGTAGTAGTGGGGTACCCTTGATATTCTTTACTATATGCTATTTTCTTGTATGCGTTACTTGATGAGAGTAGCCATGGTGAGGTTGGGAACATAGTATACCTATTTATGTGACAAGTTAGTTTCACATGTTGTTCACTGGGCTTTAGCATGCTTTCTTTACTTTTGCATGAGAGGCTTGGGTAGGATCCTACTGAGTATACTGTTATACTCACCCTATGTATCTATAAACTGTTTTTTAGGTCACTTGGAGTAGTTTGGAGATCAAGCAGGTTACTACTAGCTTGTGGTTGGAGGAGGAGCTGTTCAGGCTCGTGGTCGCTGCCGTTTAACTTTTTTTTGGGTAATTTTAGTTTTCCCTTTCAGTTGTAGTACTTTTGCCTGGCATTTCATATATGTACTTGGTTTCCTTTTATATCTCAGTTCTAAGTTGGGGTCTATTCTATCTCTCTCATCTGCATGTGTTCTCTTAGAGGTTAATGCCTCTCATTTGTATGTTATTATACCCTCGGTGCTAGTCGCCAACCAGGGGCCTACTGGAGGCGGGACTCGGGGGGTCATTATCTACCTTTTCACATTTCCGGCCTAGGAGGGGTATACTTTGTGGGGAGGGGGTCGTGACAGAGTGGTATACGAGGTCTAGTTGAGGGATAGGATGGAGATTGGAGTTAGGCACAGGTGAGGATGCATGGGATTGTAGAGCAACGTTGTCATTCATGTTTAGCAAGTGGGGTAAAAACTGGAGACTGGCAGAGACATAGGAGTTCAGGGCCCCCTATGATATGTTGCACGGACCTTTAAGTTTACAATGGATACTAAACAAAGTGATACCGGTTACAGGGTAGGGACCTAGGAAAGGATCATGCATCATTGTTCTTTACGCCTGTGTTTGAATGGGTAGACCTTGGGATAGGTAACCTGAAATTAATAAAACAAAAACAATTAATTAATTAACGTTGAGTCTTCCATATCCCATGCTTAGGAGCTCTAACAGTTGTTATTTTACATGTATGGATCCGGGTTGACGTCCTCGTCAGGTTTGCGCAGAAGGTGCCCCGTGAGGAGTCAGTGATCTCAAGGGAGGAGTTTCGAGACAGGTTTAGAGTCGCGTTTCTTTCTTCGACTACGAAGGCGTCCAGTCGCCAGGAGCTTCTCACCCTTCGACAGGGGAGCTCCAATGTTCGAGAGTTTGGAATCCGTTTCAGGAACCTTCTACGATATGCTTCAGACCTGTTACCAGATGATGAGGCCATGGCAAGGCATTTCGAGGAGGCTTTGCATCCAGAGATCCAGCGCCAGGTCACCCCATTTATGCTGAAGACATATCTTGAGGTGATGGCGAGGGCAGAGGTTGTTGAGAGGACTTTGTCTAGGACCGGATCGTCATGAGAGGGGAATCGTCATGATTCCTCAAGAAGAAGAGCTGTGGTCCGGGGTTCCCGGTTTTTAGGACAGAGGAGTTTCCGTTCACCTGGGGGTAGGTCCCAGCCCTTCCCATCTCGTTTCTCCGGAGGAAGCAACTCTCAGGCCCATGCCAGGGGATCAGGCGCTTGTTTTTCTTATGGTGGTCATGGTCATCAGCAGCGGTAGTTCCCGACTTTTCAGAGCAGTCATCGTGCACTAGGCACTCCACTCCAGGTTCCTCCGTTGAGTCAGTTCCATCTAAGGCAGCAGCAGCAGGTTGCACTAGCTTTAGATCACCAGAGGGTAGATGGAGCAGGCAGAGGACAGCCCCATGACGCTCCCCGTCCTCAGAGAGCAGAGCGCGGCAGTGGTGGTGGTCTTCATCAGGGTCAGAGAGGCTGTGGAGGTGGTCGTGGTCAGCTTCATGCTCTAGCGTTGCCAGCTCCAGGCGAGCCAGATGTTATCTGAGGTACCCTTTGCTTGTTTTCTACCTTGGAGTATGCCTTGATTGATTCAGGAGCGACACACTCCTTTATATCCCCGACCCTTGTCCACGCTTTGGGACTTGAGGTAGAGAGGCTTCCAGTGCCCTTGGCGTTGACTACGCCAGTTGGAGGTCGAGCTAGCTTGTTTGAAGTATGTAGAGACTGTGAGCTAGTGTTGGGGCAGCACCGCTCTTGGGGAGATTTCCTATGTTTACGAATACAACCATATGATGTCATCCTCGACATGGATTGGTTGTATTCGGTGCAGGCTATTGTGGATTGCTTCCGGAAGGAGGTCATCTTCTTCGATGTAGATGGAGAAACAGTGGTGTTTTCTGGTGAGCGAGATCCTCAGATGGGTCATAGGCAGGTTTCATCATTATCATCCATGATGGTTGAGATGATGTTATGTTCTTCAGAGGTTGAGCAGTTGGCGTTTCCTAGGGTTGTGGAGGAGTACCCTGATGTATTTCCCGAAGAGGTTGTACCATTACCCCCTCGACGAGAGATCGAGTTTGGGATCGAGCTACAGCCATGAGCGTCTCCTATCTCTATGTCTCCGTATAGAATGGCCCCTTCTGAGTTACGAGAGCTACGTATACTGCTTTATGATCTGTTGAAGTGAGATTTTGTTCGGCCAAGTGTGTCTCCATGGGGTGCACCAGTCTTGTTCGTGTAGAAGGCCGATGACAGTTTGCGGCTGTGTGTCGATTATCGTCGATTAAACAAAGTGACAATAAAGAATCGCTATCCTCTTCCACGGATTGATGACCTATTCGATCAACTGAATGGTGGAAGTTGGTTCTCAAAGATCGACATGTGGTCAAGATATCACCGGATGCGTGTAAATGATGAGGATATCCGGAAGAATGCTTTCCGTTGTCGTCATGGGCATTATGAGTTTGTTGTAATGCCATTCGGCGTGACGAATTCTCTAGCTGTTTTCATGGGATTGATGAATGCTGTGTTCCGTGAATTCCTGGACAAGTTTGTTGTGGTTTTCATCGATGAAATCCTTGTGTACTCCACATCTGAAGAAGAGCATGCAGAGCATCTACGAGCCGTTTTTGGAGTTCTTCACCAACACCAGTTGTTTGGGAAGTTGTCCAATTGTGAGTTCTGGGCTCGAGAAGTTCATTTCATAGGGCATGTTGTGTCCCAACAGGGAGTAGCTGTGGATCCTTCGAAGATATAAGCAGTTGTGTCTTGGGCAGCCCCCAAGACTGTGTCAGAGGTGCGAAGTTTCCTTGGTCTCGCAGGCTATTATAGGAGGTTTGTAGCCAATTTCTCCCGAGTTTCGAATCCTCTGACAGCTTTGACCAAGAAGGATCAAGCATTCATGTGGACCGATCAATGTCAGGCAGCATTCGAGTATCTAAAGGAGAAGTTGGTAAGTTCTCCTATTCTTTGTCTTCCAGCTGAGGGAGTCCAGTTTGACGTCTTCTGTGATGCGTCACATCTGGGGCTAGGCTGTGTACTTATGCAACAAAGGTCAGTTGTTTCTTATGGGTCTCGACAATTGCGTCCCCATGAACGCAACTATGTCACCCATGATCTTGAGTTGGCAGCCGTGGTGTTTGCGCTGAAGTTGTGGAGACATTACCTCATTGGCGAGCGCTTTGTGGTTTTCACCGATCATAAGATTTTGAGGAATGTTTTCTCTCAGCCAGACATGAACTTGCGGCAGCATCGGTGGATGGAGTTCTTGCAGGAATATAAATTCGAAATATCGTATACACCTGGGAAGGGAAATGTTGTTTCTAATGCGATTAGCCGAAAGTCATGTAATGATGTTGTGTGTGAATCTGGTGATTCTTGGAGAGTAATGGATGAACTGTCAGCATTACATCTTGATATGGAAGAGGTTGGAGATAGAGGTTGTCTTTTCTAGATGACAGTGCAGTCATCTCTGATACAGAAGGTGGAAGAGTCTCAATTCGGTGATCTAGAGGTGGAAGTTTGGGGAGATATAGTTGTTTGTGGGAAGGCCCCTGATGGTTGGTCGGAGGATGAACAACACCGAGTGTTGTATCATGGTAGGCTTTTTGTTCCCTTGGCGATGCGCGAGACAGTTCTCCGAGAGTTCCATAGTTCACCCTTGGCGGTACATCCTGGTGTGACGAAGATGTACCGATCCTTGAGGAGTCAGTTTTGGTGGCCTGGGCTGAAGCGTACAGTTGCAGAATGTGTGTCTCGATGTTTAGTCTGCCAGAAGGTGAAGGCCGAACACCGTGTTCCTGGTGGTCTTCTCCAACACATAGAGATTCCTCAGTGGAAGTGGGAGGACATCTCAATGTACTTTGTTACATGTTTACCTCGAGCTCCGGGTGGACATGATGCTATATGGGTGGTAGTGGATCTTTTAACTAAATAGGCCCACTTCATAGGAATCAAGGAGTCGAGCTCAGTGGAGGTTTTGTCGAGGCAGTATCTGGAGGAGGTGGTGAGGCTTCACGGAGTTCCTAAGACGATCATTTCTGATCGAGATCCTCGTTTTACCTCTAGGGTGTGGAGAGGTCTCTAGTATGCTTTTGGTTCTCAATTATACCTTAGCACTGATTTTCATCCTCAAACAGATGGTCAGACAGAGCGAACAATCCAGACTCTTGAAGACATGTTGCGCTCTTGTGTTCTTGATTTTGTAGGATCATGGAAAAGGCAATTACCCTTGGTAGAGTTCTCTTACAATAATAGTTTTCACTCCACCATTGGTATGGCGCCATTTGAAGCCCTGTATGGCCGTCCTTGCCGTTCTCTTTTGTGCTGGACTGGGGTCGGAGTGTCAGCAATTCTCGGACCAGAACTAGTGCAGAATACAACAGAGATGGTACAGGTGATTTGTGAGAGGATGAAGACAGCACAGGATCGTCATAAATCATATACTGATCAAAGAAGGAGAACGTTAGAGTTTAATGTTGGGGATCATGTGTTTCTAAAGGTGACTCCCCATCGTGGGCAGCGAAGGTTTGGTCGTGGGAGTAAGATATCTCCCCGGTTTGTTGGGCCTTTCGAGGTGTTAGCTCCTGTTGGAGCTGTGGCGTATCGAGTAGCACATCCCCCTCATATGAGTCGGATACATGATGTTTTCCATGTATCACATCTTCGTCATTATCTTCATGATGAATCTCATGTTATCTATTGGGGAGAGATCGATATTGATGATGATGCAACCTTCGAGGAGTGACCTGTGGAGATCCAAGACTACAAGGAGAAGGTGTTGTGTGGGCGTTCTATCCCCTTTGTTCGGGTCTTGTGGCGACACGGTGGCATGGATGAGAGTACCTGGGAGCGTGAGTCCCAGATACGTGCTCAGTACCCAGAGTTGTTCAATGTTTAACTCCTTTCATGTAATGATGTTTCCTCTCTGGTTATACCTTTCATGTTTTATTTATGTACTTTTCATGTGATGATATGATTTAATTGTTTGGGTATGGATTGTTTGTTCCCTTTCTCTTGGATGTCGTAGTTTTGTTCGAGCTTTCGAACAACTCATGGTGGTTTTTTCCTGAGAGGTATCTTATGGGGTGGTTGTTCGGACCCCTCTTTTCTTCTGGGTTGGTTTTTAATTCTCGAGGATGAGAATATTTTGAGAGGTATCTAATGTAATGGCCCAGACCTCTCCGGTCCATTACATGGTGAATTTTGGTGTTGGAGGTGTTCTGGGAGATTAAGGGGACTTATCCCCAACACTTTGCCAATTTTCCAGTTCTGTGAACAGTGTTTCCAGTTTTATGAACAGTAACAGATCGGTCTCACCGTTCGGTCTGACAGATCGGTCTCACAGATCAGTTTCAAAGATCGGTGTGACAGATCGGTTTCACATATCAGTCTGACAGATCGTTTTCACAGATCGGTCTGACATATCGGTTTCACAGATCGGTCTGATAGATCGGTGTGACAGATCGGTTTCACAGATCGGTGTGACAGATCGGTTTCAGAGATCGGTCTGACAGATCGGTTTTACAGATCGGTGTGACAGATCGGTTTCACAGATCGGTGTGACAGATCGGTTTCAGAGATCGGTTTCAGAGATCGGTGTGACAGATCGGTTTCACAGATCGGTCTGACAGATCGGTTTCACACATCGGTGTGACAGATCGGTTTCACAGATCTGTCTGACAGATCGGTTTCACACATAGGTGTGAGAGATCTGTTTCACAGATCGGTGTGACAGATCGGTTTCACAGATCAGTTTCACATATCGGTTTCACAGATCGGTTTCACGTACAGTAACAGTGGGTGAACAGTGTTTCTAGATTCCAACAGTTTTTCCCCTTTTGACGTTTACATTGATGTAAAATACTTTTTAAGCCTTATTTTAAGGGCTCTTAAGGCTGTTTAAAATGCCATAAATCCTATATTAATTATTCCTAAGGCATGGAATGTTTTACTTGGTCAAACCACATGGGTTAATGCGATCCGTTTTTAATGGAGAATTAACCGGATCTTAAATTGTTGCCCCATTTAATCTTCAAAAAGGGACGAGATATCATTCTACCTTATTCTTTCCCTTTGTTCTCAACTAGGAGGAACTAGAACCTTTCAATCCTTTCCGTAGGAGTTACACAATCAATCTTTACTCCTAGGATTGGTTCCGCTTTGTTTTGATGCAACCAAGCTGTGTCGATCAATCTTCGATATAAGGTATGTTGTATCGTCGTTCTTTTGGGGTTCATCTTCCCCTATCCTCCTTTCCATAATTATAGCATGTAATTTCCAAGATTCTAATGGGTTTTCTTGGGTTTGGTTGGTACTGTCATACCGTAGCATCCTCCGGTGGGTGCAGTTGTCGCGAGGGGAGGATTGTGACCTGTTGTGTGGATAAAGAACGTGATGAACTGTTTGAGGTAGGGGATTCATGGCTTCTCTAATTGTATATCTGCAATCGTAGAATTAGCATGATTTATCCCTTTAGATCACAATGAGATTGACCTAATTAAATACTTGAACCACATTAAGAGAATTGGTTGATCGCATGTTGTTTCTTTATACCGTGATAACGGTTGCCTCATGTTTTTCTAGATAGAGTGTTATCTATGTTTCTTTGATTTGTTATTCGTTCATGATAGAAATTGATAATGAACGTAAAGCCGAAATTAATTGTTAATTAATTGGCTAAAGATAAAGAGGCATATAAATTAATCTGGTTATTGCCGTTGTTGTAGTCGTTCTAATTTGAGGATAATTAAATTAGGGATGTAAGCATGGTTATTTATTTGTGATAGCTTACTTATTAGGTATCCCGTAATTGGAACCTATGAATAACAAATCTCTTAATTCAATAAGGATTAGAGAACATATTATGTGGGAATTTCTAAAAGGGTTCTTAGTTACCCTCTTATTTGTTAAAGGGTCAAGAGCCCATGATGTGATGTTTGTTTTCCTACTGCTTGTGTTGTGATGTGAGCCTGGAAGGCTGTTGTGATATGTGGAGGCATGGAGGCCTTGTGGTTATGGCCGCAGATGACGCCTAGAGTGGCGAGATGCATCAGTTTATTCATGTGGGTGTCGGGGAGGACACCGGGGGTGATGGAATGGGATGGATGTGGTTGCTGGTTGCTTGCAGTTTTCTTGAATGTTAATCTTCTTTGCTTTTCCCCACTGCTCAAGACAGCTGTTCTTGCTACCGTTCTTCTGAAGGAGGCGAAGACGTACGGGGTATGCCACGTGCTTTCCGTGTTTAGCCTCTCGAGGGAGAATGGGTATATGCTCTTTCTATAGGCGGCAAAGACTCGACGGGTAGTATATCTACTCACCGTGTTGAGCCTCCTTTGTGTTTAGAAGCATAGGATGCTTTTCTAGAATGCATGGGAATGTGGAAAAGTAATTGTATAATGAATGTTTGATTAAATGGTGAAAATCCACGGGGATGGAGATGCTAGAATTTAAAGGTGATGTGAATCTTAAAAAGGAGCACTTGTTTTTGAATGTCAAGCCAATTCAGTTTAATGTGGAATTGTTCATTCTTAATTAATGTTTAAAGAATTAATTAATGTACAGTGGAACTGATAAAATGAGAACGGAGTAATCTAATAAATCTCTTCAAATGTTTGTGTGCTTATAGGATACCTAGTCTTAGAAGTATAAGGCTGGAGTCTGAGAGACGTTAGCTGCAGTTGTATCTAAGACTAGGTAATTCCCATAGTGTGGATGTGAGTTACTTATATATTCTGTACTTTTTGTGTTTCTATACGTTACTCCACCCTGTCGGTAAGGGAAACTGACACCCCGGGGATTTTGAGCCCTGGGGGGGTGTTTTCCCCAACATTCTGATGGGAGGTCGAATGGCTGACTACCCCCTTTGGCCCCGCTCTCTTCTCTTGGTAGATACTTGTGCCATGAGGCACAACGGTTAGTTACCCCATATATGTGTGTAGAGGGATATAATGTCTTGTGGTTATTCACACGCATATATTCTAGATATAGTATCTTATGGACTACTATAGGTGTAACGTGTATAGGCAATGATGGATTGAGGATCCTAACTCGGAGTATGGGCTGTAATGGCTTGAGGTATTATACCCGACGTATGATACACGTTATGCGAGTTGTGGTGGCTCCCGAAAACTACCTGGTCACCTTTGGTTGTGAGGACGGCGTGGTGCTTCTCCCAGGTGTCTTCGGGCAAGCCTATGTGGTGAACGAGGTGCAGATTGTTGAGCTTAGCCCAGGTGTCTGCGGGCAAGCCTTTGGAGAGAGATGCACAAGACGTATGTCGTTGGGGAAAAGCGGCAAACCACTGGGGAAGTAGTAGCGGGGTACCCTTGATATTCTTTACTATATCCTATTTTCTTTTATGAGTTACTTGGTGAGAGTAGCCAAGGTGTGGTTGGGAACATTGTATACCTATTTAGGTGACGAGTTAGTTTCACTTGTTGTTCACTGGGCTTTAGCATGCTTTCATTACTTTTGCACGAGAGGCTTGGGGAGGATCCTACTGAGTATACTATTATACTCACCCTATGTATCTATAAACTGTTTTTCAGGTCACTTGGAGCAGGTTGGAGATCAAGCGGGTTACTACTAGCTTGTGGTTGGAGGAGGAGCTGTTCGGGCTCGTGGTCGTTGCCGTTTAACTTTTTTTTGGGTACTTTTAGTTTTCCCTTTCAGTTTTAGTACTTTTGCAAGGAATTTCATATATGTACTTAGTTTCCTTTTATATCTCAGTTCTAAGTTGGGGTCTATTCTATCTCTCTCTTCTACATGTGTTCTCTTAGAGGGAAATGCCTCCCATTTGTATGTTATTATACCCTCAGTGCTAGTCGCCAACCCGGGGCCTACTGGAGGCGGGACTCGGGGGTCATTATCTCCCTTTTCACATTGCCGTCCTAGGAGGGGTACACTTTGTGGGGATGGGGTCGTGACAATAACAAATAATAAATTGATTTCATATGTTAAATAATAAAAATTTACATTACCATTCTATGAAACTAGTTGGAAAAGTTGTTTTGTTGATGTTTTACAAGAGGGGATTGGGTAATTTGGGGGAACTATTTCCTGATACAATCACCATAAAGTCTAAAAATATAATTATATTAATTTATTTATAAAAAATAAATAATGAATGTGTGTTTGTATCACTCATTTTTCAATTCATATAATTTTTTCACAGTTGAGCAACTATAGTTATGAGCCTAGTAATGTTTATCATCTCAAAGACATCATTCTTTATCCCCATTAAATCCATGATCAAGATGATTAAAAACATTTAATTTAATTTTTTGTGCATCATCAACATCTCTTTAATTATGACCCCATTTTTTAGGATTGGATACATGTTCAGGTTGGAAATATTAGTAGTTGAAAAAACAAATTTCCCCTTATAAATATTAGTCAACAATTTTTATTTTAATTAATGGTTTTTATGTTACATTTTCAACAGATTGTTAATGCATATCTCATATGGGTTCATCCATTGGAATGGTACCATACCTCCACAGTTTTCCTCACGTGGATCCATTGAATCATAGAATACAGACAGAAAATTATTCTCTAGCTTACATAAAATTATAAAAAAAATTCCTAACAATCTACTAATTGAATCATAGTCTATCATCACCTCAAAGATGTGTCAGAAAAAATTAAATACTTTTTTAGTGCATCCCAAACTGAAGAATTCAAAAAACATCTAAATATAATTGGTATAATAATTTCAAATATATCTTGAAAATCATGACTTTTATTCTAGTAATATTTCTTTTTATAACACATCTATACAAATTTTAAACATAACCATATGGTAGTCTAAAATATTCAATCCACTAATATAATAAAAAAATTATCGTTTGAAAGTATATAAGTAGTTTTTGGCTTCGTTAGCTTCTGTGATCATTCATTTCCAATCAACTCGTGTTTTGGATACCTGTAAATTTGGAAAAGATATAATGATGCTTTTACATTATCATTGGTCTTAAAAGGAGATTCCAAAACTATTTAAAATATATTATCAAAATGGTTCTTCCCAAATTCTACAACATCTAACATGTGACAGACCAAAAAATTATGCAAATAAGTAAGAGAAAATCGATTTTAAATCAATATCTATGTTCATTTATAGAGTTCAACCACTTTCCATTGTACCTTTTTAGAAAGGATTTACTTTCCTTAAAAATGATGCGAAATAGGTTGTAATATTTGATGATAGTAAAGAAATAATGTTTTCTCCGATTGACAATTAGAAAAGATTTTTTTCAATTATACAATATTAACATGATTTTGGAGCATGTGTACTCTAGTCAAATAACATTCCATATGTTGGGAAGTCACTAATTGTTCATATTAATGAATATTTCATTTAGAAACATTATTTTACAACAATGTCATATTTAGTTACACCATTACTCCACAAATATTTTAAATCATCAATGAATGGATCATTCATCATCATCTAAGGAGGTTTGTTGTATAGAATTATATGAATTCTCCAAGAATAATATAGATTTTTATATGAACCAAAAAGACGAAAACCATTCATAGAAAGACATAATACCAAGTTACGGACTTCTAAAGCAATAAACGGATGTACCTGGTTAAAAATATTCGATGAATCACCATCCTAAGGATTATTTAAGATTTTACCATTTGAAATATTGGTTTTGTGCCATGGCATCAAGGACTCTATATTATATGACATGAATAAATGTTTCAATCATAGTTTAAGTTGTAAATACATCAAATTTTTAACAGGAATCAATCAAGACATCCTTTGTTGAGCCTTTTTGTACCTTGGTTTTCATCATGTTAAAAAACTAAATAATGAAACATTTTCATTGAAAAATAAGATAAATCATTTGAACATGCATGAATCTTATGATAACTAAGACCTAAATTATGAATCAACCTCTTCCTATCATATAAATTTGAAGGAAAGACATTTCAATTTGGTAACAGTGATTTAAGAAAAGATTAAATCAGATAAAAATGTTATTTTAAATTCCATTATCTAATTTAATAGCAATAAATTTTATAACCACTTCAAATTTTCTTATCATTCAAACTGAATATAAAGAATCTTCATCATACTTCAACAAATCATAAAATCAAGGAGGTTCTAATCAAAAGGGAAATAAATATCATCATTAGTTTTAGTTTGTGAAATTATATACCATTTATATCATGTACTAATGTTCGAAACCATGTTGGGTTTGGAACAAAATTATTATTATTTTCTCTAAAACTACATTAACCATTTACATAGAAAAATACATAATATTTTGGAATACCAAAACATATTAGATGACCCCCCATCATTTTCAAATGTTTTAAACCTTCAAAAGATCATTTTTCATTCATGGAAACAAAATTATCCATTCCTAAATATATTTTATTTTTTCTAATGTATATAATAAAAAATATTTCACACCCATACTATATTAATGATTTATATGAAAACAATTTAAATTTCTATGATGATTTATCCAATCACAATCATGTAATTAATATGTTTTCACCTTTCTTATTTCATATTTCTCTAAAAAATAAATAATAATAATTGGTTTATGAATATTTTGATATTATAAAATGAAAATAAAAATTTTTTTGAAAATTTAAAAATTATAATTTACTTTTAAATATTATCAATATTATCAATTTACTAAAAAAAAAATCTATTTCCCTCCAATTCATGGTAATTAGTGCTAATTTTTAATAAGTGGCCCTAATTTTTAGTAATTAACAATAATAATTCCGAATTATTACTAATTACGAGTAATTACCAGTAATTAAAACTAATTATTAATAATTACTTCTACTTATTACTAATGACAACTAATTTTATATAAATAATACTATTAATTACAATTTATCAATAATTTTTTAATAATTACCACAATTTCTTACTATGTACCATTTTTTACTTTGTACTAATAATTTCCTCTACTTATTAATAAGTGCTTATAATTTTTACTAAGTTCCACTAAATTTTATTTAGTACCACTAATTACAATTATTTTTTATTAAGTATCATTAATTTCGGCTAATTTTGAGTATTTAACACTAATTACCACAAATTAATGCTAATTATTTTAATCTAAAACTAATATTTAGTTATTAATGCAAATTATTTATAATTATAGATAATTTTTACTAATTACTGTTAATTATTACTATGAGCCGCTAATTTTCAATAAGTGCCACTAACTACAACTATTTTTTACTAAGTACCTCTAATCACTGCTAATTACTGCTAATTTTTAGTAATTATCACTAATTATTACTAATTAGCAATAATTATCGTAAATAACTACTAATTATTAATACTTACCACTAATTTTTAGTGATTACCACTAATTATTACTAATGAGGGTAAATTTATAAAATGTACAGCTAATTTTTACGAAGTACTGTTAATTTTCACTATGTACTCCTTCTTAACGCTAATTTTTAAAATATACAGCAAATTAAAATGATTGTTTACTATTTGACACCATATTTACATATTACCTCTAATTATTACTAATTACTTTTAATTTTTAGTAATTACCACTAATTTTCAGTATGTGCCTCTAATTTTTCTTGCGTATCGATAATTATCAATATCTACCACTTATTTTTAATATGTGCTGCTTAATTTTACTAAGTTTCACTTATTTTTAGTATTTATTGTTATTTATAGATATTTTTACTATGTACCACAAATTAACTCTAATTATTACTAAGTACCCCAAATTTTCAGTAATTACCACAAATTTTTAGTAAGTCCCTATTATTTTTACTATGTTCAGCTTATTTGTGCTAAGTACCACTAATAATTTCTTAACGTTAACTAAGTGATACTAAATTACATTTAATTTTAACTAAGTACAACTGATTTTCAGTAAATTCTCGATAATGTTATATTATTATCAAAAAAATTACTAATTACCACTTGTTTTTATTAATTGTTTGATCATTTTTAATAATTAGCAATAATTTTTACTAAAATCACTATTTTTTTAAACATGGTTATGTTTTATTATGTAATGGTAATTATAGATAATTTTTATAATTTCCTTAATGTTAATGTAATTACTGGTAATTGTTGGTAATTTATATTATTTTTTAGTAATTACAGCTAGTTTTTATTAATCACCATTAATTTTTATAAATTACGGCTAATTTTTAGTAATTACAAATAATTTTTTATAATTATAAATAATATTTACAAAATATCACTACTTTTACCAAGTACAGCTCACTAATACAAATATATACTAAGTACTACTAATTAACACTAATGTTAACTAAGTACCATTAATTTCTGCTAAATCTTGGTATTTATCGCTAATTTTTACTAATTACCACTAAAATTTAGTAACTACCTCTAATTTTCAATACCAATTACTAATTATTACATGTTATTTTTAATTATCACCAATTATTAGTATTTATCACAATTTTTAACTAGTTATCACTACTTTTTAGAAATTATTTCTCATTTTCAATCATTACAATTAATTTATAATAATTACTGTAACTTTATAATAATTACCTCAATTTTTAACTAATTAGATCTTATTATTATTAATTACTACTAATTAATTTTTATTACTAATATTTATAAATTATATTTAATTTCAGTTAATTTTTTTATTTTATGTTATTTTTTTCAAATTCATACTTTCCACTTTTAATTTTAACTAAATACTAGTTTGTTACGGTAATTAGTGGTAATTTCCAATAGATATCTCTAATTGCAAATAATAATAATTAATTACTATAAACTAATACTAAATAATAATAATAAAACTAATCCCTTCTAATTAAAACAGAAAACTTATAATTAAAAATAATTATTAATAATTAAAATTAAATACTTCTAATTGAGAATAATTAAAATTAATTCAAAATATTTACTAAAAAATGAAACTAAATACTTCTAATTAAATTTAATTATTTCTAATTAATAATAATTATTCCTCATATAAAAGTAAATAATTTAATTAAAAATTAAAACATTAAATAAATACCTTAAAACTGAATCTTTTAGTAGATGAAAAACCAGAATTTTTCCCCCATAACATTTAAAACATTTACAAGTTTAAGAAGAAGGATATGAGAGCAGATGAGGAGATAATTATTTAGAGGAGAAGAGGATGAAAAATATAGTTGGGTGGTATATATATGTTTGATAACTTGTGACAATACTATTTTTGATGAGTTTCTCATCACAAATAGTAATAGATGTGATGAGTCTCATCACAATTAGTACTGACCATTAATTATTATGTTGGTGGTAAAAAAAGGTGAATCACACCAAGATGGTTCCATATTTTCCTTTTAAAATATTTTTAATCTGTTCATTTCATACAAAATGGAAAATAAAATGTTTTTTTGCAATGCACAGAACAATTATTTTGAAATAATACACTTAAGTGATGATTTTCACAATCAATTAAATTGTAACACTTTTAGAGAAATAATATTGTATATTTATATATTATATATCCAATAAAATATCTTGACATTCATCCAATATATTTGATAGGCATAAAATAAGAATAAACCCAATATTACGCATAAAACCTATATTTTTATAAAATGATAATTTATAAGAAATTATCAAAAGATACTTATAAAAGGATAATTATTGAGAAATTATCAAGAGATAATTATTCTTGAGGATAATATTTCAAGAAGTATTTTGACCTAAATGAAAACATGGAAATTATTCAGGAGAGAAAATTTCATCATATGTGATATTTTAATAATGATTCCAAAATTATTCATGAGATAAAATTTCATCTTATGTGATATTTTAATGATGATTTGACAATTATCTATCGGAGAGAATGTATTAGTGCCTGATATATTTTATTTATTTTTGAAATAAAATATTTTGTTTTATATTAAGGGTCCCTTGATGAACTTTGAGAATTTACATGTTATTGTTTTCGATTATAAGGCCACGAAGAGGGATCTTGACTGGTTTATTTCATCCTTTCTACATCAATGACTTTTGAGGTAAGATGTTCCTTGTATTGTTTTGATCTTGTTTACACATGTTGCTATATTTAAATTATGTGATGACTTAATTGATATCATTCTTGACTTGTGATATCATTTGGTTGTGTGTGTAGCCATAGTATAGTATGTTATTTCAATGCGATTGATGTGATATATTAATTACATGATGATTTTTGATTCTCATGTAGATGCATATGAAAATGTTATGTTTCTCCTGATGTGTTCTATGGTTGTCGTCATGTTATGGCTTGTTATGTTTTCCTTTGGAGGATTGGTCTGTGTATACTAGATAGGTGGTTATTGTGGTATGATTACCCCTTATGGGGGTGTGCATGATGTTCGGTGAAGACGATGGAGTACAATGATAATCGTGCAAACCTTGCATATATTTCATACCTTTTGGATTACTAGTAGATGACCGACTCATGATCCCTTATGGATTCTGAGTTTTACCCAATGCCTTGAGGATTCTAGGTAGGTTACAAATAGATGATGTTTTTTGGATTTTGAGTATTATCTAATGCCTTATGGATTCCCTATATGTGGTTTTCACTCGATGCCTTGTGCATACTGTGTGACTCTCCAACAACCGTGTGGAAAATTTTAGATACTTATTGACATACAATATATTTCTATCATAGAGCTAAAGTAGGTACAACAGGGGTTTGGTGGCATCTTAGTTGGCACATGATCGCTCGGTTTTGGATGGTGTGTTACTAATCTAGTTACACTTTTATTTTATTATGGAATACACTTATATACTTTAGCACATTAGGTTAAGGACTCATTGTTGGTTTCCTACTAAGTGTTGTACTGACACCCTACTTGGCCATTTCTATGCGCTTATAGATTGCCCAAGGTATCTGGTGACGGGCAAGGGACATGTGGTGGATAGTTTAGAAGAGGAGAATGGATCTAGTAGAAAACTAGGATAGCCACTGGAGGATATTCTATTTATTTATTTACATTATCTTCCTTATTTCTTTTGGACATACATTCCACTTACAATAGATGATTCATTTGTATTCAATATATTGCATCTTTACTTTTTTGCATGTTACTCAAATTTTTTATTATATTGTTTATTGTTGATTATTGAACCAATGACAAGATATAGAGGGTATAGTCTCCTCATGGTTCCAAATGAGTCCCTCACTAAAATTTTAAAACCTATTTTATATATGGAGGCATTCATGAGGTCGCATATCATTTTAGCTTGATCATGCAGGTTTAGTTGGAATGTTATAGAATCAATTTAACATTGAAATTGTGTATAATAAAAATTTAAACTTTTAAACATCATTTACTTTTAATGCATGTTTTTTCATCCCATCTATGATATTAAATTTAAATTAATTTCTGCCACTTCTTTTATTGGAATTCAGAATAATGGATTCCATATTTTTAATAAGAATAAATTAATATTTATAATATGGTGAAACTATTTTTTTACTAAAAATATAATTGAATGCATTTAAAATTAATTAAAATTATTGGGAAAAAATTATTATAATTTGGGACTAAACCATAATTGTACGGGGCAAAATGACCAAGACACATTTCCAAAATCCATTTTCTATTCATATTTCAACCATATACTCACTTGTCTTGTGTTTAGTTTATTATTGAAGACACAAGACAAGAGAAAAAAATTTATGGATTTTCCTTTTCAAAAATGTTAAATAATGCCACTCCTCCTCCAATATCAAAAAAAACTCACCCCTCCAACTTATTCAATCTTCTCAATCCCTTTGGCCCCAAAAACATATAAAAAAATAATTTATCACCATCCCTTCTCTCATCCTATAATCCTACCATTGGGAATAAATCCTACCATGGATGTATTTTGGTATAAACTAAAAGGATTTACTTGAATATGAGGTAACATTATTCAACAATCACTTTCATTTTATTTCTTTCTCAAAAAAAATAATTTTTTCTTATTAAATTCTTATATAATAACCACAATTTATGTAAAGACCGTAAAATTCAAGGGAAATTTTTTCTTAATTTTCTTTGGATTTTTACAAGAGCGCGGTTTCAGACGGCACCTGATTCCGAGGCCCGGAGTGCCCGGAATTAATTTCCGAAGTTTGGCTCGGGTACGTTCAGTGAACGAACGAGCGGGAATTCCTAACTTTTGATCCGGTGCTCGGAATTGAAATCCGAGGGCACCGATGAACTCGCAGCGCCGATATTCGCTTAATGAGACCTTTTCGGGAGTTGCGTTTGTTGCGGGTTGAAAGTTACGTTTTGGGGTTTTTCAGTTAAGTTAAATAAAATTGTGTAAAACAAATTTTATTTAAACTTTAAAAAAAAGAACCTACCTAAGGGGGTTGGAAGTGGGACCCACACCCACTTAACCTCCCTTGGGAGGATTAAGTGTGGTGGGGCCCACACGAACCCCTAAATCTTTTAATAACCTCTCAACTTCCCCCTTAAACTCCTCTTTTAATAACATGACAACTTTGTTAATTAATGGAGTTGAATTGTTTGAATTGTTTGAATTTCAAACCTTTGAAATTCAAATTGATAATTGTGTGAATAAAATAAGTCTTTAGCTTATTTTATTTGGGTTAGAATTCTCTAGCCACCTTGAGAGAATTTGGAGCCTTCATCTTCTTCTTCTTCAAGCTCTGACGAAGAACGAAGAACGTCTTCATCCTCGACGAAGAACGACAACACTTCGTCAAGGATCATCGACTCAGAGACCTAGTATCTTCGGACCTCTGCTTCCTCTTCGGACCTTCTTCGTCGGCAAACGAAGATCCGCCAACAACGTGTCGCATCGGACGTAAATCTTCGTCAACGGATTTGACGAACGACGACCGCGACGCCTGATTTCCGCGACGCCGTCTTCCGCGGAACGTAGAGGATTTCTTTGAATCTCAAACCCGAGGTAGGGGATGTTTTTATTAATTATTTTATTCCATTCCTGAATCGTGGATTTTAGCATGACTAAACGTGAGACTTTTTAGTTATGTTATTTGTTAACGCGAGGGGAGTCGGACCGCACGAACACGGCCGAAACCCCCTCCTTCGTTCATGTTGATTCATGCGGGTGGAAGCAAGAGGCGTGGTGTCGTCGCACCACGCGGATGAACATGCTTATGATTTCCGCAATACCGTCGCGCTTCGCCGAGGAGAGACTTCAAGACCGCGACGCCGACACGCCGCGTTGGGAGGATTCTTGGCACGGCGAAAGGGGCGCGGTGCCGTCGCACCGCGCCGGACGACGAACACCGCGGCCGGTTCCGGGCCGCGGTGAGACGAGGAGACCGCGGCCGGTTCCGGGCCGCGGCGGAAGGAAAGACCGGCGGCCGGGCCGCCGGCGTCGGAAGTCAAGGGCGGGACCGGAAATTCCGGTCCCGTTGGTAAAAACCGGCCGGCCAGCAGGCCGGCCGGATGTCATAAAAACCGGGGGTTTAAACCCCCGGCCGGTCCATCAAGACCCCCCTCTTAATGAGGGGGCGGTTCTTTTAAGGAGGGGGGGGGCAAAGCCCCCCCGGTTTTACTCAACCGGCCCCCATTTGCGGGGGCCGTTTTGTCTCAAACGGCGCGGCAAAGCCGCGCCGCCTTCGGAAGGGCGGGGGCTTAGCCCCCCGCGTGAGTCGCGGCCACCGCCGCCAGCGCGGTCCGCCGCTGCCAGCGCGGCCCGCCGCCGCCGCCACGCGGCCCGCCGCCGCCACGTGGCCCGCCGCCGCCGCGCCACGCGGCCGCCGCCGCCACGCGGCCCGCCGCCGCCACGTGGCCCGCCGCCGCCGTCCGCCGCCGCCGGCCGCCGCCGCCGGCCGCCGCGCCACCCAAGGGGGGGGGGTCGGGTCGGGTCGTTCCGGACCCGGACCCCCCCGTTTCGGACCAGATTCGGTTTTTGGCTCATAACTTGAGCCTCGGACCTCCGAATGACGAACCGTCTGCGGCAACGCGATCCTTGGATCGAGACGGTCGTTTCGGTATATCGCACTCAAGGTTTCGGTTTACTTTGAGTTCGGCCGGGTTGGTTCGTTCACGAAACCAACCGGGCCTTCGGAGCGGAAACGCTCATATCTTGAGCTACGGACGTCCGATTGACGTGCCGTCAGTCGCGTAATGTTCCTCTTAGTGAGACGGATCTTTTGGCATACTCCGCCCGAGGTTTGGACGCAGGTGGAGTACGGTCGGGTTGGTTTTGCCTTAAAAACCAACCGGGCCCCGGAGACGAAAATGCCTATAACTCTCAGACCGGGCGTCCGATCGACGCGCCGTCTGTTGCGTTGAGTTCCTTTTGTCGATACGGAACTTTTGGATACATCAACTTCGGTCTTCGTGACAGTTGATGTATCAGCCTCTCGGCTCGTGGAGCGGACCCTCCGTACGAGCTTGCTGTGTGCGGGAACCCTAGTGCTGGTTGCGACTGTTCTACTGCGACGACGACAGTACAGAGATCCTGTGTGGATTCGACGACGACAGTACAGAGATCCTGTGTGGATTCGACGACGACGACTACAGCACTCAGCGATCCTACGTGGATCAGTGCTTCAGGTTCCGTGTGAGCCCGATCCTGTGTGGGTCCTTGCGCTCAGCGGTTCTGTGTGAGCCAGCGCCTACAGGTTCTGTGTGAGCCCGATCCTGTGTGGGTCTTCTGCGGGGGTTAGTTACCTATCGATCCTTCGTGGGTCCGACGACTTAGATGGATCAGTGATCATCTTTATCGTCCTTGAAGAAGTATACCTGTGTGAGCTGAATCCTGTTACTTTCCTTTGTGGAATACGTATACTTTCCTGCGTGGACTGAGTTATACTTGAGCTCGGAGGTTGGAGCGTATTTGAATTGATGACTTAGGTATATGTATGGGCATATACCTAAGCAGTGTTGGTTGTTACTTCGTGATTGTACTTTGCTTCGTGGTTTATCCTTTGTGGATTTTGAGAGACCTTCAGGGGTCTCGGGGTCCCTACTGAGTAGCTTATACTCACCCCTGCACGGGCTTCGCCCGCACTACGTTGTGTTGGTTGCAGACGACGGACAGCGTTGACCTTAGCTGAGGTTCGCGGAGCGGGACGGTACCCGGAGGTGGACCACTGGGCGGGACGAGCACGGAGCGGACGGTGGGACCCGTGGAGCAGAGGAGCTATCTGTACCCACCCTTCAGGTGGGATTTCCGGTGGACAGCTCGGAGTAGCGGCCTTTACTTTACAGTTGCTGTTTTTCCCTTTTCGAGTTGTACTTTACTTTCAGTTTGGGTTTGTATTCTGGCCCATTTACTTTTCCGCACTTTCAGTTGTTCTCTGCTTTCTTAGTGATTACCTTCCGCTTGTTTACTCTGTGGTGTGTGTTTTCTTTTCAAAGGCAATGCCTTCCCTTTTTACCGGGATTTACGCCTTGGTGCTAGTCGCCAGCCCCTGGCCTATGGAAGGCGGGCTTGGGGTAGTCACGGCTCGGACCCCGAGGGCGGGTCGTGACAAATTGGTATCAGAGGAGTTCGGTTCTACCGCGAACTCTGATCTTTTCTATGTGAAGCAATAATGTTTAGCGTATTGAGTGTGGTTATCAGTCCAGGGAGTCCAGTGTTGGTGCGGCGGCCGACGTATCCACACACCAGGACCCTGACGTCTGATTTCCGACTTAATGCACGAAAACATTGATTGCGTGTGTGTTTCAAAGTTTTCTTTGTGATTACTTATATCAGCTCACCAGGTATACTGTTCTAACCGTGGCGCACCTGTTTCCTTTTCAGGATGGCCCCACGACGGCAGCCAGCTAGGGTTCCGATGGTCGAGCGAGACGACAGCCCACCGAGCGACGAGGCTTCGGTGCAGGGCCCTTTTCCAGTAGTGGCACCGGCGGTAGCTTTACCCGCCGAACCCCCGATGCTTCCAGCAGCAGCCGCTGACGATGCACGTCGCCTCAGCGCACTGCATGAGTTTCAGCGACAGCGACCGCCCAGGTTTCGCGGGGAGACGGATCCCCAGGCAGCAGAGGACTGGCTGGAGGCAGTGGTTCGAGTGTTTAGGCTAGTGAGGACACCAGCAGACCTCATGGTGATCCTCGCTGCGAGCCTACTACACGCAGCAGCAGGACGATGGTGGAGCTTGATGCTCCAGGTGCACGACGAGGCATCTCTACTCTGGACGGACTTCGAGAGCCTCTTCCGCTCTGAGTTCGTCCCGGCCACCCTTCGAGCGGTGCGCATCCAGGAGCTTCTACAGCTGCGGCAGGGCAGCATGACGGTCGCCCAGTACTCGGCGAGGTTTACCGATCTCTCGCGCTACTCGACCGACATGGTACGGGATCCATTCTTCCGGGCCCGGACCTTCGAGCAGGGTTTGAGACACGAGATCAGGGCATCGCTGATCTCCCTCAGCATACCGACTCAGACAGGAGTACTGGAGCGGGCTCTTCTGATCGAGAGCTTCCTTGCTGAGTCTACACCAGCACAGCGACCCACCGCAGGGCGGCACGTGGCAGAGTCATCTGCAGCAGGCAGTCGACGGATGACTCAGGGGTCCAGGCAGACCAGACCTTCAGGCCGACGATCTCAGGGCACTGGCTCAGCAGTGCGGGGCACACAGCGCGGAGCCAGTCTTCCGAGAGGCAGGCAGTGCTACTCGTGCGGCGGGCAGGGCCACATGGCTCGCGACTGCCCGACCCGCCGTGCCGAGGAGCAGCAGTCAGTTGATGGACCACCGAGGCAGAGGCAGAGGGTCGACCGTGGCGGTCCGCAGGGAGGAGGCGGACGAGGCAGAGGAGCTGGACGAGCAGCTGGTGGTGGCCGACGCTTTGAGGCTCTACCACCACCACCACCAGGAGGTCCACCCCGACCACAGGGAGATGGCGGGCAGCGACAGGCACAGCTCCAGGCAGCAGAGGCCTACGACCACGGCGCACCCGAGATGATTCGAGGTACTATCTGTGTCTATTCCACCCTTGCTGCAGTTCTTATAGACACAGGAGCGAGTCACTCTTTCATAGCCGCTGCCCTTGTTCGGAGCTCGGAGATTCCGACTGAGCCGTTGGCTCGATCCTTACGGCTAGAGACTCCTACGGGAGCAGACTCGACGATTACGCACTGGTGCCGGCAGTGTGAGCTTACTCTAGGAGGCGAGAGCTTCGGCTGGGATCTTCTTGTAGCAGCGTCGAGGCCTTACGACGTCATCTTGGGCATGGATTGGCTGTCTACGGTCCATGCACAGATTGACTGTTTTAGGCGCAAGGTGCGATGTGTACGCACCGACGGGAGCAGGTTCACCTTCACCGGCGAGAAGGGAGCCTTAGCAGCACAGGATGGACTTCCGCGGAGGAGAGGACAGCCCATCACTCATCAGTTGGCTAGCCTTATCCTTGGAGCAGTTGACGTGCGGAGTCCTGGTTTTCCTGCAGTGGTGGATCAGTATGCGGACGTTTTTCCCGACGATGTTCCAGGGCTACCTCCTCGCAGAGAGGTAGACTTTTATATTGACCTGTACCCCGGGACAGCCCCGATATCCACTCCAGCATATCGGATGGCCCCCGCCGAGCTTAGAGAGCTACGGGTACAGTTGGAGGACTTGCAGGGCAAGGGATTCATCCGACCCAGTGTTTCACCCTGGGCTTCCCCGATATTGTTCGCCAAGAAGGCGGACGGGAGCTTGCGACTTTGTGTTGACTTTCGTCGCCTGAACCAGGTGACAGTGAGGAACAAGTATCCGCTACCGAGGATTGATGACCTCTTTGATCAGCTCAAGGGAGCACGGTGGTTCTCGAAGATAGACCTCAGGTCAGGCTATCATCAGCTCAGAGTCAGAGACGAGGATGTGCAGAAGACGGCCTTCAGATGTCGGTATGGCCACTATGAGTTCTTGGTTATGCCTTTCGGTGTAACCAATGCTCCAGCAGTGTTCATGGCTCTCATGAACAGGATCTTTCAGCCATACCTCGATCGGTTTGTCGTGGTTTTCATCGACGACATTCTGATTTACTCTACGATAGAGGAGGAGCACGCCTATCACTTGCGAGTTGTTCTTGATACACTCCGAGAGCACCAGCTTTATGGTAAGCTCTCGAAGTGCCAGTTCTGGATACGTGAGGTCCACTTTTTGGGACACGTAATCTCTGAGGCGGGAGTTGCAGTGGATCCCGCGAAGATTGAGGCTGTGTTAGCATGGGAGCCACCCAGGAGCGTGACTGAGGTTCGGAGTTTCTTGGGACTAGCTGGATACTATCGGAGATTTGTGCCGAACTTCTCCAGAGTTGCGGCATCACTCACAGCGTTGACGAAGAAGGGGAAACCCTTCGTGTGGTCAGACAGTTGTCAGCAGAGCTTCGAGGAGCTGAGGCAGAGTTTGACTAGCGCACCTATCTTGAGGTTGCCTGAGGAGGGAGTAGGGTACGTGGTCTACTGCGATGCATCAGGGACCGGACTCGGATGTGTTCTGATGCAGGAGCGGGCAGTGATCGCCTATGGATCACGACAGTTGAGACCGCATGAGCAGAACTACGCTACCCATGACCTGGAGTTAGCAGCAGTGGTCTTCGCTCTGAAGACATGGCGACACTATCTGATGGGCGAGCGCTTTACGGTCTTTTCCGATCATCAGAGCCTCAGGTATATCTTCTCGCAGAAGGACCTGAACCTGAGACAGCGACGATGGCTCGAGTTCCTCCAGGACTATGACTTTGAGATAGTCTATACTCCTGGGAAGGGGAACGTAGTAGCTGATGCCCTCAGCAGGAGGACGGGCATTCAACTACTTGAGGAGGCGACAGAGCAGCTAGCCTCTTTGCAGATATCCTTCGTGGATAGAGATGGAGCAGCCTTTCTACAGTCTCTCACAGTCACTCCTCCACTACTGCAGCGAGTCAGGGAGGCACAGCATGGGGACGCTGACTGTGAGACACGGCGTGCACAGATATCCTCGGGACAGACACCTGATGGTTTCTCCCTTGGAGCAGAGCACGACATCCTTTTCAGAGGACGTACCATGGTACCAGTCGCCTTGCGAGAGGAAGTGCTGAGGGAGTTTCACACTTCTCCTTTAGCAGTACATCCTGGAGTGGCGAAGATGTACCAGGACCTCAGACGACAGCATTGGTGGCCGGGCATGAAGAAGGCTGTAGCAGAGTTCGTTTCTCGATGCCTTACCTGTCAGCAGGTGAAGGCAGAGCATCAGGTACCAGCAGGCTTGGTACAGCCCTTGGAGGTTCCGGAGTGGAAGTGGGACGGCATATCTATGGACTTCGTGACTGGACTTCCACGCACTTCCAGAGGTCACGACTCCATCTGGGTGATTGTTGACCGACTCACCAAGTCGGCACACTTCTTACCCATCAGAGAGCAGGGCTCGGTGGAGAGCTTGGGACGTCTCTACGTTCAGGAGATTGTGCGGCTCCACGGCGTGCCATCATCTATCGTTTCCGATCGTGATGCCCGCTTTACTTCCCGGCTTTGGAAGGGGTTACAGGAGGCGTTCGGGACGCATCTACGTCTTAGCACAGCTTTTCACCCTCAGACGGATGGTCAGACGGAGAGGACCATTCAGACTCTCGAGGACATGCTCCGCGCATGTGTCCTCGACTTTGGTCGTAGCTGGGAGGACCACCTACCCTTGGTGGAGTTCGCATACAACAACAGCTACCACTCCACCATCGGGATGGCACCGTACGAGGCGTTGTACGGCCGACCATGTAGATCTCCTTTGTGCTGGACAGACCCTGGGGAATCAGCACTGGTGGGACCGGAGATGGTCCAGGCCACGACAGAGAAGGTCCAGGTCATCCAGGAGCGGATGAGGACAGCTCAGAGCCGGCAGAAGTCATACGCTGACAGAAGGCGGAGGCCACTGGAGTTCGAGGATGGCGACCACGTCTTCTTGCGGGTCTCACCTCGACGTGGTATTCGGAGATTTGGCCGAGGCGGCAAGTTATCTCCGCGCTTCATCGGACCTTTTCAGATTCTCAGCAGGATTGGCGAGGTGGCTTATCGCCTGGCTCTACCACCTCAGTTGCACCGGGTGCACGACGTCTTCCACGTATCCCAGCTGAGGAGATACGTGCACGACCCGACGCACATCATTGACCATGGGGAGCTTGACGTTGACGATGGGGCGACTTTTACGGAGGTCCCGGTGGAGATAGAGGATCGACAGGAGCGGGTCCTACGTGGGCGATCGATTCCTCTTGTGCGCATCAGATGGCAGCACGGGAATCTCCAGGAGAGCACTTGGGAGCGGGAGGCTCAGATGCGTGCTCAGTACCCTCTTTTGTTCCCCTAGTTTTTGTTGTATCTTTACGGGGACGTAAAGCCCTGAGGTGGGAGTAATGTAAAGACCGTAAAATTCAAGGGAAATTTTTTCTTAATTTTCTTTGGATTTTTACAAGAGCGCGGTTTCAGACGGCACCTGATTCCGAGGCCCGGAGTGCCCGGAATTAATTTCCGAAGTTTGGCTCGGGTACGTTCAGTGAACGAACGAGCGGGAATTCCTAACTTTTGATCCGGTGCTCGGAATTGAAATCCGAGGGCACCGATGAACTCGCAGCGCCGATATTCGCTTAATGAGACCTTTTCGGGAGTTGCGTTTGTTGCGGGTTGAAAGTTACGTTTTGGGGTTTTTCAGTTAAGTTAAATAAAATTGTGTAAAACAAATTTTATTTAAACTTTAAAAAAAAGAACCTACCTAAGGGGGTTGGAAGTGGGACCCACACCCACTTAACCTCCCTTGGGAGGATTAAGTGTGGTGGGGCCCACACGAACCCCTAAATCTTTTAATAACCTCTCAACTTCCCCCTTAAACTCCTCTTTTAATAACATGACAACTTTGTTAATTAATGGAGTTGAATTGTTTGAATTGTTTGAATTTCAAACCTTTGAAATTCAAATTGATAATTGTGTGAATAAAATAAGTCTTTAGCTTATTTTATTTGGGTTAGAATTCTCTAGCCACCTTGAGAGAATTTGGAGCCTTCATCTTCTTCTTCTTCAAGCTCTGACGAAGAACGAAGAACGTCTTCATCCTCGACGAAGAACGACAACACTTCGTCAAGGATCATCGACTCAGAGACCTAGTATCTTCGGACCTCTGCTTCCTCTTCGGACCTTCTTCGTCGGCAAACGAAGATCCGCCAACAACGTGTCGCATCGGACGTAAATCTTCGTCAACGGATTTGACGAACGACGACCGCGACGCCTGATTTCCGCGACGCCGTCTTCCGCGGAACGTAGAGGATTTCTTTGAATCTCAAACCCGAGGTAGGGGATGTTTTTATTAATTATTTTATTCCATTCCTGAATCGTGGATTTTAGCATGACTAAACGTGAGACTTTTTAGTTATGTTATTTGTTAACGCGAGGGGAGTCGGACCGCACGAACACGGCCGAAACCCCCTCCTTCGTTCATGTTGATTCATGCGGGTGGAAGCAAGAGGCGTGGTGCCGTCGCACCACGCGGATGAACATGCTTATGATTTCCGCAATACCGTCGCGCTTCGCCGAGGAGAGACTTCAAGACCGCGACGCCGACACGCCGCGTTGGGAGGATTCTTGGCACGGCGAAAGGGGCGCGGTGCCGTCGCACCGCGCCGGACGACGAACACCGCGGCCGGTTCCGGGCCGCGGTGAGACGAGGAGACCGCGGCCGGTTCCGGGCCGCGGCGGAAGGAAAGACCGGCGGCCGGGCCGCCGGCGTCGGAAGTCAAGGGCGGGACCGGAAATTCCGGTCCCGTTGGTAAAAACCGGCCGGCCAGCAGGCCGGCCGGATGTCATAAAAACCGGGGGTTTAAACCCCCGGCCGGTCCATCAAGACCCCCCTCTTAATGAGGGGGCGGTTCTTTTAAGGAGGGGGGGGGCAAAGCCCCCCCGGTTTTACTCAACCGGCCCCCATTTGCGGGGGCCGTTTTGTCTCAAACGGCGCGGCAAAGCCGCGCCGCCTTCGGAAGGGCGGGGGCTTAGCCCCCCGCGTGAGTCGCGGCCACCGCCGCCAGCGCGGTCCGCCGCCGCCAGCGCGGCCCGCCGCCGCCGCCACGCGGCCCGCCGCCGCCACGTGGCCCGCCGCCGCCGCGCCGCGCGGCCGCCGCCGCCACGCGGCCCGCCGCCGCCGCGCCGCGCGGCCGCCGCCGCCGCGCGGCCCGCCGCCGCCACGTGGCCCGCCGCCGCCGTCCGCCGCCGCCGGCCGCCGCCGCCGTCCGCCGCGCCACCCAAGGGGGGGGGGTCGGGCCGGGTCGTTCCGGACCCGGACCCCCCCGTTTCGGACCAGATTCGGTTTTTGGCTCATAACTTGAGCCTCGGACCTCCGAATGACGAACCGTCTGCGGCAACGCGATCCTTGGATCGAGACGGTCGTTTCGGTATATCGCACTCAAGGTTTCGGTTTACTTTGAGTTCGGCCGGGTTGGTTCGTTCACGAAACCAACCGGGCCTTCGGAGCGGAAACGCTCATATCTTGAGCTACGGACGTCCGATTGACGTGCCGTCAGTCGCGTAATGTTCCTCTTAGTGAGACGGATCTTTTGGCATACTCCGCCCGAGGTTTGGACGCAGGTGGAGTACGGTCGGGTTGGTTTTGCCTTAAAAACCAACCGGGCCCCGGAGACGAAAATGCCTATAACTCTCAGACCGGGCGTCCGATCGACGCGCCGTCTGTTGCGTTGAGTTCCTTTTGTCGATACGGAACTTTTGGATACATCAACTTCGGTCTTCGTGACAGTTGATGTATCAGCCTCTCGGCTCGTGGAGCGGACCCTCCGTACGAGCTTGCTGTGTGCGGGAACCCTAGTGCTGGTTGCGACTGTTCTACTGCGACGACGACAGTACAGAGATCCTGTGTGGATTCGACGACGACAGTACAGAGATCCTGTGTGGATTCGACGACGACGACTACAGCACTCAGCGATCCTACGTGGATCAGTGCTTCAGGTTCTGTGTGAGCCCGATCCTGTGTGGGTCCTTGCGCTCAGCGGTTCTGTGTGAGCCAGCGCCTACAGGTTCTGTGTGAGCCCGATCCTGTGTGGGTCTTCTGCGGGGGTTAGTTACCTATCGATCCTTCGTGGGTCCGACGACTTAGATGGATCAGTGATCATCTTTATCGTCCTTGAAGAAGTATACCTGTGTGAGCTGAATCCTGTTACTTTCCTTTGTGGAATACGTATACTTTCCTGCGTGGACTGAGTTATACTTGAGCTCGGAGGTTGGAGCGTATTTGAATTGATGACTTAGGTATATGTATGGGCATATACCTAAGCAGTGTTGGTTGTTACTTCGTGATTGTACTTTGCTTCGTGGTTTATCCTTTGTGGATTTTGAGAGACCTTCAGGGGTCTCGGGGTCCCTACTGAGTAGCTTATACTCACCCCTGCACGGGCTTCGCCCGCACTACGTTGTGTTGGTTGCAGACGACGGACAGCGTTGACCTTAGCTGAGGTTCGCGGAGCGGGACGGTACCCGGAGGTGGACCACTGGGCGGGACGAGCACGGAGCGGACGGTGGGACCCGTGGAGCAGAGGAGCTATCTGTACCCACCCTTCAGGTGGGATTTCCGGTGGACAGCTCGGAGTAGCGGCCTTTACTTTACAGTTGCTGTTTTTCCCTTTTCGAGTTGTACTTTACTTTCAGTTTGGGTTTGTATTCTGGCCCATTTACTTTTCCGCACTTTCAGTTGTTCTCTGCTTTCTTAGTGATTACCTTCCGCTTGTTTACTCTGTGGTGTGTGTTTTCTTTTCAAAGGCAATGCCTTCCCTTTTTACCGGGATTTACGCCTTGGTGCTAGTCGCCAGCCCCTGGCCTATGGAAGGCGGGCTTGGGGTAGTCACGGCTCGGACCCCGAGGGCGGGTCGTGACAATTTAATAAATATAATGATATATTTTTATGAAATTATTTGGACTAACACATTCTCACAAATCCATCAAATGGGATACAGAAACATCATTCATGTGTATGGTGCACTACCGCCTCACAAACCGATATAATTCATTATTTCATTTATGGCCTTTCAAGGATTGAAATACTAATTTATTTATAGTTTTTATATTATATATATAATATTTATTTATTATTTATTATTCGTTAATTCTTATATAACTCAACTTCATGCATTCCATTTTTTGGAATATTATAGATCCATTTGTTGATGTGTGGGTTACCGCCTCCTCAACACGATGTCATTCATTCACAGTATACATTTAAAGTATTAATGATTAATTTAGTTAAAATATGTGACATATATGACATAAATATGATACCAAAATTATAATATACATATATATCATTTAAATGATCTTTCCGTTAATACGAAAAAATGGAAGTAGCAATCGTGTGTTCGTACAACCTACCATCTCATTTTATTCTCATTTTATTGAGTAAAAGGCATGTGTTTTTAGTTATTTTTATTTTCTTATTGATTATTCCTTATCTAGTTACTTGAATGGAATGTGTTATCAGTTATTTAAATTTCCATGTTTATTTATTCTCATAATTTCATAATATCATCCTCCTTAATTAAACTTTTTATCATTTGAGATCACTCTTAATATGTTTCATTTCTTGGGGGTATCAAGAGGAAACCTTTGAATGAGTTTCAAGTATGCTGATCTATTACATATTTTAGGATTTATTTTATTTTCTAATTATATTATGGGTATCATGTATGTAATCTAGTTTTCCAAAATTTCTAAACCATTCAGTCCTTTGGGATTTTATTCCTTATAATCATGAAAATGTGATAAATTAATACATTGGATTCAATCATCTGGCACTAGGTAGTTACAATTGGTATCATATGAATTTTAGCAGAAACCATGGAATACAGATTTATAAATCAAAATTGGGGAACATGACCCTAACATAGACTTTGAGGATAATTATCTAATAATATAATATAATTTTGGTAAGACCGGGATTATGTGGGTATTTCTAGCAATATATTCATGTTTGGATACTACATGTGGGAATAGTTCTGGCACAAATGTATCTAGGGGTTACAACATCAAAAAAGTGTATCGGGCCTAACTCGAGCGTAATCTGGTACATTATAATAGGATTTACTATACATCTAATTTGACACTCCCAGGGGATATACATAGGGTAAATTTCATTTTCGTTACAAACCATTAGGAATTATTTAAGTTAAAAGATGTCTCTAAGGAATCTAATGTTTATGATTCTATTATTAACAACGCATAAATTTATGTTTTGTGTTATAACATAACTGGAATTATAAATTATGATTTTAAGAGATAATCTAGTAAATTTTGTTTTTTATAAATGGCTCCATGAAGGACAAATGCTGCCAATACTCATGGAAAATTTAAATATTTTCCTATTTAAGAAACCAATACTGCAGGTATTAGAATTTAGAAAATTAAGGAAAGATTAGGGAAAAACAATAAATTTATGAAAAATAAGCTATCATGATTGGAGAAACCTATTTCACATAAATAATTTCGTATTCTAGATCTCTTTATGTGATTGAATCCCCATTGGTTTAGTGGTACAACTATTCCAATTTTATCTAGGTAATGGATTAAGTCACAAGAGAATATATTTACCTCCTTAGGATGTATTCATATAGAAAATGTTACACTTTAGTTCTATTATCTCAAGGATGATGATGATCAATAGTGGATCATGATACACAATACATTCGTGGAATAAGAAGTATAACTCATGGAATGGATGTATCTTAAGGATACATTCTTTTATAAAAACTTCCTTGATGTCCAAATAATTAAAATGAAGAGAATATTTCCTATCTTAAAACAAAAGGAAGAATTTAGTGTTTCCCATTATAAATCTACCTTTATAAGAATATACAGGTTTGCTATGGATTACATACAAATCCCATAGTATGATATTGATTACATTTCTAAAGGGCGTAATCCAAATCTCTTAATGGATATGGTCCCCCAAAATTTTTCATCATATGAAGAAATATTTGTATGTGACATATAGACATAGAAGGAATTTTATTGAATCCATATATTCAGGGAAATCCAAGGTAACATGAGGTCATTTAATCCCCATGATAATGAGTATACATCAAATAGGAATAAAAATTTTGAATGATTTCCATTTTGTGAAAACAGTGAAAAAGGCAGACTGATAAATATTTGATGGGACTGAGGGTTTATTATATGTGTGGAGATTTGGGTCACAAAGATCATGAATTTAAAGGGAAGAAACAAATAAATTATTTCTAGTTCTAAAATTTTAAATATTTGGGACACTATATAAATGAATTCCCCAATCATGAAGGGAATCATCCATAGAAGAGTTCGTGGGGATATGTCTATGCTTATTAAATCAAAATAGGTGATGTAGAAGAATCCAATAAAGTGGTGGTAGGTACGTTAATCCTATCATCAAATTTAGCCAATGAATTATTTAATTCTGTATCATCATAGTCTTTTATGTCTTATCATTTTTACAAGAAAATTAGGCACTTACCTTTTGAATTAATAAGGGAGTTTGTAGTCAAAACTCTTAAGAGAAGTATCATTTAAACCAAGATGTTTTGAGTAATATCTATTATGATACATAAACATTCTATATGTTCTAAATTTATTATCATACCTATGTTTGACATAGATATAATCTTTGGAATGGGATGGATCTCAAAATATGATGCAAAAAAATTATTTCAAAAGGAAGGAAATTATGATTTCTAAAGAAGATGTATAATTCCTTATCTTTAGAGAGGAATATTCACCACCATATTCTTATATAGATCCACCCCCAGTAGGTCTACTAGATGAAATTCATGGGGAATAAGTGAAAATAAAACCTTGGGGAGAATAAGGTAATCTTCAAATTGAGGAAGTACCAATTATAAAGGAATACATAGATGTATTTCATGAGTAATTATATGTATATACCTGAGAGCATGAATTAGAATTTTCCATTGATTTAATCCCCCATGAAAGACCAATATCAAAGAGTCCTTATAGAATGGAAACTGTATAATTAGTGGAATTGATAAAATAACTAAATTATTTTGGTAATAAAGGATGTATTTTCCCTACTTATCCATTATTGGGATTCCTAGTTCTCTTTGTTTTAAATAAAGATAGATCCTTGAGGGTTTTCATTCGTTATAAGAAAATCAATGATATTGAAATAAATAACAAGTATTCCCTACCTCGCATTGATGACTTGTTTCATCAACATCATGGATCCCAATATTTTTCAAAGATTGGTCTTTGTTATGGGTATCACCAATTATGAGTAAATAAGGATGAAATTATAAAGGAATTTTTGAAAATGACGTATTTACATTACAAGTTTATAGTAATACCACTAGGATTGACTCATGAACTCTATGTTTTTATAGAAATAATGAAAATAATAATCAAGTAATATCATGGTGATTTTATTACTGTATTCATTAATGATATTCAGTTTCCTTTTAAAAGTTGTGAGGACCATGAAAAACACTTGTGGATCATCCTTATGACTCTTATAAGGGAAGAGTAAATGAGAAATATAGAAACTAGGATTTATGGATTCAATTAGTTTCTTTTAAACGAAATATTGTCTTTAAGGGTGGAATATCAATTAATACTACAAAGATAAATACTAACATATAATGGATACAACAAAAAAAATTATTGTGGTACGTAGTTTCATTTGTTCTTCAGGATATTATCTATGATTCATTCAGAATTTTCCTGATTTACTAACCAGTTAAACTATATTACATATAAAGGGGTTAATTATGTCTGAAAAAAGGAATGTAACAAATTATTTTCTGAACTAAGTAGAATACTAGTCAATGTTCTGATTTTGACTGTACTATCTGGAAGTGATGGTTTGTTAATATATAGTGATGCATCAAAGAAGTTTATTGGTTGTTTCCTAATGAAAAATGATAATGATATTAGATATGTGTCAAGGAAATTAAAGACTCACGAACAGAATTATCCATCCCATAATCTTTAGTTATCGATTGTAATATTTTATTTGAATATATTGATACATTATCTATATTATGAAATATAAAATATGTACACATATCAAAAAATAAAGAAATATATTTTCTCAACGAAAGAGATTAACAAGATACTGACATAACGGCTCAAGATACTCGAGCATTGTGATTTCTCAATATAGTTCCACCCATGGAAAAAATACGGTAGAGGATTCAACAAATAGCAAAGATCGTAGATTTATTCCCAAAATATGGATTTAGAAGGATCTTATGTTCATGGATATATTAAATATCAATATGGTAAATTCTATGGAAGGGGTTAAATCGATCATTTTTTAAATGATTGTACAAAACATTATTAGAGAAGATAAGGAATTCCCAATCTAATTATGAGAAACTTAATAATAAAATTAAAGCTGTGAATGATGGAAAAAAGCCATCCATTGTTCGAAGATGTTGTTATAAAATTTGGAAATAGGATATGTCTTCCATATATACCTGATAAAAAAGGTAATTTTTGGAAGATTCCCATAGATTAAATTTCTCAATACATCCAGGTATCACAAAGATCTATAGGGACTTGAAAGTGCATTTTTTTGGGATAACATGATGTGTGAAACTACTGATTATATGTCTAGATGATTGGTTTTTTAATAAGTGAAATCTATGAGGAAACATCTAAAAGGAGTCATGAAACACCATCCTATTACTATGTGGAAATGGGGTTAAATTAATATGTACATTGTCATGGGACTACCAAATACTACTAGAAAGATTGATGAAATATAATTTATCATTGATTGCCTAACCAAATAATTATATTTCTTTTTCAATACAGGAATTCCTACCTCTTGATATCAATATAAGTATATATATGAGTTAATTTTTAATAATTAATAGTGCACCTTTATCAAATGTTTCGGATTGAAATCCCTTCATTACATCGAAATTATAGAAATTTCATCAGAAGGCTCTTAACACTAAGCTTCATTTGAGAACTGTCTACAATACTCAATTTTAGGAATAGTCTTAAAGAAAAATTAAAAAAATGGAAGACATTTTGAGGTCATTATCATCATCTTTCATTTTATTATGTATTATTACATACCTTTGGTATAGTTTTCCTATAATAATAGTTTTCATTCCAGTATTCATATGGCATTGTATGAAGAATTATATGGAAAGAGGTGTCCCACTTCAACTTGTTTGGATAATGTTGGTGATAGGAAACTGATAGGACCGAACTTGTTTAAGATATGAAGAAAAACATAATGTCTATTCTAGATCATTTTAAATAATCTTAAATTAGTTAAAATATTTATTGTGATTGTCAAGGGAAATATTTAATGTCAATGTGGGAGATCATGTTTTCTTGAAATTATATATATATAAGGGTGTAATAAGGTTAATTAAGAAGTTAAACTAATTCATAAGTATATCAAAACCTTCAACATTCTTTAAAGATTTTGATTTTTTGATTATGATTTGGAAATTCTGCCAACTCTCTCAAATGTACACAATCTGTTTCATATATCTCTACATAGGACGTGCATGTCTGACCCTACACATGTGCTCACCTCTGATGAAATATAGTTAAAACCATACCACTAATACTTTGAACAAACCGTCAATATTATTGATACCTGATAGAAGGTATTAATGAATTGAAGGACATTTCTGATAAAGGTACTCTAGATAAATCAAAAAGTAAAAGAAGCAGCATGGCTTCCAGAGGATTCTATGATGGAGTTCTACACACATTATTTTTATAAGATAATAATACCTAAAATGTTGAGGATTAAATATTTTGTATGGTGTAAATATGAATCAAACCAATAATTTTCAATATTTTCCATTTAAAATCAATTAAATTTTGTTTTTATCTTTCCAAAAACACAATACTGGATTATTTTGCAATGCATGCATCACCCAATTTAAACAAAACACTATTTAGTCAAATTTTTCATAGTATATTAAATGTAAAATATTTTAAAAAATTTATATAGTAAATTTATATTTTATATATCCATTAAAATATATTTATATTCATCAAATATATTTGAGAGGTTTAAGATACGAAAAAACCAAATATTACACATAAAACCCTATATTTTTATCAAAGTAGTTTACATCCATTTAATGGAGACCCCATTTTTAATATGAATATCAACACTTATATAAATTTAATATGGTTCATTAATGTTCACTTTTTAAATAAAAATATCAAAATTAATTTATGGTTATTTTTTGTTATTTTTCTGTGAAGTTTTATCTTTATTGAATATTGAAAAATACTGAATTTAAATTAAATAATAATTTTAGCCAAATTTATTTATATGTTAAAATTAAAATTTATATTTATTATAAATAAAAATTCAATCAATTAATCCAATTATGTTCATTGGAATAAATTTCAAATTGGAAGTGTATATAAAAACAATTCAAACTTTGGAACATTGTTATTTTTAAATCCTTATTTGTCATCCCATCAGTGAGATTAAATATAAATTAATTTCTACCAATTATATGATTTTAATTTTGAAATGTGGATTCTATAAATTGAATCACAATAATTTATAATTTCAATATGTTTGACATAGTTTTTTTACCAAAAATATTAATGAATGTAGTTAAAACTAATTACAATGATTAAGATAAAAAATTAACAAGGGACTAAAATATAATATTAAGGAATTAAATTTCCTAGTAACTAGTCCAAAAAACATTTTATGTTTATATTTATACCCTGTCCACCATTTTACCAAATTTGTTTCAATATTGGATACACATTATATAAGGACCCGACCTTAAACCATTATATATTTTTGAGTTTAAGACAAGAACATACATTCTTACACATTAAAGAAACTTCTCAGGTTTATAGTTTTAGAGAATTAGGAAATAAAACATACATAACATCCCAGAATCATATAGTGGTATACCATTAAAAGAATATCCATTTCTTCAAAAATATAATACTTTTTAAATAAAACATGATTTATTTGACAAAACTTCATAATAATTAACTTCAATTCCTTATTTCTCTTACACATCCTTATAACCTATGAAAAATATTTAAAAACATAGGATGATCACAAAAATTTATGGAATGGATATATATAAATAAATGATTATTCAAGTGATTATATAAAAATATAATAAATCCCATTTTATAAAAATAATTTTCTTGCATATAAACATCATGTTGTTTACATGGAGAATATTTATCATATAACTCTTAAAATCACCCTTACACATAGAATAACCATTTTTTTAACTTTTATCACTGGTGTGCCTAATGCATTGGAGAGCTATAATGGGTCTCACCCGTCATATCATGGTCTATAAAGGGCTCAAACCAATATATTTTGAGCTATAACGTTATCAAAAAAACATATAATGAGCTATAATGGGCTCAAACCAACAAAAATATGTCCAAGAAACATATAATAGTAATAAATCATCATGAAATATTTAGAAAAAACTCATTCCATATATATAAAAAACAATCTTATTGAATTTCTTAAAGAGAATTTTAAATGGATCTCCAAAGGAAATTTCATTACAAATATAATTGGAGTCAGAATTAATAGAATGGAATAGATAGGTGTATACACTATAAATACAGATTATAAAACATATTAAAAACAAAAAAATCACCATAAAAATAATCTCAATACCAAATAATGAATAAAGTATATGGTTAACCTAAAAATTTGATTTTTTTAAGAATTCCCTTTCCTCGGGTTTTTCATACGTAAAACATGATTAAATCTCCTAAATAACGTTTAAAATAGTGATTTTAATACATTAAATAATAATAATAATTTTTATAACACCTTATATGATCATTTTATAAAATCATTCCACCCATTAATTTATAATATTCTGTTCTTTCAATTGTTTCAGGTGCATTCTTTACAATATTTACATGGCTGGTTTGTAAAGGATTTCCAAATAGAAAAGAAGAAAAATTCCATAAGTGAAATGAGATGTTACTAAAATAATTCCACAATATTAAATAATTCCATAAATCATTTTGGTTATATTTTTTGAGGATTAATAATTAGATAAATTATTAGTGATAGCCGTTAGTTTATTTTGGTGAATTTTTATCACTACAAACTACTTTTGTTTTATTAATTAATAGTATACATAAGCACTGGTTATAGAACATAATATATCATATAATATTTATAATAAAATATTATTTAGCAATATTAATGGGTTTATGATCATATTTTAAATATGTTATGGAAATTGAACACACATAACCCATGATGTCGGTAAATCGACACATCACGAACAATGTTTTTATTTTCCAAATAAGAGGGAGAGGAGAAGAAGTAAGTTGATAATTTTTCCAAAAACTATGCTAAAATTATAGTATATATATTAAATTGGAGCTTTAATTAGTCTTGGATAGGTGGTAAGAGAGTATAAAAAAGTAATTTAAAAGAAAATAAAAGAAAATGAAAGAGGATTTTTACGTCACGATGTCTTCTCATTGGGATCCTTTGTAAGGCCTTTTTTTGTAGGAAATATGGTCATACTAGTAGGTTATGGATGTGGGGAAGATACTTTGGGGTATATTGGGTATAATTTAAACAATTATAAAATCTTGAGAGGTGTGATAGGAAGAGGGGGATGAGGGTGGTATTTATAGTGGAGGAGAAGATGTGTTTTCCATTATTTTAATAATTAGTTTAATATTTTGTCCAAATACTTTGAATTTTCATGATTATTGTGAACTAAAACAGAAATAAGTTTACTTTATTACGATCCAATTTCAATTTACATCAACCATGACTCAATCATGATGCATAAATTCTTTTATGTTTCACATTTCATAAATTATCTAAATTATCTATTACAAAAAATTTAAATTATTTCATAAAAATACCAATAATTCACCCAAACAATTTTAAATGTGTAGAATGAAAAAATAAGATCAATTTTATTAAAATAATTTTCTAAATATGAGAAAAATAATTTTTACTTATAATCATAAATTATTCAAAAAATAAAAATTTTAAAAACTATAACAGATTTTATACACCTTGAAAATTTATTATAAGTATCATAAAATTATCTTATAACCATAAGATAATAATTTATTATTATATTAAATGAAAATAATTTTTCAATTAAATTATTTAATTAATCATTATATTTAAATAAAATATTTATTACTTACAAGAATACCAACACTTATATAATGATCATGTTGACACTTATAAGATGCCTTTTTATTATTCATTCATGGGTGAGGTTACTATATATTATGACAATTTATTATTAATAAGGGTCATATTACTATAAAAAAGGGATTTTTACTATTCATAAGGTATGTTAATATTCTACAAAAATTAATTTTGTCCTATCATACTCCAAATAACTTACTGATCGTAACTGTGTATGTCTGATTTTCGAATTTCAAAACACAAAAGAATGACAAATATTTTCAATGGATAGATTATAACTATATCCTTAAAAAAGTTTCATTATTTATATAATCATTGTTTCTTTAATTAAATTAAATTTATTTTTAAAACAATGGGGTGTTACAATTTAAATAAGATAAACATGAGTGGAATTCCCTTTTAAAAAATTTAAAAGAATGTACCCCCTCCTCCTCCTCTATAGAAAGGGACTCACCCCTCCCACTTATTTAGTATATAATGATAATTTGAACATCCAAACCCTGAAAAAATAAGATCCAAAATTCCATCCCATTATCCTAGAGTCCTCCATTTCATATTTAACACATCCAATGAATTATTTCGGTATAAAAAATGAGTTACTCGATAATGTGGTAACATTCTTTAACAGTCACATTCATTTTATTTAATTCTAAAACAATTAAATTATTCTGATTACAAGATTATATAATAAAATATGTATCATAATTATACATATATGTTTTTATTATAATATTTTTAACTTCACATTCACACACATCCATTCGATGGGATGCACAATCATCGTTCGGGTGTATGGTGGACTGCAACCTCTCAAACAGATCTCCTTCGTTGTACCATTTACCCCAACTCATGTTTGTTTTTTATGATTTTTTATAGTTTATATTTGATATTTATGATATTTATAATATATTTATGATAAATTAATTCTTATATAACCATACCATCATGCATTCCATTTTGTGGGAATATGATACCTTCGTTTGTTGATTTGTGGATTACCAAATCCTCAAAGCGATATGAATCATTCACACTATATATGGAACGTATTAAATAGGATTTTAATAAAAATGTGTGAAATATATAAAATAAATTTTTTACTTTAGTTATAATATATATATCATTTACTTTTCATTATTTTAATACAGAAAATAAATGGAAGTATCATTTTTGTGTATGTACAGACCACTGTCTCCATGAATGGTGCATTTATTTTCTTATATAAAAAATATATAGATTATAATAAATAAAATATAATGTATATATATGATTTTTAAAATAATGTTTTATATTATTTATATGATTAAATATTTATTTGATTAATATAAATAACATGTAATAAATCAAAACATACTAAAAAAATTAGACAATTAACACCCAAAATAGTGAAAATAATGAAAGATTTTTTTTTAAATGGGTAATGATATTTTTTATTAAGATTATATAAGATATTATATATGTTAATAGTCTTATGTTATATGTTAGTAATATTCTTAATACCATTATAGATGAGGTTAAAGGATGTCCATCCAAAAGGAAACGAAAGGTATGAGATTTCATCTCAATTTAAATATTATCAAGACTTATTCATTGTTATGCACAAATTAACTTTAATGTGGGATATATACAACCCCATTTTAATTTAATATCATTATTTTCTCATTATTAATTCTATTTTGAGTTTGTATTTGAATTATCTCACCCATGGATTTATCATTAACATTTCTATGTGGTACAAGTTATCTTTTCAATCTCACTTTATTTTATGATTGTTAACATTATCATGAAACAATCCATTTTTTATAATAAAATTTCAGTTGTAATTTCCATAAATATCCACATTAATTAGTGACAGATATTATTATCTCACAAACCATATACCATTTTAACATAAAATTTTTACATTAGAATTTATTTGATTATCTCTGGAAATATTGATAAATATATATATTTTATAGTTTCATCATCTAAATTTTTATTAATGGAAAAGAGGAAGAAACAAAAAATAATTCCCAAGGACCCCCACCCCTTGTCCCCAAGGTCATGTGCTAAGGATGCCCGAAATAGTGACGTCTATTGGAATCCCCTCTGATCAAGTTGACCCCCTCAGGTTTCAAGCTTTCCAAACTATGAAAGAATACTTCCTCAAAGCCAGATATATCCTATATAACCAGGTGATCAGCCACCTTTTTTCCTCCCTCCAAGTTTGAACAAATTTTGTGTTACTGCCATGTATATAGTGAAATTTCATGATGGCATATGTGATCGACCAGGTAGAAGCACCCTGGTCCTGTAGGGACTTATAAACCATTATTGAATAAGTTTACGGTTCAAACACGAGAGAGTACCTCTAGAAACATAAGATAAGACCATAGAGCATCTCTAGGGCCTCATATTTTAGAGAGGAACCTTGACATAGATTTATTTTTAAATCCTTGAATAGTGACCCACATGTGTCATGCACCACCCACCTCCACGCATAATACCCAGATCATAAGATCCATCTATGTTGAGTTTTTACCATGTATCTGGAGGGTTCCAACGGACCCATTTTCCCTTTGTTCCACTAACTAGGAGAACCTCAGGGGTCCTTGCTTGAAATCTAATAAGAGACGGGGCTTCCTTCTAGTTCTGGATAGCCCTGGAAAAGTGGTTTAAAATGTTTTTCATCCAAATAATTTTGACACGTGCCTTCATGACCACCCCATCAAATCTCACCTTATTCGTCACCATCAAGAGGAACCATAGGTCTTCATGCAACACCATAGTACAAGATATTATTTCCACACCGCAGCCTCCCAAACTGTGGTACCAACTATCTAGGAAAGATAGGTCATCCATGCTGGAATTGAAGACGGTGTTGAGCCCCCCAAAATAGGTCCACACCTCGCACGCCCATTCACTTTAAAAAAATTATCTATTCTTTCCTCACATTACATCATCCAACACACACATCTTGAATCCATGTTAACCCCACGCCTCATGATTCTCTCTTCTGTCGAGACAACTTTGTTCTGAATTCTCGCAGTTAGAAAATTAAATTTGGTCGGAATATATTTATCCTATAGAATTTCTTTCCATGTGTCCACATTTTAATGGTAATGAACCCTAGTAATCCTCTGAGACTACATAGACGTCGAGGACCTAAAGGGGGATTGGGTGAAGGTGCATATATCCAGGTCGAAATTTAGTTCAATGATGTTGAAGAGAAATTGATGATCCCTATCCCAAACAAATTTGATATGGTTTGTGAAGTGGTTGGCCTCCATTAATGTGATTTTGTTGACTGAGAACCATAGAAGTCCAATAATAATGCCACACTAGTTATGGTTCCATAAAGGATAAATCCCCTCTCCCCACGAGGCGGTGAGATTCCAGACCAAGGATAAAAATAGGAAGACTAATCACTAAGAAAATGGATGAATCATTGACCCCCACTACTGCCTAGCTTCCCATGGTGTAGATGTGGAAGGTCTTCCCCCATAGAGTACGTTGATCCAGAACACCCCATGCTAATTTTTCATGCATGCAGTATAAAGTATTTTCCAGGCTATGGGCATTGATTCCGCTTTCACAAAAGCCCAGTTCCTTTTTCATAAAGAGAGGGGTCCCATATGAATATAAAAAGAAACCTATAAATTTTTTTAATGAAACATTTTGAGACTTTAGTGGCTGATAGAGCATGCACCCATGTTTCCAGGAGTACACTATTATGAAGAACTATCCATACCTTGAAAGACAAGTATTTGTTCTTCCAGATAAGCACTCAGTCAGTGATCTTTGTGAGAAGGTGTTTGAATTCATTGATTTGATATCTACCAAATGAATTGTGGGCGCCCAGGTATTCCATGGGGAGATATCCACTCTAAATGTCCTATTTGTAGCTCATAGAGGAAACTCGCATGGGCGTGTACCAATTCAAAATGTAGAAGTTTCTCTTGTTTTTGTTGATGACATTCCCAATCAAGTGTCTATAATCCTAAAACACCCATCCTAGGATGCAAAAAGATCTCCTATATCTGTTTGTTAATATGATTGTATCGTCTGCGAACTTAAGGTGAGACACTGCATGGAGGCACAATTTTCTACGATACGATATAATCACACTATTATTAAAACTCTGATGGATGAGACAACTAAATACGTTCTGGACAAGAGTGAACAGACTAGGAGAGATCAGATCCCCCTTCCATAGGCCTTGGGAAACCTTGTAGAATCTGTATAATTTCCCCATGAAGGAAACTGCTATCCAGGAGGAGTAAAACAGGGGAAGATGATGTCTATATTCTGAAAAGATAAACCCATACCTGCGAGCACCTTATTGATGATGTTCCACTCCACTTTATCACAGGGTTTGTTCATATCAATTTTTATGGGTATATTAGTCCTAAGGGAATTGATGTTAATATCATGAAACATTTCATGTCCCAGAGCAATGGCTTCATCCATTGAGCGCCCCATAACAAAATCATGTTGCTCCAACAAAACCCACCGTGGTTGATGAATGGAGAACCTGGATTTAATAATGCTATCAAAGATTATATGGGTAATGTTACACATGATTACTGGTCTATAATGCATTATATAACAATCATTCATAGATTTATAAAGAAGAATCATTTTAGTTTCAAAGGAAACTTGAGGAAATCTCCTTCCCTAGAAAAAATCTTTGTACAGCCTTCACCAAATCCTTCTCCACTATGTCCCATGAAGATCTATAGAATGAACCTAGAAATCCATATTAACTCACCTCCCTCTCAATGTTCAAATGAATCATGGAATCTTGAATAACTTCCTCAATAAGAATTTCACCTATGACTTCATTTTCCTTGGATGAGACTAGAGAGGTAATAAAATTGAATTGATCGGTTTTCTCTATAGGGTATCTGTTTGGCATGCATTCATTGGGGCTAGCAAGAAGATCAATGAAAGAGGTGTTGTCCAAGTTACCCTCCACATCCATATCCTCTATATAAGTGCCACCATCCATGAGTATTTTTGGATTTATCATCCATATCCTCGCCTTAATACAAGCTTGAAAATAAGAATCATTTTTATCACCCTCTTGAAGATATTTAATCCTCACCCCTCCCTAGCCATTATTTCTTGTTTCAAAAGCATGCCCGCAAGAATGCACATTTTCCCTAGGATCTCCTCAAAAATATGGTCAAACCCCACATCCTCTGTGCACCTATTCCGGCCATCGATTCCTTTATGATGATCTCTAACTCACCATCCAGGGGGTAGATATCTTTCGACCATCCCTGAATACTCAATTTTAACCTCCTCAGCTTATTGTGGAACGATGTCCATGTGTTCTCCTTGATAGGCATATTCCAGGTGTTTCAAAACAAGTCCTTGTATCCCTATATAATGAACCAAATATGTCTTAAGAAGAAGTATTCATTGTTGTCTTTCAAAAAATCCCGATAGACCAAAAGAGGGGAGTGATTCGGAATTCCACATACCAAATGCTAAACCTTTGAGCTGGAGAAGGTAGAGATAGTCTGCATGTTGCTATGGAATCTATCCAGAAAGATCCACTAGTGATGGTTCCCCATTTAGTTGTTACAATCGGTCAACTGGTCCCCCACATATCCAAATGTATGATAGGCCCTCTATCAATATGAAAAGATTAATGTTTGGGGAGGCCGTTCTAGGGAACGGGCCCCAACCCTGCCGCTCCACTGGATCCACAAGAACATTAAAATAACATCCTACAAACCAAGCCTCTAAACATAGATCAAAATCATTGATTAATTTCCATAGATCCTATCTATAACGATGTTCATAGCTCCCATAAAAATGATGCAAAAAAGAGTACAGATCACAATACACCTTGGTAGTGATGAACTGATCAGTTTCCTAGATCAAATCCACCTGATAGTTTCTATGCTAGAAAATTCAGATATGGTGATTAAGAGGGTCTGTGTGCATGTATCCATGAAATGTGAGTTTCTTAAATAACACCCTGATCCTTTGAGTATCCTTCCTGTGTTCGAGGATGTAAAAAACTATGAAAATGTTCTTGGAGATTTCATACGCCATGAAGTCAGACCTAACCTGGTCACCAACCCAAAGAGTTCCATATATGGAGATGTATCATTTATGGAAGAGTTTCATGGGTTTCTCTCCAGAACTCATATCATTGAAAAATCATGAATAAGAGATTGCGTTATGATTCTTCGATTTTGATCTAATGCACACTCCATATGAATATGCATAACAACCTACGTGAGAAGATGGACTCTCAGGGTATAATTCACTCCATTCCCTCAGGTTTCCTTAGAAGGATTATCCACCATTGCTACTGGAAAATACCTCCCATGGTGGAGGGGTTACCAACCCCATGAGAGGGTCTGAGGTAGGAGGATGGGTAGAATGTTCTTGTGGAGATCCTTGTGTTGTAGAGTCATGGAGTATATACATATAATTGGGGTGAGGAGAACTACCATGGAGCACCGAGGCAGGGGAAGAAAAAGTTAGGGGACCCGAAGGACGAGAGTCCAATGTTTTCACCACTATCTACTGGACTACTTCAAGGGACTGCATGTAAGGAATGAATAATTTTGGGATAGAAAATATCAAGATATGTGAAAATCACCATGGAACATAAATGGATAAGGCCTGGAAATCCATTACATCATCCCCTAAAAGAGGGTTTGGAGAGACCATAAGCTCTATCACACAGGAATGGGACACAAGGTCTTCACTAAAGGGTAGTTTCATATATGGGGCCACATAAATGGGTTGAGATACTAATGGAGGTCTGGATACCCTAACCCTCTCCACCACAAGAGTATTTCTCCTCCCACCCTACCTCCAACGGCGACACCGCAACATTGAGTGACCCTAATGAAGGAATTGATGGTAGAATTTATGGAAAATAGGGTAATAGATATCATGGTGCCAACTGAGTGAGTCTGCCACTTTGATCTCAATCTGGTAGGGAATAGGGTGATTAAGATCCAAATCCATGCATAGCTGAGCCGCCGAGGTAGATGAGATTCTCCTTTTATTAGTATCTAAACATAGATATCCCCTGAGAGAGTCCCCATAATCGATGCATTGTTTATCAAAGGATTGTGAGACCTTACAAAAAGCATGATTGAAGGCCTCCTCTGAAGGTACCACCAGCCTAAAAGAGTTCTTGTGAAGCTATGAAACTTGCACCTGGGGACCTAGCCCCCAAGAAAGGACAAAAGGCTGGATGACTACTAGGGGTGGCTTTGAGGCACCAAAATTGTCTACTAAAATTCAACATAACCAAGCCTTCGCCACCTTCAAATCAGTCACAGGGATATCCATGAAAACCCACCGGCCCTTCTAAGACAATTGTTCCTGCCCCAAAACAACCATGAATCATGAAGGAGGACCAGTATATCCAAAGAGGATGAGTTTAAACAAATTTTGGGTAGGTCGTAAGGGAATCTGTAGGCCATCGAGAACAACTATAACAGGGGATGTTTCCTTGGAAGTAGGGAGCTACGATGATCCATAGAGAATCCTCCATGGGACAGCTAGAGTCGACAAGGACAAGGTTACATGATCCCATGAACTGAGAGGAGGGTCCTGCAAGGATGAGGTGGGTATCGAACTTGGGGTAGCCACCACCAAACTCGAAAGGGGCGATGGAGACTAGGCGGATGAGGACTTAATGGTATATATTTTCATGTGACTCAGACATGACATCCAATAATTATTAATTTACATCATACATATTTAATTTAACATTTTTATTATCCATGATATTTTCATATGATAAAATTTATGGATGCTTTTCATTATAAATTTATTTATCAATTGGCATTTGTTTTTAGTCATTTACCATGACATATTGATTATTCCATATCCAGATATTTGAATGGAACGTTTAATGTTTTATTTACCTTTACATGTTGATTTATTATTATTAATTCATTATTTATTATTCCTTACTTATCCCTAATGAAATTTTTTTCTCACCCTTATTATGTTTCCTTTATCGTGGTTATTAAGATGAATCCTTTGAATTAGTTTCACAAATTCTGATATTTTACTTATTTTAAGACATATTTTATTTTTCCAATATATTTTGGTTATCATTTACGTAATCTAATTTTTTAAAAAAATAAACAGTTTGATCCTTTAGTATTTGATTCCCAATAATCATGATAATTTTATAAATAATGCATCGGTTATGTGCTTCTGGGATCAGGGAGTTACAAAAGTTATTTACAATGGGATGTGTTGAAAATATTCTTCTACAAACAATTTATTTATAATATGAGTTAATTCCAATAAAAAATAACAATAGTGACTTAATATATTTTCAATTAGAAAATATTCCCATCAAAAATAGTCTTTACCATGGGAATATTTGTGATGGGAGACATGCCATCCTAAAATAGCCTTTCACAAAATCTATTTTTTCCATAGTGTACAATACCACAATTATCAATAGGCTCACCCATATACATCAATCTATGAAATTATCTCATAATAAACAAGACCATCCACGGTAATAAAATCTAATTATCATTGATGGACATGATCCAGTCATCCCAATCACAATTTTATTGAGTGACTCTTATGTGAAATATAGGCAATATTGGATAAATGTAAAATACAGTGAACCCGAGGACTCACTTGGAGTATAATGAAACTCTCTTGCCCGAACTTACACAATAAAACTCAATAATGTTTCCATCCATGGCCATTCACTCACACATAATTGTGCTCATGATCCGTGAAATATATGCACAACCTTATAAATACGTATAATTTGGGACCACATACCTCAATAATGTAGTTATCCCAATATGTGATGGAAAAACACCATCAATAAAGCATTTACTACACTTAACTAACCACTATCCATTATATTAATTGTTGATATCAAACAAAGGACCCCATAATTAATTATAAAAAACTTATTATTAATTTAAATAATTAATTAGATGATTTAAAAATGGAGTTTATCAAAACGTTTGATGTAGGGTTTACATGGTGATTCCAATTTTATTCACTAATATTTAAACTATTGACCCACTACCAATATGGTTCAATAAAACATAGGGAAATTTGAGAAACATTGTAAATTGTTACATAACATTATAAAATTAGTCTCTTTCTTGGATGTCTTGAGTAAGAAAGCCTCTTATGAGTAGGGATCATCTCATTTGATATCCCATCAATTTTAGATCTGTAGATATGTTTACGGAATGTTACATATCACTCATAATCAATGGAATCTTAAAGAAACACTTGATTCATGTTGGTATTATCTTATTGGAAGACTAATATTGATGATGGATTATAATAACAGGAACGTGGAAGAATATTAATTGAAATCAAATCATATCTGGGTATTTTTGTGTTATAAAAGTATTCCTATTGGGAATAGAAAATTTCACTTAGTATTCCAAATAGAGATTAAGAGATACATATATTGGGACTCTAGTTTTTATAATTTTAACTCAATTATTTTCAGGATATCATAACAGGATATTATTTTTAATCTTCATTATTCTAAGATCCACAATGCTCAAACGTGGTTTACGATTCACAAACTCAACTGTTTGTCCTAGCATCTTAAAATCTGGATGAATATTTCCTCTTTTAATGGATAACCTCTCTAGATGGAAGACCAATCCATTGAATGTAAGTTTTACAACTATCCTAGAGTTTTGGTTGAGGTGGATCTCCTAAATCCACAACCATATTGTTCTACTCTTGTTGTGAATGGTATTTTTCATTGAATTGGAATATAAGTTCATTATTACTTTATAAAACGATTTAGAGTTCATATTTCATGTATTTTGTAATTATATCCAACTATAGAGTCATTATATTTAAAAGATATATTATTCCAAAAATGAAGGGATATGAGTTTAGATGTAGCCTATCATGTGGTGGGTAGGTGCATCCTAAAATCCTCATGAGACCTTGGATATTTCTATAATGGAGTATGAAAGAACCTACTGAAAAAATGGATTTTGGGGATAATAATATACTAAAAAATATAGAAAAAGGAAACAAGATTGAATAGAGAATGAGGAGATCATTTCTATACTTGATTCTCAATAAAAAAATAAATGAGGGGTGGTGGTATTTTATTTATGAAAACAACCTTTTGAAAATATGTACTACCTTTTAAGGGATAGACCACGATTGGATATGGTTATGATGTGTTGGTTTTGGGGAATGGGATTAGAGATCTCACTAAATTGAAAGATCCCCTTGTTTATCACCTTGAAAATTTATCCCTTGTTTGTTTTTCCCTCTATATAAGACATAATGATGTCCCCATGATGGTTAGTAGGATCATTATAATGAATTTTCTATGTCTAAAACTCATCCAAAAATTAATTATAATTAATTTTATTACACTCTAGAAGATAAAAAATAGACTAATAGAGGTATGACTATGTTCTCCCTTAGTAAGAAAAATGCGCATTCCAATGTATGAAATAATAATAATAATTAGTAAAAATGAATATTTCATTCCATAATTAGAATATGTTGGGAAACATTGCAATAAATAAGACTCTCAATAATTTCATCATAAATCATCATCATTTAATTATTAGAATTAATGATAATATGGTGAATTTTATCACCTTTAAAAGTATTAATGTATGTTAGGTGAGTTACTGTTCTATTGGATTTAATCAACACTCAACTATGGTTGATACCCTTTGGGTCAGGTTGTTTAAGCTAAAAACCATATTTTCTATGGTGAATATTAGTCAAACAATTGTCAACACATGCTTACATTCATTGAAATAACTCATTTTCTACTCCATATATTCCCTTAATTTTTACCAAGGTTGAAGGACATTATGTGATGACATTGGAAAATTAAACCAGCGTGTTCAATGGACCTTGTTGCTTATTGGGAATGGTAACCTCACTGTGGGAATTCATGAAATGATTGTCGAAAATTCTCCATACATTTAGGGGTAAGAATTTATGTATTGATATGATCTAGTTGTAGTATCACAAAATTGATATAGGTACACTTATTTTAGGAAATCAATTACTGTAATTATTTCAAGGAAACTAGATATGATCTTTTCCAATTTTAGTTCCCTTAAAAAAATGATAGAGACTCAATTAAGAATTATGAAGAATATCAATATATACCACCATCCCATACACTCATTTTTGATTATTAAAAAAATAATCATGTCCCTCTCTATTTGAATCAATAGTTCTTTTATATATTATACACACTATAGTAAGAATTTCATAGAGGTCCTGTTAATACTGAAAGCACAGATAATATTTTTATTTTCCTTTTAAATAATAAGAATGTATAATTTCGTTTATGTTCATGGATAAATGGTGTCTAATCAACCATGAATGAATAAATTAATGGTTTTTAAATAGATTACAACGAGATTACAAACATACATGAAGAAGAATTTTATATCCCTCTTTTAAATAAGAGATTGGGTTATTTACTTGGCTAAATGAAAAGATAAATTTTAAAAAATAATATATATATATATAATTTCAATGAAAAAAGGAGTAATTAATTATTCAATAATTCTAACAACTTCAAAAAATTGAAAATATATTAGAAAACATCAAATCACATTAATTTTATTCAAATCAGATGTGAAATCATATCTGACAAGAGGGAAATTTGAGAGACATTGTTGTCTATTTTTAACAGAACATAAACCATTCCTCTAATTATATTATTTGGAAAATTAATGATTTTATTCTATAAATTATTGATTTATTATACAATTTAATTCTTATAAATACTCTAAAAATAGTGGATAATATTAAAGTTGTTTTCCCCCCTAGTCTACGGTGTTTCACTAGTAATGATGGATTCATAAATATCTTATTCTAGTAATTTTATAAATTATTTAGGAATAAACGATGAAGATGATCAAAATTTTTTCTGAAATAGTATTCTCCATAAGAGATTCGTTTCTTAATTTCATGTTCTTTTTCCTAAATTTGATTTGGTAAATTAATTATTTTTTTGGACTAGTGTACCTAGATAACACTCTCTAATAGATTCTGAGTATAATAATGGGTATTAGTCCTTCCAATAGATCATCATGGTGGTGTGTTTCAATCTATATGGATTTCTCCTAAAATAAGAATACATAATCCATTTTATGTGCCTCTGAATGTGTAAATAAATTAAGAAAAACATGAGAGAATGGGATCAAAAACCTCAAATTGGGTGTCAATAAAACATATGATAAAATTAAATAGGACATTCAAATAAGGTTATTAAATAGATATGGAATCATTTACCATTTAATATATGCAATTTTATTATAATTTATCTCTATTAAGATATTAGTCCTTTTTAAGGGAACTTCTGGATGATTATTTTCAATATACTATGGTATTAGACATGGTATCCCCATAACTATAATATTTTTTAGAATAACTGATGGCTATATGAGTTGTCTTTTTATAGATATGGTGTCTAAATCATATATTTATCTCATTTAAGATGAGTTGTGTTTTTTGGTTCCATCACACCTCTTTTCATTTGATGCAAAAATTTTATTTTATCAGGGAGGTTTTTAGAATATTGATCACATTAATTGAGTCTTGGGGATTATAGATTAGTGGCTAACAAAAATATAAATTGTCTTGTGTCCCCTATTTTCATTTGTCATAAATTTTTTTAAAGGAGTTTGTGTATATAATGAATATTGGGATTCAGGGTGGGAAATTTTTCTTTCAACTGCATAGGTTTGCACTTGTTTTGGAGTAAACACAATGAAATGTCCTTTTGAGATATAGCTAATTGAATCAATGTGAAAATTAGTTCATAGAAATTTAATTACCTCTCCTATACTGGATTAATTCACATTTTTAATAGAATAGTCATACCTAAATTGTTTTCACTTTTATGACCTATAAATAATCGATTACCATAATTAAAAGTCTTATTAAAATCACTAGAAACATTTTATATAGTGGAATCCTTTTGAGGGGAAATATTTCACCAATATGTTTAATAAATTCTATAAACTAATAATGGTGGGAGGTTTGTGAATTAATAACTTTGTTATATATAATTATTCATTGCAGGTGTAATTTTATAAATACTTCTGAATGAATGTTCTAAAGGGAATATATACATAAAGACCAAATTTAATAAAAGGATTTAATCATGAGAGATAAATTAAATCTACTATTCATATATAATTGTTTCAAGAGGATTTATATCATGATTATGAAGCATAGTTTATATTCTAATTCTAATAATTATATAGTTAGCTTCTTGTTTAATAATATGATTGGATCCCCCTTTTCTAACACTAACATTATCAAATTAGAGAACCTCATTTGAGGATAATGTAATAAATAAGAGCTTTACTAGAAGATTTGGGTAATTACTTCATATAGATCATATATTAGAACAATTTCGTGACCAATAGGATATTTTATACTGGGAGACGATGATTCATGGGTATGTGACCTATAAATTATTCGCTAATTTATTTTTGGGTAGGCCTTATGTGATTGGAAATGGCCTCAGTTATTTTAATAGTACCTGGATTCATCCATTAAGATATTCCCTCATATAGAGAGAATTTATAATAGGTTACTTACTGATGAATCTTTTATGAAAATTGGAATACATATTATATTTAGAGGAATCACTTATATTGTTTGTAATGATTCCATTGAACACATTTTGGAAATTATATTATGTTAAATATATATATAATATTGCATAGAACCAATATGAAGCTAATGAATTTCATAAAACTGACATCAAATCCCTTATCACATCATATTTTTTTGAGACCTCAATTTTTTTTGTGAAATAGAAATTCCAGTAGGAATTATGGACAAGAAATTACAATGAATATGGCTATGAAGTGTATCATATATTCTATAATGATGTATGAAACTATTTAAATAAAACTACCCCTTAGGATCAATGTCACATCCAATTGAATATCAATAATATGTCATTATAGAAATTTATTTCTACAAAATCATAAAAATATGGTTCAATTTTGTTTAAGTCCACCAATAATTTTTCATAAAAAATGTGTAATAATTTATTCTTTATTCTTTAAATAATCAAATATCTTTTCGTTATATAACTCACATCATAATCACATACACGAATGTATATTCCCTGATAACCCATGTATTGAATAGGATACAATACCACATGCCTATTTCCACCCCAGGGGAAGAGATATAATAATAAATCATAATAAAATAAACTATTCTTGGAAAATAACCTATCAAAAACAATAAAAAATGAGGAAAATCGGCCTACTCAATGTTATCTTGGACTTCAACTCATAGTGGTGTTGTCTTGGAAAATGTATATAATCCATCCAAAGTTATAATTGGTCTTATTATTGTTTAAAACATCCTTAATAATATTTTAAATAAAAGAAGCCTATGATACAACATTATAACATCCCTGCACTAGTCAGCTTGGATGTTTTGGAGCTGGAGGCTACAATGTCACCTTAGATTTACCTCACAAAATGAGAGAGGATTATAACTATTGGCGTGGGTTTTATAAAATATATAAAGATAATATGACCTCAAGTATCATGATAAAAAATCCAAAAATGAAAACAAATATATTAGTAATAACATAATAGAATAAAATCTTGATTCATAGTGGATAGAAAAATATAAAAATAATATTTCTATGACATAGAAAAATTTACATACATGTCACATGTGATCCACAAGATCCTAGCTTCATATGATTTAAATCACCAAATCCTATATCCTAGATATAAGATCTACACACATACACAATAATGTTATTATGTTGGGTGTGATCATAAAACACAATAGGGTTAACCAATAATGTCTTAATATAAATCAGTATATATGTGAATATATATATTTAATGAAAAAGAATCCATAAATATCACATCCATTTCACCAGTTAATCCATAGGAAACTCAAAAATCCACCATGAAGGTTGACTTATATATTTGTTGTCTAGTTCTATCTATGTTCTATTTATCCATATACATCCATTGTCGAATGTTTTAACTTGGGGGAACTCATAGCATTTAATTAGTTATTGTACATGCACCCTAGAAAGAAAATCCTTACTCTTGGGGTGGTATAACTCATTTAGATTACTCAATAATATTGGGAGTTATCACATCCAACCCATTTGATAGTATTCTACATAGGCACATCCTAAAACCCATAATATCAACATCTCTGGAGGTATCTCGTCTAACCATCCTCACATCCATCTAAAGAGGAAGCATGTCCATCCTAAATGAAAATAATTTTTAGGAGGCATCACATCCAACCAAATTCATTATAATATTATTGAGAATCCTTTCCAGCCAATATAAAAATCACCTTGGTGGAATCATGACAATCCCAAATTAATCCCATCTTGTGTGGCATCATGTCTGACCTACATAATAAAAATCTAAATATGTTAAAATATAACATGTAACACAATCATCTCAAGAGGCTTCATGATTAACCCATATAAAAACCTTCTCTGGTGTAACCCTTTCCATTACATATAATAAATATATTTTGAGAAATTAGGTCTCAACTACATGATAATCCTCTATAGAGGCACCATGTCATACCCACATCACAACATTCTTGAAATGCATTATTAACAACCATTATAATCAACAACATAAAAATAACCATGACCAAAAACACCAACATGATCATAGGATGCATCACGTAAAACTGGTACCACAATCATGTTTGGAATAATTATTTCTATGATATATCACAACCATAATAGGTGAAATTATTACCAAGCTACACAATCAAAATATCCAGAAGAATCACAACTAACTCACATCACAGTCATATTCAGAGGATACAAGTCCAAATAAAATTATAGTCAAATCATTCATAGGGTATTATATCCAACATGGGTGATCTCAAGATATATATAACTATATCCCATATAACATATTCTATTATTAGGTGAAGTTTGACCCAACATTATAGCACAACAAGACAAATACCATATCAAGAACCATTGGTTTGAGAAACATACATCCTAGGGTTAATATATTCTCATAGTTATAGAATATGTGAAAATGGAATCATGTGCACCCAAAAAAATTTAGAATACAGCTAAATTCATGGTCAATAACCCATCACTCAATGAATAGAATCACTCGAACCAATCCTACTCAAGAGGTTTCCCATTATCAGGGTGTTTTACCCCTAGACCTCATATTTAATGCCCAACACACATAAGTGTGTTTATTAATGAATATAGGTACCCAACCCATATGAGTCATACAATAGTAGGAACTCATCATGTAGCACCCATATATTTTTAATGAACTCTATGATGGATAGCATGTAGAAGACACAACACCGAGATTAAATGAACTAAGAAATATTATTAATTAAATACTTACAATATTACTTTAAATTTGAATTAATGTATTTGAATATGAGTAAAAAGATTACAAACAACTCATATAATGATAATAATCTAAATAAATTTTACAACGATTAGGAAATAAGTACTCAATTTTTAAAAAAATCATTTTATTTTTAAAAATACTTTTTCATGAAAAATGATTTTTATTACCTTTTGTGATTGAATATTATATTTAAGTCCTCAAACATGTAGAAATTTTAAATGATAAAAATAATATAAATATTTATATCAGTTTATTAATATTATATTTGTTTGAAAATTTGGTATTTTTATGAAAAGATTAATTTTTAAGTGAGTAGTGAAATATATTTTATTTTGTAAAAATATAATTTCTTTTAATATAAATGTTCCATTATACATTTAATTTAATATTAATTTAAGATATCAAAAATATATATAGTGAAATAATTTAATTAATTACATTTGAATCCTCATTATAATTTGATTTTGGAAATATTTCATTTTTGGGTTCAAAGATTGATTTTCATAAAAACTATTTTTGGTTACATTTTACAATTTAATTTTAAAAAAAATTATTTCACATGAATTATTACAATTTTAATATATTAAATTCATTTCTAGATTCATAAATTCTAATTTATCCTTTTTTTAATTTAAACATTTTTCTAAAGATGATAATGTTTTAGGTTATAGTAAAAAATTATAGTTTTATTGAAATACTAAATATTTTATCATATATTGAAGATATATATATATATAATATAAAACATTATTATATTTATTAAAAAAAATTGTTTATAATAATATACCTATATAATATTTATATTTTATGATATATTTATTTTAAAATAAATTTAGTTTCTATCATTTCTTTTGATACACATAACACCATGTTTAATTGAAGTATAATATATTTTGGATATATTATGATTAAATTATATGGTCACAACATAATTATTTTATTTGGTGCTATTAATATGTATAAAAATGATAATTATTTTTACACATATTTATAATCAATTAATTGTTAATACAATGATTATAAATGAAAATAACAAACATTTGAATGTTAAATAGATGTTTTTCTGAAAAAAAACATTTTTATATGAACAATGTGTTATTATCAAAATAAATAAAATTAAAAACTATTAGATAATTTTGTTAATTAAATTTATATATTATATAATAAATATATATTATTAACATTCATCTAATTTTTTTCAAGGAGTGAGAATAGATAAAAGCTAATTTTATGTTCAAAATTTTATTTTTAAATTGATTTTATCATGTTTTTTCGACATGTTTTAAAATATAATTATGGAACATATAAAAATTGAATCTATATTTTAAATCAGGGGGTCAATGTTGGTAAAAAAATTCTTTTTTATTTTTATTCATTATGAATAGTAATTATCGTTTATATTTGTCACCCAGATAAAGGTAAAATGGGTAAAATAGGGATAAAGAATTTGGATAAGGCTTTAAAATTTCAATAAAACATTAATTTATCTTATTTGATGATTAGATAACATCTATTTATATCCACGTATTAAATATATGATCACTTGGTTCTGTATTTATTTCTTTATGAATGTTTTATTAATTTAAGAAAATAATAATTACAATATGACACTCTATCATCTTTAATATCTGTAGAATTCTTATACAAGTATAAATAGTTGATAATTTTAGTTTAAAATATTTTTTTAAGTAAGAACTATTTTTTTCTTTTATAATATATTTAAAATTTTATTTTTCTGTATAATTATATAAAATTCATACCAAAAACTAACACTGAATTTATTCAATTAGTAATAAAATATACTAAATAATTTTAAAAATATTTAAAGTAAGATAATTTGAGATATTTAATGTGTTTGAAAAAAATAGATAAATATAAAATTTTATTTTGGTGGGAATTTTTCATATTTCAATTACATGTTAATTTTTTTCAAACTCAGATTATGTGAATAATATCATAAATGACATTAATGATAATTTATGATAAATAATATTTCATTAATTTTTTTAAAAATAAATAAAATATTATAATATTATAATTAGGATTATATTTGGTAGAAAATATTATCCCTTGTCCATTTATAAGATAATTTTCACCCTATAAGTAAAATTAGGACACTTTAATATAGAATAAATTTGATAGTGTGATTAAGGATAAAATTATTCACCCCAGGTATATTTCAAGATTATAAAGATTAAAATGACCAAAAAACCCATATAAATTCCTCTGGATGAATTAATTTTGAAATTTGAAAATTTTTAAATTAATCTCTTAAAATTTATAATCATTCAGCTTTATAATGCCTCAATTAAGTATCAACCATTTTGATTAATCTAACTAATTATATAATAGTTTTTTTATTTAAAGATATTACATGTTTTAATTTCTTTTTTCTCACATAGATAACTCAATAGATCTAATGAATATTGTTATAAAAAGAAGACTTTATTTCTCTCTTCTGCCCAAACCCCATTTTCCTTAATTTCCATGTTTTATAAGATTGTTTTCAAGATTGTTTTTTAATATTAATATTTGATATTTTTAAATAAATATTTAATCATGTTTTACTTTTTAAAATTTGTTAAAATGGAATCTCATCAAAATTTTCTCAACCAGGTAGTTTTGACTTATTATAAAAACTATTATATTATTCATTATTTTAACATACATGAAATTAACAGAATTTCCTACCACCTTGACCACTAAATGAGTTTAATCATTATTTAAAATTTTACTATGTAATTTTTAACGAAAGTTTTTCCTTAATATAGTGAATTTTTTTTATTTTTGTGAAATGATTCGATAATTAAATGTGTATATTCCTCAGGGAATATTCCATGATATCTTTAAATAGATTTTTTTGTGATAACATCCTTTGATTTACTATTGATATTATGGGGATATTATCCAAGCATACAATTATTATTCTATTTACAGATGGTTTATGATTATGATGAATTTTTTTATGAATATATTTCCTTTTCCAAGGGGTTTTCAATGATGTATTCATGAAATATTTAGGAAAACTATTTCTTATATAGAGATTATTCCATGATTAAATATATATATAACCCATTTCTTTTTCACTTGTTATGATATGATGAATGTTTTACTTTCTTGTTCAAAGCATCTGTATCTTTCATTACATGATGTATGGGCCCAAAATTATATAAACCTTCAATTCATTTGGTAATGATTGATATCTATTGAGAAAAAAGGAATGAGGTGGAAAGTGAACCCAGTGTAGTAAGGGACTCCATCCACTATGATAGTATTGGGAGTAAGCCTTTGATAATACAATGGAATGGATATTAAACCAAATGAAAAATGATAGTCTTCTATGTGAACCATGACTACTAAGTAAATAATTTTCTATGAATACGTGTGTTGGTAAAATATATGTACAATGCCGATTTTATTCATTAACAGCTAATGTTATCAGATTCTATTATGATTTATATGTTATGATCCTTCATGATTTATGTTTTGACTCAACATTCTGATATATGATATGTATGTTATGGTTTTAAAATGTTATTTTCATGTTACTTTTTTTATGACAATTGTATTCTTAGTTGATCATTGAAACCTCCTTAGTTTATAATTACTAAGAAACTCAGATCACCCTTTCTTATGTTTCCCTTTCACAGGAAATGAAAGATGTTTTAATGTATGATATGTATATTAAGGGAGAATAATTTGAATAATCAAGTGGGGGATTATATATATCTTATATGAGAAATTTTATTATGTATCCTAGTTTTCAAAGGAATATTCCAATACTATTTTGGAATGGATCACAATGTTATGTAATGTATATTCATTTAATATGATGTAATATATATGTGTGAAAATATGGGACACTATAGATGGTTTAATATCAAAGGACTTCATATGAACATTGTGAACTCTTGCATGGAATAATTGGTTGTAACATAAATCTCTTCCTAAGGGATTCATGAGGAATGGGATGCCACTGGGGATTATGGAAAGTGTCTCACTAATGATTTTTTGCTTCCTATAGGATTATTTTAAAAGTATCAATTATATCCCACCGATTACATGTCCGCTGTTTTATAGTTGGTATCAAATTAAGGATTAGATACCTTTGTAAACATATCTGGGAATTGAGAAACCTTAAGATAATCCTATGTATAGAAGAACAACCTAATTTAAATTAAATAAAATACTACATAGTCACAATAAAAATATCCCTATATGGATATTAAATTTGGATGTGGCATTAGCGCTGATTCATCTATGGGTAATAAACCCAAAAAGAGTTAGTCAAGTATATCATGATCATCATTCCAGTACATGGTATGTGTTCCCTAATAATGCATCTAGGTTGACACTCACAAGGTAAATTATTTAGTTAGTTCACACTTTCCTTATATAGAATTATAAAGTATTTGAATAGTTTATAATCATGGATGATAAAATTTAAACCTACGATTTCATAGATTGAATTGAAGGAATCAACATTTATAAATCATATGAATGATTTTTCTTGATTAATCACTCTTATTAATGACGGTTGATGGTCATAATCATCATTTTGTGAATATTAAGGGTTAAAAGGTAATATTATACCATTGGTGTGGTAGAAGGTATGTTTTGTAAGAGCCCGGACCCCCTTGCCATTACTTTTCCAAAATATGGCTCCACCAAAACTGCCACTGTGACCAGTCACACGGGTCAAAGTGGAACTGTGACGGTGACACCATGAAGGTGGCACCATAAGGGTGACACTGTGACATTGGCACCATATGGGTGACACCGTGACGGTGGCACTGTGTCCTCACCGAGCCCTCCGTTTTCTATTTTTTGTCCTGCTCCTGTAAAGTAATTTTTTGACGTAAATTAATTCATTTACCCTTTTTAAAGCCATTTAAATCCCATAATTAATTCCTAAAAATCTCGAGAAACCTTCCTGGTTTGGGGTATTAAATAACACCTTAATATCATTTTGTGTAACTGCCCACCCGCGTAGAAAACCATGATCTGACATTCCAGGTGTTCAAAATTCCATATCATGTAACAGTATGATCTCTTCTTTATATCTCATGCTAGAGTTTCCTTCTTCTTCTTCTTCTCGGTTGGTTTTCTTCTTTCTTCCTTGTGTTCCTGGAGTACCTCCTTTCTGAGCTTTGTGGTGTACTTGTGCTGGAGTTTTCTTCTCGTCCTTGGAGTCCCCAATGTTCCTCCCCGGCAAGTCGTGCATCCCATGTTCTTGGAGTGTGGAGAAGAGCTTCGATCTTTAATTAACCAGGTAGGGATTTTCCTTCGTCACTCCTTTTTGTGTATCATGTGGGGTGGGTACGCTACTATTTTTGTGGGAATGGATGAAACCAAATGTTAATGAAGATAACAGACTGACTATTAAATAATGAAGGGGAGCGGTGTGATCAATGTTCTACTGTTCTGTTTTCTTCACTTCCTTGATTATAATTTTGTGAATTGTACGGGTTTATGCCTACGGAAAATCATGGCTGTTGGTGGTCCTTATTTGGGCACTAATGAACCCTTGTCTTCAGTGATAATTAAATTTTTGTATCCTAGAACTTGGTCAATGACATAAATTTTGTGGATTAAATGGATGCCCAGTAAAAATATATCCTTGTGTGGTCACCCCGGTTAACCAAAAAAAAGAAGAAAATAATGAATTATGTGCTTGAATCTGGAAGTTTCCCTACACTGTTTTGGTTGTAGGTGTGTTGATCTGTTATATTTATTATGGGGCGATGTGGGTGTGGATGGGATTGTCTTGGTTGTGACTCTGAAACTGTGTGGTTTCTCTGCTTGTGATACGATTTGGCGGGGATTCCTCTACAGTTGGCATATCCTTGGTTCATGGTTCTGGGGATGTGGGGCTGTATCATGAAGCCTTCTTTGGTTCCAATACTTGGAGGTAACTCACTTTTAATTCTATTATGATGTAGGGTTGTATCTTTAATCCTTCTTTGGTTCCAATACTTTGAGGGATCTAACTTTGACTTCATTTATGACGTGGGGCAGAATCTTGAAGCCTTCTTTGGTTCTAATACATGGAGGGATCTAACATCGACTTCGTTTATGATGTGGGGTTGTATCTTGAGGCCTAATTTGGTTCCAATACATAGAGGGATCTCACTTTTACATCCTTCATGATGTGGAATTACAGTATAACAGGGTGTGAATGTTTAAATTGTTGTTGGCTGTAATTTTCCCTTTGTTTGTGTTTATACTTGCTAGTTTCCCAGTAGTGTAAGACTTTACTTAAATGGGATCACATGAATATGAAAACAAGAATGGGTTAATCGGGTAATTGGTTTTGGAAACGAGTTGTGACTCGGCTGTGAGTAGTGTGCTTTCTATGAATAGTTACTAGGTTGTTTATACTAGGGTTGAGTGTGGAACCCTAGGTTGGAATGAGTGCTTGTTACCTATATATATATTGTAATTATTACGTTTCTTATTCGTGCCCCACCAAAGATGAGAACTTAGTGCCGAACACCCCCATTTCATGGGGAGAGTGTTTTTTCCAACACTCCCATGAGTGGCTAGTTATTAGCTCCTTTTCTGCTCCCTTTCTCGAATAGCCCAAGACTCTTTGGGCAGGTTTTGATGGCTTGATGTCCATTATTAGCCCAAGAATCATTGGGCAGGGTAGTTGTGGTGGTTGTCCTAGGTGTCTTCGAGCGTGACAATAGTTTTCTGGACCAGGTGTCTTTGGGTGTGGCAGTGGTTGTTCGGGACTAAGTGTCTCCAGGAATGGTTACATGTGGTTGTTGTGGCCCAGGTGTCTGCAGGTAGGATGGCGGTTGTGGCCCAGGTTTTTTGGGCGGATTGTGTGGTTGTGGCCCAGGTTTGTTCAGGAGGGGTGTGGCAGTGGGATTGTGGTGAGAATGGCGGGATTGGTTTGAAGCGTGAGAAGTCCTTAATAACTAGTGGGAAAGTGGCGAGGGGTAGCCAAACATCGATGTGCTATAACTATACATTATTTGCATGCGTTATTGGGAGAGTGTGCCTTGGTGAGGCTTGGGTGGATAGTTTTCATTGCTAGGTGCTTGGTTGTCTCTTTTCCCACATGGGATTAGAATGCCTCCCCACTTATGCATGATAGTCTTTGGTATTCCCTACTGAGTATACTTGTATTCTAACCCTACGTATATAAAATGCTTTCAGGTTTCCATGAGGATTTTAGGGATCATGCAGGGATATACTAGCTTGGGCGTTGGGACATTGCAGTTTCTGTTTTTCATTTCTTTTGGGTACTTTACCTTTGTAGTTTCCTTGTACATTTTGTATTTTACTTTTGTAACATGCATATGGGAATGGTTTTTTTGTATTACTTTTTCCCCAGTTTGGTTTTTTCAGGATTCACTATATTATCTCCCTATCCTATAAATGATAAAGGTTAATGCCTTCCATATTGAGTGTTATTATATAACATTGGTGCTCGTCGCCACTCTGGGACCTATTAAAGGCAGGTCTCAGGGGTCATTATCTCTCCTTCAATGTGAAGAAGGAAGGGTCTAACAATCTGTTGTCCCTTGCCTCATCATGGGGAAGGTGGGTCATGACAGAATTGTATTAGAGGGCTCGTTGGGAGATAGGATGGAGTATGGGGTTAGGCACAGTGAGGATTGCATGGGATGTTATTAAACCTGGAATTTTCCCTACATTATTTTGATAGTATGAGTGTTGTTCGGTTTGATTTCTTTTTGGGTGATGTGGGTGATAATGGGATCCTCTTGGTTGTGAGTCAGAAACTGTGTGGTTTCTATGCTTGTGATACGAATTTGGTGTAATCTTCTAATGTTGGCATATCATTGGTTCATGGGTTTGGGGATTTTGGGATGTATCTTGAAGCATGATTTGGTTCCAATACTTGGAGGGATCTCACATTGAATTCTTTAATATTGTGGGGTTGTATCATGACGCCTAATATGGTTCCAATACATGGAGGGATCTCACTTTGAGTTCTTCAATGATGTGGGGATGTACCTTTAAGCCTGTTTTGGTTCCAATACAAGGAGGGATATCACATTGACTTCATTCATGATGTAGAATTTCAAGAGAACCGGGTGTGAATGTTTAAATTGTTATTGGCTGTAATTTTCCCTTGGATTGTATTTAGACATCCTAATTTCCCAGTAGTGCAGGACATTACTTAAATGGGATCACCTGAACATGAAAATAAGAATGGGTTAAACGGGGAATTGGTTTTGTGAATGAGTTGTGACTCAGCTATGAGTAGTGTGCTTTCTATGAATAGTGACTAGGTTGTTCATGTTTGGGTTGAGTGTGTAACCCTAGGTTTTGATGAGTGCTTGATACCTATATATATATTGAAGTTCCTATGTTTCTTATTCATTCCCCACCCATGTTTATCACTTAGTGCTGAACAACACCATTTAATTTGGGAGGGTGTTTTTTCCAACACTCCCATGAGTGGCTGGTTATTAGCTCTTTTTCTACTCCATTCCTCGAATAGCCCAAGAGTCTTTGGGTAGGCTGTGATGGCCTGAAGTCCATTATTAGCCCATGAATCTTTGGCCAGGGTAGTTTTGGTGATTGGACTAGGTGTGTGTGGGCAGGTTGTTTCCCAATTATATTTGGGATGAGGCCTAGGTGTCTTCGAGCATGATAGTAGTTTTCTGGCCCAAATGTCTTCGGGCGTGGCCGTGGTGGTTTTGGCCTAGGTGTTTTCGGGCATGGTTACATGTGGAGGTTGTGGCCTTGGTGTCTGTGGGTGGGATGCATGTTGTAGCCCAGGTGTTTGCGGAAGGAATATGTGGTTGTGGCCCAGGTATGTACGGGGGGGAGGGGGTGTGGCAGTGGGACTATAATGAGAATGGAGGGATTGGTTTGATGCGTAGGATGTCTTTAATAACCAGTGGGAAAGTGGCACAGGGTACCCAATCATCGATGTTCTGTTACTATACATTTTTTGACATGCATTATTTGGGGAGTGTGCCTTGGTGAGTCTTGGGTGGATAGTTTTCCTTACTAGGTGCTTAGTTGTATCTTTTCCCACAGGGCATTAGAATGCCTCCCCACTTGTGCACGAGAGTGTTTGGTTTTCCCTACTGAGTATACTTGTATGCTCACCCTATGTATATAAACTACTTTCACATTTCCAGGAGGAATTCAGGGATCAAGCAGGGTTGTACTAGCTCAGGCGTTGGTACTTTGCATTTGTTGTTTTTCTTTTCATTTGGGTACTTTACCTTTGTAGTTTCCTTGTACTTTCGGGCTTTTAATTTTGTAACATGCATATGGGAATGGTTTTCTTTTGTTTAACTTTTACCCCAGTTTGGTGTTGTTGGGTTTCACTATCTTATCTCTCGATCCTATAAATGAAAAAAGGTAATGCCTTCCATCTTACGTGTCATTCTATACCCATGGTGCAAGTCGCCACTCCAGGACCTATTGAAGGCGGGTCTCGGGGGTCATTATCCCTCCTTCAACTTGAAGAAGGAAGGGTCTAGCAATCTGTTGTCCCTTCCCTCATGTTGGATAAGGCGTGTAGTGACATGTTCAAATATCAATGTACCGTATATGATATTAGTTTGACGAGTTCATATATATCAAGAATAGTATTAGGGAATGTTAATTAATATCTATCGCATTCAGATGATGAACTAACCACCAAAACCTCTAATTGTATGATTATTGTTTCTCATGTCTACAATTCATCTACAATTAATGATTATAGGATTTTATTCTTAAAATTATCATTATTCTATATTTGGTTTTATTTTATTTTATTTTACAATTATATTTACATTCATTCAAAAATTACAACATAAATTTTGAAGGAATAAGAGTCACATTTGATATTTTAAACGAACCTATAATCACCTATCGATGTAATGATAAATGTGAACATTGATGGAAATCGAATCATTTTTATTGAATTTTACTCCGATTTAAAAGGGTTATTTATATTATGTATTTGGTGATAAACACTACATCAATGATATTACATTTGTGTTGGAGTTTATTAATGTCTTTTTCGAATGGTTTCATAGTCTTTCATGGAATCATGTAGCTCTGTTTTCAATAGAACTCATTCATGATACTACACATATTTTAAAGAATCTATATATATTAGCCTCAACTGAGTTATTGGAAATGATGAAGAAACACTAAGAGAATCATATCAAGGGATTCCATTGTTTTAGGGAATCACCAAGGGCTTAACCTTTCCCTTTTGTTAAGAATAAATATTGGTCCATGAAAATATACATTTATTATTGATAACAAGGAAATATCACATTCATGAACAAGTGTCATATATATCATATTGAATAATAGTTTGAAAAACTTAATATATCTAAATACATTTTAATGATTGGGATTAATTTTGGATATCATTAATTGTGGGTAAACAAGTATGATATACCCTAGACAACATTCCGTACTATGCGTGGACAATATAAATTTTTAGTGATGCTATTTAGCCATTATAATTAACTTATTATATTAATAAATTTATAAAATGGATTTGTTAGAGATTATATTGATCAGTTTATAGTAGATTTATAGAAAATATTCAGGAATACTAAAATATAAATTAAGAGCATGTTTATAACTGAAATATTGTACTGAATAATTGTAGAAGGATAATATGTTTGAAAAATAAAAAAAGAAGTGAATTTGAGAACAAAAAATTAAATTTTATGGTCATATAATATCAAGAGACATTATATTCATAGATTCATCAAATACGGAAGTCACTGAATGTTTTCACCAACCAAACACTATAATTGAGATCCAAAATTTTCCTATTTAGACCTGATATTATCAATGCTTTGTATAAAAATTCTCATGTCTACCTAATCCACAAAATATATTAACTCAGCATGGATCTAATTTCCTTTGGGCATATTTATGTGATGAAAATTTCATATAACTGAATATAAGTCTTTTCATCACACTTGTGATTTCATTAACTTTTAAAATATAAGGGTTTGTGATCTATAGTGATGAATTAAAGAAAGGATTGGGGTGTGTTCTCCTGAAAAAAGATATGGTTTCAAATTATACATCATGAAAATTGATGTTCCATGAGAAAAATTACCCAAATCATAATTTATATTTACCCATAGTAATCTTTTGATTAATGATATATAAGCACTATCAATATGGAGAATGGTGGTATATATTTTCTGATCATAAAACGTTAAAATATATATTTACTCAAAAAGTGATGAATATTTCATATAGAAGTGTTTGTAATTAATAAAAAATTATGACTTCTCAATAAATTAACACCATGGGAAAGTAAAAAAGTTATAAGATGATATGATTATAATGGACTGTGAAATATTATCTTTTATAAGGATCACAAATTTTACTTTATTTTTGGATTTGTAAAGGATGGAACAAAAAATTTGGAAATACTGTGATAAATACTATATTTCTAAAATTATTGTTCAACCATCTATCCATGTAATGATTAAAGATTCACACAAATAATATATTTTACTGTAAAATAAGGTGTGAAATTTTTGGGAGTTCAACATTTATTATTTTGGTATTATATGGTTCATGAAACGTGTATATGTTTCATCTATATAAGATTAGAAGAAGGATATTTTAGATGAGGCTCATAGTTCATTATTATCTATTCATCATTCATGTACAAAATATGTATATATATACAAAATAGTACACCCATTGGGAATGAATGAATAGATGTAACACCCCATGCTTCCAGGGTATGCTCCTCTTTGAATAATTTAGTTGTGTGTGTTGTACGCAACTTCGAGTTCTAACACACCACATCCAATCCAAATAGCTGTTATCAACAGTAATACACACTTTTTGAAATTAGATAAATTTTATCTTTTAAAATGGACTTCATTTTTGGATTCTGAATATCGAAATTATCCTATGGTTAAATTTTGGTATTTTTCTGAAAACATACAATTTTTTATGAATAGTGAAAAACACTTAGTTATAGTTCAGAACCGAATATTTATTTAAATAATTATCCATTTTATTTAAATTTAATTTAGTTCAATATAGACAGATAATACATATATATGTTCAATGTAATTAATTGGATTGAGTTTTTAATAATTTTATATATGTAATTTTTTTTGATCTTTTCACCGTCTTTTACCCATCTCTTATGAGAAATGGAAAATATATATAAAACCTAATTTTACCACTTATGTGAGTGGAATTTTAAAAATCTGAGGGACACGTTTAATATCAAGGAATAAAATGCGGTTCAATAAGATAAAAATAATTTTTGGTGAATAGTATATTTTTTATTTTATTTACCACGGTTAAGAGTAAATAGTGTAATTAAAGATAAAAATGGTATTATTATTACCCTAAAAAATGTTCTATTTCTATTGGATAAATATAAATCGACCAAAAAAAACCTTAGGAATAAAATATGAACCTCTTTGGTCCACATGGATTAGATAAGGTCATTTTTTATTATTTAATTCAATGAAGAGTTAAAAGAGATAAAATCAATGTTATATAACAAAAACATTTTTAATATATGGTTATACATTAGATAAATTAGATTATAAATATTAATTAGAAAGTTAATAATATTTCCTAAATAATGATATCTTATTTATATATTTTAGACATTATTTAATTTAATTTATTTACGACACAATGGTGATGTAGTAATTACCTAAATAATGAAAAATTAAAATAATTGATATTATAAATATTAAAAATGAATGATATTAGAAACATTTAATAAATTAAAATAATTATATAGGTTAATATAACATATTTGGGTAGGTTGGATGAATTTTTTTCTAAGTAATAATGTTGTTATGAATTTATCAAAAACAAAATATCAAATAGTGTCAAAATTGACATAAAAGAGTTTTAAAAACAAATATTATATTATTAATTCTTATTCAATTCCTAAAAATATATGGTTCGACCAATGGACTTATATAATGATATTTGTATCATTAATTAACCACTTGGGTTTTTTTAGAAATATATAGTTCGTTTATAAACCATATAATATAAAAATACATAGATCATGGAAAATGTCAAACTATTTAACTAAGAGATAAATATAAATCATAATGTTAATATAGGGACTCAAACCTATCTAAAATCAACTGGTTTAAAGGATATAGACCCATCCCCACATTACCCTCGGCATTATTTACTTTGGAGCCATTATAAACAAAATATTAATTTATTACAAAATAAGATTTTATGTTTTTCCAATTGTGCCCCTCACCCCTCTTATAAAAGGGCACTCCCCCTTCTCTCAAATTAATACCTTAAAAGACTTTTTTATCAGCCAAAACCTGCTCTAATATTCTCTCAACTTCCCTCAAATCAACCTAGAGGCCTTAGTTTGATCAAAAAGCAAACCTATGGTGCCCTTTTGATCAAATCCAAAGAAAGAACCTGAAGAAGAGGTAATGTTTTCACCACCATCTTTCAAGTTCCCTTCTTCTTTCACTACTTCATGATTTGTTATTTCCATTATAAAATAATAAATCCAGTATATTTTATATACTGTGATGTTATTATAAATTTTTTACAACAATATTCATTATTCTATCCATCTTATGGATGATAATGTCACCATGTGTGCGTACGTACGGCTTACCGTCTCCACGCTATGGTGTAATTTGTTATTCAACACTATGTTATTTGGATGGATATAATGATGAGTAAAATGTATATAAATAATGAAAATAACATGATAATTTCTCTGTAAAATTAATAAACAATCTAATTCCACACCATTAAGGAAATGATATTGTCGCTCGTGCATACATACAGATTACCGTCTCCACGATGCGATGAGATTCATTTCCACACTCACCATTCATCGATGATTATAAAAATATATATTACTAATATGTTGGTAATATATGAAATAATAATGCTACTGGAGATATAAGTATATATATATATATATGTACTTAAATATATTTTATTTACTTATTTTTGTTCAATACGTTATGAAAACAAAAACTGTGTTTATGCGTATGTACGGACTTCCGTCTCTATAAATGGTCTTTTCCATTTCATATATATGTCTGTTATACATATTTATATTCTAAATATATATGATATATAAATCATTTTTTATATTCTGGAAATATTTAAATCATGATCTCTGTGATACAATCAATAGTAACAAGTTAAAACACGTACGATAAAGAAAGCGATTATTATCCGAAATGTTAATTAAACATGGAAATTATTATTAAATGGCCAGTATAATGTCATAAATGAATAATATATGATAACATAAATATTAATATTGTTATGGTATAATTTAATAACACACTACAATCTTCATACATGAGGTTAAACGTACCCACGACTAAAGAAAAGTGGAAGGTAAGGGGTTTTCATCTCACTCTTTATTCCCGTGAGATTCGTTCCATATTGACACTATTACCTATTGTGTGGTGTATCTACATCCCGTAATTGTATTAATTGTGTAATAAAAATTAATTTATGTGTATTTACATATTAATTTTATAATACCACTTTCATGGGGTGAATTTTTCATAAGTTACCAAATTAGTATGGGTTAATTTCATAATCTCTCTATTATCCGAGGTTGTTTTTACGTAAGTATCTAATGGGAAATATTTATTATCCATGTACATGATACATAAAAGGGATTTCAAAGGGATTATTTTTAAGTGACATATTACTAAAACATCATTTTAAATGTTTTAAAGATTTATTTTTCTAAACCATTCTCATTAATGTCCATGTTTTCAAAATGGTTTTAAGGATTTATTTAAATAGGCATGAATGTTTTAAAATATTAATTACTTATAAAAGATTTAAAGTGGTATATGACACTTTGATTCAAAAATTTATTTTAATGTCTTAATTTCTAATTTCTGGGACTTTTTAATTTTTTTCATCAAAAAAGGGATATTTCTATCAAAGAGTATTACAAATCATTTTCATCTATGTCAAAATACATTAATGGATTTTAAACTTGATTGATGTTGATTTATTATGATACTAAACATCCGTTTTGTATTGATGGTTTTGTGATATGTTTGACTGTGGATGTTTTATTTCATACCATTCATGGTTTATGGATAAATTATTGACATTTCTTATGATAGTTGTAATACAAATGTTTTTGTTATGTTTAAACCTATTCATATGATGAATGCATTGGACATAGTAAGTGACGGGTGGAGCCCGCTATAGATTTTTGATTCATCGGTAGGTCTCATGAGACAAACTAGTGTCTTTCCAGAAGGCCTTGAAAAAATATTATATATAGTTTTGGCACATGGTTTCGACTATGTGGTTATGATAGTTTCGAATTATGATTTCCATCATTATGAAAGTGGTTAGTGATATTGCATGTGATTATTCGACTATTAGAATATCTATGTGAATAAGTAAATATAATTACTTCATTTCATTTTTTCTATATTATGCTTAAGTTCAAGTTTAAAAGCCTTTTTTTTAGTTATACATTGATTTAATTGTTTATCCTTTTTTATGAATGTTTCTGTTGTACTGTTATCCTTATTGAGAATCTGTGCTCACCCCTTTCTATGTTTTATTTTTTCTAGGATTCCAAGAAGTGTATTGTGATTGATATGTAGGGTTATTCCATGGGAATTATGGAATTCATAAAGGATTATTTATGTTGTTTTGTATGTTATAATGTTTAATGTAACATTAATGTGTGTAATATATTTTCCAGGACTGCTAAACTGATCAGTCCTTCGGGACATGATTCCTTGTAATCATGCCAATCTGATGAAATAATGCACTGACTCTAGGTAACTAGGTCGAGGAGTTACAATTGGTATTAGAGGAAGTTTATCAATAAACATGGAATCTAGATTTAGATAAAAATTGATTAGAGCACATAGACCTAAGATAAACTTTGAGGATTAGTATAGAAGAAATTCCAAGAATTTTGGTAATGTAGAGTTTTTTTGAGTTTTCAAAGAAAATACATCCCTGTCTGGATATGAGCTAGTAGAGGTGGCTCTGGCACAGATGTACCTAGGGGTAAAACCCGAAAACACCTCTTTGAGCTAGACTTGAATGGGAACTGGTGCATGACAATGGTCCTTTCTTCACTCATGGTTATGAAACTCCCAGGGATATGCTTAGGATAATTCTCATTTTCATTACAAATCTTATTGAAGGGTTTATGAGTATATACTTATTCAAGGAAAAAATCTTTATGATGATATATTATATACATAAACCATTCAATTTATGTTAGTTATTTTACAAGTTTGTAATTAGTCATTGAAATTCATAAACTGACATAGTTTATGCCATTATATAGAAATGGTGCCCATTAGAAGGATTGTGAACTCCAAAATTATGTATGATCCAAAGAGTAAGAAGGATCATATCTTACACGGTATTAAGCCTACATTTATAAGGGAAATAGTCCCCCATGTATTCTCAACATATGAAGAAATAGTATCTTGTGTAAATAAGATAAGTAAAGAATTATCTGTGTCATATGGCTTTGAAGGGAAGAAACACAAGAAAAGGTTGGAAGAGAGAAAGATGGATAAAGGGAAGAGGGAAAAGAAGAATTTTCCCATATGTTATAACTGAGGGATGAAACACCCTATAACATTCAAGAATGGAATGATAGTATGTTATAAGTATAGAGAAAAAGGATAGCATGTACGTGACTGGAAGGGTACGAAAAAGGTTTCACATTTACATTGCTTAATCTGCAAGGAGTTGGGACACTACGCGAACCAATGTCCAAATCATCAGAGTATTCCCCAAATGATTCTATTGGATAATAATAAAGTTATGATACTACCACAGATGAGGATGAATTATTATATTTCTTATGTTGTTATTAGATAATTATGTCATTTGAGTGTTGTATCAACATTGTACTGGTAATAATAATTATGGAGAATATAAGGATTGTACTGTAGTACTATTTCATTAAGGAAATGATACTACGTGAAAACAAGAAAAGTTACTCAATAGAAGGTTAATTTTTTTGAAAATATATGGTTGAGAAAAAGATAAACCATAATATGGTTCTGATACCGAGGTAGTGATTTTGGAATAATACATGACTGGTTTGGATAAATTACAATGGATTTTCTTGACTATGTTTAAACTGATTAATGATTTTTATATTCTATCATTGTTGGAGTTAACAACATTTTTTGATAGAAGGAGTATATCTAGTATTCTATAAATAATAAGGGATCATGAATGTAATCAATAAGTTTTTATGGTAATTCAGGATTTGCAGTGTTTTAAAAGAATACATGATGAAGGTGTTCACATGTTATTAAGCGGAAAAAAGAATATTCATTGTGTTTACCTTCCTTAAAAATTTTGGTCTATGAGTTTGGATAGAAGTATTTTGGATAATTATAGTTTGAGATTATTTTTGGATTTCCGTAAAAGGAAAACCCAGTGGTTGGGCGGAAACCTGTCGCGTCCGGCTAGGCCACGAGACTTGAACCCGCAACCGAAGGGTGACAAGGGTGTACCACCTACCACAGGCCCATGTGATGTCCGGGATTGAATAATGTAGTATTTTTTAAAAAAAATATGGTAGATGAATTATAAATTCATTTATTTGAACCCTAGACGAATATGATTAATAGAATATTATTTTTATGTTTTATTATCATTTATAGTGAAAGATGAGTTTGTGGTAGAAATTAGTTAAAGGATGGGACTCTACTTGCCAAGTATATATTTTTCTTCATATATTATTCTATGAATAAATTAATTCTTATACTTTAGTGAAGGGATATTAAAACCAAAAATTTGTTCTCCTAATACCATATGTTATGTCAAACCAATGGTATGTTAAATCATTATAGATTGATGAATTTAAGGCCCTCATTTATACAATTGTTTGTGATTGATTAACCCAATCACTACCTATAAATATTTATGTTTTTCCTCAAATTAAATGTCTCTAATTGCAACCAATGTTCTCCTAATCGATACCATAATTTCTTGGTGACCCTTTCATTTCCCTTTTCCTCTTATTAAGACTAAATTTTATTAACCTAATTACCGATGTAGGTTTTCCAAAAGTTATTTTCTATTTTCAACCTTTTATTTTTGAAAAATTATTTCTAATTTTGAGGATTAAATTTATTGATGGATGGGATAATGTAACACCATATGCTTCCATGATACACTCCTCTATGAATAATACAATAGCACGTGTTGTACGCAACTTTGAGTTCTAACACACCACAACCAATCAAACTATACATTATCAATAGTATTACCCACCTTTTGATATTATATAAATTGTTTCTTTTAAAATGGACTTCATTTATGGATTCAGAATATTGAAATTAGCCTCAGGTGAAATTTTGGTATTTTTCTGAAAACTATAAAATTTTGATGAATAGTGAAAAACACTGAGTTATAGTTTAAAACCGAATTTTTATTTAAGTAATTATTTATTTTATTTAAATTTATTTTAGATCAAAATATATACATAATACTTATAAAAGTTCAATGTAATTCATTGGGTTCAGTTTATAATAATTATTGAGATATACATATTTTATTGAACTTTTCACCGTCTTTTACCCATCTCCTTGGAGAACATGCAAATTCTCATAAAACTTAATTTTACCACATCTGTGAGTGGAATTTCAAAAATCCGAGAGACATAGTTAATATCAAGGAGTAAAATTTGGTTCAATAAGATAAAAATAATTTTTGGTGAATAGTATCTTTTTACTTTTATTTACCACGGTTAAGAGTAAATAGGGTAATTAAGGGTAAAAATGTATTATTATTACCCTAAAACTTGTTCTAATTCTTTTTTAAATGAATAATTCGACCAAAAACAACCTTATAACTAAAATATTAATCTCTTTGGTCCACATAGATTAGATTAGGACATTTATTATAATTTAATCCAAAGAAGAGTCAAAAGAGATAAAATCAAAGTTAAATAACAAAAACATTTTTAATATAGGGTTATACATAAGATAATTAGATTATAAATATTCATTAGAAATAAAAAATTATTTCCTAAATAATGATATTTTATTTATAATTTTTAGATAGTAAATAATTTAATTTATTTATGAAACCATGGTGATGCAGCAATTACCTAAATAAAGAAATATTAAAATAATAGATATTATAAATATCAAAATTAATGTAATTTGAGAATTTTTATGAATTTAAATAATTTTATATGTTAATATATCAAATTAGGGTTGGTTATATGAATTGTGTTATAACTAATAATGCTGTTATGAATTTAGAAAAAACAAAATACCAAATAGTGTCAAAATTGACATAAAAAAGTTTTTAAAACAAATATTATATTATTTATTCATATTATATTTATATAAATCTATGTATCAGAATAAGGACTTATATAATGATAGGTTAATCATTAATTAACCAATTGGGGTTCTCTTGGGAATATATAGTATGTTTATTAACCATATTATATAAAAATACAAAAATACATGATAAATGTCAAACTATTTAACTAAGAGTTAAATATAAATGATAAGGTTATTATTGTGACCCAAACTATATAAAATCTATTGGATGAAACTATTTAGACCCATACCCACCTTTTACTCTAAATAAGTCACTTTTGAGCCATTATTAACTGAATATGAATTTATTATAAAATAATATTTTATGTTTTTCTGAAGGTGCCCCTCACCCCTCTTATAAAAGGGCACTCCCCCTTCTCTATAATTCATACCTTAAAAGCCTTTTGGCTCGGCCAAACCCTGCCAAAATATTCTATCAACATCCCTCACTTCAACCAAGATTCCGTAGTTTGATAATAAAGCCATCCTATGGAGACCATTTGATCAAATCTAAAGGAAGAACCCGAAGAAGAGGTAATGTTTTCACCACTCTCTTTCAAGTTCCATTCTTTGTCCACTTCTTCTTTATTTGTTATTTTCATGATAAAATAATAAATCCAGTATATTCTATATAATGTGATTTTATTATAAATAGTTAACAACTATATTCATTATTCAATCCATCTTATGAATGATAATGTCATCATGTGTGTGTACGTACGACTTACTGTCTCCACACCGTGGTGTAATTTGTTATTCAACACAACGTTATTTGGATGGATATAATGATGAGTAATATTTATATAAATAATAAAAATAACATTATAATGTCGATATAAAATTAATATACCATCCAATTCAACACCATTAAGAAAATTATATTTTCGCTCGTGCATACGTACGGATTACCGTCTCCACGACTCGATGAGATTAATTTCCACATTCACCATTCATCGAAGATTATGAAAATATTTATTAATAATATATTTGTAATATATGACATAATAATTATACTATATATATATATATATATACACTTACATATATTTTATTCACTTATTTACATTCAAAACGTTTTGAAAACAGAAACAACATTTATGTGTACGTACGGACTACCATTTCCATAAACAGTGTTTTCCATTACATATATATGTATTTTATACATATTAATATTCTAAATATATCTGATATATAAATCATGTTTTATATTTTGGAAGTATTTTAATCAGGTTCTAAGTGAAACAATCAAGAGTAACAAGTTAAAACACGTACGATAAAAAATCAATTACCCAAAAAGTTAATTTAACATGAAAATTATTATTAAATAGTTAGTATAAAGTCATAAATAAATAATTTATGATATCATAAATATTAATATGGTTCTGGTATAATTTAATAACATACTAAGGTCTTCATAAAAAAGGTTAAATGTACCCTCAACTAATGGAAAGTTCAAGGTAAGGGGTTTTATCTCACTCCTTATTCCCGTGAGATTCGTGCCATATTTCCACTATTACCTTTTGTGTTGTGTATGTACTGCCCATAATTGTATTCTTTGTGTAATATATTTTATTTTATGTGTATTTAGATACTCATTGTATGATACCTATTTCATGTGGTATATGTTTCGTATGTTACCAAATTGGTAAGGGTTAATTTCACAATCTATTTATTATCTGAGGTTGTTTTTACGTAAGTATCTAATGGTACATATTTATTATCCATGTCCATGTTTCATAAAAGGGTTTTCAAAGGGATTATTTTAAAGGGTGTTTTTACTCAAACATCATTTTAAATGTTTTAAAGATTTATTCTTCTAAACCATTCTCATTAATATCCATGTTTTCATAATGGTTTTAAGGATTTATTTAAATGGACATAAATGCATTAAAATGTTAATTACTTTCAAAAGTTTCAAAGTGGTATGAGACACTTTGAATAAAAAATGTATTTAAATTTCTTCCTTTCTAAATTGTGTGACTTTTAAATGTTTTAATGAAAATGGGATATTTCCCTCAAATAGTTTTACAAATCATTTTAATCTATGTCAAAATATTTTAATGTATTTTAAACATGTTTGAAGTTGATTTATTATGATACAAAACTTCCATTTTGTATTTATGTTTTTGTGATATGTTTGACTGTGGATGTGTTATTTCATACCATTCATGGTTTATGGATAAAGTATTGACCTTTAATATGCTAGTTTTAATACTACTTTTTATGTTATGTTTAAACCTGTTTATATAAGAAATGCATTAGACTTAGTAAGTGATGGATGGAGCCGTCTATATCTCCTCGATGCATCAGTTGGTCTCATGAGACAAAATAGTCTCTTTGCACAAGGCCTTGGAAAAATCTTATTTGTAGTCTTTTCACAAGGCCTTGACTATGTGGTTCTGATAGTTTGACATTATACATTCAATCATTATGAAATTGGTTAGTGATATATCATGTGATTATTACACAAGTAGAATATCCATGTGTATACGCAAATGGAATTACTTCATTTTATTTTTTCCATATTATGCTAAAGTTCATGTTTAAAAGGCTTTTGTTTTAGTTGTATATTGCCTTAAATGTTTGTGCTTATTTATGAAAGTTTCTGCTGTATTGTTATCCTTACTGAGCATCTCAGCTCACCCCTTTCTATGTTTTATTTTTCCCTAGGATTCTAAGATGTGTATTGTTATTGATATACAAGGTTAATCTAGGGGAATAATGGGGTTCATAAAGATTATTTATGTTGTTTTGTATGTTATAAAGTGTAATGTAACATTCATGTATGTAATCTATTTTCCAAGACTGCTAAACTGATCGGTCCGTTGGGACTTGATTCCTTGTAATCATGCCAATGTATTAAAATAATGCACCGACTCTGGGTAACTGTGGTCGGGGCATTACAATAGATATATTTTCGATTATGTTTCTGGGTACTTGGTATGATAGCAACGTATGCTTGAGAAACAAATGTTTAAGGGGATTTTCATCTCTTACCTATACTAAAATGTAAATGGGAAAATCACCATGGATTGTTTATTTAGAATACCCAAAATGTCTAAATTCCATAATTATATTAGGGTTTTATTCAATCACCATAAATAGAAATCACACTTCATTTATATTAGATAAGAATTTTCTCGAGATCAACATTCAAGATATAAATTAATGAAGTCTTAACCTTTCACGGTGTAACACATTATACTATATATAATTGTTATATTAGGATTACATTTTTCATTAGGGACATATTCTAAAATAACAAGATTCATATTCATGTTTTATTATTTTCCTAAATGCATAGATATATGCCCAGTCTAAGTAAACCATTCACACCTGACAGAATATAATGATATTTTTTATATGGATTTCAAAGGTAGTTGGGATCAATAACTTCCACAAATCAGGTTTTATTAAAAAAAAGTATCACAAGTAATCATAAATTATAATAAATGAAAATTAATATTTAATAAATAATTATCAAAATTCATATTTTAAAATTTAATGGAAAAAATTCTAATTAAATACGATTAAAATTGATCATCATCTTACTTGGTCAAATTAAACATAGAATGAATTTTTGATAATTTCCCTCAGAAATAATATGTTATGTATAATTGAATATGGAGTATTTAATTATTCATCATTTATTTTATAATTTTCAGTTACAATATGTGTCATTAATAGTTTATTGATAGACAATTTTATATAAATAAATATAACATCATTAAAAGATAAAAAGGGATATTTTTCTGAAATCTATTTTAGAAAAAATAAATAATATTTTTAATTTTTTAATTACTAAAATTATAATTATTGATGAATGATTTAAATAAAATTTTTATATTATATATCAAAATTCATGAATTTAAATCCATAAATTTTTATTACTAGACATATATTTAATGTATGATCTTCTTATTCTTGCAAATGACTTTCGTGATAAATAGTTTTGGACACATTTTTGGAGTTTAATTTTAAATTAATATTTTCCACATAAATGAATTTAATTTTGAAAGAATGGATTCAATATATTGAATCAGAATAATAATTATTAGGTACTAAGGGAGAAATATATTATGGTCCTAATGAATAGTTAAAATAGAAAAAATTAATTGGCACGGTTAAGGTTAAAACATGTTTATATGGGGGTCCACCTAAAAAGGTAAGTGTTAGAATGACATAATAACATTATAAAATCCAATTAGGTGGTTTTTTATAAATCTTATCTATAAAAAATTCTAATATGATCAATTTTGGAGCCATTTTACCATGAATGTTACTTGAAATTATCAAGAACTATTAAATATTACACGTGTGATAGTCACCTCTATTATAAAAGGGAATATACCCCTCTCACTTATTCACACAACATAAACCAATTAGATCAATCAAAAGCATCCAAAATTCAACATAAAAATCCTTATTATGTTTCAAGAGATATTTTTTCTTAACATAATACCAACCCCATGGTTCATAATAACATATCCAGTACAGGGTTTTCCATGTTGAGGTAATCATTTTTACCAAGATATTTCTTTTTTTTACTTCTTCTTTTACCACCATCAATTATGTTGTATAAATTCCAATATAAGAAAAAAAATTAACATATAATGAAATTTTATTATGTTTCAAAAAAAATATGTATCCTTCTCCTTCTTTTCTAGAAGGAAAACAAAACCATTGCTCATGTGAACAACATATTACCACCTCCTAAACTGATGTATTTGTTTCCATCAACGACTCACAAGTATATTCACAATCATAGAAATGATGAGTATATATGATAATTATGATATGAACTTGATTCTAAAAAATAATATATTACAACTTACGTGCACTTTCACCCTTGACAAAAATTATAATGATACTCGTGAATACGTATAACCCACCGTCACCACGAAGTGATATGATACATTTTCCAAGTAAATTTTTTAATAATGATTATAAAAGATAATATAATAAACAATTGAACTATATAACATTAAAATAATCATGGATATAATTTAATATTATCGTATTCAAAATTATCAAAACATCCATTAAACACATGCATGCGACATTAGAGAAGTTAACACCAAAAACAATGATAATAATGAAATATTATTTGAGAATGGGAAATAAGATGTTATAAGATGATAATATTTAATATTATAAATATTAATATGGAAATTTTATATATCAATAAATTTTTTAAACCCATATTAATGTAGTTTAAATCATTTTCAACTAAATTGAAGCACGAGGTAATGGATTTCATCTCAACTTATACTTAATTGGGTCATCATTGTTATTTTTCACCTATTCAATTTTATGTTTTATATATAATTACCATTTGATATATAAACAATATTAAATATTTTTTCATTATTATTAATTTTTAAATTCATGTTTTTTCATTCAATGAGTTACACTTTTAATGTTTCAAAAGAGGCAAGTATTTGTTTTAAAATCTATTTTTTTTGGGATTTTCTTAATTATTGTTGAATGAATTTTATAATATATCCTTCATAAAATCAATAATTTTTCATATCCTCAAGAGATTTTATGATATTATATATATATTCTATATTTTTATATCTATATTAGTTGAATGTAGGTAAATAAATTTAAAAGGATAATCAGTTTAATTTCAATTTATATTGCCTAATTTTTTCCATGCACGTATCTTTTGAATATTAATTTACAAATGATATATTTCATACTAAAATTATTTATTAAATGATTTTTATGATATCCATGAATTTTAAGAATTTTTTAATGTAATATTTCTAATTTCTTTAAAGGTTATTTTTCAACTATCATTATAGAAATTCAAATGGTAACTTATACGACATTAATATAACTCCTTGCTATCATAACCATTTTACAATACTATTATTCTTCTAAATAATTTATTTTTTTAAATTAAAACTATTTAATAAATTAGTTTTTATTATTTCACATCCATTTTCATTATTTTTTAAAACACGTGATTTTATTTAATATTTTCAATTAATTGATGGTCATTTATTATCTCTTATTAATTTTCTAGGTGTTAACAATATCTTAAATCATTAAAATTATTATTATATTTGGATATTACATGTATCATAAATATCCATGTTAGTTTGATCATGGATATGACTATTTCCTAATATATATTCCATTGAAATATATTTTGTTTTACTGTGAATTTTATTTTATTAACTTTGGAAAATATTGATAATTGTATAATCTATAACTCATAAGAATATACATTTGTGAGGAATCTTAACTAGGAATTTTATTAATCATTCAATATATAATGAATTAATTTGAATTATCATGATGGTCAGGTAATAGTTATAAATTTCCACAAGATGCATCGACATTCCTCATGAGACATATGAGTTATCCAAATTTATTAAATCATTTTTTGGTGTTACCTACCCATCGATTAATATGTCTTATTACAAGATTTTATTGTATATATATCAGGATTTTTGTGATCCTGAATACCCATATTATGAATTTTTATGATTAATAATATGATTATTATTATCAATTAGATTGTTTTCATTAATTTTTTCCATAGATTTATCTTCTACTCATGTTACAACTTAAATGAGTTGTGTACACTATTTTCTATCTATCTATATCAATTATTCCTTTTCTTCCATTAATATCTTCCAATATACTAAACATTAAAGGAAATTTTACCACACCCTTATTATTCCCATTTACCTAGGTTATAAAGAAGAAATCATTAAAGGAGTTTTCATTTATAGAAATTATTTTAATTTGTTTTGGTTAAAATTATAACCCCAATGTAAAATGAGATTCATGTATATATATGGGTTGCCAATAATAGTAAATTAATCGGTCCGTCATTATTATATAACATATTCCTATGAATATTTAAATATTTGACCTTTTTCATTGGGTTATGGGAGTAGATGTTTTTATAGTTGGTATTAGATGATGTTTAGTAGAAACCTAATGAACTTGATTTAGGAAAACATAGATTATATTAAATAACCCAATGAAATACTATGATAATTTGTATAACTGTTGAATAATATTTTTAATTTTTTTTGTAACGTATATATTATATTTTTTTCTGACCAATACATCTATGCATGTATACTATAATAAGATGTGGTTTTTCCATAGATGCATCTATGGGTAATATCCTTGAAAAGAGTTGGTCATGTATATCTCATCCATTATTCTAGTGCATTGTGAATTGAAAATTACTAGAGGGATAGTTTTAAAATCCTTGTGGAAATTATTTTGTTACTTCATATTTTCATTAGAAAAATTTTGAATGATTCAAAAATATTTTTTTGATTTAAATTTATCCATAATGAAACCATGTTTATACTTTTGAGACTGACAATGCATAAATTCCCTTTTTATTTTAAGTAATACAACATATTTAGATTTATATATTATGATATAAAATTCAATATATATAATCTAATTTATTATATTTCATTGGTTTGTCATGGAACCAGGAAAAAATAATGGTATCAATACTCATGGAAATTTTAAAAATTCTCTAGTTGAGAAATCCAGTACAACTGGGGTTGGAGATAAGCAGATCCTAGGCATAATAGGATAACTAGCCCAGGTTAGGACTAATAACATTACTAATTTATGGAAACATTATGTTACATGATATGAAACAACGGTATTGAATCATTGATATGAGATAAGAACACATATTTTATTGGAACTACCAATCCAGTTGAAACTGAGAAATGGATTAAGTCTATATAAAAGCTATTTCTAGACACGGGGTTCAATGAAATGGAAAATTCTATACATAAATTATAATGTGTTAAAGGATATCCCAATAAATGGTGTTCCAAGATCCAAAATACTAATAAGTAAGGATAAATAGATGAAATATAATATATTATGTTTAAGAAACATTCTTCAAAAAATATTTCCCTAACGAGAATTGAAATAAAACTAATAAAAATTTCCTTATCTTAAAGAAAACGAAAGAATAATGTGTTTCGAAGTATGGGGATACCTTTATAAATATATAATTGTATTATATGGATTACAAACATAATATTAAATTCATTATTGACCATTTAATTGAAGGGATTAATCCATGTATCTAAAGGAAATTGGTTTCTAAAAATTATTCATCATATGATGACAGAATTTTAAATGATCTAAAAATTTAGAATTAAATTTATAGATAATATATATTCAAATGAAATAAATAGAAAAGTATTTTCTTAAAAAATTTGCGAAAATAGAATTCATCAATTTAGATGAATAAAATAAATCAATTCAAATCTTGTTAAAATTGTGGAATGAAACATCCAATAAAATGCTTGAAGTGAAGTGAGATTTGATAAAAGAGTAGAGATAAGGTTTATCTAGACAATGAATGTAAGAAATTGAATTATAACACATAATATAGTTATTTTACTCTAATTTAATGAAAAATTGATCAAACTAGTTTCTCCATAATGAAGGGAAACTACCAATTAAGAAACTAATGAGAGAAGGAAAAGAATCTACAATCACTATAGTTGTGGTTAAAGGTCCCAATAATGTTGTGGTAGGTACCTTAATCATGACATAAAATTTATATTAAACATTCTTTCATGCATGATCTTGATAAAAATTAATATCTTCTATGTTTTCAAATAAAATTAGATAATTCCCTTACACCATACAGAGTTATTTTTCATTCACAAATCCGAGTTGAAATCTCACTAAAATAAGGATGTGTTAGGCATTTCCCAATATTACACATTACCATTTACTGTTTTTAGACATAATTATTATATATATGTTTGTATTTTAAATAATCCTTATTATAAAATGTATTTGACAATAAGATGTAAAATTTTATTAAAAATTGGAGTATATTATGATTCATGAGTAAAATGTGGAATTTCATATCTTTAGAGAGGATAATTTATAATTTGGGACACATATAGATCCACCCCAGTAGCTTTTCTAAATTAGATTCTAGTTGGAGAATTAGATACATGATTTATGGATTTAAAAGGAAATATTAAAACTAAGGATGTATATATTTGATATGAATTCATCGATGAACTTCTTTAGGAATCACTTTAATACCCATAAGATCATTAAGTTGAGTTTTCCATTGATATAAATTCTGACATAAGAACTATATTAAATAATCCAAATGTATTGGCCACATTGTAATTAGTGTAGATGAGGGAATAACTTGAGGAGTTGTGTGATGAGGGAATTAAATGCCCCTGTTTCTCACCTTTGTGATCCCATGTTCATTTTTTAATGAATAAATATAAATATATGAGGAATTATATTTATTATAGGGAAATAAATTCTATTATAATAAAGAAAAGGGATACTCTACTTCGTATTGAAGAATTATTTTATTAACATAACAAATCTCATTTATTAAATATTATCATTCATTCCATGTATCTTCAATTATGGGGAAATAAGGATGATATTTCCAATTCAACATTTCAAATGAGTTATGGACATTATGGGTTTACAGTAATTCCATTTGGATTTAACAATGCACTCTATATAATTATGGATATAAAGAAAATAGTATTCATGAAATTTCTTGATAAATTTTTCGGTACATATTGATGATATATTAGTGTATTATTAAATATATGGGGATCGTGGGAATCACTGGTATATCATATCTGATATTATTATAGGAAAAGAGTTATATGGGAAATTTACTAGGTATGAATTCTGGATTTTGAATGATTCTTTCCTAGACATATTTTCTCCAAGGATGAAAAACCAGTTGATCCTACACCGAAAAATCTATTAAAAAAATAGTGTACACTTATAAACATAATTGAGGTAGGTAGTTTCATTGGTTTGATATGTTACTATCCGAGAGTTTTTCAAAAAAACAATTTATTGGATGTCTTAATAACTACGTTTACACATAATGTGGTTTATATTATATATATAATGGAATGTGAAGAATGTTTTGAATAATTTAATAGGGTATTGGTCAATGCTCTGATTTTGAATCTACCTTCACAAAATGGTGGATTTGTTATATATATTAATTCAATGAATATGGGACATTGTTGTATCCTTATATTTATGGATAATTTTATTACTTATGCATCAAGAAATTTAAATACTCAGGTATGTAAATATTCATCTCATGATCATGAGTTTGAGACCATAATATATAAATTGATTATGGGGATGAATTACCTACATAAAGATGGATGTGAGATATAAATAGACCATAATAGTATGAAATATAACATTTAAAAAATAATCTTTTCATGAGGCAAAGTTGAGGGATTGAGAAACTAAAGGTTTATGATTTCTTAATACATGACCACATAGTGGAGAAAAATATGTTAGTGGATGAATTAAATAGGAACAATCAAATAAATCTGACCAAAATTAGGATTAAAATAGATTCTATGTGCATGGTTATATTGAATAGAGATAAGGTAATTATTAAAGAAGGGATAACTCACTCATTTTTCAAATTATTTCCAAACAATATTTATTTTAAAAGATAAAAATATATTAACCTAGTGATGTTAATATAGATAATAAAATAAAATATGTGAGTGATGGAATGTTATAATGAATTTTTTGTATACATATTGTTTTGAAATTTAGAAAGAATCTTGGTTTTACATATTTACTTAACCTAAAAAAGAAGATTGTTGGATGATGCTCATTGTTTAAATTTTATTATACACCACTGTAAAACCAAAATATATAGGGTTTAGGGGGAGAATTTTTGTGGGATAATATGAAAGAGTAAATTACTAATTATGTGTCAAGATGTTTGGCTTATTAATAATGAAGGTTGAGAGATAGAATCATAGAGGATTTATACAACATCTACCCATTCCTATGTATATTTGGATTGAAATTTCTATGTAATTCTTACTATATTAGAAAATACTCCAAGATAAATTGATGTGATATGGGTTATTGATGATCCCCTAACAAAATATACCCATATCCATGCTATATGAGAAGATTTAACTTTTATGTTCCCTAAAAATATCAATTCTAATGATGTTGTAATTCGTTATGGTAGACCTCATTCAAATTTTCTGATCATGATACTTGATTTAAATAAAAATCCTAGAAAATTATTCAGTAATTTTTTGATACCAATAATTTTTTGGGAACCAAATATCATCCTCAGACTAATGGACTGTCCAAAAGTACTCTTTAGACATTATAAGGCATGTTTTGGCCAGGATCACAGGAATATAAAGGTAATAAGGATCAGTATTTACCTTTGGTAGAGTTTTCCTATAATAATAAATTATTTTCATGTTTTCAAATTGTTTTTTATAATGTTTTATATCAAAATAGATATAAGGCCCTAGCCTTAAACATTACCTAATCTTGAGATATTTCAAAAATACACAGTGAGGATCTTTGCAGGTTTAGTGTTTTAGAGGATTAGATCATAATACATGCATTGCATTCCACATTTAAACAAAGTGGTTACATAAAATATAGTATTCATTTTCCCCATCAATGGAAACATATTTAAAACAAAACATGGATTCTTTCATGACACTCACTTGACCCTATCATCACATCATGTACCTTTCCCTTGTCCTGTGAAAAACATTTCAAAAACATTGTATAAGAATAAAAAGCTCAGTAAGGTATATAGATGTACGAAATGAAAACATTAGTCCATGTATGAAATCATACTATAATCACAAAACATATTCATTTTAACATACCTCATCAAATCATGAATAAATCATTGAAATCATAAGACATAAAGGTAATTTGAGGCATTCATTACATTCTTACATAGGGAGTAACCCTCATGGTTACGTTTCAAATACCCATCACAGTATATTCCCTAAATCTCTTTATAGAAGCATTAACATTTAACTCCTTCGTGTTACCCAATGAATTGTAGAACTATATCGGGATCACCCACCCTTGGTTTATCACGGAACCACCCGTCTTCATAAACAATGCCCAACAACCATAACATAATTGTATCACATAAAACATGCATAAATGAAACATAAAATTTCCATATTTCAATCACAAGATATCAATACCACACATTGATATAATAAAAACATTGTGAAAACCATTTTCAATACAAAAATAAAAGAAAAGTAAAACATGGTATTTATTTTTCATTCAAAAACAATTATGGCTTGTAGAGGAACCTGAAACTCAAATAATGGTCACGGCGGCGGAGAATTCGTTGTCAACGCATACGTACGACAAAAACATACTTTTTTTCGTTTAGTAAAATGCTTCGTATAAAAAATATTCCTTTCGAATATATGTAAAATTAAAAGGGGATTATACACCGTATAAAAGAAAGTTGTGTATAAAACAAAATATTCCTTAATGAAAGGAGATTGAGAAGAAGTCCCTTACCTCGTATCCGACATGACTCGATCATTCTTTAATATCCTGAATAACAAACTTGAGTCAATTACTACTTGCTTAAAGACCTTTTTAAAGTTCATTATTTCTTTTATATCACTTATTACCATGTCATGAACACTATATAATTATTTAAGTTAATAACGGTCGTTTTAACGATCATTTCTACTTCATTCAAAAATAAACTATTTATAATTACAAGTTTGTTCATGGGGTAAAATATCCATTATATCCAGAATTGTACTCATTGTGCAGATATCATATATATCATATATATACATTATATACATGCATTTATTATATTACATAACATTTAGTGGTAAGAAATGAAATGCACCGTTCATGGAGATTGTAAGCCGTACGTACGTATGAACGCTACTTCCATTTATATTTCATATTTAATGGAATTAAAACATAATGATACATAATAGTATTATAATTCTAGTATGGTATCATATATAATATCATTAAATATATCCGTTATAAGTACCACATATGGTATTAACGAATCAAATCACTTTGAGGGGGAGGTAGTCCACACTTTCTAAAATAATGATACCACATTTACCCATAATGGAAACCATAAAGGTTTGCCATAAAAGATAAATAATAGTATTAATGAAAACATAAACATATTATATATCATATATAAATATAGTGACATCTTAATGGTCACCTTTGAAGGTGTTAAAAGAATATTGAACAATCATCGTTTCGTGAGGCAGAAATTCACCATCAACAGAAACAGTATGTTCTTTAAACATTAGATGTAGGTGTGTGTAAGTTTAGCTCTAATACTTGTTATAAAAACATCCTAGTAATTTTAAGATACTGTATATGTAACAAAATAAATGAATAAAAAGAGTTTATTGGGTTGGAGAAGCAAAATAAAACAAAAGAACACAAGTCAAGACATTACCTTAAACTCGGGTAACTCGAATTGGTTTGGACAAAAAGGGTTTATTAAAGAGATTCCTGCCAAAAGAAAGGATTCTAGGATGAGTAGAGGCATGTGTAGAGACAAATTGATGAGAGCATGGCCAAGCCAAAGGCTTAAGAGGTGTGGGTAAGGAGGTAGAGGTGGGGGCCTTTTATAAGAGTAGAGGAGGGGCACTCTTGGAAAGGTATAAAATGTTACTTTATTTTCAAATGTGTTTCAGATTTTAAAGTTCCCACATTGATTTATTTCGAGGATAAGGTGATAAGGGTTCGAAATCCACCCATCCAATAGGTTTTTGACATGTCTAGGTCATATATTTTACATTATCTTTTCATTTTAATTAAATTGTTAAATAATGAGGTAATCACTACCTCATCATGATGTCATAAATAATTTAATTTATTTAATATCTAAAAATTATATAAAAAAAATATGATTTAGGAAATATTTTTAGATTTTCAATTACTATTTATAGTCAAAAATCTGACTTGTATACCCCCATGTCAAAATTGTTTTAGTAAAACAATACATGTTTGTGTCATTTTTTACTTTTACTTTAAATAAAAGGCATTAATGTCATTATCTTACCGAAGTGGCTCCATGGGGTCCCAAAAATCGACCCATTGGTTTTCTTGGTCGGCCATGACTCATCCAATAGGTTTAGGACAAGTGTCAAGATATTTTCATTTTTTTATAATATCATTTTTATCTTAAATCACACTAATTACCTTTAATCGCGATTAATAAAACATAAAAGTTACTTTTCATCAAAAATTCTTTTCATAACATTGAACCACATTTTAATTAATAATGAAAATAATTTATATTGGATTTTTGAAATTCAAATCACAGATGTGGTAAAGTACCATTTAAACAAAAAATCAGTTTTTGTAACTACCACTTTGTGGTTTCACTATTAATCAAAAATTAAGGTTTTTCAGAAAAATACCAAAAATTAACCCTAAGCTATATTTGATATTCCGAATTCAAAAATGATGTCTATTTTACCAAATTCATAACATATAATTTGGATTAATTAATTTTATAATTAAATCTCGTTGTCAAATCAATTAGAGTGTTTTTAAGAAACAATATCTATCAAAAGATTGACCCTCGTTTATGTCCAATCTCAATGTGATATTAATTCCAATGACCACCATTGGATTAAATGGTAAAAATATATTCTAATTTAACTTTAAAACCAATTAAAAAGATAATCTAACGATATAAATAAATTATATTAAAAATAGGTTTTGAATTAAAATACAACACATTTCACTATTCATTAAAAAATGAACATTATCAGAAAAATACCCGAAATTTATCCAAAGTAAATTACAATGTCCCAATCATAATGAATAAGTTTATTTTGACAAATATATCTTATAAAATTGTCAAAAGTTATATTTAAAAATGGTTCTCCATCAAAAGGCGGTAAAACAATATTTTAAAAATATAACAGTATTTCATGCTTAAGATTGGTTTTAATATCATTTTAAGCCTCTAAAAACCAATCTAATTCATAAATAGGCATGTATAACAATATCTATTATTCATTACATACTTGGGATGTTACATCCTTCCCCCCATTAGAAAATTGTGTCCCCACAATTTATTTCATTATCGAATAAGTGGGGGTATTTATCGCTCATTGCATTTTCAGATTCCCATGTTTCATCTTCAATCATGTGGTTCTTACACAAATCCTTTACTTGATGAATCACCTTATTCCGCAACACTTGCTCCCTGTGATCAAAAATCTGAACCGGATGTTCCTCATAAGATAGAATCTCTTCCCACTGATCTACCTCTGGACTAAAAACATGAGATGGATCTGGCATGTACTTCCTTAACATTGAAACATGAAAAAAATTGTGTACCTGAGATAAACTTGGAGGAAAAGACACTCGGTAAGAAACTGATCCAAATCTCTCAAAAATTTCATATGGTCCAATGATCCTTGGACTCATCTTTCCTTTCTTTCCAAATCGCATCACACTTATCCATGGTGATACTTTGAGAAAAACATGATCACCTAACTCAAAAGATAGATCCTTCCTCCTATTGTCTGCATAACTCTTCAGCCTGCTCTGATCTGTTCTCATGTGTCTCTGTATCATCTGACCTTTTTCTAGAAACTCTTCTACCAATTCTGGTCCCATCAACTTCCTTTCACCCAATTCATCCCAGAAAGTTGGAGTTCGACACCGCTTCCCATATAATGCCTCAAATGGTTCCATCTATATACTATATTGAAAACTGTTATTATAAGAAAACTCAACCAAAGAATGATGTTGGTCCCAACATCACTGATAATCCATCAAACAAGCACATAGCATATCTTCCAAAGTCTGGACTGTTCGTTCTGACTACCCATCTGATTGAGGATGAAAAGATGTACTAAAATTTAATTCAGTACCCAACGACATTTGAAGGCCTTTCCAAAAGTTAGAAGTAAACCTAGGATCATGATCAGATACAATAGAGAGGAGACATCCATGTAACCAGACTATCTCAATATGATACAAATGAGAAAGTCAATCTAGGGAAAAAGTATGTCGTATAGCATGTAAATGAGCAGATTTAGTCAAGCGATCGACAATAACCTAGATTGCATTATTACCTAGAGGTGTATTCGGTAATCCCAAAACGAAGTACATGGATATATTTTCCCATTTCCACTCTGGCACTGGTAAAGGCTGAAGCATCCCTTTCGGTAACTATGGATCTTCTTTTACCTATTGACAAGTCAAACACTTCACAGTAAATTCAGCAATATCTCTTTTGATTCCGTCCTACCAGTAATACTCTCGAAGACCTCTATACATCTTAGTACTTCCTAGATGAACTGAAAATGGAGAACTATGAGCTTCACATAACAACTCTCTCTTCAACTATGAATCACAAGGCACACAAAATATCTTCAAAAACTTCTAAAAACAATAATTATCAATATGAAATTCAGGAAAATTACACTCTGAACCAGCTCTACCTTTTTCTACAACCCACTGTCTTTCTTCTGCGCTTGCTTAATTCTGTCTGATAGGGATGATCTCACTGATACCTGAAACACAATAGAAGAACTTTTTGCACCAATAACTTCTAAGCCAAAGTTCATCAAATCAAAAACCACAGGATCTCATTCCAAACGTAGCATGGTTAATGAAGCATTACTTTTTCGACTCAAAGCATCAGCCACTTTATTTGCTTTTCCCAGATGGTAATGAATTATACAATCATAATCCTTGATTAATTCTAGCCATCTACTCTTTCTCATGTTCAATTATTTCTGATTGAATATATACTTTAATATTTTGTTATCGGAATATATTTCACACTTTACTCCATACAAATGATACCTCCAAATGTTTAAAGCAAAAACAACATCAGATAATTCCAAATCATGTGTAGGGTAATTTACCTCATGAGTTTTCAACTGACGTGAAGCATAAGAAATTACTTGATCATTCTGCATTAGGACGCAACCTAGTCTATTCAATGAAGAATCACTACAGATAACAAACTCCCCATTCTTGGAATGTAGTGCCAAAACTGGAGCATTCACCAATCTTCTTTTCAGTTCCTGAAAAAAAATCATCACATTCTTTTGTCCAGATAAACTAAAAACCCTTCTGAGTTAGCTTAGTCATTGGACTAGATAACTGGGAAAAATTTCTAACAAACATTTGGTAATATCCTGCCAAACCAAGGAAGCTATGAATCTCAGTAACATTTGTGGGTCTTGGCCATTCTTTAACAACCTTTGTTTTTGCAGGATCAACAGTTATCCCATCTTTAGAAACAATGTAACCAAGGAATGAAAATTGTTGCAACTAGAACTCACACTTATTGAATTTCCCATACAATTTATTTTCTATTAAGGTTTGAAAAATAACCCTTAAATGTCTTTCATTCTCTTCTTTACTTTTAGAAAACACAAAAATATCATCAATAAACACAACCATAATTTATCACCTGATTCAACTGAGCCATTGCTGCAACAAACTGTTCAATTCTGATTCTGACCATCTTCGGATGCCAATTTAGAAGCTCATTTCCATCTATATACCATCCTAGCACAACTTCCATGTTTCCTCTTCGAAAAACCATTCTAAACACATAAATATCTTAGGCGAATCATCATGGTAACCTATAAATGCCATATCATTTCAATCATACCATAAATTAATTTATAATTTAACAATTTTCTAACTCCTAAAGTTATCTAAACCGACCTTTGATACCAACTATAAGGCCCCAGCCTTAAACATTACTTAATCTTGAGATATTTCAAGAATACAAATTGATAATCTTTTCAGGTTTAGAGTTTTAGAGAATTATATCATAAAACATTCATTACATTCCACATTTAAACAAAGTGGTTACATAAATGGTAGTATTCATTTTCCCCATAAACGGAAACATATTTAAAACATAACATGGATTCTTTCATGACATTCCCTTGACCCTATCATCACATCATGTACCTTTCCCTTGACCTGTGAATTTTTTTGCAAAAACATGGGATGATCATAAAAAGCTCAGTAAAGGATATAAAATTACGAAATGAAAACATTATTCCATGTATGAAATCATAATTTACTCAAAAAACATTAGCATTTTAACATACCTCATTAAATCATGAATAAATCATAGAAATCATAAGACATAAAGGTAACGTGAGGCATTCATAACAATCTAACGTAGGGAGTAACCCTCATGGTTACGTTTGGAATACCCATCACAGTATATTCCCTATATCTCTTCGGAAAAAACCTTAAAGTTTAACTCCTTAACATTACCCAATGCATTGGAGAGTTATATCGGGCTCACTCACCCTTAGTTTATCACGGAACCACCCGTCTTCATAATCAATGCCCAAGAACCATAACATAATCGTATCACATAAAACATGCATAAAGGAAACATAAAATTTCCATATTTCCATCACAAGATATCAATACCACATATTGATATAATAAAAACATTGTGAAAACCATTTTCAATACCAAAATAAAAGAAAAGAAAAACATGGTATTTATTTTTCATTCAAAAAAAATTATGTCTTGTAGAGGACGCCGAAACTCAAATAATGGTCACGGCGGCGGAGAAGTCATTGTCACCGCATATGTACGACAAAAACATTCAATTTCGTTGTTTCGTAAAATGATTCAAATAAAAAATATTCCTTTTGAATAAACGTAAAATTAAAAGGGGATTATAAACCGTATAAAAGAATGTTTTGTATAAAAAAAAATATGCTTCAATGAAAAGAGATTGAGATGAAGTCCCTTACCTCGTATCTGATTTGACTCGATCATTCTTTAATCTCCTGAATAATAAACATGAGTTAATTTCTACTTTCTTATGAAACTTTTTCAAGTTCATTATTTCTTTTATATCACTTATTACCAGGACATGAACACTATGTAATTATTTAAGTTAATAAAGGTCGTTTTAACGATCATTGCTACTTGAGTCAAAAATAAACACATTATAATTACAAGTTTGTTCATGGAGTAAAATATCCATTATATCCAGAATTATATTCATTATGTAAATATCATATATATCATATATATCCATTATATACATGCATTTATAATATTACAAAACATTTAGAGGTAATAAATGAAATGCACCGTTCATGGAGACGGTAAGTCGTACCTACGCATGAACGCTACTTCCATTTATATTTCATATTTAATAGAATTAAAACATAATGATACATAATAGTATTACAATTCCAGTATGGTATAATATATAATATTATTAAATCTATCATTTATACGTACCACATATGGTATTAACGAATCAAATCACTTTGAGGGGGCGATAGTCCGCACTTCCTAAAATGAAGATATCACGTTTACCGATAATGGAAACCATAAAGGTTTGCCATAAAAGATAAATAAAGAAGATTAAGGAAAACATAAACATATTATATATCATATATAAATATAGTGACATCTTAATGGCCACCTTTGAAGGTGTTAAAAGAATATTGAACAATCATCGTTTCGTGAGACATAAATTCACCATCCACAGAAACAGTATGTTCTTTAACCATTAGATGTAGGTGTGTGTAAGTGTATCTCGAATCCTTATTATAACCACATCCTAGTATGTTGAAGATATTGGATCTGTTACAAATGAAATTAATAAAAAGATTTTAGGGGGTTGGAGAAGCAAAATAGAACAAAAGAACACATGTGAAGACATTACATTAAAATCGGGTAACTCTCTTTGGTTTGAACCAAAAGGGTTTTTTGAAGACCTTCCATCCTAAGGTAAGGCTTCTAGGATGAGTAGAGGCATGTGGATAGACAAAACTATCAGATCTTGGACGACCCAAAGGCTTGAGAGGTGTGGGTAAGGAGGAAGAGGTGGGGGCCTTTTATAAGAGGAGAGGAGGGTCACTCTTGGAATGGTATAAAATGTTACTTTATTTTCAAATGGGTTTCAGATTTTAAAGGTCCCACATTGAATTATTTCTAGGATAAGGTTATAAGAGTTCGAAATAAATCCATACAATAGGTTTTTTACATGTGTAGGTCTTTTATTTTACAATATCTTTTCATTTTATTTAAATCGTTAAATAATGAGGTAATCGTTGCCTCATCATGATGTCATAAATAATTTAATTTATATAATGTCTAAAAATTTAAAAAAAATACCATGATGTTGGAAATCTTTTTATATTTCCATTTACTATTTATTGTCAAAAATCTGACTTGTATAACCCCATGTAAAAATTGTTTTAGTAAAACAATACATGTTTGTGTCATTTTTACTTTTACTTTAAATAAAAGGCATTAATGTCATTATCTTACTGAAGTGGCTCCATGGGGTCCCAAAAATAGACACATGGGTTTTATTGGTCGTAAATGAATCATACAATAGGTTTAGGACAAGTGTCAAGATATTTTCATTTTTTATAATATCATTTTTACCTTTAATCACACTAATTACATTTAATCGCGATTAATAAAACGTAAAAGTTACTTTTCATCAAAAATTATTTTCATCCCATTGAACCAAATTTTACGTAATAATGAAAATAATTTATATTGGATTTTTGAAATTCAAATCACAGAAGTGGTAAAGTTCCATTTAAACAAAAAATCAGTTTTTGTAACTACCACTCTGTGGTTTCACTATTTATCAAAAATTAAGGTTTTTTAGAAAAATACCAAAAATTCACCCTAAGCTATATTTGATATTACGAATTCAAAAATGATGTCTATTTTAACAAATTCATAACATATAATTTTCATTAATTAATTTTATAATTAAATCCCGTTATCAAATCAAATAGAGTGTTTTTAAGAAACAATATCTATCAAAAGATGGACACTCATTTATGTCCAATCTCAAAGTGATATTAATTCCAATGACCACCATTGGATTAAATGGTAAAAATATATTCTAATTCACTTTAAAAAAATTTAAAAATATAACCTAACTATATAAATAAATTATATTAAAAAAAGGTTTTGAATTAAAATACAACACTTTTCACTATTCATTAAAAAATGAACATTATCAGAAAAATACCAGAAATTTATCCAAAGTAAATTTCAATGTCCCAATCATAATAAATAAGTGTATTTTGACAAATATAGCATATAAAATTGTCAAAAGGTATATTTAAAAATAGTTCACCTTCAAAAGGTGTTAAAACAATCTTTTAAAAATATTAGAGTATTCCATGCTTAAGATTGGATTTATTCTCATTTTAAGCCTCTAAAACACTATCTAATTCATAAATAGAAATAGATAACTATATATATTATACATTACTTACTTGGGATGTTACATCCTTCCCCCCTTTAGAAAATTTTTCCCCCACAATTTCTTTACTTATCGAATAAGTGGGGGGTATTTATCCCTCATAGCATTTTCAGATTCCCATGTTTCCTCTTCACTCATGTGGTTCTTCCACAAAACCTTTACGTGATGAATCACCTTATTCCGCAACACTTGCTCCCTGTGATCAAGAATATGAACCAGTTGTTCCTCATAAGATAGATTCTCTTCCAAATGAACTACCTATGGACTCAAAACATGATATGGATCTAGCATGTACTTCCTTAACATTGAAACAAGAAAAACATTGTGTACCTGAGATAAACTCTGAGGTAAAGACACTCGGTATGCAACTGATCAAACTCTCTCAAGAATTTTCTATGGTCAAATGAACCTTGGACACAGCTTTCCTTTCTTACCATATCACATCACACTTTTCCATGGTGATACTTTTGAGAAAAACATGATCACCAACCCCAAAAGATAGATCCTTCCTCCTGTTGTCCGCGTAACTCTTCAGCGTACTCTGAGCCGTTCTCATGTGTCTCTGTATCATCTGACCTTTTTCTGCCAACTCTTCTACCAATTCTGGTCCCATAAACTACCATTCACCCACTTCATCCTAGAAAGCTGGAGTTCAACACCGCTTCCCATATAATTCCTCAAATGGTGCCATTTGTATACAATATTGAAAACTATTATTATAATAAAACTCAACAAAAGAAAGATGTTGGTCCCAAAATCCCTCATAATCCATAAAATAAGCACGTAGAATATCCTCCAATGTCTGGATTGTTCGTTCTGACTGCCCATCTGGTTGAGGATGAAAAGCTGTACTAAAACTTAATTCAGTACACAACGACTTTTGAAAGCCTTTCCAAAAGTTAGAAGTAAACCTGGGATCACGATCATAGACAATGTAGAGGGGAGCTCCATGTAACCTAACTATCTCATTAATATACAAACGAGACAGTTGATCGAGGGAAAAAGTATCTCGTATAGCAAGGAAATGATCAGATTTAGTCAAGCGATCAACAATAACCTAGATTCCATTATTACCTCGAGGTGTCTTCGGCAATCCCACAACGAATTCCATGGATATATTTTCCCATTTCCACTCTGGAACTGGTAAAGGATGAAGCACATATTTCGTTAATTGTCTCTCTACTTTTACCTATTGACAAGTCAAGCACTTCAAAGAAAATTCAACAATATCCATTTCATTCCATCCCACCATTAATACTCTCGAAGATCTCTATACATCTTAGTACTGCCTGGATGAACTGAAAATGGAGAACTATGAGCTTCACATAACAACTCTCTCTTCAACTATGAATCACAAGGCATTCACAATCTCTTCCAAAACCTCAAAACACAATCATTACCGATATTAAATTCAGGAAAATTACCCTTTTGAACCAGCTCTACCTTTTTCTACAACACACTGTCTTTCTTTAGCGTTTTCTTAATTCTGTCTGATAGAGATGATCTCACTAATACCTGAAACAAAATAGAAGAACACCATGCACCAATAACTTCTATGCCAAAGTTCATCAAATCAAAAACCACAGGATCTCATTCCAAACGTATCATGGTTAATGAAGCATTACTTTTTCGACTCAAAGCATCAGCCACTTTATTTTCTTTTCCCGGATGGTAATGAATTGTAGAATCATAATCCTTGATTAATTCTAGCCATCTCCTATTTCTCATATTCAATTATTTCTGAGTGAATATATACTTTAAACATTTGTGATCAGTATATATTTCACACTTTACTCCATAAATGATACCTCCACATTTTTAATGAAAAAAACAATAGCAGCTAATTCCAAATCATGTGTAGGGTAATTTACCTCATGAGTTTTCAAATGAAGTGAAGCATAAGCAATTAGCTGATCATTCTGCATTAGGATGCAACCAAGTCTATTCAATGAAGCATTATTGTAGATAACAAACTCCCCATTCCTGGAAGGTAGTGCCAAAACTGGAGCATTCACCAATCATATTTTCAGTTCCTGATAACAATCATCACATTCTTTTGTCCATGTAAACTAAACACCCTTCCGAGTTAGCTTAGCCATTGGACTAGATTACTGGGAAAAATTTCTAACAATCCTTCGTTAATAACCTACCAAACCAAGAAAGCTATTAATCTCAGTTACATTTGTGGGTCTTGGCCATTCTTCAACAACATTTGTTTTTACAGGATCCACAGTTATCCCATCATTAGAAACAATTTGACCAAGGAAAGAAATTTTTTGCAACCAGAAATCACACTTACTAAATTTTCCATACAATTTATTTTCTTTTATGTTTTGAAAAATAACCCTTAAATGTCTTTAATTATCCTCTTTACTTTTAGAAAATACCAAAATATCATCAATAAACACAACCATGATTTATCACCTGAGCCAACTGAGCCATCACTGCAAGAAACTGTTCTATTCTAATTCTGACCATCTCAGGATGCCAATTTAGAAGTTCATTTCCATCTGTATACCTTCCTAGCACAACTTCCATGTTTCCTCTTCAAAAAATCATTCTAAACATGTAAATATCTTAGGCGAAGCAACATGGTAATCTGTAAATGCTATATCATTTCAATCATACCATAAATTAAATTATAATTTAACAATTCTTTAACTCCTAAAGTTATCTAAACCAACCTCTGATATCAACTATAAGGCCCCCGCCTTAAAAATTACTTAATTATGTGATATTTCAAGAATACACATTGAGGATCTTTTCAGGTTTAAAATTTTAGAGAATTATATCATAAAACATGCATTACATTCCACATTTAAACAAAGTGGTTATATAAAAGATAGTATTCATTTTTCCCATCAATAAAATCATATTTAAAACAAAACATGGATACTTTCATGACACTCCCTTGACCCTATCATCACATCATGTACCTTTCCCTTGACATGTGAAAAACATTTCAAAACCCTGGGATGAGTATAAAAAGCTCGGTAGAGGATATAAAAGTACGAAATGAAAACATTAGTCCATGTATGGAATCATACATTACTCATAAAAAATAATCACTTTAACATACCTCATTTAATCATGAATAAATCATAGAAATCATAAGACATAAAGGAAACTTGAGGCATTGATAACATTCTTATGTAGGGAATAACCCTCATTATTACGTTTGGAATACCCATCACAGTATATTCCCTAAAGCTCATTGGAGAAACCTTAACGTTTAACTCCTTTTCGTTACCCAATGAATTGGAGAGCTATATCGGGCTCACCTGCCCTTAGTTTATCATGGAACGACCCGTCTTCATAAACAATTCCCAAGAACCATAACATAATCGTATCACATAAAACATGCATAAAGGAATCCTAAAATTTCCATATTTCAATCACAAGATATCAATACCACACATTGATATAATAAAAACATTGTGAAAACCATTTTCAATACCAAAATAAAAGAAAAGGTAAACATGGTATTTATTTTTCATTCAAAATAAATTAAGGCTTGTAGAGGAAGCTGAAACTCAAATAATGGTTATGGCGGTGAAGAAGTCGTTGTCGCCGCATACATACGACATAAAAATTCCCTTTTGTCGTTTAGTAAAATACTTCGTATAAAAATAATTCCTTTTGAATAAACATAATATTCAAAGGGGATTATACACCGTATAAAATAATGTTGTGTACAAAACAAAATATGCTTCAATGAAAGTAGATTGAGATGAAGTCCCTCACCTCGTATCCGACTTGACTCGATCGTTCTTTAATCTCCTGAATAATAAACTTGTGTTAATTTCTACTTGCTTAAGAACCTTTTTTCAAGTTAATTATTTCTTTTATATCACTTACAACCATGTCATGGACACTATGTAATAATTTAAGTTAATAAAGGTCATTTTAACGATCATTACTACATGAGTAAAAAATAAACTCTTTATAATTACAAGTTTGTTCATGGGGTAAAATAACCATTATATCCATAATTTTATTCATTATGTAGATATCATATATATCATATATATCCATTATATACATGATTTTATAATATTACAAATCATTTAGAGGTAATAAATGAAATGCACCTTTCATGGAGACGATAAGCTGTACGTACGCATGAATGCTACTTCCATTTATATTTCATATTTAATGGAATTAAAACATAATGATACATAATAGTATAATAATTCCAGTATGGTATCATATGTAATATCATTAAATCTATCCTTTATACGTACCACATATGGTATTAACGAATCAAATCATTTTGAGGGGGCGGTAGTCCGCACTTCCTAAAATGAAGATATCATGTTTAACAATAATGGAAACCCTAAAGGTATGCCATAAAAGAAAAATAAAGAAGATTAAGGAAAATATAAACATATTATATATCATATATAAATATAGTGACATCCTAATGGCCACCTTTGAAGGTATTAAAAGAATATTGAACAATCATCGTTTTGTGAGGCAGAAATTCACCATCCACAGAAATAGTATGTTCTTTAACCATTAGATGTAGGTGTGTGTAAGTGTATCTCGAATCCTTCTTATAACAACATACTAGTATGTTGAAGATACTGGAGTTGTTACAAAAGAAATGATTAAAAATATTTTTGGGGGTTGGAGAAGAAAAATAAAACAAAAGAACAGAAGTTAAGACATTACCTTAAAATCGGGTAACTCCCTTTGTTTTGAACCAAAAGGGTTTCTTGAAGAGATTCCTGAATAAGGTAAGGCTTCTAGGATGAGGAGACATATGAGGATTGACAAAATGATCAGAGAATGGCCGAGACAATGGATTGAGAGGTGTGGGTAAGGAGGTAGAGGTGGGGGCCTTTTATAAGAGGAGAGGAGGGGCACTCTTGGAAAGGTATAAAATGTTACTTTATTTTCAAATGAGTTTCGAATTTTAAAGGTCCCACATTGATTTATTTCGAGTATAAGGTGATAAGAGTTCTAAATCCACCCATACCGTAGGTTTTTGACATGTGTAGGTCTTATAGTTTACATTATCTTTTCATTATATTTAAATCATTAAATAATGAGGTAATCATCGCCTAATCATGATGTCACAAATAATTTAATTTATTTAATGTCTAAAAATTATAAAAAAATACTATGATGTAGGAAATCATTTTAAATTTCCAATGACTATTTATAGTAAAAAATCTAACTTCTATAACCCCATGAAATATTTTTTAGTAAAACAATACATGTTTGTATCATTTTTACTTTTACATTAAATAAAAGGCATTAATGTCATTATCGTTTTACCGATGTGGCTCCATGGGGTCCCAAAAATTGACATATGGGTTTTATTGGTCAGACATGAATCATCAAATAGGTTTAGGACAAGTGTCAAGATATTTTCATTTTATTATAATATCATTTTTAACTTAAATCACACTAATTACCTTTAATCGTGAATAATAAAACTTAAAAGTTACTTTTCATCAAAAATTATTTTCATCCCATTGAACCACATTTTTCTTAATAATGAAACTAATTTATATTGGATTTTTGAAATTCAAATCCCAGAAGTGGTAAAGTTCAATTTAAATGAAAAATTAGTTTTTATAACTACCACTTTTTGGTTTCACTATTCATCAAAAATTGAGGTTTTTCAGAAAAATACCAAAAAATCACCCAAAGCTATATTTGATATTCAGAATTAAAAAATGATGTCTATTTTACGAAATTCATAACATAGAAGTTTCATTATTTAATTTTATAATTAAATACCGCTGTCAAATCAAATAGCGTGTTTTTATGAAACAATATCTATCAAAAGATTGACACTCGTTTATGTACAATCTCAAAGTGATATTAATTCCAATGACCACCATTGGATTAAATGGTACAAATATATTCTAATTTTACATTAAAACCAATTAAAAAATAATCTATCTATATAAATAAATTAGATTAAAATGAGGTTTTTAATTAAAATACAACACTTTTCACTATTCATTAAAAAATGAACATTATCAGAAAAATACCATAAATTTATCCAAAGTAAATATCAATGTCCCAATCATAAAGAATAAGTTTATTTTGTCAAATATAACTTATAAAATTGTCAAAAGTTAGATTTAAAAATGGTTCGCCATCAAAAGGCGGTAAAACAATCTTTTAAAAATATTAGAGTATTCTATGCTTAAGATTGGATTTATTCTCATTTTAAGCCTACAAAACACTATATAGTTATAAATAGACATAGATAACTATATCTATTATTCATTACTTACTTGGGATGTTAAAATATATGTCATACTCCAACATTTTCTACTATAGTTATTGAATGGAAACATGTAGGCCCAGAACATGTTGATGAGGTAATGAAAAAATTATTGACTATTAAGACACATATAAAATTATCTCATAGAACAAAAAAATATATTTATAAATAACTAAAGTAAAGATTTTGAATTTCAAGTAAGAGATCAAATTTTTATTAAAGTAACTCCTCAGGAGGGTATTATAAGGTTCTCTAATAGAAGGAAATTGAGGCCCATGTACATCTATATTTTTAAATTCTAGAATCAATTGTTGTTTTTTATTACCAATTTGAAATTAAACAAATTCTATCTAATGCATTTTATCTGTTCCATACTTCATTGTTATAGTATTACATGTTAGACCCAACACATGTTCTCTCCTCTGAAGGAATATAAATCAAACCTAATATATCTTACTATGAAAAACCCATCCTTATTATTGACACCAAATAGAATGTATTGAGGAATTAATTGACTCTATTGTTCATGGTACATTAGATAAATCCTAAAATTTAGGAAGAAATGTGGAAACCAAATCATGTTTTGATATAAAAAATCACCCTCATCTGTTTAAAAGGAACTCTCCATGAAAATTTAGGGGATGAATATTTTCAAGGGAAGAATACAACACCTAATATTGAACTATATTAAATGAAAATTATATTTTAATAAAACATTAATTTAATGAAAATTTTAATATTTCCTGAAAGAAAAATTATATTTTTCTATTATGAATATATATTTTAAATATACTTGGTCAAAATAAACATATAATCAATTTTTGAAATTTTACCTTTGAAATAAGATTTTAAAATAATTTGAAAATTATTAATTTTAAAATAAATCATTTTATATAATAATTTTTTATAATATGAATAATTAATAATTTATTAAATATCAATTCTATAGAAATAATTATAGGAACATTTGGGGTTATAGAGAATAGTTTTCATAAATTTTTTTTAATAGCCATAATGGGTTTCAATTTTAATTAATTAAAATAATATTCATTGATAACTGATTTAAATGGGATATATATATATATATATATCTAGATATAATAATTTAAATCCATAATATTATGATTATTATTCATATATTTAATCTAAAATCATTTTATACATTAAAAATGCATTTCTTGAAAACCTGTTTTTTGACTCATATTGCGGGAATATTTTCAAATTAAATTATTACACTTTTGTGGATTGAATTTGGTAAAAATAATTCTATAGATATAATAAATTAATTAATATTATCTAATACATTAAACTTATTTTTTGGTCATAATGAATATATAAAATAGTAAAAATTAATCACAACGACTAAGGGTAAAATTTTTTTACTAGGAGTTAACCTAAAATGAAACGTGTTAAAATGTAACAAAAACATAATGAAAACTAGTTGCGTAGTTTTATTTCTAAAATAATCATATCATATTATAATATTTTCTATTTTTCCATGAGTTTCAATTGATATTATTTTAAGACAATGAAAAAATAAAAGTTTTCCACTCACCTAAATTATAAATGGGAACATAGTCCCCTCACTTTATCACTCCCCTTAATCCATTTATCTCAAAACATACATTAATAAATCCATCCATATAATCCAAATCCATGTTCTATAACTTTTTTTCTTTGTAAAAGACCATCCCTTTTGTTATTTATAAGAAATCCATTTGATGTTTTTCTCAGTAGAACTAATCATCTTCATCAAGCTCTATCTCTTATACTTCTTCTTTTACCGCCAAAAATTGTGTTTTAACAAATAAAATAAAAAATAATTAGTTACCATATAATGATATTTTATTATTTTTATGTAATAATATTTATCTATCGGATTCTCCATAAATTGGAAACAAAACCATCACTCAAGTATTGAACGGACAATAGCCTCACAAAATGATTTAAGTTTTTTCCTTCACTAACTCTCATGGATAATAATAATGATGGAAATAATAAATATATATGGTAATTAAGACATAATATTTATTAAATAAAATTAATATATCATCCAATTCCTTACCCGGTAATCCATTAACAAAATTATAACGTTGCACTTGTGTTCTTATAACCTACTATCCCCCTGAAGCAATGTGAATCATTTTCCATGTCCAAATTTAGAGAATTATTATAAAAATATATATAGTGATAAAATATACTATTTATTACATAAATATAAACATTTATATCTTTTAACTATACCTTATTAAAAAATAATAACTTCCTAGCCAAAACATAAATGAAAAAATGAAGTAGTTAACACTTGAAAATGGTAATAATTAAATATTCTTAAATAACTGGTTATAATATAATATAATAAGATGATATATATTATTATAAATAAGAATATAGTTATGGTATAAATGATAAATGTTTTTAAAACTTTTATAATGGAGTTTAACTCACATTTAAGTAATGGGAACTGTGAGGTAAGGGATTTCTTCATAATTTAAACTCTGTTGAGACATATTTATTATTTGGAACCTATTAAATTTTATGTGTTGTATATACTACCCCATGTATATATTTAAAATTACTAAACAATTATTTTTAATATTTAATGTTTCAATTATATTTTATTCATTAAAATAGTTATAATTTAAACCTATCAAATATGTAAGAATTTATTTTACAATCTCATTTTTTGGGGATATCCTAAATTTTCATTGAAGAAATATTTTATTAAATCCTTAATAAAATCCTTCTATTTTATTATCCTTATTATATTTAATTATTTAAAATTTTTATTGCACATTTTCATCTATTTGTAACATTATTTGGGGAATTAAATGTTTAAAAGGAAAAATGGTTTTATTTCTTTTTTATTGGGATATATTTTAATACATGTCCACATTTTTTCATTATTATTTTACAATGTTCATTTTTATTAATCAACTTAATTATTAATTATATTCTAATTTATATTTACATTTTAAAATGTATTGAAATTAATATATATATATTTTTTTCTAAAATTGACTTTTTGGGATCTCTACAATAAAACTCAAAAAGAATTATTTTAACCAATACGGTGTTAATGTTCTTCTTTAACACTGTATGAATTTATGATATTTATATTATTATCAAAATTATCATATTTTTATAAATAAAAATAGTTAAATAATGACTAATTTTATATTTCACTTCCATTTTCTTTATTTTTTAAAATGACTTAGTTTTATTATCAAACTTATATTTCAAATGAACCAGTTATCATGTCTTATCAATTATTAATTTTATATTCATTAACATTATCCTGAAGAATTAAATTTCAAGTGATAATTAGACATTAAATTTATATTTATTAATAATATTCATGGCATCAATGATATTGTTATTTTCAAAAATATATACCATTTTTATATATAGTGTTTTACTATGAATTATATTTCCTTAGCTCGTGAAAATATTTATAAATCTATTTTCATTACTCAATATAGATATTTACTGATAAGGATTATTTTTTGTGAATTGAATTTATCATTAAATATATGAGAAATTTATTGGAAAAACAGTGACATGTGGGGTATATTTATATATTACCCCTTGATTCATCAACACGTCTCATGTGAATAATACTTTTTCTAAAACTTTTTATTGGTTTTTTGTTATATACATACCCATAAATTAAAAAATCATGCAACATAGCTATATGGTAGAGATATCATGATTTTGGATTCCTTGATGTCCACTATGAAATTATTGAAAAATCAATAATAATTATCCATTATATTTTTCCAATGATATTATCCTTGGATACAGTTCGTGATCAAGTTACATATTAAATGGAATGTGTTCCCAAAAATTTAGCATGCTAGATTTATTGTGCCTTATTGAACCATAATAATTTCATTATAAACATCCTTATAAATAATTTGATCTAGTTCTCCAAGACTACTAAATTGATCATTCCTTTGGGAATAGATAGCCTATATTTACCCTAATTTAATAATGTAACGACCGGTTATGGGTTACTAGAGTTGTGGTTTTTAAAAATAGATTTCACATGAGAATTAAAATGGATCAATTTAAATACAACTATGTATAGTAGTGTAGAAATAGAACATGATTGGATGAATTTGGATAATGAAATCTATTGGTACATGATCTTGAAGAGGTAATTATAATTAATTTTAGATTTATCCCACAACAAATCATGAATGCTCAATGTCAAAAAAAGTAATTCTAACAATCATCAATTACATATAGAGTCCAATGTTTTCGACAAGAAATTTCTATTAATTTATACCTGGAAAATTCTTATTAAATTCATCAATAATGGAAAAATCACATTGTATATTATTTTACTATATAATTCTTAGTCGACTATGGATGTAGCTTATTTTTTGGTCCTTCCACCAAACCTATCTCAAGTTCCTGATGTACTTTATGTATATCTCCTAAGAAATCATATATGTGTTCTATCACAAATAAAGTACTCATTGGTCATTCTACATGATATTGATAATTACCATGACAAATAACTAGTATAAATCATTAATTGTAGAGTTAATGTGATATAGAATAATTTTACCCACATATTTAGTGTTTTATAGAGGAATCAAAAAATTGATGAAGCTACTTGGGAACCTATGGTTGTGGTGAAAGATAAATGTTCTCATTTTTTATTGGAGTGATATAAATTTTTGGGAGAAATTAATTTAAGGGTATTGGAAGGTAAAAGACCTATATTTTATTTTATATTTATTTTCAAATACATTTTAACTTATTCAATATCTTATGATACATGAAAAATTTAGTTTAAATGAACCTTGATATAATATTAAATTATTAATTTTACTGAGATAGTTACCTCCTAGTCATTATATTGATGTTCATGAATAAAACTAATAAAAATTTGAATAATGTTTTACATAAAAACTTATAAAATGAAATAATTGGATATCAATTGATTAGAAATTAAAAAAAATCATTTTCATGTAAATGTGATCAATCTATATGAAAAAATATTTTTATTAGACTATTGTGTTTCTATCATAATATATTAAATTAATAACTATTTTTGAATTATTTTATTTAAATATAAATATTATATATTAAATAAAATGATGTAAAATTTATTAAATGTTTTTTCTTGTGAGGAAATATTTATAAATACTATTTTATTCTTAAAAATGTATTTTAATAAAAAGTAGATTTCTTAATGTTTTGTGGAGTTATTCTAAAATAAATTTCTACCACTCATATAAATTGAATTTTTAAATACGGATTATATATTTTTAATTTGTATTATAAAGTTTTTTAAATAAGTCCATTTTATTTTTAGCCATTATAAATAGTGTGCATAGTAAATTTTTATCACCCTGGGGAGGTAGAACTAGAAAACTATGGTATGAAATATGGCATACAGACATACAATTTCAATAAAATTGGAATTTATGAATATTTATGAGTTAATTTTATCCATTTAAATCCAATTATTGAACATATGGTCACTTGGTTCCATATGAGTTCAATTAAGACCTTTATATTTATTTAACAAAATAATAAATACAAACAGGTCAATATTTTGACATTAATATCTATATAGTTATTACTTACAGATAAAAAGAGTAAAATTCAATTTATAAAACACTATGATAAATAGTAATTAATTATTTTATTGATGAATATTTATTTAAAATATTTTATGATTTAATATTTACCTTAAATTCATACACAATGTTGATGAGGTATTTATAAAATTATATATAAACTAAACTAATTGATTTTATAAATATTAAAATTAATATAATTTTGGAGAATTATTGTGTTCCATTAATTTTTTAGATAATTATAAAAAATGTGGAATATGTTAAATACTATTATTTGAATTACATTTTTTCTTATTTTCATTTCAATGTCTGATTATATTTATAGTATCAAAAATTCAATTAACGAGATTTTAGGAAAAAAATAATTTATTCAATTATTTAAAAGCCATAAATATATTCAAAGAGTACAATTTGGAAGAAATTTGATAAAAAACGTCATCCATTGTCCATTTAGGAGCAAATTTTCAACATACAAGTAAAGGTTTAACCCTATAATATTGAAAAGGATGTTATAATGTTTATGGTAAAAAAAATTTAACCAATGGATTATTCAAAAATAGACGAATTAAAATTACACCAAAACATAACTATACACAATTTTATAATGATATTTTAACCTTAATGTCTTTTAATTTAAATCTATGGATATTTGGAAGCATTTTTCTTGATAATGTATCAATTACATTTTAATTTGTTTTTAATTGCATGAGTGCCTCTCCCCTTACTTAGAAATAATAAATTTTCCTCCATTCATTGATCATTTTGAAACTTATATATCAAACTAGTACAAAAAATACCTTTATATATAATTTCACTTCAACCTATAGATTATGGTTTTTAAAAAAATTACATCCCATCAAGGATTATTGCGTGATTTAATATAGGGTTCTCAATGAAGTAGTATAACTCTTAATTGGGGATTTTCAATTTTATTAATTATTACACCTATTATAATTCCATGGTATAAAATATAAAATAAATACATAATTATCTTAAATATAAATTTTTATTAAGATTCTAAAAAATCCTTTTTTTATATTCATTTCATCATATAGAATGTGAAAACATGGCTCGTGCATACATAAGACTTATAGTCTCCACATAAAATTGTAATTAATTTTTCATCACTAATTTAAATGTATGGTGTTATAGATGGATTTTAAATATATTTATGATATTCATGATATTATTATTATTTAAATAAGAGTTATTATTTACCTTTATTTTATCTATCCATCTCAATATAGAATATTTGTTCATGTGTATGTATGTCATGCCATTTACATAAAATATGTAGTGCATTATTCTACCTCTAGTTTTTATGGATGAATATAAATATATATAATGAATATATATGATATTAATATCATGGTTAAAATTCTAGATATTATGGATCAATAATGAAATTATAATTACCATGACTTCCTAACTGACCTCTGTATGAAAAATGATGATGTTATCTCATCGAACAGTCATTTTAATAAATAATTGTTAATAAAAAAGAGAAAAGACGTTATAATAAAATAAAAAATGGAATGACATGTGGGAATATGATTCGAGAATTATTTTATAATAAAATTATATTTATTATATATTATTTTATAATTTTTACAATTTAATATGAATGTTGGGGTACAAAATTTATGTTACACTCCCGTTTTTTATCGAAATTTATTATAATCATGTTTATAAAAATTATATTTTATGAAATATTTATCAGGAATCCAAAAAAACTATTCTATTTTTAATATTTACATTGTAACTTTTTTCCATTCATTTTCTTCTATTTTAGATCTAAATATACAAAAATTATATTTTTAAGAAAAATTTACTTTACATCACTCTTTTGTAAAAACCCTTTTTCATTGATTTTAATGACTTATAAAATTGTTTTAAAGAATGTTTTAATTTTATAATATGATTTTAATTGATCCTTTTACTCGTGATTTAATTTTATAAAAATAGTTTAAATGGAAACTTCTTGTCATTTTTCAAAATAAGTAATTTTTTTAAATGTAAAAATAATATTTATTTTAACATACATGACATGACCAGAATTTCCCACTGCTAGTACCACTCGGTGAATTTATTAAATGATTACATATATCTATGGATTTCATCTAAGTATAAATATTCATTGATATTTTCATATTATTATATTTGAAATGAGTTATTCTAAAATGAAATGGTTGTTTTTTTCATCAGCAAATATATCAAGTGATATTTTAAAGGATTTTTTTATGATAACATCCTTTCATGATTCATATGAATTATAATATAAATTATATAAGGATACAATTATTTTTTATTTATTAGATGGTTTTTGATTATGATGAAAAATACTGATGCAACATGTCCATTTTTCGAGGATTATGATAAGATGGAAAAATTATTATTTATAAAACTAGTTTAATTTCCATGGGTTATGCCACAATTGAATGCTTATGAATAATGTTTCATTTACATGTGTTATAAAAAGAATAGTTTTTTTGACATAGTGGAAAAAAATTATGCTGTTTTATATGTGGTGGTTGGGACCTAATTTATTTTCCTCGTTAATGCTTTGGCTAGAGATGGATATCTGATGAGATAAACATTACTATAATTAGAAGTGAATCAAGTTTGTCAAGGGACTATATCTTATATGATATTAATGGAATTTACACTTGACTAATACAAAGTAATGGATAGAAAATACAATCCATTATGAATGTCTTGGATGTAATCCATGAATGTTATAGAAATGATTTTCTATGATTATGTGTATTCCATAAATCCACATCATAGGTCAATATGGTTCCCTCATGGATAATTTTCATTGATTACTTTTTTATTCATTTCTCATATACATAAAATATTTATTCTGTTACTCAATATTATAAACTATAATTTATAGAGTATGGTTTTCAAATGTTAATGTCATGTTATCAAACCCCTATGGCCATGTAATGATTATGTGATCATTGATATCACCCATGTTTACCCTTATGAAAATCTAAACTCACAATTTCTTTTGTTTCCCATCCCATGGATATAATGTTTGTTTTTATATATTATATATTTAAGAAGGTTTCATGTTGTGGTGAATTAAGTGGGATATGTGTAGATATTATCTTAACAAGTTGTTTACGTGTCTATGTTTCCAAAGGAACAAGACCTATATGACTCTCATTTCAGTCATTATGTTTTTTTATATTAATATAATAATATGTTATATATTTTTATGAAATTTATAGATTCATATAATACTATAAATATCATTCTAATATCTTTCAAAAAATATAAATATGAAAATTATTTTCTTTATCAATGTAGTGTTTGAACTTCATTGAAAACATAAAATTTGATGCCCAAAAAATAATATTTGAGAGGGTGGAACTCAATGATTGACTAGGATAATAAATTTTATGTATTATTGATTAATATGATAGATATATTTTAATTTTTATGTTATACTACACGTGACATCTCCAAATTCTAGTACAATACTTCCACAAGGAAAGAAAATTAAAAACAACAAATTAAATAAGTTCTCTCGATATATAAGTGAGAAATTTATATATTAAATAAATATAAATATTTATATTGAAATTAATTAATTGATTTTTTTATAATTTTTTTTAATTTTTATTGATGATATAATTACATTAAATTCATACGTAGGACCGACTCATTTCTTTTGAAAGCCGAAGAAAAATAATGTAAATGAATTAAAAAAATAGATGTATTATTATTTGTGTGAGTTATAGCATGCCAAGAATTTTATAGAAAAATATAATATATCATGGATATTTGAAAAGATTATAGTAGTACTACATTTTTATTTTTATAAATTAAATTTCAATGAAAATGAGAAGTTCTAAAAATGAATTTAATTATATTTTATATTTCTCAATATTTTATTAAATGATTTAAAATTTATAAAAATCCTATATTCATCCAAGTAAATGGAATATTGTATAAAATATCAATTGATTCCTATTTATGGGTGACTATACCAATATATTAATTTTTATGACCCCTAATGAGTAATGAACATTGATTTCACGATAATCATCCAAATGGTTAAGAGTTTAAACTCAGTGATAATGGTAAAAAATAACCTAAATTGTTCTAAATTTTATTTGAAGATATATTTAAGAATAAAATTCATCATATTATATATATATATATCTTTATATTTCAATTTGGTTCAGTTTTTCCTTGAAAATTTAATTATATTATTTTAACATTTTTAGTAAATCATATTGTGCCTCTCCCCTCACATATAAAAGTGAAACCCTGATCCTCTTTTCATCACAAACATTGACCACACCATCTTGTGAATTACCTTCCCAAATCCATTCCAAACATCCCTAACATAAGTCATATAGGCCCTATATTAATAAAAAACATCCCATAAATGGTTTATGTATAAACCAAATGTTGTTATCTGAAGAATATTTATAGTTTTTGACTGAGTTTTTCCATTTTATTTCTTCATATACCTCCATCAATTATTATTTAAAAATGAAGAAATTTAAAAATTATCATATTGAAAATATTTATATTTTATTATTTCAATGGAATAACCATTATCAAAATACTCTTCCAGCAACTGGAAAATGAAACCATAGTTCTTCTGTACAGAAAATTTCCATCATCCATACAGATTTAATTTGTTTTATATCACTCCCTCTTATGGTAGGATATAATTGTATATTTAATGTGTATATTTATATGATATTCATGTTATACTAATCATTCTATAAATAAATACTATCATCTAATTTCATAACATTACATCGATTCAAAAATGGTAGCATCGTTATTGTGTACGTGTGGATTACTACTTCCATAAACCGATGTTATTATTTTTTGTGACCAAAACACAAGTATTCTACATTAAAGATTATTTAAATAAATATCATGACTTTTATAATGAACATAATTTGTGATATGTTTGATAATGCACCCAATGTGTAGTCACAATTTCAATATTTTTCATCCATTTTACTTATTCCAACCACACTGAATCCAACTCCACCCATTTTTTAGCTTTTTATATCCCTTTATTTCCACCTTCAGATACATATGGACTTAATAATCCATCCTTTCCCTAACATTATAATCTTTATTTACCTCCATTTCATGGTCCGTCTACAAAATATTTTTTGCTTCTCCCCCCTCCCGTGCAGCAGAATCACTTTCCCCACATCCTGAAAGTATTGTCAATGGGTTTCATGATCCTTCATAGGAGGGTTTCCTGATGTAGTACATCCCATAATCATCATCTGAGGAAGTGAATAACCAAAATATTTTGAACCTAGTGGTGTTGTTAGGTATGAACATACCTTCTATCCCTCTTTTTTAAAACATTATGTCATCTTGGATTCTGATGATGTTGGATGGGGTTTCTGAGCATAACCAATAATTATTATGAATTATCCTTACATCATAATAAGACTTCATGGAATCATGGTCCTATAGTAATAGTGTGACAGAGAGATTGAATTTTTACGTCTTAGAGTGGTGGATAGAGGTTTATGAGGGTCAGGACTATACACAATTTACGGTTTGGGTGAATCTTCCAAGTCCCCTACTTCCATTTCACAATATTGGTTTCCTTCATGACATTAGAGATGTTGGAATTGAAAAACATTGCAAACGGGTTGTTTTCCAAAGTAGGAGTCCCTGTGTATTCCCAATGTGGAATGACTTCTATATATGTCTCACCTTCTCCCCATGCATCTATTCCAATTCATTATGTAGTATTTATTGTCTCGTATTTTGAATTTTATTTTCAAAATATAATGCTATGAATTTTTGGTGTATTTTTAGTTATTTAGAATAGTTTTCAAAATGGTAGGTGTAGTCCATTGAATTATTTGGGTTTCAAATAAAAAGGTTAAAAATTATTCTTTTGTGGTTCTCTATTTTTCTTTCTTATATTTTGTTCTTGTATAGCCAACAAATTGCTATCAGCACCGGTACAATGGTATCCCCCAATTTTTAAACATGGCCACCGCTATCTAGCCGCAAGTTCCTAATTTGACAGAGGACAACTATAAAAGGTAGTGCATCTAAATTGAGGAATTTATTTTATAACAATAATTATATGATATCTTCATCGATGGGTATATAGTACCTGCCATGGAGGAAGAATCCATATTTAGAAATGATGAAATGACTGCTCTCAAAAATCAAAGGAAGAAAGACAAAAAGGAATTTTTCCTACTTTATCAAGGGTTGGAAGAATAAAACATTGAAAATATAGAAAAATAAACATCAAACAAGAAATATTTGGATACCCTTGGTACCATATTCAAATGTGTTGATCGATTTAAGCTACTATGTCTTCAAACACTAATAGCGGAGTTCTAAGCAGTTTTCATGATGGATGGTGAGAGTATCTCTCATTACTTTTCATTAATAATTATTTTGTTTACTTTTTAAAAATAAATGGTGAAGAATTTGAGGACATTCATGTCATTGAAAAATCACATCGATCTCTTAAAACAATGTTTGAGCATGTGGTTGTGGAAATTGAAGAATCAAAGGACATAGAAAATGGATATTGAATAATTAATGGGATTTTTAAAAGTTCATATGAAACGAACTCAAAAGAATGTTGGTTCTACACTAGAGAATTCATTAGAGTCGAGGATGACTCTACAAGAATAAAATAATGTCCAAACACAACGAGTTAGTCATGGAACTAGTAATCATGTAAGAGGAGGAGGGTGTGGCTATCATCCAATCCATAAAAAAAGAATCAAAATGTTACCAGATTCCATGGAAGAGGAAATAGTTGAGGATGATTCATGTGTGGTTGTGGAAACACAATGAACCTCCAATTCCACAATTCCAAGAAATTTTGCCATTATGATTATTTTTGTTGGAGTAAAGTGGAACATGATGAACGATCTTACTATACTGAAGCATCTCACCATGTAATGACCTGAATCCCTCTGGGACATTCCATTATGAAAATTAAGTGTTTGGTGTTTTCTAGAGGAAATGGTTGTTTAATTCATGAGTTTTCCAAAAATCCAATTTTTTGAATGGTACCTCTCCGAACTGTGGCTCACCGAACAGTGGCTCACCGAACGGTGGCTCATCGAATAGTGCCTCAGTGAATGGTGGCTGACCGAATCATGGAATCGAAGGGTGGATCATAGAATGGTGGCACCAAATATTTTCACACTAAATAGTGTCTCATAGAATGGTGACACCAAACTATGGCCCTAGTGTCTCAACTAATATTGAGTAACTTGCAACAGTTTTCCAAATTTCCAGTTTTACCTAATTTTTTTAGTTTCACCCCACTTATGTTTTATTTGATGTGAATTGAGTTTAAAGCCTTGTTTGGGCCCTTCTAAAGGAGTTTAAAAGGATATTAATTATATCATTAATATCCTAACACTCTGTGGACTTTGAAATAATCCAATTGTGTGGTCCTGGAAATAATCAACCTTTAAGGACTTCTGAAAATGTTCTTTCTTTAATATAGGATTTGGCTCTACAATGTTGGGATCCTCCTTTACCAGTGTGTTTTTGTAACTTCTTGGTACTTCTAGAGACTTCCCTTACCATGTATTATTGTGTTCTTCCATAGCCATTGATCTATTTTTTCTTGGAGTGTTTCCTTTGAGTATTCCTACTACTCGTTCTCTCCCTATTTTGGAGTAAGGAGGATTTTTTTTGTCTGTCATTACAAGTAGTGAATTATTTCATCCCACATTAATTTTATATCATGTGGGGTTGGTTTACTCTTTTATTCTTTTGAATACATTTGAAAACATTTTAAATAATATAATAATAATGAATAAATGAATGGGAAGAGAGAGAGATGATGATGATCCCTTTGTTATGTATTTTATCCTTGATTCATGTCATTAATCATATGGTTTGTGTTCTTATGATAATCATGGATATTGGTGGTCTTTTCATGTAAAACCAAGATGTTTTATACTTATTTTTATGTTGAAATTACTATAAACATAAAATCTGGTTAACCACGTACATCTGGTTAAATAAAATAGACTCCCCAGGGTAAAATTATGATGTGATCACCCATTAAATATGAAAGTAGAATTAATGAATTGTGTGGATAAAATATAAATATGATCTACTTAATTTTGTGTGGTTGTGTGTTATTTATGTTTTTTTTTGGATTTTGTGCATTGTGTGGGTTGTATTATGCTGAGAATGGTTTTGGTAACATGGTTGGACAGAGGGTTTGGCTTTGTGAGTAGGATATGGTGTATTTGTGCAAGGGCGATACAATTTTGGTGGTGGTTGTTGTGGGAATTGTGTATGAGGTGGTTTATGAGATGTGATGGAATCTCAAGTTGAGATATTGATTGATTGTGGAATAGATGGACTTCTTGTGCAGTGGGGCTATTTGTGGGTAATGGTTGGGAAGTGGTGTTGTAGGTTTGGATTGTGTTATAACTTTGTGTTTATAGGGGTGCTGAGTGTGGTGTTGTGTGATGCAGGGCTACTGGATTTGGTTGTGAGAGGGTGAATTAGGAAGGATACATTCATTAATTATGTTGGTTGCATTGAGATATGAATGGTGGTTAAATGGGGAGGAAGAATAAACTGGGTTGTCTTCTAGGTGTTTTGTTACGGAAGTGATCTATGCCTTTTAGCCTTCTATGATTGGATGAGGATGTTTTTCTTGTTTGTTCATCAAGTAGGGATGGGTTAAATTAATGAATAAATTAATATATGGATAATGAAATTGGGTTAAATGAATTTCTCAGGGGTTTACTTCTACTTATGGAAGTGAGCGTCATTCAGGGTGATTTGTGCATGTAAGGGTAGAAACAAAGGAGGATTGTGTGGGCCAGTTTCTTGTTTGGAAACTCATAGGTTGGGATTAATGAATGTTTAACTATATGAATAAACTTTTAGTTTATAGTGTTTTCTATATGCACCACACCTGTGTATAGAACTATGTTCTGAACTCCCCCATTATTTTGGGGGAGGGTGTCATTACCAAAAACATAGTGGGTGGATGGATGGCTTCTTATTGAATCTTCTCTACTACCCTTTCTGGGAATTTACCTCCCATGACTCTCGAACAGGCTGTAATTTCATGAGGTTTGTTAGAAGATCTATGATATTGGTTGTGTGAAAGGTGGTTTGTTTCCTAGGTGTGTTTAGGAAGAGGCCCAGGTGTTTTTGGGAAGGGTGTGTTATGTGTGAATCCTAGGTGTCTGCAGATAAGATTGTGGTGTGGTAGTGGCCTTGGTGTCTGTGGGAGGGATGTGATGTGGTTGTGGCCCAGGTGTGTGTGGGTATGTTCGGACAATGGGGCTTGTGGAAGATTGTGGTACCTTCAATATATTAGTCATTATGTATGAGTCATTAACCAGAGGGAAGTGGTGTGGGGTACCCAAATATTGATGTGCATATAATTTAATTTACTTGACACTTGTTATTTAGTGGGAATTCCTTGGTGAGGATGGGGTGAAGATTATACATTATTATGTGATATTGAGTTTCTGATGTTCTCACATCGGCTAATTTTTATGCTTCTCTGACTTGTGCACATGTGACATTGGTTTTTACCTACTGAGTATAGATGGATTCTCCCTCTATGTAAATAAAAATATTTTCATGTTTCTAGTGAGATTACTTGGACACTGTTGAAACTTACTAGCTCAGACATTGGGGATGGATTTTGTGTCACTATTTTATTTTATTTTGGTGCTTACCTTGGAGTTTTATTTTTATTTTTAGCAGTTTTAATTTATGCATTCATGTGTGATGCGTTTTAGTTTCTATTTATATATATCTATCTTGGAGTTTTTTGATGTTGATAGATATTATCTCCCGATATTCGTTACTATAAAAAGGGTAATAACTACCATTTTTTGTCATTTTAATACCCTTTGTGTTGGTCATCATCATACGTCATTTTGAAGGCATGACAGAAGGGCCATAATCTCTCATTCATCTTAAGGAAGGATGGTCTCATCACCTTGCTAACCCTTCTCTCATCTTGAAGAAGGCAGGTCATGGAAGAATGGTGTCAGAGCTTGGTGGTTGAGAGATGGGATGTAACATGCAGTTAGGTATTGTGAGGATTGTGTGGGTTGGTAGGTAAATAGTGTTAGATGATTTTGGTTTGTCACACAGGCCACAGATGACTAGTTAAGACATAATATTTTAGGGGGGCCATGATATAATGCATGGAATATGTCCCTACTGAATTACAAGGTGATGCTACACTAATTTCTGTGTAGATACCCTTGGAATTTTTGATGCAGCATGATGACTTGTGTGATTCATTTTTCATTTGAATTTCTCAGCAATTAAAATAAGAAATTAGTTAGAATGAACCTGAAATAAATTTCATACTACTTGGTCATAGGATTTCCATATTTAACATTCAACTATGGAACTCGGTCATGGTCCATGAGTGGATCAGGAAGCTGAGGCACAGTAGGCCAATCCGGCCAATTGTAGAGTGTTGATCCATCATATGAGGAAGAACAGTGGTAGAAGACTCTTTGAGCCTTCTAGCAGAAGATGCTGGGAATGTACAAGGGTATCGTCCTGGTCAAGGAAATGATGTTTTGGCAATATGTGATCATGATCACTTTTATCTTCATCCAAGATCTGAAATAGTAATGGTGTTCTCTACCGGTGAGCCCGATGAGGGGAGCAGCGTGTAAATGGTGGATGCTTTACCTCATGAGAGGAAGGAGATAATTGTTTCGTGGGCTATCTTTAAGAAGGATTTTTGGGTGGAATTATGTTCTTTCGTGAAGAATGATGATGATATGTTTGAGTTACTCTACCTATAGTGTAGGTGTATATCTGTGAGGGAATTAGGGATCATATTCAAGGATATCATATATTTTACTCTATATCTCCTTCCGAATAAGGAGTATCAAGCAAGGTACATAGAGGAGGAACTCCTCCTTTCCCATTAGTATGTTGTTACTCCCTTCACCATGTCGATGTACAAGGAGGTTTAGAAACAGGATTAGGTAGTGAAAAGGATTCACTAGTGAGGAGTTCATCCATGAGAGGGAAGTTATCTAGGTTCTTTAAAGTGGAAGGTCGTCAGTAGAAAGTCTCTGGTATATGGGCCTTCTAGGATTTAGTGAGTGGGGAACTGACCCTAGAAGTTTCAGTTCCAAACCTCTGGTACTCTTTGTTTTCCCACAAGCTTGGGGCCGAGGTGTTTTCCTTGCAGAGTCCATGGGAACCTCCAGAGATATTTCCCAATTTGAACTCGGTATGGTGGAGGTGGGAAGGTTCCATACCCACCTCAACATTAGTTTCCAGTCAGGCCTTTCTAGCAGCAGGGACAACAGTCCCCTACTCCACATAGGGTAGACAGTGCCAGAGGAGGCTGACCTCAGGGTTCTCTTTAAGAAACACAACCATGGAATGGTTAGGGAGGTGGTCAATGGCAGAGGAGAAGAAGAATTGAGCATGGTCAATTTCACATGGTGGAGGCATCTGTTTTAGTAGGACCAGAGATCATTCGAGGTATGAACCGTTTGTTTGAAACACATTTGTGTGCATTTTTTGATTCAGGAGCTTTGCACTTCTTCCTTGAACCTACTCTAGACCAAGCCTTGGGACTGTACATAGATAGAATTTCTGATCCCCTAGTGTTGAGTACACCATTTGGAGGTCAGACCTACTTGTTTGATGTTTTCCAAGGATGTAGACTGATGTTGGCATCACATCAGTCCAGTGGGGATCTCTTCCTGTTGCAGATGAAGTCATATGATGTCATCCTTGGCATCAAATATATTTTTTAGTATATTCCATTAAAGGATACTTTCGAAGAAGAGTCATTTTTTCAGACGTGAAATCCCAACGTATAGATTCTGTTGGCAAGCGGAGATGTCAGTGGCCAACCAGCACATGTATCCTCTTCTTTTTTTAGATGAGAGATAAATCATATCGATGAACATAGAGATGGAGGGGAATCTTGGGGTTGTTGGGGTGTTCATGGATGTTTTTTCTGAGGATTTTGTGACTCGACCCACTCGATGTGATTTTGATTTTGGGATATACTTACAGCCTAGTGCTTCTCTAATTTCAATGGACCTTATTGTATTGTGTGATATGATCTATGGGAGTATTGGATCCAGATTAATGATCTGATGAGGAAGGGCTTTATCTAGCTTACTGTGTCATTTTGGGGTGCATTAGTATTGTTTTGGAAGAAGGGGGTGGTGGTTTGAGGTTGTTTATAGTCTACCAAAGGATGAATCAGGTAGCGGTCAATAACTATTACCCACTCCCGAGGATTAATGATATTTTTGACCAGATAAATAGAGTGATTTGTTTTTACAATATCAATCAGGGGTCCGGATATCACCAAATGAGGGTGACGAAGGGTTACATCCTTAAGACTGCTTTCAAGAGCAGTTGTGGGCAATTCAATTTCATATTTATGTCATTCGGTGTTACGAATGCACCGATAATGTTCATGGGTCTCATGAACTCTATCTTTCATGTGTTATGGGATTGGTTAATTATTTTATTCATCGATGACATTATGATATACTCAAGGTCATAGGAGGATCATGACGAGCTTCTCGTGATTGTCTTAGAGATCCTTAGACACCACTAACTCTGTGGAAAGATATCAAAGTAAAATTTTTGGACACAGCAGGTCCACATGCTTGGGAATGTGATGTCGTAGAAGGGAATAATAGTGGACCCATCAAAGGTTCAGGAAATTGTTTCTTCAGAAGAAACCAAGAATTTGGTATTGGTTCATAATTTTCTCGGTCTATCAAGCCACTATAGGGGATTCGTACCTGATTTATCTCAGGTAACAACCACTCTGATGGCTCTAAACTGAAAGGGTAAAGCCATTGTTTAGATTGAGAGATGTGGAGAATAATTAACCTATCTAAAGGGAAATATGCCCAATTCCCCATTTCATAGATTTTCAGAGGAATGGGTGATGTTTGAGGGGTTCTACGATGCTTCCCATTTAGACTTGGTTTTCTTTCTAATGCAGCAATGGGGAGTGATATCTTATGGGTCTAGGTAATTAGGTACCCATGACTTTAACTATTCCACCCATGATGTGGAGCATGAGGTTGTCATGTTCTCATTGAAGATGTGGTGACATTACCTCATTGGGGAGCACTTTGTGGTCTTCCCGGATCATAAGTGATTGAGGTACATCTTTTTCCAAGCAACATCCGAACTTCTGACAGTAGGGGTGGAGTTTCTCCATGATTGAGATTTTGAGATCACCTACACCTTAAGAAACATGAATTTTGTGTTATACACCTTAAAAAGCAAGTCACTGAAGAAGGTAGTTGGGGAATCTACATACGCTTTGAGAGAAATGGAGGATTTGGCTGCCTAGAACATAGATGTAAGAACAGACTGCAGTTGAGGAAATTTGTTTCAAATGAAAGTACAGTCATCTCTGGGGAAACTCTTAGTGGAGTATCAGTGGGGAGACTCATATGATGAAATGATATGATATTTCATTGACTATGGAAATTATCAGGTGGGTTGTTCAAGAAGATGTTCTGAATCAGATGTTGTTCTATGAGAAGCTATTCGTCCCAGGGTTGATGCATCAGTGTGTTCTCCAAGAGTTTCATATCTCACCCATGGAAGTCCACCAAGGAGTGTCCAAGATGTATCTAGGCTTAAGGGTGTAGTTTTGGGGGTATGAGATGAAGCGGGAAGAGATTATGGAAAGGTTCTTGGTGTTCCAGCATGTAAAGGCTGAGCATCAAGCTCCCAGTTGTCTCTTGAAAGCTTTAGATTTCCCTAAGTATGAGTGGGATGACATCTAAATATATTTAATCACATGATTACATAGGGAATATGGAAGATTATATGCAATATAGGTAGTGGTGGATCAGTTGACGAAGTTGGAACACTTGTTATAGGTCAACGAGTCGAGCGTAGTGGATGCCTTAGCGCAGAGGTATGTGGATGAGGTGGTGTGCCTTCATGGAGTTCCAAGATCTTTTATATTGGATCAAGATACACGTTTTACATCATGAGTCTAGATAATATCACAACATTCCACTGTCACTAAGTTATGCCGCATCACTATATTCCACCCTGGAATGGATGGACAAAGAGAGAGGACTATCCAGACATTAGAGGAAATTTTACAGGCATGTGTTATAGACCATAGTGGGTCCTGGGTGAAACATTTTCTCTTGGTAGTGTTCTCTTGAAATAAAAGATATCACTCTTCCATTGGAATGGATCCATTAAAAGGCTTATACGAATGACTATGTTGTTAACCCTTGTGCTAGATTTGAGCATGGGAGGTAGCGGTTTTGGGTCCAGACGTAGAGGTGAGTATGATAAATATGGTGAAGCTTCTCTATGAGAGGATTAAGGATGTACAGTACAAATAGAATTCATAGGATGATCATAGGAGAAGTCCCTTTGAGTTTGAGGTTAGGGACCAGGTATTCTTGAAGGCTTCCCCTAGACGTGGGCAGTGGAGGTTTGGAAGATGGAGTAAGAGTTATCCCATGTTCATCATACCTTTCAAGGAGTTGGGATGAGTTGGTGAGGTGGAATATCAGTTGGAATTTCCACCATAGTTGGGGAGGATCCACGGTGTCTTTCATGTCTCTTAGCATCTTCAATATCATCACGATGACCCTCGTGTCATTGATTGGGGAGAGTTGGATATCTAGAATGGTGAAAGATTCATGGAGTGTTTAGTGGAGATCTTGGATCATTGGGAGAAGGGGCTACGTGGGTGGAACATTCCCTTGGTTTGTGTGTTGTGGAGGCATGGGGGTCGGTAGGACAATACTTTGGAGTGAAAGGTGCAGATGTGTGCACAGTACCCAGATTTGTTTGGAGTTTTTGATTGTGTTCCTTGTTTTGATTTAATAAGTGCCCTTTTTATATGAGATGAGTTGTTTCCTTATTCTATAATGTGTGAAGAGTATTAACACATGATAAGGGGAGGACCTGATCCCTAATCAATATTCATTAATATAGATGTGATAAAACCCATGCAGGTGAGTCAATACCTCCAAAAGAAGATATTATCTTGGCATGGAGGACATAATTCCCTAATCCATGTGTCTTGAAAGTGTAAAATTTGGTGTCATATAGATTTTTAGGGCAGTAGATGTTGGGGGTGTGTTCTTGGATATCAAGGTTTTCCCTCCAGCTTTCGAACAACACAATATTGTTTATCCTTAAGAGGTATCTTACGAGGTGTTTGTTCGGACTCATCCCCCTTTTGGGGTTATTTTTTTATTATAGAGGATGAGAATATATTGAGAGGTGTTGGATATAATTATTTGGGCACCTTCATGCCATAACTTTGTGAAAATACAGAGTTTGGGTTGTTTTGGGAGGAAACAGTGTCTTAATTTGAATGATTTCCAAAAAATCTAGTTTTTCAAATGGTGGCTCACCAAATGATCGATCACTGAATGGTGGATCCCCGAATAGTGGCTCTTGGAATGGTGACACCAAATAGTGTCTCACCAAAGGTTGACACTGAATGGTGGCTCACCGAATGTTGGCTCACCGAACGATGCCACCAAATAGTGCCTCACCGAATTATGGAACACAGAATGGTGTCTCACCGAATAGTGGAATACCGATTAGTGTCTCACTGAATGGTGGCACACTGAACGGTGGATCACCCAATGGTGACACTGAATGGGGGCTCACCATATGGTGACTATAATATCCCAAACATTTTATGGTATTTTTCTATTAAATACTTTTAATTCATTAGATAGCATATATGAAATACACGGTTGCAGTTAAGGTGATATTTGGAGTCGGATAGAATCAAGTTATTTTTTAGTGAATTGTAACTTCCCCTTATGAATAGTAACATAGCCTTATGAATAGTAACCTACACTTATGAATATTAACTTGACCCTTATTTATTGTAACCTTACCCATGAAAGTCTAAATCAAATTTAGACACCTTAAAACGAAGATGAATATTTTCAAGGTTGGAATTTTTCAATAAAATGATTATTTTAATTAAAATTTAAATATATTATATATAGAAACATATTTTTTAAAAATGGAGTTCATTTTTTTCTACAGATTTAAAAATGGTTATGGTGTATATTTGGTATTTTTTTAAAATACATGAATTGTGGGTGAAACATTCAGACTTTCCCAAGTTCTTCCAAATACACTTAACAAGCCCTCCTCCCACATCCAAGATCTACCTGTATCACTAAAAGGCCAAAAAAGATCCTTAAGGAGTTTCTCAAGGAGGAGTACTCAAGAGTTCAACATCTCTTCCTTTTTCTTTCAACTTCTTTTACTAGTTCCATTATTTTGACGCTCTATCCTTACCACCTATCATAAAATTATATGATAATTTTGGTACCTTACATGAATTATAATTTTATTGTGATAATGGAATATTTCATCATAATATCTATTTTCCCAATCCTATTATACTAAAAATGAAAATATCATCTGAGATGTATTAATTTATCACATTCAAGGACGACGAGTTATCAATTTCTATTACTATCTTCAAGACGAGTCATGAAACCCCTTTAATGGTTTTACCAAATAATAATATAATTATTTTATTTTATGAAATGTTTTATAATCCTTACAAACTCATAATAAAAAATAACAAAACAAAGCATGTTTATTGTGCCCAAAAAACCGCCAAGTTAATCCATGTGTTTATAATTAACATTTATTTAATGATTCGTCGTCATGGTATATAAAAAAACACATTATTATCATTTATATCTCTGTATTTTTAGTAATAATATATATTAACAATTCTAGATGTTTAGCAACATTTCAAACAAATTCCCATTCAGGAATATAATTAAACCGATCAAGAAAACCAAGGAGGAAAATGATTCCAAACCAATAAAATTGAACCTCTTAGACCCATAAAAATTTCCATGAATGAACCTAATAATGTTATAATAAATCCATTAAATGTATAGGATGTTCTTTAATTATTAATTACGGAAGATAAATTTGATTATTAATGTCATTTATATTAATCAAAGAACACATTTGTGCATAATGTAAGGGGTTTCTTATTTAACTTTTATTTCGATGAGATATTCATTGTTTGCCAGTTATTTATTTTATGTGGTGTATTTTTACTAGAATTTGTTATATATAATATCAATATGGTCTTTATATTCTTGGTATTCGGTGATTCCCCTGATGATTAATACCTCTATTGATTAAAATGTTGTATGGGACTTTGTTTCAATCTACATTTCATTGTGATTTACTTGGTATTGTGCACCTAATCATTCTTATGCGGTGTATCCATTTCCCATTTGCGATAATTTTTCATTTTAAATTGTAATTATATTATACATCCATATAATTGTTACATTTATATGATTATTTTCTTAGTTGTATATAATTTTACATACAATGTTTATGTGGACTGTTGCTTTAACAGTGGAAATATTGGAAAATTTGTATCATCTACTCAGTATGGATATTGAAAAGGCATATTGTTCAGGAATTATATAATTTCATAAAGAATTATTTGGGCTGGAAGTGATGGTAGGTGACCTCTATATCCCCTCTATGCATTGATAGGTCTCATGAGACAAAACTGTTGGTGACAAACCCTTCGAGTTTGTTTCCAAAAATCAGGCATGTTTCTACCAACATACGTAAACTGTCTCAATGGTATAATGGTTCATGTGCTAGATACATGATTTTCAAATATTAATCATTCTCTCTAGTCAGTATTCAGTCATTACTATCCATGAGGTTTTCACAATGATAAAATCTATTGACGGATTTTTTTATTCTCAACTTATTTATGGAACGTGTTTTCATTTATTAATCATGTTATATTAGTTATGTCTAATTGATTATGACTCACATATTATTGATTAATGATTCAAATATATGTAACACTTATTTATCATAATATATCACTCTTATTATGTTTTCTTTACATGGGTTATGAATAAGAAAACGTTGAATTTGGTTTCAAGGAGGCATTTTCTTTCAGTTTATTATGTAGCATACTATATATTATATCCTTCCAAATGTTCTTTCAGTATCATATATGTGACATGGTCATCTAAAACAGCTAAACTATTCAGTCCTTCAAGATTTATTTCTTATAATAATTCTAATATAATGAAATAATTCACTCCCTCTGGGATTTGAGGTTCGGGGCATTACAGTTGGTATTAAATGAAGTTTAGCAGCATCCTTGGAAACTAGATTTAGGAAACATAGTTTTGAAGAAATAACCTTAAGATAGAAATTGAGGATAACCATACAGTAACATAATAGAATTATAGTAAGATAGAGACTATGTGGATCTTTCTAACAAATATATACATGTCTGGATACTACAAGTGGTTGTGGATATGGCACAGATGTACTTAGGTGTTAGAACTCCGACAAGGAGTTTTGGACTTGAGCCAAGGTAGCAGGCCTTACTGCACACATGGTTTGACACTCCCAGAGGATATGCTTAGGATTATTCACATATTATCTAAAAATCATTATGAAGGATTTCAATGTAAATAGAAGAAATTTTTATGATTATATGATTAGTTGGGTATACATTTTCAGATTATGATAAGTGTTTTCTAGTTAGAAAATATGAATTGTGGCCAAATTTTGGGATTTCAATGTTTAGTGATGGCGGATAATGGAATAAGGGGAATCAATACCTGCAGAAAATGTAGGGATTGTCCCACTAAGCAATTCAACAATTTCAATGTTGGAGCTAATCAGATCATGACCACATTTGGACAACTTACTCAATTTGTGACAAATATCCATGCTACATCAATGATGGATTGTTTCATGCAATATAATCCCCTATATTTTTGTGGGACTACTAACCTAGTAGTATCTTAGTAGTGGATCAAATCACTTGAAATTATTTTAATAGAATTAACATTAAATGAAAATGAAGTGTTAGTACTGGTTATATATTGTCTCAAGGGTGATGTTGATCAATTGTTGTCATTGATCCAAAATACTATAGAGGAAGAATAAATAGAAGATATTGAAAAGGGGTATTTTAAAGAAATATTCTTCAACAAATATTTCTCTCATTAATAATGAAATTAATTGAGATAAAATTACTTAGACTAAATCAAAGGGAAGAAGAGAATGTGGTGGAGTATTAGGATACCTTAACAAAATTAGCTAGATATTTTATATATTAAGTGTGTTATTTTGAAGACATGATTGATCATTTATTTGAATGCATTATTCCAAGTCTTTGAAGGGAACTGGCTTCTCAAAAAAAATTATCATATGGTGAAATTGTTTTATGGTCCATAAAAATAGGGAAGGAATTTTCTAGATCAAATTAGATCAAGGGAATCCAAGATAACAAGTCATACACTGATAACCATGGAAATGTTGAATCACCAAAGAATAATAACAGAACAAATAAATTCCCATTATGTGTGAATTATGGAAAGAATCATCCTAGGAAATGCTTGAAAGGCATGGAAGTCTTCTATAAGTGAGGAGAAAATGGTCATCGATATAATGAATTCAATGGAAGAAACACATCAATGACATTCAATTATACAATAAAAAAGAGGCGGGACATGAAACAAATGAGTGTCCTAAGTTCCAAGGAAACATATCTTAAAAAAGACAACGATTGTAAGGGAAATATTATATGATTACAACCGTAGAGGTTGAAGTTCCTAATGATTTGGTGGAAGGTACATTAATTTTTTCCTAAAAATTAGGCGATGCATTATTTGATTTTGAATCATCACATTCCTTTATATCTTCTCATTTTTTCAAGAAAAATATAAATTTATAAATTCATTTAATAAATGAGATATCAGTTAGAACTTATAAGGCTAGTATTTTTGCAAAAATAAAATGTGTTGGTCAGTCCCCTTTGTGACACATAAATGTACATTAGTTGCTAACATTATGATCATACCCATGATTGACTATGATATAATTATTCGTGTGAATTGGATGTCAAATTTTTATGTGAAGATTTATTTCAAGAAGAATAAAGTTACAATTTTTGAGAATGGTGTAGAATCTCTTATCTTTATAGTAGAAACCTCACCATCAGATTCATATCTAGATCCACCCCCAGTAGCTATAATGAGTGAAATTTTTGGGGTGGAAGAGAATAGAGTATCTATGGGTGACGAATGAAATCTAAAAATGTAATATGTACCTTTCATGAATGAAAATTTTGAAGTATTTCTAGATGATTTACCAGGACATCCTCTAGAGCGAGAATTTCAGTTCACTCTTGATTTAATTACTAGTGAAATACCTATATCAAATACTCCCTATAGAGTGGCAACTATGGAATTAGTGAATGTAGATAAACAACTATAGGAATTTAGTGAAAAAGAATTTGTTTTACCTATCATTTCTCTATGGGGAGCCTCTGTCCTCAATGTCATGAAGAAATAAGGATCCATGAGGTTATGCATTGATTAAAGGGAAATTAATGCTATTAAAATAAATAAAAAGAATCCTCAATCCCAAATTGATGATTTATTTTAACAACTTTATAAAGCCCAATATTTTTTGAAGTTTGAACTTCGATCTGGACATCATCAGCTACATGTGAGGAAGGAAGATTTTCCAAAACAGCATTTTGATCTAGGGATGGCAGTACGAGTTTACAGTAATGCTTTTTGGACTGACTAATGAAATCTATGTTTTCATTGACCTAATGAATATATTTTTTATAGAATATATTGATGACATTGTTTTGGTATTTATTGATGATTTCCTGGTATACTCCAAAATCTACAAAGACCATGAGAATCAACCGTGGATTATTCTAAATACTCTTAGAATAAATGAATTATATAAAAAGTTTACTAAGTTTTAATTTTGATTAAATATGTCTTTTTTATTGGCTATATTATCTCTAGGGATGGAATACTAGTTCATCCTTCGAATTCAAAGGCAATCCATGAATGTATTATGCCAATGAACATAACTAAGGTACACAGTTTTATTGGCCTAGTAGGTTACTATCAGTGTTTCGTTTCAAATTTAACTCAATTGGATAACCCTCTAACCCAGATCACATGTAAAGGGGTTAATATTTTATGCAAAAAATAATTTACAAAATTATTTGATTAAATTGAATAGAAGATTGGTCAATGCTCCAATTTTGACTCTTCCCTCTAGAAGTGATGGATTTTTTATGTACAGTTGTGCGTCAAATAATGGACTAGGTTGTGTCCTTATGAAAAATGATAAATTTATTAATTATGCATCAAGATATTTTAAGACACGTGAAAAAATTATCCAACTCATGATATTGAGCAGACAGCCATAATAGTTTCATTGAAAATATGGAGACATTATATCTATAGTGAAAAATGCGAGATATATACAGATCATTAGAGTTTGAAATAAATTTTTACATAGAAATAACTCAAAAATTGGAAAATGAGATGGCTCCAGTTACTCAAATATTATGATTTTTCAATACAATACTACCCAAGAAAGACAAATAAGTTGGCTGATGCATTAAGCGGGAACGATCGTGGACTTCTGACCGAAATGAGGATTGAGAGAGATCCTATATTCCTGGATCTACTAAGGATGGATATGGGAATTTTTCAAGAAGGGGAATCATATTTCCTTTTTAAAATTATTGATTAATCTTATTTAATGCAGGAGAGAAAAATATCTCAATCTAATGATGAGAATCTATAAAAAAAATATTAAAGTTGTTAAGGATGTAAGATTGGTAGAAAACATGAATGAGGATGGAGTTCTGAAATTTGGATGGATGTTATGAGTTCCCTCAGTACCTGAGCAAAAAAGGGAACTATTAGATGATGCTCATAGCTCAAATTTACCCATATACTGAGGTAGCACCAAGATGTATAATGATCTGGAGGAACATTTTTTGTGGGATAACATGAAGCGAGAAATTAATGACTAAGTATCAAGGTGTCTACTATACCAACAAGTGAAGGCTGAGAGAAAACATCCAAGAGGGGTAATTCAAACTCTACATATTCCTATTTGGAAGTGGGATGACATTATGATGGAGTTTTTCATAGGACTACCAAGGAAACCAAGAAATAATGATGCAAAATGGGTAATTCTTGATAGAATTACAAAATTTTCACATTTCCTTTCTACAAGATAGGATTTACCATTTTATCATCTTGCAAGACTTTATATTAATGATGTTTCAAGACATCATGGTACACCTATATCGATTGTCTCTGATCAAGATCTCTAATTTACATCAAAATTATAGAAATTACACTATAAGGCTTTTGATACTAAGCTCGATATGATTACTTCTTATCACCCCTAAACTGATGGACAATCATAAATGACTATTCAAACACTGGAAGACATGTTGATATCATGCACTCTGGAATTTCAAGATATGATGGATCAATACTTTCCTTTGGTGGAATTTTCCTACAATAATATTTTTCACTCTAGTATTCAAAAGGATCCATATGAAGCATTCTATGGAAGTAGTTGTCAAACACTAACTTGTTAGGATGAAGATATTGAGAGAAAATTTATAGGCCCATAACTTATCAACGAGAAAACTACAAAGGTAAAGAATATTCAGATCCATTTTAAAGCATCCCAAAGTAGGAAAAAGAGTTATGCTGGAAACTAAGGAAAGGATTTGGAATTTCATGTAAGATATCATATCTTTTTAAAAGTATGTATCTAGAAGGGTTTCATATGGTTTGGTAAGAAAGGGAAATTGAGACCTAGTTACATCAGAGCATTCAAATTTCTAGAATGAATTGGAGATGTAGCTTACCATTTAGTAATGCCACAAAGTCTCTCCAAACTTCATATTGTGTTCCATGTATCATTGTTAATGAAATACATGATATACCCAATTCATATACCCACCAATGAATAAATAGATATGGAATTATATTTGTCATACTATGAAGAGACTATGGAAATTTTAGACATAAGGAATAAGGTATTGAGAAATTGGACAACTCGACTAGTAAAGGTTCTTTGGAGAAACCAGCAAATTGTGGAAGAAATCTGGGAACCTAAAGATGTTATGAAGAACCACCCACATCTTTCTATAAACATTTATACATGAAAAATTTTGCGGAAAAAATTTCCAATCTTGGGAAGAATATAACATACAAAACATTTTATGGTATGTTTATCTTAAATACTTTTATTTCATTAGATATAATATATTCTATTAATCACTGTGTCTATTTGAATCAAAACTTGTTTATTTATATGATATAGTCATAAACTATCCATTAAACATAAATTTTCCACTTCTATGTTTTTATTTTCGGAAAACAGACATATACGGTTGCAATTAGGTCGATTGTTGGAGTCCGATAGAATCATGTTAATTTACAATGAATATTTACTCACCTTATGAATAGTAACATACCCTTATGAATAGTTACCCACCCTTATGAATAGTAATACATCTTTATGAATGGTTCCTTACCTATGAAAGTCTATATAAAATTTAGACAACATAAAAATGAAGATGAATATATTAAGTGTTGGTATTTTTCAATTAAATTATAATTTAAAAAAAAATTAATTTATCATATTTAGAAATTATTTTTGAATAATGGAGTTCATTTTTAGATTCTACATGTTGAAAAATGGTTAAGGTGAATTTTTTGGATTTTTCTGAAATACTTGAGTTTTTGTGAATTGGAAAAAATATTAAATTATGATAAATGCTGAATACATGATTTATTAAGTCATTGATGATGTCCTGCTAAGGTAAGAACACATGGTTCAAACTAATATGCATGTATTATTTTTTTTTGTCATGGAAAAATCACTATTAAGTTTCTTAGGGAAAATTAGTAAACTATCTATTAAAATATTAAGAAAACCCTCATTACATCCACTTTATAAACCACCCCTCACCCCCCTCTTCCTCTCACACCACTCAAGATTTGATCATTTCCCACGTTCAGCCAAATACACTTACCAATCCCTCCCCCATGTCTATGTATAACTGGTCTCACTTGAAGTCCAAAAAAGTCCTTAAGAAGATTCTCAAGGAGTACTCAATAGGTGAACCTCTCTTCCTTTTTCTTTCAACTTCTTTTACAAGTTCCATTATTTAGCTTCTCTCTCCTAACCCCCCTCCTGAAAATTATATGATAATTCCAATACCTTAAATTAAATTTAATTTTATTTTTCTAATGGAGTATTTAATCATTGTCTCCCTTTTCCCCTTCTTGTTATACTAAATATGAAAACGTCGTCCGAGATGTGTTAATTTTTTCGCATTTAAGGATGATTAGTTTTAAATTACTATTACTATCTTCAAGACATGTCATGAAATATTTTTAATGGTTTAAATAGATAAAAATATATTTATTTTATCTTATTCAATTTTCTAGAATCCTTACACAATCATAATATAAAATAATAATACAAAACAAGTTCATTGTAAACAGAACTACCAAGTTAATCCAAGCATTTATCATTAACTTTTATCTAATGATTCATCCTCATTTCATATAACATAAATCATTATAAGATAATTTATATATCACTAATTTCACTAGTAATATATATTAAAAATTCTGGACATTTAAACACATTTCAAATGATCTTCCATTCATGAGTACAAGTAAACTGATCCTGAAAACCAAAGAAGAAAATGATTCCAAAACATTAATATATAATCTCGTAAACCCATCAAAAAGGACATGAATAAACTAGATAAGGTTATACTAAATCAATTATATGTAAATTAGGTTCTGGAATTGATAATTAATAAATCAAAATACGATTATTCAGGTCATTTAAATCATCCATAGAACATATTCGGGCATATGTTAAGGGGTTTCTTATCTCACTTTTATTTTTGTGATATTTACATTGTTCACCACATATTTCTTTTAGGTGTTCTATTTTAACTTACATTTGAAATATAATATCATGATTTTCTTTATATTCATGTAATTCATTGATTCACTTGATGATTATTAACTCAATTGATTACAATGTTGTAAATGACTTTGTTTCAACTACCATTTCAATGTAATTTACTTGGAATTGTGAACCTAATCACTCTTATGTAGTGTATCTACTTCCCATTTGATATTTTTTTCATTTGAAATTTTAATTATATTATATTTCTATATTCATGTTTCATGGATATGATTATTTTCTGAGCCCTATACAATTTTACATATAGTGTTTATGTGGAATGTTACTTTTTCTGTTGAAATATTGATGAATCTGTATCCTCTAATCAGTATGGATATTAAAAAGGAATATATTTATTTTATTAAATTTTTTTATAAAGAATTATTTAGACCATATCTGATGGATGGGGCCGCTATATCCTCTCGATGCATCGATTGGTCTCATGGCACAAATAATTTTGCAACAAACCCTTCGAGTTAGTTTCCAAAAATGAAAAGGGTTTCTACCAACATAAATAAACCATCTCAATGGTATAATGTTTTATGTGTTAGATACATAATGTCTAAATAATACGAAATATCTTAATTATGTATATACTTATAACTACCCATGAGGTTTTCACTATGACAAAATATATGGATGCATTTTTTATACTTAGCTTATTGATGGAAAGTGTTTTCATTTTTTAAACATGACTTATTAGACATGTCTAATTGATTGTGAGTCACTTATTATTGATTCATGATTCCACTAAACATAACCCTAACTAATAATTTGATCACACCCTTATTATGTTTCATTTCCCCAGGTTATTAAGTAGAGAATATTGAATACGCTTTCAATGTGGTAGTTTATTTTAGTTTATTATGTATCATGATATATTTTTTTTATTTCTAAATTTACATTGGGTATCATGTATGTAATATGGTATTCCATGACTGCTAATGTAATTAGTCCTTTAAAAATTATTTCTTATAATAATTTCAATATAATGAAACAATTCAACGACTCTGATCTTCGGGGATCGGGGTGTTACAATGACCCCGAATGGTGGCTCACAGAATGGTGGAACCAAAAGTTGTCTCACAGAATGGTGTCTCATTAAACTGTGTCACTAATGACTCACATAACAGTGATTTACCTCAGGTAGTTTTCCAAATTTTCAGTTTTCCCTAGTTTCAACAAGTTTTTCTAGTTTCTCCCCACATATGTTTTATTTGACTTAAACCGTGTTTAAAGCCATCTTTCTGCATTTCTAATGGAATTTCAAATGATATTAATTATATATTTAATATCCTAATTCTCTAGGGACATTGAAATAATCCAAGAACATGGTCTTCTCCACATTTCAACTATACTGAATTTTGAAACTGTTCTTCCTTTGATATAGGATCTGACTCTTCCTAGTTTGAACAATCTGACTTTAATGACTTTTGAAACTCTATTTAAAGCCCGGTTTCTGCGTTACTCATGCACCCCCATTTTTGGTGCAAGGAGTAGTTTTGGTCGCCTATTGTTCAAACTAAGAATTTTCCTTTTCCACACATTAATTATGTATTATGTGGGGTGGGTGTACTTTTGTATCTTTTCCAATACTACTGAAACCATTTTAAAGAAGATAATTAGAATGAATAAACAAAGGGTAGTGGGTGTGATATGATTATGATCTCTTTGTTTTGTATCTTATCCTTGATCCATGTCATGAATCATGTGTGTTGTGTTCTTCTGAAAATCATGGTTGTTGGTTGTCTTTTCTTGTACACCCAAGATGTTTTATACTTATTTCACTATTGTAATTACTGTAAATATAAAATCTGATTAACCATGTAGAACTATTTAAATAAAATGGAGACCCCAGGATTAAACTTTGGTTGTGATCACCCCTGAATTATGAAAGTAGAATTAATGAATATTGTGGATCGAATCTAAATACACTCTGTTTAATTTGGTGTGGATGTGTGTTGTGTATGGTTCTATAGGGTTTTGTGCCTTTTGTGGGTTTTATGATTCTAATTATGATTGTGGGTACATGGGTGGATAGAGGGGTTGGATACATGAGTGTAGTGTGGTGTTTTTTTGTAGTGGGGTTGCAGTTTTGGTTGTGGTTGTTTTGGGATTTTTGTATGAGGTAGTGTAGGATGTGTGATGGAATCTCAGGTTGAGATATTGATTGATTATATAATGGATGAACTTATTGTGTAGTGAGATTGCTTCTGGGATGTGGTTGGGTAGTAGGGTTGTAAGTTTGGGTTGTTTCAAGACTTCGTGTTTACCGGGGTGTTGAGTGTGGTGTTGTGTGCACCGGGGCTGTCGGGTATGGTTGTGAGAGGATGAATTAGGTAGGATAACATTGAGAAATGATGTTGGTAGTTTTGAGATAATAATTGGTGTTTAATGGTGAGGAAGAACAAAGTGGGTTATTTGTTATGTGCTTTGATACAGGAAGTGATTGATGGATTTTTTCCTTCTATGAACGGTTGCAGATGTTGTTCTTGTTAGTTTCTCGAATAGGGATGCAAGAAATGAATGAATAAATTGATAAATATATAAATAAAATTGGATAAATGAATCAGATGGGGGTATACTTATACTTACAGAAGTGACCATCATTTGTGGGGATACCTGTATGTAGGGGTAGTTGCAAAGGATGTTTGTGTGGTTTGGTTTCTTGTTTGGCAACCAATAGGCTAGGATGATTTTTTGCTTACATATATGTATAAAAATGTAATTTCTTGTGTTTTATATATGCACCCTACCCATTTTGAGCATTAGGTGATGAACACCCCCAATGTTGTGGGGGAGGGTGTCTTTCCCAACATCCAGGTTGGAGGATGGATGTCTGGTAATTTTATCTTAATTACTCCTTCTTCTAGGGATTTACCGCTGAAGACTGTTCAGCTACACTATAATGTCTTATGATTTGTTACTATATCTAAGGTATTGGTTGCGTGAAAGGTGTTTTTTTCCCAGGTGTCTTTATAATGAGGCCCAGGTGTTTTTTGGGCAGGGTGTGGTATGTGTGAAGCCCAGGTGTCTGAATGAAGGGTTGTGGTGTGGTAGAGGCCTAGGTGTCTACAAGCAGGATTTGATGTGGTTATTTCCCAGGTGTGTGCAGGCAGGTGGTGATAGTGGATCTAGTTGAAGAGTGTGGTAGCATCAGGATATTCGTCATTAGGGATGAGTTTTTATTCAGTGGTAAGTGGAGTAGGGTACCCAAATATCAATGTGCGTAAAAATTACATTACATTACTTTCATTATATGGTGAGCATGACTTGTTGTGGTTGGAGTGGATATTATACATTATTAGGAGATTTTGAGTTCTGAATATTTTCTCATAGCGGCATTAGTGTGCTTCTCCCACTTGAAAACGAGTGACTTTGCTTTTTACCTACTGAGTATACATGTATGCTCACCCTACATATATAAATTTTATTTTATGTTTCTAGGGAGATTACATGGACCGTGATGGAAATTACTATCTTGGAAATTGGAAACAATTGTTTTGTCGCTGGTTATTTATATTTTGGTACTTACCTTGGAATTTTCATTCATTTTTTTGCAATTTTACGTTAATCATGAATGTGGGATGGATTTAGGTTTCTTTATATATATATTTGTGTGTGTGTTTTGGAGTTGATTGAGGTTGATACATCTTATATCCCAATTTGGTTATTATAAAAAGGGTAATGCATCCCATTTTGCGAGATTTCGATACCATTGGTGTTGGTGTAAACCTGAGGGTCTATTGGTGGCAGAACATAGGGGTCATTATCTATCTATCTCCATGAGAATGGAAGGACTTGGAACCTTGTTAAACCTTCTATCATCATGAAGAAGATGGGTCATGACACACCATTAAGAAGAAGTCACCACACTCCCCCTAGCATATGGAAAGGCATGTTAATGGCTAGATGTGTGGTATCTCAACATGGGTGAAGGCTACCATATGACTAGTAACATAGAAATGTTCGAGCAACTCACAGAGGAAATTCATGGTGACATGAGTTTTGGTGAGTCATCAATGTTACCCATGATTTTCAAAGCTATGATTAAAATCTATCAGAAGGATGGTGAGTCAAATTACATATCTAATATGTATTACGTACCAAACATGAAAAATAATATTATCAGTATTGGACAACTCCATGAGAAGGGATATGTCATACACATGGATAACGCTTCTATATATATAAGAGATTCTCATAGGAGAATTGTTTCTCAAGTCCAAATACAGAAGAATTGCATATTTCCAATGCATATTAACACGAAGGGTGAGGAGTGTTTCTTTGGACCCATAAAGAAAGACACATGGAGATGAAATTTATGCTTTTTTAATCCCCAATTTTGTGACATTAAACTGTTATCCTCGTCAATCGTGGTGTGTGGCTAGCCGGTGATTGATGTTACAAATCATGATTGTGAGGAATGTACAATCAGTAAGCCACAAAGGGATTCTTTCCCAATAGAAGTGTTTCAGAGAGAAAAGGAACCACTTTAGTTGATTCACACTTATATTTTTAAACCACTTGAAACTTCCTCACTTGGAGTTATTATGTAATTTATTACCAACTTTGATGATTTTTTCAGAATGCTTTGGGTGTACTGCATCAAATAAAACTCTTCTTCAATTACTATCTTTAAAATTATCAAAGAACATGTTGAATTAGAACGTGGTCACAAAATCAAAGTACTCGGATCTGAAAAAGGTGGATAATACACCTCAAATTAATATCAGTATATCTATAGGGAATACGGCATCAATAAACAATACACCACAACCTATATGACAAAACATATTGGAATTACATAATGAATGAACCGCACTATCCTCGACATGATGTGGACCATGTTGATGGAGAAATGCCTGCAAAAAAGCTTCTGGGAAGACTCAGTTGCATGTACTATCTACCTGCTCAATTGGTTCCCAAACAACAGCAACATAAGTTTGAAACCAAAAGTGGTGTGATGTGGCTAAAAACCAAGTATGGTGCACCTAAGAATCTCAGGGTGCTTCTCCTCTTCTCAAGTTCCATAAACAAGAAGAAGAAAGCTTGATGATCATGGAGAAAGGTGCATCTTCATCGACTATATTGAAGTGTCTAAAGCCTAAAAACTCTAAAATTCACTAACCAATGATGTAGTGGTGAGTAGATATGTGATATTTAGTGAGGATTAAGCTTGAAAAAAAATGATGAAGAATCGAACAAGGATATTCTAGTCGAAACAGAAGATCTTGAAGAAAATCTAGATCATTTAGAGAAAATTCCCACTACACCTTCCTCAAGCACATCATAAGTTGAAAGAAGTCTAGGAGTACATTCTACCTCTCCTAAAATCACATCATCACGTCAAAATTCATCTACCTTTTCCTTACTTGTGGAATCTATAAAAATTAAGATCTTATGTGACTCCTATGAGAAATCTGAAAAGCTAAATCTTTTTTTCCTATATGTTGATCATTATCCTTTGACGTTTTCGGAAGCCATAATAGAAGATTGTTGGAGAATCACTATGAAAAAAAAAATTTCCATAGAGAAAAATAACACATGTTTTCTAACTACACATCCAAAATGTTTGAAAATAATCAGCACCAAATGGGTGAACAAGATCGAATGAAATGGTGACGGTGATATCAAACACTACAAGGTAAGGCTCATAGAAACGGGGTATAAATAGAAGTACAGGATAGAATATGAAGAATTATTTGCTCTTTTCACTCGCATCAACACCGTGAGGATGATTATATCCCTTATTGTCCACCACATTTGGATGATCTAACAACTGGATGTGAAATACGCATTCTTGAATGGAATTTTAGAAGAAGACATCTATGATGACCAGCCTAAAGACTTTGTTATGAAAGGGGTGGAAGACATGGTGTATCGACTGAAGAAATCCCTATATGGGTTGAAGAAAACTACATATGCATGGAATGCACACATAAATAGTTATCTTCCATAGAAAAACATCACCCAATGTCCATATGAGCTTGTATTTTACATTAAGAATATTTTTTTGTTACGATATACATATAGAATCCTTGTATGTTGAAGATTTTTTGTTTAAAAGGAACATTCAATAGATGATTGATGAATTCAGGGAGAACATGTTTAAGGAGTTATAGATGACCGATGGGGGTCTCATGTCTTCATTATTGGGCATATAAGTAAAGCAACAATAGGGAGGCATCTGTATATCGCATAAAAAGTATTTCAATGAATTGCTTGAAATGTTCAAGAAGACTAATTGCAACAACATAAAAACTTCATTAGCAACAGGCTTAAAATTGAAAAAAAAATGTAGAGGGGAGAAGGTTAGACTCAAAATTGTTCAAAAATATTATTGGAAGCCTGAAGTACCTCAAAATCCAAGGCCAAAAATTATCTATAGTGTTAGGCTTCTATGAAGGTACATAGAGACACCAAAAGAGTCACACTAACTAGTAGAAAACGTATCCTTAGGTATGTCAAGAAACATTGGAATTTTGTATTTTCGTTCCATAAAATGATGAAAAAAATCTATGTAGATACTCAGATAGAGATTGGGGGTGACCAAGTTGAAATAAAAAACACTACTGGATATGTTTTTTTTTGATCAACTGCTTTCAGGTGGAATTTAAGTAATCAGAGTGTGGTCGCCCTTCCCACATATAAAGCATAGTTCATGTTAGCAACATCCACTATTTGTGAAATAATTTTGTTGAGAAACCTGTTAAAGGAGTCAAAAAATCCACACGATGGATCCAAATTCAAATATGTGGATAACAAGTTGACAATCAAACAGACTCAAAAATATAATACAGCATGGAAGAAACAATCACGTTGATACTCATTGTCATTTTATGAGAGATCATGTGAAGCAGAAAATAATAAAATTAAATTATTGTCATATTACGAAATGGGTGACTGATATTTTCACAAAATCACTACCAAAAAATGCATTCAAATAATTAAGAATGATGTTTGAAATAATGTCGGTTTTGGTTTGAAGAAGAGGGTTGGAATTTCCAACCATTTCCACCGGGTGGTTTTCTAAAGCTGGAGTCCCTATCTTCCAAATTTTGTCCTCCATCCATATGTGTCTCACCTTATCCCCATGCATTTATTCCAATTAATATTATTTATTCTCTCATTTTTTTCATTTTATTTTCTAGAATTAATACTATGCATTTTTTGTATATTTTTAGTTTTTATGAATTGTATATAAAAGTGTAATTGTAGTCCTTATAATTGGTGGGTTGTGCAATCTATTATCTACACTAAATTAGTCTTCCTATTTCCCTACGTGTTACCATACCCTTCTTCCATGTCCCCTACCCTTCAAATTCCCTCCAATTTCCCATCCTCCCTATCGCGACACAGTCAGCCTCCCCTCGGCATGCTCTCCCATCCTCCTTCTGAATTAGGGTTCGCTTCTTCTAGCTTCCTTCAAAATTCCAGCTTCCTTAGACAATCCTCTGCTCAATATTAATAGCTCCTGCGATGCCATCCGGTGTTCCTGCCCATGCGGTCTACCCTCTGCAAATTTGATTTTGGGTTTCGAGCCACCGGCCTGCTTCGACAGAAATCTTCAACACAGTCTTCCAAGGTTCGGTCACACGTCCCGTGATTCCATTTTGTGCCCGACACATTTTCTACTGTTACCTCCATATAACAGTTTCATTCTACCAGCTGGCTTCGAAAAAGGTCAACCAAACTGTCCTTATCCTCTTCGGTATGTAGTCGGTACTGCATCGTCCACGTTATGTTTCTATCGACGCGAGCTCCCATCATTTAATATATGTTCAGATTTCTCCATTGTACCATATGATATTCGAATGAAATAATCTAGTATTTTTTCAAAAAAAATTCGCGTCTATTATGTCTCCTTTTAGACATCAGTATACAACTTCAATCCATGTATGGGTACCCTTTACTGCATTATTTGACATTCAAAATTATGATTTTCTTGTATATTTTCATTCTAATTTATATATGTTTCCATGATGTTTCTATAAATGTGGTTCATTGCAATCAAAGTACATTGCATCGTCAGGTTTACAGAATATTTAGTCCATCTCTTGCATCTTTCTAATTTATATATGTTTCTTTGAAGTTTTTATTTCATTGATGTTGATATAACATTGGTATAAGTGTCGTTTAGTGAAATAACTATAGGATGCTCAACTATAGGAACCTTTTACTTCATTATGGGACATTCAATTTGAAGATTTGAATGTATATTTTCGGTGTAATCAATATAAGCTTCCTTGATGTTTCTATAACTGTGGTTAATTGCAATCATAGTACTGTGCTTATTCAGGTTTATATAAAATTTAGTCGTGATTCCATCTGGCTTCACTGCATATATATTCGTCAATATACTTCAAAGGTATTCTTTAAAACAAATTTACAGATGTGTTCACATACTGTATTATTTTTAATTGGATATGTTATTTTCAAATGATTCATTTCTATATAATATATAAATCCTATTTGATGTTTTTTATAACTGTCATTTAGTAAAATCACAGCACACTACTTATCTATGGGTTCCTTTTACTGCATTTTGTGACATTCAATTAGGATATTTATCTGTATATATTTTTTAATGTATATATTTTTCTTTGATATTGGTATAACTGTGGTTCATTTCAATCAAAGTAGAGTTCTTATTTAGGTTTATAGAATACAGAGTTTCCATTCCATCCATCTTCACTACATAATTATTCCTCAATATCCATCCAAGGAATTCGTTCAAACTATTTTTCATATGTGTTCCTATACTTTATTCTTTTTAATTCAATATGATATTTTCAAATGTATCATTTTTTTATAATATATATATGCTTCTTTCGTGTTGGTGTAAGTGTCATTTAGAAAAATCACAGTACACTGCCTATTCAAGTATACAAGATATGTCATATATATTTCAAACATGCATTCCCTATCAATTGTCTTATCAGAATATTTTAAATTTAATCTACATACCCATAAACATATTTTGGTTTCATTCTAAAACATGAAAATTCATCATAAAGACAACAAAACAAAGAGGCAGACTCCGTCAGCATCGAGAGATGCAAGGTTAAAAAGGAGACTTCATATGATAGAACAAAAAATAGGTACATATGTATTGTATTTCATTGAAAACATTCCATAAACTTACTTACTAAATAATAGTTTCATAACTTCACAAGAAAATCCCCCATGGACTACCATCAACATTGTTCTGCTGCAACATTTGATTCAGTGCAACTAAATTCTGACTTGATTAGAGGACCACACATACCACATTCACCTATACCTACCAATGGTTTTTAATTTTTCATTTTACCAACATTTTGTGATATAGTCAATATATTATTTGTAAATAATATCTTCTAATTTACTCATTCTGCATTTTAATTGACAGTGGCTCTAGATTCGGGATCTTCATCCCCAATTAGTGTTAGAAAAAGCATTAGAAAATATTGTAGTAACATTATTAATTGTACTTCAAGTAAGTATCTGAGCGTTTCAATCTTAAATTACATCTAATCGTTTGGGTTTTTTTCATGTATTTTCTATTCACCAATGGAAGATCATGCATATCATTTTCAACTTTATCATTGAATGGTGAGATATATTACACTTCCAAATAATAGTGATTATATATATTTATTTTACGATGTCTTAACATTGTATAGTTTGTCAACTATTAAATTTCATTGAAATATATTCAAGTATTTGGATCTTCTTCAACAAGATCCTCTCTCGGTAGCAAGAGAAAGCATATATCAGCATCTAATGAAGAAAATTATGACCCCTCTGGTAACTACTCCGTCAACTTATTTTTGTGAACAAAATACCGTTTTGTCTCATATGTATTGAATAGTTAAACTAAATTTGCATTACTTTTTTTAGGTGTAATGAATGAGGGAAATAATCCCACATAGCCTTCATGTGACTCATTATCAGACTAAGCACTGGTCATGACTTTATATCCTTTTCAATTATCACATAGTGTAATTTGTTGCATACTATATTTAAAACAGATATTGTTTTACTTCTTCAACTACTGGTAATGAAGCTTATTTTCCTGACACAGGTGTGATGTATATTCTAATCTTGTTGTATTCTTCTTTTGAATCTATAGATATATATATCCATTAATTCTGTATTTCACATTAATTTGAATGCCTAATTTACAATCGAATCTGAATGTTTCATCTAAATTGAGTCATGTCATTACAGAAAGAGATGTAACAACTAGTGAAATCAATGCTGGAATTACACATCGAAGTGACTACTCAGGTTTTACCTAATTCATACTCATTTTTTACTTTATATATATTTCACATGAATTTGCTTAATAACTAAATGAAAATACTACTACAGAAAGAATGCAGTTATTTCACCTTTCGAAAAATTTAGGTCACTGTATTATTATTACTTTTTTATAGAATTTTATTCAAGTCATCACAGTTTTATGAAATTTATAATGCCAAGCATATTAACACCATTCATTTGACCATTATTCACCTACAGAATAATTGAATAGTAGAGATCCCACTAATATTCTCAAATACTATGGTTCTGTCTTTTGGTTTGATGAGAGAAATATAAAATGCAGCACCAAAGAAAACCCATGATTTGTTATATGTTTCATGCTTGGTAAATTCACTTTTCAATTACTACCATCTTATCCTCCATACCATCGAATGTTATTCATTAATCCAAACTCTGTGGCGGCAAGATCATTCCAAGAATATATGTATATTTACAATTATATGTTCCCATTCACATCATTGGGTGGTAAGTTTGACAGGTCCTTCAACAATGGAAGAGATCCAATTATATTTAGTTGGAATGGAAAAAACTACAATTGCATAGATAGTTTGTGTCCATTTTAGGGACAAAAACCTATGTTTGCCCAGCTAAATGTTTAAGATACTAGGAATGAGTCACAAAACAAGATTCTAAATGTCCCGTAATATTTAATGTGTAGGTTAACACATTTATGTGACTGTCATAATTTCACATCATTCTTAATTTAATTTGCATGACAGTTATGACAGATCAAATTCGAACATAGTGGACAATTATAATATTTTTTTCAACGTACTAAATATACTTCATGAAACAAATTTTTTATCTAGTCATTTCATAAGTGAAAAGGTTGTTCTTGATCATCATGAACATGGAAGCATTAATTTTCTCCTTCTTAAGAGAAGACAAACTGATGAAAGAACATACAACTTCCCTACTACTTCTGAGATTGTGATGCTTATTGTCGGTGACATTGATGATCTCAACTATTAAAGAGATATTATCATTCAAAGAATATGTGGTGATTTTTAGTGGATTGATGAGAATCATCCCTTGTACCTTCCATTGAAATATCCTCTTACTTTCACAAATGGTCAAGATGGATATGTTGACAACATTTTTCATCGATCTACATCTATGAGTGCATGTAGAAATGTTCAGAATGTAACAATGCGTGAATAATTCTCCTTTCACTTGTAGTGTCCTTCGAGTGATAAGTCAATATTACAACATTCAAGAAGACGGTTGCAACAATTTATTGTTGATTCTTATACAATGATAGAATCTCTTAGACTGTCATTCATTTTCATCAATCAAAAATGATTGAGGGTTGAGTTGTACAATGGGTTTCAAGATGCATTTCTTCGAGGTGACTATGATGGGTATGCATACGGGAAGCGAATCATTTTACCATCTACATTTACTAGTGGCCCCAGATATATGATTAAAAATTACCAAGATTCTATGTCAACGTGAAATTGGGAAAGATATCCAGATTTTTTTAACATTTACATGAATCCACTATGGCCTAAAATCACTAGATTTGTATCACGTAACAATCTTCACCCTTGAGACTATCCACACATTGTATCCAGAATTTTCAATATTATGGATTACTAGTAAATGAATGATTTACGAAACAGAAGTTTCTTTTGAATGTCACAATCATGTACCTAATTTTATACAAATTATTTTATGAGACATACTTAATATTATTTGATGAATATGTTGTTGAACTGTTTCATTTATATCATTACATTATGTGCAGTTTTTCATATAGTGGAATTTCGAAAATGTGGACTACCTCATACACACATTTTTCAAATTTCAGTTATATGTTGTCCAATTGCTCAATATATTTAATGTGATCTATGTAGTTGTTAATTTAGTAACTTTCACTTCTTTATTAAGACATTTTTATAATTAAATAACAATATTTCATGATTAAATTTAGATTTAACACTCACGGATCATCAAAAATAGATGTATACTTTGCTTGAAATAGAGAACCTACTACAGAGGAATGGTAGACCTCTTCATTATTTTCCACCAATGATGGTTCCATATTCTGAAATTGTCTCTCAGCAAAATCAATTGGTAGTTGATGAACTGAATCATAACAGAGAGAGTCTCTGAAATGAGTATCTGACTTTGCAAAGTAAGCTTACTGATGAACAAAATGATGTGATGTCTACCATTATGTCTTCGTTAACTGTGCCCGCTGGAGGATTCATTTTCTTGCATGGTCATGGAGGCATAGGTAAAACTTATATTTGGAAAGTATTGACATATTTACTATGGTAAAAAAGGAAATATTGTTTTGGCAGTTTCATCTAGTGGAATTGAATCATTACTGCTACCTGGTGGGAGGACACCACATTCCAAATTGTGAGTTCTGATATGTTTTTCTGAAAACTCTGTTTTCAATATTCAACAAGGAAGTGATGTCGCGGATCTTCTATAGTTATCAAAGCTTATTATTTGGTATGAGGCACCAATTATTCATATGTATTGTTTTTAATCTCTTGATGAAACATGAAAAGATTAATGTCGATAAAAAATTAATGTTTTTCAAACATTCCATTCGGTGGAATAACTGTTGTGTTGGGTGGGGATTTAAAGAAATTAATACCTGACGTACCAGGTGGAAACATAACTGAAATGGTTTCTTCATGTATAGATTCTTCATACTTTTGGAAACATTGTCGTGCTATAACACTAAAAAGGTTCTTGAGATTGCTTTCCAATTCTTCAACAATTTTAGTTAAGCGTCTTGAATTTCCCAAATGGACATTAGATATTGGTGAAGTTTTTATTACAGAACCAAATGATGGTGAAACTACAATTCCAATTCCATTAGAGTATTTTCTTTCATCGACTAAAGATCATATTTCCGATTTTGTTGAACATTCTAATCCCAAATTCTTGTGTAAACATTCTGGTGTTCATTATCTTAATGATTTTTCCATATCATCTCCAACTCAGGATATTGTTGAAGATGTTAATGCATTCATGATGTCCCTCATGTGTTCTAAATGCAAAGATTATTTCAACTCAGATTCAGTTTGTGATTCATGTTTTGATACAGATAGGCCAAAAAACATTTACACTTCTGATATGTTAAATGGGATTAACATTTCAAGGATAGATTCCCATAAAATTACACTCAAATTTGGGGTTCCTATCATGTTTCGTAGAAATGTAGACCAGTCTCTGGGATTATGTAATGGGACTCTCTTGATTGTTACCCAATTGGGAGATCATGTCATCATAGCTAGAATTCTATGTGGCTGTAATTCATGATATCTTGCTTTCATTTCAAGATTAAATATGACACAGTCTAACTTTCGATGGCCTTCAAACTATAATGAAGACAATATCATGTGATTTTTTCTTATGTTATGACTATTAACAAAATTCAAGGACACTCACTGTCTTCTATTGGGTTATATCTTCGAAAACCAATGTTTTTTCATGGTCAATTATATGTTTCTCTATCTTCAGTCACATCACCATTAGGTATGAATGTAGTAGTTGGTGATAATAATCCCACAACACATGAATCAATGCCAAATATTGTCTATAAATAAATATTTCATAGATTGTGATAGGTATATGTTAAATTATATTTTAAATTGTCAATGTTTGGTTATGATCATCTTATTTATGTCTAATTTTATGAATCCCAAAGTTTCTAATTATGATCTCTTCAAAGAAAAAATCAAAACATCACATTTTTATCAAAATGTTGTGATCAATTACCCTTTTGAATGATATCACACCTAATACCGAGGAGACATTGAAGATACAAGTTCGTATTTTGAATTTGTGGTGAAACACATCATCTAGGTACTCCAATGATGTTGTTGTGATTGATATGATTCATGGAGATTTATAGGTGCATTCAGAATAAAAATAGACTTCATATTATATTTCTTATATTTCATTTATCTTATCATTTCAATTATAGAACATATATGTCAAGTTGATTTATATGTCATTCAACTGTTGAAATTCTGGGGAATTTATTTCTGTAGAATGTGAAGATACATTGTACTATTTCTGGGTATCAAATTCAATCTATGTTAAAAAATATATTGCGTTAAGGGATGTGTTATTTCATACAGAACTTGCAAATAATTGGTTATCAAGGTACCTAATTTGGAACTAGACATGCATGTAGAGTACTATTCCCATCAACATTGCATGTTTAGCCATGTGATGCACCGGTACCACATGTCTATTTCGATTTTACTTCCATTGAATACATAATTCAGAGAAGGGTTCCAGAGACACATTTAATTGGTAAATTTTTATTGAGATTTCCGTAAAATTTTATGAATGTTTCTAAAGTGTCTCTATTGATCAATACATAATTTTATAGAATACATTAATCTATTTTTAGCTTACAGTGCAGAACCTTTTCTTCTCTCTTATCTGTTTTAGAAATTATTGGATATTTACGTTTCTCACATCCACTTGAAGCATTGGGTAAGTCGAATTATATGATGCAAATTGTCATACATAGTGGATGGTTTGGCATTACTTCCTTTTAGAATCTCTAACAAGTTATTTATATTTAACATTATGCGGTACATAATTTTCTGCAGTGGGTTCAAACATAAATGTAGTTTATGGGGTGACTATGCTAACCAGATTTCATATTACATGGAAGAAAATATCGTTTCATCAACTATTTTAATATTGAATCTTATCAGAGTTAAGAAATTGAATAGTATGCTCTCTAATAACACGATTCTTTATTTATCTTTCATTTATTCAATTTATTTAAAAGTTTTAAATGAGTATTCCTATAGAATTACTTATTAAAATACTTTCATACTCTCTTATACTTAATACATCCATTAATGCAACGAAAAACCTTTACAATCATGATATTTAATATGTTGAATCATTCAAAAAAAGGTTCTCTGGATACATTATTTAATTTTTATTTTTGTATATGTTGTCCAATGTTTAATATATGATTGATGGACATATTATGTTTGACATTTGAGTTGCATTTTTCAATATTCAGATGTACATTTATAATGGAATCAAAGAATCGAAGTCCAGCACCAACAAACCCATCTTCTTCTTCTACACCATTGTTATATTGGGAAAATAAGAAAACCATTTATGAAGACGTGAATTGTGATCATGTATGTAACGTACTGCAAATTTACAATTTAAATTAAGCACTTTAATAATCGGGATGTACCAGTATAGTACTGTACAGTTTCATTATCTACATTATACTCAATCTTGGAAAAACTAAAAAGAGAATGATTTCCTTCACCATAAAAAACTCAAACAACTCAAAATTGGTAATATAATTGATGCAATTCTTGCCTGAGAAAAGTGTAAAATGTTGATGGAAATATTTGGTGCAACAACTGCAAGATATATGTAACTTGCACCGTTCCCATGTTTTAATTTGTTCACCTTCATAATAGTTTATTAGTTATTTTATATATCAAAAGTAATTAATTTTACTTATCCTAAATCCCTTTTTAATCATATTTATAAATCAACAGATTTAGAGTGCAGATGCTTGTGACTGATTCCATGCTCTCTTTATCAGTTGTCCTATTTGATAAATAAGTAATGCAATTTGTGAGAAAAACTGCTTCAGATCTGCAAGATTATTTTATTCATGTACTACTAGAAAATAAAATAGCATGATGAAAAAATATGTTCACTTAATTTAAACTAACATTTATTTTTTTCTTAAATAATGCTGATGATGAGTACGGATTTCCTACTGAAATGACTTTTTTCAAATAAAAAATGGTTCTCCAGTCAATTGAAGTTTCAAATTATAATATTCATAATCATCACCATTCAGTAGAACAAAACTCATACAAGGTAATATTAATTATCCAATAGTGAAAACTACCTCACCAATTTCAATGAAGGCTTCACATAATTTCTGGTAGATTCTATTACATATTCCTATTATCATTAATATGGATAGATTGAAAATAGTAATTTTTGTTGTTATATTTATAAAACATCGTCAGAGCAGTTTCTCTACAAATATAAGAAGTGTTCATGAATATAGTCAGGTACAACATATTCCATCATCATCATTTTTATTTCCCTGCGTGTAAAGAACATGCAACTGGATTAATGCTTTATTGTTTTATCATAGGATTGTCAGAATGTTGAATCATGTTGACTCAGTGGAAATGCTTACTCTATATTTGAAAAATCATCTTAGTATCATCATGTATTCATATATATATATATATATATATATATCTCCCATACAATATTCGTTACAATCCTTTATTTTAATCATACATTGTACATTCTCCTAGATCGGATGCTTCTTTTAACAATGTTCTACATGCAGAAAAACATACTGACCAAATTTCTTAATGAAGATTTTATTGAGAAATCTCAACATATCCAACCTGAATGTGTCGAGTAGAAAAATTCTTGGAAAAAATATGGAAATCCGAATGAAGGATATATTAAAAGAAAAAACAGAAAATAATGACTAATATGTTCTGTATATATGAAAGGTAATACGATATCAGGTGATTGTATCTTCTAATTTCTTTTCATTCATGTGACTTAGTTTATACTTATTGTATTGCATATCAAATGTCACTTGATGTATTTCTGTGATGGTTGGAGAATGTGCAAGGCAGGGAGGGGGGCATGGTGGGGGCTGGTGGGATAGGGGATGGGAAGGGAGGAGTGTCCTAGTGGGGTTGGGGCTGGGAAGGAGGGAGGATGAGTTGGAAGGGGGAGGTGCTAGGATGGGGTGACAGTATGGGCTGTTAAAGTGGGAGGCGAGGGGCTTGGCATGGGTGTGGGATGGTGATGGGAAAGAGGGAGGAGGAGTTGGAATGGGGGATGGGCCTGGTGGGGGGGAACATATTACCTTCTGAGGTGAGATGGGGAGGTGCTGGGATGGGGTGGGAGACAAGAACAGGAGGGGGAGGGGAAGGGTGGAGCTGAGTAGGGGTAGGAGGAGGTGCTGGGAAATTGGGGGGGTGACAAGCTGGGCAGGGTGGGGGAGAGGAGGGGTTGGGCAGGGGAGGTAGGATAGGCAGAGGAGTGGGGAGGGGAGGGTTAGAGCTGGGAATGGGAGAAGAGGTTCTAGGTCACGGGGAGAGGAGGGTCGATTGAGAGGTGAGGGATGCAAGGCAGGGAGAGGATGGACAAGGTGGGGATGAAAGGGTGGAGGTAAGGGGAGCGGATGGGCAGTGATGAGGGTCTAAGCGGGGGAGAGGTAATGCCCTAGGCAGCAAGGATGGATTTAAGTTTGTCTCCACTTAAACTGTTTTTAATTTTTCAAATATGTCATGTTTTTTCTTGATAAAGCATAACTGGTTACTATTTTATATTATTTATTTCAATTAGTAGTGATTTTTCATTTTCATATTAATAATTGTTTTCATTGGATTTTTATAATGATTTTTTTCATAGATGAATACTGTAAAAAACTAATCCATTTGATTATGACATGTTTTATTTTACTTTACTAGATTAACCAATTATTTTTTCATAGTAAAATGTGTCATTTAATCATATTCAAGTCTAATTATATATTGCAGGGACAAATATAACTGTCAACAAACATGACAAACTACTACTCTGCATCAATGATACATGGTAGTACTCGGAGGCTATTGACTGCAAATTCTGATGACATGAATTGTAATCTGATCTGCACACCCACTGTTGTTGAGAATCATGGTTCATGTAAATGTTTTCAAACATGAATCTACTAATGAAACTGTATTTATGTTCTCTTATCATGGTTAAATAACATTCTATAGTTCTATTTCCAATGTGACTTAAACAAGACAATTAATGTCTATTTCCAATGTCTAGTTTTCTTACCACGATTCTATTTTAGTGTTTACCTATTTCATGTATTTAGAAATTATATTTTCATACTTTGTTTCTATGAATTGATTACTAATTAAAATATTTTATATATTAATTTTAATTGATCACTTATCATATTTCTAATGAATTTTGTAGTCCAAATTTCATTTGTGACACCGTGCATATGCACAGGCGATGTACAAGTATTCTCATATTTTTGGCATAGGGGATTACATCAGATCATCTCTCTACATAGATGATTGCATTCTCTCCCTCAAGGATCCATAAATGACCTTGATTTGTGTGGATATGGACCTCTCCCTTCCTCCACCATAATTTTTTCTTATTCGGGATTCAGAATCAGAGATGTGGTGGATAATGATTATCTATAAGGCTCCTGCCCATTTTTGTATAGCATGTCACCTACAGGTTCAATCCCCAACAGTCTTTATAGATATTCTAACGATTTTTCCTAAGCCTTCTTAGTCAGATCACTATGGAATTAATCTATCATTGATATCTGTATACTACTAACATTTTTTAGGATTTCTAGCCAACATAATTGTCTCGTGAAGTGGCTATCCATTTCTATTCAGAAGCAGTTCCATTTTACGCCCATTACTATTAATTTTTTTTCTCTCGGATAGTTCTGGGTCTGGTTCACCATGGATTCCAGGGTTTTTTTGCCAGAATGGGGCTTAGTTGGTGGTTTTAGAGGGTTAAGATCTTTCTTTTCCTTCCTATTTTCTTTCACCTCATAGTATTACTCTTCATCCAACTTTAGCCTCCCAAAATTTTCCTTACCTTGCTCCGGTTCACATCAGAACATGGTAAGTTTCCAGACCAGCAGATGACTAGATTCTGGTCAGATCTATGATTTTTACACATATCATTCGCTGAGAGAAATGCAAGGAATTCCCCCTTGCATACTCTCGTTTCTCCTCTACTCGTGCAAATGGTTCTTTGGTAACCTATCTTGTTTTATTTATAATAGATAAAGTTCATTATTTTAGGATTATGATGACATGGATTTTATGGTTCATCCCTCATCGCGTCTTCCTAGTGGCCTCTTCACTAGGTTCTAGTCCAACTGAATCCTAGCTTGATATCCTTGATATATAAAGGGAACTTCTATGATTGGGGTCAATTTTCAGGTGAAGCATGTTCTGATGATTTCTTTGCCAATAAGGAATACCCATGGGGTGCGTACGATATATGAAACTGATTTTCTATCTTTTTTGTGTCCTCATTATAATATTACTCTAGTTATCATTCTTGATCCTAAGTAAAATCCTTCTAAAACATTGGGTAAAACTGGCAAAATAGCACACTAGGCAAACAAGAAAATACAACTAATCCCCATGTAGAGTTTTTTTACCTAACTACTTTCATGGTGAGACTGTTATCCAACATGCGTGGGTTATCTAAAATTATTCCATTTTAGAGGATATGATTGATTCTTCTGATCTACACATTACAACTAACATCAAATTTAGATATTTCAACTACTTCTTCTCCTCTATATATTCCAATTTTGATGTGTGTGATACAATGAAACTATATTATGATATTGTCAAAAAGGAATAAGTATTATATGGTATCAGCTCAATAAATTATTTTCCAACCTACAATTGGTCTACTTGTACCCAAATGAAAATTTTACACATCTTTTTCGGGGTTTTTCTTATCACTCTCCCTTATGTGTGAGCTCATATCCTCAGAGTGATTGTCCTTGTAAAATTTTCCACTCTAATTGGTGGATCTCGTACCCTATAAAGACCCAAACATTCAATAATGGAAATTATTCTTGATTTAATTAAATATCATTTTATGGATATATAAAATTTATGAACTTCTTTAGATTATGTTTTTGGATGTGAAAACACCATTATGAATTGTTACCATTGCTAATGTAGCCGTCGAATAGTGATAACATTATTATTATAAATATAGATCTTTAGAAAATCCAATTTACAGAGATAAAGGAAGTGATGATCTCATCTAGTAGACTATCCCCATACGAATCCCATTTGTCAGAGATTAGAATGGAGGTGACGTCATTGGTCTACGCTCTTGACCAAGATAAAGCCGAGTTTCAACACATTATGATTGAAAAGAACTGGTTATGGGAGAAGTGGAAGTTGATATAGATTTCTAGCCAAACGACATTGTCCGAGACACCCCAAGAGTCCTTCACCATCGTACACCTTACCTTTCGGTCTTATGTGGGTGTTATAAGAGGATATGGAATGAGATCCTAGTACTATGATTATGTACATTATTTTTTTATATAATAAATAGTATACATTCATTTTATTATTGCTACTTTTTAAATATATTTGAAGATGAAATAGTATTTTTAGTTAATATTTAGTTAAGAAATTTATATACATTATTAATAGATTTTTTTACTTAAATAATAATTTAATAAAATATTGTTATTAAATTACTTTTTGTTAAACAACAATAAGCGTATAATTTTTATGAATACAATTGTAATTTTTTTAATGTTTGAAAGTTGTTTTAAAAAAAACAATGAATTTTATATAAATGTCAGATTTTATTTTAAAAATTAATATTCACATATTTATAAAACTTTATAGATAAAATGAATAATATTTTTGGAATCATTACATTGAAATTATACAACATTGTATTTTTTATAATTTTCTGAGACAATCAAATTTTTGGGTAAAAATTAAAGACCGATTAAATATATAATAAATGTTATGAAATTATAAAGATCCGTAGTGATGTAATAAAATACTATAAACATTGTGTTCGTGCAATAAATTTTTTACCACTAAAATAATTTTATTTTATGTTTATTTATTTATTTTACAAAGCATTAGTGGACCCTCCCAAACTTATAAAACATTTTATCTTTTTAAAATGATTTCCAAGAGAGTGTGACTCACCTACACATATGCAAACCTAAAATTTCAAGATTTTATTCCATTAGCCTTATAAAATAATGTTTTTTAATCCCCTTTAGAAAAAAACAATTGGCAAAAACCATGGGTTGGTTTGTGGTTTAGTTTAGTTAAATGTGTGGTGGACAAAAACTAAATAATAATGAATTCCCTCACATTTCCCATATAAACCTTCTCAAGATCGCACTACATCGTCACTCAAATATTTTGGATCTCGACAAAACACTACCCTACCATCTCTAGAATCCTCCCAAGGCACCCCAAGCTCCCAATAATCCCCTCTCAATCCCCACCAAATCCTATGAGATCACATTTCCAATTAAGATATTTCTTCCACTCCTATTTCTGATCTATGATTATTTATGTTGATGTACCCTTTTCTTCTCAATTTAAAATGATGGAGTATGATTTAGCCACTCCTCCATACTTCCCTCCTTATCTATTAATGATTAGAGACCAATTTATCACTCATTAATTCCACCAATGTATAACCATTACAATGCTAAAATCCCATATAGGATTTCTCTTTTCTCATTTACATTCAAGAAATTAATTTGTATTATTAATATAAACTCCATTATATATGTTATTTCATGTATATATTTCACCCCCTTACTGTCGATTTCATGTAAATTTTATGATACACCCCTTTATATACCATCAATGATTTTTATGATTTCTTGTGCCACACCATTATGCTGCTGAAATTGCACAGCGATTTTTCAAGCCAATTCCATTGTGTAGTGAATACAATGCCCATTTCACTATCAAGGTTATTAACCTTTATAAAAATATAACTATTGATTATAGAGTTTCATGTATTAATTCCACATTTTTTATCATGGAATAAATGATGATGTTTATTGAATCCATGTTATATTATCCATGTGGCACACTTATGCATGAAATGAAATGTTAAAGAAGGGTGCACACAGATAGTGTTCCAATGCATTGGGTAAACATTAGTATCAGGATACATCATGTGCATTGAAATTATACTCATGGTAATTCATGTACAATTAGGTTATACTAATTCTCCATGTATAATTAGCCTTGGATCATGCTAATACCATGTAATGTATTGTTTCCACATTTCTGTGTTATGATAATCAGACTATATCATGCCTTTATGTTCATGTTTCTCCTATTCTCATTTGATATACCTATTACATAACATGTACTATATTTTTAATGTTATTCATTGTTTACACTCTTAATGGGATTTATAGCTCACCCATTTTTTATTCATGGCCTTAGATTATCCCATGAAATGTTATGTATGGGAGAATGTAGTGGGCATATAAAGGATGTTTTCAATAAATATTTTTTTGTATATTAAGTCATCATGTAATGTTCATAATCCCTAAAGACACTAGGTCTCTCGTTCTTCTAGGATGGTTCATGTGAAGAATTTATATAATAAAAAATGTTTAAGTGTGTAAGAAAATATGGGTTATCATTATTACTATCAGAGGATAATTTTAGTTATTTTTGGTGACTAGGATTAGAAAACCCATAGTGGAGAATTAATTATAAGAATAAGTATAATAAAAATATCCCTAAATTTTGGTGAGTGTTGAGTAAGTGGTTATCACGAAAATACATCCCTGTTAGGATACGAGTAGGAAGAGGTGGCTCTCACGCAGATATACCTAGGAATAAAAACACTGACAAGGAGTTTCAGTCTTGACTCAGGGTATCATGGTACACGAAAATGGACCATGATTCACTCTTGGTTATGACACTCTATGGGGATATGGATTGGTAAATCCACAAGAATAGTATGAACAATTGATAAGGGAATAGAAAAATTTCTCTAAGAATATATGTTGGGAAGTAAATCATGGATAACATAGATTCATACCTATATATTCATATGTTAAGGAAATAAAATTTATTTATATTTCAACCATTTTTTTCTTGGATTACCCTTTTTGTGTTACCCCTAAATTCCCTTTTATTACATCCAATTAGATGTAATTGGAGGACTCATGATAACAACCGATGCGATGATCATTGTGATGACTGCTCTAATCGATGCCCAATCTAATGGGATTAGGAATCAAAAACATTGTCAAGATACTATCTAAATTAAATCAATACTTGAATAGAAACATGGGTCAAGAAGAATGTTTGACCCCCCCCCAAGAAAGAACATGTCACTATCAAGAGCTTCATGAGACAAAGTAATCCTAATTTTAATGGATCATCTGATACCTCAATTTACTAACAATTGATCAACTACATTGAAAAGATCTTCTACATCCTTGAATGATTCCAAAATGAGTAGGTTCTCTTGGATACTTATCATATTGATGGTTTAGCTGATCAATAGTGGACATTGATGAAAACTATGAACCCTGAGGAGTAGATCAAGGTGTTAGAATGGAAGCATTTCCAAAAAATATTTTTTGACCAATATTTTCCTCGCACCCTCCAACTTAAGTTTGAATGGGACTTCCTTTTACTCAATAAAATAGACGACGAATCCATCGGAGCATACGAGGAATACATCACAAGGCTTACACGATATTCCTTTGGATTTTTGGTTACCATTGAATGCAAGGTTGATCAATTCTTTGTTGGGATTAAACCCATCCAACTGAAATCCCTAGCGATCCGTGACTTTGAGAGCTAGAATGAAATTGTCCGACATTATCTCAATGTTGAAAGGGAAATTATAAAATCTCAAGGGTATCATGGGGATAAGAAGTATAAGGTATACTTCAATTCTGGCAATCTAATGGACAAGTCCAATGGTGCTAGGAAAATCCAGCACCTTAAATGCCAATGGTGTGGAAATAAGAACCCCAGAAATTTACTGAAGGGGGTGAGGAAATTCATTTATTGTGGAAGAGATGGGACCCTAGCCATTAACCACCAATAAGAAAATACTATACCTACGATAGAGGACAGGAACACTCTGTTCAAATATCAATGCGTTTTCCTTTTCTTCAACTACAATGAACCAGGGCACATTTCAAATTATTTCCCTAAGACAAGGGTTTTTAGAGGCAACCAAAAACCTCCAACGAAGAAAGGGTGGGTTTTTTCCATCACCACCAATGAAGTGAACTCCTACAATGAAGTGGAGATAGTTATGATAGTTATTCATTCAAGAATATTGAACATACTTTTTTATTCTAGTTCTACGCTTTTTTTGTTACCCAAATGATTAGTAGAACAATCCCAACACCACAAAAAATCATGGATGAAAATATGTCGGTGAGTACTATAAATGGGGTAATCATTGCATTCCATGAATGTAACTCCTCCCAAGTCATAATATGTTGATGGAACTTCACGACGAACTACTTCATACTCCTTTTAGTGGAATTTGAGGCTATTTTCATCATCAATTGGATTTACTTATATAGAGCCAACATAAATTGTTGTGAGAGGGATATCACTCTCCATATGATAATTGACCCCAGATTCAATAAATGTTCATGGAGGAAGATGAATCTTATTTAGCACCATCATCTCAAGCATCGATATTACTTCCCTATGAGCATTCGTTTCTTTCTCAAATAATTGAATCTAAGGAAGAAACCATCCTTGAAACATGCTTATTGTGAGGGAAATTGATGAAGTGCTTCCCGAGTAATTGCATGGTATTCCACCTAGAAAAGATGCTTAATTATGAATTGAACTTATATCTTAGGCATTGAAAATATCAAAGACTCCATATTTAATGGCTCTTGTGGTGCTTGAGGATCTAATGAAATAACTACAGAATAATCTAGATAAATGGTTATTTAGCCCATGTGCTTCACAAGGGGGTGCACCAGTTCTCTTCGTCAGGAAGATGGATGGGTCAATGTGTCTTTTCATTGATCATCGTGATCTCAAAAGAAAGCAAGATAAATAGAAATTATCCTTTTCCACGAATTGATGAATTGTTCAATTAGTTATGGGAGCACAATTCTTCTCCAAGTTATATTTGTGGTAGGGATATTACTATGTATGGGTAAAGAATGATGATATCCCCAAGACTGCTTTTCGTACAAAGTAATGGAAATATAAATTCATTGTAATGCCTTTTTCACTCATTAATTCTCCTGAAATATTCATGGACATGATGAATATAGTATTTAGAGATTACCTCAATGATTTTTTGGTTGTCTTTATATATGATATTCTAAAATACACCAAAACCAAGGAGATGTATGAGAAGCATCTAAGCACTATACTAGAGACCTTGCGAAAGGAGAAGCTCTATGAAAAGTATATAATGTGAGAGTTTTGGTTGAAGGAGATCTCCTTCATTGGAGATATCATCACTAGAAATTTGTTATCTATGGATTCCTCCATTACAGCTACAATTGTGGGATGGCTGAGACCACCATCGGTAACAGATATTCATACCTTCTATGGGTTACCTAGATATTATCGCCAATTTGTGAAAAATTTATCATGATTCTCCAACCCTCTTACTAAGATAACTCGGATGGGAGTAAATATTTCTTGGAGTGATGAATTTGAAAAGAGATACATGGAGTTGAAAACGAGGCTTATCACTATGCACGTGCTCACACAACCCATAACTAGATAACATTTTGTGGTATTTAGTGATGCATCAAAGAAGGGAATGGGTTTTGTGTTGTTGCAAAATGACAAAGTCCTTGATATACATCAAGGGATTTGAATGTTCTTGAGAAAAGCTATCAAACATATGATCTGATGTTGGCTACAGTGATCATCACTTGGAAAATTTTTGTGACATTATGCCTTTGGTGAGAAGTGTGAAATTTACACATCCCAAAATACTGAAGTATATATTCACACTGAAAGAGTTGAAAATGTTCCAACGAATATGGTTAGAGTTGATCAATGACTATAAAAACTCTATCCATTACCACTCTGGGAAAGCCATCATGGTGGCATGTTCTCTAAGTAGAAAGTACCTGATGATTCTATCATTAATTATAATTGAAAAAGAACCAATATTCTTAGATTTGATGAATATGGACATGGGAATCCTAAAGAAGTGAACATAATAAATCATTTCACAAATTATTTCTCAACCATCTCTTTTGGAAATGATAAAGAATGATCAAAACGATGATATGTGAATTTAGAAGAAGGTAGAAACTATTATAAAAGGTAAATCCTTGAAGTTCAATGCCAATGAAGAAGTAATTGTGAGATTTGGGTTAAGACTTTGTATTCCATCGAATATGATGTTAAAGAAGGAACTTTTTAATGATTCACATAGTTCAAATTTCTCTTATCACCCATGAAACAAAATGATGTATCGAGATTTGTGGGAGCTTTATTGGTGGGATAACATGAAATAGGTGATCATTATGTATACATCAATGTTTCCAGTCTGTCAGAAAGTGAAGGCTGTGAGGCAGAAGTCTAAGGGGATGATTCAACCATTAACCATTCTAGAAATGAAATGGGAGAACATAACAATGGACTTTGTCTTCGGACATCCAAATACATAAAAATTACAAAATGTTATCTGGGTTGTTGTGGATTTTCTTACTAAGACTACACACATAATTGCAATATAGTAGGATTTCTCCTTCGATAAACTGTTGAAGATATACATGAGAGATGTTGTCAGGATGCATGTGGTACCACTATCGATTGTATCTGATCGAGATCTGAGATTTACCTCTACGTTTTGAAAGAGTCTTTAACATGCTCCTAATACATAGCTGAACTTCAGTACGACCTATCATCCTCAAACTGATGGACAATTTGAGCGGACTATCCAAACACTATAGGACATGTTGTGAGCATGCTAAATGGAATTAAAAGGAGGATATGATCAACATCTTCCTCTGGTTGAGTTCTCATAAAATAACAGTTTCCACTCCAGCATCCAAATGGATCTTTATGAATCCCTGTATGGGAAGTGGTTTAGACCACCGACATGTTGGGAATTATTAGGGAAGAAAAAACTCCATGGTTTGGAAATGGTTGAATAAATGGTGGAGAAGATTAAGACCATCAATCATGACATTAATGTTTCTCATAGTAGAAAAAACTACTATGCTGATAATCATCGACAAGACCTTGAGTTTGATGTCAGAGACATGACATTTTTCTATATATCATCATGGAAGAGAGTTATGGTATTTTTTAATAAGGGAAATCTTACTCTAAGATACATTGGCCGTTTTGAGATCGTTGGTCACATTGGAGTAGGGGATTATCGAATAGAACTCCCATCGATCATATTCTATGTACATGATGTATTCCATGTGTCAACCATGAAAAAGTACATACCTGGCCCATTCCATGTACTCAATCTATAGGTAGTACCATTGGAGAATGACCTCTCATATGAAGATAATCTGGTCAAGATCATAGATCATAGAGAACAAGTTCAACGATAAAAGACAATGTCCCTCGTCAAGCTGTTGTAGTGAAACAACATTTTTGAAGATGCAACATGGTAATTCGATGAAGTGATGATGAAAAGTTACCCACATTTATTTTAGTGTGGGAAAATAAAATTTTGAGGGGGAAATTTGTTAATGGGGGAATATTGTAATGACCCAAACACTCATTAATGAAAAATCATATTGATTTAATTAAATGTATTATTATGGATATATAAAACATATAAACTTCTTTGGTTTTATGTTCATTGATTTCAAAATACAGTTAAAAATTGTTACCATTTCTAATATAGTCATTGAATAGTGATCACATGATTAGTGTAAATATACGGCTTTGACAAATCCAATTTACACAGACAAAGGATGTGATGACCTCATCGTGTAGAATTTCCTTGTACAAAGACAATTTGTTGTATCTCAGAAAGGAGGAGGTGTTAATGAGATTCTCTAATGAACAATCCCATGTCGATCATCAACATAATAATATTTAATAGAACCACCTACATGAGAAGTGGAAGTTGATAGATATTACCACTCGAGTAATGTTATCTGAGCCACCCCAGGAGTTTGTCACAATTGCACACCCTACCATTCAGTCTTATGCATGTTTTATATGGGGTTATGTAATGAGGCCCTAGTACTATGATCATGTACATTATTTGTTTATAAAATATATACTATATAGTCATTTTATTAATGATACATTGTAAAAAGTTTTTAAAAAACAAATAGTATTTTATGTTAATATTAAATTAGGAAATATATTTTGAAGAATTATTGGATTTTTTTGAAATATATAATATTTTAATAAAATATTATTACTAAATTAATTTTTATTAAAAAAGAATTATTGTATAGTTTTTATTAATAAAACTGTAATTTTTATTATGTATTGAAAGTTGTTTTTGTCAAAACCCATTAATATTCGATAAATGGCAGTATTCATTTTAAAAGTAAAAATTAAAATATTTAGAAACTTATTTTGATAAAATGAATTTTATTTTTGGAATAATGACATTTATATTATCAAATTTTGAATTTATCATAATTTTCATAGACAGTTGAATTTTTTGATAAAAATTAATCACCGTTTATAAATATGATGTGTTTTTTGAGATCACAATGACCCAGTAGTGATATAATAAAATATGATAAAATTCAATTTATCTTTTAAAAATGATTACCTTGATAGTGTGACTCACCTCTACATAATCTAGGCTAATATTTTTTGAAGCTCATCTATTGGAACAATTAAATAATGTGTTCTAATCCCCTTTGATAGAAACCATGGACAAAAACCATGGGTTGCTTTGTGATTTTTTAATCTTAGTGTGTGGTGGCCAAAACCTAAATAATAAAGAATTACCTCAATTTTACTATATAAAGACAACCAACCTCCCACATTCTCTTCACTTAATTCCTTTGGATCTCGACCAACCTCTTCAGTCCTCTCTCTAGAATCCTCATAGGGCGCCCATGCTCCCAAGTAGCCACTCTCAAGCCCCTCCCATGCCGTTTGAATCACACTTCCTACTAAGGGATTTCTTTCGCTCTCAATTTTTTCTATGTTTCTTTATGTTTCTATACCCTTTTAATTTCAATTAAAAATGTGGTGGTATGATTTAGAACCTACCCCATACTTCCCTCCTTAGGTTTTAATGATGAGAGACTCCTTTAAATCTCATTAATGCATCCCATGCACACTTTTTACTATGCTAAAATTCCTTAAGGAATTCTCTCTTTTCATTTACATGCAATAAAATTGCATGTAATATGAATCTTAACTCCATTAAATATGTTGGGAACTGTATCCATGTGAATATGTTACATTCCATTTCATTTAAATTTGATGAGATACACCATTATCTCTCATCAAACATTTTTTTGAATTATTATGTCACACCATTCGGTTGTTGAAATTGCACCGTTGTTTTCCATGACAAAGTCATTATGTAGTGAATACAATGCCCATTTCATTATAAAGGGTATTCCCCATTATGAATATATACTTATTGATGATAGATTTTCATGTACGAATTCCACTTTCTTTTTTCATGGAATAAATGATCATGTTTAGTGAATCCATGTTATATGATACATGTGGCATACTTATGCATGAAATGAATTATTAAAGAAAGGTTTTCCCTGATAGCACTCTAATGCATTGGGTAATGATTTGTATTATGATACATGAAGGGGAATGAGGTTTTAATCATTCTAATTCATGTGTAATGATGTTTTACTCATGATCCATGTGCAATGAGCATTGGCTCATGCTAATACCATGTTATGAGTTGTTTCCAGATTTACATGATATGATAATCATGCTATATCATGCCTTTACGTTCCAATTACTCTTTTTCAACTTTGACAGGACTATTTCCTAACATGTACTGTATTCTTCATGTTATTCCCTATTTTCTACCTTAATAGGCTTTATAGATCACCATTTTCATATGCACTACCTTTGGTTATCCTATGCAATGCTAAGTAAGAGGGAATGCACTAGTCATATAAAGGAAGTTTTCATCAAAGATGTTGTGTTTAGTATTTTAAGTCATTATGTAATGTTCTTAATCCCCAATGACACTAGACCTATCGATATTCTATGCTGTATAATGTGATTATTTTATGTAATAAATCATTTTTAAGTGTGTGAAAAAAGCCGAGTTGTTATAGACCCACATTACTATTTAGTGACTAGATAGTCTTGGATAACAAATATTCTTGATACATCTGAGTGTTATTTAATAACAAGATTCAGTGATTGTAGGGGGATCATCAAGATTGTATCAATCATTATCCTCCATGCTCTCTTGGGCTCAACTCCATAAATACTGATATTGAGAAAATTGAGTCTAGTCTAAATTTTAATTTGGATAAAGATATTTTTAGAGTGATTTTATGCAACAAATCTCTTCTTGAGGATATTCTCCATGAATAAGAAAGAATCACTCGTGATAAATAGAAATATAAATTTCTATGGTAAGGTGAGAAAGCCCCACATATTTTCAATATTTCTGTAAATAAAGGAAGCATAGAACCTGTACTATCATCAGCAAGTATGATGGATCAATATCTAATGATCTATTCGAAGTGGGAGGTATGGATATCAATTTCATTAAAAACATTCTCACTAACCCAAAAACATACATGTAGAATGGTTACCTAGTTGGAAAACATGGAATTTTGGGATTCTATAACAAGGGTGTTATCCAATAATTTAAATCAATATTTCAGGAATGATCCACAGAAGGAGGAGGTCTATGAGGAAGTCCTTTTACTGAACTAGGAAGGTTTTCCAAAACATGATGGATTTCCGGGCACATTTTATAGGGATTAATTGGATCTGATTTTAATGGAGCTGGTCTATATGATTAAATATTTCATTCATGGTAGTCATCTTCCATGAGTGGATTGTGAAACATCCTTTATTCATAATAAAATGTTGGATGATTTATCTTATATGAATCATTATAGACCGATCAGCATGTGTAACATTCTATATAAATTCATTTCATGTTTGGTTAATAGAATGTTATCATAGTACCTCTAATGATGGATTTTTTCTTAACAACATAGTGTTGAGAAGATATTCTTAGAAAAACAATGGCATATCCTAGGAAATGGTGTATGACATTAACAAAAAGTATCATTGATCAAATTTATTCATCCAAATCGATATGGATAAGTCCTAAGACATGTTATAATAGAAATATAGTATCTGATTCATGGACATAATGGGATAATCTTCCTAGTTTTTTTACTTTATTTTCATATGCAATAGCTCCAATGTGTTTCAGTTTCCTTTATGGGTGTAAATTTTGGTTTCATTATGTCCATTCGGAACGGAGGCAATAGTACCCTCTGTCTTCAAGTCTTTTTCTTTATGGCTGAAGATTCTCTCAATATATCAATTTCCAGGATGATTATGGGCAGATTCATCTTATCCATTAGATGAAGAAACAACATTAATAGTGTTTCTCAACTAATCTCTACATATGACCTTATATTTTTAATTAAGAGAATCGCATAACAAGTTCTAAATTTAAACATCCTTATAAAGGACTATAGAACAATGAGTTGGAAGTGGTTCAATTACATATAAAGCAGTGTGTTCATTTAAAAGTTGTATTCAATATGAAAGGGGGATAAAAACAATGGACTTAATAGAAATTCACTATAGGAACATTCACATGGATTAGTTAGGTGATACCATTTCCCTGAGCTGGATACAGATTCATCATTTTCATATAATGGATGGAAAATATACAAGCATTCTTAATGACTAGAAGAATATCTTCATCTCCTTCCATGGAGGAATAAAACTTTTTAAATCTCTCCTAAACTGAATAATGTTGCACATTATAGATTCTATTATTATTCCAAATACATTTATTAATAGGATCTAGAAGTTTAATGGAGCCCATGAGAGGATTGTAAGCAAATATTGTTTGGGAGGTTTTTGGAAGGGAGATATCTCTATAGAAATTGATTTTGTAAAGGAATGGGACATACTATGATAATCTATATTAGAGAACCTCTTTCCTTTAGAATATGATTCAAGAGAATATTCATACATTACAGTACCTCTACAAAAGGATTGTGGGTGGGATTGGGATCAAATTCTTAAATTGTAACTGGGTTGTAGAGAACCATAGTTTTCTTGTCTTCCCAACACAGGATATTTCATTATATCTGTCAAGAACCCATCATAGGGGATGGTTAAAAACACACATTAATGTAAACTGTGGACTGTTTTATTGTTCGTTGTCTATATGGCGATTTGGAGAGAGGAATTTGGACCATATAGGGAATGGAGTGGGCACATGGTTGGCCATGAAGGTCTGTTCTCTCTCTCTTGTAGTTGATTGTGTAGTCTTGTGAAGTAGTGGGATACTTCACCATACTTTTAGGATATCATGAACATAAATTTGGTTTCACTATAAGAAAATCTCATTAAACATGGTCGTTGGGTGTGCTGGAGGCCTCTTGATAAGGATATCAATGTCAATACCAACAATTATTATTGAAATGGTTTAATGTGGGGATGTGGACTTGCACAGGACTCCAAGGGAATTATGGTCATCGAATTCAATTACATCAATGGAAGAGGTGGTTATTATCTCTTTACAGAGGCCTCGACCATGCATTGTTAACTGGACATGGGTTGATCTTTCAATATTACTCTTAATGGGATTGAAAGTGATTCAAATAACATCATCAATACTCTTCAAGGAAAACAAGTTATCCCCTGGACCATTATCTATCAGATCCAAACGTGCAAAAAGCTAATTCATAATCATATTCAGGCATGCCATAAATGGTGAGAAGGAAAAAAAGTATCTGAATTCCTTGCATCTATAGGTATCTATGATATCCCGTGTAATATATATTTTACATTGGGATCTCTTCCGGTTGAATGTGTTAATCTGGTTCAAGATGATGCCCTCGACTTGCACTACTTTAGATCACCCTATGTTTTCCATGTTTTTATTTCATTGATGAAATTTCATAACAATGAATGGATGATATAAAAATACTTATGGAATGAAAAGATGATAATTACCTTATTTCCCTCATTATCTCTATATAGAGGAAAAGTTACTCATGTGTACATATATCCTACCATCTAAATGATTATATCATCAATCATTTTTCTCAAATATTGTTCATAGTTGGATTCAAAAGTTTTATTAATGTATAGAATCTATTTTTAGGTCATCATTAATATTTTAGATATGATGTAATAATGAACTTTTTTTATAATTGTCAATCTACTGATCTCATTTTGGTCATATGTCCTGAATATCATCCAAGCATCATCCATGAACTAAGTTATTTAATAATTATATAAAACATGGTGGTAAATAAAATCAAAGTAATAATATAATAATGAAATTTTCTTATAAAAGTAAATAATTAAAACAATTTTATTTATTAGGATGGTGATGAATGTATGTGATGAGTTAGAAATAAGGTTGGGGAAACATTACTTTTAAAATCATATTTCAAATTTGTTTAGGATTTATTTTCTATATATTTTACTTCCATTTAATTTTTTAAGAAACTATTTTATGGATGTAATCGCACTGAAATAAATTAATTATAAAATAAATTTTATCTCACTTTTGAAATTATTTCTATGGTTTTTACAAAAGAATCATTATACATGTTTTTTACAAAATATTTTGACAAAAAAGAAAAAAAGAATATTATATTTAGTCATATACAACTGTTTTACCTACCACCATAATCATTATTTGATGCTTGAATTTCATTACAACTTTTCATTTTTTTTCAAATAGAAAACCAACTTTTATTTGTTTCTTGGTCTTTTCAAAAAGGATTTGACATGGAATGGATATTTCAATATCAATAATTTTTTTTTCTAATTGGTCGAATGAATATTTTGATAGAAATGTAATATTTTAAGTTTAATGAATATATAATGTTTAATGGAAATTGTTTTTGAAAATGTCTATTTAAATTATAAATAATGGATTTGTAGTTCTATTATAAACAAAGGGTGGGAGGTTCCACTCTAAACTAATAATGTGTGAGACTAATATATCCTTATAATGCATTTGTTAAACATGTAGAGTTAACTAGTTAGGTTTCTCTTAAGAGAATATTTTAATTTATAGTGTAGGTTATTCAATTTTTAATAGTGATAATAAAACGTTTCCCCATGTTACCTAAATGATTTATCTATTATTTCTTCTGGTTTCTTGGGTAATCTTATGATTTCAAAAATGTAATCTAATCAGCTTCATTTTAAGGAAACTTTATAATAATTTATAAGGTTGAAATTTATATCTCATTGATATGTTTTTATGATTTTATCATGATTGAAATAAAACCTTTATGACTTTTATATTTCCATTAATTTTTTTTAAATTATCTGTGAAATTGATTTGGTATATAATTTGATTTATTTGGTTGGAAAGTGATTATTTTGAGCCCTATTTTTATTTTGAAAAATAAATTTTTTATTCGTATTCATGAATTAATGAGTTTATTTCTTCATTTTATATCCCTTATAGAGAATTTTTTATACAAAATTTTCAATTTTTTTCATATGGTATAATATTTATTTATAAAAAAAAGAAGTTATTTTGAAATTTGTGAATATTTTTCAGGAAAAAATGCTTTTAATGAATTATATTTTTTTAAAAATTGATACTAAGTATAATTGTCCAATGAAAAATGTTTGAGTTTGTTATTTAAGAGTAATGACCTCATTATATAACACTATAATCCTAAAAATTTCATTAGGAATGAATGAATATGAATCTTTTATTTAATATCCAAGAGTATTTATATATTTAACGATGGTTTCATATAGATGGTATCAGAGAAAGAGTTTAGAAAAAATTCAATATTCAGATTCTATTTGAGCATAAGATATATAACCCAAATATTTAGTATGTTATGGATAATTATGGTTATTATTATAAGAATAATTATAGAAATTTATGGGATTGGATGTAAACTTGAGTAAATAGAGATATAAATGACTTTAAAAACGAATTGTTATAAAATTTCTATGATATTTTCCATACCCTTAGACAATTATTTTTCTTTTAATATTTCCATTGATATTTAAATGATATTATTTTCAATAGATTATGTATTTTTCTACCATGATGGACAGAATTAAGTCATTCAAAACCCTATTACACCTTTAAATTAATTTTTTCATCACTATTACTTTTAATGCTTATGCAAATGATTTTAACATCTTATTAAGTATTCAATCAACTTACAAGAAACTATTTTAATTATCCAACACCTTTCCATTTCACCAAATATTTCATGGGTTAGGGTTTATTTTTTATTTAATTGCAAAATATAAACTCTTTTAACATTATCATGAATGGAAAATACATAATGGAATCGGTATTACACAGTATAGATGTTGGGAATCATACTGAATGATATAATGAATATCAAAAAATATTGATGTTTGGATTTAATAAATGAATTGTTTTCTTAAGGTTAATATAATATATATGATTTGGAATATAGTAAATAATTAAAACGAAAAATTCATATCTATGATTTTTAGGAATGATATATTAAGGAATAAGATGGAAATTCATGGTTAAAATGTTTAATATACAAGTTTAATGAATGTAATTTTTATGTATCATGTTTTTAGAGTTATGATGTGTTGTTATTTAAAAAATTATATTATGATATATTCAAAATGTAATGAGAATCCCAATGAAGCTAAGGATTATTATATATTTGGTTTGTATTTATATATTTGGAAAAATATTTTTGGTATAATTGATACCTTAGAAAAGTGGTGTTGTCAAATGGAGATAATTTTTTGAAGCATTCATTTATAGACATGGATTAAATTTTATGATTATTTGATTTTTTAGAAAAAAATAATATGTATATAAAAACATAGTGGGTAAGAATTTATTTTATGTAAATTTTATTTTGGTAGGATTATCATCATATATATTATTGTAATATTTTAGGATCATGAAGAATTATGAACATGATTAACACATAGGTTTTTTCATTTATAATAGTATGATATTAATATTGTTTTAGAATAAGGAAAAATTGTTGGTCAATTGACAAACCACCTCATATGGTAGGGAATTTGGTCATGAACCTAAAACCAAAGTGCAATGTACCATCCCATGTTTTTGGATTGGAAGAAATTCGAAAGGGATTTGAATTTTATAATTTGGTGGGTGTGACACTTTATAATCCTAGATTTAGAGTGGAATTCCAAGAGTTGGAAAACATAAATGTGTTGTTTTAGACATGGTTTAAATACCAATAGGCTTCGTAAATGATATGTTATGTTTCGTAACACCTAGACCTGAAATCCCATATCTGGGAAAGCATGAATGGGGCACATAGTTTTTCTGAAATCATGCGGCCCTTCAGTGAAAACTCTAAAACATGCTTAGAAGGGTTGATGGGGGAAAATGTTTAGTCTAACAAAGTGCACCATGACACATGGAAATGTTATAGATATATGCCTCTTTGATATATGGTAGTTTATGGTTTTCATAGTGTTTCCCAAATCGTGCACATGAACTGTGTGATCACCCTTCTTGGGTAGTGGAGCTTTCATGGTTGGTGCATGGTTTGGCCTTCCGTACGACCAAACCGTGAACCTATGTAAAAGGGTTAAATTTTCAAAAATCCCCTCCATAATTTTTATTTCCTTTCTCCCTTTCGTCCCCTAGACATGCAGCCTCTCCCCACTGCTTGATATCCCCTTGGCCCTCCTCCAAGGCTAGGGGTTATCTTTTCCATTCGGTGTTGTAATCAAGTGACGTTTGTCTCATTGGATACATATTGGAATGGGATTTTTTCATTTATCTCACTTATCCAGTTATTTTTCTCTCGAATAAGTTAACTTAGTGTGAGATAATTCACCCTATTTTCAGGTTGTTCATCCATTTCTTCATTTTCTCTCAAATCGGAGAGATTCAATCCATAATATTGGATGATTGAAGATTTGATGGTATATGGTAGCTGTATTGTTGATTCTCACTCAAGTCCTAGTGTTTTAAAAATTGGGTCACAATTCCACACACTGGAATTTCTATGAGACACATCTTAAATGTAGTATTAAAATTTTTTGAAGCCGACGGCTTAATTCTATTAGCCCCTACATATTATTTTAGAATTATAGTTTTCATGAACCACAAAAATGGTTCTCCCATAGGGGTGTTGTATGGAATTACGTAAATTAATTAATGGATTTTCAAATAAAACCCCCTTTGGATTAGAATTATATTTAAATTGTAAATGTGTGGTTATATACCATTTGGGGGGATGTGACACCCCCTTCATGTCATCAGTCGATGACCAAACCCACTCTGAAGTTGTTAGGGCCTAGTTCTTATAGAATTAACTTGGTGATACTTTATGGAATGCATGTTGGCACGGCCAATTTAATACATCTTGGATTTTTGGTGTATCTGTTAGGGGAAGACCACCTAGGATGATTATTTTATTTACATGATTGGAATTAATTAATAATATAAATGACCAGATGGAGAATTAAATGACATGATTATGGGCATGTCTCTCTTTTAGTATCATGTTATGGGTAATGGAATTCATAGAACACAGACCTTATTATTTTTAATAATTGTAATAAATGATGGGGAATCACCACTTTTGTTAGCTGTATTATGAGGTGGTCTGTTTATGTACACATATATATTATTTATTAATTAAAATGACCAATTGAATTGTGAAATTACCTGAAAGATACACATGATCCATTTACAGAATTCCTTGGAAGGGCTCATAGTCTTATAGTGCTTATATGTACCTTGGGAAATACGTGTGTGTCAATTTTATAGAACTCCATGACCAGGCTCATAGGTTACATGATTTGGATATAACATGAGAGAAATACATGGTATTCCTAGGAATAGTTCTCTATTCAATCATACCTTATTGAGTGACATCAGTTCGCTGGGGGGGAACCCATCGATGGGCTCTATTGAAATTTGGTTACACAATGTCTTGATTGATACTCAAACCCCTATGTGAGATACCCGGGACAAAATAATAGGTTGATGAATTCCCACCATACCATGGGTGGTACATGGGATTCTATTTTAGGATCACTAGGGATAGAATCTAATGATTATGGGTATTTATGGTGATCCTAGAGCGATAATTGGGATTAATTTATTGATTGCATCAGACATGATCTGGGTTCCTCTTACTAAATTTTAATGATGCTATAATATTAAAGGAAAAGATTATATGGTGGATATATAGGGATGCTTCCACCATGAGAAATAAAATTCCTAGGCTTGGTCCATTCTTGTTACTTAGTTATGAGTACCTGTTATTACATCATATAACATTTTTACATGTTGACCCTCGTACAAAGTCATTTGGGCATATGATTAAGCACATAGTGCTGGTTAAGAATCCCATGAGGATCCTTGGATGATATATTTATTTATTTATCACTTTTCACTTATTAATTTCCTTGGACAGAGTAATACTTTATATTTATATATTGGATTATATATTAGACACCATTGGTGGTGGCCTACTATGTATATATCTTACCCTTATTAGGATTCCCATGCAATGGGGAACCCTATAAGATATTATTTTTCATAGGACTATGGGTTATTGATTGTTTTTAATTTTTTTGGGATCTTAGGATCATTGGACTGAGAGAGTGCTCAAGGTTATCACAGAGATATACCTTGGGTAATTCCATTCTTATTCCTTTTTCATGTATTGGAACACATATACGTATCTTATTCCACTACTTATATTTTTTTATCATCATATAGACATGCATGCACATTTTTATATTCCAAAATGGCCACTTTTTTCAGTTATTATATTTATTTTCTAATACTTGTCATTTCTTTATACTACTTCTATAGTCTATTGATTTACACTTGATTATACCCCTATGAAACTTTGATTATAAGTGTAAATTCTCCCCACAATATCACCACTAGCACCTCGCTACTCATTGGAAGCCTATGACGTACATGGAGAAATGCTTGAGGCCATGTGACGACCAGTCCGGCTATTGGATTAGTAGTCTGTCAGGCTAGGGCATTGCAAAGTGGTATCAAAGCCTTATTTTCCTTATCATTTATATTTCTAGATGGTATGTAGGAAAATTGTATTTTGTTGGAACTTGGAAAATATCCATGTATGGAAGTGATCAACCCACACATAGTGAATATTCCATGTGACTAGGGATGAGATTGGTGTTCATGTTGTTCGATTTTACAGTTGATTTTGATATCACCTCGAGGGATTGATGTACTTTCCACTACTTACTGATTTGTGATATTACCATATTTACTCATAATATGTATGGTAAAAAATAATAATTACATGAATCATTCTAGGAACATAGTGATTCACATGACATGTATATTCCATTACTTGCGGGTTGCATTGGTAGGCTATTTGAGATTTGTTGATGTGCCTTGTGTGTTTATTATCATGCCTTTCATATAACATGATAGGTATTTTTGTAACATAGTTAGTTCTATACATAATTATGTGTTCCATTAGAATGATTCTTTATATAACCTGATCTTTTATATATTTAGTAATTTTTCTTATACAATATGTATATGTGAATTATTTATCATTCTTTGGGTTTATATACCATGATTTTATGCTTATTTAACATGTTTACTTTTATCAATACCGACGATAGCATTTCTATTTAAAAAGTCAATATCAAATGGGTTATTAAAGTTCCAACATATAATTGGATGGCTTTTTTCAACATAGACTGATGGTGACACCTTAACCAACCAATTATTAGGTGTTTGATCCATGAACAACTTGTTTCATGGGCTGAAACATGCTGATTACAAATAAATGAGAGAAAATTTACAATTTATTAAGTGTACAAACTATTTATAAATTTGATAGTGGTTACCCATGAAATTAAATCATGATTTAAGAACTTATTATATATATTTATATATTAGGTTCTTAGGGGTAAAGTTACATTAAAAAACATAGACACCACACACAGAGGCAGTAAAGATAGACCATTACCCCCACAATGGGATATCCCACCCATCATACCTTATTTATTTAGAACATGGCCCATTGGCCCAGTGGGCATGATGCCTATTACATTGCCCATAAGGATAGTGTGCATGAAAGCCCACTATATGGACCTAAAGGCCCAAAATATTAACCTGAAAGCCCCCAAGTGAATAGTCATGCTATAGTACTTGTGCTGCTATAGTACTCACTACAATTCGGCCACTACTACAGATCCTACTACAGTTTCCACCACCACTACAATGCTATCGGTGCTATATTCCTACCGCCACTATAGTCCGGCTATAGTGCTGCTACCACACCTATACCCCATGGGGTTTTTACCCCCAAAATGATGTATTATTATGTGGTGCTTTACCAATAAAGAACTTATTATACTTAACTAATATTGTGTAAATGTTAAGGCTCTTAAATTTCGACCATAAATAAATCTGTTGTATATGGACCCTATCATATGGCTCGACCTATGTAAGTTAGTCTAAACATATTGAAATCATTAGATAGGCCTGAATCAACTCATGTAGGTAGTATATGGGCAAAAATTACCATTATGTAAACTCACAAATGGTATTTAAATATAATTGTTTAATATTATTATGGTTGCAATTTGATCAATCCAGGATGTTTTGATGGGACCCTTGTAGGTCATCTTGTTTGGTTTTGCCTTAGTAATTAACTTCTTGGAGGCATGTTTATATAGTATAGGGGTGGTTATTTAAGGGTACACATCAACATCAATGTTTAACATATAAATTTATGGTGGAATATTACTAGACAAGTCAACTTTCATTAATGAATGACCATTATCTACTTTTGAGATTTATAATTTATGCTGCTTTTTTAATTAATATTCCTAATTAAATCTTAATTGTTTATTCTTCTATTGATTAGGATTCACGTTTTACTTAAATGATATCAATTTGTATCACCTTATGGGTATATAAAATCGTTAAAGGAATTTTCATGTCAAATTACATAATTATAGATCGATGTTATTTGAATAATTATTTGTTGAAAGTATGTTTAATATAACATTCCAATGTAGCCTTGTGGTTTTAAATAGCTAAATTACAAAGAAATATTACCCTATGATTGGAGATAAACCATATTTAAAAGGATAAGACTTTAAAATGTATTTGGAATTAAATCCGAATTATTGTAATTACATAAAATGGAACCTTAAGTGGTGGTTTAGGTTCAACAATCTTTTTACGGGTAGTAAATTGTTTCCCTAAGAATGAATCAGAACAAGAATATGTGGGTAACCTGTCAACCACATTTTTCTATTTCTTGAATTTAAGTGATATTCCCTTAAACCTAGTGACTTATTTTTTATCCTGGAATAGTATTGGGTTGACATTTACTTCTTTGTAATGGGTTTAATCTAAAGTTTTTAGTGACCTCAAAACCATAAAAACCTTTATAGAGGATTGGGAACTGTTTTAAACATGTGGTGCTATTCAGGGTTCATTGTCCCATACAGGAATCATCATTTCTAAAAAAGTTAATTTTTTATGACCAATGGATTTGGAATAAGATGAACCTAGTCACGATCGAGTAATGATCCAGTATAGTGGGTTAGGAATTCCTAGGGAATGGTCGGTCACATAGTGGGTTGTGTGACATATCTTTTTCCTCTAAACATTGGATGAACCAGGAGGTCGTCAATCTATTTTATAGTCATGTAGGATTGTGTGTTTCTATGATGAATATCCACACGGACCATCCGATGCTGGGATTTTTAAGGATGATAAATCTATGGATATTGTCAGGGGTGTTTCTGTTTGATGTCTTAACCTAAAAAATAGAATGTGTTGATAAACGTGATACCCACCGAGTTAGAAAAATAATTTAGTGAACCATATAAGATAAGTGGTACTCATTAAAACCATGATATGTTATGTAACATTCAAGGGTCACCTCAAGAGTAGAGTGAATTAGGAGTTAAAGTAAATTAGACTCATTCCAATGCTTGGATTATGTGGTAAAAAGGACTAGGTGTAATGACAAGATGATCAGTTAGTTTTGGATTTTAAGAAAAATGTTGGGTCATGTGGACATAACTCAGGAGTAGTGTAACACATGCATCAAGTGTAAAATGATTAAGAAAAATTTTATGTCACTAGTTTATCAATTATTTTAGTTTATCTCTTAATGAAATGGTGTTTTCCATGTCCAGGAACCACAAATAGTGGTTTATAGAGTGTGTGCCATGTAGTGATCTTTGGTTTTAAGTAAATACAAGGATAAGACACTCCTGGGGAGAATCACGTTAGTTCTAAAAGTGTTATGTCCTTTTGAATTGAAGGAACAAAATCAAGAATGACCATTTGGAAATGTTCAATGATACTTTTAAATTCCCTCTAGGATGTTAATAATTCATTATGTCCATGTTTGTGAGGCATCATGATGATTGTTTTGTTGGATGTGGTTGTAACTCTTTAAAATAGTGCTATTCATGGATGTAATTTGAAGTTTGTTATTGAGCGATTGGGGAATTCCTCGGTTGATAAATTAATATTGATCGTTTAATTTTGATGAATCAATAGGTGTATTCAATCTCTTATAAAAGAAGTCTAATAGTAGTGTTTCGACTATTCTTACATTCAGTAGTTGGGTATAGTTGGTTTAAAATTTTATTGTTCACTTCATCTTGGGAATGATGAAAGATTATGGGGGAATTTGTTAATTCATAGTACCCTCTTAGTGTACTCTTGTTTTGATACTATCATGTCATCTATCTTGACATCTATCGGGTACACTGATACAACATTAGTTATTTTAAATGTTAAATTTAAAAGCTGTTAGGCATGATAAGTGGCCTCCATCAGAGTTGTATGATGGAAGATTGGTTGTTGTCGAGGCATGTATACTCTTAAGTGATACATGGGTTCTTGAGTAAGAATGGATTGGATATACTCATGGACACCAGCCAGTTTGTGGACTAGACGTTCGTTGGGATCAATCAATTTTCTTGATATGTGGACTTTTAAAATTTTTACCGACATCACACTTTTAAATTTTAGTTTATGGACTGCCCATAATAGGCCCTTTAGACTCTGGTTGATGATTTTTAGGAAACCCTGAACACCAATCATGAATGAATTATATGTTAAAAGGGGAAAGGATACAAGTGCGTTGTATTGGGAATACGCTAATGGGCATGATGGGGAATGATATTTTTAAAAAATATTTGGATGGAGACATCCCTAGAAGCTGATCACGGGCTTTGCTAAGCATGCTCATATAAAATCATGGGGTGATTTTTTCTAAAGGCACCAGGTCTATATTTGGGAAATCACTAGTGGTTTATGTTGAGTGTTTTTTAGGTATTCAACCTAATTTGGTTTCAATTAGTATACCTTTATCCAATCATATGTGGTCGGTGAGGAGTAGTATAATGCCACATCATCGGGTAGTGGAATGTACAGTGAGTTTCAGATGAGGGTTTTTATGAAATTTTGACTTAACCAATATAATGATGTTGAGTGGGGGGTCAACCATTCATCAATGTTGGGAGTTGTGTTGTGAGTGTCATTTAAATTCTACAGGAATGCACAAAGAAACAATTATAATATTTTTGATACCTTGACTCAAAATTGGAAATTTTATAGAGGAAACTATGGTGGGAATTACCGTAGGTCGATTGGATAAAATATGAAATTGAGACCATTTATTTAGTTTGAAGGGATATGATATGTTACATCTCGATGTTCTAGTTGATAAAATGAGCATTGGATTTATTTTTGGCCACTCATGAACCGTATCTCAAAATTGGTTCTTGAAAGTGCATTGGATGATTGGAATGCAACATGAAAGAATTGATGGAAATTTATAACCCATCTATGTTAGGTGTTTATTCCATTTTTTCTTATTTTTTTCTCAGGTATGGGAAGTTCTATGGGGCAGAAGTTGAAGTGTCTTGTGTTTTTAGACCAAATGTAATTCCAAAAATTTCCTATAATTTCTGTGTAATATTTTTTAAAAAATATATGGATTTATTTCGACACTACATGCTCTATTTGAATGTGATTCTAAGGCCCGATGATCCCAGAATGGAATTTTGAACTTTTTTAAGGTATGATTAGTAAACGTGAAAGCGAGTTTTTCTAAATTTTGAAAAAGTGCTTGGATCAAAAATATGTGATCACTGTTGAACGTATAACACATGGATTCACCTAGAAATTACATATTTCTAGCCGGAAAGGGCTGAATGAAAAGGTTAATTTTTGGACATTTTGAAAAAAAATAACATTAAAAGCATTATTTTTTTTTCTCACCGTTTAGTGGAAGACGACGATGTATTGGTGCGATGAGAAGGTGAAGATGAGGTGCATTAATTAAAATCATTAATGGCTCATATACTCGCTTTGTAACATCGATTTAGTGATGTGTAACAGCTACACATTTTGATAAATTTAACATCATAACTACACGACATCACAGTGTAGTAGAAATACTGCGACATGTGTTTCTTTTTAATTGTTTGACATGTTGGTGAAATAAGGAAAACTATGAGGATCCTCGGACTAACCTCTGATGTATTTCATCCCTAATGAATAATTACAAATGACGGTAGGACATCATCAAATTTGATGTACCTCAAAGAAAGATGAACGCCATCGACCTCTTATACCCTCAAAAAAGAAACACTGCAAAAAAGAACATCCATGAAGTTGGGGTTTTACATTATTTAATGTTTCCCCATTCTTTTATAAATGATTAACGCAAATTAACCCATGAATAGTTTAATCCATGGATCATGCATTGTTGTGGTATGTTTTCATTCTTGGGCCTTTCTCTATTTGTAATTGAATTAAACTTTTGTCGGTATAAAATCAATCCCCTAGCCTACTCATGTCTTTAAATTTCTAACGTGGGGGGTGCGGGCTGACACAAACATGGCTTGAGCCCCTCCAGCTGTGTGTTCTTCATGACCAAATTCTCATGTGGATGGAAAGGTGGATTCAAGGCCACCGTAGGATGGTGGCATCCTCTGGAGGCTATAGGCATAGGCGGCATGATGAATAGACCACTGGAGTGTGTCTGGTGGTCCAGTGAATACCCTGTCGACGTGCCAACACTGGATGGAAGTGCCCTATGGGGGTACACAATAGTAACCCGGAGAACAACATTATTATATGTCCCACCCATAGGAGGCCGCGACATATGAGGAGGGGTCGCCGACCTTTGAGTAGGAGGATGACCGATGCAGCACCGCATTGCATCGCATGCAGAGGAGCCTTATTTAGCCGGCCATGGATGGAGAATGGACCCGGGGATGACCCATAGTGAAGGAGGTTCTAGACGTGGCTCTCACCTGCGTCCTGGCCCAACCAAACCAGACCGGTCCGCCTTTGGGGGACTGGGCTAGAATCGGGCCAGACCTGCACATTGCAGGCCAAACTGTAGGACCAGGGGACACCCAGAGGGGGAGGGGTGAATTAGAGTGTCAACATTATCATTTAGAACAAGGATCTTTTCCAAAGTTGATAGGAACATGTTAAACCTATAATATTGATCTGAATAGAAATCAAATAATCACATGCATACAGACCTCACAACACTTTTACATGGATCACCACTAAGGGATACATTCAAGGAGAATACACCGATAGGTTGCTGATCGTACCAAATTCCACTAAGATTTAGCCGCTATGGATTAAATGTTTTGGGTTAAGACATTCTATCCTAGGCACACTACCTTTTTATGTTTTGGGATATCTCACTTCTTCCCTCGGATCGTTTCCATTGACTCCCCTGGCTCACAACCCAGGGTGAAGTCACACTGAGTTTATAGATGTGAAGGTCCCATCAATAGATTTTCATTAAAGTCTTTGTCTTTGTTCATCATGAGACACAACTTTCATAGAAGTCCGGGATTGATAACCTTTAATGCACTAAACCACTAAACCAGATATTCAAAACATGTAATCATAATACACTGAAAATTGCACGCAACACCTACCCTGTGCATGCAAGAACTTTATTTTGTGGAAAAGATCTTACTTTTTCATGAAATATTTTATTTTTGTGAGGAAAATATTTCATGCTACCAAAACCATTACATACACCATTAACTTTTTCATGCAACTTTATGTTTTCCATGAAACTTTAACTTTTGCGCGCAACATTTACTTTTTTGTGAAACTTTAACTTTTTCATGAAACTCTCATTTCATGAAACTTTTACATGCATAAAAAATTAGATCTTATCTAAGTCATTTGTAACACCAAAAGAGGGGGATCACCTCTTATTTATAGGCATCACTGACCCTCGAGCATAAAACATACCATGTTGTGAAAGACCTCTCATTCTACACACAATAATTTTTTCGTAGGAATCATTTTGCATTCACAACTCCATATTTTTTGCACTACTCACTCCCTTTCCATTTTTCAATGTTCTGATCCCGAAACCTTCCTTACATGAAAGTTTACAAAATACCTACAATATTGAATTCAACATCCTTTTCCAAACACACATTTCCCTATTTTTTATTTGTAGGCCCAAAAATTTAGAAAACACTGGGATATGACGCCACCTCCAATATTGTTCTCTTCTCAAACTGTGTGATCCCATTCATGGAAAACATTCTGAAAATCCAATGAGGATTGAAAATATGCACCAACCAAACTCATTTTCATTCATAGAATGGTCATGGTTACAACACAGACCACACACAAATAGGCCAGACCCACGCGCAGTGGGCCGAACCCATAACCTTCGGGCCTGGCCAAACATGACCGAGTCACTAGGCGACCCGAAACGCTGAACCCCGGACCAAACTGGGCCTGATCCGGCGAGGACCATTAGGCATGGCCCACTATCCAGGAAGTATCATACCTACCCTGACTCAAACTATGTCAGGACGGGTTATTCGAATCAAACCAGGGTATGTGGGACCCTCGATCAAGTTTGGTCGGGTCGGTCCGACTGGTCAAACCAGGACCAATGCAACTGACCCCGGAATACTAAAACACCAATATCTTACAGACTGGGTGTAACACCCGATAATTTTATGTTATATAAATAATCAAAGGAATATTTTTCTACACAAAACATACTTGGCTTGCTTTACACGAAATCGCGACCTTCCCCGATAGCTTGTGTCGTACGCAATACCGAGTTTCACTAAACAACGATATACTATTAAAATATTATTAAAACTAGCTGTTATGAATAGTAATACCCACTTTTTGAAATTTTATAATTTTTATTTTTCAAAATGGACTTCATTTTTGGATTCGTAATATCGAAATTAGCCTAGGGTGAAATTTTTGTATTTTTCTGAAAACTTTCAATTTTTTATGAATAGTGAAACCACAAAGTGGTAGTTAAAAAACTGAATTTTTCATAAAACATAATTTTACCGCTTATGTGAGTGGAATTTCCAAAATCCGAGAGACACGATTGATGTCAGTAAGTAAAATGTGGTTCAATTAGATGAAAATAATTTTTGGGGAATAATAACTTTTTACTTTTATTTACCACGGTTAAAAGTAAATTGGGTAATTAAGGGTAAAAATGATATTATTATTACCCTAACACATGTACTAATTCTATTGGATAAGTGTAATTAGACCAAAAAAAACTTAGGAATAAAATATTACCATTTAGGCCCACTTGGATTAGATTAGGATATTTATTATTAATTTATTTAAAGAAGGGTTAAAATAGTTAAAATCAAAGTGTAATAAGTAAATCAGTTTTGATATGGGGTTATACATAAGATAAATTAGACTATAAATATTAATTAAAAAGATAAAAAATATGTCCTACATAATGGTATTTTATTTGTAATTTTTAGAAGTTAAATAATTTAATTTATTTATGACACAAAGATGATGCAGTAATTATCTTATTAATGAAATATTGACATAATTGATGTTATAAACACAAAAATAAATGTAATTTGACACTTTTTATGAATTACAATAATTTTCTAGATTAATATGACATGTTAGTATTGATTTAATTAACTTTTTTCGAACTAATCATTATGTTATGATTTTCACAAAAATTAATTACTAAATATTGTCAAAATTGACATAAAATTGTTTTTTTAAAAAAATATTATATTAATAATTGTTATTTTATTCCTAAAAATCTAAGGTTCTGCCAAATGACTTAGATAAGGTTATATATATTAATAATAAAAAACTTGGGGTTTGTTTGGCTTCTTATAGTAAGTTTATTAACCATATAGTATAAGAACACAAGAAGACACGGTAAAAGTAAAATTATTTAACTTAATGTTAAATCTACATGATAAGGTTAAAATTGGAATCTAAACTTGTCTAAATTATATTGTATGAGAGGATTTCGACCCATCCCCACCTTAGCCTCGAAATAAATCAATTTGGATCTATTTAAAACCGATCTTGACTTTATAATAAAATAATATTTTTAGTTATTCCAAAGGTGCCCCTCTCCTCCCTTATAAAAGGGCACCTCCTCCCTCTCTTCCTCACACCAGATTGTGCCTTCATGCTCGGCCAACACCTGCCACTTTCTCCTCTCCACTTACCTAGAGACATCCTAGAGGTTCTGGTCTTCTTCAAAGACCTATTTTAGTTCCCTAAAAGGAGGTCTCAAAGAAGCACTTCAAAGAAGAGGTAATGTCTGTTACCGATTCTTTCATCTTTATTTCTTCTTCCACTTCTTCTTCTTTAGTTGTTTCATTATTAAGTAATAACATCAGTATCACTAATATACTTATATGTTATTATAAGTATGAAAAATCCCTATTTCACCATCTATCCATCCTACGGAAAAAGAAATCATCGCGCGTGCATACGTACGGAATACCGTCTCCATGCCGTGGTGTAATCTATTTTACACCACCACCTTACTTGGATGGGTATAATGGTGTAAATAATGACTATATATTACTATTATAAATTGATACTGATTCTGAAATAGTATGCATACACTCCAATACAATTCCACGTTCAGAGGACCGATATCATCACTCGTGCGTACATACGGAATACCGTCTCCACGATGTGATGCGACTCGTTCTACATGATCTTCATTTCATAATGATTATATAAATTAAATGAATTGAATGAATTAATATGATATATATTACACTAATACCATTCTGGAAATGAGGTACCTATAACCTAAAGTGAAGAATAAGAATTTTTTCAACAAAACACGCATAAGAACAAAAAGTTATAAACACCTGAATAACAAGTAGAAATGAAATATTACTACTAAGAAGCTAATAATATGACCAAATATGATATCCTAAAAATATGTATGATTCTGGAATAAGTCAATGACATTATTTAAATCATTATAAAGGAGGTTCGGACATGTACAAAGCATATAGGACCTAAGGTAAGGGAAAATATCACAATCTCATTTTTATCCGAGATTGTTTATACTTTGGCATTTACTGGGGTGTATTTTATCATCCACATCCATGTATCCTCAATATGTAATATTATTTCCATCCACCTACAATTGTTTAAATCCAATTTTACCCTTCGGTGAGTTTTTATTAAAGGATATGAAAGGAATCTTTTTTCATTTTTCGTACGAGGTACTTTTTGACTTTTCCGACAAAAGTACGAGAAGAATGTTTTTTAAACTTATACGACATGAATGGATTTTTAAAACAATATTTTCAAGAATCTTCCTTTACAAGTTTTCATGTTTATTTTTAATCAACTTCTTTTAGATTGAAATTGTATGACATGTTAAGAAAGGAAAAAAAAATTGAAGTAGAAAGGATATTTTCCTCAAGAATGGAGTTCAAGTGTTTTATCAAAATTATTTTCCATCTAAGATAATATAGGGTTCTTTTTCTATCCCTATTATTAGATGGATTTGATTTTGATGTGATGGAAATATTTTTATGAATTCCTTTATCTTATATGAATTGTTTTATGATGTCATGTTGTTTAAGAATCTCATTTTTACTACATGGGTTATGCAATGATGTATGATTTATGATTTTGTGGCACACATAAGAATGGTATCATTATGAGATGGGTGATACCTATATCTCCCTCCAATGCATTGGGTAAAGATTTTATATCTCATGAGATAGACATGGCTGGAACGGTAGGTTATACCGGTTCAGTGAAACAGGACTGAAACGAGGGTGACTTGGTTCAGAAATGGACTTTGTCCACTAAGATAGTTTTTGAAATGAGTCTTGACTACTAAGATATGATTCTCTATGATTATGTGTGTATGCCACAAAGTTTCATGTTTTAAGTTATGATTATTGGGATTTCATTTCACTACTATGATTTATCCCATGTTATGAAATTATGCTCTCTTTTTCAGGTTATGATATCTAAAATGTATGTTATAATGAATATGATGTGATTGATATTTTTTTGGTTTACCCTTACTGAGAATTTGTGCTCACCCTTTTTTATGTTTTGTTTCCCCAGGTCAGGAAGAAGGTTATTAAGTAGAATATTCCAAAAAGTGACTCTAGATATGATGAAATAAATGGGAGGCAAAGTAGATGCTTTATGAACCAGTTGTTTATGTTTCCCAGTTTCTAAAGACACTATACCTATACGGTCCTTTCTTGGTTTTGTTATATGTTGTAATAAGTGTGCTTCAATTCTGAAGTAAAAACAATGTATGTAACGTATGGGTCATTATAGTTGGTATCAGAGGAAAGTTATAGTCAACCTTTGGAAACTAGGATGTGAAAGCCTTAGTAAGAACCCTAAGGATAAGTCTAAGCATAGAACACAATCTTAGTGTTTTAGAAATGGCCATGAATAACCTAGGATAAGACCTTAAGTGTGAAATTTTATTCTTGATTATGTGGTTTTCCTATTATAATTAGTGTTGCTCACACTATTCTTCTTGGTTTTAGTCAATGGATGGAACCCGAAGGAACCGTGTTAATGCGGAATGCGACGGGCAATGCAATGATTGTCCCCCTGAGCAACCAAACGTTATGGGAGATGGAATCCAAAATCTTGTAGCCATGCTCACACAACTTTCTCAAGCTATGAATCATGAAGGACTTCCAAACGAGCAAAGGAATGAGCCACATTCTGTTGAATCCTTCATGAGATAGCGTCCACCTTCACTCAGCGGGTCTACTGATCCATTGGTTGCTGAACAATGGATTAGTACTACTGAAAAGATATTTTCAGTTCTTCAATGTTCTGAGCATGATAAAGTAATCTTAGCAGTGTATCGTTTGGAATGTGATGCCGATCAATGGTGGAATCTTATTAAGAATACGAGGCAAAGGGATGAAATTGAGTCCATGGAATGGGACGAGTTAAAAAACTTATTTTTCAATAAGTACTTCCCTCGTATTCTCCGAACAAAGATGGAGAAAGATTTTCTTGAACTGAAGCAAAAGGATGATGAATTTTTTGGTACCTATGAAGAAAATTTTACAAGACTTGCAAGGTACGCTTCTGGTATTATTATCCAACCTGAGAGTAAGATCGATCAATTCTTTAGTGGCTTAAAACCAAGTCTTCGAAGGGCGTTAGCCATGAGGGACTTCAATATCTACGAGGAAATCTTTCGATGTACTCTCAAAGTAAAGAATGAGATTGGAGTATCCCATCAGTCATATGGGTTTGATAAGAAGAGGAAAATGGAATTCAAAGGAAAATCTAAAGAGCACACTGAAAAGAATATGAGCTTTCCCTTATGCTCATAGTGTGGAAAGAAACATGGAGGGAGTTGTCTTAAAGGGAAAAGTAAATGTTTCAAATGTGGAAAGGAAGGACATCAGGCGTTTGAATGCTGCAATGATGGGAAGAAGATTTCTAATGATGAAAACAAAGGAAGGGAGACACAGAATGACCCTACAACACTTCAATGATTCAAGTACAAGGAGATGGGACATTATGACAATAAATTCCCTAATCCAAGGGTTGATGATGATGGTCGATGTCAACAAACTCTTAAGGCTAAAGACAAAGGAAAGTCACATGCAATTTCTATCAGCGATGTGGAGTACGATAACGATGTGGTGAAAGGTACACATACCATCCACTCTAAAGTAGCAAATGTTTTATTTGATTCTAGATCCACCCACTCCTTTATTTCTGAAGAATTTTCTAAGGGTATCAACGTATTACCTCAAAAATTAGATGTTGAGTTAGCTGTGACAACACCTAATGGCACAACAGTCACATAAAATGTTTATAATTCTTCTCCGATTGAAGTTTGTGGGAAATTGCTTCCTGCAATTCTTGTGATCCTTCCTATAGTGGAATTTTATGTGATTCTTGGCATGGATTGGATTTCTCTACATGGAGCTCATATCAATTGCCAAAGAAGGGAAGTCACATTTCATATTCCAGATCAATCTATGATCGTCCATCGATGCAAGGATGAACATAACCTTCCAGTGGAAATTTCTTCCATTTTATGGGTATTGATTCCACTAAATGAAAGTTATTTATCTCAAATGGTTGTTGAGAAACTCACGATTAAGAATATGCCCATTTTATGGGAGTTTGATGATGTCTTTTCTGAGGAATTACCGGGTCTTCCACCGAATCGTGAAGTTGAGTTTTCAATAGAACTCGTACCGGGTGCTTTGCCTATTTCAAAGAAACCTTATAGAATGGCCCCAATTGAGTTGCAAGAATTGAAGAAGAAACTCCAAGAGAATCTTGATAAGGGGTTCGTACACCCTAGTGCGTCACATTGGGGAGCACCTGTTCTGTTTGTTAAGAAGAAAGATGGATCAATGAGACTCTGCATTGATTATCGAGAACTTAAAAAGATCACTATCAAGAACAAATATCCTCTCCCGCGCATTGATGACCTATTAGACCAACTACGCGGAGCTCAATACATTTCCAAGATTGACCTTTGTTCAGGGTATCATCAATTAAGGTTCAAAAGGGAGGATATACCAAAGCCGGCTTTCTGTACAAGGTATGGACACTATGAATTTATAGTGATGCCATTTGGTCTTACTAATGCCCCTACTATTTTCATGGATCTGATGAATAGAGTCTTTAGAGACTATCTTGATCAGTTTGTGGTAGTCTCTATAGATGATATTCTTGTCTATTCAAAAACCAAGGAAGAACATGAAGATCACTTGAGAATTATATTGAAGACCCTGAGAAAGGATAAGCTTTATGCCAAATTTACCAAGTGTGAATTTTGGCTTCAAAAAGTTTCATTTTTGGGTCACAAAATCTCAAAAGAGGGGATATCTGTGGATCCAGCAAAAATAGAGGTTATCAAAAGATGGTCGAGACCAACAACAGTAACTGAGATCTGAAGTTTTCTTGGTTTAGCTAGATATTATCAATGTTTTGTGAAAGATTTTTCACTATTATCTAATCCACTCATCAAGTTGACACGGAATGGAGTTAAGCTTGTTTGGACGGAGGAATGTGAAGAGAATATCAAGGAGTTGAAAAGAAGGTTATCCAGTGCACCTGTGCTCACACTGCCTTGTAGTGGAGAAAGGTTTGTGATATACAGTGATGCATCCAAGAAGGGATTGGGGTGTGTTCTTAAGCAAAATGATATGGTGATAGATTATGCCTCACGACAGTTGAAAATACATGAGCAAAATAACCCAACTCATGATTTGGAATTAGCTATGGTAATCTTTGCATTAAAGATTTGGAGGCATTACCTTTATGGAGAAATGTGTGATATTTATACTAATCATAAAAGTTTAAAGTATGTTTTCACACAAAAGGAGCTGAATATGCACCAAAGAATATGGTTGGAGCTGATTAAGGATTATGACTGCTCAATCCATTACCACCTTGGGAAAGAAAACCAGGTGGAAGATGCATTAAGTCGACAAGACCATGCTAGTTTATCCATGATGAGGATCAAAAAAGATCCAATATTTATGGATTTACAAAGGATGGATCTTGGAATTATAATGAATGGGGAAAATCATATCTTTCTCAAATGAATGTTAAACCATCTATACATGTGAAGATTAAAGAGGCATAGAAAGAAGATGTCGAGTTACAAAAGAAGGTGGGAAATGTTCCTGAATTCAACCTTGATTGTGATGGGATAATAAAGATTAGGAATAGGGTTTGTGTTCCTCCCATCCCAGAATTAAAGAAGGAGCTGCTGGATGAGGCTCATAGTTCTTCATTCTCTATTCATCCTGGAAGCACAAAGATGTATAGGGACCTGAAGGAGTAATTCTGGTGGGATGGCATGAAAAGAGATGTTGCTGAATATGTCTCTCGATGCTTGGTTTGTCAACAAGTTAAAGCTGAGAGACATATGTCTAAGGGGATGTTACAACCATTACCCATACCCGAATGGAAATGGGAAAACAGCACGATGGACTTTGTCACATGACTTCCTAAAACATCCAAAGTCAATAATGCTATCTGGGTCATAGTTGATCGTCTTACAAATTCTGAAAACTTCATTTCTATTAGAGAGGATTCCTCTCTAGATCATCTTGCCACGATATATGTAAAGGAAGTGGTAAGATTGCATGGAGTACCAGTTTCTATTATATCTGATCAGGATCCGAGATTTACATCGAAGTTTTGGCGAAGTCTTCAGCATACTATGGATACATAGTTGAGTTTTAGCACTGCTTATCATCCTCAGACAGACGGTCAGTCTGAGAGAACAATTCAAACTCTAGAAGATATGTTGAGAGCTTGCTCTATGGATTTCAAAGGTGGTTGGGATCAACACCTACCTCTGGTGGAATTTTCTTATAATAATAGCTTTCACTCCAGTATTCAGATGGCTCTTTATGAAGATATCTATGGAAAGAAATGCAGGACTCCAACTTGCTGGGATGAAGTTAGGGAACGAAAGCTATTAGGACCCAATCTCGTTGATGAAATGGCATAAAAGGTCAGATCTATTAAACAACACATAAGAGCAGCTCAGAGTCGACAGAAAAGCTTTGCCGACAACAGAAGAAAAGACCTAGAGTTTGAAGTGGGTGATAAAGTGTTCTTACGACAATCCTCCTGGAAGAGGGTCATGAGATTTTGAAAGATAGGGAAGTTGAGCCCTAGATATATCAGTCCTTTCGAAATATTGGATCGTGTTAGGAAGGTAGCTTACCGATTGGCGCTTCCACCGAATCTCTCTCAAGTTCATGATGCGTTCCATGTATCTCTCCGGAGAAAGTACATACCTGATCCTTCACATGTACTCAGCTCAGAAGTTATACCGCTGGAGCAAGATCTTTCTTATGAAGAACAACCGATAGAGATTCTGGATCGTAGCAAAAAAGTCCTACGAAACAAGACCACTCGATTGGTGAAAGTTTTATGGAGGAACCACCAATTAGAAGAAGCTACATGGGAGCTTGAGGATGTGATCAGGGAGAGGTATCCTCATCTGTTTGTTACAAAGTGACGAATTTAGAGGGAGAAATTCATTTTAAGGGGGGTAGAATGTAACACCCGAGACTTTTATGTTATATAAATCATCAAAGGAATCTTTTTCTACACAACACTTGCTTGGCTTGATTTACACGAAATCGCGACCTTCCCTGATAGCTTGCGTCGTACGCAATACCGAGTTTCACTAAACAACGATATACTGTTAAAATATTATTAAAACTAGCCGTTATGAATAGTAATAACCACTTTTTAAAATTTTATAAATTTTATTTTTCAAAATAGACTTCATTTTTGGATTCTTAATATCGAAATTAGCCTAGGTTGAAATTTTGGTATTTTTCTGAAAACTTTCAATTTTTGATGAATAGTGAAACCACTAAGTGGTAGTTAAAAAACTGAATTTTTCATAAAACGTAATTTTACCGCTTCTGTGAGTGGAATTTAAAAAATCCGAGAGACACGGTTGATGTCAGTAAGTAAAATGTGGTTCAATGAGATGAAAATAATTTTTGGTGAATAGTAACTTTTTAATTTTATTTACCACGGTTAAAAGTAAATAGGGTAATTAAGGGTAAAAATGATATTATTATTACCCTAAAACATGTCCTAATTCTATTGGATAAATGTAAAGCGACCAAAAACCAACTTAAGAATAAAATATGACCATTTAAGCCCACTTGGATTAGATTAGGACATTTATTGTTAATTTATTTAAAGAAGGGTTAAAATAGTTAAAATCAAAGTGTAATAAGTAAATCATTTTTGATATGGGGTTATACATAATATAAATTCGACTATAAATATTCATTAGAAATTTAAAAATACTTCCTACATAATGGTATTTTATTTGTAATTTTTAGACATTAAATAATTTAATTTATTTATGACAAAAAGATGATGCAGTAATTATCTTATTAATGAAATATTGACATAATTGATGTTATAAACACAAAAATAAATGTAATTTGACACTTTTTATGATTCCACTAATTTTCTAGATTAATATGACATGTTAGTATTGATTTAATTAAATATTTTCGAACTAATCATTCTGTTATGATTTTCACAAAAATTAATTACTAAATAGTGTCCAAATTAACATAAAATAGTTTTTAAAACAAATATTATATTAGTAATTATTATTTTATTCCTAAAAATCTAAGGGTCGGCCAAATTACAATGATATGGTTATATATATTAATAATAATAAAATTGGGGTTCGTTTGGCTGCTTATAGTAAGTTTATTAACCTTATAGTATAAGAACACAAGAAGACACGGTAAAAGTAATATTATTTAACTTAAAGTTAAATCTACATGATATGGTTAAAATAGGAACCTAAACTTGTCTAAATTCTATTGGATGAGAGTATTTCAACCCATCCCCACCTTATCCTAGAAATAAATCAATTTGGAGATATTTAAAACTGAACATGACTTTATAATAAAATAATATTTTTAGTTATTCCAAAGGTGCCCCTCTCCTCCCTTATAAAAGGGCACCTCCTCCCTCTCTTCCTCACACCACTTTGAGCCTTCAAGCTCGGCCAAAACCTGCCACTTTCTCCTCTCCACTTCCATAGAGACATCCTAGAGGTTCTGGTTCTCTTCAAAGGCCTATTTTAGTTCCCTAAAAGGAGGTCTCAAAGAAGCACTTCAAAGAAGAGGTAATTTCCGTTACCGATTCTTTCATCTTTATTTCTTTTTATACTTATTCTTATTTAGTTTTTTCGTTATGAAGTAATAACATAAGTATCAATCATATAATAATATGTTATTATAAGTATGAAACAACCCTATTTCACCATCTATCCATCCTACGGAAAAAGAAATCACCACATGTGCGTACGTACGGAATACCGTCTCCACGCCATGGTGTAATCTATTTTCCACCACCACCTTACGTGGATGGGTATAATGGTGTAAATAATAACTATATATGACTATTATAAAGTGATACTGATTCTGAAAAAGTATACATACACTCCAATACATTTCCACAATCATAGGAACGATATCATCACTCGTGCGTACGTACGGAATACCGTCTCCACGATGTGATGCGACTCATTCTACATGATCTTCATTTCATAATGATTATATAAATGAAATGAATTGAATCAATGAATATGATATATATTACACTAATACCATTCTGGAAATGAGGTACCTATAATCTAAAGATAAGAATAAGAATTTATTCGACAAAACACTCATTAGAACAAAAAGTTATAAACACCCAAATAACAAGTAGCAATGAAATATTACTACTAAGAAGCTAAGAATATGACCAAATATGATATCATAAAAATAAGTTTGATTCTGGGATAATTCAATAACATTATTTTAATCATTATACATGAGGTTCGGACACGTACAAAGCATATCGGACCTAAGGTAAGGGAAAATATCACAATCTCATTTTTATCCGAGTTTGTTTATACTTTGGCATTTACTGGGGTGTATTTTATCATCAACATTCATGTTTCCTCAATATGTAATATTATTTCCATCCACCTACAATTTTTTAAATCCAATTTTACCCTTCGGTGAGTTTTTAGTAGAGGATATGAAAGGAATCTTTTGTCGTTTTTCTTACGATGTACTTTTTGACATTTCCGACAAAAGTACGAGAAGAATGTTTTTTTTAACTTTTACGGCATGAATGGATTTTTTAAAAAAATATTTCCAAGAATCATCCTTTACATGTTTTAAAGTTTATTTTTAATCAACTTCTTTTAGTTTAAAAATGTATGACATGTTAAGAAAGGAAAAATGTTTTTGAAGTAGAAAGGATATTTTCCTCAAGAATGGAGTTCAAGTGTTTTATAAAAATTATTTTCCATCTAAGATAATATAGGGTTCTGTTTCTATCCCTATTATTACATGGATTTAATTATGTTGTGGTGGAAATATTTTTATGAATTCATTTATCTTATATGAATTGTTTTATGATGTCATGTTGTTTAAGAATCCCATTTTTACTACATGGGTTATGCAATGATGTATGATTTATGATTTTGTGGCACACATAAGAATGGTATCATTATGAGATGGATGGGACCTATATCTCCCTCCAATGCATTGGGTAAATATTTTATATCTCATGAGATATACATGGCTGGAACGGTAGGTTATACCAGTTCAGTGAAACAGGACTGAAATGAGGGTGACTCTGTTCAGAAATGGACTTTGTCCACTAAGATAGTTTTGAAAATGATTCTTGACTAATAAGATATGATTCTCTTTGATTATGTGTGTATGCCACAAAGTTTCATGTTTTAAGTTATGATTTTTGGGATTTCATTTCACTACTATGATTTATCCCATGTTATGAAATTATTCTCTCTTTTGCAGGTTAAGATCTCTAAAATGTTATGTTCTTATGAATATGATGTGATTGATATTTATTTTGTTTACCCTTACTGAGCATTTGAGCTCAACCTTTTGTATTTTTTGTTTCCCCAGGTCAGGAAGAAGGTTATTAAGTAGAATATGCCAAAAAGGGACTCTAGATATGATGAAATAAATTGGAGGCAAAGTAGATTATTTATGAACCAGTTGTTTATGTTTCCCAGTTTCTAAAGACACTATACCTATACGGTCATTTCTTGGTTTTATTATATGTTTCAATAAGTGTGCTTCAATTCTGAAGTAAAAACAATGTATGTAAAGTATGGGTCGTTATACTGGGCATTCGTTCGATGCACCATTTATTGCATTGGAAACCATTACAATGAGACTAGCCTTTGGGTTATTCTATATAGGACTTCATGGTGGTTGAATTACGACTGATGGCATGAGCAGCAACCATGTGGATCCTTAGTGGTCCAACAGACAAGAAACATCCATCTGGATCCTTAGTGGCTGGATAGATGAGCATTGCCATATGGATTCTTAGTGTCTCCGAAGATGATAAGTTTCCATGTGGATCCTTAGTGGCCCAAAAGGCTAGAAATAACCACATGGATCCTTAATAACTTGGAAGATGAGTAGTAATTCATTAGGGATGAGTCCCTCAATAGTAAAAAACATTAATCACCAGAGCATATGAACCTCCTTCTTATACTTTAGATTGTATCTTCTGTGATCCATCCATACCTTGTGGCTTTTCATTGTGGTTGATTTTTGGTTTTTCACTTTGTGTCCTTGGGTCGCCAACCGAGTACTGTGTTTCTCACCCCTACCCGGGCTTCACCCCCATGTGATTTGTCTTGTGTAGAGGAAATACATTTTGATTGACGACTTGGTGTACTAGGAGTATGTGGGGCCGAGTAGGCTCAGGCATACAAGATGTACTAATTCGGCATCTACTAGCAACAATACTCTTACCATCAGGTAGGGTTTTCATTAGATGGCTACTCGAGTCACTTTATACTTTGCTGTTTTCAGTTTATTTTGCTGGGTTTGTATTCTAGTCCACCCGTTTTCAGTCATACGTGTACTCAGTAGTTGTTTATGTATACTAGTTTCACCTTTTAGTTTGTGGGATGTGGTTCGGTGTGTGTGTGCATACAAGCACTTAGGAAAATTACTCCAACTTGTAGGTTTTTTCCGTTGGCATTAGTCCCCAACCCCAAGGCTTTGGGAGGCGGGCTTGTGGTATTTCGTGGAATGGGCCTCGGGGGATGGTTTGTGACAATGTGGTATCAGAGGGGGTTAATTTTACCTCATTGATTGAGATTTATTGCTTTTTGGTGAAATAATGTGTAATGTATTGTGATCGACTTCTAGATTTGGGGATTCTAGTGTTGTTGTGGCGGCTGACAAATCCACACACTTGGACCTCGAAATCTTATTTTCGACTCAGTGCATAAAAAAAACTGCTTACAAAAGTGTCTCTTTATGTTCTTTTGTATATGGGTCAGCTCATCAGGTATAATCTATTGACCATGTCCCATATTGATATATTTCAGGATGCCCCCATAAGGATTACCATCCATGATTCTGATACATATTTAGGATTACAACCCGCTTAGTGATAAGGCATTTTTTGATAGACTAGTTCTTGAGATTTCCCCACCAGGTGGTGCACCAGTGCTACCACCACCCACTGGTCAACATCTACTATTGGTGATACCAGTAGAGAAAAATCACAGACTTAGTGACTTGCATTAGTTTCAGAGATAGATACCTACCAGGTTCAATTGAGAGATAGATCCACAGGTCACTATGGATTGGCTAGAGGTAGAGACGTGGGTCTTCCACATAGTGAGGGCACCCCTTCAATAGATGGTGATCTTAGCTGATATCATTATTCAGGGCTCGAAAGGGAGATGGTGGAGTTAGACAATTCAGACTAAAAATGAGGTGAGCCTCAACTGGACAGTATTGAAGCGACTTTTCTATGAGGAGTTCTTCCCCGTGACATTGAAATTGATGTGCATTTAGGAGTTTTTTCAACTTCATCATGGAAACATGACAGTAGATGAGTATTCAATGAGGTTCACGAAGCATTCCTGCCACTCAATAGATATGGTTCAAGAACATTTTTTAGGGATCGAGCCGTTGAGTATGGACTCAGGTGGGAGATTAGGGATTTGATGGTATCTCTCATAATCCCCACATAGGCTAGAGTGTAGGAGTGAGCTCTAATTGTAGAGAGATTTCTCACAGATCTGGCACTGACAGTGGGTGACACTACAGGGAGACCAGTAGCTGAGCCATCCATGGATGGAAGCCGATAGATGGGACAACCATGAAGACATTCCAGATCATCTTGTGTACAACCCCATGAATCAGCATTAATGGCCTGAGGATACCAGGTTAGCAAGAGACAACATAAGAGCAGGGTGTGCTGCTCGTGCGGCGTGCAAGGGCACATGGCTTATGACTGCCCGTCCCACCATAAAGACTATAAAAATATAGTCAAGGGACCACTGAGACAGAGTTAGAGGTTTGAGTGGGGAGGGCCTCAAGGTGGAGAACATGTCATGGGAGTCGGATTAGTAGTAGGAGTTGGGTGACAGTTCGAGGTACTACCACCACCACCTCAAGGTGGTCCCCCCCCCCCCCACCCGACCTCGGGGAGAAGGTGGATATGGGACAGTTCTGCTTCAGGTAGTGGAGGATTAGGTGCACAATGATTTATAGTTTAACATAGGTACGATCTGTATCATCTCCACCATATCTATAGTTCTTATAGAAACATGTTCCAATCACTCTTTCCTTGCCACAAATCTCATTCGGAGCTCAGAGATTCTGGTGGAGCCATTGGCTGGATCCTTACATCGAGAGAGACCTACATGTGTAGATTCAAATATTACACACTAGTTTTAGTAGTATGAGCTTACTATAGTAGGATAAATATTTGACTGGGATCTCTTAGTTGCATCATTGAGGCCTTACGACATCATCTTTGGTATGGACTGGTTATCGGCAGTCCATGCTCAGATCAACTGTATTAGGCACAACGTGCTATGTGTCCATGAGGAAAGGACCAGGTATTCCTTCACCAACAAGACAGAAACCCTTGTAGTACATGATTGAAATTCCCATAGGAGGATGCAGATGATCACTTATTAGTTGTCTAGTCTCACCCATAGTGTATTGGATGATATGATTCCATCATTTCTGTAAGCGGTGGACGAGTACATGGATGTTTTTCATGATGATGATATAGCACTAGCTCCTCATAGAGAGGTAGAATGTTGAATCGACCTGTACCCTGGGATGAAACAAATATCAACACTATCAAATTAGATTTCTCCCACAGAGCATTGATAGCTAAGGGTAAAACGATAGGACTTGTTGGAGAAGGAGTTCGTAAGGCCCCACATTTCCCTATGGGAAGCCCTGGAGTTGTTTGATTAGAAGGAAAATGGGAGATTGAGGATATTAATAGACTTATGGCACCTGACCAGGTGACATTGAAGAAAAAGTATCCAATTTCGAGGATTGGCGACCTCTTTGATCAGATGAAGGGAGTGTGGTGGTTCTCAAATATTGACCTAAGATCAGGCTATCACTAGCATTGGGTACGAGATGAGAACGTACCGAAGATAGTCTTCAGGTGCTTATATGGACACTATGAGTTTTTAGTGATTCCTTTAGGTGTTAATAACTACACAGTAGTGTTCATGGGATTCCTGAACATGATTTTCCATCCTTACCTTGACCGATTTTTCATGGTCTTTGTTGATGACATCTTGGTGTACTGGACGTTGGAGCAAGAGCACGCTACACACCTAGAGATAGTTATGGATAGATTCCATGAGCACCAGACTTATGTTATGATCTTGAAGTGCTAGTTCTTGATTTGGGAGGTCCACTTTCTCGGACACGTCATCTCAGAGGCTAGAGTTTCATAGGATTTGGTGATGATATAGGCAGTGCTTTCTTGGAAGCCACACATCAGCGTGACTGAGGTGCAGAACTTCTTGGGGATATCTGGTAACTATAAGAGGTCAATGTATGACTTCTCTAGAGTGGTAGCACCCTTATCATCTTTGAAACATAAGGGGAAGCCCTTCCTATGGATAGTGAAATTCCATAAGGGTTTATAGGAGATGAGGCGGAGACTGACAAGTTACCCCATCTTGACACTACTAGAGGAGGAAAATGGGTACATAGTTTTCTACGACGCATCAAGAAATGGAATAGGTTTCTTCCTGATGTAGGAGAAAGCGGTGATCTCCTACAGTTCACCGATGTTGACGCATCATAAGCCTATCTACACAAACCATGAACTAGTTTTAAGAATAATATTATTCTCTTTTAATATGTTTTAGTACTACTTGATGGGTGAACAATTTACAGTGTACTCCGACCACAAGAGTCTTAGGTATATCTTCTCCCCAAATGGCCGGCAACTGAGAAAATGATGATGGATAGAGTTCCTCCAAGACAATGACTTTGAGATAGTCTATACTCTTGGGAAGAGGTATGTGGTAGTAGACACACATAGAAGGAGGATGAGTTTGCATCTATTGAGTGAGGTGATAGAGCAACTATCCACGATGCAGATATCCTTCATGGATGATGATGAATCATCATACCTTCAGTCGATGATGGTCATTATCACACTCTTATTGCGTGTTATGGAGGAATAGCTGGTGGATGCTGACTACGATACATGACATTCACAGATATCCTCAGGACATGCACATAATAGATATTCAATAGGTTGGGAGCACGACATAATTTTCAAAGGACACACCATAGTAATAGTGAAATTACAGGAGGAGGTGTTGAGGGAGTTCCATACTTATCCTTGGGTAGTATATCTTGGAGTGGAAAAGATGTACTCAGACCTCCGATGTCAGTACTAGTTTCCATGTTTGAAGAAATCAGTTGTAGTGTGCATTTCACAATGCCTAACTTGACATCATGTGATGGTCGACCATCATGTTCCATCAGTCTTGGAACAGTCCCCAAGGGTACTGAAGAAGAAATGAGATGGTATCTTGATAGACATTATGATGGGGTTACCACGTATATCCAGAGGCTGTGATTCTATCGGGGTGATCTTTGACCATCTCCCCATGTTGGTTCACTTCCAACCCATCTGGGAGCAGGGTCCAGTGGAGTGCTTGGTATTCCTCTATATCCTGAAGATAATGCGACTTCATGGGGTCACTTCGACGATCATTTGAGACTATGATGCACGCTTTACATCCCAATTGTAGAATGCATTACAGTAGGAATTTGGTACCCAGTTGTTCTTGAGCATATCTTTTCATCCCAAGAAGGATGGTCAGATAAAGTTGACTATACATACCTTGGGGGACATGCTTTATGCTTGTGTCCGAAATGTTTTTCAAAGTTGGTTGGACAAACTTCCACTGGTGGAGTTTGCATAAAACAACAAATATCACTCAACCATTGGCATGACACTATTAGAGGCCTCGTACCAGTGGCATTGCAGATAACCTCTATGCTGGACAGACCCTGGGGAGTTAATACTAATGGGTACAGAGTCTGTACGAACTACCACTGAGAAGGTCCAAGTCATCTAGGAAAGGATGAGGACTACACAGAGTAGACAAAAGTCTTATTCCGATAGGATATGGAGACTCTTGTAGTTCAAGGAGGGAGACCATTTGTTTCATAAGGTCTTACCCCAATGGGGATTACAGAGATTTGTCCAGGGTGGCATGTTGTCTATAATATTCATCAGAACTTTTCAGATCCTGAGTAGATTTGGAGACGTGGAGTACTACCTATATCTTCCCCAATAGAAGGACAAGGTGCATGATGTTTTCCATGTGTCGTAGTTGAGGAGATACATTCATGATCCCCCGCACGTCATCAATTGGGGATAGATATAAATTTACAATAGAGTGACGTTTGAGAAGTTCCGGATATATATAGAGGATCCGTAGGAGAAGGTCATGCATGGGTGGTCGATTCCTCAGGTGCACATTTAGTTGTAGCACAATAAACTCCAGGGAGTCACATGGGAGTGGGAGGCATAAATTTTATCTCAGTACCCCCATTTGTTTGATTATACCTTATTTTGGATTTTGGTGATGTAATGTGAAAAATGAAATTCTGAACATTTTTTAAGGTAATTTTAGTAAACGTGTGTGTGGGTTTTTCTATCTTTTTAACAAATTATTGGATCAAAAATAAAAGGGCATCCTTGAAGTGATAATGTCGATGTTCTCCTATAAAGGACATATCTTTCCCCAAATAGGGCCTAGGGAAAAGTTAATTTTTTGACATTTCGAAGAAAATTTATGTTAAAAGAATTATTTTATTTCTTTTCTCACCATTGAGTGGCGTATATCGACGCTACGGTGTGGCGGTAAGGAAACGACGAGGCACATTAATGAGACTAATTAATGGATTGTAAACTCAAATTGTAACAATGATTTATTGATGCGTAATAGCTACGCTATTTTATAAATAAAATAGTGTAACAACACGATGTCCTAGTGTAACAAAAACACTATGAAATGTTTTATTTTTAATTTTTTGACGCCTTGGTGAAATGAAGGAAAATGTGAGGATTCTCTGACGAACCTCTCAAGGATTTCCTCCCTAATGAAGAATGATGAACATCGGTGGAACATCATTGACATTGACATACATCAATGAAAAATGAAATCCATTGACCTATTAGACCCTCACGGATGAAACACTATGAAAATGGATTTCAATGAGGAAGGGGTTTTGAATCATTTAATGTTTCACCATTATTATTATAAGAAATGGATGCTGATTATCCCATGAATAGGTTAATCCACGGATCATGTGTTCTTGCGGGAGGGTGTCGTTATTGGGTCATTCTATATTAGAGATTGAATTAAACTTTTTTTTATAAATAATTAATCATAAAAACTCCCCATGTCTTTAAATTTCTAAAGAAGAGGGCGTGGGCTGATAGGAACAAGGATCGAGCCCCTCTACTTGTGTGTTTTTCATGAATGAATTATTAAGTGGACACAAAGGAAGAATTGAGGCCACCGTAGGGAAGGTGACATCCATTGGATGTCATACGTGAATGAAACATAGAAAATGGACCACCAGAGCATGTCAAGTGGTCTGCTGAAGAACCTATCAGCGTATAGACACTAGAGGGCGGTGATCCACAACGGTACGCCACAATGAACCGAACAGCTGCATCAATGACCATCCCTTGTGGAAGAGGCTGTGGAACAAAAGGAGGGGGTCTCTGACCACAATGCCGGTAGCTGGATGTGAGCCGACACAGTACCACACCGCATCACATGCGGAGGAGCCATAGTCAACTGACCGCGGTTAGTGAACAACACTATAGGGATGGATGTTCTGGACGAGACCGGGTCGCCGAGCAAGCCGGCGGACTGGGCCCTCGGCCTAAAAAGGCCATCTCCAGTGAGGCCAATTGGGCCTGACCCCACTGGCTAGGCTAGAATAGACCTACCCTGACCCGAACCAAGTCAGTTCAGGTTAGTCGAATCAAACTAGGGTTTGTGGGAACCCCGGGATAGGTTGGTCGGGTCGGTCTGACCGTTTAAATCGGCCCAGGACTCAATCTTCCCCTAGATACTAAAATGATAATATCATACTAATTGAGAATTTGTTTGACACTCCATCTATTCTCTTGTATCCCTTATTACGGGAAGGTCCTTTGGGTTATTCTATGTGGGACTTCGTGCAGTTGAGGTATGAATGTTTTCTCTAGTTGTAGCCATGTGGATACTTAGTAGCCTAAAAGACTAGCAGTAGTCACGTGGATCCTTAGTGACCCAGAAGATTAGCAACAACTATTTTGATCCTTAGTGGCCTATTAGGCGACAAGTAACCTTGTGTATCCTTAGTGGCCCGATAGATGAGAAACAACCATATGGATCCATAGTGGCTTGGTAGATGAGTAGGGATTCATCAAGGACATGTCCCTCAATTGTACGAAATGTTCCTCACTATAGATGATGATCCTTCTTCCTATGCTTCAGATTGTACATAGTTTGAGATATCCTTAATTTTTGGCTTTTTTTGTGTTTTATTTGTTTTATTTGTCCTTAGTGGACTTGGTTCCCTTACTTTGTACTATGTTACTCACCCCTGCACGGGCTTCGCCCACACGTGTTGTGTCTTTTGCAGATGATTGATGTTTTTATGGGAAACATAGTTGCCGACCATCAGGCGGGCCCCAATAGGATCAGGATAATAGGTGAAACTACTTCGCCTCCCGGAAGCTACGCTACTCTTACAATCAAGTGGGGGTTTCACCAGATGGCTACCTGATTCCCTTTGTACTTTTCTATTTTTAGTTCTTTTTGTGGGGTTTGTATTCTAGCCCCATTGTTTTCTATTGTAATTATACTCAAAACTTGTTTCAGTATACTAGTTTTAAACTTTTAGTTTGTGGGATGTGGTTGGGTGTGTGTGTGCATACAGGTAATCCGGAAAATGCCTCCCACATACATGCTGATGAGTTCAGTGTTTGTCGCCAACCCCTGCCCTTTAAGAAGCAGGCATGGGTATGTCATTGTATGTTCCCCAGGGGATGGGTCATGACAATTCCAATGGAATTTGAATTTTATCATTTAGTTGTCATGCCGCTTTACAAACCATGTTTGAAATGGAATTTTGAGAGTATGAAACCTTAAAAGTGTTGTTTTTAGAATTGGTTTAATTTCTGAGAGGTGTCATGAGTAATATCTTGTGTTTGAAAAGCTCATGATCAGAAATATCTATTCTGGGGATGACTGATAGGGGCACAAGGTTTTTCAGAAACCATGTGGTTATTTAGAAGAAATAATGTGACCTACCATGTTGGTCTGAGGTTGTTCAACATTTTATTCTAACCATTTAGAACAGTCCACACATCTTTGTTCCAATTTTAGGTTTTTTTTACATTGGGGAGATCACAGTTTCTGCATGGTTTCCCAAACCCTGAGACCCCCCAACATGGAAAGTTGTTAATACATGGTTGGCGCACGGTTTGGATAACATTTTATCCATACCATGAGCCTATTTTAAAGGGTTAATTTGACCAAAATCCCCCTCTTTCATATTTACATACTTCATTTCTTTCTTCTCGCACATGTGCAACCTCTCCCATCCTCTTAATCTCCCCTTGGACCTCCTCCTAGGCTAAGAGCTATCTCCTCCAATTGGTGATGAATTCGAGAATCGTTAGTCTCATTGGATGAATATCGGTATGAATATCTATCATCTAGATCCCTTTATCATTTAACTCTCTCTTGATATATTAATCATGGTGTGAGATAATTCTCTCTATTTTCAAAGAGTTCATCCATTTATTCATTTTATCACACATCAGACCAAATCATGACTTGATATTGGATGAGTGAATAATCCTTTTTATATGGTATGTGGTGTATAACATCTCAGACAATCTATTAATCATTTACATATTGATCCATTATACTGCATGAAAAAATTTCCTTGTGTTTCCTCTTAAATGTGTTATTTAACTATCTAAACCTAATGACATAAATATAATATCCTTGACATATTTTTCTATCACTATTATTGGAGATGAACAAAGATATTGGATCACCCATAGGGGTGTTCCCTAAAATGCATTAAATTAATTAATATTTTTTCTAAAAAAAAACTCTTGGAGATGAAATATCTTCAAAATGTATATGTTTGATTAAATATAATTTGGGATGATGTGACACCCACAATATGTCATCGCCTGGTGACCAAACTCTCTCATATGTTGTTAGGGTGTAAATATTAAATAATTAACTTGTTTTTCCACTATATAAAGCATGTTGGCATGAAAAACATAATACCTCTTGTGGGAGTGTGGTATCTGCAAGGGGCATTCCATAAGGATTGATTTTTTAGATTCTTTGAATCTCCCAATCGTAGAAAGAACCACACAAGGAATTAATTTAGATGTTTATGGGACTATTACTCTTTTAGTTTATTTTTAGGTGTTATGGAACTCTTAGTACATGGAATTTTCTATCATTAAAAATTGAATTGAATAATGGGAAAGAACCTCTTTTTTAATATTTTATATGGTGTGTCACGTTTCGGTACATATCCATCTTCCTTATTAATTTAAATGGGAAAATGAATTGGGAAATTACTTGAGTGATAATTTGGTTCCATTTACATAATACTATGGACGAGCTCATTGGATGCAAGTGTTTATATATACCTTGTAAAATACTTGGGTCTCCTTTTTATAGAAAGCCAAGAACGGGATCATAATTTACCTGATTTAGATATACACCATGAGTGATACTTGGTATGTCTTGGATAGGGTCTATGTGTGATCTTACCTCCATGAGTGGTACTAGTTACCTATGGTGGAACACCTGGATGGTTCCAGTTGTGAATTTGTTACAGTATTCCTTGAGTGTTACTCAAACTCGTTTGTGAGATACATGGGATGAACTCTGAGGTTCAAGACATCACACCAAACCTAGGGTAATTAATGGGATTCCATTTATGGATCTCCTTGGATGGAAGTTTATGGTGATGTGTATTTATAGAGCCCCTATAGAAATACATGGGATTCCTTTATGGAATGCATCAGATGGGATTAGGGTGCCTCTTACTAAATTCCAATGATGGTATAATATTAAGGGATCAGATTAAATATATGCTATCCAATCATGCATTCACTAGGCCAAATCACATGCATGGGCACTGTCCATTTTTTCTAAATAGTTATGATGATATGTTATTACATCATATCACATTTTTACTTGTTGAACCTAGTTTAGGGACATTCTGGCGTAGGCTGAAGTAGGAAGTGTTGGTCATGTGTCCCATGAGGAACCCAAATTAATGTATTTTTATATTATCATCTTATACATATTATTTCTTTCTACAAGGTCATGCATTATATTAATAAACTAGATTATGAGTTAGACACCATTAGTAGTGGAATATTGGCTATATAGCACACCCTAATCAGGACGCCATTGAACTGGGGAACCCAAGTAGGTCATCTTGTTTGTAGGACTATGTATTATTGTATATGGTATGCTTCATACGTGGGAAATTATAGCCACATTACTGAGCTAGTACATAGGATTCTCATAGAGACCACCCTCAGGGCATTTCATTCTTATTCCTTATTCATGCATTGTAACATATCTTCCCTCTATATTCTCATTCATGTATTTTGGAGAATCTTATGGACAATCATGAAAAGTTGTATATGTGTCATTCTCCACTTTTAATCAGTTATTATGTTAATTTAACACCACATGTCATTTATTTTTACTTCTTTTTCTATATATTACTTTACATGTTATTATACTATTGTACTAATTTAATCCTGAGGGTATAGTCTCCCCATTGTACAACAAGAAGATCCTTGCTGTTAGTCAGTATACTCTAGCATACTAGGAGGCCCTCTTGATTCCATGTGAAAATATTTCAACTAATATTTTAGTTCTCAGTCAGGATGGGATGTTATAGGTTAAAAAAATGAAATACATTCCACTATCCTATGTGATGTATCTATTAGTATAAAATTATTTTTAATATAAATAATTGTGGATAATGATAAACTCGATTTTTTCAATCATTTAATCTTTTATAGTAGTCATATTATCTTATAGAATATATTTTCATATTTTTTTTTCTTATATGATTGACGGAATTTTTTTGTATTCAAATCAAATTATGGAATAAATATGTTTTAATTTTTTTATAATTTTAGGTGATTAATGAAAATTTTAGAGACAATTTATTAGGTTATGGTATATGGAACACTTTGGTTTAATTTAAAGAATTATTTCAGATGAATGCTATTAATTATTGTGGATGTAAGATCAATAATATGAGACGACCATAAAGTTTATAAAATAAATTAATATTAGTGATATTAAAGTTATTTGGGATATGTGATTATTTATTTATGGAAGGTTCTATGCTAAAAATTTAGTGTAACTACATAATTATAGAAATTAAGTAATTATCTTTTAATATAATGTTTTATTAATTTTAGGAATTAACCTATCATGTGAAAACAATTTTGATTTTGTATAATTTCATAAGAATGGAGGAAAAACTTGTTATCCTTTTGTTGATTATGTGACCCTCTAGAGGTTTATATTTGTTTTTCACAAATTAAAAATTCACCTTCAATAATAAACTTTTGGGTCAAAAGATGTGATTGTGGTGGAAATTTATTAAAGTATGTAATTATACAATTCATGTTACTATAATTCCTTTTGTACACAATATCTATGGTAATAATATTCTGAAAATCTAGGAAAAGGAATCTTGAAATAAAAATGTTATCATATTAGCTTCCTTTTTTTAGTATTAATGGTGTTAATTGTAGCTCCCTCACCCTAGTATCTCGAATCCATAGTTTATTTTATTACATTGTAAAAAGATACAAGGAATCACATCCCAATGAACCGAATAGTTTAGATGTTTTGGTAATCTAGATGAATATTTAAAATACACAATACATTTTAAAATATAAAATATAAAAAATAATTTTCAATGATAACACCATTATTTTCCTTTTCGTATCCCATTATATCATTCAAAAAAAACTTCATGGTATCCTAGATTAAATAAAACATAATAAAGGGGTGACGTTAGATGCTCAATACAGGTATGCATGTTGTAGAATCAATGAATGAATATGTATAATATATATGGAATGGAAAAAAAATATAATCATGTGAAATTTAATAAATCAAATTAGTATAATATTTCCAAAAAAAAAGATGATCTAATAATTCTATATAACTAATCAAATGATCTTGAGAAATGACCATGGATATTCTACTTAATTGAATAATAACAAGGAATACCAATAACTGAATTCATAATTTTGGAATTCCTAATGATGGACATATGAAACATACAATCAATCATTGTTACAAGAAATATAATACTCTCAAGGATTGTTCCTATACATTTAATACCATATAGAAATGTTCCAAGTCATCTATATAAATGGGTATGACATTAGCCATAACCATATCTAGTTTGTTTCATGATGCTTTATGATGAATCGAGGGCCTATAGAAGGCCCTACTCACTACATATATTGTCCAAAATATTACTTATATAAAGGGGGTGAAACATAATCAACATATAAATTAGTATTTGAAAACTAATATAAAAAATGTTAATATTTTCTGTAATTAATAATCATAGTCATAATCTATTCAGAGTAAGATGGTGAATGGAAACAAAATTTTACATCTTGAATTAAACATATCATAAAGAATCTACTGAAATAATTGGGATGATATCAATACATCATATCCACAGTGGATCAAAATCTAGTCAACGGGATGGTGACTTCGGCGAATACAAATATCATAAAAATATCTATGAAAACATTCGTGTGGAAAATATCATTTTCATTTTGAAAATAATGTTTTAAATCTAAAAGTATAAAAAATTGAATTTTTTTAGGTGAAAAAAAAACCATTTAAAATTACAATGGAATATTTAAAACATTGAGTGATCATGATTGAATTAATTTTTGTACATGCTGAGTATGTTAACACAAATATTCCTTTTATAATTTCAGTAAAATCCAAATGATAATATTTTTATAAAGGACATGAAATTATGTTCAATTATTTTAAAGTAAAAATGGGTGATAATATAAATAATTAATCATTTGTAAAATGTTAAAAATATTATATGAAACATTTTTTAAAAAACATGTGTTTTGATAAAAATATATTTCCGACTAAAGAGAGAAATGATGTCAAATTTTCATGAAAACATTTTATCAATCATTTTAAGTAAAAATGTTTTGTAAAAATGTTTTGATACTTAAAAATCGCATGAATTAAAATATTATAAGAAAATAGATATATTTTAATCTGGAAATATAAAATAATTCCCCCCATGGGAGATATAATCATATATCATCCCCAATAATGAAGACATTTGGAAATAAGCCCATACCAATTTGGTAACAATTGAATCATAAGACCCATAAAATAAATAACATTAAATAAAACATTAAATAACATTAATATAAATAAAATATTGATGTAACAGTCAAATATATAACTATATAAAACACACAAATCGAATAAGTTGTGAATATTGCGTATGACTCACAGAAGTAAGTGTGGGATGAGATACTCTTACCTCACACTTCCATTTAGTTGATCAAACATTATCCCCTTATATATAGAATCTAAAATTACTATTAACTTATAAAATAACCATATTATCATTTATTATATCATATATGATCCTTTTTTGACAACTTAGTACATGTTTATTAATAATATATACTTATATTCATTGTTTCATGTACTAATTTCCTTGTTTTCTCATTCACACATTCCAATTAATATTCTGGTTCTTGGGAAAATTATATAGTTACATAATATTTAGAATAATAATAATGTCATAACTTTCATATTTTAAAATAAATTTTAATTTTAATAAAAGTCATGAATTAATGTTTTTTTAAATGAAATGCATTACAATCATGGTTACGGTAGACCATACATACACATGAGTAACATTTCTGTTTTTCAATGATGATTATGGAAAGTTGATATGTATTATTTAATCACTAAAAATGATAATTATAGCATATATAACATATTTTTTATTTAAATATTATTATATATATCATCAATGTGGTGTGCTGATGAAAGGCATTCACATTGTTTTGTGTAGACGGTAATCTAGACATAAAGAAACTATGTTATCCTTTATCATGGTAAAAAATAAAATGATACATTATCTTTATATAATGATAAAAATGTAATTAATATCATATTTATTTCATTTATAATACATTTATTAATTAAACATTTCATTATCAACTTCCATGAAAATAATTCTTGAAAAACATATCACATCCCTCCGTGAGGTTGTAGTCCGTTGAACACACAGGCAACATTATCGTATCCCTTACAGAATGGAATGTAAAAAATTTATATACATGTTATAATGAATCCAAAGGTATAAATATATTATAAATAATATGTATATACTTCATATCCATTATCATAACCAACCATGAGAGGTGGTAATGGAATGATGAATGGCATCAGTTTTGAGAGGTCGTAGTCTATCATACATATGAATATTGATTCCACAACCCATTTGATGGAAGCAGGGATAGTAGTTGGTAATTAATTGATTATTAAAAATATTATTATATGTATTATTATTTTTTTCATATTAATGTTTTAATAATAATTTAAACAGGTAGTGGAATAGAAAAGATAAAAATGATCATTGATTAACGTTACCTCTTCTTCGGGTATCCTGCTTAGGGTTGCAGCAATTCTTTCATTGAATAAGTTGGTTTCAAAATTATGGCGTATATAATGAGATAAATGATGATATTACTTATTTTTGATAGGTATTATTTCAATTAAAATGGTTTTATGGTGTGAATAGTGGAGATGGGGCGACCTTTTGTAATTGAGGTGAGTGGGACATCTATAATTATGTTCAAATAAAAAAGTTTACCAATGTTTTTCACATTCCAAAAATGACCAATATAGAGTATTATCTATACATAAACATGTTAGGGTAGAAATATGGAAACTAAATATATTTTTTAAATTTCTTTTGTACAATTTAACCCATGTCGTTTTTAGTTTTACCCCCGGTAAATCTATTTTTACCTTAACCATTGTAAATAATTTTTTATATTTCATTATTAATTTTGGTAAAAATTTAAATTATTCATTATTAGATAATAAAAAATATTATGATTCAAAATATTTAATCCATGCATCAAAATTTCATACATATAATCTGAAAATATTAATTTAAAAAAGTCTCTCAAACTTGATGAAAAAGAGGGGTTTTTAAAGAGAAAATTTTCAAAAGTTTACAATGTTTTAATATAAAAATTAAATATAAAAATACTTCAAATGAACTAAATTAGATAAATTTATATAATATGGAACTAATTTTCCCATAAAATAAATTCAAAATATAAATTATCATTTAAAAAAATTTAAATGACAAAATATTTTTTCAAATTAAAATTCAAATTTTTTCACCACTCATGGAAAAATGAAAAATTTCATAAAAGACCCAAAAATTCACCATAAGATAATTTTGATATCCTTATTTCAAAAATGATTTATTTTTAATTTAAATGTTATAATTATTTTAATTTTTTTTAATAATCTGCACAAAGTGTGACTAAATGATTTTTAAAATAATATTAATTTTCAGAAAACATATCTTTTTCTATTAAATGGTTAAAATTTTATCATTAATATATAGATATCCATAAACAATTTTATATTTATAATTTAATTATTTCTATTAATTTCCCCTAATTTAATATCTAGGTTATTATTTTAATATTTGAATAATACAATTTTAATTGTCAATAATGTCTTTTTCACACCTAGTGTTGAATGCATCAAATTATATTGAAGATATTGAAATTATTTAAGAAAATAAATATCTCATAAAGTCTCAGGTTGATATATTACCTTATATTATTTGTGGTTTATTGAATAAAGTATATCAAATATGATACTTATATTGAAAATCTTGGGTTTTAACATTCAACCCCCCATAAATAAATTTCCTATATGAAACTTAATCTTGATCATGGTAGTCAATGGTTTTTCATTTTAAATTTCCCTTCATGAAATGCGACATCAATAGAAGGGTTAATAAAAAATCCTCTTAATAAGAGATAATGTAAATAAAAAGGTCATATGGAATACCATGAAACCAATTTTTTTTGTAAAATAACATTGGTAATGATTGAATTTATGGACATGGAAAAATGTTTCAATAATTATAGAGTGTGGTTGAAGTCATCGATAAAAATATAGTGTATGAAAAATGTAATGTTTTGAGCCTCAAAACAATAAATATTTAATTATTTAAAAAACCATATTATTCATAATATATGATGTAAAATGAATAATTTTTTTTTCAAGATGATTTTCCATATTTTGAGGAATTATTTAACCATATAATATTAAAAGGAAATATACTTACTTTATTTGTTTCTATTTCATAAGAATAATTTCATCCCTTGGATACACTTTGATATATATTCAATTCATCACTTATTCCATGAAATGAATATCCAAAAGGAATTTTTATTCCAGAATAACTAAAATTATCTTTTAAGGGATCATAATATCCGTAATAAAATGATCTGCTGTTCATTTGATCTCTATATATTATTATGATAAAATGTTTAACATAGTTTATTAAATATGTATAAATATTTATACAATGAAGTAATAAATTAATCTATAAAACCGCAATCATATTTAATCTTAAACCATTTCATAAATAGTTAACCTTATTAACCTTACAAAATATTATGATCCAAAACATTAGAAATATGCTCACAAATTATTCAAAATGAAGACACCATAAATATGAAAAACATGAAGTAGATATTAAACATAATATACCATACAATTGAATACATTCAACATGTATTCTCTTGAAGCATGTTAATAACATGAATGACCATAAAACCTCCTTGAAAAAATATAGGACTTCTAATTACTTATGTAAAACATGGATTATTGGATATATTCCTTAAATACAGTTTTATTATAAAATCCATAAAAGAAATAATAATCCAATTTTCAACTAATCATTAATTATTTCCAAGGTAGAAAATATTATCAATTTTGATTCATCCATACCAATCATCTATTAATCTAGAAAACATTCTCTCAACATCATAATCATTTTAAGTGTTATATTTCCTCGCAACATGTTTTTTCATAGTAGTTTAACCTCCCACTGCATCATTTTTCATCATCATCAGTATCGTTCAATAGACACTTTCTAATTGAATATGAAAAATTACTACAATACATTCATTATACAGTTCAATAATTCCATTATTAAAATAATTTTACAATATATTTCTTGGATCCAAATACACATGAATAGTTTTCATTCAACTTTATCTAGAGTAATAACATATCCTTCACCCTGACCACTTGAAAACATTTTTAGGTATTTTCCCACGACATTGGGTGAATTAATTTTTTTAGTACACCGTTTCCTTATAGCATAAGCATTGAACATTCGAAGAATTTTTTTACCATTTAAGTCACAAGTATGGTGTCATTTTTCTCTACACATGAAGTAAACTATTTTCCATTTAATCTGATACCATGTTGTTTCCTTCAACCAGTATCTCATTTATTAAATTCCTTCATTCACTTTTTCCTTAATCTAATTTCTTATTTATTGTCTTATTCATATCTTACTTCACTTCTATGTTATATGACAAAGAAAATTATTTCTAATTTTTGATATCACATGATAATATGTCCTTGTATGTTGAGAATGTATGTGACACTAGTTACCATCGAAGGGATGGATTAAAACCATCAATTAAATGGTCAACCATTCTCTATGGATTAAAAACCTAGTAAAAAACATTCCGTATAACCATAAAAAATGCATTCATATATTGAAACATTTTCTTATATTTTATATCCTAGAATCAATAACTGTATTTCAATGTCTCTTCATTTCTGACAAGGAAAATATTTTTTCCAAAAATATTATTTTGAAATCCTAATAGTCTATATTTTATATTTCTTCCACATCCTTAGTTTTTGGAATCAATGATAATAATTGAGCCAATCTCCAGTTAGATGATAAACTACCATTTAAAACATCACATGTTTAGTGCATTCAATAGAAATAAATATATTCTCCATGAAACCTTTCCTTTTATCAGTTAAAAATTGATTTGTAGTTCTATTGAATGATGGAGGTTTATGAATATTGAATCGGTATGTCTTTATTCCAACACATGGTGGAACAATAGTTTTTTCCATAAAAGAATTGTTATTACTCAAATCCTGGGTCATTTTTCCTGATATGGTTATAATTTGTTCAGTTCGAGCTAAAAATATATATCCTTCTTCAATATCATTATTATGAGGGAAATCCCTACATTCATTATGTACATTTATAGGTTTCCCATTCATTCAATTAGTTATTCTTTCTAAACGATGGAATATATATTATTAGATCATTACATTATGAAACATAATTTATAATACTAAATTTAGTGAAACATTTAACATAAATTAAAAAAAAACTTTCATAGCTAATATACTACTTAAAATAAATGTTTCATAGGGGATGCATTTATTTTCAAATCTTTCATAATGGTTTATAAAGAAAATGTGAATTATCCAAAGAATTTTCCTCAGGAATGTCAAACTAGGTGCGTAGTAAGCCCAATTGGATAGAACCAGTTAACAAATAGGTTAAGCCTAATTTGACGAATAAGGATTTATTATCTCTAGTTATATCTTTTATAGAACCATATATATTGGCAGTAATCATACAGGGATACATTTATTAAAAATACCACATATTATATTCCTTACAAAATCATTAGGATGTTATCATATACTTTTCTTCAATGTTTATCATATCGATATGTTCCCGGATCAATGTTTTCCGGAATCTTGTTTTTATGCATTATACTAATATTCCTCTCACAACAACTATATCATCCTAACCCTAGTAGAACAGAGTAGTGAATACTTTATTACATTGGAATATGTAATGGGGAATCACATCCTAAAGGATGGAATGTTTTAGTAGTATTGGTAAACTGTAATCATACTAAATATTAAAATTATATTTTGAAATGTAAAATAAAAAATCAATTTTATTTGATAACACCATTATTAAACTTGGAATTTCACTTTATATCAATTAAAAAAATACTTCCTGGTGTTCTAGGGAAAATAAAACGTAAAAAATGGGTGAGATTAGATGCTCAGTAAGGGTAAACGTATAATGGAATTCATTAATACAAAAGGAAAAATCAATATGAAAAATTAAATAACTACAAAACATGAAATTTAATCAATAACTTGATAATAATATGGAAGGAATAATAAATGATCAAATGATTCCATATAAATAATCTTGTGAGCTTTAAACTTGTCCTAGAATATTGTAACTAATCGAATAATCACATGAAATATCAATAACTGAATTCATAATGATGGAATAAATAATTTTTGATATCTAAAACATACTATAGAGACCTATTCCAATAAAACCAATACCACTGAGGCATGTCCCAAGACATCCAATACCTACAAGGCTTATGCCAAGAAAAATATAGAAATGGGTAAAGCCTAAACCAAAAGCCTATAATGTTTGTTCCATGAGCCATACTAATATGTCAAGGGGATATAGAGGACCACACCCATCACATACATAGTAAACTGCATTCCTTTTACGAAAGGGGTGAAACATAATCGAAGTAAACATTTTAATTGAAATACTAACACTTCAGATGATAATACATAACCCAATCAATAGACATAAACATAATTCATTCCAAGTAAAATATTGAATTGTAATTAAATTGAAAATCCTAAATTAAACTGATCATAAAACTCCCAATTAAATAATAATTATGATATATATACAATATATCCCATTTTAATCATAAGTACATTAAATGGATGATGTCATTTATAAATCGAAATACCATAAAAATATATTTAAATAAACTCTTGAGGAAAATATCATATTCATTTTGAAAATCATCATTTTATAACTAAATATTCACAATTTATTTTAAAAAATAATTAAAATAACCATTTAAATTATAAATAATTCCTTAAAACATTTAGTGATCATGATGGAAATAAGTTCCATTCATGTTTATTACATTAAAACTACGATTTCATTCACATTTTTGATAAAAGAAAAATTAGCATTGTTTTGAATGAAAACATGAAGATTACATTATTTTTTTATATAAGTAAATTTTTTTGAAAAATTAATAAAAAAATAATTTTTAAATTATTAAAAACAAATTCAAAAACATGTTTTAGAAAACATGGGGTTTTTTAAAACAGATTTCCGACCAAAAAAGGAAATAAAGTTGAATTTTCATAAAAAATTTAATCAATCATTTTAATCAATAAAGAGCGGGAAAATGTTATTATTACATGAAAAATTTCATGAATAACCAAATTATATGAAAATTGATTGATTTTAGGATATAAATATCAAATAACCTCCAAAGGGAGATGTAAATATAAACAATCCCAACTTATGGTGTGATTGTTAAATAAACACATACAACTTTGGTAAATTATAATTCATAATATCAATTAATGAAATAAAATTAAATGAAACTATAAATAAAATTAAGATAAAATAATTCATGATATAAAATTTAAAAAATATAATTATATAATCAGAAAAAAATAAGTGGTGAACAAGTCGTATGTGACATAAAAGTTAAAGTGAGATGATAAACCCTTAACTCACACTTAATTTTGGTTGAACATGCTTAAAACTACTATATGATGGATTTAAACTTGTTATTAACATTAAAAAGAAACATATTAACATTTATAATATCATATATGATCTTTTTATGCACATATACCTCAGCCCAATTGGTGAGGTCTTTCTAATTGAATCTACGAGACCTATGTTCAAAACCAGGTGGAGGCATAATTTCAGGTATTGTAGTAGTGCTTTTATAGGATCTGTAGTAGACACTACAACAGGTAATATATTAGTTATTTTAGTAGGTAGTGTTTGGTAATATAGTAGCCAAAATTATTCACCTTGGGACATCAGTTTGGTCTTGGATTCCATAAGTCCTTCAGGCCACCCAAGACATCGGGTCATTAAGGCTTTCAGGCCACCTCAAGGCCTTCTGGCCACCTAAAGGCTATCAGGGCCACCTGATTTTTAGTTGCACAAATAAATTCTATAAGTAAACACTCCGTAAGAGGAAAGAGTATGGTTCATTCTCCAGAGCAAGAATAAACTGAATTAGAATAATGAGAGGGTATGCCATTTTCCATCAGTACCGCTCCTGTTCACCTCTGCACTTCGACATGCTAGCCGAACAGCCAGGAAAATTTGAGGAGATGATCACGATTCATATGATGGGGAGGGGTGATTTCATGTAGTCATAGTCTGTATGAATTCCTTAATACCTACAGGTTCTGTTATGTCTCCGATCCTACGGGCAATGTAATACCAAAGCCTATGGTCCTTGTAAGGGTTCCCCCTCATCGCCTGAAAGGGGCGTTATTAGAAAATAAATAAAAAATAAGGACATTAGTCCATTCCTTCATATTTGATCTTTTTACAGTATCATAAAATTCATTCATTAATAATCATTCATTATCTTCATTGTTTCAGGTGTTAGTTTCGTTGTTTTCTATTCATGCATTTTCATGACTGTTTAGATTCTTGTTAATATTATATTGTTTGATAATCACATGATTAGTAATCATGAAATAATTATTGTATTTATACATCAATAATTATTTTTAATACCAATCATGAAATTTGATTTTTAAAAATTAACTATGTTACAATCATGGAGACGGTACGCCAAACATATGCATGGGTTACGTTACCATTTTTCAATGATCATTATTTAAATAATTTAAGTAATATTTTATCTTTATATAATTATAATAATATAATATATAACATATTATTTATTTAAATATAATTATATATATCATCAATGTGGTTTCGTGATGAAAGAGGGTCATATCACTTCGTGAGGGTGGCAGTCCACACATACAAGAATGATGTCAAACATATTAAATGTAAAAAAGGAAAATGATATATTATATTTAAATAGTGATAAAAATATCATTAATATAATATTTATTTCATTTATATGTCATAAATTCATTAATATTTTCCATATTACGTTTCATTTAAAGTGTTATTGAAAAATGAATCATATCGGTTCCTAAGGCTGTACTCCACTGTACATGCGAGCGATGTTATCATATTACATAAAGAAAGGAATGTTAAAAGGTATATATATATACTTATATGATATAATGATTCTAGAGGTATAAATTTAAAATATTTATTTTATATATATTCTTTCAATCCATTATTATTCCCATCTGTTATAGGTGGTAATGGAAAAATGAATGACATCGGTTCTTCAGTTGGTAGTCCACCATACACACGAATGATGATTTCATATCCCATTAGATAGAAATGTGGATGTATGTAGTTAAATAATAATAATAATAACATATATGAATATTTAATAATATTATTTTATCATATTATTTTTTGATATTAATTTAAAGAGTTTAGGGAGAATGAAAAAAAATGCTCATAAAAAAATGTAACCTCCTCTTTGGGTATCCTCTTTAGGTTCGCACCAAATACACACAGTTCATGACTAAACTGCCTTTTAAAAAAATTACAGTTTTTATGAAAACATTACTTTTTCATTCAAATGGTTTTCAATTTTGTCAATAAACAATAGATATAAATTTTATTCATTTTTATAACATATATTTTTTAAAATTTAGTTATTAGTATACATAATATAAAATTTAATGGCTATGTTATAATGTTATTGTTTAAATAACATTATTTTCAAAGAGTAACGTGTTTCATTCAATCCCGATGTTGCATGTATTGAATGATATTGAAGAGATTGAATATATATAAAAACCAAATATATGATAAATAATATGGATTTTATATTACCTTATAATCTTGATGTTACATATCAAAAATTCTATTGAATATGTTATTCATATTTTAAAATCTCAGGGTGTTATACTCATAATCCATTTTTTATTTATAGTTTTGTGGTCATTAGCTATATCATGACCATATACTATATCACATTCCATAATTTGTAAATTAATTTTTCCTCCATATATATATATTTACTTCCCACTAAGTTTATCCTATTTTGGAACCATATAACATGTTATGTTATATGACATTCACTTTCCACTTTCCCTGTTTTAAAGAGGCATTAATAACCTTCTTCTGGATATGGGGTTTCAAAAAATGAATTTTCAATTGTCATAGACCAGACTAAAAAGATAAATTTTAAATTTTGAGGAATCAATTTATTAAATGTGAAACAATATTACACCCCTTGATTTTAAAAGAACACTATGTATGATAACATATAAAACACGTAATACCGAACTTAAATGAAACATGAAATATTATATTATTTTCAATATGGTTTTTTCACCTAGAAGTTTAATTGGTCGATCTAAATTTGTGTAATAAAATTGTGAAATATATATAATTATTCATAAAAATATATATTTATTAATAATTTTGAAATAAGAACACATTTTTTTGTAAATTTGAATTTTTCATCAAAAATATAATTTCCTCATAAAAGGTTTTCACTTACTTATGTGAGTGAATATTATAATTAATTACGACCAAATAAAAATATTTTATTTTAAAATAAATTTATATAAATTTTAAAATATGTATATCAAATTATCCTTGTGTGAATTTTTTAGATTTTTCAAAAATGATTTAATTTTCAGTGAATAGTGAAAAAAATCATTTTTTTAAAAAAGTATTTTATTTTACATAAAAGTATTGATATAATTTTAATTTAATAATAAATTTATTTTATTTTATTTTATTTATAAATCATAAAAATAACAACATAGATATCATATTTATACATTTATTTTTGTATAAGTTCATTATTGGGTTTAAAACCCCATTTTTCTAAAAATAGTTATCTATCCCATTTTATGTAGTTATATTAAAAGTAATTTATTTCACTTATAAGAATTTAATTTCATGAAATTGATTTTTTTTGATTCATAAAAGAAAATTTACCCTATTATAAACTTATGATATTTTTCTAATGAAGTTTTTTTTAGTTGAATATTAAAAAATAATATTTAATGAAACAAAATATTTTTATGATATTTACAAGAGATAAAATTGATATAAATTATTACTGAATAGATGGAACGAATAATTTATGATTATATACTAAAAATTTCATAAACTAATAATTCAAAAAATATAAATTATATTTTATATCTTGATAAATATGAATACCATTTTCAGAACCAACATAGCGCAAGTAGAACACTTAGAAAGTAATATTTGGTGTCTCAAAGATAATATTTGAGATGGTATATGAATTTAAATGGATTTATAGTAAATAATAATAATTATTGATTATTATTTTTTAATATATTCAAATATTATAGTAATATAACAACTAACATATCCTAATTCTTTTCCAATGTTTGTGTAAGGATAAAAATTTCGAAATAACATATTAAATATGTTGAAATTGAATAGATGTGAGTAAATTAACATATTTAATGGTTATAAAGTTTTATAATTATATAATTTAATTTATTTTATGTATTTTATTATTTTTATTGATGAAATGGTTACCTTAAATAATTGCTAACACTAAATCATGTATTTTACAGGTAGTAGAAAAATCTAGTAAATGATTTTAAAAACTCAAAATTTAATTTCATTAAGTCAGTTATAGTGACCCTCTAATTTCATATATAAGTATAACAAATTATTTTTTAGTTAAACGTTTATGTTATAATTAATTTTCTTATTTTTATGCCTCTGATGACAAAAAATGACTTTTTCAAAACATTACATTAATTAAATTTAATAGAAACAAAATTATATAAAAATATTTTAAAAATATATAAAAAAAAATCATCATCTAATTGAATGATATATGGTTGAAAATATATAACATTTTAAATTTATGTTTCAAATTTACTTTTATAGTAAAATTTTTATCCTCCACTTATATTACAATAATCATTAAAAGTGTAAATTGGGGGTTAAAAAGTGATAACTGAGAAACCAACACCTAAAATTTTATTTGATGATATTATTTAAACAATTACAAACTAGATATTCTAAATATATAAAAAAATTCCCATTTTTAAATAAAAAGTAATTTATGTTGATTTAATATAACATGTAATTCAATGAGTGACCCTCCTCTATAAAATAGAACCTCCTTTTTTATTTTACTAAAACATTTTAATGAATCTATATTATCCAATAACAACTTAAAAACATCCCTTACATCAATCCCAATGTACTATAGGCTATTTTTTTTATCAAAAAAGCAAACTAGGATGTTTTTTTGTAAAATCATAAAGTGGTTGTTTGAAAAAGAGGTATAGTTATTAACCAATTGTTTTCATTTTATTTATTATTATTCCTCCTTAATATATTTTTCAAATAATATAAAATTATAAAATAATTTTTTTCTATATAATTATATGCTATTATGTTAATTTTATAACTTATATCCATATCATATTCCATCAAATGGTAAACAAAACCATCATCCACTAGTATGGAAGACTATCACCTCTTGAACCAATATAATTTGTTTTCTAGGAAAGTATTTCAACGATTATAATAATGATTTATTTAATATATATATATATATATATGATATGCATAATTTATTTATCATTCTAGAATATTTATATATTTTCTGATTCCCTCCAAATGAGTACGTAAAATCTACAAGTAAATAAATTCCTGATGCATGGGAATTATTTTCTACAATCAAAAGGAAGATATCGTGAAAAAAACATTGGGATCACGTAACATTAAAATTATTATGTAATTTCCTGACCTTCTAAAGTTAATTTGAATGACATATACACCTCTCATGATCTTCTTGAGATCACATGGTGTTCCTTTGACAACCCATAAATTCGTGCAAAGGAATCCAAGACACATTCTTATAAAGTTATGGCTTCCGAACAAGAAATTTTGATTACATGAATTTTGAATTAGAACGTGGATGAAAATCATCCAAAAATTCTTGTAAAATTAAGGATAAAAAAATGATTTTTGAAGAGATATTGTGTGATCATTAAAATTCTTGCCACTTGCTCACACAGTTCACAAGAGACCCTAGAGCCCTTGTGAAATGTCTACCTTGTTGTGGAAGAACATGTTGACATTTGACCCTCATAATGTGGATTGTTCTAAAATTTTTTAGGTGATTCTGTGCTTCCACTTCAGGTAAATAAAAAATAAATGGTGAATCCATGAAAATTCAAACACGTCATTGCAAGACCCATTATTGGTCAAGTGACGTATCATAGAAAAAGAGATTGATTGTCATAAAAAACACTCGAATGCCTGTGTGAGATATAAAAACCCTGTAAAAGAAAGAAGGAAATAAATAAGTGAAATATTAGGAGAATTTTTTGAGGGGAATATATGGTGATTTTCATGGGAAAGGGATATTGTTCCTCGGGAAATTAGCATTGATTTTTTTGAGGCCACTTTGACATGTCAACATGATCCAATGGAATCCCTCTTTTCAAGACACATTTTTCAAACGAATAATTCCAAACAAGTATTCTTTAATCATGTGAAATCATTTCCATATGAATCCTAATATCGTAAAGGATCATAGAATTATCTACCTTACCTTACAGAAACTCCTTGACAAGTCCATGTGATTAGAAAAAATCCCTTTGATTGGCTAAAGGACAACAAATATGGAGATTATGCGATAGTCTTGAGGTCACTATTTATTATGTGACACCCCCAGGATGTCATATGGAAGCATCTCACAACACATGTGATGATGAAACTCTCCCCTAACTTCATCCCAAATATATGAAATACACAACACATAAGGTGGCGTATAACCAGGGGGAGAGGCCTAAATATCCTTCCCCCTCATTAATAAATTCATACATAAAAAACTATCAATTGAGGATCAACCAAATAATAAATCATATGAGTGGAATTTTTGGAGAAGCCAATCACACAATTGTAAGGTCTTCTTCTCGGTAGAATCTGGGTAATGAACTAAGGGATCATGCACCATGACTTCTCACTTCATGTGGTGACTCTATAGATCATTACAAAGACATATATTTTGTTAGGAAGATTATAAAAAGGAATTCACATAGGTTTGATAGGTCATGTGATACCTAAAATAATATAAGAGTAGACAAACCTGAGGATCATATGAAAAAAATAATGGAGTAAAATAATAAGAAGACAATGAAGTACCCTAGAACATAGTGAGAGGATATGGTAGGGTGTTTAATTTTTATATTAAACTAACAGATCTTGTTCCCACATTAGTAGGAACCTATTAAAACTGTATGATGAGAATGTGTAGAATACAAACAACCACATGTAAACCAAATAAAAAACAATTTTACATGGATCACCACTAAGGGCTACATTTTAGGAGCATATGCTAATAGATTTTCATTTATACCAAAGTCAAATAATCATCACTTAGTTGTGGATTAAAAAAGTTTTTCACAATCACTCTATTCCAGGTGCACTACCATTATAAGGTTTTAGGAATAGCACTCTGCGTCCCTCAGATCACTTCTATTGAGTCCTCCTTGCTCACTACGTCGGGAAGAATCTAAACTCAGTTTATCGACATGAAGGTCTCTTAAATGGGTTCACATTAAATAATTCATCCATAAATATTGATATATGATTTTTTGAAATCATTTTTTCCACTTTAGATATAATCTACTTTTTGTGTACGGTTCATTCACAAACTAGTGCTCCGCGAACTAGCCTTCTTCATCCATGCACTACAGGTCTCCTTATACCACCACCACATACTTCCTCTGCAAACCGTAACCACTTACTGCCATCATATACAACATTCAATTACTTCCTTCGCAAACCATGTCTATGTATTTCCTTTGCAAACAACCTTCCATGAATCATCATTCACAAACTATCTTCTGTGAATTGTCTTTCACAAACTGTTATGGTCTTCAGTGAATTCCATTCAGATATCCAATAAAATACTTCTATGCAGAGTTGGATTCACTTCAACCACTTCTATACTTCACCAAATTCCACTTGAATTCTTAATATCATTGTGTCCCTCTAACTAAGTGATCAGTTCTACTTATATTGGAAAAAGATCTGCAGAATCTACTAAATTACGATTTACAAAATCTTTTACATGACACCACCTTTACCGCATACCATACCTCCCCAATGAACCATTTTTCACTGCATAGTCCACATACCGCCATTTAATTCACGACATTCATAATCTTATACAAATAGATATCTACCTTCTTTCCACCAATGAAAAGCCTACCCATGAAGTTTCATTCCTTCCACGAATTGTGATTCTTACCGTGAACAGCAAGTCTTCCCTGTGAACAATTTTTCATTCTGCGAATTATTCTTTCAACAAGGTTCGGGATCCATAATTCCACATACCATATTTTTTTTATCTGAAAAGTGTTCCCGCTATGTGGTTCCCATTTCGATTCCTCTGATGAAACTATTCTTTTGAAAAAACAAACTCCCGATATTGAGGCCAAAAAATTTGGAAAACACTTGGAAATTGTGAAATCAACAATAATGATCTGAGCATAAATCATAAGACTGAATTTATATAAATCTCATTGATCTACCCAATGTGGATTTCCATAAAACAAAAATCGAACTCCATTTCTAGAAAAGATCACCCTTCGGTCCAACTATCTCCCCCTTTGGGTTTTGTTAGAAATCTGCAGATAAATTCCATAGGGCACCAACCACAATAAAAATTTGAATTTAAAGGAACATCTCATCCAACAATATATGTCTCTATTATAAATGATCATTATAGAAAACAAAAGTGGAAGCATGAAATGGGTACACATAGCAAGCCTTGAACTGTTTCTCAGAACCCAAAATTGTTTTTTCTCATTCTCATTCACCCCCATTATAACTCATTTAATTTATCATATTAATAAAAGACATTTATTCATATTCTTTATATATTATCCCATATTCTATTTACTAATATTTATTTTATCGGTTCTCCCCCATTGATAATAAACCCAAATACCAGTATTTGAACTTTTTAGATCTCAACACACTCTCCCACTTGAACGTATCTCCAACATAATCTTGTATCACATTCACAAATAGATTAAAACATTTAACTAAACATGGGAGAGTGGGGAAACTAGAACCTCTTCATGAACTGGGAGGTGGGTAAACACTGAGATTGCTCAAAGAAATGTGGTGACAATGGATTATTCAATATATCATCCACTTGATCATCAATTCCAACATGATACATTTTAATCATGCCTTGTTCCACATTTTCAATGATAAAGTGATATTAGATTTCAATGTGATTCAAATGAGAATGAATAACTTGATTATTCATTAGATCTATTGCGCCCTTGTTATCACAGTAAATCCCCACAAGTTGTATCTCCATATCCCCAATATCTGTAATTTTTTTCTTCATCCAATGTAGTGAAGTGCAAGCCTTTATAGCAACGATATACTCACTTTAAGTAGTACTGAAGGATGTTATTTCCAATTTCTTACTCAACAAGCCCACACATTTAGTCCAATGAATAATGATCCCACGCTTGTGGATTTTCTATCCACCACATACGAATCCTAGTTAGAATTAGAAATGATTGTAGTTCATTATCTTTTCCTACATCAAATTATAATACATACTTGTGAGTACCTTGAATGTACCTCATTATTCATTTAACTACTTCCATATGTTCTTCTTTTGGAATGAATTGAAAAAGGCCAACTAAGAATGTTTCAAAGGAAATATCTAGTCATGTCATAGTTAGTTACAATAGGCTTCTGATTATTCTCCTATACCTGGAGGGATATAAAGTCACATCCTCACTCATTGAGTGTTTAGTTAAATTCTAATCAAAGCTAATATTGGTTTGGATTCAAGCATATTTAATTTCTTCATAATCTCACTTTCTTATATTTCTTGATATATGAAAGTTAAATATTTACTTTGAAGCACTTATACCCCCAATAAGTATGTGAGTTCACCAATCATAGACATTTCAAATTCTGATTTCATGTGATTGAAAAATTCATCCAATGATCCCTACCTACTTCCTCCAAATATAATATCATCTATGTTTACTAGAACCATGATGTAATATTTCTGTTAATTATTCACATAAATATTTTTATCCAATCCTCTTCTTTTAAATTTGATCTTCTTCAAATAAGACTCCATCCAAAAGTACCATGCTTATGGTGCTTGTTTCACACTATATAGGGAATTATTTAATATAAAAATCTTCATTTCATCATTACCATAATATAACCCACTTGGTTTTCAATGTGGACTTTATCTTCAAAAATACAATTTAAGAAAGATGGATTTACATCCATTGGATACACTTGTATCCTCTCTTAATTTCCAAGGAAATAAACAGTCTGAATGACTCTAGTCTATACACCAGAGCAAATGTTTCTTCAACATCAACACCTTAAATCTATGAATAGTCTCTACAAAACATGTGTTCTTTATTTCTAATCATGTTTCCATTCTCATCAAATTTATTTATGAATATAAACATTGAACCAATCACATTGTGGTTTTTAGGACTCTTAACTAGATCCCATGTCTAATTCTTATCGATCTGATCTAACTCTTCATTCATGGATTTAACCCATGATTCATCCTTTTTAGATACATCAAAGTAGTGTGGTTCCACAACTAATTGGAATGTAGATTGCGTATTATTCAACTTTCTCCTTTTATACATGGGAGCTATCCAATCCCTAATGATGTTAGATAAATCAATTTCTTCTCTTTGATTTATACTGTGAGGTTCAAATGAATTTTCATCAACCATGGATTCTTATTCAGATTATTCTTTTGTGTCAACATCATGATGTGATTCATGAGTGTCTTTCATTTCTTCCAACACTTATTTATTTGTATATATTTCATGTTCACTTTCATTCTCTTCTTCTCTCACATCTGCAGATGAATTCCTTGATTCATTTGTGGGTTTATCATCAACAATATTCATAAAACATCTTTCCATAATTTTCCCAAGATGTTTATTGAAACAATTGTAAGCATTATTATTCATCTAAAATACAAGGAATACCTTTTCGTCTATAACATCACTATAATTTCCTTGATTTCCTTCTTTGTCTCTGATAAATCAATTACATTGGAATGCATTGAAATACATGAAAGAGGGATTCCTTCTATGACATAAGTCATAGGGTGTCCTTGTTTTTCCCGTATAAATCCATGTTCTATTTTTAATATAAACCACAACATAGATATCTTGTTTCTAGTAATAGAAATAGATATGACTCTTAATTAGCATTGTTTTGTCCATACTGTTCACTAGTTGATTATGACCCTCAACAACACCATTTTACTACATGGTTCTAATAGAAACCACCTCATGTTGTATCCTTCATTTCAATAGGTAGTTTCCAAACTCAATGGATGTATATTATCAACTGTTATCAGACCTTAGAACACTGATGTTCCATCCAATATCATTCCCATATATTCAGTGAAATATTTTTATGAAATCAAGAACTTTACATTTCCTACATATAACCATCACACATTTCATTCTGTTGTAATCATCTATGAAAATAACGAAGTACCTTTCTCCATGACATCCATCAACATTTATTGAACCACATACATTTGTAGAAATGTTATCAAGAAGATTTCATTCCCTTTTCTTTTTTGGATGATATGAACTATAGAAAAACTTCCCTCTATTTAAATAATGACAATCCTTTCTCATCCATGCATTAAATTGGGGATATCTATGACTATATTCTTCTTAGATATATTTTTCATGTCATGTTAATTGATGTGACCCGTCCTCAAGAGTCACAAGTTGTTTTCTTCTTCAATAGTCATGTAGAAAATGCTCTCTTTACTATTAATTTGATATAGGTTTTCATTTGTTTTTAAAACATTCATGAGAGAATCCCATGTTCATACTTTTAGAGTGCATCCCTTTTGATTGAATTTCACTTTAATACCCAAGTCACAGAGTTGACTATCACTCAAAATATTGTGACGCAACCCATATACATAAAGAACGTCTGTGTTGTTCATCATTCCATTGGTTAGTTTAGTACTTCCACTGCCTTTGATATTCAAAGAAAAATACTTATAGAATATCACTATTCCATCATCCATTTTCTTGACATTAATTAATATGTCTACATTTCCCGTTATATGGAATGAGAATCCACTATCAAGAATCCTACAGTTAATGTTCCTCGTAGATTTGAGATCTACTTCTATGAGGTAATATTTTTCAATTTTCTTCTTTTAATTCCATGAAATATTAGTTTGATTGAAGGATAGAGATGGATTTTCATATCACTTTTCCATGATCATATGTTAAAAATATGAACATTCTTCTTCTATAGTATATAAACTAATTTTAATAACAAAATTATCAGGGTGATGAGTATTTACTTGTCTCTGAGTTCTGTACAAGTTGTTCCTGCCATTCCTCTGCCTGCAATCAAAAGCTTTATGTACAATGCATTAACGATGAATACAATATCCTTAAAAAATATTTCTTATATAAGAAATAGGACATTATATTTTTATCCATTTGTGATATCATATCTCTTCCCACCCAAATATCTCCTTTCCTCTTTACAATATGACATGGTATGGCGTAGATAGACATAGAATTGAATTTTCATAAGTGGAAATTTCTTTTCACATCTATTCCTACTCATATCAACTTCCATAAAAGATTAGATTGAATATAAATCATCATTTGAAACATGAGGAAAATTTTAAGTCTCCTTTCAGTATGATTTGAGACATTTTTTATTGGACTTCTAGTGGCTTTGTGATACGTCCAACATTCAGCTTGACTTTTTGGCCCATTATACATATAGCATTCAATGATTCATCATCCAAAGTACATCCTATTTTTCTAATTACTGTAAGTATTTTATCATTTAAAGCATTTTAAACAGCATGTGAACTATACTTATCTCTTTAAAAAATATCAACATCTAAAAATTTTCCAAAATGAATTTTACTTTTTGTTTCTTTTGGACATGATTCGCATTTCTGTCTACTCCTAAGAGTAAAAACATATTATTCAAGTCCATCAACAATTTGGGATACACTTATAGTATTGATGCAATGTCATTAATGACCTTTTCATATTCTTTAATTCTATTATTTTGTTCAATTATATCTTATATTCTTTTAAAAGTTGTCGAATGTCCATTTACTACTTCCTCATGTCGATCAATTTCAGCTTCTAGTATATTAACATATTCTAATGACTCTTCGACAATTTCATTCCACATTTTTCATCTCGTTCATTGATTCTAAAGATTAGAAAAATTATCCTTAAGTTGAAACTTAAGATCGATATCATTTGTCAACTGATTATCTCTAGATTTGTCTCTTGATTATTCTGATTTTTCAATGGTATCCATCATTGACGCATGGGTTCGAGATGAAAAATCTTGGATCCTCTTCTTCAAATAAATTCATAATCATTATTTTCTTCTTAATCGACAAAAAAATTTCTCTATAGTTTCTTACAAGGCTTGTAGTCTCCCTTTTTGAAGAACCTTTTCTAAGTATTCTACAGGTTTCTATCATTACTTTCATCACCATTAAACTTTATTGTGCACTGAGAGATAGTGTTTCCAACTCTGCCCCAATAAAAACAAGCTCGGTGTAACTTGAATTCAAATTTATGTTTCCCCTTCTTTAATTTCATAGAAATTATAGAAATAATTTTTTTCTCACTTTCATCATCAATACTATATCATGAAATTTCAAGTTTTTTCATCGATTGGAATTCCATTTCCTTGCTTACTCGAGTTGTGGAATCTTCTAGTTTGAATCTCATCACAGTTTCTACCTAGATGCCCAAAAGACCGTCTAGATAATGTTTGGAATTTCTCAAGTGTTTACTCCTTTGCAATGTAAAGAGGTAGAAGCCTTCAAAAAAATTTCGTCACAATATCAATGTCGTTGATTTCTTCCCCAAGACCTCATATTGTTCCAATAAATTTTGTAATTAAATGGAAAAATATATATGAATTTTTTTCATGATGCATCTTTAGATCATCAAACCTTTTGTCAAAAAACAGGTAGTTTATCCTCCCTCACTTTGTTATCACCTTCATATATCTTCTCCTGTTTTTTCCAAATAGACTTTATGTAAGTAAAACTCATCAGCTTTGGATTTATTTGATTAGAAAGAACTATAGTAAGGAAATTAATTTCTTTACCATCGACATCATGAATTTTGTAATATATATCTTTCATAGATAGCCCATTTGAATTAGTGAATTTTATTCCTTGAGTTATGAAAAAAAGACTTCCATTCCAAAAGATCTTAGATGATATCTCATCTTATTCTTTTAAATTTTAACGATTCTTCAATTAATGATGGGGACTCACTTGACTTTCACTATATATTAAATTATAGAAATGAAGTGTAAATTTAACAATAGAAACCATTACACTCATATTCCACTCGAAGGACCCCAAAATACCCTAAGAGAGGAGGGGTGAATTATGGTGTCAAATTTTTCTTTAAAACTGATGGATCATATTCTCACGTTGGTAGGAACCACTTAAACATGTTTGATGAGAAATTTTCAAAAACAAATAATCACATAAAATGAGAAGACACATTAATTTTAAAACGTTTACTAATAAAGGATACTTCCATGGATAATACATTGATAGGTTGTCATTTGTACCAAATTACACTAATCTTAACTTAGTTTTGGAGAAAAAAAGTTTAGTGAAATCACTCTATGCCAAGCGTACTACATTTAAAAGGTTTTAGGGATATCACACTATGTCCATCAGATCACATCCATTGACTCCCCCTTTCTCACTACATTGGGAATAATCTAAACTCAGTTTTTTGACTTGATGGTCACTAAAATGGGTTGACATTAAATAATCCATCCTCAAATATGGATAGAAGCTCAATGGAAGACCCATTATCCTTTATAGATATAATCTAATTTTTTTTATACTATTCATTCATGTACTTGTGCTTTGTGAACTATCCTTTGTCCTCCATGTACTATAGTGCTTCACGTACCACCTCTGTATACTGCCTCTAGAAATGGAAACTGCATACTACCTTTGAAAACCACATTTGTATGCTGACCTTATCAACTGTTTATGTGTACTAACATCGTACACAACCTTCCATGAACCATGTTTTCCATACCATATTCCACAAAACATCTTCCACAAAACATTTTCTATGAACCATCTTATGAAAATCATCTTCTATGAACCATTATGGTCTTCACTAAATTCATTATATATTTATAATCAAAGATTCATTTGTGGGTGTGCCTTCACATGAACCAATTCAAGAAATCACCGAATTACTCTCTTATTTTTATTCATATTTATTCTCTTTAATGAATGGATTAGTGCTCCTTATATATGAAAAAATATCTGTATAATCTTCTAAATCGATATTTACCAAATATTTGACATGGAACCACATTTACTGTGTACCGTGAATCCCCCACAAACAAATTTTCCATACGTGGTTTATGTACATCATTTTCATTTGTTGTAGTCGTACACTTCTGTGAATCGATCTCCACCTCATTTCAACCAATGAAAATCCATCCTGCGAACAATCACTCATTCGGCATACTACGAGCCTTCTTGAGAACTTCACATCTTCACCAAAAACCATTTTTCATTCCGTGAACCATTCCCACAACATGGTTCTCTGTCCACCATTCCATGTACCATATTTTTAGATTTGTGAATTTTACCTCTATGTGGTTTGTGGTTAATTTCCTTTTCTAAATTTCATTCTTTTCTGAAAACAAACTCCTAATATTGAGGCCTAAAAATTTGGAAAACCCTGGGAAATTGATCCACCTTCAATACTATTTTTAGCCTCAATCCTATTATGGTATTAATTATTTACTCCTTGATATATCCAATTTGGATTGACAAAAAACATAAAACACACTCCATTTCTAACAAATAATTCCCTTGGGGTCCAATATATAAGATGATTATGTGAAGAAAAATTTATAGTTCATTATGCACTTCACATAACACATTAAGATCATGAGACTATATCGGGACATGTCACCCAAGCCGTGGGATGTTCCATTGACATGCTATTTTTATAATGGGATGTCCATTGAAATGAAAATAAATATATTCAAGGCCATATGGGTGTTCTACACATTTCATGTGGACCCCCATGGGCTTTCGTTCCAAATATTGTGATGTACTCCAGGCATGTCAACTATGTATCACAATAAAACCATGATTAATCATCCAGATCATGCAAAGAACTATGGAAAATTCATTTATGATCATGTGGTGTCATACAAACATGTCATCATTAATCAAAAGATACCATCTTTAAATGTAATCCTTGATCATGTGTAATATTCAAAACAAGTCATCCTTGATCATACAACACCCTCTAGACATGCTAGAAATGGTTGTACAATGTATTCCAGATAAGTCAACTAGGTCATGTGGGATCCTCCAAACATGATAGCACTGATCAAGAGAATAAAAAAAGATATGGAAGCTTTGATCATGTGATTTCATTTAGACAAGTCATCTAGGTCACGAGGCACACTCCAGACTTCCAAGATTGATGATGTGATGTTCTTTGGACATGTTATTTATGTTATTAGACATCCTCAAAATAATTAAAATGGACCAAGATATTGTTTTTAGGAATTTCCACTAATAAACCGTGACATGTACATACATACTAAAATACTAAATCATAACATGTCATGATGGAAAAAAATGTCATGTAGAAAATCAGTTTGTGTCGAGAAGATGTCTCAGGACATGATAAACTTATCCAATGGATATATAATAGCAACAATAGTGTGTAATACTCGATCAGCAGAACAAAAATGACACTATTTCATGTTATAAAATGATATACATATGATTCCTTCCCAATACTCATTGCTCTATACCATATCATCCCTAAGACGGATAACTATACATCTGAAAGGGAATCCTCAGTGTGTAATCCCTGATTAACCAAACAATGAGAACATTAGTTATTTTCATAAAAAGGATACAAATGACACATTCCTATGTTCCGATATCAAATATTAATCTATCTTGGTGTATTTCCCTCCATTTCTCTAACATTACAACCATCAGGGCCCAATCTATCCCTTGAGATGATCAATATTCCTCATCCACCTTTGGATTGAGAGGAAAACCATAGTGTGTAATCCTTAATCAACAAAATTATGATGGCTCAAATTCCTATAGTACATGGGGTTCTAAAATACTCGCTACAATGCTTCCACTACTACAGATCCTAGTACAGTTCCCACCACCACTACACTGTCATCAGTGCTATATTCCTACTACTACTATAGTCCTTATATAGTGATACTACAATACCTGCACCCATGGAGTTTTAACCCCCAAAATTGATGTATTATTATGGGGTGCTTTACCAATAAATAACATATTATACTTAAAAAATATTGTATAAATGTTATGGATGTAAAATTTCAACCATAAATAAATTTATTGTATATGGACCCTATCCCATGGCTCGACCCAAGTAGGATAGTCTTGACATATTGTAATCATGAGATAGGACTGACTCAACCCATGTAGGTAGTTCATGTGAAAAAATAATAATTATGTAAACTCGCTAAGGGTATTTAAATTTAAATGTTTAATCTTATTCAGGTTGCAGTTTGAAGAATCCAAGATGTTTTGACAGGACCCTTATAGGTCACCTAGTTTTGTTTTTCCTTAGTAATTAACCCCTTGTAGGCATGTTTATATAGTATAGGAGTGGTTATTTAAAGGTACACATCAACATCAATGTTTAACATATGACTTTATGGTGGAATATTACTAGACCAGTCAAATTTCATTAATGAATGATCGTTATCTACTTTTGAGATTTATAATATACGATGCTTTTTAAAAGTAATATTCCATATTAAATGTGATTTTTTATTCTATTGATTGTAATTGACATTTTACATAACTGATACCCATTTTTATCACCTTATGGGTATATAAAATGGATAAAAGGAATTTACATGAAAAATTACATAATTATAGAGGGATGTTAGTTGAATAATTATTTCTCAAAAGATGATTAATATAACTTTTCTATGTAGATTGTGGGTTCTAAATAATTAAATTACCAAGAAACTTTTACCCCATAATTGGAGATATACCATCTTTTAAAGGATAATCCTTTAAAAATAATTAGTAATTAAGTGTGAATTATTGTAATTACCTAAAATTGAACCATCAAGCGGTGGTATAGGTTCAACCCTCTTATATGGCTGTAAAATGTATCCCTTAGCATGAATTAGTACAATAATATGTGTGTTTCCCATAAACAACTTATTCTCTATTGCTGGAATTTAATTGATATTCCCTTAAGCCTAGTGATTTCTTTTTCATCATGAAATAGTTATAAGGTTGACGTTTCATTCTTTGTAAAGGGTTTATCCTAAGGTTGGAAATGACCTCAGAACCATAGAATCCATGTTATAGGATTGGGAACTGTTTCAAACAAGTGGTGCTATTCAAGTTTCATTGTCCCATGTAGGAATCAAAATTTCTAAAACAATAAATTTGTTATGAACTATGGATTTTGAATAAGATTAAACTTTTTACGATCGAGTAATGATCCAGTATAGTGGGTTAGGAATTCCAAGGGAATGGTCTATCACATAGTGTGTTGTGTGACACAACTTTTTCCTCTAAACATTAGATGACTCAGGAGGTCTACAATATGGTTTATACTCATGTAGGATGGTGTTTTTCTATAACGGATATCCACATGGACCATCCGATATTGAGATTTTTATTGTTGATAAATCTATGGTTAGTGTCAAGGATGTTACTATTTGCTGGTGAAACCTCAAAATAGAATGCGTTGATACACGCGATACCCATCGAGTTATAAAAATAATTCAGTGAACCATATGAGTTCAGTTGTACACATTTAAACCTTGATATATTATTTAATGTTCAAGGGTAACCTCCAGAGTAGAGTGACTTAGGAGTTAAAGTGAATTAGACTCATTCCAATGCTTGATATAATGTTGTAAAAAGGACCAGGTGTATTGACATGCTGATCAGTTGGTTTTGGCATTTAAGCAAAATGTTGGGTCGTGTGGACATAACTCAAGAGTAGTGTTACACATGAATCTAGTGTAAAATGTTCATGAAAAATTTAATGTCACCATTTTATCTATTCCTTTAGTTTATATCCTGATGAAAGGGTGTTTTCCATGTCAAGGAACCACATATAGTGGTTGATGAAGCATGTTCCAAGTAGTGATTTTTGGTTTTTAGTAAACACAAGGATAAGACACTCCTAGGGGGATCACGTCAGTTATAAACGAGTTGTGTCTTTTTGAGTTGAAGGAACAAAACCAAGAATGGCCATTTGGAAATGGTCAAAGCTACTTTTAAATTCCCTTGGGGAAAGTAATATTTCATTATGTCTATGTTTTTGAGGCTGCATGATGATGATGTTGTTGGATGTGTTTGTATCTCATTAAAACATCATAATTTAGGGATATAATTTGGTGTTTGTTGTTAAGAAATTGGAGGATACCTCGGTTGATAAAGTCATATTGATTGGTTAATTGTGATGAATCAGTAGGTGTAGTCAATCTCTTCTAAAAGAAGTCTAATAGTAATTCTTCTATTATTCTTCTATCCAGTAGTTGGGTACAGTTGGTTCAAAACTATACTGTGCACTTCGTCTTTGGTATTATGAAAGTGTCTCAGGTCATTTTGTAATTGTTAGTACCCTATTTTTGTACATTTGTTTTGATACAATAATTTCATATATCTTGACATCGTCTGGTTACACTAATACATCATTATTTAATTTAAATGTTAAATTTCAAAGTTGTTTGGCATGGTCAATAGAGTCCATCAGAGTGGCAAGATGGATGATTGGTTGTTGTTAAGGCATGGTTACTCTTGAATGATACTTGTGTTCCTGATTAAGAATAGATTGGATATACTCATGGACACCAGCTAGTTTGTGGACTTGACATTCATTGGAATCAAACAATTTTGTTGATATGTGGACTTTTCAAATTTTTACCCACATCACACATGTTAATTTCGGTTTATGGAATTCCAATAATGGGTCCCGTAGACTCCAGTTGATGATATTGAGGCAACCCTAAACCCTAATCATGATTTAATTATATGTTAAAATGGTAAAGGTTACAAGTGTGTTGTATCAGGAATAATCTAATGGTCATGCTGGGGAATGATAGTTTTTAAGGTTGTTTGGATAGAGAAATCACCATAAGTCGATTACGAGCTATGATGAGAATGATCATACAAAATCATATGGTATCTTTTTTCTAAAGGAAACAGGTCTAGATTTTGGAATGTACCAGTGGTTTATGTTATATTTTGTAGGGTATTCGACCTAATGTGGTTTGAATTGATATACCTCTGTACAGTCATATGTGGTCGGTGAGGAGCTGTATAATGCCATGTCATCAGGTTTTTGAATGTACATTGAGTTTCAGATGAGGGTTTTTATGAAATTGTGGCTTAACCAATATCATAAAGTTGAGCGGGGGGGGGAGGGAACAATTCATCAAAGTTGAGAATTGTCCTATGAGTGTAGTTTAAATGTTAAATGCAAGCCCAAGGAAACAATTATGATAGTGTTGATACCTTGACTCAAAATTGGACATTATTTTAGAAGAACATATGGTGGGGATTACCATAGGTTGGTTTAATATAAGATGAAATTGAGACTATTTCATTAGTTTTAAGGGATTTGGTAAGTTCCATCTCAATGTTCTAGATCATAAAATGATCATTGGATCGAGTGTTAACTGCTCATGAACCATATTACAAAATTGGTTCTTAGAGGTGCATTGGATGATTGGAATACAACATGAATGAATTAATGGAAATTAATATCCCATGTAAGGTAGGTATTTCATCCATTTTTCTTCTTTTCATATCAGGTATGAGAAGTTCTAAGGTGCATAGGTTGTAGTGTCTCGTGTTTTAAGACCAAATGAAATTCCAATAATGTCCCAATATTTATTTGTAATATTTCTTTGAAAAATATGGATTTATTTTGACACTAAATGCTCTATTTTCATGTGATCCTGAAGCCTGATGAGCCCAGAATGTAATTTTGAACTTTTTCAGGTACGGTCAGTAAACATGCAAGTGGGTTTTTCTAACTTTTGAACTGGGGCTCAGATCGAAAATCAGAGGGAACTGGTGAATATAGAAGGCTGTGATTAACCTATAAATTATATAATTTTGGATGGAAAGGTCTGAATGAAAAGGTTAATTTTTCGATATTATGGAAAAAAATAAAATAACATCCAATGAATTATTTTATTTCTTTTCTCACCGTTTAGTGGCAGACGACGATGTTGTGGTGCGACGAGAAGGTGAAGAGGAGGCACATTATTGAAAATCATTAATGGCTCTTAAAATAGCATTGTAACATCGATTTAGTGACGTGTAACAGCTACGCATTTTCATAAATGAAACACCATAATGACACGACATCGTAGCGTAATAGAATTCCTGTGACATGTCTTTCTTTTTAATTGTCTGACTTGTTGGTGAAATGAGAAAAAATGTGAGGATTCTTTGACCAACCTCTGACATATTTTCTGATCATTGAATAATGACAAACGCCGGTAGGAAATCATCAACATTGACGTACTTCGAAGAACGATGAATGCCATCGTCCTCTTGGACCCTCATGGAAGAAACACTGTACCAATTAACATCCATGAGTTAGGGATTTTAAATTATAAATTTTTTCCCAATCTTTTCTAAATCATAAACATTGACTAACCCATGAATAAGTTATTCCGTGGATCATGAATTCTTGTTGGAAGGTGTCATTCTTGGGTCTTTCTACATTTGTGATTGAATTAAACTTTTTTTGGTAGAAAATCAATCCCCTATCCTCCTCATGTCTTTAAATTTCTAATGTGGGGTGGGGGGAGGGGGTGTGGGATGACACACAAATGGATTGAGCCCCTCTGCTTGTGTGTTTTTCATGAACTAATTCTAAGGTGGATGGAAAGGTGGAATCGTGGCCACCATTGGATGGTGACATCCCCTGGAGGACGCTGGCCTAGGCGGCATGATGAATAGACCACTGGAGTGTGTCTGGTGGTCCACTGAATACCCTACCGACATTTTGACACCGGATGGCGGTGCCCTATGGTGGTACACTGCAGAACATTGATAGAAACATCAATATCTATTTAACGCATAGGAGGTCGCGATGCATGAGGAGGGGCCACCGACCGACGATTATGCGACGAGCCGATGTAGCGCCACATCGTGTGGCATGTGGAGGAGCGGTAGTAAACTGACCAAGGTTGGGAATGACCTCGTGGATGAACCATGGGAAAATAGGTTCTAGACATGGATCTTAGCTATGTCCCAGCTAGAATAGACCGAACCGGTCTGCCTTTGGTGAACTGGGCCGGAACTGGGCCAGAGCTACACCTTGCAGGCCAGACTGTAGGACCGGGGGACACCCTCAGGGGGGAGGGGTGAATCAGAGTGTCAAATTTTTCATTTAAAACAAGGATCTTTTCAATCATTGATAGTAAAATGTTAATCATATATGAAATATGGGAATAGAAATCAAACAATCACATGCATAGAGACCTCACAAAACATTTACATGGTTCACCACAAAGGGATACATCCAAGGGGCACACAACAATAGGTTTCTGATCGTATTAAATTCCACTAAACTTCAGTAGCTATGGATTAAAAGTTTTGGGTATAGTCACTCTATCCTAGGAACACTACCTTTAAAAAAGTTTAGGGATATCTAATGGCTTCCCACGAATCACTTTCATTAACTCCCCTGAGCTCACTACACAGGGTAAAGTCACAATCAGTTTATAGATGTGAATGTCCCATCAATAGATTTTCATTAAATTCATTGTCTCAATTTAGCATGAGAAACTTCTTGTATCGAAGTCCTAGATTGATAAACATGAGTGCACTAAACCGTTGAACCGGATATTCAGAAAATGTAATCCGCATACACTGAAAATTGCATGAAACACATACCGTGTGCACGCAAGATCATACTTTTGTGTTAAAGATCTTACTTTATCATGCAAGATTTTATTTTTGTGAGGAAAATATTTCATTATACTAAATATATTACACAAAACATTAACTTCTTGATGAAACTTTATGTTTTCTGTGATACTTTAACTTTAGCGCGCAACATTTAATTTTTTGTAAAACTTTTACTTTTTCACACAACTCCCATTTCGCGCAACTTTTACATGCACCAAAACTCAGATAATCTCTATGTATTTTTTCATACAGAAAGTGAGGAGTAACCTCTTATTTATAGGAATCAATGAACCCCAAGCATAAAACCCACCATGTCGTGCAAAACCTCTCAATCTACACATAATTATTTTTGCTTAGGAACTATTTTCAATGCACAACTCCATATTTTTCACATAGCTCACTCCTTTTCCATTTTTTGATGTTCTGATCCCAAGAAAATCCTAGCATGTATGTTTACAAAACACATACATTCTTGCATGAAACTTCCTTTTCTAAACAATTATTTCCCTATTTTCTAAATTTTATGCCCAAAAATTTGGAAAACACTGGGAAATGACACCACCTTCAATATTGTTGTCTGCTCAGATTGTATGATCCCTTTCCTAGAAAACATTCTGAACATCCAATGCGGATTGATAATAATCACAAACCAAACGTGATTTCTTTCCTTGAATGATCCGGGTTCCAAAAAAACCTTGCACCTAGGGGCCAGACTCACACTTACCGGGCTGAACTCGCATTGGTTGGCCAAACCCACACCCTTCGGGCCTGGACAAACGAGACTGAGTCGCTGGGTGACCTGACAGGCTAGAGCCTCATCCAAACTGGCCACAATCCTGCGAGTCCCATTGGGAATATCCCACTATCCTGGCCGGATCAGACCTACCCTGACTAGAACCAAGTCAGGTCGGGTTAGTTGAATCAAAGCAGGGTATATGGGACCCCCGATCAAGGTTGGTTGGGTCGGTCCGACCAGTCAGACCGGGCCCTATGCAAGAGACCTCTAAATACTAAAACCCTGATATCTTATAGATCGGGCATCATTTTGATGCTCTGTTTATTATGTTTGAAACCATTATGATGAGACTGGCCTTTGGTTTAATCTATATTGGACTTCTTGGTGGTTGAATTATGATTGATGGCCCAAGAAGCATCCATGTGGATCCTTAGTTGCATGACATACAAGGAGCCTCTATGTGGCTCCTTAGTGTCTGGACAGACGATCATAGACCGTAAGGATCCTCATTGTCTCGGAAGATGATAAGTAGCCATTTGAATCCGTAGTGTCCCAACAGAAAAGAAACAACCATGTAGATATTTTATGCCTTGGCAGACGAGTAGTGATTCATTAGGGATGAGTCCCTCAACAGTACGAAACATGCATCACTATCGACGATGAACCTTCCTCCTAGGATTTAGATTGTACCTGGTGCGAGCTTCGATTACATTGTGGCATTTAATTTTTGTTTCATTGTGGTATTTCTTTTTGTGGACCGGGGTCCCCTACTGATTACTGTGTTTCTCACCCCTACATGGGCTTCACCCCCACTTGTTTTGTCTTATGTAGACAAAATATGTTTCGATGGAGGACTTGGTGGACTAGGAGAAGGCGGGGCCCAGTATGATCAGGAATACTTGATGTACTACTTCCGCTTATAGTAGCTACACTACTCTTACCATCAGATAGGTTTTTCATCATATGGCTACTCGAGTACCTTTGTACTTACCTGTTTTCAGTTAATTTCACTGGGTTTTTATTCTATCCCACATTTTTAAATTATACTTTTATTGAGTAGTTGTTTATGTATTCATATTTCCCCTTTTATTATGTGGGATGTAGTTGGGTTTCTGTGTGCATACAAGCACTCTTGAAAATTCCTCCCACTTGTATGTTGTCACATTCGGCACTAGTTGCCAACCCCTGGCCTTTGGGAGGCGGTCTTGGGGTATTTCATGGAACGAGCCTTTGGGGACGTGTCGTGAAAATGTGGTATCAGAGGGTGTTAATTTTTCATTAGAGACTGAGATTTTTTAGTTTTGTTGGGGAAAAATGTTAAATATTTCATGTCCGACTTCTAGATTTGGGGATTCCAATGTTTCTGTGGCAACTGACATATCCACCCACCAGGGCCTCGAAATCTTCTTTTCGACTTAATGCATAAAAACACTGGCTGGAAAAGCGTCACCTTATGTTCTTTTGTATAAGGGTCAACTCATCAGGTATAATCTATTAACCATGGACCATATTGATATATTTCAGGATTCCAATATGAGGATGACCATCCCGAATTACAATTCATATTAAGGAGTACAACCCTTTTAGTGATAAGGATTTTGTTCATAGACCAGTTATTGTGAAGGCCCCAGCAGGTGGTGCACCAGTGCTACCACAACCAACTGGTCAACATCTAATGTTAGAGATACCGACAGAGGAAAAGCAAAAACTCAGGTACTTGCATGAGTTTCAGAGTTAGAGACCTTCCAGGTTCAGGGGAGCGACAGATCCTCAGGTCACTATGGATTGGATAGAGGCAGAGATGTGGTACTTACACTTAGTTAGAACACCCCTATAATAAATGGTGATCTTAGCTGTCATACTTCTTCAAGGCTCTAAAGGGAGATGGTGGAGTTTGACAATTCAGAATCGTGATGAGGAAACCCTCACCTGGAAAGACTTCAAGAAACTTTTCTTGGAGGAGTTATTCCCCCATGAATATGCAACTGGTGAGCATTTAGGAGTTCTTTCACCTTCATCCGGGCAACATGAGGGTAGCTGAGTATTAAACGAGGATCACCGAGATTTCTCGCCACTAAACAGATATGGTTAGAGAATATTTCTTCACGGATCAAGCCATTGAGTGTAGACTCAGGTGGGAGATCAGGGAATTGATGGTGTCTCTCAGCATCCCCATACAGGCTGGAGTTCTGGAGCTTTCTCTAATTGTAGAGAGCTTCCTCGCAGAGTTGGCACTGACAGTGGGTGCCACTATAGGGAGACCAAGTGTTGAGCCATACGTGGATGGCATTCGAAAAATGGTGCAACCGTCCAAATGGGCCAGATCATCTAGTGTACGACCCCATGACTCAACATCGATGGTACGAGGATACTAGGTTACCGGAAGACAACAGAAAAGTCGGGTGTGCTACTCGGGCGGTGTTCAAAGACACATGGATCGTGACTACCCATCCCACCGTAGAGAAAATCAATAGACGATGAAGGGAAGAACAATACATAGGTAGAGGTTTGGGTGAGGAGGGATACAAGGTGGAAAACGTGGCATGGGAGTTGGCTGAGTAGTAGGCAGTGGGTGATAGTTCGAGGTACTGCCACAACCACCTTTAGGTGGTCCACCCCGACCTCATGGAGAAGGTGGATAAGGGAAATCTCAGTTTCTGGAAGTGGAGGATTATGAACACCATGATTTGGAGTTTATCCAAGTTACAATATATGTCATCTACACCCTAGATACATTTCTTATAAACACATGTGAAAATCACTCTTTCTTTTTCACAAATCTCATTCAGAGATCAGAGACTCTGGTAGAGCCATGGCCTCAATCCTTACTGCTAGAGAGTCCTACATGTGTAGATTCAATGATTACATACTGGTTTTGGAAGTATGATATTACTCTAGGAGGAGATATCTTTGACTGTGATCTCCTAGTAGCAACATTGAGGCCTTACAATGTCATCTTGGGATGGACTGGTTATCTATAGTCTATGCTCAGATCAACTATCTTAGGCACAACATGATGTGTGTCCATGAGGATGGGTCCATGTTTTCCATAAAAAACATGATATAATCCCATGTAGTACATGCCTGAAATTCATGGAGGAGGATGCATCCGGTCACTTATCAGTTGGATAGTCTCTCCCACAGTGCATTATATGATAAGATTCCATCCGTTCTGGATGTGGTGGGAAAGTACATGGATGTTTTTCATTAATATGTTCTGGCCCAAGCTCCTCAAAGAGTGATTGAATTTTTAATCGATCTGTACCCTCATATGACACAAATATCCATACTATCACATCTGGTTACTCCCACAAAGCATTGCAAGCTAAGGTTACAACTAGAGGACTTGCAGGAGAAGGGTATCGTAAGGCCCCGCGTTTCCCCATGGGAATCCCTGGTGTTGTTTGATAAGAAGGAAAATGGGAACATGAGGATATGTGTAGACTATTGGGGACTAAACCATGTGATAGTGATGAACAAGTATCCACTGTAGATGATTGATGGCCTCTTAGATCACCTGAAGGGGGCGTGGTGGTTCTCAATTATTGACCTAAGATAAGTCTATCACTATCTTTGGCTATGAGACGAGGACGTAACGAAGACATCCTTCAGGTTCCAGTATTGACACAATGAGTTCTTAGTGATTCCTTTCGGTGTGAACAACTACCCAGGAGAGTTCATGGGATTCATGAATGGGATTTTTCAACCTTACCTTGACCTGGTGTTCATGGTATTCTTTGACGACATCTTAGTGTACTCAACGTTGGATGAGGATCATGCTACGCACCTGCAGATAGTTCTGGATACACTTCGTGAGCACTAGTTTTATGTTAGTCTCTTGAAGTTCTTGTTCTGGATTTGGGAGGTCCAAATTTTGGGACACGTCATCTCAATGGGTAGATTTTCAGTGGATCTGGTGATGATAGAGGCAGTGCTTTCTTGGAATACAAACAGGAACATGACTGAGGTGCAGAACTTCTTGGGGTTTTCTGGTAATTATTGGATGTTCATGTCTAACTTATATAGAGTGGTATCACCCTTATCATCTTTGACATGCAAGGGGAATCCATTAATGTGTATAGATAATTGATAGAAGAGTTTCTAGGAAATGCGGCGGAGACTGACTAGTTACTCCATCTTGAGACTACCAGAGGAGGACATTGAGTACGTTTTTTTCTATGACGCATCAGGAAATGGTCTAGGTTGTGTCCTGATATAGGAGCAAGTGGTGATCTCCTACAGCTCACAGAATTTTGGGAAGCATGATCAAAACTACAGGATCTATGACCAATAGTTAAAAATAGTTATCTGTTCCTTCAATATGTGGTAGAACTACATGATGGGTGAACGGTTTACAGTGTACTCCGACCACAATATTCTCATTTATATCTTCTCCACATGTGACCTAATCCTAAAACAACGACGATGGAGAGAGCTCCTCTGAGACTATGACTTTGAGAAATTTTATACTATTGGGAAGGGGAATGTGGTAGAAGACATGCTTAGAATGAGGACAAGTTTGCATCTGCAGAGTGAGGTGATAGAGCAACTATCCACGATGAAAATATCCATCATGTATAATGATGAATCGTCTTACCTTTAGACAATTACAGCCATTCCCCCACTCTTATAGTGAGTTAGGGAGGCATATCTTTTGGATGTTGACTACAATACATGACATTCGCAGATATCCTCAAGACATCCAACTAATAGATTTTCAATATGTGGGGTGCAAGTTATGATTTTCAAAGGATGCACCGTAGTACCAGTGAAATTATAGGAGGATGTGTTGAGGGAGTTCCATACATATCCTTGGTCAGTACATCCCATAATGGAGAAGATATAATAGGACCTCTGGAGTCAGTAATAGTGTCCATGGATGAAGAAAGCGGTTGTAGTGTGTGTTTCACAATTCCTAACTTTTCATGAAGTGATGGTTGACCATCATGTTCTAGTAGGATTGGATTATCCACCTAGGGTACTGAATTAGAAATGATATGGTCTCTTGATGGACTTTGTAACGGTGTTTCCACGTATATCCAGAGGTTGTGATTCTATCTGGCTGATCATTGACCAACTCTCCATGTTGGTTCACTTCATACCCATCAGGGAGAAGGGTATGGTAGAGGGATTGGGATGCCTCTATGTCCATGAGACAGTTTTGGAATCCTGGGATTCCTTTGAAAATCATCTGACACTATGATTCACACTTTCATCCCAATTGTATAAGGGATTACATTAGGCATTTTGGACCCAGCTGTTCTTGAGCATAGATTTTCATCCCCAAACCGATAGTCAGATAATGTAGGCCATAAATACCTTAGAGGACATGAATCAGGCTTGTGTCTTGAATTTTTTTAATAGTTGGGAGGACCAGCTACCACTTCTGGAGTTTCTATACCACAACAAATATCACTCTACCATTGGTATGGCACTGTTAGAGGCCTCGTACCGGTGGCCTTGCAGAACACCTCTATGCTGGACAGACCCTGGGGAGTCCACACTCATGGGTCCAGAGATGGTACGAACTACCACAGAGAAGGTGAATGTCATCTAGGAGAGGATGAGGACAAAACAGAGTATACAAAAGTTTTCTTCTGACAAGATATGGAGACACATGTAGTTCTATAAGGGAGACCATGTGCTTCTTCAGGTCTTACCCCGATGGGGATTATAGAGATTTTACAGGGGAGACAAGATATCTCTGATATTCATTAGACCTTTTCAGATCCTGAGTAGAGTTAGAGACGCGGAGTACTACCTATCGCTTCTCCAACAGATGCACCATGTGCATGATTTTTTCCATGCTTCGCAGATGAGGAGATACATGCATGATCCACCACATGTCATCAAATGGGGAGGATTAGAAATTGACGATGGGGTGATATTTGAATAGTTCATGATATTTATATAGGATCAATAGGAGAAGGTCTTGCATGGGTGGTTGTCTCTTCTGATGCACATTCAGTTGTAACACGAAAATGTCCAAGTGTGAACATGGGAGTGGGAGGCTCATATATTTACTTAGTACCTCCATTTTTCTGATTAGCCCTGGTTTTGAATTTTTGGTATGTAAATCATATAATGAAAATTTGAACTTTTTTAAGGTACTTTCAATAAACCTATGACTGGGTTTTCCTAAATTTTTATCCTATGCTTGGATAAAAAATAAAAGGGCATCGTTGAACTCATAATGTTGATATTCACCTAGAAAGGACTTAACATTGGCCGAAAAGGGTTTATGGAAATAATAATTTTTAGACCATTCAAAATAAATTACTTTAAAAAAATTATTTTATTTATTTTCTCACCATTGAGTGGATGATATCGACGCTACGGTGCGGTGTCATGGCAACACTGATGCACATTAATGAGACTAATTAATGGGTCGTAAACTCACAATTTAACAATGCTTCAGTGATTTGTAATTGCTATGATGTTTCATATATAAAAAATAATAACAACGCAATGTCGTAGTGTAACAAAAACACTGTAACATGTTTTCCTTTTAGTTATTTGAAGAGTTGGTGAAATGAGGAAAACATTGAGGATTCTCTGACAAACCTCTCAAGGATTTCCCCTCCAACGAAGAATGATGAACTCCGGTGGGACGTCATCGACTTTTACGTACATCATAAAATGATGAACTCCATTAAACTCTTGGACCCTGACATATGAAACACTATAAAAATTAAAATCAATGAGGTAGGGGTTTTTAATTTTTTAATGTTTCCCCATTCTTTTTATAACTGATGGAGGCTGATTATCCAAAAAATAGGTTAATAAAAAGATCATGTGTTCTTGCAGGAGCGTGTCATTCTTGGGTCATTTTCTATTTGATATTAAATTAAACTTTTTTATTGAACATAAATTAGTGAGCCTCCCCATGTCTTTAAATTTCTAACGTAGAGGGCGTAGGCCGATAGGAACAAGGGCCAAGCTCCTCCTCCTGTGTTTTCATCATGACTGAATTATTAAGTCAACAAAAATGTTGAATCGAGGCCACTGCAGGTAATGTGACATCCCTTGGAGGGAGTAGGCGCATGTGGCCTAGATAATGGACCACCGGAGCACGTCCGGTGGTCCGATGAGGAACCTACTAGCATGAAGACACTGAAGGGAGGTGATCCACATCGGTTTTCCGCAACGACCCGAATAGCTGCATCGGCGGCCATCCCATGTTCCAGAGGCTGTGGAACAATTGGAGGGGGTCTCAGGCCTCAATGCCAGAATTTGGATGTGAGATGACGTAGTACCACACCACATTACATGTGGTGGAGCCACAGTTAACTGACCGCGGTAAGAGAACGACACATTACAGATGGATGTGCCAGATGAGACCGTGTTGACGGGAAACCTAGCAGACTGGACCCTCGGCCTAATAAGGCCTTGTCCAATGAGGCCCATTAGGCATGGATCAATGGCCAGGCCAGAACGGACCTACCCTGACCCGAACCATGTCAGGTCGGGTCAGTTGAATCAAACCAGGGTATGTGGGAACCCTGGGGAAAGTTGGTCAGGTCGGTCTGACCAGTTTGACTGAGCCTGGACGCAATAGGCCCCTGGATACTAAGATACTAATATCTTACTGACCGACTGTATATTTGAAACTCTATATATTATGTTGGAGCCCTTATGACGGTATGGTCCTTTGGGTTTTTCTATGTGGGACTTCATGGCAGTTGAGGTATGACTGCTCCCTCTAGTAGTAGCCTTGTGGATCCTTAGTGGCCCAAAAGACTTGCAGTAGTCGTGTGGATCTTAGTGACCTAGGAGATGAGAAAAAACTATGTGGATGTATAGTGGCCTAACAGATGAGAAGTAGCCTTATGGATCCTTAATGACTTGGCATGCGATAATAAACAGCATGGATCCATACTGGCATGGTAGATGAGTAGCGATTCATCAAGGATAAGTCCCTCAATAGTACGAAATTTTCATCACTATAGATGATGAACCTTCTTCCTATTAATTATATTGTACCTGGTGTGATCTATCCGTAATTTGTGGCTTTGATTTGTGGTTTCTTTGTTGTATTTGTCCTTAGTGGACTGGGGTCCCTTACTGCGTACTTTGTTACTCACCCCTACACGGGCTTCGCCCACACATGTTGTGTCTTGTGTAGATGATTAGTGTTTCGATGGAGAACATGGTGGCCTAGCATCTAGCGGGCCCCAGTAGGATTAGGAAAATTGGTAATACTACTTAGGCTACCAGAATCTACACTATTATTACCATCAGGTGGGATTTTCACAAGATGGATACCTGATTTCCTTTGTACATATCTATTTTCAGTTCTTTTTATAGGGTTTTTATTCTGGACCACATGTTTTCAGTTTTACTTATACTCAACACTTCTTTAAGTATAAAAGTTTTCAAGATTTAGATTATGGTATGTGGTTGGTCATGTGTGTCCATACAGGTAATCCGGAAAATGCCTCCCACATACATGTTGATTCCTTTGGTGTTTGTCGTCAACCCCTAGCCTTCAGAGGCAGGAATGAGCTATGTCATAGTACATTCCCCGGGGGACAGGTCATGACAATTCTAATGGAATTTTAATTTTATCATTTGGTTGTCATGCTGCTTTACAAAACATGTTTGAAATGAAATTTTGAGTGTCTGAAACCTTAAAAGTGTTTTCGAAGACTTGGTTTAATTTCTGAGAGGTGTCATGGGTAATCTGTTGAGTTTTGAAAGCTCATGATCCGAAATCTCAATTCCGGGGAATACTGATATGGGCGCACAATTTTTCAGAAACCATGTGGTAATTTAGCAGTAATTGTGTAACCTACCATGTGGGACATAGGGTGTTGAAAATTTTATTTGAACCATTCAGATCAGTCCACACATCATTGTTCCAATTTTATGCCTTTTTAATAGAGGGGAAAGCACATTTTATGCATGGCTTCCCAAATTGTGTGACTCCCTACATGGAACGTGGTTGTCACAGGGTTGGAACATGGTTTGGATAACTTTGTATCCAAACCATGAGCCTATTTTAAAGGGGCAATTTGACTAAAATTACCTTGTTGCATATTTATTTACTTAATTGATTTCTTCTCCCACATGTGAAGCCTCTCCCATCTGCTTAAGCTCCCCTTGGGCCTCCTCATAGGCTAGGAGATTTCTCCTCCATTTGGTAATGAATTAAAGCATCGTCGATCTCATTGGATGCATATCAGTATGAACATCAACAATTTAGGTCCCTTTTTAATTTAACTCTCTCTTGATATATTAATCATGGTGTGAGATAATTCTACCAATTTTCAAGGAGTTCATCCATTTCTTCAGTTTCTCTCGAATCAGACTGAATCAAGACTTGACTTTGGATGAGTGAAGAATCCTTTTTATATGGGAAGTGGTATATTACTTCTGTTTCAATGTATTAATCTTTTACAAATTGATCCATTCTACAACATGATAAAATTTCCTTGTGATGCCTCTTAAATTTGTTATTTAACTCTCTAAACATAATTACATACATATAATAGACCCGAAATATTTGATTATCACTATTTTTGGTGATGAACCAAAGAATTGGATCACCCATAAGCGTGTTCCCAAGAATGCATTAAATTAATTAAAATATTTAATAATAAATATACACTTGGAGGTGAACTATATTCAAAATGTATATATTCAATTAAATGTAATTTGGTAAGATGTAACACCCCCAATATGTCATCTCCTGGTGACCAAACTATATCTTAAGTTGATGGGGACTAATTCTGAAATAATGAACTTGGTGATCCTTTATTGCATACATGTTGTCATGAACAATTTAACACCTCTTTTGTCTATGGTGTATCTTCCATGGGCATACCATATGTCTTCATTATTTTTTAGATTCTTTGAATCCCCCAATAAACGAAATAACCACATAGAGAATTAATAAACATGATTATGGGAATATTACTCTTTTAGGGTATTTTTATGGGTTATGGAATTCATAGTACATGGCCTTTAGTATCATTATGAAATGAAATGAATAATGGGAATGAACCATTTTCATAATCTATTATATAGTGTGTCATGTTTCTATACATGTCTTTATTCCTTATTAATTTAAATAACCAAATGAATAGTGAAATTACTTGATTGATAATCGGGTTCCATTTACATAATAATTTGGACTAGATCATTGGATGCTTGTGTTTATATATACCTTGGGAAATACTCCGGTCTCCTTTTTACAGAATTCCAATAATGGGATCATAATTTACCTAATTTGGATATACACCTGGAGTGACACTTGGTATGACTGGAATGGGGTCTATGTGTGTTCTTACCTCCATGTGTGATGCTAGTAACATAGGGTGGAACACCTGGATGGGTCCAATTGTGATTTGGTTACACTGTTCCTTACATGATACTCAGACCCCTTTGTGAGATGCATGGGATGAACTCTAAGGTTCAAGACTTCACATCATACCTAGGGTAATACATGGGACTCCATTTATGGATATCCTTGTGTGGAATCTGATGGTGATGGGTATTTGTAGCGACCCTAGAGAAATACTTGGTATTCCTTTATAGAATGCCTCAGATGGGCTCAAGGTGCCTCTTACTAAATTCTAATGATGGTATAATATTTAGTGATAAGACGAAATAAATGATATCCTGGGATTCATTCACTAAGCCAAATCACATGCACGATCAATGTCCATTTTTTCTAAATTGTTAGGATGACATGTTATTACATCATATCACATTTTTACTTGCCAAACCTTGTTCAAGGACATTCTGGCATAGGCCGAAGTAGGTAATCTTGTTTAGGTTTCCCATGAGGAACCCAAACTAAATTATTTTTTATTTATCAGAATATAATTATTATTTTCATCTACAAGGTTATACATTATATTAATCAACTAGATTATGATTTAGACACCATTGTTGGTGGCATATTAACTATATCTCACACCCTAATTAGGACACCATTGAACTGGGGAACCCAAGTAGATCATCTTGTTTGAAAGACTAAATATTATTTCATATGATATGCTTTGTACATGGGAGATTATAGGCACATTACTAATCTAGTACAAAGGATTCTCATGTAGACCACCCTTGGGGCATTTCATTTTTATTTCTGATTCATGTGTTGTAACATATCTTCCCTCTATATTATCATTCATGTATTTTTTTGAATCATATGGGAAAGCATGAAATGTTGTCTATGTTTCATTCTATACTTTTAGTCAGGTATTATATTAACTTTCCACCACATGTCATTTATTTATACTTATTTTTCTATCTATTAATTTACACTGTATTATACAATTGTTTTACTCTAATCATGAGGGTATAGTCTCCCCATTGTACCACAAGTAGATCCTAAATTTTAGTTAGTATCCTCTAGAATATAAGGAGGTGCTCTTGATTCAATGTGAAGATAGTTTAACTGCAATTTCAGTTGTCAGTCAGGATGAAATGTTATATGCAACAAACATCCAATACCTACCACTGGCCTACATGATGTATCAATTAGTATAAAATTATTTTTTAGATAAATAATGATAGATAATGATAAAATTGTTTTTTGGAATCATTTAATATTTTATGGTTGTAATGTTATCTTATAGAAATTATATTCAGATTTTTTTTGTCGCTTATATGATTGAGGGGATATTTCTGTATGCAAATCCAAATAGGGAATAAAATATTTTTTATTTTTTTAGAATTTGAGGTTATTAAAGAAAATTTTAGATGCAATTTATTAGTTTATGGTATACGAAACCCTTTGGTTTAATTTGAAGAATTATTTCAAAATAATGATATTAATTATTGTGGATGTAAGATCAATAATATGAGATGACCATAGAGGTTTAAAAATTAACTTATATTTGTGTTATTAAAGTTATTTGGGCTATGTGGTTATATATTAATGGAAGGTTCAATGTTGAAAATTTTGTGTTACGACATAATTATGTAAATTAAGTAATTATATATTAATATAATGTTGAATTAATTTCACGAATTATCATATCATGTGGAAACCATTTTTATTTTGTATAATTTCTAAAGAATGGAGGAAAAACATGTTATAATTTTTTTGATTATGTGCCCCACTAGAGGTTTTTATTTTTTTCAAAAAAAAATCATCTTCAATAATAATAATTTGGGTTCAAAGATATGATTATGGTGGAAATTGATTAAAGTATTTAATTTTACATGTCACGTAACTATATTTTCTTTTGTTCATGGTCTTGATGGTAATAAAAATCCTAAAATCTAGGAAAAGTAATCTTTAAATAAAAATGTAATTATGTTAGCTTCCATTTGTTAGTATTAATGGTATTCATCATAGCAACCTCACCAATGTATCTAGAATCCAGAGTTTACTTTATTACATTGTAATAAGATACAAGGAATCACATCCCAAAGTACCAAATAGTTAATAATTTTTTTGTAATCTAGAGGCATAATTAAAATTCACATTAAATTTTAAAATATAAAATATAAAAATAATTTTCATTTATTACACTATTATTCCCATTTTCGTATCACATCATATCAATCAAAAAACACTTCATGGTATCCTAAAATAAATAATACATAATAATGGAGTGACGTTAGATGCTCAATAAGGGTATGCATGATATAGAATCAATGAATATGTATGTATAATATACATGGAATGGTAAATAACGAAAACAAGTGTCATTTAATCAATAACATTAGTATAATATTTCCATAATAAAACATGTTTAAATAATTTTGTATAAATAATCAAAAGATCTTGAAAAATGGCAAGGGATATTATACTTTATTGAATAATAACAAGGAATACCAATAAATGAATTAAAAATTATGGAATTCCAAATGATGGACATATAAAACATACTATCAGATCTTGTTACAAGAAATCTAATACTATCGAGGCTTGTCCCTATATATTTAATACCATAGAGAAATGTTCCAAGTCATCTATATAAATGGGAATGACATTACCCATAACTATATCTAGTTTGTCTCATGAGACTTACCGATGAATCGAGGGCCTATAACAGGCCCTACTCACTACATACATAGTCAAATGCATTCCTCATATGAAGGGGGTGAAACATAATAATCATAAAAAATAAAATTGGAAAAAATATAATTTTTTCTAATATTTACCGTAATTAAAAATCATAATCATAAACTATTGAGAGTAAATTTGTGAATGGAAATAAAATTTTACATCCTGAATTAACCTGATCATAAATCATCCAATGAAATAATATGGATGATATCAATACATAATATCCACAATAGATCATAATTTAATCAGTGGAATTATGTCTTTGGTGAATAAAAATAATATAAAAATATCTATCAAAACATTCATGAGGAAAATATCATTTTCATTTTGAAAATAATGTTTTGATTCAAAAATTATAAAAAAAATTATTTTTTAGGTGAAAAAATCCTTTTAATATTATAATGGAAAATTTAATAAATTGAGTGATCATTATTGAAGGAAATTATGTACATGATGAGTACGTTAACACTACTATTCCTTTCATATTTCCAGTAAAATAGAAATGATAATATTTTTAAAAAGGACATGAAAATACATTAAATTATTTTAAAGTAAAAAAAGGGTGATAATAAAAATAATTAATAATTTTAAAAATTTTAAAAATGTTATCTGAAACATTTTTTTAAAAACATGTGTTTTCATAAAAAAATATTTCTGACTGAATAGAGAAATGAAGTCAAATTTTCATGAAAACATTTTATCAATCATGTTAAGTACATAAGTTTTGTAAAATGGTATAGTTACATAAAAATTGAATGAATAAAAAAATTATAAGAAAATATATATTTTTTAATATAGAATTATCAAATAATTCCCCCATGGGAGATGTAATCATAATCAATCCCCAATAATGATGAGATTAGGAAATAGTCCCATACCACTTTGGTATCATTTAAATCATAATAACAATGAAATAAATAACATTAAATGATAATTTAAATAACCTTAATATAAATAAATTATTTTTGTAACAATAAAATATATAACTATATACACCACCCAAATCAAATAAGTTGTGAATATGGTGTATGTCTCACAGAAGTAAAAGTGGGATGAGATACCCTTAACTCACGCTTCCATTTAGATGATCAAACTTTTTCCTCCTATATATTGATTTTATTATTATTATTAACTTATAAAAGAAACATATTAACATTTATTATATCATATATGATCTGTTGTTAACAACCTATCACATGTTCATTAATATTATATCATTATATTCATTGTTTCAGGTATTAATTTCCTTGTTTTCTCATTCACGGTTTCCCATGAATGTTCTAGTTATTGTGAAAATTATATAGTTCCATTATATTTATCATAATAATATTGTCCTAATTTTCATATTTTAATATCAATTATAATTTTAATAAAAATCATGACGTATGTTTCTTATAAATTAACTACGTTACAATCATCGGGACAGTAGACCATACATACACATGAGTAACATTTCTATTGTTCAATGATGATAATGGAAAGATGTTATGTAATATTTTACCACTAAAAAATGATCATAATATCATATATAACATATTATTTCTTTAAATATTTATATATATATATATCATCCATGTGGTGTGGTGATGAAAGAGATTCACATCGTTTTGTGTATCTGGTAATCCAAACTTAAACACACCATGTTATCCTTTATCATGGTAAAAAATAAAATGATATATTATCTTTATATAATGATAAACATGTCATTAATATCATATTTATTTCATTTATAATAAATTTAGTAATTAACCTTTTATTTATCACCTTCCATGCAAAGCATTTTTGAAAAACGAATCACATCCCTTTTTGAGGCGGTAGTCCATTGTACACAGGGGCGACATTATCATATCACTTATTGAATGGAATGTAAAAAATTTATATACATGTTATAATGAATCCAAAGGTATAAATAATTTATAAATAAAATCTATATACATTATATCCATCATCATACCCAACCATGAGTGGTGGTAATGGAAAGATGAATGGCATCTGTTTTGAGAGGTCGTAGTCCATCGTACACACAAATATTGATTATGAATCCCATTTGATGGAAGAGAGGATTGTTGTTGGTAATTAATTAATTATAAAAAAGAATATTATATATATTACAATTTTTTTACATCTTCTTGTTATAATAATAATTTAAGCAGGTGGTGGAATAGAAAAGATGAAAATTCTCCTTGAATAATGTTACCTCTTCTTCAGGTATCCTACATAGTTTTGCACCAATACCTTATTTGGATAGGATGGTTTCAAAATTATGGCTTCTATAACGAGATCAATGATTATATTATGTGACTTTTATAGGTATTGTTTCATGTAAAATGGTTTTATTGTGTGAAGATAGGATATGGGGTGGCCTCTTATAATTGAGGTGAGTGGGACATTTGTATTTATTTTCAAAGAAAAAGATGTACCAATGTTTTTTACTACCCAAAAAGGTTCAAGATAGAGCATTGTCAATAATTATACATGATATGGTAGAAATATGGAAACTAAATATATTTTAAAAATGTTTTTAGATTTATTTAACTCTTATAGTTTTTAGTTTTACCCCCGATAAATCTATATTTACCTTAACCATGGTTAATAATTTTTTCTATTTGACTATTAATTTTTCTTGAAAATTAAATATTTTTTATTAGATAAAAAAATTATTATTATTGAAAATATGTAATCCATGTATCCAAATTTCATAAATACAATCTTAAAATATTAATTCAAAAAATTCCATCAGACTTGTTTATAAAGAGTGTTTTTTAAAGAGAAAATGGACAAAAGTTTACAATGTTTAATATAAAAATTCAATATAAATAAATATCCAATGAACTAAATTGGATAAATTTATATTAAATTGAACTAATTTTCCCTTAACATAAATTCTAAAAATAATTTAACACAGTAAATTATTTAAATGAAAAATATTTTTTCAAATGAAATTCATAATTTTTCAGTACTCATGAAAAAATGAAACATTTCATAAAAATCCAAAAAAATCACCATAATATAATTTTGATATCCTTATTTCAAAAATGATGTATTTTTAATTTAAATTTTATAATTTTTTTAATTTTTTTAAAAACTGTGCACAAAGCGTGACTAAAGTATCTTTTAAAATAATATTATTTTTTAGAAAACATATTTTTTCTATCAAATGGTTATAATTTTATAATTAATAAATATATATCCATAAACCATATTATATTTATAATTTAATTATTTCTACTTATTTCCTCTAATTTAATATCTCGGTTATTATTGTAATATTTGAATAATACTATTTTAATTGTGTATCATGTCTTTTTCATACCCAGTGTTGCATGCATCAAATGAAATCGAAGATATTGAAATTATTTAAGAAAATAAATATTTCATAAAGTCTCATGTTGATATATTACCTTATATTATTGGTGTTTTCTGAAATAAAGTATATCAAATATGATATTTATACTTTAAAATCACGGGGTTTCACATTCTATGACCCATAAATAAATTTCCTACATGAAATTTAATCTTTATCTCAGTAGTCAGTGGGTATTCATTTTAAAAATCCATTATTGAAATGCCACATCAATAGAAGGGTTAATAAAAAATTTCCTAAAAAGATAGGAGGGAAATAAAAAAGTCATATGGAATACCACAGAACCAATTTTCATTGAAGAATAACATTGGTAGCGAGTGAAGATAATGACACGAAAAATGCTTCAATAATTATAGAGTATGGTTGAGTTCATTGATAAAAATATTGTGTATGAAAAAAATAATGTTACGTGCCTCAAAACCATAACTATTTGATGATTTAAAAAACCACATTATTCATAATATATGAAGAAAAATGGATAATTTTATTTCATGATATTTTTCCATAATTTGAGGGATTTATTTACCATCTAATATTAAAAGGAAATATACTTACTTGATTTGTTTCTATTTTATAATAATAATTTTATCCCATGGATACACTTTGATAAATTTTCTATTCATCACTTATTACAAAAAATTAATATCCAAAATCAATTTTTATTCCGGAATAAATAAAATTCTCTTATAATTCATCTTAATATCCATAAAATAATGATATGTTTTTCCATTATCCTATAGATATTATTATGATAAAATTTTTAACATAGGTAACTAAATATGGATAAATTATTATACGATGATGTAATATATTAATCTCTAAAACCTCAGCAAAATTTTAAATTAAATGATTTCAAATATGGTTAACCTTATTAACATTACAAAATATTATGATCCAAAACATTAGAATTGTGCTCACTGAATATTCAAAATGAAGATACCATAAATCCAAAGAACGTGATGTAGATCTTAAACATATCCTACCAAACATGTGAATACATTCAACATGTATTCTATTGAAGCATGTTAATAACATGAATGACCATAAAACCTCCTTGAAAAAATATAGTACTTCTAATTCCTCATGAAAACACGGATTATTGGATATATCCCTTAAATCAAGTTTTATTGTAAACTCCATTAATGAAATGATAAACTTATTTACATCTAATCTTTAATCATTTCTAAGGTTGAAAATATTATCCAATTTAATTCATCCATACCAATCGTCTCTTAATCTAAAAATCATTATCTCAATGTCAGGAACATATTAAGGGTTATATTTCACCGAAACATGTGTTTTCTATGTAGTTCAACATGCCAATGCATCATTTTTCTTCAACATCAGTACTGTTCAATAGACACATTCCAATCGAATATGAAAAATTACTTCAGTACAAGCATTATAAATTTCAATAATTCCATTATTAAAATATTTTTAAAATATATTTCTTGGATCCAAATACTGATGAATAATTTTCATTCAACATTATCTATATTAATAACATATCCTTTAACCTGCCCCTTAAAACATTTTTATGTATTTTCTCATGAAACTGGGAGAATTAATTTGTGTAGTACCCCATTTACTTATAGTGTAATCATTGAACATTGGAAGATTCTTTTTTACCATTTAATTCACAAAAATTGTTTCCTCTTTATCTAGAAATGAATAAAACTATTTTCCATTTAATACTCTCACATGGTGTGTAAAGTCCCATAAATATCAAGGAACATTTTTTGTTAATTTTCTTTGGAATTATACAAGAACACATTTTCTGACGGCGCCTGATTCCGAGGCCCGGTGTGCCTGGAATCATTTTCTGAAGTTTGGCTCGGGTACGTTTAGTGAACGGACGAGCGGGTTTTTCTATCTTTTGAACCGGTGCTCGGAATCAAATTCCGAGGGCACCGATGAAACCACAGTGCCAGTTTTTTCTTAAGGAGACCTTTTCTGAAGTTGTGTTTTATGCCGGTTGAGAGTTAATTTTGGGGGGGGGATTCGAAGAAGTTAAATAAAATTGTGGATCACAATTTTGTTTTATCAATGTTAGTTATTTCCTCCCAAAGGGAGTTGGAGGTGGGGCCCACACCCACATAACCTCCCATGAGAGGATATTAGTGGAGTGGGGCCCACACATTCCCTAAACTTTTCATCTCCCCATAACTCCTTTGAACTCCCCCATTAGCACCTTTTTAATTAAGTTTGTTAAATCTCCCCTTAATTAATTTGTAGAACCTCTCCATCTCCCAACCATTTATGTTTCCAACACTAATGACATAATTAATTCAATTTACATTTTAAATTAATTTGAAAATGCATGGAAATGTTACTTAATGGGAGGTCCTTATTATATTACTTGTTTGGAAAATATTTTGGTTGGGGAAAACCTTTGGAGAATTTGGAGGAGTGTTCTTCTTACGATGAAGAACACCATCCTTCCACGAAGAATGAAGATGTGCCTTCCTTCCTCTTCACCGAAACACGTGAGGAGACACCGCTTCCTCCTCAGACGCACCCCGATGTCGTCTTCAAATCCTCTTTCCGCGACTCCGCTCTTGAAACTGAGGTAGGGAGTTTACGTGATTCTCTTCCGTCTTTTATCCGTGATATTTGGATGGCATGATATCAGTTAACGGGAGGAGGCCGGACCTCACAAACACGGCCGTCCGCCTCCCTTATTGTTTATCTTGTGGTTGCGGATCGAATAAAATTGATGCGGTGTCGTCGCACCGCGTGGGATCGAGCAACAAGGATGCACGACATCGTCACGCCGCGTGGGATCGAACGGCAAGAATGTGCGACGTCGTCACGCCGCGCATTCAAATTTTTTAAACTCTCGTGCGTGGGTTTTTGATTGCAAGGTGTTTGTAAAATTTATTTTGGATAAATTATACCCTCAACAATGATTAAAATCATGTGTTTTTTTCCAATTGATAACACCTAACGCGGAGGACGCGGGCCGAACAAACACGGCCCGACAACCCTCCGCAGATTGTTAATCGATGTGAGGATCAACGAACGACGATGAAGTAGACTGCTATGGCGTTTGAATCCCTTCGTAGTGAAGGTCTGGTCCTGGGAGGGCCATTGGAGAAGACGGCAGTAGAAACGGACCACTGGAGCGCGTCCGGTGGTCTGCGAAAGGCGGGGGCGGCGCGACCCGCCGGCGCGGCAGCAGCGGTTCGCCACCGGCATCAATTAGCGGTGAGGTGGGGGGGAGCCGTGCACCCCGCCATCGGCTTCCGCGCGGCCGCGCAGGCCGAGCCGCGAATGGACGGTCGGGCCGGGCCGCGCCGGTCGGGCCCAGCTGGGTCGGACACGGGTCGGGTCGACCCGGTTCGGGCCGACCCAGGGGGGGTCGGGCCGGGTCAGTCCGGGCCCAGACCCCCAGTTTTCGGAACCTCTTTGGTCTTTTGCCCATATCTTGGGCTACGAATCTCTGATCGATGTACCGTTAGTTGCGTAGCGATCCTTGGAAAGAGATGGTTGTTTCAGTATATCACACTCAAGCTTTCGGAATACTTTGGGTTCGGCCGGGTTGGTTCGGATACGAAACCAACCGGGCCCTCAGAGCGGAAACGCTTATATCTTGAGCTCCAGACGTCCGATTGACGTGTTGTCGACTTTGTTGGATTCCTCTAAGTGAGACAGATCTTTTGGCTTACTCCTCCTGAGGTTGGGACGCAGGTGGAGTACGGTCGGGTTGGTTTTGACTTAAAAACCAACTGGACCCTGGAACGAAAAAGCCAATAACTCACAGAACGGGCGTCTGATCGACGCGCCGTCTGTATCGTTGAATTCCTTCTATTGAGACGGAACTTTTGGCATACTTCGCATGAGTTTTGGTTGCTGTTGGATAGTGGCCGGGTTGGATTGAACCTGAAATCCAACCGGGCCCCTAGAACGGAAAAGCTGATATCTTTCAGATCAGACGTCTGTTTGACGAACCGTCAACGACGTTGGTGATCACATTGAGAAATGGTCCCTATGAGTATACCCTATAAGAGTTTGGGGTACAGTTGAGATACGGCCAGGTTGGTTCGCACACGAGACCAACCGGGCCCCTTGGACGAAAAGGCTAATAACTCATAGACCGAGTGTCTGATTGACGCGTCGTCTGTTGCGTTGAGACCCCTATGACGAGGCGGTCCTTTGAGATACTTCTTCTTGGGGATTTGAGATACTTGGAGTATCGACCTGTAGCTCATGGAGCGGACCCTCCCAGAGACGAGCGTACGGAGTACGGAGACCGTGTAGCTGACTGAGACCTGACAACTACTTCACCAACTCGACTTGGAGTGAGTCGACATGCCCAGTGGACAGAGCACTACTTTGTTTGGGTGCAGACCCATGGCAGACGGAGCACTACCTGTGTGATAGTGAAGACCCGCGGTACTCGTCCGGAGAGTACCTCAGCAGGCTACTAGGGGGTGTGCACTATTGTGTTTGGGTGACATACCCCGGCCGGAAGCACTACTGTGTTTGGGTGGGTGACCCGCGGTACTCGACAGGAGGAGTACCTCAGCAGTCTTAGGTTAGTGAGCAGTATCACGGAGTCGTGACAGGACCACTGTACACTCCAGAAACGGAGCACTTCAGCAGTTACGGTTTCGATAATGAAAATCTTGGTTTGAGAAGAGTCTATGACCATTGTGTTTACCTCGTGATTGAGATGGGTCACTTGATAACATGGGTATATGTATGGGAATATACATGGGTAGTGGTTATCCGTTGATTTCATAATCATTGTGTTTTCCTCATTATTGAGATGGGTTACTTGATAACTTAGGTATATGTATGGGAATATACCTAAGTAGAGGTTATCTTTTGATATCTTATTTGTGCTTATCCTTGTTGGTTTTAGTGAGACCTTGAGGGTCTCGGGGTCCCTACTGAGTATCGTTATACTCACCCCTGCACGGGCTATGCCCGCACCTCATTGTGTTGGTTGTAGACGACGGCAATGCTGACGGAGGCCAAGTGTTCAATGACTGGACGGTACCCGAAGGTGGACTACACGACGAGTCAGTACCCGGAGGTGGACTACACGACGAGTCAATATCCGGAGGTGGACTTCACGGCGAGACGACACTCAGAGGAGGTTGAGGGGAAAGAGCGTTGTGGAGGCTATCTTTACCTACCCTTCAGGTAGGATCCGTGGTGGACGATCCAGGAGCTGCGCCATATGTACCTACCCTTCAGGTTGGATCCGAGGAGGACAACCCAGGAGCTACTTCCATTCTTCCAGCTGTTGTGCTTTGTTTAGTTGTAGTTGTACTTTCATTTGGGATTGTATTTTGGCCCAGTGTTACGTTGTTTCTTTCAGGATGCCTTTTCCCGGACGACCAGCTAGAGGCCAGAGGGATGTGCGTACTGACAGCCTGTCGAGCGACGAGGCTTCGGTACAGGGCCCTCTTGCAGTTGAGGCACCAACGGTACTACCATACGTTGGGACACCAATGCCACCAGCCCCAGCAGTAGGCAATGAAGGCCACTTGAGTGCACTGCATGAGTTCAAGCGCCAGAGGCCACCGAGGATCCGGGGAGGGATGGACCTGCAGGCGGCTGAGGATTGGATGGAGGCTGTGGTGAGTGTCTTCAGGCAAGTGGGGGCGCCGACAGGCTTCATGGTGATCTTTCCTGCTAGCCTTCTTCAGGTAGCAGCAGGCAGTTTGTGGAGCCACTTGTTCCAGTTTTGCGACGGCATGACCTTCGCATAGGAAGTCTTAGAGACCTTCTTCAGGGTGGAGTTTGTGCCAGTAGCTCTACACCCCGAGCATGTTCAAGAATTGCTGCCTTTTCCGCGTGTTTTTCGATCAGTAGTCGAGTCATCTGTGGGCTATAGATAGATGATGTAGAGATCCAGGAGGACCAGACCAGCAGTTGGGAGATCTCGGGTTTTAGGATCGGTGGTGCAGGGCACCCGGGGTGGGAACAGAGCTAGGTGTGCCAGGAACAGATAGTGTTACTCATGCGGAAGAAAGGGTCACCTGGCACGTGACTGTCTGACTCCTCGTACAGTTGATCCGCAGGATTTGGAGGAGGCACCGAGGAAGAAGTAGCAATGAGTGCCTGAGCAAAAGCCGAGCAGTGGACAAGGCAGTAGAGCTCTGGGAGCAGGTGGACAGGAGAGGAACTAGTGGATACATCCCTTGTACTTCTAGTTCTATGTTTCTGTTGTATTCGTGTCTTTGTATTATGAGCTGCAATAATAAAAAGACACTTATATTTGTTTGCTTTCCTGTCCTTTTGTTTTGTTGATACTGAGTGGTCCCGGTTAAAACTGTTGACTTGACCCTCACTTTTGAGATTTCTACTGGAGGAGACCCAGTGACCTCACATTGATGCCGATAGTGTGACTCGACCCTTGAGGCAAGAGTGAAAGTTGGATCTATTGGTAGTTATGTCGCGGCCTTACAACGTCATCCATGGCATGAATACATCATTCATGTCATGATTGACTGTATTAGGCAATGGGCGTGGTTCATCTAGGGGATGAGACCGAGTTTCTCGTTTCGGAAAAAGGAGAATTTTTAGCAGCTCTTCCAGATCATAGGAAAAGAAGGTTCAGATCATCCAGGAGCGGATGAAGACTGCACAGTGCAGTAAGAAACAGGATACCGACTCCAGTCTTAGAGAATCGAGCGTGCGAAATGTTTAAAGAGAGGATTCTTTAAGGAGAGATGAGTCTGCGGAGCAGCAGACGTGGAGGCAGAGCTAGGAGAGCAGCATGAGGTGGTCTACATCTTTACATGCTACAACCACCCACCTTAGTTATCCCCGCCAGGCTCAGGTAGCTGGAGGGCGGAGGAAGAGTGCGGCTGCATGCGGTCAAGGAGTATAACCCAATGGCCCTAAATATGATTCAAGGAACATTCTATGTCCACTACTAGCTGCTGTAGTAACAGACGTCGATATGAATTATTCCTCACTTTCACAAATCTTGTCACAGACCTAGATTTTCCGGTAAGCCATGGACTTGACCCTCACGTTTGGAGATACCTTGATAGGAGACTCGATAATCACACATTCGCCGACGGTGTGGTCAGACCCTCGAGGCGAGAGTTTCAGTTGGAATCTCTTGGTGGCAGCGTCGAGGCCTTACGACGTTGGGTTGAGTATGGACTAGGAAATCACAGTTCGTACACAAATTGACGGTTTTAGGCAAACGTCGGGATGGGGTTTCCTTGGTCGGCGAAAAGGAAACCCCAGGCAGTAGAGGATAAACTCTTTCACAAGAGGGTGCGACCGATCACTCTTGAGTCAGTCAACCATACCCTCGTGGCAACAGTAATTTGAGTTTCAGTTCTAATAGAAATTGGAGACCTCTAGAGTTCGAGGATAAGGATCACGTCCTTATACGGGTCTCACCTCGATGAGGTTTACGGGGATGTGGCCAAGGAAGCATGTTATCTTTGAGGTTCAATGGAACTTTCTAGGTCCTCAGCTGGGTAGGCGAGGTGGTTTACCGCTTGAACCATCCACCTCAGTTGCACCAGTTGCACAACGTTTTTCAGGTATCCAAACTGAGGAGATATGTGCTCGACCCTTCGAATATCATCGACCATGAGGAGTAGGACGATGGCAATGGGGTTACTTCCACGGAGGTTCCAGTAGGGATCAAGGATCGACATGAGAGGATCCTATGAGGATGGTCGATTCCTCGGGTGTTCTTTTTTTGGCAGTACGGGATCTCCAGGTAAGCACATGGGAGCGGAAGGCTCAGATGCGTGCTCAATACTGCTTTTGTGACCCTAGATTGGGTTGAAGCTTTACGGGGACATAAAGCCCTAAAGTGGTAGTAATGTAAAGACCCAGAAATTTCAAGGAAATTTTTTTCTTAATTTTATTTGGAATTTTAAAAGAACGCAGTTTCTGACAGTGCCTGATTCTGAGGCCCGGTGTGCCCGAAATCATTTTCCGAAGTTTGGCTCGGGTACGTTCGGTGAAAAGACGAGCGGGTTTTTCTATTTTTTGAACTGGTGCTCGGAATCAAATTCGGAGGGCACCGATGAAACCGCAGTGCTGGTTTTTTCTTAAGGATACCTTTTCTGAAGATGCGTTTCATGCGGGTTGAGAGTTAATTTTTTTTGGGGGGGGGGAATTCGAAGAAGTTAAATAAAAATGTGGAACACAATTTTATTTTATCAATGTTAGGTATTTCCTCCCAAAGGGAGTTAGAGGTGGGGACCACACCCACATAACCTCCCATGAGAGGATATTAGTGGAGTGGGGCCCACACGTGCCCTAAACTTTTCATCTCCCCATAACTCCTTTGAACTCCCCCATTAACACCTTTTTCATTAAGTTTGATAACTCTCCCCTTAATTAATTTGTGGAACCTCTCCATCTCCCTACCATTTATGTATCCAACACTAATTCCATAATTAATTCAATTTACATTTTGAATTAATTTGACAATGCATGGCAATGTTACTTAATGGGAGGGCCTTATTATATTTGTTGTTTGGAAAATATTTTGGGTGGGGAAACCCTTTGGAGAATTTGGAGGAGAGTTCTTCGTAAGACGAAGAACACCATCCTTCCACGAAGAACGACGACGTGCCTTCCTTCTTCTTCACCGCAAAACGTGAAGAGACGCCGCTTCCTCCTCAGACGCACCCCAACGTCATCTTCAAATCCTCTTTCCGCGACTCTGCTCTTGAAACCGAGGTAGGGGGTTTACGTGATTTTCCTTATGTGATTCTTTTCCGTCTTTTATCCGCGATATTTGGACCGCATGATATCAGTTAACGGGAGGAGTCTGGACCGCAAAAACACGGCCGCCCCCTCCCTTATTGTTTTTCTTGTTGTTGCGGATCGAATGAAATTGATGCAGTGCCGTCGCACCGCGTGGGATCGAGCGGCAAGGATGCGCGACATCGTCACGCCGCGCGGGGTCGAACGGCAAGAATGCGCGACGTCGTCACGCCGCGCATTCATATTTTTTAAACTCTCATGGGTGGGCTTTTGATTGTAAGGTGTTCGTATAATTTATTTTGGATAAATTATACCCTCATCAATGATTAAAATCATGTGTTTATTTTTTTTCCAATTGATAACACCTAACGCCGAGGACGCGGGCCGAAAAAACACGGCCCGACAACCCTCCGCAGCTTGTTCATCGATGTGCGGATCAACAAATGATGATGAAGCAGACCGCTAGGGAGTTGGAATCCCTTCACAGTGAAGGTATGGTCCCGGGAGGACCGTTGGTGAAGACGACAGGAGAAACGGACCACCGGAGCGCGTCCGGTGGTCTGCGGAAGGAGGGGTAAGCGCGCCACGCCGGCGCGGCGGCGCCGGTGACCGGCGGCGGTAGCGCGCCGCCAGAAGGTTGGCGATGGCGGTTCACCGCAGGCTTCAATTAGCGGCGAGGGGGGGGGGGGAGCCACGCACCCCGCCCGTGGCTTCCGCTCAGCTGCGCTGGCCGAGCTGCGGCTAGCCGGTCGGGCCGGATCGAGCCGGCCAGGCCGGGCCGCGCCGGCCGCTCCAGACCGGGCCGGACCCAACCGGGTCGACCCGGTTCGGGCCGACCCAGGGGGGGTCGGGCCGGGTCTGTCCGGGCCCAGACCCCCTGTTTTCGGACCCTCTTTGTTCATTTTCCCATATCTTGGGCTACGGATCTCCGATCAACGTACCGTCAGTTGTGTAGCGATCCTTGGAACGATACGGTCGTTTCGGTATATCGCACATAAGGTTTCGGAATACTTTGGGTTCGGCCAGGTTGGTTCGGATACGAAACCAACCGGGCCCTCGGAGAGGAAACACTTATATCTTGTGCTCCGGACGTCCGATTGATGTGTCGTCGACATTGTTAGATTCCTCTAAGTGAGACGGATCTTTTGGATTACTCCGCCCGATGTTTGGACGCAGGTGGAGTACGGTCGGGTTGGTTTTGACTTAAAAACCAACCGTGCCCCTAGAACGAAAAAGCCAATAACTCATAGACCGGGCATCCGATTGACGCGCCGTCTGTCTCGTTGAATTCATTTTGTGGAGATGGAACTTTTGGCATACTTCGCCTGAGTTTTGGTTGCTGTTGGATAGTGGCCGGGTTGGATTGAACCCGAAATCCAACCGGGCCCCTGGAACGGAAAAGATGATATCTTTCAGACCGGACGTCCGTTTGACGAACCGTCAGCGGCATTGGTGATCATGTAGAGAAACGGTCCCTATGAGTATACCCTATGAGTGTTCGAGGTACAGTTGAGATACGACCTGGTTGGTTCGCACACGAGACCAACCGGGCCCCTGGGACGAAATGGCTAGTAACTCATAGACCGGGCATTCGATTGATGCGTCGTCTGTTGCGTTGAGACCCCTATGACGAGGCAGTCCTTTGAGATAATTATTCGTGGGACTTTGAGATACATGGAGTATCGACTTGTAGCTCGTGGAGTGGACCCTCCCAGAGAAGAGCGTGCAGAGTACGGAGACCGTGTAGCCGATTGAGACCTAACGACTGCATGACCGACTTGACTTAGAGTGAGTTGACTAGCCCAGTGGACGAAGCACTACTTTGTTTGGGTGCAGACCTATGGCGGACGGAGCACTACCTGTGTGATAGTGCAGACCCGCGGTACTCGTCCGTAGAGTACCTCAGCAGGCTACTAGGGGGTGTGCACTACTGTGTTTGGGTGACATACCCCAACGGTAAGCACTATTGTGTTTGGGTGGCTGACCTGCAGTACTCGACAGGAGGAGTATCTCAGCAGTCTTAGGTTAGTGAGCAGTATCTCAGAGTCGTGACAGGACCACTGTACACTCCAGAGACGGAGCTCTTCAGCAGTTATGGTTTCGATAATCAAAATCCTAGTTTGAGCTGAGTCTATGACCTTTGTGTTTACCTCATGATTGAGATGGGTCACTTGATAACTTGGGTATATGTATGGGCATATACCTGGGTAGTGGTTATCTGTTGATTTCATAATCTTTGTGTTTTACTCATGATTGAGATGGGTTACTTGATAACTTAGGTATATGTATGGGCATATACCTAAGTAGTGGTTATCTGTTGAGATCTTATTTGTGGTAATCCTTGTTGGTTTTAGTGAGACCTTGAGGGTCTCGGGCTCCCTACTGAGTATCGTTATACTAACCCCTGCACGGGCTATGCCCGCACCATGTTGTGTTGGTTGCAGATGACGGAAATGCTGACAGAGGCCGAGTGTTCGAGGACTGGACGGTACCCGGAGGTGGAATACACGACGAGTCAGTACTCGGAGGTGGACTACACGACGAGTCAGTATCCGGAGATGGACTTCACGGCGAGACGAAACTCAGAGGAGGTTGACGGGAAAGGGAGTTGTGGAGGCTATCTGTACCTACCATTCAGGTAGGATCTGTGGTGGACGATTCAGGAGCTGCGCCATCTGTACCTACCCTTCATGTAGGATCCGAGGAGGACGACCCAGGAGCCGTTTCCGTTCTTCCAGCTGTTGTACTTTGTTCAGTTGTAGTTGTACTTTCATTTGGGATTTTATTTTGGCCCGTTTACCTTTCATCACTTTTCTTTGTACATAGTGTTTTACATCTTCTTGTACTCTGTGGTGTTTTGTTTACTTTTATAAGGCAATGCCTTCCTAGTAATCGCGAATTACGCCTTTGGTGCAAGTCACCAGCCCTTGACCTATGGAAGGCGGGCTTGGGGTAGTCACGACACGGGCCCCAAGGACGGGTCGTGACATGGTGGTTCCTTCCAACTGTATCACATTTATGAAAATCCTTCATTCCCTTATTACCATTATGTAATTTTTTATTTATTGTATTATTCATATCACTCTTCACTACGATGCTATATGACATAGAGAATTATTTATCATTTTTTATATCACATTATATTATGTCCTTGTATGATGGGAATTCTTGTGACACTAGTTACCCTCAAAGTGTTGGATTAATCCCATTAATGAAATTGTCAATCATTATATTTGTATTACATATGTTGTAAAAAAATCATTATGACCTTAAAAAAATGGATTCATATATCGAAAAATTTCCTATTTTTTATGTCTTAATATCAATAACTGGATTTCAATATCTGTTCATTTATCACAAGGAAAATTTTTTTACAAAAATTATTATATTGAAATCCTTACAGTCTATATTTTCTATTTCCTCCACATCCATAGTGTTCGGAATCAATGAAAACCATTTACCCACTCCTCCAGTGAGATGATAAAATACCATTAAAAACATCTCATGTTTAGTACTATCAATATAAATAAATATATTCTCCATGAAACATATCATTTTATCAGCTAAAAATTGATTCGCGGATCCATTGAATGATATAGGTTTAAGAAGTTTGAATTGATTTTTCATTATTACACCACATGGTGGATCAATAGTTTTGTCCATAAGAGAATGGTTATTACTCAAATCATGGGTCATTTTTTCCAATATGGTTATAATTTGATCAGTTCTAGCTAAAAATATATCTTCATCTTCAATACAATTCATATGAGTGAATTTCATACATTCAGTATGTACATTTATAAGTTTTCCATTCATTCAATTAGGCATTAATTCTAAACAATGGAATATATAATATTATATCATATCATTATGAAACAAGATTTATAATACCAAAATTAGTAAAACATTTAACATAAATTAAAAACTTTATTCATAGCTAATATACTTATTAAAATAAATGTTTCAATAGGGATGTATTTATTTTCAAATCTTTTATAATGATTTATAAAGAAAATGTGAATTATATAAGAATGTGCCTCAGGAGTGTGAAACTGGGTTCATAGTAAGACCCATTAGAGGGATCCAGTTAACGATTAGGTAAAGACCAATTTGACCAATTTTGGTTTATTATCTCTACATACATATTTTATAGAATCACGTCTATTGTTAGTATCCCTAAATGGATTTATTTATTGAAAAAACAACATAATATATTCATTACTAAATCTTTAGGATGATCTTCTATACTGGTCTTCAATGTTTATCATAGGTATATGTTCCCTAATCAATGTTTTCCTAAATCATTCTTTTAAGAATTATACTAGTATTCCTATCACACCAATTATAGCTTCCTGACCCCATTATAATAGAGTAGGGAATACTTTATTACATTTGAATAAGTTATGGGTAATCTCATCCTAAAGGACTGAATAGTTTAGTAGTATTGGTAAAATATAATCAAAATAATGATTCAAATTATATTTTGAAATAAAAAATAAAAAATGAATTTTATTTGAGAATACCATTATTCAACTTGGTATTTCACTTAATATCAATAGAAAAATTCTTTCTAGTGTTCTAGGGAAAATAAAACGTAATAAAGGTGTGGGATTAGATACTCTGTAAGGGTAAGTGTACAATGAATGTTATGAAGAAATAATGAATAATCAATATGAAAAAGTAAATAACAAGAAAACCTGAAATTTAATCAATAACTTGAGAATAATATCAAAGGAATAAAATATGATCAAACGATTCCGTATAGATAATCATCTGATCTTGAAACATGACATCAAATATTCTAAATAATAGAATAATCACATGAAATATCAATAACTGAATTGATAATGATGGAATTAATAATGTTTTATATCTAAAACATACTATAGGGTCTTATTCAAATACATATAATACCACCGAGGCTTGTCCCAAGACATCAAATACCTTCGAGTATTATGCTATGAAAAATATTGAAATGGGTAAAGCCTAAACCAAAACCATATAATGTTTGTTTCAGGAGCCATACTGATACGTCGAGGGGATATAGAGGACCACACCCATCATGTACATAGTGAAATGCATTACTCTTATGAAAGGGGTAAATCATAATCAATGTATACATTTTAAGTGAAATACTAACATTTGTATTGTTAATACTTAACCCAGTCAATAGAGATAAACATAATTCATTCCGAGTAAATTGTTGAATTGAAATAAAATTGAAAATACTAAATTGAACTTATCATAAAACTCCCAATGAATTAATAATGATTAAATAAATACAATATAAACCTTGTGAATAATATATACATTAAAAGGATGATTTCATTGATGAAAAGAAATACCATAAAAATATATTTAAAAATACTATTGAGTAAAATATCATTTTCATTTTGAAAATCACCAATTTATAACTAAATGATAAAAATTTATTTTAAAAAATAAATAAAATAACCATTGAAATTATAAAAAATGTCTTAAAACGTTGAGTGATCATGATGGAAATAAATTCTATACATGTTGATTACTGTAAAACTATGATTTCATTCACATTTCCAATAAATGATAAATGAAAATTGTTTGGAAAAAACATGAAGATTGCATCAAATTTTTTATAAAAATTAAAAAATCCTAAAAAATTAAATAAAAAATATTTCTTAAAATATTAAAAACAAATTCAAAAACATTTTTTAGAAAAAATGGGTATTTTTTAAAATGGATTTCTAGTTGAAAAAAGAAATAAAGTCGAATTTTCATAAAATTTTTATCAATAATTTTAATCAATAAAGTGTGGGAAAATGGTATTATTACTTGATAAATTTCATGAAAAGATAGACTATATGAAAATAGATATGTTTTAGGATATAAATATCAAATAACCCCCTAACGGAGATGTAAATATAAACAATCCCAACTTATGCTGTGATTGGTAAATAAACCAATACATCTTTGGTAAATTATAATTCATAATCTCCATTAATGAAATCAAAATAAATGAATCATTAAATAACATTAAGATAAAAATTTCATGATATAAAATTAAAAAAAATTGAATTATATAATCAACATAAAATAAATTAGTGGTGAACAAGGCGATGTGTCATAGAAGTTAAAGTGAGATGATACACCCATAAAGCACACTTCCTTTTGGTTAAACATGCTTAAAACTGCTATATACTGGATTTAAACTTGTTATTAAATTAAAAAAATCAACATATTAACATTTATAATATCATATATGATCTTTGTATGACCATGAGCCTCAGCCCCATTGGTGAGATCTCTCTAAGGGCATCAATGAGACCCGGGTTCAAAACTAGGCGGAGGCATAATTTCGGCTACTGTAGAAATGTTGTCACATGAAATGTTCCAAACATTATAGGAGGCACTATATTAGTTATTGTAGCTGGTATTGTTTGGTACTGTAGTAGCTAGAACTATTCACCTTAGGCCACCAGTTTGTTCCTGGAATCTATAAGGCCTTCGGGCCACCCAGAGCATCTGGTCAGTAAGGATTTCAGGCCACCTCATGGCCTTTCGGGCACCTCAAGGCTATTAATGCCACATGATTTGTAGTTGCACAAATAGATACTATATGGAACCAATCCTGAGGAGGAATGATCTGGGAGAATTGACAAGAGCAGGACTAAACAGAATTAGAAGAATGAGATGGTATGTCATTTTCCAACGGTACTGTTCTGGTGCACCTCTCAACATGGACATGTTATCCGAATAGCCACGCAAAGGCGGAGAGATGATCATTATGCAGATGCTGGGGAGGGGTGGTTTCAAGTTGGCATAGTCTGAATGATTTCCAATAAGACCTACAGGTTCTGTAATGTATCCGAGCCTACAAGCAATGTAATACCTATACCTATTGGCATTTTAAGGGTTCCCCGTCATCCCATGAAAGGAGGGTTTTTAGAAAATCAATAAAAAAGAAGGCCTTTAGTCCATTCTATCATATTTTATCTTTTTACAGTATCTAAACATCCAATCATTAATAATCATTCATTATTTTCATTGTTTTAGGTGTTAGTTTCCTTGATTTCTATTCATGCATTGCCATGAATGTTTTGATTCCTGTTTATATTATATTATTCCATAATCACATGATTAATAATCCAGAAATAATTATTGTATTTATACATCAATAATTATTTTTAATACAAATCATGAAATTTGATTTTCAAACATTTACTATGTTACAATCATTGAGATGGTAGGCCAAACATATATAGGAGTAACGTTACCATTTTTCAATGAAAAATATGGAAATAAATTAAGTAATATTTTATCTTTATATAATGATAATAATATAATATATTCCATATTAATTCTTTAAATATAATAATATATATCATCAATGTGGTTTCTTGATGGAAGAGAATCATATCACTTCGTGAGTGTGGTAGTACAGACATACAAGAATGTTGTCAAACTATTTCAATGTAAAAAGAAAAATGATATAATATACATTGAAAGTGATAAATAGTTCATTAATATAATAAATATTTCATTTATACGTCAAAAATTCTTTAAAATTTTCCTTTCTACCTATCATTTAAAGTGTTACTGAAAAATGAATCATATCGCTTCCAAAGGAGGTACTCAATTGTACATGCGAGCGAAGTTATCATATTCCATAATGAAAGGAATGTTAAAAGGTATATATATATATGATATAATTATTCTTGAGGTGCAATTTTATTATACATATAATATTTATATTCTTAAAATCCATCATTATTCCCATCTGTTAGAGGAGGTAATGGAAAACGAATGACATCAGTTCACGAGGTGGTAGTCCACCATACACACGAATAATGATTTCATAACCCATTTGATGGAAGTATGGATATATGTAGTTAAAAAAATTATTATAAAAACATATAGGAATATTTAATAATATTATTTTATCATTTTATTTTTTTAATAATAATTTAAAGTGTTTAGGAAGAAACAAAATAAAATTTCTCAAAAAATAATGTTACCTCCTCTTTGGGTATCCTGTTTAGGTTCGCAACAAATACTTACTGGGTAGGATTTGATCACAAAATAAGGATTCCATGATGTGGGGAAGAAATTTTATAATTTATGTGTTAAGGTATTTACCTTTCTAAAAGGGTTTCAAGGTGTGAATTAAAGAGCAAAGTGGGGTTGCCTTTTATAAGTGAGTTGTCGGATAGACTTGTAATTTTCTGAAAGAGAAATGTGTACCCACATTTTAAAAAATCCATATCTATCATAAAGGATGTATTATTGAGAATTAGAAATTTTAAGGTTGCAAAATGTCAATGCATAAAATTTTATACCTGATTTTGGTCAATTTGAACCTTATCTTTTTAGTTTATCCCCCAGTAAATCCATTTTTTCCTTAACCATGACAAATAATTTTTTCTTTTTTCATATTAAATTTGATAAAAATGTATTTTAACTTATTAAATAATATAAATTATTATTATTTGAAACACACAATTATTTTTTTTAAATTCCATTATCTTGTGATTAAAAATATAAAATAAAATTATTCTCATAGACATGATGAGAAAGCTGTTTTTAAAGAGAAAATTTTCAAAATATTACCAACTTATTATATAAAAATTATAAATAAAAATTATTGAAATAAAATAAATTTTTTTAATTGATATAATATTTATCTTAATTTTTATAAAAACAACTTCACAAAAATGTAACTTATTAAATTATATAAATGAAATGGAAATTTTCAATTAAAATATAGTATTTTCAGTATTCATAGAAAAATAAATATTTTTAGGAAAATGCCAACAATTCACAATAAGATACTTATTATATTATCATTTAAAAAGTAATTTTTATTTTTTCAAATAAATTTGATATATGTGGTAAAATTTAACTTTAAATTATGCACATAGGTCATGACAAAATTGCCTTTCAGAAAAAATACAGTTTTTTTGAAAACTATAACTTTTCATTCAAATGGTTTTTAATTTTTTCTATAAAAAATAGATATAAATTTTATTCATTTTAATAACATCTAATTTTCAATATTTATATATTACTATATATAATATTGATTTTATTGGATATTTTATAATGGTATTTTTTAAATAATAATATATTCATTGAGTATCTTGTTTTATTCAAACCCGATGTTGCATGTATTGCAAGATATTGAAGAGATTAAATATATTTAATAACTAATTATATGATAAATAATGTGGATTTTATATTACCCTATAATCTTGGTGTTATATATCAAATATTTTATCAAATATGATATTTATATTTTAAATTCTTGGGGTGTTATACACATAATCCATATTTTATTTATAGTTTTGTGGTCATTTGCTTTATCATGACCATATTCTCATTCACATTCCAAAATTTGGAAGCTAATTTTTCCTCAATTTATATGTATTAACATCCCACTAAGGTTATCCTAATTTGGAATAATATAACTTATTATTGTATATGACCTTCACTTTATGCATTCCCTCTTTTCAAGAGGATGCATTATTAACATTCATGAGGTTATGGAGTTTCAAAAAAGTTGTTTTAAATTTTCAAAAAACTGACTACAAAGATAAATATTAAATTTTGAGGAAAAAATTTATTAAATGTGAAACAATATTACACCCATGGATTTTAAAATAACACTATGTATGATAACATATAGAATACGCAATACCAAACATAAATAAGACATAAAATATTATTTTTTGAAAATGGTTGATTTCACCTAGAAGTTGAATTGGTGGATCTGAATTAGTGTAAGAAAAATATGAAATATATATAAGTATTATTATCAATACAAGTTGATCAATTATCTAGAAATACGAAATCATTTTTTTGTAAATTCAATTTTTCCATCAAAAATATTCTTTCTTCACAAAAGGTTTTAATTTACTTATCTGAGTGAATATTATAATTAATTACTACCAAATACAAATATTTTATTTTTTAAAAATGATATAAATTTTAAAATATGTATATCAAAATATTTTTTGTGTTAATTTTTTAGATTTTTGAGAAATGATTTAATTTTCAGTGAATAATGAAAAAATATGATTTTTTGTAAAAAAGGATTTTATTTTCTTTAAAAGTAAAGTTATAAATTTAATTTAATATTTATTTAATTTAATTTTAGTTTATTTATAAATAATAAAATTAACAACCTAGGAATCATATTTACACATGATTTTTTGTATAAGTTCATTATTGGGTTTAAAAACAAATTTCTCTAAAAATAGTTTTCTATCACATTTTATGCAGTTATATTAAAAGTAATTTATTTCACTTATAGGAATTTAATTTCATGAAATGGATTTTTTTGGATTCATAATATAATATTTACCCTATTATAAATTTAGAATACTTTTTAATGATGTTTTTTTGTTGAATATTTAAAAATAATTTTTTTATAATATAAAATATTTTTATGATATTTACTATAGATAAAATTGATATAAATTTTTACAAAATAGATGGAACGAATTATTTATGATCATATACTAAAAATTTCATTAAATAAAAATTCAAAACATATAAATTATAAATTATTTCATGATAAAATATAATTCCATTTTTAGAACAGACATAGCGCATGCACAACACATAAAAAGTAAAATTTGGTGTCTCAGTGATAATATTTAAGATGGAATAAGAATTTAAATGAATTTTATAGTGAATAATAATAATAATTTATTATTATTTTTATATATATTCGAATTTTATAGTAATATAACTCCTCACATATCCAAATCCTTTTCCAATGTTTGTGTAAGGATGAAAATGTCGAAATAACATATTAATTATGTAATCATGGCATAGATATGAGTAAATGTACATATTTAATGGTTATAAAGGTTCATAATTAACTAATTTAATTTACTTTATGATTTATTATTTTTATTGATGAAATGGTTACATTAAATTCTTACTAACTCTAAATCAAGTTTTTTACAGGTAGTAGAAAAATCAAGTAAATGATTTAAAAAACCCAAAATGTAATATTCTTTTAGTCAGTTTTAGTGACCCTTTATTTTTATATATACACATAACAAATAATGTTTTGTATATACGTTTATGTTATAATTAATTTTTTTATTCCTTTGGAAACAAAAAAATGAGTATTTCAATAAATTACATTAATGATATTTTATAAATAAAAATATTATATAAAATTATTTTAAAAATATATAAAAAAATATGTTCATAAAATTGTATGATATATGGTTGAAAATATAAAACATTGACAATTTATGTTTTAATATTCCTTTTATAGTAAAATTCTTATCCCCTACTAATATGATAATAATTATAAATAGTGTTAAGTGGGGGTTAAAAAGTGATATGGGTGAAACCAACACCTAAAATTTTATTTTATGATATTTTTTTAACTATTAAAAATTATATATTCTAAATATATATATTTTTGTTCCATTTTTAAATATAAATTATTTTATGTTGATTTAATACAATATGTAATTCAATGAGTGACCCTCCCCTATAAAATGGGACCTCATTTATTATTTTACTAAAATCTTTTAAAGAATCTATATTTTCCAATAACAACCTAAATACATTCCTTACATAAATCCCAATGTACTATAGTATTTTTTTATTATAAAATAAACATAGGAAGCATTTTTATAAAATCATAAAGTGGTTTTTTTAAAAAGAGGTATAGTTCTTTACCAATTGTTTTCATTTTATTTATTGTTATCCCTCTTAAATATTTTTCTCAAATTATTAAAAATTATAAAATCATTATTTTCTATATAATTATATGATATTACGTTAATTTTATAACTTATATCCATATCATATTCTATCAAATGGTAATTGAAACCATCATCCATGTGTATGGGATACTATCGCCTCAAGAACCAATATAATGTGTTGTCCATAAAAGTATTTAAATGATGGTAATAATGATTTATTTAATATATATATATATATATGATATTTACAATGTATTTATCATTCTATAATATATATATCTGTTTTGATGCCCTCCAAATGAGCATAAAAAAATATACAAGGAAAGAAATACCTGAAGCATGGGTATTATTTTCTCCAAAAAACAAAGGAAGATAAGGTAAAAAAAGATTGGGATCGCATCACCTTAAAAGAAATATGTAATTTAATGACATTATAAAGGTCATTTTAATGAGTTATACACATCTCATGATCATCTTGAGATCACATTAAGTACCTTTGACAACCCCCAAATTCATGAAAAGGCGTCCAAGACACTTGCTTATCAAGTGAAGGCTTCCAAAAAAGTAATTTTTATTACATGAATTTTGAACCAGAAGGTGGCTGAAGATCATCTTATTTTTTAAAAAAAAGAAGGATGAAAATATGAATTATGAAGAGACATTATGTGATCATTCAAATTCTTACGACATGCTCACACAGTTCACAGAAGACCCTAGCGCCCTTGCGACATGTCCTCCTTTTTGTGGAAGATACTGTTGACATGTCACCCTCATAATGTGGAGTGTTCCAAAAATTTCCAAGTGATTCTATACTTCCAATTCAGGTACATAACAAATTTAAGGGGTTTCCATGATAATTGACGAACATCATTGCAAGACCCATTTTTGGTCAAGAGACGCATCATAGACAAGGAGAGTGATTGTCTAAAAAAACTCACGAACTCCTCTGTGAGATATCATAACCTGGTAAAATAAAGAAGTAAATAAAAAGGTAAATATTAGGAGCATTTTGTTAGGGGAATGAATTGTGATTTTCATGTTAAAGGTATTTTGGTCCTTGGTAAATCACTATTGATCCTACCGAGTCCTCCTCGACATGTCAATATGATCCAATGGAATCCCTCTTGTCAATCCACATTTGTCTAATTAATATTGGCAAACAAGTAGTCTTTAATCATGTGAAATAATTTCCATTAGAATCTAAATATCATTAAGGATCATATAATTATCAGCCTGACCTTATAAAAACTCCTTGACATGTCCACATGATTATAATAAATTACGATGATTGGACCAGGAGCAATAAATATGTAGATTATGGGATAGTCTTGTGGTCACTATTTATTATGATACACCACCAGGATGTCCTATGGAAGGATCTTGCAACACATGTGAAGATGAAACTCTCCCCTAACTTCATCCCAAATTTGCGACATACCCACCATATAAGTTTGCATAAAACAAGGAGGGAGGCCTAAATATCCCTCACCATCATTAAAAAATTCATGAATAAACAATAATCGATTTAGGTTTTATATCATATGAAAACATATGAGTGGACTTTTGGGAGCAGCCAATCACAAAATTGTAAGGTCTCTAACTCGGTAGAATCTGGGTAATGAACTAAGGGATCATGCACGATGACTTTTCACTTCATGTGGTGCCTCTATAGATCATTTCAAAGTTATATATTATGTTAGGAAGATTATAAAAAGGATGTCCCACATGTCAGATGGATCATGTGATACCTAAAATAAGATAACACTAGAAAAACCAGAGGAACATATGAAAAAAAAGAAAGGAGTAAAATACTAAGATGACAAAGAAGGACCCTAGATCACACTGATAGGTGAGGGTAGGGTGTCAAATTTTTATTTTAAACTATTAGATCTTGTTCCCACATTGGTAGGATTCTATTAAAATTGTTTGATGAGAAAGTGCTGAATTCAAACAATCACATGTAATGTGAAGACACACCAATTTTACTTGGATCACCACTAAGGGCTACATTTAAGGAGCTTATGCTAACAGTTTTTCGGTTATAAAAAAGTCCACTAATCATCACTTAGTTGTGGATTACAAATTTTTATCTCAATTAAATTATTATAGGTGCACTACCATTACATGGTTTTAAGAATACCACATTGAATCCCCCATATCACATCCATTGACTCCTCTTTTCTCACTATGTCGGTTAGAATCTGAACTCAGTTTATCAACATGAAGGTTGCTTCAATGGGTTCACATTAAATAATTCATCCATAAATATCGATAGATGATTTTTTGAACTCATGTTTTCCACATTTGATATAATCTAAATTTTTGTTTACTGTTCATTCACAAACATGTGCTATGTGAACTAGCCTTCTTCATCCACGTAGTACAGTGCTCCGCATACCACCTCCACGTAGTGCCTCTACAAACTGTAACCACTTGATTCCTTCATATACAGCATTCACATACTTCCTTCACAAATTTTTTCTACATTTTTATAATGAAAAACTCCATCCATGAACCATCATTCACAAATTTTCTCTGTGAATCACCTTCCACAAACCGTTACGATATTCAGTGAATTCCATTTAGATTTCTAATCAAAGACTTCTTTGCAGAGTTGGCGTCACATGAACCACTTCTGGACTTCACAAAATTCCTCTGGGATTTTTAATCCCAGTTTTTCCCTCTAATGAAGGGATTTGTTCTCCTTATATAGGAAAAAGATCCACATAATCTACAAAATTATGATTTACCGAATCTTTGACATGACACCACCTTTACTGCCTATCATACCTCCCCCATTAACCCTTTTTTACTACATGGTCTGCATACCACCTTTTATGTCATGACAGATTTTTTTTTTTGGCAAATTGATCTCCACCTTCTTCCCACCAATGAAAATCCATCCCGTGAAATGTCATGCCTTCCGAAAATTGTGAGTCTTCCCATGAACCTCAAGTCTTCCCTATGAATCAATTTTCATTCAGTGAACTATTCCTCCAACATGGTTCATGTTCCACTATTCCACATAGCATATTTTTTGATCTGAAAATTTTTCCCTCTATGTGGCTCGCATTGATATTCTTCTGATGAAACTATTCCTTTTAAAAACAAACACCTGATATTGAGGCCAAAAAATTTGGAAAACGCTAAGAAATTGTGACATCGTCAATACTACATTCAACCTAAATCATAATACTGAATTTATATAAATCTGATTGATCAACCCAATTTGGATGGTAAAAAAACAAAAAACGTACTCCATTTCTAGAAAAGAACACCATTGGGTCCAACTATCTCCCCCTTTGGGTTTATTGAGAATATTCAAGTAAATTTAATAGGGCACCAGCCACAATAAGAATATGAAATGAAAGGAAGAAATCAACCCACAATCTATGTCTCTATTATACATGATTAGTGTGAAAAACATGTGGGGAAAAATGAAATGGGTATAATCATCAAGCCTTGAACTGTTTCTCATAACACTAAATTGTTTTTTCTCATTCTCATTTACCCACATTGTAACTCATTTAATTTATCCAATTAATTTAGAAACATTTATTCCTATAGTTTCTCCATTATACAAAATTATCTTTACTAATGTTTAACTTATTAGTTCTCCCCCATTGGAAATAATCCCAAATACCAGTATTTGAACTTGGTAGATCTCAACACACACTACCACTTGAACGTATCTCCCACATAATCCTACATCACATTCAAAAACAGATTAAAATATTTAATACAACTTGGGAGACGGGAGAAACTAGAACCCCCTCATGTACTAGGAGGTGGTTGAACACCGAGGATTTTCAAACACATGTGGGGACAATGGATTAGTCTGTCTATCATCCACTTGATCATCAGTTCCAACATGAACCATTTTAATCATTCCTTGTTCCAACTTTTACATGATAAAGTTATATCGGATTTCAATGTGTTTAATCTGAGAATGCGTAATTGGATTCTTTATTAGATCAATTGTTCCCTTGTTATAAGATTAAATCACTACTGGTTATTTCTCCACATCACCAATATCAGTCAGTTTTTTCTTCATCCAAAGAAGTTGAGTGCAAGCATTTATAGTGGAGATATACTGAGCTTTAGCAGTACTGAGGGAAGTGATTTCATGTTTCTTACTCAAATATCCAACACATTTCTTTCCAATGAATAATGATACCACACATTTGGATTTTTTATGAACCACATCTACATCCCAGTTAGCAACAGAAAATGATTATAGTTAATTATCGTTTCCTAAGGAAAAGTATAATCCATACTTGTGAGTACCTTGAATGTACCACGTGATTAATTTAACTGCTTCCATATGTTCTTCATTTAGAATGAAATAAAAATGGGTAACTAAGTATGATCCAATGACAATATCTAGTCGTGTTGTAGTTATGTACAATAAGCTTCTGATTATTCTCTTATACATGGTGGGAACTACAAAAGTCACATCCTCATTCATTGATTGTTTTGTAAAACTATAATCCGAGTTGAAATTGGTTTGAATTCATGCATATTTAATTTCTTCATAAACTCACTTGCTTAAATTTCATTAGAAATGAAAGTGTAATATTTACTTTGAATCACTTATAGCCCTAATAGGTATGTGATTTCACCAATCATAGACATTTCAAATTCTGATTTCATGTGATTGAAAAATTTATCCACTGATACCTACCTGCTTCCTTGAAATACAATATCATCTATGTTCACTATAACCATGAAATAATATTTTTGATAATTATTCATTTTATTATTGTGATTCAATACTATAATTTTAAATTCGATCTTCTTCAGATAAGAATCCATACAAAAGTACAATGGTTATTGTAATTGTTTCAGACCATATAGGGAACTCATTAATATAAAAAACATCATTCCATCATTACCAAGAATAAATATCACTATTTTTTCAATATCAAATTTATCTTAAACAATACCATATATGAATGATGGATTGAAATCCATATGATACACATGTATCCTATCTGAATTTCCATTGCAATAAACAATCGTAATGACTCTTGTTTATCCACTAGAGCAAATCTTTCTTCAACATCAACACATTAAAACTATGAATAGTCTTTACTCCTCTTTTTCCTTTTATGCATGGGAGATATCCAATCCCCAGTGATTTTGGATCAATCAATTTCTACTCTTTGATTTATCCCATGAGGTTCAGATGAATTTTCTTCAAACATGGATTCCTATTCTGATTATTCTTCCAAGTCAACATCATGATGTTATTCAGGAGTGTTTTTCATGTCTTTCTCTACTTATTTATTTATGTCTATTCCATGTTCACATTATTTTCATCTTCTATCACATCAGTAGATGAATTCCTTCAGACATTTGTGGGTCTGTCTTCAACGAAATTCATAAAAAATCTTTCCATAATTTTTCCATAATGTTTATTGAAATAATTGTAGACTTTATTATTCATTGAATATACAAGGAATACTTTTTCATCTATAACATCACTATGCATTCCTTTATTTCATTCTTTGTTTCGAATAATGAATTTACATTTGAAAGAATGAAAATACTTGAAAGAAGGATTCCTTCGATGACATAAGTCATAGGGTGTCCTAGTTTCTTCCATATAAAGCCCTGTTCAGTTTTTTATATAAACCGCAACTTGAATATCATTTTTCTAGTAATTGTGAGAGATATGATTCTTAATCAGCATAGTTTTGTTCATACTATTCACCAATCCATTCTGACAGTCAAAAACACCATTTTACTATATGGTTCTGATAGCATCCTCCTCATGTTGTATCCTATATTTATATAGGTAGTTTTCAAACTCAATAGATGTATATTATCTACTATTATCAAACCACAGAACATTGACTATCCATCAAAAATAATTCTCGACTATTCAGCAACATGTTTTTATGAAATCAAGAACCTTCCATTTCCAACTTATAACCATCACACATTCCACTATACTATAATCATCAATAAAAAGAATGATGTACCTTTCTCCATGAGTTCAATCAACATTTATCGAACCACATACATCTGAATAAATGATATCATGAATATTTGATTCCATTTTCTTCTTAGGTTAATATGAACTATAGACCAACTTCCCTCGATTTCAATAATCACAACACTTTCTCATCCATGCATCAAATTGGGGATATCTAGGACTATATTTTTATTATATATATTTTTTTTTCATGTTAATTGATTTGACCCAACCTCCAGCATCACAAGTTGTTTTCTTCTCCAACAGTCATGTAGAAAATGCTCTCTTTACTATAAATTTGATATAGGTTTCAATTTTTTCTTCATCCTTTCATGATGGAATCCCATGTTCATCCTTTTATAGTGGACCCCTTCTGATTGAATTTCACAATAATTCCCATGTCACAGAGTTTACTAACACCCAACCTATTGTGACGCAACCAATATACTTAAAGAACTTCAGTCTTCTTCATCTTTCCATTGGCTTGTTTAGTACTTCCATCACCTTTGATCTTCAAAGCACTATCATTATCGAATATAACTATTCCATCATCCTTTTTCTTAACAATCATTAATATGTCTACATTTCCCATTATATGGAATGATAATCCAATATTAAGAATCCATGTGCTGGTGTTCATGGTAGCTCTAATATGTATTTCTATAAGGTTAGATTTTTCAATTTTCATCTATTCCTTCCATGAAATATTAGTTTGATTGAAGGATAAAGATGGATTTTCATATCTATTTTCCATGTGAATAGGTTAAAAATAATCACATTCTTATTCTATAGGATATACGCTATTTTTAATAACAAAATCATCGGGGTGACGAGTATTTAATTGTCTCTGAGTTCTATACAAATTATTTGTGCCATTCCTCAGCCTAAAATCAATAGATTAATAGAAAATTCTTGAATGAAGAATACTATATCCATAGATAATATTTATTCTATAGAAACAAGGACATGAACTTGTTATCCAATGTTGACTTCATATCTCCTCCCCGTCCAAATATCTCTTTTCTTCTTCATAGTATAACATGGTTTGGTGTAGATCGACATAGAATTGAAATTTTATAAGTGGAAATGCATTCTCACTTCTATTCCTACTCATATATACATCCCTAGAAGGGTAGTTTGAATATATATCCTCTTGCGAAACATGAGGACAATTTTTAGTAGACCTTTCAGTATGATTTGAGACTTTAATTTTTTTGGACTTTAGGTGCCTTTGTGATATGTCTGACTTTCAGCTTACCTTTTTTGGCCTATATTACTTCTAGAATTCGATGTTTCAGCATTGAAATTAATTATTATGTTTCCAATGCATGATAATATTTTATCATTCATAACATTTTCAACTCCATTTTAACCACACTTAGCTCTCTAAAAAATCTCAACATCTAAAAATTTTCCAATTTGAATTTTCTTCATTATTTTTTTGAACAGGATTTACATTTAAGTCGACTCCAAAGAGTAACAACTTATTATTCAAGTCCCTCAAAAATTTTTGAATTCACTTATAGTATCGATAGAGTGTAATTAATGAATTCTTTCTATTATTTAATTCTACGATTTAGTTCAATATTATCTTATATGCTTTTAAAAGTTGTTGAATGTTCATTTACTACTTCCTCATGTCAATCAATATTATCTTCTAGTATATTAACATATTCTAATGACTCTTACACAATTTCATTCCACTTTTTTCATCTATGGCATTGATTATCATGTTTATAAAAATTATCCTTAAATTGAAACTTAATATTGACATCATTTTTCAACTGATTATCTATAGATTTATCTCCAGATTATTCTGATTTTTTAATGGTATCCATCATTGAAGAGTGGGTTTAAGATGAAAATTATTGTTCATATTCCTCAAATAAATCACAATAATCATTTTCTTCTTCATATAAAAAACCATTCTCTGTAGTTTCTTACATGTCTTAAAGTCTCCATTTTTGAAAAACCTTTTCTAATTCTTATATATGTCTCAAGCTTTACTTTTATCATCATTGGACTTTATTGTGCACCGAGAGACAATGTTTCCAACTCTTACCCAACAAAAATAAGCCATGGGTATCTTTCCTTCAAATTTACCTTTTCCCATCATTAATTTCTTAGAATGTTGAGAGATAATTTCTTTTTCTTCATTTTAATCATCATTACTATATCATAAAATTTCATGTTTTTCCATGTCTTGGAATTCCATATCCTTTCTTACTTGAGTTTTTTCATATTCTGGATTGACTCTAATCTAATATTCCACCAGGATTCTCAGAAGACCATATCGAGAATGTTTGGAAATATCCATTTTCTCAAGGGCTATGAACGTTATAATATAAAGAGGTTGATGTATTCAAAATATTTTCTTCACAGTGTCAATGGCATTGATTTCTTCAGCAAGTCATCATATTGTTCTAATAAATTTAGTAATTCATTAGAAAAATGTATATGAATTTATATAGGATTAAACTTTAGATCATCAAACATATTGTGAAAAACTAGTAGTTTATCCTCCCTCACATTGTTGTCACCTCCATATATGTTCTCTAGTTTTTCCCACATAGACTTTGTGTATGTAAAACTCATCACCATTAGATATATTTGATTAAAAAGAACTCTAGTAAGGAAATTATTCTCTTTATCATCTACATCAAGCATTTTCTAATCTATATCAGTCAAAGATAGCCCATTTGAATTGGTGACTTGTATTCCTTGAGTAGTGAAAAAAAAGACTTCCATTCCAAGAGATCTTAGTTGATATCTCATATTATTCTTTTAGATATGAATGTTTCTTCTATTAAAGAGGGGGACTCCCTTAACATTCACTATATTATCAATTATAGAAAATAAGGTATGATTTAACACCAGCAACCTTTACCCTCAGATTCCACTTGAAGGACCCCAGAACTCCCTAAGTGGTGAGGGTTGAATTATGGTGTCAAATTCTTCTTTTAAACTGATGGATCTTATTCCCACGTTGGTAAGAACCTATTAAGCATTTTTAATGAGAACATTATGAAAACATATAATCACACAAAAAGTTAAGAAACATCAATTTTACATGGTTTACCACTAAAGGGTACATCTAAGGAGAATGTGCTGATAGGTTGCTGTTTGTACCATATTCCACTAATCTTAACTTATTTGTGAAGTAAAAAAGTTTATAGAAATCACTAAATGTGAGGCACACTATATTTAAAAGGTTTTAGGGATAACACACTACGTCCCTCAGATCACTTCCATGGACTCCCCATTTCTCACTACGTCGGGAATAATCTAAACATACTTTCTTGACTTGAAGGTCACTAAAATCAATTGGCATTAAATTATTCATCCTCAAATATGGATAGATGATATATTTAAGTCCCATTATCCCCTATAGATGTAATTTAATTTTTTTATATTGTTTATTCAAGATCTTGTTCTTTGTCAACTATCCTTCATCCTCCATGTACTGTAGTGCTTCACATAACAACTCTGTATACTTCCTCTGCAAACTACGACCACTAATTGCCTTCAAAAACCATGTCTGCGTGCAGAAATTATAAACCGTGTCAGTGTACTGACTTCGTACACTACGTTCCATGATCCATGTTTTCTAGACCATCTTCCACAAACCATTTTCCACAAAACTTCTTCTAAAAACCATCTTATGAAAACCATTTTACATGAATTGTTATGGTCTTCACCGAATTCCTTATATATTACCAATCAATGACTCACTTGTGGGGTTTCCTTCACATGAACCACTTCTATAATTCATCAAATTACACTCTTATTTTTAATCTTATTAATTTTTCTATAATGAATGAATTAGTTCTCCTTATATAAGAAAAAATATCTGCATAATCCCTTAAACTGATATTTACCAAATATTCGACATGGAACCACCTTTACTATGTACCGTCCATCCCCCACGAACCATTTTTCCCTACACGGTTTGCATAAATCATTTTCATTTGATGTATTCATACATATCTGTGAAACAATATCCACCTCGTTTCCACCAATGAAAATCCATCTTGTGAACCATCACTCCTTCCGTATAATACGATCATTCTCAATAACTTCACATCTTCACCGTGAACCATTTTTCATTATGTGAACCATTCCCACAACAAGGTTCACAGACCACCATTTCGTGAACCATATTTTGAGATCTATGAATTTTCCCTCTATGTGGGTTGAAGTTCAATTCCTTTTCTAAATCTATTTCTAATCCATACACAAACATCTAATATTGAGGCCATAAAATTTGGAAAACAGTTGGAAATTGATCAACCTTCAATACTTATTTTAGCCTCAATCATAAGATGGTATTCATTGTTAACTCCTTGATCAATCAAATGTGGATTGAAAAAAAAACAAAAAACATACTCCATTTCTAAAAAAGAACGCCATTGGTGTATAATATATACGATGACTATGTGAATAAAAATTTATAGTTCATTATGCACTTCACATGATTCATTCAGATCATGCGACTATATCAGGACATGTCACCCAACCCATGTGATGTTCCATTGACATGATAATTTAATAATGCGATGTCCATTGACATGTGAATAATGTCATACGAGGCCCTATAGGTGTTCCACACATGTCTTGTTGACCCCCTGGGCTTTCTTTCCAAATATTGTGATGCACTCTAGGAATTTTAGCTACGTATCACAATAAAACCGTGATAAAAAACTAGAACATGCAACAAAATATGGAAAAGTCAACTATGATCACGTGGTTTCATACAAACTCGTCATATTTACTCAAAAGATAGCCTCTTTAAAAGTAATCCTTGATCATGTGTAATCCTCAAAACAAGTCATACATGATCATACAACACCCTCTAGACATGCTAGATATGGTTATACAATGTCTTCCAGATAAGTCAAATCAGTCATGTGTCATCCTCCAAACATGTTATCCATGATCATGAGAAAAATTATATATATGGATGCCTTGATCATGTGATTTCCTTAAAACAAGTCATCTAGGTCACGAGGCACACTCCATACATTCGAGAATGATCATGTGATGGTCCCTATACATGTTATTTAGGTTATTATACATCCTCCAAATAAGTAAAATTGACCAAGATACTATCTTTAAAAATTTCTACTAATAATCCATGACTTGTACATACATACTAAAATATTCCAATAACTAAATCATAACATGTCATGGTGGAAAAAATTTCATGTAGACAATCAGGTTGTGTCGAAAAGATGTCTTAGGACATGATAACCTTATCCAATGGATATATAACAAAAACCTTAGGGTTTAATACTCGATCAACCAAACTAAAATGACTCTAATTCATGTTATAAAAAAGGATACATAAGATTCCTTCCCATGTATCATGCTCCGTACCATATCATCCCTAAGACAAATAACTATACATCTCAAAGGGAATGCTTAGTGTGTATTCCTTGATTAACAGAAAAATGAGAACTCCAATTCTTGTCATAACAAGGATACAAATGACAAATTACTATGTTCTGATAACAAATATGAATCTATCTTGGTGTATTTCCCTCCATGTCTCTGACATTACAACCATCATGACCCAATCTATCCCTTGAGATGATCAGTATTCCTCATCCACCTTTGGATTGGGAGGGAAACCATAGTGTGTAATCCCTAATTAACCAAAATATGATTTCTTTGATTCCTATTATTAAACAATATATGTAGAAAAACATACTAATGTCCAATATCTATATTAAATATACAAATGCCTTTCCTAGTTCATTAGTCCCACATTAATATTTAGTGAGAGTAATTTCATATTATACCTTATTTTTCACATTGATAATGGCCCATGTGGGCCTAGGGATTTGTCATTATCATATCAGTTTAATCATGAATCTCCACCACCAATGGAAACCTTAGTATGTAATACCTGATTAGAGGCATGATATGACAGATCCCATAAAAGGGAATCCTACTCAGGGTAAGTCCCATGTAAATGACTGAACTATGATGACTATGATTCTTTCCATAACCATGATATGTAGGATGACTCCTTAAGGCTTGTTATTAATACCCGGTGCCTAAGAGAACCCATAAATATCAATTATAAAAGACATTAAACTACAATAGTTCAATGAAATATGTTGGGTTTTTCTTCATTATATCAACAAGATATATAAGAAGACTCATAATATCTCAATCCCATCCCCCAAATATTAATCACTGCACTAGATGACATTAAATTCGATAGTTCATAATTATACAGAATCAAAATATAATTATGGTCCCATTAATGGGAAATATTGGATGAACCCTGGTTATATGCAGATGGACTAATTAGAAGACCTCCATATGTACATGGAGAGATTCAATACTTGGTCATATTTTTAGGGTAACAAGTCCCATATTAGGAATAAGAAGATATTATAAAACATATATTAATCCTATGAGAGAGTCCCAAATTGGAAAAATCCCCCCCCCCCAATTTTTTGATGAGATTGAACTCCCATTCTCTCAACCAAATTGAGTTCATAAGTGTCAATGGGTCTAAAACCCCAATAGACCTCCTAGATTTGGTGTTGATGTTAGTACATAGTATTGGATGTGGTAATCATTCGGAATTCCAGTTGAAGTTAAAGGTGAATGGTGAAACTGATTTGAATGTTTTTACAGGCATCATACATCCCATAATCAAACCGGTGAACCCTTTTACCTACCATATGAGCGATCTGTGTATCATTTTGATAAAAAAAAATAAGCCTGACTTGAATCATTCAAATAGAAAACTGATCACGTTATTATTCCTTAGTCCATTTTATTTTCACATAATATAAAATCAAAAGTGGTGAACCGGACATGAATCATTCACATGATTAAATTTATTGGCTAATCATCTATAGTTTGGGTTATCATGAAATAATTCTATCATTGTTGTGACATGTCCAAGAAAGCTGAATGGATGGAACTGGATTAAGATAGGACAATTTTGTTGCCCATGAATATCTGATGGAAAACATCTATTGCCTATGATGATAAATAGAATAGTGACAATGTTCCTCATTGTCTTTGTGACTTCATATATTACACTCACAAATAACACCCTAACCTGAGATCATGCCTTCATCCTATGATCGTTCCAAAAAATTAGACTACGCATGAAACCCCCACCTGACATAGAATTACCTCACCCACTAGAAACCTTCATTTATTGGTGGAGAATGAAATAGTTCAAGAATAATAGTGACGTGGTATGATACAGATCCTTGAGTACATCTATTAGGGTCTCCAAATGATGAAACCAATGAGTTTAAATCATCTTAAAAAGACTCCAAAAATATCGGGGTGCTCTTTTCTGCTGCCAACTACTGTGTAAGCTTCACCATGCTGCATGAAAATCACCACCTTTAAAATATGATGAATGTGTATCAAGGAATAAACTAAGGTACCCACACAGTTTAGTATCTATTAAGGAGGGATCCTCTCTACTACAATCACCAACACAATCCTATAACTACCCCTCAATCACCTATTGGGGGAACCACCCAACACAATTCACCTCGAACACCCATTCATGGGAATAAAGGAAGACAACTTGGGTGAAAAATGATCCGGATAATCGAGCATGGGATCATATCCCCGCTTCCACTAAATAATCCGACAAAAAATTTTCTAGAGGTATTTAATAGGAAGGTTCATATCCATTCTCACTAAAAACAATTATGTAGGTATATTCCGAGAGTAAGCATAGGGGGGATATCCCTACCCCTGTGCATGAAGCCCGTCATCATATTATGATGGAATTATGAGAATAAAAGTGGGCTCTAATCCCTAGTTTAATTGAAAACATCTTTCATTATATTGTGGAGAAAAAGAATGTGCAGGATTTCATTCCATGGAACACTTGTCAAATGTTCAATTATATTTTATAAATAGTGGAAAAATTCAGCTGGAATAATCTGGAATCGGTACGTACATAGGGATGAGAAAGAATATTCTTTTCCCAATAGCCAGGGTACTATAACACAATGATCATAATTAACAAGTGCTTACTCTAGAGAAATTCCATATTCATTCTCCCATCATGGAGGATTATAGGTAAATTCTACTGAAGTATGAGGATCCAGACTATGCTCATATTCACATTCCAACCAAGGATCAACAAGTTAGAGTATAACATTCCTTAGTACCAGGGAAAATTATTGTCAGAAGAGACTGTCAACATTCTACAAAGGCTTAAGATTATAATCATATCCATGTTCTAACCAGGGATCACCACATAAGAGTGGAACATGACTTAGTATATGCTCATATTAATATTAAAAATGTCTGACAATATACTCCAAATGATCAGTATTGGGCCCATATCCCTATTCTGACTAGGGATAACCATGTTAGAGAAACACTTATCATGCGACATGTTTATATTCCAATTGAAAATGAACAACGGCATACTAAAAAGGATTAGGATTGGGATCATATATTTTTTATGACTAAGTTACTCCATGTAAGAGTAGAACAAACATCAGGGAAATCTCGTATTCCTCTCAGTGAAGCTAATTGAAATATTCCAGTAGATCACGAATGCTAGGATCATATCCCTACTTACCCTAAATAAATACTGCACATGAATTCCTCTGAGTCTATACTAGTGGAGTTTCATATTCCATCTCCCATTTCAATTATCCATCGATATATTCTAACATGGAATGTATATTTGAATCAGGCACATATCGCCAGTTTAGGCAGGGTTGATCGGTATATTCCAGCAACCTCCAATAGACATTCTCATATTTATGCCAACAATATAGAAGCACATTGGCATATTAAGGTAGCTTTTAATCAGAAGGTTCATTCTCCTGAAGAAGTATAATGTTATAAACATTTTTGAGAAACCACCATACTATAGGCTCATATACCTACACATTCCCAAAAGGATGACTAGTGTATTCCTTATATGATGCAGAATGAGGCCCATATACATAATCATATTAATTCTGATGCCCTTGATGTACTTTGAGACATGTTATGATCAACACAAGGTTCTTCCAACTCTTCAACCGAAGAACAAGGTGGTAATTATCATTATATTCCTCCTCATGGTAGTTTGGAGATGGATCACAAGGACTCTACACCTGATATTGACTGTAGTCAGCCTCCCTATGGTGATAACTCCCTCAAACTATAAAATCCTCCCCTTTATCAGGTACATAACTATGGAGATGTCCACAAAACTCAAACTCCATCTAAGAGAGAGGTACTTGAAACACCAAGGTGAACAATATATATTGTTCCCCATAAACTACCTGAAACCCTTCACTATAGTCCACATGAGACCTAGAGAGATATCCTCCATGCTCTGATCCAGTGGAGGCATGTAAGTCTAATGAATAGGAAGATGACATTGAAATATTGAGAGCGTTAGTCATAAAAAACATGCCCACCATGTTAGGTCCAATCAGCAGTTCTGAATACGAGATCCCAAACAAGATAGATAAAGTGTTACTTATATATTCACACAAAATATGTGGTCAACCCATTATTTATTGGAGGATATAAAACACCCTTATCCACGATACAAGGGCCACCTTTAGACCATCATGATATTCTATTGTTAGCAATACTTAGCTTTTATATCCACAGCCTTGGACCTAAAACCATAAAACCAGCATGTAAATCTACATCATGATTTTCATTATTGCGTCAACACTCATCAAAAGAGAAAATAAAATCCTCAAAATGAATCCATATTTGCGTATTGGGACGTTATTGATACATTTACCTTAACACACCCCATGAATAATATATCTCCTCATATCCTACATCCAATAATGTCATAATCCATGAAAAATACAGGGGACAAAGAAACACATGATCCAGTTGGTCACTTCAACATAATACCCCTCCTTCAAAGATTCCAATACATCATGAACGAAGGTAGAGGAGATCCAACATGTCTTTCAACTATATCAATTGAATCAATGTAAACACATTTCATAAAGAGGAGATGAATTTGAAGATAACTGAAAAAATTCCCACAGAAAATGACTCCCATCACAATATTCCATTTCAACTCAATCATACTTGATGAAAATTTTGAAATATAAAAAATATCTCAAATAGGAGCTTCTATGCAGATGTCCCAGAGTGAGACCATCCCACTAGGATTGGGGAATATCTATTAACACCTCCACCCCTCAGATCATCAATTATAAATTGGCTAAAAGACATATTGGAAGAAACGAACAATCAAACCCATCCTATTGGTATGTGGGAATTTATATATCAACCTCTATCTCAAGGTTCATAATCCCCCAAAAGGTTCCTAAGGATATAAATGGTGGTTCAGATCAATCCCATACAACTAGGTTGGGTGAATTTATATCTCAATGACAATCCTAGGATTCATCAAATCATCGATTATAATCATTGATTCCTCAATAACCAGATCAGAAAATGAAAATTTTGGCACTTAATAGTCTCTGGATACATGGATCGAGAATTTTCAGTATCATCATAATTTTAAAAGGAATTAATCATCTTAATGTTGGGCGGTAAACATCAATGGTCGAAAAACCATCCATTCCTCCTACAACACGAAAAACCATTGTATTCGGGTATAATTTGACCAAAAATACTAGAAAATACCTTAAGGTCACTTATCATAAGCCATGATTAGAGAAACATATGGTGAAGGAAGTCAAACCTCACTGGGTTCATAAACCAAAATGGTTAAATATAGCCAAGGGTTTTAGTAGAATCCTTGATGTAGGCAGTGAAGAATCATCATTTTTCTCTTCGTGTAATGGGATAAATACAATTGCCTAATACACCTATATTAACTTCATCATTGCTAAAACAATATATAATGTGGACCAAGAATAATATGAATAGGGATATAGTACAATAAATATACCATGATAGAGATTTCTGGATGCACCCGATGGGGATATACATAACCAAAACTAGTAGATAATCTAAAACCCAGACCCTTAGAATATTTAGTTTCTACAACAATAATTGAACAATCCCAATGAAAAAGGAGAAGGTGATCCTACAAACTATTCACTACATAGAAGATCCAAAAATCCTTCCATGGAAGAAAAAATGGAAATATATGAGAATGCGATACAAAAACTCAGAAAACTGAATATGGATCTAATTAGGGGAAACATTCACACTGGGAACTATCTCTAAAAAAAGGTGAATATTCATCCCCACATATATAAAAAATAATTTTGTCTTCCTACAACAATGGAATCAGATCATCAGACCAACTTTGGATCTTGGAAGTCGGTCGACAAAAATGAGGATATTGAAGATAATCAAGACTTCCCTTTTATATGAAAAAATAATATCCCTTTTAAGGGTGATCATTCATCCTTATCATAGATTAATAATTAAAGGAAAATGACCATTCACCCACCTAACCAAACCTCACATGCTTTCTATAGATTGGAGGTGGACTAGGTAGATGTACCTCTAGATCGTCTAAATGCCATTGAGTCCCTATAAAATCGAATGGAAGTTGTGGAAGGCCGACACACACCTGTGAAGATGAAGAAAAATCCATTTCCCAAATAAATAGAAAAATCATTCACCCCTCACAATTTAAAAAATCCTACCTACTCCAATATTGATGACAAGGGAGAACAAGAACAATTGGGGGAAAAAAATTTTGTAATCCATACATCTCATGAACTTAATACCCTAATTTGTCTTGATGAAAGGACCTTAATATCAATATGTGGAAAAAAATATGAGGAGTTTTATATAGGCTCAGATATGACCAGCCTTCATCTATTATAATATCCTCCTAGATGGATCTGTTGTAGGATGGGAATAACTTCACTGTAAATTCCATCATCAATTCAGATCATCCTAATGAAAACATGATTTGTCGACCAAAAAAATGGTAAGAAACATGAAAATTATAGGGTTTCTGACTTCATTTATAGATGGAAGTGTATATCCTACTCACTAACATCCTTTTATTAAATGTGAAATTTCTAGATCTTTGTGTTGAAAATATCCAGGATGAGTTGCAAAAACATATGATCCCAATGAATTATTCAAGATTATTCCAAGAGTTTGAAAAAATGGATCAATATCTATAATATACCATTCAACAGACCCATGTTATGAAAAAAATCATGCCTCCAGTATAAGGGAAAAGTCTCATCATGGAAGATAATACTAATTTTACTCTCAAAAAAGTAACAATGCCCACCCAAGCACCTAGGTCAGTCACAAATCCGCCAACACCTAGTGTCAAGTAGTGAAAACAAAAAAATCATCCTTGAACAGATGAAAAAAGAGATCAGGGTCTTCCATGATTTGTGGAATGGATGAATAAAACTTAAAAAGTTCAAATCAAGAACGATATTATTTATTTCCTTACATACATGGAGAATAACCTACTCTATCTTCAATATACCACAAAGACCAAGGAGTTTAACCTCACTGATCATCCCAACAGTAGCCCATTCCATAAAATGTTGGGTCACAACATTAAGGATTTACACATCTTAAAAAAATCCTCCAATGAATGGATAATTCAAGATAGGTGAGGTTAGATAAATCCCCCTCATAGTTAACTTGTGAAAATATTTCCTTGTCAAGAGAAGAGAGATATTAGGAAAGTTTTTTCTCTAGGTTTGGGTAAAAACACAACAAATAGATGACTCAAAAGATAGTTGTCCATTCTTATTCCACTATTAGAGCATTGCTTCGGAAAACCATAATTATATCATCCCCCAGGAAGGGGAAATAAAATTCATTTCATTGTGGTTGACATAATTTTTTGACACACAAAGATAAAGAAAAAGAAGAGTTATACTCATTTATGAAAAAACCTCATACTCTTGCAGATTTCTTCCCTACAATATCTGAAGCACGAGAAAAACCCCACCAAATAGAACCCTAAAAAAGATATCATATTTTTTTTCAACATGATACTATTGACAAAAAACTTCAATGATGATGAATATGACGTTGAATTTGAGTTCTTCATACATGATCATAGAAATTAAAGATTAAGGAACATGAGCTAAAGATACAGAGGATAACACTAGATAGGGTGGACCAAATATTTAAATCGCATCCAAACATATGACATATATGCAGCTACGACCCATTATAAAACACTCCAGTGAGATCAAAAAATACAATGAGGTTCATTAGAACCATTCAGCGGTCACCCCTTCCCAGTTGTCTTACAAGACCCTCTGGTGTGGGTTTTATTATTTTATCATCCCAGACCATGGGGAAGGTCTTTACATCCTATTCCACTAGTAGTAGATCCCCCCTCAACCTCATTATAATAATCTAGCCTACCTACCTCAAATTCCACAGCTCCAATGTTTCATAATAAGGATAAATGTGATGCCCAGAACCATTTTAATGTGTAAAAATATCTTTTTATATTTTATTCATTCAATCAATTGTTCAAAAAATAATGTGATCGCTAGGAGAATGGAACAAGCACTATGCATAAAAGGAATGTACATAACCATCCTGGTAAACCAAGCCAACATAGATATGAGATATCGTAAACATGTATTTATAAGGTTTTACCTGATTGTTAGAAATACTTCTAGCCATTAGAGTTAATATAAAGTAACCGTTGGAGTTATTTCTAATGATCATTAGTGTTTAATTAAATGGATATTGATCTAGTAAAAATACAGTTTCTTATAAAATAAAAATTGAAAATTTATATTGATTTATTTAGAAGTATATTTTAAAATAACTATTTTATTCATTCGGGATAATTAATTAATTGAATATTTTGATACTGGTATATGAACACAACTAATTTGATGCTTTTTTCAAATATGATATATATATATAATCATATGTAAACAAGATTTGAATTATATATATATAAAACTAATACTATTATTTTATATATGACATTGGGAATTATTGCATTAAAATTTTCTAATGCCATTATTTTCTAAAAGTGAACTGTTTTAATTATGGGAATAATTAATTAAAATATTATATAAGTTTTTTATATTTTCAAGAATATGAAATGTAGTCTATATTTGCAGACAATTATTTAATTTAACATATGTATAATTATATGGGATTTATTCATAATTATTATATTATAGATTTTTAATTAAAGTTTCATAACATTATTATCATTTTGAATATATAATAAAACTATTTTAACAAGATAATTGTGCATATATGAAATGATCATTTTATGAAATCATTATTATTTATAATCATGTATATATATATAAGTGATATTATGTTTTTTTAAAGTTTTTAAAATTTACATATTTTTTGTACAATTATAATAATAATTATTATGATAATGCATTTTAATTTATTAATTTAATTTATAACATTATAAGTATATAAAATGAAATAGTTAAAACTATGTTTTATAAAAGAATATAATAATAAAAATAACTCTTACTTTTTAAAAGTGCTGATAAAATACTTATGAATAAATTTATTAGAATTTTCAATTTTTATGACAATTTATTAAATAAATAAAGATGAATTTATAATAATAGTGGGGAAAATAAAACACAAGATATAAAAAAGAGCTAATATTATAATGGGATTTGAGGACCTGTGAAAAAGTTGTCGCACCACTATGCGTCCCGTTTTCTGCCAATGTGGAGTAGGGTTTCTCATGTTGCATCGCAATGCCAAGGATATTGAGCAAACTGGGAAAGCATGAGTCGGAGACGAGGGAGACCACATCTCGGGGCCGTGTCACACTTCAACTGCAGGTCACAGTTCCAGGACATGTCTAGGATTTCTTTAGGGTGGGGTGAGCTCGGAGGTGGAGTCGTGCAGGGTCCAACGTCTGGTGTCGCGTCGCGAGGCATGCAGTCTGGGTCGAGCAGGCCACTTAGGCTTTTGTTTTAGTCTTTGTGTTTAGAGATTTAGGTGGGGGTTTGGGCATGCAGCAAGATAGATTACCTATTCATAACGTAGATGTTTGTCATTAATCTTGAATTAAGTCCGACCCATTTTTTCTGTTAATGTTTGGGTGTGAATCAGATCTCTCATGAGATTTATTTTCATTCTTTGAACACCACTATTTCCACAATGCTTCTTTGGTATGAATCATTGAGTTTATATATTCATACACAGTAGTGAACCCATTTTCCTCTGTCAACCTATAATTGAATTCACTGCTGCATTCTAGTGTTTTATTTTTACAGTTTTCACCCTCTAGATTTTATAATACTTGTTGTTGAGGGCATCACATACTATATTTATGCTTCCATTCTTATTGTTTCGAAGCCTTAGAATCAGGGTAAGTGTTTTAAATTTTCCTCGTCATGTTTCTTTGAGAGTATTTACTTATATATGCTCCTAATGGTATTTCTATAACGTTGTGGTAGTTTAAAAGTTCTTATGTGCTGCGCCTGGGTCTTCGGGTTTTCTGGTTCAGGTTATATAATGGATGTAAGGGTTATGTTTTACTATTTTTCCTTAAATGTATATTTTTTAAGGGTTTATTATTTTTCTCAAATATTTACTTATTTTATGATCTTATGTAATGTAAGGGAGAATAATATTTATTTTCAAGCGTCTATTTATCACAAATTTATTCATCCAGTGGAAATGGTTTTCTTCTCTTTTTCTGTTATAAATCCTATAAGGAGATTGTTTGACTTATTTAATGTTAAGTTTTAATTAATGTTTGTGTATGGCATTATATTCTTCTAATTAATTTGTCTTTAAGATTATTGTCTTGTAAGAATTTATTTTCAAGCATTTTTATATCTACAAACTCTATTATACACTTTGTATATAATCATATACATATATTTATATAAATAAATTTATGTGACTTAAAACAAATCTATTTTATGAATTTTAGAAGATGATTTATGACCCTTAAATAATGTTTTTGGAGAAAATTATGTTTTCGGTTCAATTAGATTTTTACTTCTTATGCAGAACCCAATATATAGTTATGTTCATATTCAAGTATATACATTTATATTTACATGTATTTCAAATCAAAACCTATCTATAATTTCAGAGGCTGTATGTTGTGTTTACAATTATTTTTTTAAGGTTTAAATGATGTAAGGGTCATTTTGTCTTCAATTGTGTTTTTATGAATATATAAATATTTATACTTATGATATAAATTTATAAATCTCACGGTTTGAGTTTAAACCCTTCCTTTCCCGATTTAGAGCATCACGATTTCTGAGTTATAGGGTATTAGTTGACCCAAAACATGAATACCACATGAAAAATTATTTTCCTACCTTATATAAATATAATCAGTTATTTATATACATATATGTATATAAATAAATAAATTTATGTCCCACTGATTTACAAAAACTCATCATGTCCAGATTTATGTTTTTCTGAGCTTGAGGTTCGATATTAAATTAGGAACATCAAAATGTGAAGAACTATATTTTGTATATCACTTTTACCCAATTATCTATGTTTTTACATATATATATATATATATATCTCATATCTAAGGTGAATCTAGGTATTTCAAATGTTAAAAGTTTCTATGTATTTCTAGGGTTGATAATTATATTTGGGTTCGTTTGATATGGTTTTTAATTTTACGAAAATGAATATACACTTAGTGTATATTCGAACATACACACAGAAATAAATATATTTAAATTTAATGTTATTAAAGATGATTTAAAATATTTAAATAAAGTCTTGGATGCGAATAAAGTACACAAAAATCTATGTAGTTTTAATCCACCCAGTTTTAATTTTATCATGTTTTGATTTTCAATGATGTTTTTAAAAAATAAGGGATATTTATTTTTTACTTTTTACAATCACTATATTCTGGTTCTTGTAAGGAAGTTCATTTTCTTAAAATATGAATTACCTTTATAATGCTAAGGTTTGTTATTATAAAAACAAATTACATTCCTTTTAATATTTTAATATACATATATATATATATATATAATTTTAGTTTTCGGAATATGTAAATTAAGGGTGAAATATATACATATTTTATGTATATATATATATTGTTATATGTATGCACCTATATGTTTGGAACATAATCCAAAATAGGTTGGCCTAAAACAAACTTCAGTGGTTAAATTATGTTATTGATAACCTTAATTAAATTCTCATGAATGTGTGCATTACATATAACAAATGTTGCATAACAAATTAGTTGTCCATACATGCTACGAAACATACTGTATGACCAGTTATTAAGACATGGCCATTTATCGTTGCATGCTTATGTAAAAATTACATTTGTCTTAATTTTAAATTGATCATTTTAAAGTATAAATTTTTATTTCCATGAATCATGGTTGTTGAAAATGAAGGAACAATCATTTTATGTGGCAACACCATTACATTCGTCTTTCAAATTAATATGACATGCACAAAGAATGTTTACTAGATTATGCATGTCATTTGGAAAATTATTATTTTAATAATAATGGGAATATTAGGATTTAGTAAAATGTCATTTCCATTTATCAGTGCCTTAATTGAGCATGAATAATACCTATCCTAAGTTATAAATATGAAATGTAATGCATTGAAAGTTCATGGAAGAGTTATAATGTTATTAATTTATGTGATAAATCAGACTATTTTTTATTCATCACTTATGATAATGAATTTAGAATTTAGATATTTGGAGTGGTATGGGAAACCCCAAATAAATGACAAGTAATTAGGTATTCAAATTTTTATGAGATACTATGGATATATGGCCTTTTTAAACATATTACGAATGTATTGGACTAGTATTTTCTGAGTTGGGGACTAGTAAAAGTAAGCCCTCCAGGTTGGGGTCTACTAAAAGCAGACCCTTTAGGTTGGATTCCTATTATAGAGGCTCTCCAAGTTGGATTCCAGTTACAGAGGCTCTTAGGGATGGAGTCTGGTTATAGAGGCTCTCTGGGTTGGGTTCTAGTTACAGTTAGCCCATAGTTCTTGGCACGAAGTTTTGACATCAAAATTAAAGATTGGAATTATACATTCTCTCATTATTTGAAGGATAATTAATTAACAAAATTGATATTAAACTTGTATAATATCCATCGTTAAGACCCAGAACATTTGGGAATTATAAAATTAAAAGTTTATGTAATGAAATATGTATAGCACTCTGTGATTCAGTATTCGATGTATGAAATATGAGTTATTACCTTTATTCGGAACTCTGGTTATTCATTAGTCCTAGCTATTTAAATTGTGATTATTTATTCTTATGTCATTAATTTTTATAATTTCTTTTATTCATTACTTTTATGAAGAATGACTATATTATAATCTTGTATCCTTGTAATTCTGTTAGAATGTGTCTAATTAAGATCTATTGTTATGACTTGTTAACTATGTTACAACTTTTCATTATGAAGATTGTTCTATGAAATGGTTTAAATAATGTTTTCAAAAGTTATTTTGGTTATAGTATGTTATATTTTAAATCCATTATATGGAATTTGTATGCTCACCTTTCTTTTTTGAAATAAAATTTTCAGGTACCAGCTTTTAGCAAAAGAAGAATTTTAGTAGTAGCTAGTTTCTTAGGGTCCAAATCGAATTTGATCATCTGTATGGCACCAGCTCTAGGTATTCAGGAGCCAGGGCCGGACAGTTGCAATCTGAGGATTCTATTTGGATAACTCTAGAAAACCAGAACTGAAACAAAGAATAGTTTACCTAAGAATTACTAAATATTAAAATTTTCATAATTTTCTGATGGAAAATGAAGGTACTAGTCTCTTGTCTCTTCCCAATGAGGCCCTAGAATCCAAAATTTTAATATCCAGCCATGAAAATTTTATAAACTATTCCCATATCCATATTTAATGAAACCATCTCTATGACATATCCAATTCTCCCTGAGTACTTCAACTCCACCAAAGAGCGGGTCTGGATTACATCTTTATGATGCAAGCCCAATTTCCATCCTACGAATGACGGGGTAATTACTATGAGAGAATTGTTAGATGCTTCACCACTGTGGAAGGAATCCTATCCCTCACGACCTTCTAAGAAGCTACAACAGCAAGAGACATTCATGCAACGTATATGTTCCATGTAATGTCATTTGGCCATTACGGTCATGGACTGGACTTCGACATCCTTGAATACGAAGCCACATGTTCAGTGTAAAAACATCAAGTTCATACTGATGCCTCTCAGCTACATACCCCACTTTATAGTCTCCACAGACAAAAAAAGTGCACCCACATTATCGAACCCGATTTCTATGGTTTGATATGGTCTTGGGATATTGAATGTTTTGAATTAGTTTTTGGGATTCGTGTATTAGGGAAATAGGGAAAACATTATACCTTCCATTATATGTACCAGTGGTTATATGAGAATACATTCTGTTACCTCCTCTTTCTTCAATATTTACTTTGTTTATACTTTTGGATGGGTTTCAATGATTGACCATCCATAAAAATTTTCATATGGATGGATGGAGACACATCTTGTCACTGCCTACTAAGATACTAGAGACCATCTTTGTCATGACATGTGAAGAAGAGTAACTACCTTTCACAAATTTCTGAGAAACATGCAAGAAATGTTAAAATGTATCAAATAGTCTGGACATTCTATGTTCCTATTAAGAGAGTGCTTACATATACCACAGAATATCCACATTACAATTGGCCGAGTACAGGTGAAGAGTAAAATACCACGAGGGGACTTTTCTATGCTTTACTCTCTGCCAGAACATCAAAGGTAGAGAATGATTCGAAGAGGCCACTTTTGAGGGAAACCTTTGTGTAGCCTATATGTACCAATTCCTCAGTTTAAGCTTATATGATGATTCCTACAACTTCGATTCTCTCAATAGAGAGTCCCTCCAGAAAATTCATCGAGAGTTGGTCCATTTCGAAATATCTAAATATTCCACCATTCGATGCTCTCTCTAGTAGCCCGAATGCAGTATGTAAAGGTTCAACCCTTTCTGCTCAAAATGTATCTGGGCCAGTGAAGCAGAAGAGTTGATGATAATCTTGGGAACTCACCTGGGATCATCGGAGGACCCTCTACGATGGAGGTTGTTGTAAAGTTGGAAATAGAGTCTTTCTCTTTGGCATATCTAGAATGAATTTTGAGGAAGTAATTTTTTGAAAGGGGGAATAATGTGACCCCCAGAACCTTTTCAATGTGAAATAATTACATTTTATTATTTAGTCATTCGTACAATGGTTCTAGGAATAATGTAATTGCTTGTAGAATGGCACAAGCAGGAAGCATAAAATGAATGTAGATAACCTCCTGGTAAACCAAACCAACATAGAAATTATATACCATAAACATGTACTTATATGGGTTTACCTGATCTTTAGATATACTTGTAGCCATTGGAGTTCAAATGAAGTAACCATTGGAGTTTTTGTCGAATGATCACTAGTGTTTAATTAAATCGATATAGTTATAATTTAAATATAGTTTCATGTAAAACAAAAATAGGAAATTTATATTGATAAATTTAGAAGTACAATTTAAAATTACTATTTTATTTGTTCTGAATTATTAATTAGTATAATATTTTAATACTAATATATTAACACAACTAATTTGTTGTTTTTTTCCAAATATGGTATATATATAAAAGCAAATGTAAAAAAGATTTGAATTAAAATTATGTAAAAATAATACTATATTTTTATATATGACATGGTGAATTATTGTTTTAAAATATTTTAACACCATTATTTTGTAAAAGTGAAATGTTTTAATTATGATAATGATAAATTAATCTATTATGTGATTTTTTTTAATTTTCAAGAATATGATTTGTACTCTATAGTTGCAGACAATTATTTATTTTAATATATGAATAATTATATGGTATTTATGCGTAAATATTAGATTATAAATTTTTTATTAATGTTTCATAAGATTATTGATATTTTGAATATATAATAAAACTACATTAACAAGATAATTGTGTAGATATGAAATTATATTTTTATGAAAATCATTTTTATTTTGAATCATGTATATATATTTAAGTGATATTAATTTTTTTTAAACCAATGTGTTTAAAATTTTCAAATATTTTGTATAATTATAATAATTATTATTATGATAATACATATTAATTTTTTAATTTAATTTAAAACATTATATGTATATAAAATGAAATATGTAAAAATATGATTTTTAAATGAATTTAATAATAACAATAACTGTTCCTTTTAATAAGTATGGAGAAAATAGTTATAAATAACTTTATCAGAATTTTGAATTTTTATGACAATTGATTAAATAAATAAATATAATATTATATTAATAGAGGGAAAAATAGGACAAAAGAAATAAAAAAATGTTAATCCCATGAAGGGATTTGAGGACCCATGATAAGGGTGTTGCTCCACTAGAGGTCCCATTTTCTATAAATGTAGAGTAGGGTTTTGGGTTTCATGTCGCAACGCTAGGGATCTCAAGCAGGCTGTGAAAGTGTGAGCCGAAGCCAAGGGAGACCGCCTCTCGGGGGTGTGTTGTGCTTCAGCTGCAGGTCACGGTTCCAGGCCGCATCTAGTTTTTCAGCAGGGTGGGGTGAGCACGGAGGTGGAGATGTGCAGGGTCCGACGTCGGGTGTCGGATCGCGAGGCATGTAGTCTGGGTCGAACAGTCCACCTCAGTTTTTGTTGCAATCTATCTTTTTAGAGATCCATATGGGGGTTTAGACATACGGCGAGATAGGTTCCCTACTCATAACTCGGATGTTTTTCGTTAATCACGAATTAAGTCCGACCCCTGTTTTCTGTCAATGTTTTGGTGTGAATCAGATCAGTCATGATATTTATTTTCATTCAATAATCACCATTTTTTCCACAAATATTTTAAGGTAAGATTCATTTAGTTTACATATTCATTAACCCCAGTGAAACCAATTTCCTCTATCAACCTATAATTTAATTCATCACTGCATTCTAGTGATTTATTTTTAGTGTTTTTCACCCTCTCGATTTCATAATACCTATTGCTAAGGTTATCACATACCATGTTTCTATTTCCTTGCTTAGTGTTTCCAAGAATTGGAATGAATGTAAGTGTTTTAAAATTTCCTTTTCATGTTTCTTTGAGAGTATATACTTATATATGCTTCTAATGGTGTTTTTATAACATTGCGTTAGTTTAAAAGTACTTATATGCTGAACCTTAGTCTTCGGGTTTTCAGGTTAAGGTGATATAATGGATGTAATGGTTTTGTTTTAATATTTTTCATTAAATGTATAATTTTTAAGGGTTAAATATTTGTCTTGAATATTTATTTATTTTATGATCTTATGTTATGTAAGGTAGAATAGAAATTATTTTCAAACATCTATTTATCAAAAATTTATTCAAGCAATGGAAATGGTTTTCTTCACCTTTTAAATTAAAAACCCTTTAAGGACATTATATATTTTATTTAATGTTATGTTTTAATGTAAGTTTAGGTAACTGATTATTTTCTTCTAATTAATTTGTATTTATGATTATTGACTTGTAAGAATTTATTTACAAGAATTTTTATATCCGCAAACCCGATTCTACACTTTGTATATAATCATATACATATATTTATATAAAAAAATTTATGTGACTCAAAACAAAACTATTTTTTGAATTATAGAAACATATTTCCAACCCATAAATAATGTTTTTGATACAAATTATGTATTGGGTTCAATTATAATTTTTCTTATTATGAAAAACCCAATATATAGTTATGTTCATATTCAGGTATATACATATTTATTTACATGTATTTCAAATCAAAACCTATTTATACTTTCAAAGTCTAGATGTTGTGTTTCCAATTAATTTTTTATGTTTTAAATGATGTAACAGTTTCTTTGTCTTGAATTGAATTTTATTAGAATATATACATATGTATACTTATGATGTATATTTATACATATCACGTTTTGAGATTAAACCTTTCCTAACCCGATTTAGAGCAACACGATTTTTGAGTTATAGGGTATTAGTAGACTCGAAACATGAATACCTCATGAAAACTTAATTTCATACCTTATATATATATATAATCGGTTATATATATACATATATGTATATGTATATATAAATTTATGGCCCAAAAATTTACCAAAACTCTTTATTTCCAGATTTAAGTTTTTTTAAGCTTTAGGTTTGTAGTTAAATTACGAACCTCAAAATGTGAAGAAAAATATTTTGTATATCAGTTTTAATAAATTATGTATGTTCTTATATATATATATATCATCTATAAGGTGAATCTAATTTTTTCAAAGGTTAAATGTTTGTATGTATTTATATTTTTGATAATTATATTTGTGTTCATTTAATATGGTTTTTAATTATGCAAAACCGAATATACACTTAGTGTATAATCATATATACACACATTACACAATCTATTTATTTTTCATGTTATTAATGAAGATTTAAAATCATTAAATAAAGACTTGGATGAAAATAAATTACACATACACCCATATAGTTTTAATCCACCTAGTTTTAATTCTATCAAGTGTTTATTTGAAATGATGTTTTTAAAATGTAAGGGAAATTTATTTATTACATTTTATAATCACTATTTTCCTATTCTTGTAAGGAAGTTCATTGCTTAAAATTTGAATTACCTTTATGATGCTAAGGGTTTGTTATTATTAAACAAATTACATTCCTTGTAAGATGTTAATATATATATATATATTTAATTTTAGATTTCATAATATATAAAGTAACGGGTAGACACATACATATTTTATTTATATATATATGGTTATATGTATGCACCAATATGTTTGGACCATAATCCAAAATAGGCTGCAACATAGGGTATGACCATTTGTTAAGACATGACCATTTATCGACGCATGCTTCTGTACAAATGACATCTGTCTTAATATAGAAATTTTCATTTTAAACTATAAATATTCATTACTCTGAATCAAGTATTTTGAAAATTAATGATCTATCATTTTATGTTGTAACCCCATTACTTGCATGTTTCAAATTAATATCACATGTTCAATGAATGTTTATTAGTTTATGAATGTTCTTGTGAAAATTATTATTTAAATAATAATGGACATGTTATGATTTAGTATAATGTCATTTCTATTTGTCAGCTAATTAATTGAGCATGAATAATACCGATCCTAAGTCATAAACCTGTAATGTAATGCATTAATAGTTTATGAAAGAGTTGTAAAGTTATTAATTTATGTGATGAATTCGACTATTTATTATTCATCACTTATGATAATGAATTAATAATTTAATTATATGGAGTTTTATATGACACCCCAATTAAAAGAAATATAATTATGTATTCAAAGTGGTATGGGACACTTTGGATACATGGCCTTTTTAAACATATGAGAGATGTATTGGACTAGTATGTTCTGAGTTGGGGACTGGTAAAAGTAAGCCCTCTGGGTTGGGGTCTGGTAATAGTAGACCCTCCAAGTTGGAATCCAGTTATAGAGGCTCTCCGGGTTGGAGTCGGGTTACAAAGGCTCTCTGGGATGGATTTCAGTTACAGAGGCTCTTCGAGTTGGGTCCGGTTATAGTTATCCCCTAGTTCTTGGAACGAGGTCTTGACATAGAAATTAAAGTCTGACAGTATACATTCTCTCATTATGTTCAAGATAATTAATTAAACAAATGGATATTGGACTACTATAATATCCATGGTCAAGAGCATGTACTTATTAGTATTATAAAAGTAAAATCTTATGGCATGACACATGGAGAACACTCAGTGATTTAGTATTCGATGTATGAAATTGTACTTATTACCTTTATGCACAACTCAGATTATTCATTACTCATAGCTGTTTAATTTTTTCTTACATATTCTTATGTCATACATGTTTTGGTTTTCTTTTATTCATTACTCCTATTAATAATGACTATATTCGAATCGTGTATCCTTGTAATTATTTTAGCATGTTTCTAATTAAGAGGTTTTATTATAACTTGTTACATGTGTTACAGATTTTTTTAAGAAGATTGTTTTATGATATGGTTTAGAGAATGTTTTCAAAAGTTATTTTGTGTATAGTATGTTATTTTTTAGACCCCTTACTGGGCATTCATATTCTCACCCTACTTTTTTGAAATAAACTTTTCGGGTATCAACTATTAGCAGAAGAATTATTTTAGTAGTAGTTGGTTTCACAGAGTCTGAATTGAATTCTATCCTCTGTATGGAAACGGTTCAAGGTATTCGTGCGTCAGGGCATGACAATAAACCCCTCATAGGGAAGCACCGACCTCTGGCACAAATGTATGAAATTCTAAAATTATTAGAGGATGACCCAAATAGGTCTTCATTCATGGATATGCCACATATTTGAAAATAACTCCTTGAGGAACTCTTTGAATACCCTTAAAGACCACAAAACTTCATTATATAAGTCTCTACATCCATGGTTTATTGATTGGATACCGTGTCCTCTGAATTCCATGTTACTATCTCATTCATAAAATATGATAGAAAAGGGATCATTTAGGGACACATCAAACCTCTATAGGCTTCAGGCCAACTCGATAATATTGGCATCTAAAGGGATATGATTGATAATGTTTTTTGGAACAACCTTATACTAATTCATCCCCTTAGACTTTTGAGAAATAGTGAGAGAGTATTATCTCACATAATACTGACCACTAAAGGGTATGATAAGAGTTAGAAAAGACCACTTTGTAATGTCAATCTCAATATATCAGTTTGGGGATCTCACATCTAACACTGAGTTCATGGTTATCCATCAAGACACCACATAAAAGGTAATTATCATAAGGCCTTGAAATCAATTACATGTGTCCATACCTTCAAAATTAAATCATTGTCTTCAATGACCTATTGATGGAATTGTTGGCATACTACATGGTGATAGTTCCCTTCGATTAGTTCCAAGCCACATACGCTAAGTATTCTTTATGTAAAAGAGAAGGAAAATGGAAAAAAGTGGATAAAAAATGGATTTATCCCATACTATCTTGGGGAAGACTCTTAAAAATTAATTGAGTTGGCATGAAAATGATTATTTTCTACCCATAAATCTGGTTGAGGAAATAGACTTGATCCCAGATGTCCAAGACACTTCTATCCTCATCGACACTGTAAAAGAAATTCACCTCTGAAATCATTATACAAAGACAATGGTATTAGGGGATGAAAAAATAGCATCCCACAAAATCTATCGCCTTTAAATTTAATGATATTCCCTCATATTTATAATTTCATCTAAAAATAACTCCATAAAATATGAGGTGAAAATGAAGAGGTCTATCTCAGAAACGCCCCTCCTGCATTTGTGGAAGGCATGTCCACCTCCATTTATGAGTTTAGGAAGGTAAATATAGGAATATAAAAAGTTTCATGACTTATATTGAGTATTTTCTCCAAGCCTCTTAAGAATCAAAGTATGCATATTGTATATTTAGGAAACATTGATACATGTTGTCTTGAAATAATAATGAAATTTTTGGATTAAAACTAGATGTCTCTATGCACAATGCCAGATTACCCGTTGACCATTGAGGTTTTAGTAAGGATACCAGGACTATGTAAACCTCTCATGATATTAATTTATAAGCATAGGTTGAAAAATTTATCAAAACCATTTTTTTTTCAAGAAGTGTAAATCCCAATATAGATCAGGAACATCATCTCAGCTAGGAAAAATAACTGGTTGATTTTAGACTATATAGATTTCAGAGACCATAATCCACTTATTCAAAAGAAAATAAATCACATTAACAGTCAAATATCTATTGATAAATTCAACTGTTGTTTTACATGACCATTCCTTCATGGATGGGTACTCAGGATACAATTAGATAAGGATGTCCCTTGAAGATGAAGAATCTATTTCCTTCAAAGAACCCATAGGGATCTTCTACAATTAGTTAATTCCATTTAGATAAAATAAAACTATATATACTAACTAATGAACCATGAATTATATCATTATGCCATTTTATGGACAAATATGTAGATGTTATGTCAATTACCTAGTGGTAAAATCTCGACAGTGATGCAATAACTTCATTTACCTTGAATAATTATTCAGTAAGTTGCAAAAACACGACCAGAAGATGAATCCAATATGATACACTTTTGTTGTAAAATCTAGGTTGTTCCTTGGATTGTTGGTATGCCACTATGGTATTGAGGTCAACCTTGGAATGTCATGTGTAATATAGTGATGTCACCCCTTTGAAATGTCAAAGTAATGAGGGTATCCAAGGAAACCTCAATTACATTCGGCATTTCATAACCATCATGGTCTGTGAATATATCCTCTTAAAAAAGCTAAATAAGAAGAGAATTGCCTACTGAGGAGATGTGGAAATTCTATAATCCATTAAGAGTTTCTAGAAATACCTACTACACTCACCAGTCCCGATGCTGTTTGTGGAAGGGAATACACTCATCTTATACGTGGACTCTATTGTGCGATCACTAGGTACTATCCTCAAATAGAAAAATATATTGGGAATGAGAATACTCTATACTACTACATTCAAATGATTCTAGGTACTGAGACCTATTATTATTATGTTGATATGAACTTTGTCGAACTATACATAAAGTGAAAAATCTTTTAAATTGCATTCAACACCAAAAATTACCCTGAGTCGCTTACATTGATCCTATAAATTGCTACATTGGTCACCCCATTCTGAATTGGATTTTGGATTGATTGGTAGTCATTCTGTAATAGTATGATATCTACTTCATGTCATGAAATCCAGTGAATAGTAAGGCCCTATCTAATTTCCATGCAGAATATCCCACCCAAAAAACTAAAATAGTGGAAACCGATATTCTAGAAATATATGGTTTTTATTCCCATGAAACCCCCCAAATAAGGGAGATGAATTTTTATAGAACCTCCCATAATCCTATTAGAAGAAGACTAAGACCAAGAATCTAAATTAGTTTGTCTTTGGGAAATTATAGGTTTCTCAAGACAAAATAAAATTTCTATACTATTTCTCACTATCTAAAGGATAATTCAATAATGAGGCCAGATACTAATTCCTTGTCATTGGAAGGGAGCTATCCTTATAGATGAAAATATACTAACTAAACATCGAAGGGGATTCTAAGATATTGATAAAGTATAATAATGGTGAATATATCATTAAAATTAATAATTGGCCTATCTCACTAGCTAAATAATGGGAATAATGGAAGAGTTTCCTTTTGAACCAACATTACATTATGTCCAATAAACTCAGAGTGTTCATGTTGGTGTATTGGATAATGAATCCACAGTCCAGGATGACCATAATTAGGAGGAGGCAATCATCCACATCACACAATGTGGGATGGTATCAGGGATCATAATCTATGAAATGGAATAAATCAACAAAATCAACACTTAAAAAGACCATGATGAATCGATATCCACCCCAAGATGAATAGATCCGATAAATGATTATCTTGAAAATGGGATACTCCAAGTAGAACGAGCCAATAAGGAATATTTAGCACTGAGCAGTGATATTTACCCTATAAGATTGTCCAAATGAGAAAAATCTATTCAAAAGATATTCTTTGAATAAATTTTCATCAGATGAATAACAGAAATAGATATTTCCAAAATCATTTAAGAATTCCATGCAAGCTCATATGGAGTTCATCATTCTGGGAGCATGATCTCCCACTAAACCAGGAGGCTGGGAAACTACTTGAAGACAATTATACAAGACATTGTAGAATTCACCCTAAAATTTCATGAATTCCAGATTAATGAAAAAATAATACATCAACCCCCACAATGGATATATATAGTTAAATATTCATGGCTGTTTTTTGTGTGGGGAATAGATATTGTGGGGCTATATCCCCAAGCCAAATATAAGTAATTTATTTACATCCTTACTACTACTGAATTCTTTTCTATGTCAGATGAGAAATATAACCCATATTAAATTAAGGAAAATGATTATCATAAACATCATAATGTCTAATATCATAACTTTGTTCAGAGTCCCTCACAAGATATTGACAATCAATTACACTATATTCTGTTCTATGTATTTGAATGAATTGTAATAGGAGTACAAAATTGAGTCCAATCACTCATTCCACTATCATCCAGTGTAAAATAGAAAATGGATGGATTCAATATTACTTTATAAAATATACTTCTAAAGATGGTGAATAAGGATAAGTATTCCTAGACAGACTATATCATGTATGATTTGTGGTCCTACCATGCCGCCACACATACTTATACACAAGTGACTCAGTATTCATTTATATATAAAACTGAGGTAGTATTTCTAATAGAACTCTAGTTTTCCTATAATTGAATATATCTCTATGTAAAAAACTCCGCTAATGAGAAATTTAAAAATATGTTGCTTAAATTAGAGCATCTCATTGAGAAGAGTTTTACATTCATCGATCAACCATGAAGTCCACCATAATATGATAACATAGGCCTTCAATAAAAATATTCAAATACATTCATTCCAGCTGGGATAACTATTTTTTTCATTCAGAGCACCAATGATACGGAGTAACAATTCTCCTAAGATGGATCCCATATGGGAAGGGACTTTTATCATACATAATTTATGTCACAGCATTGCTTACTCACTGGCTATGATATATGAAAAACATGTCCCCCACCAATGCGTTATTTCATAGGAAATAAATTACCATTCTTCCATCAAGAATTACCTTCATCATAGCCGCATGAAATTAAATTTAAAAAAATATCATGACTACATGACGTTAACATATACAAAAATAATTCTGAACCACATTAAATTAAACTATACGAAACACATCCAATCTACATTATGTTTATCTTTATAGAACATGTCCTACCCAAATGATGTAAACTGTATGAAACTTGTCTTGGCCAAAAGTTTCCAAACCATGTGGAACATTTTCTTAGTACATGACATTAAAATGCACAGGGAACATCCTCACCACATGAATGTAAACTACATGAGAAGCATCATCTCACCAACAATTTATAATACACAAGCTAGATCTCTGAAAAATATAAATTCTGTGTCCCTTTTCCCAATGTGTATGTAATGACCCAAACTTTTTGAATGGTATTTTTTACATACTCTTGATCTATTTAATAAATATGTTAATGGTTAATGCAGAATGAAGATTCGATGGCTTCATTCAATATACTCGAACCTTATAATTCCCACTTATCAGAGCTTGGGAAGGAGGTGCATATTTGGGCTTCGCTTTGGACCAATCCCAAGCCAAACTCTAGCATGTCAAGCTTGAATGGAACCACCTACGAGAGAAGTTCATGTTAGTGGAGATTACTACTAGGGAAATGTTATCTGAGCCTCCCTCAGATTCTCTCACCATAGCACACCTTACACTTAGGTCATATGCTGGTGTTATAAGGGGCTATGTAATGAGACCATAACAGCCTTGTGTAATCCATTGATTTAAATAAAAATTGTGATTTCTTCTTATGAATAAGTTTGTGAATTTTCAAATGCCCAGATAAATATAGTATTCCTATTTTTGTTGAATTCTAGAAAACAAAAATTTGAAAATATTTATGTAAACCATAAATAATTAATTATGTGTAATGATTTACAAAAAATGGTCTTCTACAGTTATGCTCAGTTCGAAATTTAGAGTCTAATAAGATCAACATAATTCTTCATGAAGAGTAAATTATGAATAGTTATTTTATGCTTAGGATTAGTAATGTGATGAAATGGATTAGTAATCTCACTTAAACAAAGTATTAATATAATCTAGGCACCTGGATTAAGTAATGTGATTCCATAAAAATAGGTAAATAACTATTTCAGATATTATTATTCAAGTATTAGAATTTTCGTGTGAATAGTGTTTTTTAATTAAAAATTAAATTAAAAATATATGTAAAATTAGTTTAAAAAAATGGATTTCATTTTTGAACTCAGTGTATTGATATTATGATAAGGTAATTTTTGTGGTTTTTTCTGAAAAAATTGAATTTTTGGGGAATAGTGTATTTATTTAAAAATTAAATTAAAAATATTTAGAAAATTAGTTTTATAAAATGGAGTTTATTTTTGAAATTATATCATTGATATTTGGTTAAGGTGGAATTTTGGGATTTTTCTGAGAAAGTTGAATTTTATATGAATAGTGAAAATACAGTTTTTAAGTTACGAGTGTTTAATGACATCATTAAATGATGTATTAAGTATGTAATCAATATGGTCGACTTAGGAATAGTAATATAATTTATGAGGTGTCCCAAGTGTCCAATACCATGTGTAAATACCATGGGCAAGCCCATGGTTTTTCCAATACCACCAATGAGGTGTCCCTTGGCCATTAATGCCTTGTCCCCTCACTTTTCCTATAAATACCTACCATTTCCTCCTTTAGTTTTCACTCCCAACTCTCCCCCAAACGAATATCTGGTCTCATTACCTCCCAAAGGGCCCTCACAAGGTTCCCCCAAGACCTCAAGGTCGCAACCTTTGAGTTTTAAGAGATACATTTTAAGGTAAGGGATCCAACCTCTCTATTTCTTTCCAAGTACTATCTTTTATGTCATTTCATTTATGCTCCATGTTCTTATGTAAGAGGATGTTTTTTTATATTAATCCTTCTGTCCTTATAATTTTCACATGATTAGAGTCCCCCTCTTTCTCTCATCAATTCATTTTAAGAATGTTTAAGTGGGGCCATTAGGCTGCCGAATTTTTAATGGATTCTTTCACCCTTCTCGTTTTGATGATCTATTTTCATGTAAAGTCTTTCAAGTTTCTTTTTATAATGTTGGGGTATTATCTCAATATATATCATACTGATATTTTATTTTCATATGATGAGATACCTTATTTGATCTCGTCAATTCATTTTTTGACGTTTTATGTGACGTCGTTAGGCTGCCAAATTTTAATAAGAGAAATCTTATTTTTGTCTTGCTTCAATGTTTTTCCTTTCATATGGTATGTCATTAAAATTTCATTACAATGTTATTATATTTATTATATTCTGTACCTCTACTATTTTATAGACCATTTATGAGTTGGTGACCCATGTCCCCTCTCTTTTGAATATTTTCTAAAACCCGATAACATTGCTGTTATGCTGCATAATTTTTGTCTCAAATTGCCTCTCTATTTTTCTAAAATTATATTATTCCATTAAGTGAATACTCTATGATTTTTATTATATAGGGGTATTCACATATATATCAAAATGTTATGTTTTAATTTTTGGGATTTACATACATGAAACCTGCTATCCTTTTCTGTGGATTTAAAGTGACATAAAAATCATGTCTTTAAAGGAGTTTTTTAAGAATGTTATCATTATGAAAGGAAACCCATTTCTTTTATTCTATATGGGTTATTTATGAAATGTTTGATGATTATATATGTGGCTCACATGATAATAAAGTAAAATTTAAGGGTGCGCCCTGATAGCGCTCCAATGCATTTGCTAAAGACTTAATCTCTAGAGATGACCATTTTTAACGACGCCTTGGTGAATAACCTTGGTAATTTTTTATAACACGTTGGGGATGGACCATGTTGAAACAGAAATGATTGACTATGTTAAATGTTGTAGCCACATCATCAAGTTATGAAATACATTATTATTATTATGATATGACTCATGATTTCTTTATCATGACTTAATGTTCTTTTACATGACATTATTGATCTATCTCAAGTTCACATGTTAAATGATTCCCATTGTTTCCCTTACTGGGCCTTCTGCTCACCCTTTCTTTTAATGTATGTCCCCAGGTTATGATATGTAGTAATTAACCTAGGATTAACATAAGGAGAATCATTTCAAGTGTTTAAGAAAAATGTTTTATGTTTTCATGTTTTATATTCTTGGTTTCCAAGACACTAAACCATAAAGATCCTCAGTTCTGTAAAATGTAATGAAAAGTTATGTTTTAAAAAGGTGGGATGCTATAGTTGGTACCAAAGGTCAGTTTAGTTATTTGTGGAAATTAGGCTATGAAAAATATATTAAGAACCATATAAATTTTTTTAAATATATGAAATCTTCATGGTATTTTGGTGAGTATTGAGTTAGTGGTTTATCATATAAATACATCCCTGTCTGGATACCAGCAGGTAGAGGCAGCTCTGGCATAGATGTACATTGGGGTAAAACTGGAAAACACCGCTTTGAGCTAGACTCGAATGGGAACTAGTGCACGATAACAGACCTTACTGCACTCTTGGTTACAACACTCCCAGGGGATATGTTTGGTTAATATCATGCTTTTTATGAATCATTATGAAGGAATTATAGAGAAATATAATTGTTTAAGAATGATGTTTTAAGACATAAAATTATCTATAGTTAAAAGATTCATATATGATACAAGTTTCTCAATAAGATTTTATTCTTTAGAAAATTGCGACAAATAGGATGAATCGTGGAAATGGTGACCGCAATCGACCATGCGCTGACAGCCCTCCGATGGAAGCCAGAATGGAATCAATCATGCGAATGATGAACCAACTGACTCATGTTATGAGTAATAACTTGAATCAAGCTGAGAGGACAACCTCACCATGAATGGAACAACATTCTGTCGAGTCATTCATGAATCAAAAACCACAAAAATTCAGTGGATCTACTGACCCATTGGTTGTGGAACAATGGATAAGCTCCATTGAAAAGTACTTTTTTGTACATCATTGTTCAGATCAAGAAAAAGTCACCCTTGTTGTTTACCGCCTGGAGGGGGAAGCTGATTAGTGGTGGTCACTGATTAAAAACACGAATCCAAGAGTAGAAATGGAATCCTTAGAGTGGGAAGAGTTCAGGGGAATATTCATTAATAAGTATTTCCCTCATTCGATGAGAACGAGAATGGAGAAAGAATTTCTCGAGCTGAATCAGAAGGAGAATGAATCTGTTGGAATCTATGAGATGAACTTAACAAGGCATTCCCGTTATACCTCAATCTTTGTCATGGACCCTAATTGGAAGGTTGATAGATTCTTTGGTGGACTACGACCTCATATATGGAAGATTCTAGCCAACATGGACTATGATAGCTATGAAGAAATATTTCTAAGTGTTATGAATGTCGAACTGGAGTTTCGTGAGGCACAGTGGTCTCACAAATCTAATGAGAAGAATAGAACTCTAGAACCAATCCTGGGAAGAAGCTTTGATCAGGGAAGAGGTGGAAAGAAAATTCAACTTTCCACATACAATAAATGTGGGAAGAAGCATTTGGGGCACTGCTTGATCGGAAGTGGAAAGTGCTACAAGTGTGGAAAAGGAGGCCATATTGCTTGGAATTGTCGTAGTGTGGTGAATCCTCAACACCCCAACACTAACGACAGAGGAAAGATGGTTCTGGCCCTACCCGAAGTCCAATGCTTCATGTGTGGACAGCTTGGACACTTTTCAAATCACTGTCCAAATCCAAGTGTAGTAGAGGGGAATCACCATCAACCTCAGCAAAGGCCAGAGGAGCAAGTTCATGCTTTTTCTTTCACAACAACTGAAGTTGAAGCTCTTAATGACTTGGTAGCATGGACTCTTTTTGTCCTCTCAAAACTAGCAAGTACATTGATTGATTCTGGTTCTACGCATTCTTTTATTTCCTCCAAGTTTGCAGAGAATATTGAATCAATCCCCGAACTGCCAGTGGTAGAGTTTTTAGTTAATAATCCATGTGGGATTATACATGTATAAACAGTGTTTAGAGACTCTAGTGTTTACTTTAGTGAGAAAAATATTATCGCAAATCTAGTAGTCATTCCCATGTTGGAATTCGACGTTATACTAGGGATGGACTGGAACTCAAAGTATAATTCTAAGATCAAATGTAGAAGTAAGGAAATCTTAGTAGTCTTGAATGAATGACCTACAATTATCATCCAAGGAGAGATATCCCGACCTGATCCTTTTCTAGATAGACCTCCTATAGCCTTATTTATGGAGTTAACCAGCAAGGATGAAGAAGGAAAAGGGAGTATTCAAATAGAAGATGTTCCGATTGTTCAGGAATACATGGATGTATTTCTTGAGGAGTTAACCGGTCCTCCCCCAGAAATAGAGGTAGATTTATCCATTGAACTCGTACCTGGATCTCAACTGATATCAAAGACCTTGTATAGAATGGAAAATGTGGAGTTATAAGAGTTAATGAAACAACTCCAAGACTTATTGGAGAAAGGGTTTATCCGACCGAGTGTGTCTCCTTGGGAAGCACCAGTTCTCTTTGTAAATAATATTGCTGGATCAATGCGGCTATGAATTTAATATAGAGAACTAAACAGGAACACAGTGAAGAACAAATACCCTCTTCCAAGAATTAATGATTTATTTGACCAACTTCGTGGGGCTCAATTATTCTCCAAGATTGATCTTCGATCTGGTTATCATCAACTGAGGGTGAAGAAGGGATATATTCCAAAGACGACCTTCCGATCAAGATATGGGCATTATGAGATTACTGTTATGCCCTTCGGCTTGACAAATGCTCCTACTATTTTCATGGATTTGATGAATAGAGTCTATAAGGTCTACCTTGATAACTTTGTGGTAGTTTTTATTGATAATATTTTGATATATTCAAAAATTCGTGAGGAGCATGGAGATCATATGAGGGTCCCTATGCAAACTCTACGGAAAGAGAGGCTCTTTGGAAAGTTCAGCAAGTGTGAGTTTTTGTTACAACAAGTGGCTTTCTTGGGGTACATAGTAACACATTAAGGAATCTCGGTTGACCCTACAAAGAAAATGGTTGTGGAGGAGTGGCCTCAACCCACAACAGTAACTGGGATTCATAGTTTCCTTGGTTTGTCAGGATATTATAGGTGGTTTGTGAAAAAAAATTCCATGAAATTCTAATCCACAAACCAAGTTGACTCGAAATGGGGTTAAATTCATCTAGAAAATGGAATGTGAGGAATGTTTCCAGGAGATAAATAAGTTATTGGTTACTTCACCTATGTTAACACTGCTCTCTATCGGAGAAGGATTCATTATTTTTAGCGATGCATCTTTAAAAGGGCTTGGGTGCGTCCTCATGAAAAATGAAAAGTTTATTGCTTATGCATCTCGATAGTTAAAGATTCATGAGAAGAATTATCCTACACATGATCTAGAGCTAGCGGCAGTTTTTTTTTCTCTAAATATATGGAGGTGCTATATTTATGGGGTGAAATGTGATATATACACTGACCACCAATGTTTAAAGTATATTTTCACAAAGAAATAATTGAACATGCGACAAAGGAGATGGTTGGAGCATATTAAAGACTATGATTGTTCAATTAATTATCACCCTATAAGAGCAAACAATGTCGCAGATTCATTAAGCAGGACTGACCCTATTGTTCTGGAAACCATGAGGATCATAGGATATCCCTTGATTAAGGATCTAGTAAAGCTGGACATAGGAATTGTAAGGGAAGGGACATCATCAACCCTATCCCAAATGATTTCTCAACCATCATTACAAGATAGGATCAAGAAGGCTCAAAAAGAATATATATTGTTGCAGGAGATGTTTTAGGCTGTGAAGGATGAGAAGTTTCTTGATATCAATATTTATCAAGAAGGTGTACTGAAATTTCGTACAGGACTATGAGTTCCATCTATTCTGGAGATAAAGAAAGAACTGATGGATAAAGCTAATAGAACTAACTTCTCTATACATCTGGGAATCACTAATGTGTATAGAGACCTTCATGTTAATTATTGGTGGGATAACATGAAGAGGGAGATTGTTGATTAAACTACAAGGTGTTTGGTGTGCCAACAAGTAAAGGCAGAACGACAACTTCCTAAGGGGGGTATTACAACCGCTACCCGTACCAACATTGAAGTGGGACAATTTCACTATGGACTTTGTCACAGGTCTCCCGAAAACATCCAAAGGAAACAATGATATATGGGTTATTGTGGACCGTCTCACCATGAATGTCCATTTTATCTCCATTTGGGAAGATTTATCTTTTGATCAACTAGCCACAATATATGTGAAGGAAGTTGTAAGGCGGAATGGGGTACCACTAACCATCGTATCTGATCGTGATCCAAGATTCACATCAAAATTATGGAGAAGTCTTCAACATGCTCTGAATACTGAATTTAATTTTAGTATGGCCTATCATCCTCAAACTGATGGCCAATCTGAAAATACTATTCAAAAACTTGAGGACATGCTGAGATTATGCTTAATGGATTTTAAAGGTGGATGGGATCAACACCTCCCATTAGTTGAGTTCTCATACAACAACACATTACATTCAGGTATTCAAATGGCACCCTATGATGCTCTGTATAGATATCGATGTAGAACTCCTACTTGTTGGGATGAAGCTGGTGGGAGAATGATTATCGGGCCTGATCTTGTGCATAAGATGACAGAAAAGGATCATACCATCCAAAAACACTTAAAGGCTACTTAGAGTCGGCATAAGAACTATGCTAAAAACTGTCGAAGGGACTTTGAGTTTGGTGTTGGTGAAAAAGTCATCCTTCTAATTTCTCCATGGAAGAGAGTCATGCGGTTTGGAAAGAAAGGGAAGCTCATCCGTAGGTACATTGGCCCCTATGAAATCCTTGATCGCATAGGAGTAGTGGCCTATAGTCTAACACTTCCACTGAACCTAACTCATGTTCACGATGACTTCCATGTATTTCTCTTGAGTAAGTACATACCCGACCCTTCGCATTTACTAAACCCAAAGGTTGTACAACTGGAACATGACCTCTCTTATGAGGAGAAGCCAGTGCAAATCAAGACCGTAAAGACAAGGTTCTATGCAAAAACACTACCCACCTTGTGAAAGTGTTGTGGAGGAATCATAAGTATGAAGAAGAGACGTGGCAGCCTGAGGAGACAATGAAGGAAAAGTATCCTCACCTTTTGGACTAGGTCTTTGGTTTAAAATTTCATGGAAGAAATTTCTTAAGGGGGGAAAAATGTAATGACCCAAACTTTATGAATGGTATATTTTACATACTCTTGAATGATTTAATATAGATGTTAATGGTTAATGCAGAAAGAAGAGTCGATGGCTTCATCCAGTATACTCGAACCATATAAAGACCACTTACCAGATCTTGGGAAGGAGGTGGCATATTTGGGCTTCACTTTGGACCAAGCCCAAGCCGAACTCCAGTGTGTCAAGCTTGAACGGAACCGCCTACGGGAGAAGTTCAAGTTAGTAGAGATTACTACTAGGGCAATGTTATCTGATACTCCCTCAGAATCTCTCACCATAACACACCTTACACTTAGATCATATGTTGGTATTATAAGGGGCTATGTAACGAGACCATAACAGCTTTGTGTAATCCATTGATTTAAATAAATATTGTGATTTCCTCTTATGATAATGTTTGGGAATTTTCAAATGTCCGGATAAATATAGTATGCATATTTTTGATGAATTCTAGAAAAAAAAATATTTGAAAATATTTATGTAAACCTTAAATAATTAATTATTGTATTGATTTTCAAAAAATGGTCTTCTACAATTATGTTTAGTATGAAATTTAGATTCTAATAAGATCAACTTAATTTTTGAGGAATAGTGATTTATGAATAGTGATTTTATGCTTAGGATTAGTAATGTGACCAAATGGATTAGAAATATCACTTAATGAAAGTATTAATGTAATCTAGGCACCTTGATTTTGTAATGCGATTCCATAAAATATTTAAATAACTTTTTAAGATATTATTATTCAAGTATTGGAATTTTCGGGTGAATAGTGTTTTTTAATTAAAAATTAAATTAAATATATTTAGAAAATTATTTTTATAAAATAGATTTCATTTTTGAACTCAGTGCATCGATATTATGTTAAGGTAAATTTTGTGGTTTTTTCTAAAAAAAATTGAATTTTTGGTGAAGAGTGTATTTATTTTAAAATTAAATTAAAAATATTTAGAAAATTAGTTTTAAAAAATGGAGTTCATTTTTGAAATTAGAGCACTGATATTTGCTTCAGGTTGAATTTTGGGATTTTTCTGAGAAAGTTGAATTTTTGATGAATAGTGAAAATACAGTTTTTATGTTATGGGTGTTTAATGACATCATTAAATGATGTATTAAGTATGTAATCAATATGGTCGGTTTATGAATTGTAATATAAGTTATTAGGTGTCCCAAGTGTCCAATACCATGGGAAAATATCATGGGAAAGCCCATGGTTTTTCCAATACCACCAATGAGATGTCCCTTGGCCATTAATGCCTTGTCCCCTCACTTTTCCTATAAATACCCACCCTTTACTCCTTTATTTTTCACTCCCAAATCTCCCCCAACGAAGCTCTGGTCTCATTACCTCCCAAAGGTCCCTCCCAAGGTTCCCCCAATCCCTCAAGGTCTCAACCTTTGAGTTTTAAGAGTTACGTTTTAAGGTAAGGGATCCAACCTCTCTCTTTCATTCCAAGTACTCTCTTTTATGTCATTTCTTTTATGCTCTATGTTCTTTTGTTGGAGGATGTTTTTTTATATTCATCCTTCTGTCCTTATAGTTTTCACATGATTAGTGTCCCCCTCTTTCTCTCATAAATTCATTTTAAGAATGTTTAAGTGGCGCCGTTAGGCTGCATAATTTTAAAGGGATTCTTTCACCCTACTCGTTTTCAAGATCTATTTTCATGTCAAGTCTTTCAAGTTTCCTTTTATAATGTTGGGGTATGATCTCTATATATATCATATAGATATTTTATTTTCATATTATTAGAGAACTTATTTGATCTCGTCAATTCATTTTTCATGTTTTACGTGACGCCGTTAGGCTTCCGAATTTTCATAAGAGAAATCTTATTTTTGTCTTGCTTCAATGTTTTTCATTTCATATGGTATATCTTTAAAATTTCACTACAATGTTCTTATATTTATTATATTATGTCCCTCTACTATTTTATAGATCATTTATGAGTCGGTGACCCATGTCCCCTCTCTTTTCAATATTTTCTAAAACCCTGTAACATAGCTGTTATGCAGCAGAATTTTCGTCTCAAAATGCCTCTCTATTTTTCTCAAATTCTTTTATTTTATTAAGTGAATACTCTATGATTTTTCGTCTATAGGGGTATTCAAATATATATAAAAATGATCTATTTTAAATTCTGGGATTTACATACATGAAACCCTCTTTCCTTTTCTGTGGGTTTAAATTGACAAAAAGATCATTTCTTTAAAGAAGTTTTAAAAAATGTTATGATTATGAAAGGAAACACATTTCTTTTATGCTATATGGGTTATTTATGAATTTTTTTTTGATGATATATGTTTCTCACATGATAATAAAGGAAAATTTAAGGGTTCTCCCTGATGGCGCTCCAATGCATTGGGTAAAGACTTAATCTCTAGAGATGACCATTTTTCACGACACCTTGGTGAATAACCTTGGTAATTTTTAAGGACACATTGGGGATAGACCTTGGTGAAAGGGAAATGATTTTCTATGTTAAATGTTATAGCCACACCTTCACGTTATGAAATACATTATTTTTATTATGATATGACTCATGATTTCTTCCTCATGCCTTAATGTTCTTTTCATGACTTTATTGATCTATCTCAAGTTCACAATTTAAATGTTTCCCCTTGATTCCCTTACTGGGCCTTATGCTCACCCTTACTTTTTATGTATGTTCCCAGGCTATGAGATGTAGTAATGATCCTATAATTAACATAAGGAGAATCCTTTCAATTGTTTAAGAAGAATGTTTTATGTTTTCATGTTTTAAGTTCCTGGTTTCCAAGACACTAAACCTTAATGATCTTCGGTTTTGTAAAATGTAATGAAATGTTATGTTTTAAAAAGGTCGGATGCTATAGTGTAAGACGGATTAAAATAGGTAATTCCTCATCCTATACCTTCATGTGGAATGATTAATGCCATCAATGGATACATACTGATGCCTAGACCTCTATCTTTGGTCCCAACCTCAATATTCCTCTTCTTTCAGGTTCATTCACCTTTATCCTTACTACGTGATATCAAACTGTGTAAATGATGTCCTCACTACATGATAAAAAATTCTACACATTTTCTGAACAATATTTTATCAGTATTTTAATTCTAATTTTATATACAGGGATTAATAGATCCTATATATTAGCTAAGCTGTCACATGACAGTAAATTTCCATGTTGTTTCTCTTGATTCCTCCATGTCATGAGGAACCATTACCACTCCGTGTTTCATAGATAGATCGTGGCTCATGTGGTCTTAGTAATTCAGATATGTCATTCTCTATATGATCAATTCAGATCAATTCATGATAGTGTTAACATGGCCCCAGATGAATAACATTAAAAGGAACACCATGAGTCATAGCTGCATGAGGTTAAACAACACAGTTTCATTCTTTTGTATGACATGAAACTTCACATTAACAAGGGCCACTCCTGGGAGGAACAATGTCTTTAGTGGTGGTCTCCCACTACACCTACATTCAAAAACTATGTGCGTAATGATTTCTTCCATTACAGGATACATAATGTCACACATACCTCTAGTACTTATTATAGTCATGATATTTCAGTTTAATATATAGTAGCCCACATCACTTCCACAAGATGTTAAACTGAATGTTTTCAAAAGAACTATGTGCGGATTGATTTCTATCATCAAATGATATTTAGCAACACATGGATCTCTAATCTTAGGCCTAGCTATAATAATCAATGGGCACAATCCCCCCAACCATTTGTGTATTGGTCAGAACTGTGCATGGAGTTTCCCATTCAAGAAATATATATGAATTGACTCCTTTTATCACCAGATAAATAGTTATTCAAAAATCTGAAATCTCGGGTCTAGCTACAACAATCCACAAGAAAACTTCCCCTATCTACTTATGGGTCAGACCTGTATTGGGAGATATTATTCCTGCCCTATAAACAGATTATTTCCATTCATTACATAATATGTTAGGAAAACCAAATATTGGATCTTAGGATCAGTCGCAACATATAAAATGATAAAAGGTCACCCTCAACTGCATATGGGATAGTCCTATGTAGTAATCCATTTAAGACCCGCTCTCACATTGGTTAACTGACTATGAAGTTATCAATTTTTTCTCACACTGAGAAGTTATAATTTGAGATCAATGAACACGGATGAATGATTTAGCTAATGTAGTGAAGGAACACTTTGTAAAAAACATACGTTCCACATGACGTTCAACATCACACAAAACATCCTTACCACATGGAGTTAATCATAAAGGAAACCGACATTATAACTTAACATTAAAAATGAATGACCCAAACATCCCAAATACATGATGGTAAAATGTCAAGGACATCAGCCATTACCCTTCCTCAGTAAAGTACCGTAACATCCTTACCATATTTAACAATAGTATGAGGTTCTTTCGTCATCTTTTAATCCCCTTATCCCATCAATCAGACGTCATGTCTTGAGTGACTTGGGTTGTATCAAAACATTCATGAACCCTATAAAATAAAAATATATCTCTCTATTTGAGTATATAATTGATATATTAGGGATTATAACTATCATCCAGATACCTATTGTCCATGCAGGAATAGATTTCTGATCGTTGTGAGCCTGATGTCACCATGGCCAAACACAGGACTTGAGGGAATTCTAGGCCATCCCAGATATGATTGTTCCATATAATTAATCAAGACCTAAGAATCTCATGTCATTATTTACAACATTTTAAACTACTTCCCAAAAATAAATGGGAGTACTCCGGACACTGGGTATCCTAATTTGGCTATTTTGTAACATTCCTCTCATATGAGGTCCATGGGAATCAGGACCTCAAACTACATTCACCATGGTTAAATATGTATAACTATAAAAATTATCCAATTATGGTCTATATTGCTAGACCTAAAATTGATAATAATTGAGACACCAAACTAGTTAGGAAGAAAGTCCACAGTGGGAAGCCTGAGAAATAGTTATGTCTCTTCTCACTAATATCTTCATCTCCAGTGTTTATAAAAAATATTACAAAGAAACTAAATAAGGCATAAAGATAATGGGTCAAACATTATATCCCTAGTAAAATCCAATCCATGCTTTCTGAACCCTCATTCTAGTAAAAATTTAGAGTAATGGTTTTTCACATCTCCTTGAAACTATATAATGTTCACTTGGTGGTGATACAACTCATAGAGTTCTTGAACCCTTCATGAATACTACATATTCCTAAAATCAAACTTTATGATTTGAGCACCTCGGATCACCAAAAACCTCCCATAGACCTTAGATAATAATACTCACCTTCATGAGATACTTTTTTTTACCATGCATATATAACCATGGATTCACCATATGAACTTATGGTAATCAAATAAATGAGATATACATTTTCAAAAGGGATCTCTAATCCTTGTGATCCATGACATCACCATGGTAGAACGCAACTCCATTCTCTATTTTGTGCCATACCCCGGAAAATTTTCTCATACTATCCTCATGAACAGAGTATTTTTTACCATGATTTCTAATACCCATAACCATAATATTCAAGTAGATTTGAAACACATCCAATTACATCAATTAGATTCATACCCTTTGTCAAAGAAAAAGTGGGACATTCCATTTCTGAAACATTTGGTGGCCCACATTTCATGACTTAATGTAACGCCCCGACCCTAGTTACCTAGAGTTGGTGCATTATTACGTAGAATTGGCGTGATCACAAAGATCAAGTCTCGAAAGGCCAAATAGTTTAGTATCCTTCAAACACTAGATACATTCATAAGTTTTACATTAAATCATAAAGTAATACAAAACTACTACAACATCTTGTCTTCATATCCTCTCATATTATCCCTTCAGGTCATTCATAAAATACTTTTCACATCCTGGAAAAATTAAAACATTGAAATTGGTGAGTGTAGATGCTCAGTAATGATAACAATATAGAGAAATCTTTCGTAAATAAACATAAACATTTAAGGCAATGTATAACTAAAAAAAAGACTTTTAATCATGAACTTCAGCATCATATGGAAAAATAAAATTAAATAATGTCATTAACTTATTCACATGGATATTCTACTGGTCGAATAATCACATGCAATATCAACAACCACTTTCATAATGAGGGAATGCATAATGCCAAACTATCATAACCATGTAGCCAAGGTCTCATGTCGAGACACTAGTTTGTCTCATGAGACCTACCGACGCATCGAGGAGCTATATCGGGCTCCACCCATTACTTATAAAGTCCAATTCATTCCTCATATTAATAGGTTTAATCATATCATAAACCATAACATAACCGTATCACATAAAACATGCTTAAAGGAAAGATAACATTTCCACATTTCAACCACAAGATATCAATACAACACATTGATATAATAAAAAAATAAAAACTATTTTCAAAACCAAAATAAAAGAAAATTAAAACTTTGTAATTATTTTTCATTTAAAAAAAGTTATGGCTTGTAGAGGAAGTTGAAACTCAAATAATGGTCACGGCGGCAGAGAAGTCATTGACTCTGCATACGTACGACAAAAAAACATTACTTTTTTCATTTAGTAAAAATGCTTCGTATAAAAATATTCCTTTTGAATAAAAGTAAAAGTCAAAGGGGTTTATAAACCGTATAAAGGGAAGTTGTGTATAAAACAAAATATGTCTCAATGAAAGAAGATTGAGACGAAGTCCCTTACAAAGATAATTTTTTTAAATAAAATACATCTATTATGTGTATTAACTATAAATACACATAAAGAAAGTACAAATACATGGCAGGACATAATAATATCATGACATAATTTGAAAGTATGAGATTAACCCAAAGAATAGAAATTGGGTTAAGAAGTTCCCTTACCTCGTGTTCGACATCACTCGACAATTCATTAATCTCCTGAAAAATAAAATCGAGTTAATCTCTACTTTCTTAAGAACCTTTTTCAAATTCATTATCCCTTTTATATCACTTATTACAATGTTAAAAAAATTATGTAGTCATTCAAGTTATTAACGGTTGTTTTGTCGATCATTGGTACATGAGTCAACAATAAACATCATATAATTACAAGTTGTTTATGTGGTAGAATATACATTATATCCATAATTATATACATGATGTAGATGTCATATATATCTTATATATACAGTATATACATTCATTCATATTATTACATAACATTTAGAGGTAAGAAATGAAATGCACCGTTCATGGAGACGGTAAGCCGTATGTACGCATGAACGCTACTTTCATTTCTATTTCATATTAAATGGAATGAAATCATAATGATATAAAGGTATATTATAATTCCAGTATAATATCATATATAATATCATTTACTCCATCCTTTATACATCCCACATATGGCATTAACGATTCAAATCACTTTGAGGGGGCGGTAGTCCGCACTTCCTAAAATGAAATTATCGCGTTTACCCATAATGGAAATCATAATGGTATGAAATAAATGAGAAATAAACAATAATAAGGAAAAAACATAATATATGTCATATATAAAAATAGTGTCATCATATTTTCCACCATGAGAGGTATTAAAAAAATATTGAACAATCATCATTTCGTGAGGCAGTAATTCGCCACCCACAGAAACAGTATGTTCCTTAGCCATTAGATGAAGGTGTGTGTAAGTGTAAATAAAATAATTCTCATAAAAACATCCAAGTATATTTAATATACTTGTTTTGTTACAAAATAAAGTAATAAAAAGAGTTTAAGGGGTTTTAGAAGAAAAATAAAACAAAATAACACAAGAGAAGACATTACCTTAAAATCGGGTAACTCTTTTTGATTTGAGACAAAGGATTATTTGGGAAGAATTCTGCCCAAATTGAGGTTCTTAGGAGTAATAGAGGGATGTTGAGAGAGTATTTGGGAAGAGGTTGTCTGAGAAAAATGACTTGAATGTGTGAATAATGTGGTAGTGGTGGGGGCCTTTTATAAGAGGAGTGGAGGGGCACTCTTGGAAAGTCATGAAATGTTACTTTATTATATTATGAGTTTCAGATTTTAAAGGTCCCAAACTTATATATTTAGAGGATAAGGTGATAAGGGTTCGAAATCTACTCATCCAATAGGTTTTTGACAAGTTTAAATCTTAGAGATTACAACATCTTTTCATTTTTTTAAATCCATAATTAATGTGGTAATCGCTCCAACATCATGGTGTCAAAAATATTTAATTTATTTAATTTATAAAAATTATAAAAAAATATAATGATGTAGGAAATATTTTTATCTTTCCAATTAATATTTATAGTCGAAAATTTAACTTATATAACCCAATGTAATAATTGTTTTAGTAAAACAACACATGTTTGTGACAATTTTAGTTTTACTTTAAATAAAAAGTTATTAATATCATTTTCCTACCCAAGTGGCTCCATAGGGTCCCCAAGTAGACCCATGGATTGTCTTGGTCATACAGGACTCATACAATATGGGTTGGACAAGTGTAAGGGTATTTTCAAATTTTTATAATATCATTTTTACATTAAATTTCACTAATTTCCTTTAATCGCGATTAACTAAACTTAAAAGTTACTATTCACCAAAAAAATTATTTTAATCCCATTGAACCAAATTTTACTTCCTAATTACAACTATGTATGTCGGATTTTTGAAAATCAAATCACATAAGTGGTAATGTTACATTTAAACGAAAAATCAGTTTTTTAACTACCACTTAGTGGTTTCCCTATTCATCAAAAATTGAAGTTTTTCAGAACAACACCAAAAATTAACCCTAAGATATATTTGATATTATTAATTAAAAAATGATGTCTATTTTAAAAAATTCAAAACATATATGTCAAATTAATTAATTTAATAATTAATTCTAGTTGTCACAACAAATAGCGTGTTTTTAAGAAAGAATATCAATCAAAAGATTGACAATTGTTTATGTCCAATTTCAAAGTGAAATTAATTCTGATGACCAACATTGGATAAAATGGTAAAAATATATTCTAATTACACTATATAATCACCCAATTGTATAATTTATCAATATAAATTATTTTTATTAAAAAAGTATTTTTTATTTATTTTTCACTATTCATCAAAAATTGGAAGTTCTCAGAAAAATACCAAAATTCAACATAGGCTCATTTCGATATTCCGAACAAAAAAATGAAGTCCATTTTGAAATTTAAAATTTATATAATTTCAAAAAGTGGGTATTACTATTCATAACTGCTACTTTTATTGGTCAGGGTGTGTTAGAACTCAAGGTTGCGTACAACACACGCTGCACTATTATTCAAAGTGGAGCGTACCATGGATGTTTGGGGTGTTACATTCTCCCCTACTTCAATAAATTGCATCCTCACAATTTAAAAGTTTTCTTTGAAAATAAATGGTTGAAAATAGAAAATACCTTTCTGGAAAACCCACATCAAAAATAGGGTTAATAAAAGTATAACTTTAAAAGAAATAAAGAGAAGTAAAAAGGTCACTCGAGATAGCTCATACTTGGATTCTATGAAAATATGGATATGGAGGAAAAACAAACCATCAAGGTCTGATGGAGAGTTGTATAAAATAGGATTAGGAGAAAGTTAACTACAAGAAAATCACAAACTTGTGATTGGTTAAACGGTCATTGATTCCCCAATTGGAAAAGTTAATCGACAAATTTTTTTGTTTTAAGTTACCTTTCATAAAGTTGAGGAATTTATTTAGGATATTTACTAATAATGTAAGGAAATATACTTACTTGTCATGTAGACTTTCATTCTTTAATAAATTTTTACCACAAACCCATCATTCACACCAAAAGGTAATAGAACTCAAAATATTCTATTTATCATAATTGTATATGGTTACAAATATTAACACATACCATTTAGATTAGGAAAACTATTTTGTAATAACCAGGGACTTCCTGTAGGCTAGTGGTAGGTAATAAAGTCATGTTGCACTATGGTTGTGGGTTCGATTCCTACAGCTTTGTCCGACGTGACGGGTTATCCCCTGACCTGCAGGTTGTACTTTTCCTAAAACTATAGTATTATAATATTCCAAATATCATCTTCATAAATGTTTTAACCTTAAACAATACTTTCCAAAGTTGAACTTAATCCATCCCAACCTTTATAGTTATCCAAAATACCTCCATCCAGACTTTCTCTAAAAGGTCTCTAAATTCCAAAATCAATTGTATCATCAGATTCCTCAAACAAAGTAATGTTTCTCTTATTGTCACATATAAAAATATGATTACCTTCATCATATTAAAACCTTAATGAAAACAACAAGTACTGCAGTACAATCCTTATATATATCACATTATTTTTATAACCATAATATAATCCTTCAGTCCAAAAGCACCAATCCATTAATTAGTCCACTTCAACTGTAGTAACAGCATAAGATTGTCCTTGATCCCTTGGTCTTTTCTATGGTAAGTTTCCCTGACGATTAGGACATTCATTTGCATAATTCCCCATTTCCCTACAATTGTAGCATTCAACATTGATAGCTTCTTTCATTCCCTTACAATCACGAGCCTGGTGACCTTTTTCTCCACATTTATAACAAACTCCAATTCCTTTTAGGCAAGTACCGGGGTGATTCTTCCCACAATTATTGCATAATGGAAAAGCCTTCTTTCCCTTTTTCCCATTATCTGTCTCTTGTTCCACCTTTCTCTTCTTCTCTTACTTTACTTTGTTGTCATAAGACTTAGAGAATTCCTTTTCTGTCTTGATAGCACATGAGACTATATCTTCGTATGTTAAAAAAGATTGTGATACTAAAGCTTGACGGAGAAATGGTTTTAACCCATCAAAGAAACGATCAATCTTACTTCTTCAGTTATGTATATAATCTGCTGCATGCCTTGATAACCTTGTAATGTATGCCTCATACTTTGAGACATTCTCATCCTCCTTCTGCCTCAGACTCACAAATTGCCTTTCCAAATCTGCTCGATGGTCATGTGGAAAGTATTTTTCTAAGAAAATGTCTTTTAACTCTCTCCATTCCATACTTGGTACTTCTTCCTTTTTGTTTTGAATCAGTGACCACTATTGGTCGGCATCTATAGTGAGGTGGTAAACTCTCATGACAACCTTCTCCCTTTCACTACTCCGCAAAGCATGGAATATTTTCTCTAAGGAGTTTATCCATTTCTCATCTACTAATGGATTCTTACCCCCATCAAATATTGGTGGATGTTTACTCATGAAGCGATCTAACATTGATCCTCCATGTTGAAGATCAGGGTGCTCTATACGAGTAAGGTTATTATTCATAACCTGAGTGATTTGTCCCAGTATTGTGATAAGTTGATCAGCACTAGTTTTATCACCCACTCCACAATAATTATCTTGAGCAAGGGGGAAATCCCTACATGGAGTGCGTGCATTGATACGGTTTCCATTAATTCCACTAGGCTCCATTTCTAAACAATGGCATAAACTAGTTTAGTTTATGAATCAAAATACAAAATTCCATACATTTAAATCACTTAACATAAATTGAAATTTAATCATAAAAATGTTTTCTTTGAGTAAGTATATACTCATAAAACCATCATAGTGGTATGTAATGAAAATGAGAAGTATCCTAAGCATATCCCCTGAGAGTGTCGTAACCAAGAGTGCAGAAAGGCCCGTTGTCGTGCACCAGTTCACATTCGAGTCTAGCTCAAAGTGGTGTTTTCGGGTTTTACCCCTAGGTAAATCTATGCCAGAGCCGCCTCTACCTGCTCGTATCCAGACAGGGATGTATTTCTCAGAAAACTCAAAAAATATCTATAATACCAAAATTCTAGGAAGTTCTTCTATACTAATCCTCAAAGTCTATCTTTGGGCTATGTTCCCTAATCAAAGTTTATCTAAATCTAGCTTCCAAGGTTAGTAATAAACTGCCTCTGATACCAACTGTAACGCCCCGACCCCAGTTACCAAGAGTCGGTGCATTATTATGTAGCATTGGAATGATCACAAAGATCATGGCTCAAAAGACCGATGAGTTTAGTAGCCTTGAAACACTAGATACATTCATAAGTTTTACATTACATCATAAAGTAATAAAAAACTACTACAACATATTGCTTTCATATCCCCTCATATTATCCCTTCAGGTCATTCATAAAATACATCTTCACATCCTGGAAAAACTAAAACATTGAGAGGGGTGAGCTTTGATGCTCAGCAAAGATAACAATATAGCGGAAGCTTTCATAAATAAACATAATCATTTAAGGAAATATATAACTAAACAAATGCCTTTTAAACATTAACTTCAGCATAATATGGAAAAATAAAATGAAATAATGCCATTTACTTATTAACATAGGTATTCTACTGGTCGAATAATCACATGCAATATCAATAACCACTTTCATAAGGAGGGAATGCATAATTCCAGACTATCATAACCACGTAGCCATGGCCTCGTGCCAAACTACAAATAATAATTTGTCAAGGCCTCATGCCAAGACACTAGTTTGTCTCATGAGACCTATCAATGAATCGAGGATATATAGCGGGCTCCACCCATCACTTATTAATTCCAATGCATTTCTCATATGAACAGGTTTAAACATATCATAAACCATAACATAACCGCATCACATAAATCTTTTTTAAAGGAAATATAACATTTCCACATTTCAATCACAAGATATAAATACAACACATTGATAAAATAAAAACATTTTCAATACCATTTTCAATACCAAAATAAATGAAAATTAAAACATTGTAATTATTTTTCACTTAAAAAAAGTTATGGCTTGTAGAGGAAGCTGAAACTCAAATAATGGTCACGGTGGAAGAGAAGTCGTTGTCGCCGCATACGTACGACAAAAAAACATTCCTTTTGTCGTTTAGTAAAAACGCTTCGTATAAAAAGATTCCTTTTGAATAAAAGTAAAAGTCAAAGGGTTTTATACACCGTATAAAGGAAAGTTGTGTATAAAACAAAATATGCCTCAATAAAAGGAAATTGAGACGAAGTCCCTTACAAAGATCATTTTTTTAAATATAATAGATCTATTATAGGTATTCACTATAAGTGAACATAAAGAAATTACATATACATGATAGGACATAATAATATCATGACATAATTTGAAAGTAGGAGATTAACCCAATGAATGGAAATTGGGTTAAGAAGTTCGCTCACCTCGTTTCCGACTTCAATCGACCGTTATTTATTCTCATGAATAATAAACTAGATTTAATATCTATTTGCTTAAGAACCTTTTTAAAATTCATTATCCCTTTTATATCACTTATTACAATGTTACGAAAATTATGTACTCATTTAAGTTAATAATGGTCGTTTTGTTGATCTTTGGTACTTGAGTCAACAATAAACTTCTTATAATTACAAGTTGTTTATGTGGAAAAATATACATTACCTCCAGAATTATATCCATGATTTAGATATCATATATATCATATATATCTAGTATACACATTCATTCATAATATTACATAACATTTAGTGGTAAGAAATGAAATGCACCGTTCATGGAGACGGTAAGCTGTACGTACGCATGAACGCTACTTTCATTTCTATTTCATATTCAATGGAATGAAATAATAATGATATAAAGGTATATTATAATTACAGTATAATATCATATATAATATCATTTACTCCATCCTTTATACATCCCACATCTAGCATTAACAATTCAAATCACTTTGAGAGAGCGGTAGTCCGCACTTCCTAAAATGAAATTATTGTGTTTACCCATAATGGAAATCATAAAGGTATGCCATAAATGAGAAATAAAAAATAATAAAGAAAACAAAAACATAATATATATCATATATAAAAATAGTGTCATCATAATGTCCACCATGAGAGGTGTTAAAAGAAGATTGAACAATCATCGTTTTGTGAGGCAGTAATTCGCCACCGACAGAAACAGAATGTTTTTTAGACATTTGATGAAGGTTTGTGTAAGTGTAAATAAAATACTTCTCATAAAAATATTAATGTATATTTAAGATACTGTTGTTATTACAAAATAAAGGAATAAACAGATTATAAGGGATTGGAGAAGAAAAATAAAACAAAATAACATAAGAGAAAACATTACCTCAAAATATGGAAACTTTTTTTGATTTGAGACAAAGGATTCCTTGGAAAGAATTAGGCTCAAAGTGAGGCTTATAGGAGTAAGATAGGGATGTTGAGAGAGTATTTGTGCAGAGGTTGGACCATCCAAATGGATTTAAGGTGTGAATAAGGTGATAGTGGTGGGGGCCTTCTATAAGAGGAGGGGAGGGGCACTCTTGGAAAGTCATGAAATGCTACTTTATTATATAATGAGTTTCAGATTTTTAAGGCCCCACACTTATATATTTCGAGGATAAGGTGATAAGGGTTCTAAATATACTCATCCAACAGGTTTTTGACAAGTTTACATCTTAGATTTTACATTATCTTTTCATTTTTTTAAATCGTTAATTAATGAGGTAATTGATGCATCATCATGGTGTCATAAAATATTTAATTTATTTAATGTCTAAAAATTCTAAAAAAATATCATGATTTAGGAAATATTTTTATCCTTCCAAATAATATTTATAGTCGAAATGTTAACTTATATAACCCCATTTAATAATTGTTTTAGTAAAACAACACATGTTTGTGACAATTTCAGTTTTACTTTAAATAAAAAGTTATTAATGTCATTTTCTTACCCAAGTGGCTTCATGGGGTCCCCAAGTTGACCCATGGATTTTCTATGACTTCCATGACTCATCCAATAAGGTTAGGAAAAGTATAAGGGTATTTTCATATTTTTATAATATCATTTTTACCTTAAATTTCACTAATAACCCTTAATCGTGATTAATTAAACTTAAAAGTTACTATTCACCCAAAAATTATTTTAATCCCATTGAACAAAATTTTACTTCCTAATGAAAACTATGAGTGTCAGATTTTTGAAAATCAAATCATTGAAGTGGTAATGTTTCATTTAAATGAAAAATCAGTTTTAACTACCACTTAGTGGTTTCACTATTCATCAAAAATCGAAGTTTTTTAGAACAAAACCAATAATTAAACTTAAGCTATATTTGATATTCTTAATTCAAAAATGATTTCTATTTTAAAAAATTAAAAAAATACATGTTGAATTAATTAATTTAATAATTAATTCCCACTGTCACAACAAATAGCGTGTTTTTATGAAAAAATATCAATTAAAAGATTGGCAATTGTTTATGTCCAATTTAAAAGTTAAATTAATTCTAATGGACACCATTGGATAAAATGGTATAAATATATTATAATTACAATTTATAACCACTCAATTGTATAATTTATCATTATAAATTATTTTTATTAAAAAAGTAATTTTTAAGTATTTTTCACTATTCATCAAAAATTGGTAGTTCTCAAAATAATACCAAAAATTCAACATAGGCTAATTTCGATATTCCGAATCCAAAAAATAAGTCCATTTTGAAATATAAAATTTATATAATTTCAAAAGGTGGGCATTATTATTCATAACTACTACTTTTATTGGTCACGGTGTGTTAGAACTCGAGGTTGCGTACAACACACGCTGCTCTATTATTCAAAGAGGAGCATAACATAGAATCATGGGGTGTTACACATAAAAAAAATGGCATAGGGCCCATGATTTCCAATAAATAGTTAAACTCTCCTACAATTCTAGAACCATTCATAAATAAAAAATTTCTTTATACCCAACCTCATCACCCAGATGTTTGAGTTTTCGAAAATCATTCACATACCTCATAAAATAGTGGGGAAACCACTATTATAACATTCTATCAATGGATAATGGTTTTTACATACAGTCCATAGAAATCCCCCCTTATAGGAAAGGACTTCTGATCCTTGTGTGCCTTGTAAACACTATGGAGGATCTCGACACTTCTGGTGGTTATGGGTCATTACATGTTTGTCTTCCCTATTCTATATTCCTCAACATAAACTTTTGTGGCATGACTTACTCAACCCATATTTCAACTATTTTGGTGGACCTATAATCACACAATTTATTCCCGGTGAATGTAATCCCCATAAATCATTCATGACCCACGGAAATGAGTGGTGAAACCATTGTTTGACCATTCTAGAAATGTTTAAGGTATTTTAACTACCAATAAGAGGTATCTCCTTCTTACAATAATGAAAATCCAATCCTTAGGAGACCTGTAAACATGTTAGTGGAACTTATCACCCCATGGTGTTTGGGGTCATCCCTGGAAATTCTTACCTGTGTTCCATGTTCAACAATAGTGTCATGGTAGCATAAATTTTAATTATAATTCATATTTACTTCCTTACCATATAATTTTAAACTGAACGATTAATGTCCTTACCAAAAGATGTTTAATGGCACAAAATATTTCCTTACTGCCTGGAGTAAAACTACATGTAATATTTCCTTAGTAAATGACATTATTCTTTATTGTACATGTCCTTATATAATGAAATTAAACTGCATGGAGAACACTTCTTGTCAAATAGTATATAACCAGTAATAGAAGATAAGAGCTAAAATACCCTAAATCTATAACAATAGAAGTTCCAAGATAAAATAAACAAAACTAAAACTATATATGGACTAGGATAGATGAACATAAACTACATCACAACAACAATTTAGTTTTCAATACTAGAAAAGGAAAATAACCTGTTTGGCCAAAAATCCAAAATGAGGTGTCCTCAGAATAATATAAGTCCAACCCCATTAATATTTCCCCTATATAATTCATAGGAATCAATTAATGAAATATGATTAAAAGTATATAATTATTATGAGCCCAAACATATTGAATTATAAAAAATCACCCTATCCTTGCTGGGTCTATTGACCTAGAACAAATCGGGGCACCCTCCATCTGTGAGACACACCATGGAGAAATTCATAATCATAAAAATACATGAATATTTTTCTTATATTTATCTTAGAATCTGACTCATTATGTTTATAGCGAATCAAAATATATAGTGGGACATTTTTTTGACACCATTATACATGTTACATGAACTATTTTTCAGTTGGACACATGTAATGACTATTTGAATGGTCATAATATTTAATGAGATATGCTAATGACGTATGGGGAGTGTTAATTTCATAAAAAATTGAAGAGTGTTATTATTATTATTAATGTTAATTTTTAAACAATAATAATAATGATAATAAATAAAAATATTTTAAATTATAATTTTTAATTATATATAAGCAGGGGGTGTAACGTGTTGGACAAATGAGGGCGCAGTTCGTCTTTAACCCAACCCTGAACTACCCATATTTCTACTATGGGAGATGAACCTTCCCCTTTAAAAGACAACCTCACCACCATTAGAGTAAATATCAATTCCTCAAATTCATTGATACGTCATTTGAGGATTCCATGCATGGTTTGTGATTAGGCATCGCCTGAAGAAGAAAACAACCTGCACATCGATTTTACCATAGATAAAAAAGAGGATAATATATGGTTCCCCTAAGGATGGGAATCATGTTCTAATTCACCATCATTGGATGATAAAGATATTAGAGTATTGGCCTTATAGAGTATAAATCTGTATGCTAACATTACCATCCTAGGAACACCTCATGCATGATATTATATCATGTAATGATAAGAAGAAATCAGATAATAGTTTGTGTCCTAGGACACGTTATGGGAGAACATATTGAGCCGATTATGTATATCAGGTGATTATGAGAATATGCAGGTCACGAGAACATACACGTCTTCCATGTAGACTCATTATATTAAAAATATGGTATGTATATGGGAGCAGGGTGCAAAGAACAGTCCATGGACTTTATCATTAATGGACTACTAGTGTATGAGTATGAAACATGAAAAGAAGAGGAGTTCCACACCCAACTAGTTGCATGGATGAACATCGGGAAAATATTTATACAATGAAGTTTGGTCAATAAAAAAATAAAATTAAAACTATTGAAAAAATATAGAATCCTCTAAAAACAAATTTGTGAGGTCACCACAATGAATATGATCAAATATGAAAATATTGAGTTTCAAAGATGACTTTTCTTAAATTAAGATCCATATGACATGAATGAAACTACCCATATGGATTACTTGACTATATGAATCCTTAGTCAAGTTATGTGAACATGAAAATCCAAATGTGTGTTTCATGAGGAATACTGAATGATTTGGTGATTTGAATATATATATTGATGCAACATAATCATTGACTCCAACAATATAAAAGTTGGTGTGATAAATGGAGGAATGTATTTACATGAAATACCACCTTTCATGGATATGTAGAGGAAATGTGATCCTTTATATATAAATATTGGGATACCATGTGTTTTCAGTTACAACCATTTTGTGTGATGTGATCTCTTATTTTTATTTCTAAATACGAAAACAATGGATACTATAAGAATAATTTGAGGAATATTATGTGAGAATATATGATTTCCCTCAAACAAACAGATGAGAAAACACATAATCGATCTTGTGAAAGGATGTCGCACTGTGTAACCCATCATGTGAAACTGTCTTCTTGAACTCACATGAAGAGATGAGACACAACCATATCCATCACAAGACAGGATGATGGTTTACATAACAATTCTCACAAATACACACCCTATGCAGATATAGAAGATAACTCATATCATATGATCACTTTAAAAAGTAGGAGATTTACCACATACATTGTTATGTGATCAATTGTGCACAAGGGTTCTACTTGTAGACATGATTTGTCAAAAAGGATTAATTAGATGCACCGTGAATGTCGATCATTAATAAAATCAAGGCTCACTTCATCATATCGATATGATGGATGTTCACACCACACAAATGAAATATTACTATGTGGATGAAAATCTCCATTACACACCTGATATAACTATAAGGATACGATACATTTTCCATTAACATGTTTCATGGGAATGTGTAGTGAAATATTCCCCAGTCTCCATCACTTTACCTCCTTCACTCTATTTCATGAGGAATTTATTATCGGATATTGCACTCAAATGAACATTAAACAGGGAAACACCTTAAATTGTCTTGGGATATGTGAATTCATGCGAAGGATTGAAACACTAGACCAATACCCTTTGGAATATATCCTTCACATGAACAAAAAATCAGTCATGTTATGGAATCATACAATCATGAACACAAGACACATCAAAGTCAGGCATAGAAAATTTCCTTGAAAATGTCTGAATGCCATTTTGAGAACCATCATTGAAAACAAAACACATTAATGGAAATAAGAGTGAATTTCACAAACAATGTATGCATGCCATCATGCGATCTATCATTGAACATGTGACACATTACAGATTTCAAAATGAATGTCAAAGAAAATTCTTCAACTCTATCATGAGATCCAACATTGATCCCATGATTTACCATGGATAAATAGGGAGACTGAAAATGACAAGGCACACATTCCATCATGAGATCCCATATTGATCATGGGGGTCCTTACAAAAAATTAGTGGTTAAAGGCCCCAAAAAACCTTGTAAAATAAATGCTAAATATATGATAAAATGTATTGACATTATTTGGTCCCTGATCTTCTTGAGAAACACATTTAATGTCTATAATACCACACAATGTATGTGGAGAAATGTACACCCTATTGAAAATAAACCTTCCGGCATTTCACCTTTATCATGGAAAGGGTTTTTGAAATTTAAATTCGATTTGGAATGACCTCTTCAAATTCATTTACAATAAGAGGTGTTGTCTATGAAAATATATGTGAATCACAGTAAGACCCATGATTGTTCTTCCGATGAATTATAGGTAAGGAGATTGATTCTATTCAACAACACGCACACAACTTCATGAGATCCCATTCCCATGAAAGATAAAGAGTGAATTAAAAAATGGAAAATAATATGTTTGTTATGATGAATACATATATTGATAATCACGAGAAAGGGATTTGGTACCCCGTATGATCACCATTGATCCCATAGACCCCCCCCCCCTCAACATGAAAGTATGATCCAATGGAATCTCAATACAGAAGCTACATTGAATCCTGAATAACCCTATACATGTTATCATCATTCATGGAAAAACATTTCCACAAGCATCGTGATCTTATCAAGACCTTATATGTTTTAGAATGACCCTATAAAATATATTTGAAATATCCTAATGGTTAAAAGAATCTCATTGATCAGATGAAGTTAAATAAATGTGGTGATGATAGGACATTATTATGGTTACTAAAAATCATGTGACGCCCCCCACCATAGGATGACCAGTGGCAGGATAATGCGCGGTTCTTAACACAATAAACCTCCACTAACTCCGGAACATATCTATGATATATGCGCCAAACAAGGAGGTAAATAATAGGTGTAATGAAATATATAAATCCATCTCCTTTATAACAAAATGAATCCATCACTGACCTTCCAATCAAGGATACATTGCAAATAAGAGAACATGAGAGGGATTCTCGAAGTGGTTGGTCATGAGATCAAAAGGCCTTCCACTAGTATAATCTCATAAATGACCAAAGGAATCACACAAAATGAGTATGTGCTTCATGTGATCACTCTATAGATCATGTTAATGACATCTAGAGCATCATCTGGATTATTTTACGGACATCCCATATGTTAGATGAGTGATGTGAAACTTAAAATAAGATGTTAATGGAAAAAAGTGAGGAACATATAGAATAAAAGATATAATAATAAATAATAATATCATAGAATTAGGAAAAGATAGATTCAGTAGTCTTGAATTGATTTTCCTAACTCATTTGGTTTATATAATAAAACTAGGACATATCACCCAAGACATGCGATGCTCCCTCAACATGCCATTTGGATCATGTTGTGTCCCTTAGACATGTTAAGTAAGTCATTATATTCCCTATGGGAATGCAACTAAAGTATTGAAGATCCCAATAAGAATTAATTAAAAATAATGCAATGACCTCCATAACTGTCACACATGTTATAAGGAGACACCATGAGATGTCATCTAGGTCTCACGATGACACTAGGATATGTTAGCTAGATCATTTTATTTACTCATGAAAAGTCAGCCTTGATAATTAGAAATCTTCCATACATGTCATCCTTGGTAATGAAAAAACCTCAGAAATATTCATCCTTGATCATGTGGAATCCTCTAGACATGTCAGCCTTGATCATGTGACAACCTCTAGACCTTCCACCCACAATAATTAGATGTCCTCCAAACTGGTCGACCAGGTCATGAATCATCATCTAGACATGTTAGAATTTATCTTGTGACACCCTCTAAACATTACATCTTTAATAATGAAATTTTCTATGTAAATGTATTCTAGGTTATGTGGAACCCTACATACATGTCATTATTGATCTTGGGATAGTCACCAGACATGTATTTCAGGTAATCCGGTGTATCATCAACAAGTCATATGGATCATGAGATTGTATCTTGGCATGTCTTCTAAGAAATGAAGACCTGAACATACATTCTCAAACATGGAAATTATTAAATCAAAATATGTGAAACAAGTAATGAGATCATGTGACGTAGATAATCAGTCCGAGTTGTTAAAATGTACTAGGACATAATAATATTGTCTAGTAAATATATATGTGAAACTACAGTGTGTAAGACTATATCATCTGAACTATGATAATAGTGATTCCTATTATAAAAAAAGATACATAGGACACATTTATAATTCCCAATCTCAGCACATAGTCTCCACTAGATGGAAAAGCATACCTCTCATAGGGAAACCACTACGAGTAAGTCCCAATAAACCATACTATGAGATCTATAATTCCTACCATAAATAGGATATGTCATGTGCCTTTATAAGGTACGATATCAAATATTCTTCAACAATGTTGTGATTCCCTCCATGTTTACAAAATTCCATCAATCGAGACCCAATCTCTCCATTGGGAAGATTTTCATTCATCATACACCAGTATATTGAGATGATAGCCTTATAGTGAAAACCTCGATCAACTAAAAAACAATGATTTTGATTCCTTCTATAACTATGATACATTAGATGAATTCCTAAGGCCCAATCTCCAAATTAAACATCCAAATGGATATTACATCACGTAATTTCCACATCCATATGAATTGAGACTGATTACTTACTATCCATTGTTTCTTATACTGAGCAAGACTCACGTAGGCTTAGGGATTTTCAATGATCATGTAATTAATATGATTAATCTCCAACAGCTAGGGAAACCTCAATATGTATTCCCTGTTTAGTGGAATGGTATGACATCCCTAGAAACGATACTCTAACTTAGGGTAAATCCTATGGGCATGAATGATCTATGGAAACACTTATTCCTACTATAACTAGTATACATAAGAGGCCTCCCTGAGGTTTGAGTTAAATAATCAGTTCATAAGTTCCCACATGTATTTGAATTATATTTGAAGTTAAATTTCATGGTTTTAAATAAATTTGTGGATTTTGATTTATGTTGTGAAAATAATATGTATGAAACCACATAATGGCTCAAACCCATCGTCAAAATATTAATCACCTCCCTGAACTGATAGTAAATTCCAGAATATTTTTTTCTTTGTATTTAATATTTATGTGTATACACATAATGCGAAATAGATGAAGAACCTCATATACAGACATATGGAATAATTAATTGACCTCCCTTTTACAATGGTTAAATTCAATACTTTTTCAATTTTTTAGGGTAACCAATATTGTATTGGTATTGGAATATATTATTGATGATATCAGAAATCTATAAGAGAGTCCAAAAGTGGGACCCCCCCCCCCACAAAGTGTGTGATGAGCCTGACCTCAAATAATCTTGACCAATCGGAGTTCATTAGTTTCATTGGGTTTATAACACAAATTGAGAAGCTGCCATTGTAAATTAGGTCTGTAACTAGTAATGTATGTGGGAACAGTTTCTTGTTTCTATGGATGATAAACACGAATAGTGAACTTGATGAGAATTATTATAGAGACATTAAACCCCACACAATTATACCATCAACAAAATTTTTCCCATACATATAGGTTATTTTCATATCTTTTTCTATGATATAATATTCTAATTTCTTACATTTACACAAATTAGAAAATAATAATTTTTTTTGTGTCTGCATGTAGATTACAACCTCCATGAAGCAATGTGATTATTTTTTCATCACCACATCACAAGGTTTCTATATATATGTGTATTTAAGGAAATAAAATTATATTAAGGATATAATCATAATTATAGATTGATAAAATTTTACTTAGCTTTTTTATATCACTATCTTTAATGTTTTTGAAATGTTACTCATGCGTACGTATGTCCAACTATATCCATGATTATAAACTAGTTAATTTTTAAATAACAATCAATCATAGTTTATTTTTAATGTATAAATAATGAAAAAAATAAATATTTTTCATGAATATTATTTTTTATACTATGGAATAATGACATCATGGGTATGAAATTTTTTACTTTTAACCCAAAGTTTATTTTGAAAATGGAGAATTTTAATTAGTATGAATGAGGTAACAATTTTAGATATTCTTTTTTATGTCCATTACTGAGATTTTTGTGTTCATCATATATTTTAAAATATATTTCATTTGGTATATGGATGAGTAAGAACAAATAAGTAGTAAAGATTAAATTCATGAGTATTTTTATTGAAAAGTAAACATGTTTCAAATGGTTTTTATAGTGTAGAAAATGGATACGAAGAGAAATTCCCCAAATTTAAATGTTTGATATTTTATGTATTATTCTTAACATAATTATATAATACTATAAACTCAAAATAATATTTTTTTAATTCAATAAAAATAACTCTTGATTTAATTGTCAAGTTGATGTATGTTTTATGGATGGGTACTTATACATCATACTATGATCCATAAAAATTTCTAGATCACCATATGATGTAACTAATATTTTATCAAACATAATCAACTAAAGACAATTTATTTCAGGATTAAATACCCAAATAATTTAATAGAACATTATATTGGATATGGTATATGACATGAAACATCGAGCCAAAACGAACCACAAAATATTGTAATTTATATTTATCAATTATTACATATCATTTTAAATGGTGAGTATGAATTGTATTAACCATATCATGAAAATATATGATGTTATAACGTGATAAAAACATATTGATTAATTTTAGGAAATAGGCACTACATTTTTAACAAATTTATCTCATTATTCAAAAATATGTTTCCTTAAAAAATGATCTTGTTTAATTTTTTTATGAGAGAAAATTATAATTAATTTATATAAATTTGATAATTTTATTTATAAGAAATATAATTAATTATGTTTTATAACAATATTAGCCGATGGTGAATTTTTTTATTTTTTTAAAAAAGATGTATTTTCTAATAAATAATGAAATATTGTGTTTTTATTGAATACTATATTTTTTCTGACATTTAAAAAGATAAATTATGTTTTAAAATGGTAAAAAATTAAAATTAGTTCAATTATATAATTAATAATTTAATTTAAATCATTGAAATCCATTTTATTATTGAATTATGAATAAAAATTTACACATAAAATAGAAATTTTAAAAAATCTATTTTTTATTGTGTTTTGCATTTTCATCATCAAATAAATCATTAAAATTATATAAATTGAACCATGTAATCTATTTTTAAATTTATAAATCATTATGTAAGTATTTATTCAATAAATCCATTATATTTTTTATTATGAATTGTAACACTAATAATTTTTCTACCGTGGTAAATGTAAGATGAGTTAATTAGGAAAATAACTAATGTACTAAGGATTAGAAATAAATAAAATATTTAAAATTATTTCTTGGGATGAGTATATATCATCCATAATTAAATAAAATTATAAAACATGACCTTTTATTCCATTTATCCTTAATTTGACCATGAATAGTATTTATGTAAATATAATGACAAAGAAGTCCTTTCTTAATTTTAATATCAACAATATCTTGTAATAGCAAAATAGATTATGAATGTTTATAAATTTTTATTTGAAATATAAATTATTTTGTTCATTTTAATATTTAATTAATTTTTAGTGATTCTATAATTAGTATAAATTCTTATGGGACACCAGCACAACAGTTGTCCTTATAGTAGAAAAATTAAATAATTGATTTTAAAAACTGTAAATGTAATATTATTTAGGAGATGTCAGGTGTCCAAATAATTATCAAGATAAAAATAACATATTATATATGTTTTAATGGTATTAATTTGAGTTCAATTTCTAAATTTTTTTCAAAGTGAAATAGTGTGAAAAATTTCAAAAATGAAGGATATTCTATTTTAAATTAAAAATATTTTATTAAATTATTTAAAAATTATAAAAAAACATGAAGTAATAAAATAAGGATGATTAATGGTCTTGAATGCCATTCAATGTACATTAATGAACCAATTATCATATTATTCGTCAAATTATAACAAATTAATATTGAGAAAAGAATTATCATTGTTAAATTTTAAATTTGTTAACTATGGTTTTAAAGTAAATGATAAACTATAAAATACTATCCACACAAATATAACTTTTATTGTGTTGTTATTTTAGAACCATTTAATCTTAATATTTTTTTAAATTTCACTTTGAAACCATTTAACATGAGTTATGCCTATGTTATATTATATTGTTTGAAATATTTCCCAAATGGCATTCCTAATACTTTATAATAAATAATATTACTTAAATGATTTAAAATTAATTACATCCTATATTTTTTCAGGTTAATTTTATATGGTCAAAAATATATACCATTTGACATTTATGGTTCACTTTTCCATTAATAGTTTCTTTCTTTACTACTAGATAGTATTTATTATGTTATTGTGGTTATTTTCAAATAGGTTAACAGGGGATAAAACATAAAAAATAATGGTGAAAAATTCACATAAACACATCTAAATTTAATTTAATGTGATGATTTGGAATTATACTCATATAATATTCTAATTTTTTTCAATTTTTTCCATTTTAAAATGTTGATTAATTTATATTAACTTAAAACATAATGAATGTCCAATAATTCTCATCCATCACTTATAAAAAGATACCCACTCATATCTTCTATCTACAATTCAACAGGCTTTGGTTTCATACTATACATACATAATATAATTATTAACAAACGTCAAAATATTATATACCTATTTTATTTGGAATGGTAATAAACTTATATGCTTTAAGGTGTAATGACGTGCAACTAGTCTGAATAAGATGTATATATTTTGATTAAATGTTTTAGTTTAATTTCTCATTATTCATCCAAATATTATTCAATAATGTTTAAGTAAAGTAAATATATTAAATATAATAATTTTTGTTATATTAATTTGATAACCTATATCAATATTCAAGTCTATTAATGAGAAATGAATATATCATTGACGTGTACGACTGACTATCGCCTCATGAACTGGTGTTACTTGTTTTGAATCTCCACCACTCGTAAAATGCTAAAATGATGGATATAAGGATTATTTATGATATTCATGATATGTTTAACATTATTTAGTGGTAATATATCATTTAATATTTTAAAATTTCGTTCATCGAAAAATTATTACCTTATTCATGTGTATGTGTGGAATACCGCCTATATGAAACAATGTGATTCACTTTCCAAAACCACATAAAATGGATGATATATGTATATTTATATGAAGAAAAATTATTTTATTTATTATATAATAATAAATATAGAATTATAAAATAATTTTGACAATCTTACCATCATGATATTTAAAAAAACCTTAATCATGCATGTATACAAGTTACTATCTCCATGATTATAGCATAGTTAATTTTTCATAACCATATTTCCTTATTTATTTTAAAATTATAATTTATTAAAGTGATATTTGTGAAATATTTACTATTTTTTAGATTATGGAACAAATATGTATTTTACCATAGTCATCCTACCGAATCCATTTTGGACATATAAACTGAATATTTTCAAATCATTTGATGTAATAATAATAGATTATATAATTAAATAAAAATAGAAATAAATAAAAATTCTAATAATAAACTAGAAAAATATTATTATAAAAGTGAATAATTATCCAATTTTTATTATTAATTAATTAAAACATTTTATGTGATGATTCATCCCTGAGTTAAGTGGTTTCTTAACTCAATATTTCAATACATTGGATTATACTTCTACATCATTTGCTATGTTATGAAATGATTAATTGTGATATTATCTTTGTAAGAAATTTCCTATATATCTTTTTGTATATGAGATATATGTATTATTCACCACATCCATATCATTTGGTGTATATACACCCCTTGATAGGATATATCATATATCCATTTATATTAATGGTATTTGAATAAATATTTGATGTTATTTCTATCATGGGGGTTATGATTCAAAATTCACCAAAATAATAAGATTTTATTTCACATTACCATCATTATTTTGTACTGTTTATGTTTATGTATCAAATTGATGAAATTATTTTATATTTATATCTTAAAGATAATATATATTATTCTCCACTAGGATTTTCTAGAAATTACAATTTTTCTATTAATCTTACTATATTTAAGTACCTTGGTTATTAAAATAATTTTTTTTCATGAAAAATCAACTTTTTTTTCTACTTGATTAAGAATATAATTCTTCCATGTCCATATTTACAAAATCATTTTTAAGGAATGTTTTTAATATTAATAAATTATTTAGTAAATACATTTTTACAGACATTTTAATATTTACAGAATTTTTAAAAAAGAATATTAATTTCATTTTATGAATGATTTACTTTGGAATTTTTATAAATAAATCGAATGGAATCATAATTTTAATGTATATGATAGGAACATAATTTATCTCCATCATAACCACTCTATTATTTGAATATTTATTTATAATTTCATACATTTTTTTAATGAAACATTTTCCCATACGATTATATAAATTTTTAGTTTTTAAAGTGATTCTCAATGTGAAAATGGTATTTTCGACACATTTTTTTATAGATATTTTATTTTATTTCTATTCATAAATGAAAACACCCATTTATTTTATTTATACATACCATGATATATGTTGTATGGATTCTATCTTTATTCGTTCTCTATATTATTTATAATCAATTTAACTAAGGAAACTATTAAAATTTCATATTATTATATTTTAATATGAATATTTATGTTGATCATGTCATTCCCTCCTTTCATATGATGAATGAATTACACATATAAAGTGATGTGAATATCCTATTATAACCTCTCAATGAATTAGTGGGTCTCCCATGTAAAACTAATTTGGGTATTTGGATGTGGCCATAACCATTTATAGACAATTTACAATTATTTGGACGGATCAGAATGTTTATGATTTTGGGATTTATGCATTCCATAATTAAAAAATTATTTATTTTTAACATCCAATATAAATAAAGAATGAGGAAAATTTAATATTTCTTAATATTTTTTAATTACTTATTAATTTATCTCTAAAGGGGTTTCTATGTTCGATAGCGTACCTGATACGCAACAATTGGTTTTCTAAAATCATACATTGCACGCTAATAATATAATATTATTATTTTATATGGTAGTTAAATTCTATCTTTTTTTTAAGGAAATAAAAAACTTACTACAATATTATTATACATGTTTTTTAAATGTATTTACATTAATCCAATAAAATCATGAGGCTTAAAATGTGAATGAATCCAATTTTCAGCATAATTTAAATTAAAAGGTTGATTTACCACCTTTTAATGGTGAAAACTCTTAAAATATTGTTCTTTTCACATTAATATATTATATTTAACCAAATAGAATCCGTTTTTAGCATGGGGACATCAAAATTTACATTGTGTAAATTTTTGGAATTATTTCCGATAAAGTTCATTTTCATTGAATTGTGAAAATACTGTATTTTAATTCAAAATTGTGTTTTAATATAATTTATTTATATTGTTATATTATCTTTTTAATTAATTTTAAAGTGTAATTAGAATATATTTTTATGATTTAATTAATAATGGTCATTATAATTAATTTCACGTTGAAATTGGACATAAACAAGTGTCTATCTTTTGATGGTTATTGTTTCTTAAAAAAAATCTATTTGTTTTGATAATAAGAATTAATTTTAAATTAATTAATTCAAATTATATGTTTATAATTTGAAAAATAGACATCATTTTTGAATTCATAATATCAAATATATCTTAGGCTGATTATTTTGGTATTTTTCTGAAAAACATCAATTTTTGATGAATAGTGAAACCACTTAGTAATAGTTAAAAAACTAAAAATTTCATTTAAATGATATTTTACCACTTCTGTGAATTTAATTTCAATAATTCGACATACATGGTTGCTAATAGTAAGTAAAATTTGGTTCAATAAGATAAAAATAATTTTTTGTGAATAGTAACCTTTGACTTTTATTTACTGCGGTTAAACATAAATAGGGTAATTAAATGTAAAAATAACATTATAATAATTCAAAATTACCCTAATACATGTTCGAAACTTATTAGATGAGTAATTTCTTACAATGGGAATCCTTGGGTCAATTTTGGGACTCCATGGAGCCACATATAAATGACAATGACACTTTATTTTAATTAATATAAAATTAAGGCCAAAATGACATAAACAAATATCTCATTGTAAATTAATTTTAAATGGCGTTACATAAGTTATATATTATACTATAACTCTTCATTGGAAAGATAAAAATAATTCCTACATCGTGGTATTTGTTTTATATTTTTCAGACATCGAATAAATTCGATTATTTATGACAAAATGAGGATGTAGTGTTTACCTCATTAATAAATTATTAAAATAAATAAACTTATAAATCTTAAAATAACATCCAAAACGTTTCGGATTATTATTGGATGAACATATTTCTACCATGAGTCATCTTCTATTTTACGATAATGAGTTTTGGACTGTTATAAATTAAATATCATTATATAATAAAATAATATAATCACACTTCACAAAATCGCCCCTCCTCCCCCTTACAAAAAGCCCTCACTTCTATCCAATTCCTCACACCTCTAAAACCATTTTCCGCATCCACATTGTACCTTATTAATCTCCCTACATTCCTCCCCTCCTTCTAGAAGCCTTACCTTAAGAAGAAGGCACTTCAAGAAACCCTTTTGATTCATACCAAAGAGAGTTATCAAAATTAAATGTAACGATTTCTCTTAACTTATTTTATTTTATTTTACTTATCCAACCCCAAAAATATTTTTATTCCTTTATTTTAAATCAATTAAAGTATCCTAAATATACTATTACATTGTTATGAGAGGTATCTGAACTACAATTACACACACCTCCATCTAATGGGTGAAGAACATTCTGTTTCTGTGGATGGCAAACTAACGCCCCACGAAACGATGATTGTTCGATTATCTCTTAACGCCTATCATAGTGGCCATTAAGATGATTCTATATTTATATATGATATATATTGTGTTTATCTTTTCTTTATGCTTCTGTATTTATCTTTTATAACATACCTTTATGGTTTCCATTATGGGTAAACGCGATAATTTCATTTGAGGAAGTGCGGACTACCGCCCCCTCAAAGTGATATGAATCGTTAATTCAATATGTGGTACATATAAAGGATATATTTAATGATATTATATATGATATTATACTCAAATTATAATATACCTATGAATCATTGTGTTTTAATTCGTTTAAAATAAGAAAAATAAATAAAAGTAGCGTTCATTGGTACGTACGACTTACCACCTCCATGAACGGTGCATTTCATTTCTTACATCCAAATGATATGCACTGTTATAAATATATATATATATATAATGGATATATATGATATATATGATATCAAAATAATTAATATCATTCTGGATAAAATATACTATTATCCACATGGATAACTTGAAAATATAAGGTGTTCATTTTTGACTCAAGTACCAAATATCGACAAAATGAACGTTATTAACTTAAAAGATTACATAATGTTTATGACATGGTAATAAGTGATATAAGAGATATAATAAACTTTAAAAAGGTTCTTAAGCAAGTATAAATTAATATTAGTTTATTTTTCAGGTGATTAATGAATGATCGAGTCAAGTCGGGCACGAGGTAAGGATCTTCGTCTCAATCTCCATTCATTGAATCATTTTTTGTTCTAATTAACCACTTTAATTTATACATTTTATAAACACCTTTTAAATTTAATTTCATTCAAATATAATATTTTTCTATGAAGTTTTTTACTAAACGAAAACAAAATAATGTTTCTTTTTAACATAATTGGTGAGAACGACCTTTCTACTGGTGTGAGTATTATTTGATCTTTGGCTTATTTAACAAGCCATAATGTTTTAAATGGAAAACTAAATTCCATATACCGTTTTTATGTATTTTTGTATTGAAAATTATTTTGACAATGTATTTAATATTTCAATATCTTGAAATGATATATTGTTATTACAATGTTGGAATGTTTTCATTACACTATACTTATGTTATGTGTTATGATTATATAATGATTGGTGGGAATTTTTTACATATATGGGTGGTTTGTGATAATCCTTGGGTGGGTGAGCTCAAGATAGCTCTCTAATGCATTGGGTAACGTGATGGAGGAAAACATGGATGTTTCCCCAAATAGATTTAGGGAATATACTGTGATGGGTATTCCAAAGTAACTCCATATGGATTTGTGATAGCTACAATGTACATATGTTATGGATGCCAAAAGTTACCTTTATGATTTATGAACTATATGTTTTATTCATAAATATAATGATTTCATGAGCTATTTATAAGAGTATATGCTTTGTAGGTAATTATGAACTAATGTTTTCGTTCTTTGTTTTATAACACCTAATGAGATTTTTATTCTCATCCCATGTTTTGAATTTATTTCACATGACTTAAAGATGAATATGGTTGTGTATGGGATCAAGTAAAAGTCATGTTATCCAAAACATGGAACTAGACATGACTCTGTTTATCAAAAAAATTAATTTATGAAAAAAATGGAAATTTAGTAGAAGTGTCTACTTTGTAAGCTTTTGAGATGTAATGGTTATGTCCTACTTCTTTAAAACTCTAAACCTGAAAAGATCCTCAATGTGAATTATTTATTTTAATCAATATTATTTAATGTTTAAGGCTGGGTCTTTATAGTTGGTATCAGTGGTCAGTTTTGAAAACCATAGGAGTTAGGGTATTGTTAAATTAATATCCATAAAGTAATTTATGTTAATATTGAAATCACATAGAATATACAGATTACCATGTTGTTTCGCCTAATATATTTCTATGTTCAGAATGGTTTTCCTTAGTGGAATCATTGAATCTATATTGGGATGATTTCAGGAGGAAGACAAACTTCCAAATTAGCAACCTAAGATGGTTGGAATCAAAACTAAATAGTTTGTTGTGGTGATGGAATAGTTGACTCAGGCTATAAATTGCGGTGGTATCCATGCACGAGATCAGCCAGATTAACCATAGAAGAACATGTCAGTAGTAGATCATTTCATGTGGAAACATCACCTATCATTCAGTAGATCATCAGACCATATGCTCGCATAAGGGTGGATTAAATCACTGGAGAAAATTTTTGATGTCACAAGGTTTTCATAACATCAAGAGGTTAGTCTCAATGTTTAAAGTTTTGAAGGTGAAGCTGATCAGTGGTGGTCAATGGTGAAAAATATCAGGGATAGTTAGGAGATTGATGCTCTTGATTGAGATGAATTCAATGTTACATTTCTTGATAAATATATTCCTAAGAGTGTTCATCTTAGGTTGTAAAAACAATTACTGGAATTGAGGTAGGAGGATGACTCAGTGGATATTTATGAAGAAAAATTCACGCGACTGGCAAGGTATGCTCTAAATTTCATACGAGATCTTGATTCTAAAATTAACCATTTTTACTCAGTATTAAATGCAATGTTTAGAAGGTATTTAGCTTCTTGTGAGTTCAAAAGTTATTAAAAACATGTTCATTGTGTGGAGAAGGTGGAAATTTATTTTTCAGCTGATTAGGTGTTCTTTGAAAAACAACAGAATAAGAGGTCGATGTGGCAGACAAAAGATGAGAACACTTCAAAAAAAGTATGATGGTAAGAAACATAAGTTTACATTTTGTGAAAATTGTGGTAAAAAGCATGCTGGGGAATGTATTTTTAATTCTAGTAAGTGCTACCGATGTGGTAAAATTGACATAAGGCTCGTAATTGCAATGAAAATGATTAGTGTAATGGTAAGACAAAATATGATTTACAGTCAGTAAAATGTTTTAAGTGCAATGAAATGTGTCATTATGCAAATGAGTGTCCAACAAAGAACTCAACCAAGGGAAAGAATCCGGACTACAAGAAGAAAGGGGTGGTTAAATCCTTCGCAACTACTTGAATAGATGTTGAGCCATAAAATGAAGTTGTATTAGGTACACTATTTGTTTGTTCAAATTATGCCAATGTGTTTTTTGATTCAGGTTCTACCAACTCTTTAATTTGTGAAAAGTTTTCTAGTAAATTTGGAATTCCATCTAAAGATATGAATATGGAACTTATGGTAAAATCACCTGGAAGAAATGTTGAGACAAAAATAAAACATAAGAACCTTCTTGTCCTTGTGTGAGGAAATAATCTACCCTCAAACCTTATTGTTTTTCCTCTAGTAGAGTTTGATGTAATTTTGGGTATGGATTGGATTTCTATTTATCATGCTAAGATTGACTGTAGAGCTAAAGAGTTTTCTTTTCAGATTGATTTTCAATTTGGGTACAAGAATGAAACCTTTTTTTATAACATATTAGGAAAATGAGAAACTATTAAATGATGGGAATGAAAGTTAACTAGTACATATTTTTGAAAAGAATGTAACTGTTTATATTAATGTTGTGACAGTGGTAAATGAGTACCTTTATTTTTTTTCCTAATGAATTGTTTGGTATTATACCAGATCAGGATGTTGAATTTACTATTGACTTAGTTCCTGATTCCAAGATAATTTCAAAACTGTAACACCCCAAGATTTCATAGTAGTTTATTTCTTCAAAGTAATTTAATAACTTGCACTACATGAAACACCGAGTTCTAGTTCACAATGACTTACCAAACTAGTCGCTCAAAAGTGGTTATGAATAGTATTAATAGAATTTTGATCTTTATATAATACTTATAATTTTAGAATCCATATTATGAGTTTCTTAGACATAATGTAAGAACAAGTACATTTTTTTCAGATAAAATATGTATTTTTCAAAAAATTCAATTTCACCGCCCTTTATTGGCGAAGCCTTTTTAAATCCAATATTTGAAACATTTATATATTCAATTGGGAAATATGAACATCTTATTTAGTATCGGGACATAAGAATTTATTTTCAATAACGTTTTGGTATTTTTCTGATAACTTTCATATTTGGTTGAATAGTGGAAAATACTATATTTTAATTGAAAACAACATTTTTAATAAAAATAATTTATAGTGTTAAATTATACATTTTATTGGTTTGGAAGTATAAATAGATTATATTCTTAGTTTTCAATCCAATTACAGTCATTTTAAGTATTTTCAAATTGATCTTTGGACATAAACAAGTGTCAAACTTTTGTTAGTTATTATTTTCTAAAAATACGCCTTTGGGATTTGACAGCGGGAATTAATTTAAAATTAATAAATACTACTTATATGTTTTCAATTTGGTAAAAGAGACTTAATTATTGAATTCAAAATCTCAAAATTAGCTTCAGGTGAATTTTTGGTATTTTTCGGAAAACTTTTAATTTTTTATGAATTTTGAAAAACACCGAGTTATAGTTTAAAACCGAATTTTTATTAAAATAATTATTTTATTTATTTAAATTTATTTTATATCAATATAGATAAATAAAACCTATATAGGTTAAATGTAATTCATTGGAGTCAGTTTATAATAATTTTAGATATATAAAAATTTTATTAAACTTTTCACCGTCTTTTACCCACCTCCTATAAGAATTTGCAAATTCACATAAAACATATTTTTCCTACTTTTGTGAGTGGAATTTTGAAAATTCGAGAGAAACAGTTAATATCAAAGAGTAAAATGTGGTTCAATAATATAAAAATAATTTGTGGTGAATAGAAACTTTTTTCTTTTATTTTCCATTTTTTTAAGTAAATAGGGATATTAAGGGAAAAATGATATTATTATTTCCCTAACACACGTCCAAATTCTATTGGATAAGTATAATTCGAACAAAAACAACCTTAGGAAAAAATATGAATCTCTTTGTTCCACATGGATTAGATTAGGACATTTATTATTATTTAATTCAAAGAAGAGTTAAAAGAGTTAAAATCAATGTTTAATAACTAATATATTTTTAATATAGGGTTATACATAAGATAAATTAGACTATAATTATTCATTATAAGGATAAAAATATATCCTACATAATGGTATTTTATTTATAATTTTTAGATGTTAAATAATTTAATTTATTTATGACATAATGGTGATGTAGTAATTACCTAATTAGTGAAGTATTAAAATAATTGGAATTATAAATACTCAGATAAATATTATTTGAGACATTTAATGAATTACACGAATTTTATTGGTTAATATGACATTATAGGATTGATTAAATTAATTTTTTTCAAATTAATAAAGTTATTAACACTTTAAAAAATCAATTATTAAATATTATCAAAATTGACATAAAGGAGTTTTTAAAACAATTACTATATTATTAATTGATATGATATTCATAAAAATATAAGGTTTAGCCAAAGGACTTATATGATGATATTTATGTCATTAATGAACCACTTGGGGTTCTCTTGGCAGTTTATAGTAAATTTATTAACCATATAATATAATAATGCAAAGAGATAGGGTAAAAGTCAAACTATTTAACCAAGAGTTAAATCTAATGGATAAGGGTACAATAGTGACCCAAACTTGTCTAAAACCTATTGGATGAGTTGCTATCGACCCATACCACCCTTATAATTTAAATAATCCAGTTTGGAGCCATTATAAACTGAATATGAATTAATTATAAAATAATACTTTAAGTTTTTTCTAAAGATCCCCTCCTCCCCCTTATAAAAATGTACCACTTATAACCAATTCCTCACACCTCTCAAGCCATTTGGATCGTCCAAGATATGTTCAATTAAGCTCCAAAAATCCCTCTCTTCTTCCTCGAAGCATTACCTTAGGAAGAAGACACTTCAAGAGTCTTTTTTGGTTCAAACCAAAGATAGATACCCAAATTAAAGGTAACAATTTCTCTTAGCTTCTTTTCTTTTATTCTACTTCTCCAACCCCTAAAATATTTTTATTCATTTCCTTTGTAACAAAACCGGAATCCTCAATATTCTAGGATGATGTTATGAGAAGTATTCTATCTACACTTACAGACACCTCAATCTAATGGGTGAACAACATAATGTTTCTGTGGATGGCAACCAAATGCCTAACGAAACGATGATTGCTCAAATTATCTCCTACCACCTCCCATGGTGGCCATTATGACTTCACTGTAATTAAATATGATATTTATGATATTTATATTATATATAAGCTTATGTAATTCCATTTTATTTCATACAATTATTCGTTTCACGTTTTATATATATACAATAATTTCATTTTTTGGAAGTGTGGACTACCGCCCCCTCAAAGTGATATGACTCGTTCATACAATACATGGAACATATAAAGGATGGTGGTGATGAACTTAAGTAACATATATAAAATATTAAATTATACTGGAATAATAATATACCTATGTATCCTTTGGTTTTGATTCCATTTAAAATGAAAAATGACATGGAAATAGCGTTCGTCTGTAGGTACAGACTACTGTCTCCACTAACGCGATGAGATTCATTTCCCATCATATCCATTCAAGGATAACTTCATTTGATTATTAAAAATATTATTTAAGGACTTTATGACATTCTGGATATGAATAAGAAACAACCTATGGATAAAAAACACGGCTTATGTAACAAAACATATAAAAGAAAATGAGTAATTGAACACTCGAAACGACGATAATACTAAAATATTATTGACAAAGTAATATTAAAAGATCTTATATGATATCATATTTATGTATATGTTTCTATTATAATTTAATAACAAAGATTTAACTATTATACAGGAGGTTAACCTACCCTCGACCAAGGAAAAGTACAATGTAAGTGTTTATTTCACAATCTCTTCATTATCCGAGGTTGATTATACGTAATTATCTACTGGGACTTCTTTGTCATCCACATCCTTGTTACAAAGAAATGAATTTCAAAAAATATTATTATTTACTATAATATGGGTTAAATTCATTTATACCCTTGTTATACTTTTTATAAAATGGTTTGAAAGGAATCTTTCCGTCGTTTTCCAAACAAGGTTCTTTTTAACCTTTTCGACAAAATTAAGGTAAGAAAGTCTTTTTTATCTTATACGGAGGGTGTGGCTATTTCCGCCATTATAAAATCATCGAAGCTTACATTACAAGATTATAAGGATATTTTTAATGTAAATATTTTATTTTATAATTATGCGACTTTTAAATGATTGAAAAAAGAGATATTTCTCTCAAATAGTTTTAATTTCATCTACGTCAACATCCTTTGAAGGATTTTTAGCTTATTTGAAGTTGATTTATTATGATACAATGCTTCTATATTGTATTGAATGTCTTGTGATAAGTTTTATTGTGGATGTGCTATTTTTATAACATTCATGGTTTATGGAGAAAGTATTTATATTTCATATGATAGTTTTAATATGAATGTTTACGTTATGTCTAAACCGTTTCATATGAGGAATGTATTGGACTTAGTAAGTGAAGGGTGGAGCCTCTATAGATCCTCGATGCATCAGTAGGTTTAATGAGACAAACCAGTGTCTTGCCACGAGGATTGAAAAAATCTTATTAGTATTCTTGGCACGGGGCCTTAGATACATGGTTATGATAGTCTTGCATTATGCATTCCATCATTATGAATGTGGTTAGTGATATTTCATATGATTATTCAACTAGTAGAATATCTATGTGAATAATTAAAGGACATTACTTCATTTTAATTTTTTCCATATTATGCTGAAGTTCATGTTTAAAAGGATTTTGTTTTAGTTATACATTTCCTTAAATATTTATTCTTATTTATTAAATTTTATGTTGTACTGTTACCCTTACTAAGAATCTGAGCTCACCCATTTTTATGATTTATTTTTCCCTGGATTCCATGAAGTTTATTGAGATTGATATGTAGGGTTAAGCCAAGGGAATAATGGCGTTCATAATGGATTTTTTATGCTGTTTTGTATGTTATAAAGTGTAATGTAGCATTTGTAACACCCGTGACTTTTATAATAAATATTTTATTTTTATTTTATATAAATTATCACATGAATATTTCACTATACACAAAACTAGCTTGGCTTGCTTTACACACAATCACGCCCTTCCTTGATAGCTTGCGTCGTACGCAATACCGAGTTTCACTAAACAACGATATGCTATTAAAATATTATTAAAACTAGCCGTTATGAATAGTAATAACCAATTTTCGAAATTTTGTAAATTTAATTTTTCATAATGGACTTCGTTTTTGGATTCAGAATATCGAAATTAGCCTAGGGTGAAATTTTGGTATTTTTCTGGAAACATTAAATTTTTTATGAATAGTGAAAACAGTGGGTTACTATTTAAAAACCGACATTTTATTTAAATAATTATTTATTTTATTTAAATTTATTTTACATCAAAATTGATACATATTACCTATATAAGTTCAATGTAATTCATTGGAATAATTTTATATTAATTTTAGATATATAAAAATTTTATTGAACTTTTCACCGTCTTTTACCCACCTCCTAGGAGAATTTGCAAATTTACATAAAAATTAATTTTACCACTTCTGTGAGTGGAATTTCAAAAAACTGAGAGACGCTGTTGATGTCAGTAAGTAAAATGTGGTTCAATGGGATGAAAGTAATTTTTGGTGATTAGTAACTTTTTACTTTTACTTAACACGGTTAAAAGTAAATAGGGTAATTAAGGGTAAAAATGATATTATTATTACCCTAAAACATGTCCTAATTATATTGTATAAGTGTAATTCTACAAAAAACACCCTTAGGAATAAAATATTACCATTTATGCTCACTTGGATTAGATTAGGGCATTTATTATTAATTTATTTAAAGAAGGGTTAAAATAGTTAAAATCAAAGTTTAATAAGTAACTAATTTTTAATATAGTGTTATACATATGATAAATTCGACTATAAATATTCTTTATAAAGGTAAAAATATTTCCTACATAATTGTATTTTATTTGTAATTTTTAGACATTAAATAATATAATTTATTTATGACACAATGATGATGTAGTGATTATCTTATGAATGAAATATTGACATAATTGATGTTATAAATACCCAAATAAATGTAATTTGAAACTTTTTATGAATTAAACTAATTTTATAGGTTAATATGACATTGTTGGTATTGATTTATTTAAATTTTTTCGAACTAATCATTCTGGTATGATTTTCACAAAAATCAATTACTAAATAGTGTCAAAACTGACATAAAATAGTTTTTAAAACAAATATTATATTATTAGTTATTATTTTATTCCTAAAAATATTTGAATTGGCCAAATGACTTAGATATGGTTATATATATTAATAATAAACAACTTGGGGTTCTTTTGGCTTGTTATAGTATGTTTATTAACCTTATAGTGTAAGAACACAAAAAGACACAGTAGAAGTAAAATTATCTAACTTAAAGTTAAATCTAAATGATAATGTTAAAATAGTAAACTAAACTAGTCCAAATTCTATTGGACGAGAGGGTTTATACCCATACCCACCTTAGCTTCGAAACTAATCAATTTGGAGCTATTTAAAACCGAATATGGCTTTATTATAAAATAATATGTTTAGTTTTTCCAAAGGTGCCCCTCTGCTCCCTTATAAAAGGGCACCTCCTCCCTCTCTTCCTCACACCACTTTGAGCATTCAAGCTCAGTAAAACCCTGCCAATTTCTCCTCTCCTCTTCCCTAGAAACATCTTAGAGGTCCTGATATTCTTCAAAGACCAATTTTAGTGCCCTAAAAGGAGGTCTCAAAGAGGCGCTTCAAAGAAGAGGTAATGCCTGTTACCAATTCTTTCAACTTTATTTCTTCTTCCACCTCTTCTTCATTAGTTGTTTCATTATGAATTAATAACATCAGTATCACTCATATACTTATATGTTATTATAAGTATGAAACAACCCTATTTCACCATCTATCCATCCTACGGAAAACAAAATCACCGCGCATGCGTACGTGCGGAATACCGTCTCCACGCCGTGGTGTAATCTATTTTCCACCACCACCGTACCTGGATGGGTATAATGGTGTAAATAATTAATATATATGATTATTGTAAAGTTATATTTATTTTGAAATAGTATACATACACTCCAATACAATTCCACGATCATGGGAACGATATCATCACTTGTGCGTACATACGGAATACCGTCAGCACGATGTGATGTGACTCGTTCTACATGATTTTAATTTCATAATGACTACATAAATGAATTGACTGAATAAATATGATATATATTACACTAATACCGTTCTGGAAATGAGGTATCTATAACCTTAAAAGAAGAATAAGAATTTATTCAAGAAAACACGCATAAGAACAAAAAGTAATAAACACCCAAATAACAAGTAGTAATGAAATATTACTAATAATAAGCTAAGGATATGACCATATAGGATATCATAACAATGAGTATGATTCTGGAATAAGTCAATGACATTATTTAAATCATTATACAGGAGTTTCGGACACATACGAAGCAAATCGGACCTAAGGTAACGAAAATATCACAATCTCATTTTTATCCGAGATTGTTTATACTTTGGAATTTACTAGGGTGTATTTTATCATCCACATCAATGTTTCCTCAATATGTAATATTATTTCCATCCACGTAAAATTGTTTAAATCCAATTTTACCCTTCGGTGAGTTTTTAGTAAAAGATATGAAAGGAATCTTTTGTCGTTTTTTGTACGAGGTACTTTTTGACTTTTCCGACCAAAGTATGAGAAGAATGTTTTTTAACATATACAGCATGAATGGATTTTTAAAACATTATTTCCAAGAAGCTTCCTTTAAAAGTTTTAATGTTTATTTTTAATCAACTTCTTTTAGTTTAGAATTGTATGAAATGTTAAGAAATGAAAAGTTTTTTTGAAGTAGAAAGGATATTTTCCTCAAGAATGGAGTTCAAGTGTTTTATCAAAATTATTTTCCATCTATGATAACAAAGGGGTCTGTTTCTATCCCTATTATTACATTGATTTGATTATGTTGTGATTGAATTATTTTTATGAATTCCATTATCTTATATGAATTTTTGTACGATGTCACGATGTTTATGAATCCCATTTTTATTACATGGGTTATGCTATGATGTATGATTTTTGATTTTTTGGCTCAAATAAGAATGGTATAATTATGAGATGGGTGGGACCTATATCTCCCTCCAATGCATTGGTTAAAGATTTTATATCTCATGAGATAGAAATGGCTGGAATGGAAGGTTAAACCGGTTCAGTGAAACAGGACTGAAACGTGGAATGAACTCAGTTCATAAATGGAATTTTTCTACTATGATAGTCTTGGAAATGAGTATTGACTAATAAGAAATGATTTTATATGATTATGTGTGTATTCCACAATGATTCATGTTTTATGTTATGATTATTGTGATTACATTTCACTACCATGATTTATCCCATGTTACGAAATTATGATCACTTTTGCAGGGTAAGATTTCCAAAATGTTATGTTCTTATGAATATGATGTGATTGATATTTCATTTGTTTACCCTTAATGAGAATTTGAGCTCCCCCTTGTGTATGTTTTCTTTCACCAAGTCAGGAAGAAGGTTATTATGTAATTTATGCCAAAAGGTACAATAGATATGATGAAATAAATGGGAGACAGTGTAGATGCTTTATGAACTAGTTGTTTATGTTTCCCAGTTTCTAAAGACACTATACCTATACGGTCCTTTCATGGTTTTGTTATATGTTGTAATAAGTGTACTTCAATTTTGAAGTACTCACAATGTATGTAAAGTATGGGTCATTATAGTTGGTATAAGAGGAAAGGTATAGTCATCCTTTGGAAACTAGGATGTGAAACCCTTAGTAAGAATCCTAAGGATAAGTCTAAGCATAGAACACAATATTAGTGTTTTAGAAATGGCCACGAATAACCTAGGATAAGACCTTAAGTGTGAAATTTTATTAATTATTATGTGGTTTTCCTATTCTAATTAGTGTTTCTCACACTATTCTTCTTAGTTTTAGTCAAAGGCTGGAACCCAAAGGAACCGTGTCAATGTGGAATGCGACAGGCAATGAAATGATTTTACCCCTGAGAAACCAAACGTTATGGGAGATGGAATGAAAAATCTTGTAGCCACGCTCACACAACATTCTCAAGCTATGAATCATGCATGACTTTCAAACGAGCAAAGGAAGGAGCAACATTCTGTTGAATCCTTCATGAGACAACGTCCACCTTCACTCAGCGGGTCTACTGATCCATTAGTTGCTGAATAATGGATCAGTACTACTGAAAAGATATTTTCAGTTCCTGAATGTTTTGAACATGAAAAAGTCATCTTAGCAGTGTATCGTTTGGAAGGAGGTGCTGATCAATGGTGGAATCTTATTAAGAATACGAGGAAAAGAGATGAAATTGAGGCCATGGAATGGGACGTGTTCAAGAACTTATTTTTCAATAATTACTCCCCTCGTATTCTCCGAACAATGATGGAGAAAGAGTTTCTTGAACTAAATAAAAAGGATGATGAATCTATTGGTACCTATGAAGCAAATTTTACAAGACATGCAAGGTATGATTCTGGTATTATTATCTAACCTGAGAGTAAGATCTATCGATTCTTTAGTGGCTTAAAACTAAGTCTTCGAAGGGTGTTAGACATAAGGGACTTCAATAGCTATGATGAAATCGTTCGATGTTCTCTCAATGATGAGATGGATATTGGGGTAACCCGTCAGTCATTTGGGTTTGATAAGAAGATGAAAATGGAATTCAAAGGAATGTATAAAGAGCACACTGAAATGAAGATGAGTTTTCCCTTATGCTAAATGTGTGGAAAGAAACATGGGGGGAGTTGTCTTAAAGGGACATGTAAATGTTTCAAATGTGGAAAGGAAGGTCATCGGGCATTTGAATTCCACAATGATGGGAATAAGATGTCTAGTGATGCGAACAATGAAAAGGATACACAGAGTGCACCTCCTACACTTCAATGTTACAAGTGCAAGAAAATGGGTAATTATGGAAATAAATGCCCTAATCCAAGGGTTGTTGCTGATGATCGACATCAACAAACTCTTAAGGATAAAGACAAAAGAAATTCACATGCAATTTCTATCAGTGATGTGGAGTACGATAACGAAGTGGTGAAAGGTGCACTTACCATCCACTCTAAAGTAGCAAATATTTTATTTGATTCTGGATCCACCCACTTATTTATTTCTGAAGAATTTTCTAAGGGTATCACCGTATTACCTCAACAATTAGATGTTGAGTTAGCTGTGACAACCCCTAATGGCACAACAGTCACATCAAAAGTTTATAATTCTTTTCCGATTGATGTTTGTGGGAAAGTGCTTCCTAAAAATCTTGTGATCCTCCCTATAGTGGAATTTTATGTGATTCTTGGCATGGATCGGCTTTCTCTATATGGAGATCAAATCAATTTCCAAAGGAGGGAAGTCACATTTCATATTCCAGATCAATCTTTGATCGTCTATTGATGCAAGGATGAACATAACCTTCCAGTGGATATTTCTTCAATCTTATGGGTCTTGATTCCACTAAATTAAGGTTATTTATCTCAAATGGTTGGTGAGAAACTCACGATTAAGAATATTCCCATTGTACGCGAGTTTGACGATGTCTTTCAAGAGGAATTTCTGGGTCTTCCACCAAATCTTGAAGTTGAGTTTTCAATAGAACTCGTACCGGGTTCTTTGCCTATTTCAAAGACACCTTATAGAATGGCCCCAATTGAGTTGGAGGAATTGAAAAATAAACTCCAAGGGAATCTTGGTAAGGGGTTCATACTCTCTAGTGTGTCACCTTGGGGAGCACATGTTCTGTTTATTAAGAAGAATGATGGATCAATGAGACTCTGCATTGATTATCGAGAAATTAACAAGATCACTATCAAGAACAAATATCATATCCTCCGCATTGATGACTTATTTGACCAAATATGCGGAGCTCAATACTTTTCCAAGATTGATCTTAGTTCAGGGTATCATAAATTAAGGGTCAAAAGGGAGGATATACCAAAGACGGCTTTTCGTACAAGGTATGGACACTATGAATTTATAGCGATTCCATTCGGTCTTACTGATGCCCCTGCTATCTTCATGGATCTAATAAATAGAGTCTTTAGAGACTATCTTGATCAGTTTGTGGTAGTCTTTATAGACGATATTCTAGTATATTCAAAGAGCAAAGAAGAACATGAAGATCACTTGAGAATTATATTGAAGACCCTGAGAAAGGAGAACCTTTATGCCAAATTTACCAAGTGTGATTTTTGGCTTCAAAAAGTTGCATTTTTGGGTCACATAATATCAAAAGAGGGGATATATGTGGATCTAGAAAAAAATAGAGGTTATCAAAAGATGGTCGAGACCAACAACAGTAACTGAGATTCAAAGTTTTCATGGTTTGGCTGGATATTATTAACGTTTTGTGAAAGATTTTTCAGGATTATTTAATCCACATACCAGATTGACTCGGAAAGGAGTTAAGTTTGTTTGGACGAAGGAATGTGAAGAGAATTTCAAGGAGTTGAAAAGAAGGTTATCCCGTGCACCTATGCTCACACTATCTTGTAGTGGAGAAAGGTTTGTGATCTACAGTGAAGGATCCAAGAAGGGATGGGGGTGTGTTCTTATGCAAAATGATATGGTGATAGCTTATGCCTCATGATAGTTGAAAATCCATGAGCAAAATTACCCAACTCATTATTTGGAGTTAGCTACGATAATCTTTGAATTAATGATTTGGAGGAATTATCTTTATGGCGAATGGTGTGACATTTATACTGATCATGAGAGTTTAATGTATATTTTCACACAAATGGAGCTGAATATGAGCCACAGAAGATGGTTGGAGATGATTAAGGATTACAACTGATCAATTCATTACCAACCTGGGAAAGAAAACAAGGTGGTAGATGCATTAAGTCGACAAGACCATGCATGTTTATCCATGATAAGGATCATAAAAGATCGAATATTTATGGATTTACAAAAGATGGATCTTGGAATTATAATGAAAGGGGAAAATTGTATCTTTCTCAAATGAATGTTCAACCATCTATACATGTTAAGATTAAAGAGGCACAGAATGAAGATGTAGAGTTACAAAAGAAGGTGATAAATGTTCTTGAATTCAACCTTGATTGTGATGGGATAATAAACATCAGGAATCTGGTCTATGTTCCTCCCATCCCTGAATTAAAGAAGGAGCTACTGGATGAGGCTCATAGTTCTTCATTCTCTATTCATCCTGGAAGCACGATGATGTATATGGACCTGAAAGAGTACTTCTGGTGGGATAGCATGAAATGAGATGTTGCTGAATATGTCTCTCGATGCTTGGGTTGTCAGCACGTTAAAGCTGAGAGATAGAATTCTAAGGGGATGTTACAACCATTACCCATACCCGAATGGAAATAGGAAAAATATAACTATGGACTTTGTCACAGGACTTCCTAAAACAACCAAAGGAAATAATGCTATCTGGGTCATAGTTGATCATCTTACAAAGTCTGCACACTTCATTTCTATTAGAGAGGATTTCTCCCTAGATTAGCTTGCTAGGATATATGTAAAGAAAGTGGTAAGATTGCATGGAGTACCACTTTCTGTTATATCTGATCGGGATCCGAGGTTTACCTCAAAGTTCTGGCGATGTCTTCAGCATACTCTGGATACATAGTTGAGTTTTAGCACTGCTTATCATCCTCAGACAGGCGGTCAGTCTGAGAGGACAATTCAAACTCTAGAAGATATGTTGAGAGCTTGCTCTATGGATTTCAATGGTGGTTGTGATCAACACCTACCTTTGGTGGAATTTTCTTATAATAATAGCTTTCACTCCAGTATTCAGATGGCTCCTTATGAATCCCTCTTTGGAAAAAAATGCAGGACTCCAACTTGATGGGATGAAGTTGGGGAAAGAAAGCTATTAGAACATGATCTTGTTGATGAGATGGAAAAAAAGGTCTGATCTATTCAACAACACATACGAGAAGCTCAGAGTCGACAAATAATTTATGCCGACAATCGAAGAAAAGACTTAGAGTTTGAAGTGGGTGATAAAGTGTTCTTACGAATATCTCTTTGCAAGAGAGTAATGAGATTTAGAAAGAAGGGAAGGTTGAGCCCTAGGTATATCGGTCCTTTCGAAATATTGGATCGTGTTGGGAAGGTAGCTTACTGATTGGTGCTTCCACCGAATCTCTCTCAAGTTCACGATGTGTTCCATATATCTCTCTTGAGAATGTACAAACCTGATCCTTCACATGTACTCAGTCCAGAAGTTGTACCGTTGGAACAAGATCTTTCTTATGAAGAACAGCTGATATAGATTCTCGATCGTAGTGAAAAAGTCATACGGAACAAGACCACTCGCTTGGTGAATGTTTTATGGAGGAACCACCAATTAGAAGAAGCTACATGGGAGCTTGAGGATATGATGAGGGAGAGTTATCCTCATCTGTTTGTTACAAGTGACGAATTTCGAGGGTGAAATTCATTTTAAGGGGGGTAGAATGTAACACCTGAGACTTTTATAAGAAATATTTTGTTTTTATTTTATATAAATCATCAAAGGAATCTTTCACTACACACAACCCTATCTTGGCTTGCTTTATATAAAATCACAACCTTCCTTGATAGCTTGTGTCGTACGCAATACCGAGTTTCACTAAACAACGATATGCTATTAAAGCATTATTAAAACTAACCGTTATTAATAGTAATAACCACATTTTGAAATTTTTTAAATTCTATTTTTCAAAATGGACATCGTTTTTGGATTCGGAATATCGAAATTATCCTAGGGTGAAATTTTGGTATTTTTCTGGAATCTTTCAATTTTTGACGAATAGTGAAAACACTGAGTTACTATTTAAAAAACGACATTTATTTAAATAATTATTTATTTTATTTAAATTTATTTTAGGTAAAAATTGATACACAATACCTATATAATTTCAATGTAATTCATTGGAGTAATTTTATAGTAATTTTAGATATATAAATATTTTATTGAACTTTTCACCGCCTTTTACCCACCTCCTAGGAGAATTAGAAAATTTACATAAAACATAATTTTACCGCTTCTGTGAGTGGAATTTCAAAAATACGAGAGACGTGGTTAATGTAAGTAAGTAAAATCTGGTTTAATGAGATGAAATTAATTTTTGGTGAATAGTAACTTTTTACTTTTATTTACCACAGTTAAAAGTAAATAGGGAAATTAAGGGTAAAAATGATATTATTATTACCCTAAAAAATGTCCTAATTCTATTGGATAAGTGTAATTAGACCAAAAACAACCTTAGCAATAAAATATGACCATTTAAGCCCACTTGGATAAGATTAGGACATTTATTATTAATTTATTTAAAGAAGGGTTAAAATAATTAAAATAAAAGTTTAATAAGTAAATAATTTTTAATATAGGGTCATACATAAGATAAATTCGACTATAAATATTCATTAGAAATATAAAAAGATTTCCTACATAATGGTATTTTATTTTTAATTTTTAGACATTAAATAATTTAATTTATTTATGACACAAAGATGATGCGGTAATTATCTTATTAATGAAATATTGACATAATTGATGTTATAAATACCCAAATAAATGTAATTTGAGACTTTTTATTAATTCCACTAATATATTAGGTTAATATGACATGTTTGTATTGATTTATTTAACTATTTGTGATCTAATCATTCTGTAATGATTTTCACAAAAATCAATTACTAAATAGTGCCAAAATTGACATAAAATAGTTTTTAAATAAATATTATATTATTAATTGTTATTTTATTCCTAAAAATCTAAGTTTTTGCCAAATGAGTTATATAGGGTTATATATATTAATAATAGACAACTTGGGGTTCGTTTGTCTTGTTATAGTATGTTTATTAACCTTATAGTGTAAGAACACAAAAAGACACGGTAAAAGTAAAATTATCTAACTTAAAGTTAAATATAAATGATAAGGTTAAAATAGTAAAATAAACTTGTCCAAATTCTATTGGATGAGAGGATTTCGACCCATACCCACCTTAGCTTCTAAATTATACAATTTGGAGCTATTTAAAACCGAATATGGATTTATAATAAAATAATATATTTTTTTTCCAAAGGTGCCCCTCTCCTCCCTTATAAAAGGGCACCTACTCCATATCTTCCTCACACCACATTGAGCCTTCCATATCGGCCAACCCCTGAAAATTTCTCTTATCCACTTCCCTATAAACATCCTAGAGGTCCTGGTCTTCTTCAAAGACCAATTTTAGTGCCCTAAAAGGAAGTCTCAATGAGGTGCTTCAAAGAAGAGGTAATGTCCGTTACCGATTCTTTCAACTTTATTTTTCATCCACTTCTTCTTCTTTAGTTGTTTCATTATGAATTAATAACATCAGTATCACTAATATACTGATATGTTATTATAAGTATGAAAGAACCCTATTTCACCATCTATCCATCCTACGGAAAACAAAACCACCGCGTGTGCGTATGTAAAGAATACCATCTCCACGCCATGGTGTAATCTATTTTCCACCACCACCTTACTTGGATGGGTATAATGGTGTAAATAATGAATATATATGATTATTGTAAATTGATATTGATTATGAAATAGTATACATGCACTCCAATACAATTCCACGATCATGGGAACGATATCATCGCTCCGGCGTACTTACGGAATACCGTCTCCACGATGTGATGTGACTCTTTCTAAATGATTTTCATTGCATAATGATTAAATAAATGAATTGAGTGAATAAATATGATATATATTACACTAATTCCATTCTGGAAATGAGGTATCTATAACCTTAAAAGAATAATAAGAATTTTTTCAACAAAACACGCATAAGAACAAAAAGTAATAAACACCCGAAAAACAAGTAGCAATTAAATATTTCTAATAATAAGCTAAGAATATGACCATATATGATATCATAACAATGAGTATGAATATGGAATAAGTCAATGACATTATTTAAATAATTATACAGGATGTTCAGACCCTTACGAAGCAAATCATACCTAAGGTAAGGGAAATATCACAATCTCATTTTTATCCGAGATTGTTTATACATTGGAATTTACTGGGGTGTATTTTATCATCCACATCCATGTTTCCTTATTATGTAAAATTATTTCCATCCACCTATAATTTTTTAAATCCAATTTTACCCTTCGGTGAGTTTTTAGTAGAAGATGTGAAAGGAATCTTTTGTTGTTTTTCGTACGAGGTACTTTTTGACTTTTCCGACAAAAGTACGAGAAGATTGTTTTTTTAAATTATACGGAATGAATGGATTTTTAAAACATTATTTCCAAGAATCTTCCTTTACAAGTTTTCAAGTTTATTTTTAATCAAATTATTTTAGTTTAGAATTGTATGACATGTTAAGAAATGAAATGTGTTTTTGAAGTAGAAAGCATATTTTCCTCAAGAATGGAGTTCAAGTGTTTTATCAAAATTATTTTCCATCTAAGATAATAAAGGGTCCGGTTTATATCCCTATTATTACATTGATTTGATTATGTTGTGATGGAATTATTTTTATGAATTCCTTTATCTTATATGAATTGTTTTATTATGTCACGATGTTTAAGAATCCCATTTTTATTACATGGGTTATGTTATGATGTATGGTTTATGATTTTGTGGCACACATAATAATTGTATCATTATGAAATGGGTGGGACCTATATATCCCTCCAATGCATTGGGTAATTATTTTATATCTCATGAGATAAACATGGCTGGAACGGAACGTTAAACCAGTTTAGTGAAACAAGACTGAAATGAGGAATGAACTCGGTTCCAAAATGGAATTTTTCCACTGAGATAGTCTTGGCAATGAGTCTTGACTAATAATAAATGATTCTATATGATTATGTGTGTATGCCACAAAGCTTCATGTTTTATGTTATGATTATTGTGATTACATTTCACTACCATGATTTATCCCATGTTATGCAATTATTATCTCTTTTCAGGGTAAGATTTCTAAAATGTTATGTTCTTATGAATATGATGTGATTGATATTTATTTTGTTTACTCTTACTGAGCATTTGAGCTCACCCTTGTGTATTTTTTCTTTCCCGAGGTCAGGAAGAATGTTATTTAGTAATATATCCCAAAAGGGACTATAAATATGATGAAATAAATGGGAGATAGTGTAGATGCTTTATGAACCAGTTTTTTATGTTTCCCAGTTTCTAAATAAACTATACATATACGATCCTTTCATGGTTTTGTTATATGTTGTAATAAGTGTACATTAATTTTTAAGTACTAAAAATGTATGTAATGTATGGGTCATTATAGCATTCATGTATGTAATCTGTTTTTCAAGGCTGTTAAACTGATTGGTCCTTTGGGACTTGTTTCCTTGTAATCATGCTAATGTATTAAAATAATGCACCGACTCTGGGTAACTTGGGTCGGGGTTTTACAGTTGGTATCAGAGGAAGTTTAGTAATAACCTTTGAAGGTAGATTTAGATAAACTGTGATTAGAGCACATATACATAATATGGACCTTGAGTATTAGTATAGAAGAACATCCATGAATTTTGGTATTGTAGAGATTTTGTGACTTTTCCGAGCAATACATCCCCATCTGGATACGAGAAGGTAGAGGCAGATCTAGCACATATGTACCTAGGGATAAAACATAAAAACACCACTTTGAGCTAGACTCAAATGGGAACTGGTGCATGACAATAGGCATTGCTTCACTCTTGGTTACGACACTCCCGGGGGATATGCTTAGGATAATTCTCATTTTCATTACAAACAACTATGAAGGGTTTATGAATATATACATCATCAAAGAAATTTTTTTTTTGTGATTATGGATTACATCCATAAACAGTTCAATTTATGTTATGTATTTTACAAGTTTGGAATTATTCATTGCAATTCATAAACTGACCTAGTTTATGCTATTTTATATAAATGTCACCCTTTAGAAGGAATGTGAACTCCAGAAATATGTATGATCCAAAGAGTAAGAAGGATCATACCATTCACAGTATTAAGACAAAATTTAGAAGGGAAATAGTCTCACATGTATTCTCAATATATGAAGAAATAGTATCATGTGTTAATAAGATAAGTAATGAATTATCTGAGTCCAATGACTTTGAATTGATTAAAGAGAAGAAAAAAATGGAAGAGATAAATATGGATAAATGGAAGAGGGAAAAGAAGAATTTTCCAAAATGTGATAACTATGGGAAGAAACACCCTGGAACTTGCCTGAAGGGAATGGGAGTTTGTTATATGTGTGGAGAAAAAGGACACCAAGTATATGACTGCAAGGGTAAGAAAAAGGTTGCAAATGAATAATGATTCATCTGCAAGGAGTTGGGACACTACGCGAACCGATGTCTAAATAATCAGAGTATTCCCCAAATGATGCTATTGGATAATAATCAAGTTATGATCCTACCACAAATGAGGATGAATGATTAGTGTTCCTATGTTGTTATTAGAGACTTATGTCATTTGAGTGTTGTATCAATAATGTACTGGTTATAATAATTATGGAGTATATGAGGATTGTACAGCAATACTATTTCATTAAGGACATGAGATTGAGTGGAACCAAGAAATGTGACTTAATATCAGGTTATATTTTTGGAAAATATATGTTTGAGAGAACGATAAACCATAATATGGTTCTGATTCTGAGGAAGTGATTTTTGAATAATACCTGATTGATTTGGATAAATTATATTGGATATTTTTTATTACCTTGAAACTGATCAATGATTTGTATATTCCATCATTGTTTGTGTTTACAATATTTTTTGATAGAAGGTGTATATCCATTATTCTATAAGGAATAAGGGATCATGAATGTAATCAATAAGGTTTTATGGTAATTTAAGATGATGTAATGTTTTAAAAGAATACATGATAAGGTGTTCACATGTTATTACGCAGCAAAAAGGATCTTCATTGTGTTTACCTTCCTTATAAATTTTGGACTGTGAGTTTGGAAAACAGTATTTTGGATAATTCTAGTTTGATATTATTTTTGTATTCCCATAAAAAGAAAACTCGGATGTCGGGTGGCAACCCGTCATGTCCGGAAAGGTCACGAGACTTGAACCCGCAACTGAAGGGCAACAAGGGTGTATCACCTACCACTGGCCCACGTGATGTCCGGGATTGAATAATGTAGTCTTTTTTAAAATAAATCTGGTAGATGAATTTAAATTCATTTTTTTACCATATACGAATAACATAAATAGAATATTATTTTTATGTTCTATTATATTTTAGAGTATAATATGAGTTTGTGGTAGAGATTATTTAAAGGATGGGACTATAATTTTCAAGTATATATTTTTCTTCTTCTCTTATTCTATGAAGAAATTTTTTCTTATACTTTTTTGATGGGATATTAAAACAAAAAATGTGTTATCCTAATACCATATGTTTTTTTGAACCGATGGTATTTTAAATCATCATTGATTGTTGAATTTAAGGCCCTCAATTTTACACTTTTTTGTGATTGATGACCTCAATAACTACCTATAAGTATTTAAATTTTCCCTCTAATTATATGTCTCTAATTTCCACCAATGTTCTCCTAATCAAGATCATAATTTGGTGGTGACCCTTTCATTTCCATTTTTCCCATATTAAGAAAAAATTTTATTAACCAAATTTCTGATGTGGGTTTTCCCAAAGGTAAATTCTATTTTCAATCTTTTATTTTCTAAATATAATTTCAAATTGCGAGGATGAAATTTATTGAAGGAGGTAATTAGGTAACACCCCATGATTTCATAGTATGTTATTTCTTCAATGTAATTCAACAACTTTCACTACACGCAACCCCATGTTCTAGAGCACCATGACTGACCAAACTAGCTGTTCAAAATCTGTTGTGAATATTATTAAAAAAATTCTGAACTTTATATAATCCATATAATTTTAGAATCCATATTATGAGTTTCTTATGCATAATGTAAGAACAAATACATTTTTTTCAAATAAAAGAAGTATTTTTAAAAAAATGCAATTTCACCACCTTTTAATGGAGAAACCTTTTTAAATCCAATATTTGAAATTTTTATATATTCAATTTGGAAAAATAAACATATTCTGTAGTATAGGTATATAAAAATTGTGTTTCAATAACTTTTTGTTATTTTTCTGATAATTTTCATATTTGGGTGAATAGTGAAAAATACTATATTTTAATTGAAAACAACTTTTCTAATCAAAATAATTTATAGTGTTAAATAATACATTTCGATGGTTTGGAAGTATAAATAGATTATATTTTTACCGTTTAATTCAATGATGGTCATTGTCAGTAATTTCAATTTGAAAATGGACATAAACAAGTGTCATACTTTTGATAGTTATTATTTGTTAAAAATACGCCTTTTGGTTTTGACAGTGGAAATTAATTTTAAATTAATAAATAAAACTTCTATGTTTTTAATTTGGTAAAATAGACTTTAATATTGAATTTGGAATATAAAAATTTTCCTAGGGTGATTTTTTGGTATTTTTCTGAAAACTTTTAATTTTTGATGAATAGTAAAAAACACTGAGTTATAGTTTAAAACAAATTTTTTATTTAAATAATTATTTATTTTTATTAAATTTATTTTATGTCAAAATAGATACATAATACCTGTATAAGTTAAATGTAATTCATTGGAGTCTGTTTATAATAATTTTAGATATATAAAAAATTTATTGAACTTTTCGTCGTCTTTTACCCACCTCCTAGGAGAATTTGCAAATTCACATAAAACCTAATTTTACCGTTTCTGTGAGTGTAATTTCGAAAATCTAAGAGATACACATAATATCAAGGAGTAAAATGTGGTTTTATAAGATAAAAATAATTTTTGGTGAATAGTAATTTTACTTTTATTTAACTCGGTTAAAAGTAAATTGGGTAATTAAAGGTAAAAATGATATTATTATTACCCTAACACATGTCCTAATTCTATTGGCTAAGTATAATTCGACCAAAAACAACCTTTTGAATAAAATATGAATCACTTTGGTCCACATGGATTAGATTAAGACATTTATTAATATTTAATTCAAAGAAGAGTTAAAAGAGTTAAAATCAATGATTAATAAATAAAACCTTTTTAATATAGGGTTATACATAAGATAAATTCGATTATAAATATTCATTAAAAATATAAAAATATTTCCTATATAATTTTATTTAATTTATAATTTTTAGACATTAAATAATTTAGTTTATTTATGACACAATGGTGATGCAGTAATTAACTAATTATTGAAATATTTAAATAATTGATATTATAAATACTAAAATAAATATAATTTGATATATTTAATATATTAGACGAATTTTATTTGTTAATATTACATGATAGGATTGATTAAATGAATTTGGTTCGAATTAATAAAGTTATTAAGACTTTAACAAAAATCAATTATTAAATAGTGTCAAAATTGACATAAAGGAGTTTTTAAAACAAATATTATATTATTAATTGATATAATATTCCTAAAAATATTAGGATTTTCAAAAGGACTTATATGATGATATTTATATAATTAATGACACACTTGGGGTTTTCTTGGTATTTTATAGTATGTTTATTAACCATATAATATAAAAATACAAAGAGACACGGTAAATGTCAAACTATTTAACTAAGAGTTAAATCTAAAGGATAAGGGTACAATAGTGACCCAAAATTGTCTAAAACCTATTGGTTGAGTGTTTTTCTACCCATACCCACCTTATACTTTTAATAATCTAGTTTGGAGACATTATAACCAGAATATAAATTTATTATAAAATAATACATTATGTTTTTTCTCAAGAGCCCCTCCTCCCCCTTATAAAAATGCACCACTTCTAACCAATTCCTCACACCTCTCAAGCCATTTTACTAGTCCAAGATGTACCCAATTAATCTCCTTACATCCATATCCTCCTCCTAGAAGCCTTACCTTAGGCACAAGACACTTCAAGAGTCCTTTTTGGTTCAAACCAAAGGGAGTTACCCAAATTAAAGGTAACGATTTTTCTAAGCTTCTTTTCATTTATTTTACTTCTCCAACCCCTTAAATCATTGTATTATTTTATTTTGTAACAACACAAGTATCCTAAATATTCTAGGATTTAGTTATGGGATGTATTCAAACTACACTTACACACACCTCCATCGAATGGGTGAATAACATAATGTTTCTATGTATGGAAACCAAACGCCTCACGAAACGATGATTGTTCAAATTAACTCTTACCGCCTCCCATGGTGTCCATTATGATTGAACTATAATCAAATATGATATTTATGATATTTATTTTATATATAAGCTTCTTTAATTCCATTTTATAGCATTCCATTATCCGTTTTATGTTGTATATATATATATACGATAATTTCATTTGAGGAAATGCGGACTACCGCCCCCTCAATGTTATATGACTCGTTCATACCATACATGGAACGTATGAAGGATGGTGGTAATGAACATAAGTAATATATATAAAATATTATATTATAATGGAATAATAATATACCTATGTTTAATTTGGATTTTATTCCTTTTAAAATGAAAAATGAAATGGAAATAGCGTTCGTGCGTACGTACGGACTACCGTCTCCACGAACGCAACAAGATTCATTCCCAATCGTATCCATTCAAGACTAACTTCATTTGGTGATTAAAAATAATTTTTATGAACTTTATATCATTATGTATATTAATCTGATACAACCTATGGATAACAAACATGGCTTATGTAACAAAACATATAAAAGAAAATGAGTAAGTGAACATCCAAAATGACGATAATACTAAAATATTATTGTCAAAGAATTATTAAAAGATCATATATGATATCATATTTATGTATATGATTCATGTATAATTTAATAAAAATTATTTAACTTTTATAAAGGAGGTTAACCTACCCTTGACCAAGGAATATTACAAGTTAAGGGTTTATTTCACAATCTCTTCATTTTCCGAGGTTGTTTATACGTAATTATCTACCGGGACTTCTTTATCATCCACATCCATGTTTCATAAAAATGTATTTAATTTTTTTTTACTATTTACTAGACTATGGGTTAAAGTCATTTATACCCATGTTATACTATTTAGAAAATGGTTTGAAATAAATTTTTCCATCGTTTTCCAAACAAGGTCCTTTTAAACCTTTTCGACAAAATTAAGTAAAGAATGTCATTTTTAACATATACGGAAGGTGAAAATATTTTCCGCCGTTATAAAATCTTCAAATCCTCCCTTATAATATTATAATGATATTTTCAAAGTAAATATTTTATTTTATAATTATGTTACTTTTAAATGATTTAGAAAAAGAGATATTTCTCTCCAATAGTTTTGATTTCATCTATGTAATCATCCTTTGATAGATTTTAAGCTTATTTGAAGTTGATTTATTATGATACAAAACATCAATATTGTATTGATGGTTTTATGATATGCCTGATTGTGGATGTGTTATTTTTATACCATTCGTGGTTTATGGAGAAAGTATTTACATTTCGTATGCTAGTTTTAATACGAATGTTTATGTTATGTTTAAACATATTCATATAAGGAATACATTGACTTAGTAAGTGACGGGTGGATCCCACTTTATCTTCTTGATGTGTCGGTAGGTCTAATGAGACAAACTAGTGTCTTTGCACGAGTTCTTGACAAAATATTATTTGTATTCTTGGCATCAGGCCTTGGCTACATGGTTATGATAGTATAGATTTATGCATTCCATCATTATGAAAGTTGTTAGTGATATTGCATGTGATTATTCGACTAGTAGAATATCCATGTGAATAATTAAATGACATTACTTCATTTTAATTTTTTCCATGTTACGCTGATGTTCATGTTTAAAAAGCTTTTTTTTAGTTATACATTGTCTTAAATGTTTATGCTTATTTATGAAAGTTTCTATTGTACTGTTATCCTTACTGAGCATCTGAGCTCACCCCTTTTTATGTTTTATTTTTCGCAGGATTCCAAGAAGTGTATGGTGATTTATTTAGAGGGTTAATCCATGGGAATAATGGAGTTCATAAAGGATTTTTATGTTGTTTTTTATGTTATAAAGTGTAATGTAACATTAATGTTTGTAATCTATTTTCCAAGACTGATAAACCGAACGGTCCTTTGGGACATGATTCCTTGTAATCATGATAATGTTTTAAAATAATGCATTGAATCTGGGAAATTGGGGTCATGGGGTTACAAAAACTCCCTTATCGAATTGATCACATTGATCTTTTAGAGTTAAACAAGGAATTTCAAGAGCTATTAGATAAAGGATTCATTCAACCTAGCACATAACCATGGGGTGGTCTTGTCTTGTTTGTTAAAAATAAATATGGTTCAATGAGACTTCTCCCTGATTATAGAGCATTGGATAACATCACTGTTAAGAACATGTATCCTTTCCCTCATATCGATTATTTTTTGATCAGCTTCAGGGAGCTCAGTATTTGTTGATGATTGACTTGAGATCGGGTTACCATCAGTTGAATGTGAAAGAAGAAAACATTTTGAAGACTGAGTTTCAAACTAGATATGGCCATTATGAATCTTTAGTTATGGCTTTTGGTTTAACCAATGAACCTGCTGTATTCATGGATCTTATGAATAGAATTTTCCATGAGTTATTGGATATGTTTATGGTTCTGTTCATCGATGATATTTTTGTTTATTCTAAATTTAAAGAGGAACGTGAATGTAATTTAAGTGTTGTCTTGCAAACCTTAAAAAAATATTTGGAAAATTCAGAAAGTGTGAGTTTTGGTTGCAACAAATTTATTTCATTGGTCTCATGGTTCAAAAACTGACAAAACTGTTGATCCTGCTAAAAAAATGTTGTTAAAGAATGACCAAGAACTAAAAATATAACAGAGATCCGTTGTTTTCGTGGTTTTCCAGGTTATTACCGGAGGATTGTAGAAAAGATTTCACGATTATCTAGTTCAATGAATAAGTAAACAAAGAAATGTGTTAAGTTCGTGTGGACAAAAGAATGTGATGCTTGATTTCAGGAATTGGAAAAAAGATTGGTTAATGTTCCAGCTTTTGCACTACCATCTAGAAATGGTTAGTTTGTTATTTATAGTGATGCTTCGTTTAAGGGACATGGTTGTGTCCTAAAAAAATGATCAGGTAATTTCATATGCTTCATATCAAGTGCAACTACATAAGTTAAATTACCCTACACATGATTTGGAATTAGCTGATATTATTTTTGATTAAAAAATTTGGAGGCATCTGTCACGACCCGTCCAAGGGGCTCATGCCGTGACTACCCCAAACCCGCCTTCCATAGGCCAGGGGCTGGCGACTAGCACTAAGGCGTAAATCATGGTAAAAAGGGAAGGCATTTTCTTTGTAAGTAAACAAACACCATAGAGAAGGCAATCAGAAGAAGTAAACACTAAGTAAAAACTGAGTACAACAGTATGTGTGGAAAAGTAAGTGGACCAGAATACAAACCCAAAATGAAAGTAAAGTACAAATGGAAGGGAAAACAGCAATCGAAAAGTAAAGCTGCATCGTCGAGATGTCCACTAGAAATCCCACATGAAGGGTGGGTACAGATAGCCTTCACTGCTCCTCGGGTCCAGCCGACCGCTCCGAGTACGTTCCACCCAGTGGTCCACCTCCAGGTATTGTCCTACTCCGCAAGCCTCAACCACGAACAACAATGTCAGTCGTCTGCAACCAACACAGCATAGTGCGGGCATAGCCCGTGCAGGGGTGAGTATAATCTACTCAGTAGGGACCCCGAGACCCCTGAAGGTCTCCCAGAATCCAGAAAGTATAATCCACAAAGGAAAGATACAATTACGAAGTAACATCTGAAACTGCTTCGGTATATGCCCATACATATACCTAAGTCATCAATTCTCATTCGGCTCCCACATCCGAGCCCATGTACAACCTAGTCCACACAAGAGAGAAAAATGTAAATCCACACAGGATAGCACTACACAATCCACAATGGAACGCAATATAGGATTCATCTCACATAGGTATACTTCTTCATACGACGATAAAGATGACCAGATATTTCCACTGAATCATCTAAGCCATCAGACCCACAAATGATCGAAAGGTACTAACCCCCGCAATGACCCACAAAGGATCTGAACAACATAGGATCGATAGGTAACTAACCCCCACAATGACCCACAAAGGATTTGACCCACACAGGATCGATAGGTAACTAACCCCCACAAAGACCCACAAAGGATCAGACCCACACAGGATCGGTAGGCGCTGGCCCACATAGGACCGCTGAGCGCTGACCCATACATTATCGGACCCACATAGGATCGGTATCACTGTCCCACAAAGGATCGCTGAGTGCTGTAGTCGTCGCCGTCGAATCCACTGAGGATCTCTGCACAGTCGTCGTCGTCGTCGCAGCCGCAGCTAGCTCTAGGGTTCCCGCACACAGCAAGCTCGCTCGGGAGGGTCTGCTCCACGAGCCGAGGGGCTGATACAACAACTGAAACATAGCCCAGAGTTGATTTATCCAAAAGTTCCGTATCATAGACAGGAACTCAACATCGCAGACGACGCCTCAATCAGACGTCCGGTCTGAGAGTTATTGGCCTTTTCGTCCCAGGGGCCCGGTTGGTTTTTAAGTCAAAACCAACCCGACCGTACTCCACCTACATCCAAACTTCGGGCGGAGTAAGCCAAAATATCCGTCTCACTTATAGGAATCCAACCATGTCGATGGCACATCAAATGGACGTCCGGAGCTCAATTTATGAGCGTTTCTGCTCCGAAGGCCCGGTTGGTTTCGTGTACGAACCAACACGGCCGAACACAAAGTATTCTGAAACCTTGAGTGTAATATACCGAAACGACTGTCTTGATCCAAGGATCACATTTCCGCTGACAGTGCGTCGATCGGAGGCCCACAGCTCACGTTATGAGCAAATGACCGGAAAGGGTCCGAAAACGGGGGGTATAGGCCCAGACCCACCCGGCCCAACACCCCCTGGGCCGGCCCGAACTGGGTCGACCCGACCCGGGTCTGGTTCCAACCCGGCGGGGTGCGGCCCGGCCCGGTGGTCTGGTCGGGCGGCTCGGCCGGCGTGTTGGCGCTGGCCAGGCGCCGCGCAAGGCAGCCGTGGCCCCCCGCGCGGGGGCCGCTCCGTGACACCCAGAAGCGGTTTGAGCTGCGTCCCTCCTCCACGCTCCCGCACGGCCGCGGGACCAGCCAGCGCCGCTGCAGCTTCAGCCGCGGTGGGTCTTCCCGGTGGCACGCCGGCCATCGCCGCCGGCGCCGCCGTGCCGGCGGGGGGTTTCGCAGACCACCAGACGCGCCCCGGTGGCCCGATTTGCGCACTGTCTTCGCCAGTGCTCATCCCGGGACTCGTTCTTCACTGCAAAGCCTTCAAAATTAACTTTCCGCCCCATTTGTCATCGCCCTCCAATCCGCGCATAACAACAAGAAGGGCGGTGGGTTCAGACTTGTTTGTTGGTCCGCACCCACAGCGTTAGCAGTTATTAAAGTCTCACAACAATCATATTTAACAAACGGGGATATAAATAATGAAGATTTAAAAATAAACAACCCCTACCTCATCGTATTCTTCGAACGTGCGTTCTTCGCGGGATTGACCATCGCGGAAGAATTGGATCGTCGCTTCGCGGAAGGGGCGTCGCGACGTCGCGGTACACAACGTCGCGTTGACGATCTCTGAGGGTTAAATAAAACACACAGATTTAATTTTACGAATTAAATCCATGTTGAGGATAAAATCCACAAAGGAAATTAAAAGATTTGAAATCTCTTACCTCAAGAAGTTGATCGAAGATTTGTCGCGGGGAAAGAATCGTCGCGGAAGAAGCGTCACGGAAGGAGAATCGTCAACGTTCTTCGTCGCCTTTCGTCGAAGGCCGGCGTTTTCGCGTTCTTCACATTTTTCGTGTTCTTCGCGTTCTTCACGAAGAAAGATGAAGATCTTCTTGCTTCAGAGATTTCTCCAAATCCTCTACACAAGACACCCCCTCAAAAGAAAAGTGTTGGTCTTATTTTTAATCTCATGGAAACAATTGATTTCAATGATAAGTAACGAGCAAATTAATTCATAGAATTAATTGCAATGAATTAACCGCCCAATTAATAGGGGCGTTAAGAATTTAGAAAACGCGTCAGTTGACTTTCATAAAGAGGAGTTTTCGCGGGTGCATTTCTTAGAGGAAAAGAAATGGTGGGGCTCGTGCGGGCCCCACCTCACAAATATCCTACCAATAGGGTAGGATATTTTGGGTTCCACCCTATCCGCTTTAACTCAGCTTAAGCAGCTTTAAGTTACTTTAAGTGGCTTTATGTGAAATAAAATTAAGTTGTCAGACCACTTCATTTTATTTTCTTCACTTAACCCCAAAATTTTAAAACCACACCCGAGCAAACACAACTCCGGAAGAGGCGTTTCTAAGCAAGTACTGGCACCGCGATTCCATCGGTGCCCTCGGAATTTGATTCTGAGCACCAGTTCAAAAGTTCGAAAAACCCGCTCATTCGTTCACTGAACGTACCCGATCCAAACTTCGGAAAATGATTCCGGGCACACTGGGCCTCAGAATCAGGTGCCGTCAGAAACTGCGTTCTTGTAAAATTCCAAAGAAAATTAAGAAAAAATTTCATTGAAATTTACAGGTCTTTACATCACTCCCAAAATAGGGCTTTACTTACCCTTAAAGATACATCATAAACTAGGGAAACAAATGTGGGTACTGAGCACGCATCTGAGCCTCCCGCTCCCAAGTGCTCTCCTGGAGGTTCCCGTGCTGCCATATGATGCACTCAAGAGGAATCGACCGCCCACGTAGGATCTGCTTATGTCGATCCTCGATCTCCACTGGGACCTCCGCAAAAGTAGCCCCATCATCAAAGTCTAGCTCCCCATGGTCAATGATGTGCATCGGGTCGTGCACGTATCTCCTCAGCTGAGATACGTGGAAGACTTCGTGCACCCGGTGCAACTGAGGTGGTAGATTCAGGCGATAAGCCACCTCCCCAATCCTGTTGAGGACCTGGAATGGTCTGATGAAGCGTGGAGACAACATGCCTCCTCGACCAAATCTTCGTAATCCATGTCGAAGTGAGACACGTAAGAAGACGTGGTCGCCATCCTCAAACTCTAGTGGCCTCCGCCTCCTGTCAGCATAAGACTTCTGCCGGCTCTGAACTGTCCTCATCCGTTCCTGGGTGACCTGGACCTTCTCTATCGTGGTCGGGACCATCTCTGGTTCCACAAGTGCTGACTCCCCAGGGTCTGTCCAGCACAAAGGAGATCTGCCAGGTCGCCCGTACAACGCCTCGTATAGTGCCATCCCGATGGTGGAGTGGCAGCTGTTGTTGTACACGAATTCCACCGTGGGTAGGTGGTCCTCCCAGCTGCGACCAAAGTTGAGGACACATGCACGGAGCATGTCCTCGAGAGTCTGAATGGTCCTCTCCGACTGACCATCCGGCTGAGGGTGATAGGCAGTGATCAGACGTAGCTGCGTTACGAACGCCTCCTCCAACCCCTTCCAAAGCCGGGTAGTAAAGAGAGAATCTTGATCGGAGATGATAGATGATGGCACACCGTGAAGCCGTACAATCTCCTGAATGTAGAGACGTCCCAAGCTCTCCATCGAGCCCTGCTCTCTGATGGGTAAGAAGTGAGCCGACTTGGTGAGTCGGTCGACAATCATCCAGATGGAGTCGTGACCTCTGTAAGTGCGTGGAAGTCCAGTCATGTAGTCCATAGATATCCCTTCCCACGTCCACTCCGGGACCTCCAAAGGCTGTACCAAGCCTGCTGGTACCTGATGCTCTGCCTTCACCTGCTGGTAGGTGAGGCATCGGGAAACGAACTGTGCCACAGCCTTCTTCATGCCCAGCCACCAGTGCTGTCGTCTGAGATCCAAGTATATCTTCACCACTCCATGATGTACTGACAAAGGAGAAGTGTAAAACTCTCTCATCACCTTCTCTCGTAAAGCGAGTAGTAATAAGGTACATCCTCTAAAAAGGACATCGTGCTCTGCTTCAAAGGAGAATCCATCAGGTGCATGTCCTGAGGATATCTGTGCATGCCGTTTCTCACAGTCAGTGTCCCCACGATGTGCCTCTCTGACCCGCTGTAGTAGTGGAGGAGAGACTGTGAGTGACTGAAGGAAAGCTGCTCCATCTCTATCCATGAAGGATATCTGCAAAGCAGCTTGCTGCTCGGTCGCCTCCTCAAGAAGCTGAATGCCCGTCCTCCTGCTGAGAGAATTGGCTACTACGTTCCCATTCCCATAAGTATAGAGTATCTAAAATTCGTAGTCCTGGAGTAACTCGAGCCACCGCCATTGTCTCAGGTTCAGGTCCTTCTGAGTGAAGATGTACCTGAGACACTGATGGCCCGAAAAGACTGTAAAGTGCTCGCCCATCAGGTAGTTTTGCCATGTCTTCTAAACGAAGACCACTGCTGCTAACTCCAGGTCATGGGTAGCGTAGTTCATCTCATGAGGACTTAACTGACGTGATCCATAGGCAATCACATCCTGCTCCTGCATTAGGACACATCTGAGTCTGGTCTCTGATGCATCGCAGTAGACTACGTACCCTATCCCCTCCTCCGGCAACCTCAAGATAGGTGCGCTGGTCAGTATCTATCTCAGCTCCTAGAAGCTCTGCTGACGTCTCTCTGACCACACAAAGGGTTTCCCCTTCTTCGTCAAAGATGAGAGTGGTTCCGCAACTCTGGAGAAGTCTATCACAAATCTACGATAGTATCTGGCTAGTCCCAAGAATCTCCGTACCTCCATCACGCTTCTGGGTGGCTCCCAAGCTAGCACTGCCTCGATCATCGCATGATCCACTGCAACTCCCACCTCAGAGATGACGTGTCCCAAGAAGTGGACCTCACGCATCCAGAACTGACACTTCATTCTCTTATAATAAATCCGGTGCTCTCTGAGTGTGTCCAGCACAACCTGCAAGTGGCATGCGTGCTCCTCCTCAGTCGTCGAGTATATCAAAATGTCGTCGATGAAGACTACGACAAATCGATCGAGGTATGGCTGAATGATCATGTTCAAGAGGCCCATGAAAACTGTTGGAGCATTGGTTATGCCGAATGGCATAACCAAGAACTCATAGTGACCATACCGACATCTGAAGGTCGTCTTCTGCACGTCCTCATCCCTAACTCTGAGCTAATGATAGCCTGACCTGAGGTCTATCTTCGAAAACCATCGTGATCCCTTGAGCTGATCGAAGAGGTCATCAATCCTCGGTAGCGGATACTTGTTCCTCGCCGTCACCTGGTTCAGGAGACGATAGTCGACACAAAGTCGCAAGCTCCCATCCGCCTTCTTGGCAAACAATATTGGGGAAGCCCATGGTGATGCACTGGGTCGGATGAATCCCTTGCCCTGCAAGTCCTCCAACTGTACCCAGAGCTCTCGAAGCTCAGCAGGGGCCATCCAATATGCTGGAGTCGATATCGGGGTTGTCCCGGGGTACAATTCAATATAAAATTATACCACTCTATGATGAGGTATCCCTGGAACGTCATCGGGAAAGACGTCCGCATACTGATCCACCACTGCAGGAAATCTACGACTCCGCATGTCAACTGCTCCTAGGATGAGGCTATCCATCTGATGAGTGATGGGATGTCCTCTCCTCTGCGGAAGTCCATCCTATGCTGTGAAGGCTCCCTTCTCGCCGGTGAAGGTGAACCTGCTCCCGTCGGTGCGTACACATCGCACCTTGCGCTTAATACAGTCAATCTGTGCATGGACTATAGATAACCAATCCATACCCAAGATTACTTTGTAATGCCTCGACGCCGCTAAAAGAAGATCCAAGCCGAAGCTCTCGCCTCCTAGAGTAAGCTCATACCGCCGGCACCGGTGTGTAATCGTCGAGTCTACTCCCGTATGAGTCTCTAGCCGTAAGGATTGAGCCAATGGATCTGTCGGAATCTCCGAGCTCCGAACAAGGGCAGCGACTATGAAAGGGTGACTCGCTTCTGTGTCTATAAGAACTAAAACAAGGGTAGAATTGACATGGATAGTACCTCGAATAATCACGGGCGTGCCGTGGTCGTAGGACTCCGCTGCCTGGAGCTGTGCCTGTCTCCGCCCTCCATCTCCCTGTGGTCGGGGTGGACCTCCTGGTGGTGGTGGTGGTAGAGCCTCGAAGCGTCGCCCACCACCTGCTGCTCGGCCAGCTCTTTGCCTCGTCCGCCTCCTCCCTGCGGACCGCCACTGTCGACCCTCTGCCTCTGCCTGGGTGGCCCCTCAACCGTCTGCTGCTCCTCGGCACGGTGGGTCGGGCAGTCACGAGCCATGTGGCCCTGCCTGCCACATGTGAATCACTACCTTCCCCTCGAATGACTGGCTCCACATTGTGTATCCCGCACTGCTGAGCCAGTGTCCTGAGGTCGTCTGCGTGAGGGTCTGGTCTGCCTGGACCCCTGAGTCATCCATCGACTGCCTGCTGCAGAAGACTCTGCTACGTGCCACCCCGCAGTAGGTCTCGGTGCTTATGAAGGCTCTGCAAGAAAGCTCTTGATCAAAAGGGTTCGCTCCAATACTCCTACCTGAGTCAGAATGCAGAGGGAGATTAGAGATGCCCTGATCTCATTTCTGATTCCCTTCTTAAAGGTCTGGGCCTGGAAGAATGGGTCCCGTACAATATCGGTCGCGTAGCGAGAGAGATCGGTAAATCTCACTGAGTATTGGGTGACCGTCAAGCTGCTATGTCGCAGCTGAAGAAGCACCTGGATGTGCACCGCACGGAGGGTGGCCGGGACGAAATCTGAGCGGAAGAGGCCCTCAAAGTCTGTCTAGAGAAGAGATTCCTCATCGTGCACCTGGAGCATCAAGAACCACCATCGGCCCGCTGCCGCGTGCAGTAGGCTTGGTACGAGGATCACCATGAGGTCTGCGGGTGGCCTCACTAACCGGAAACCTCGTACCACTGCCTCCAGCCAGTCCTCGGCTGCCTGGGGGTCTGTCTCCCCACAGAACCTGGGTGGTCGATGGCACTGAAACTCATGCAGAGCTCCAAGGCGACGTGCATCGTCAGCGGCCGGGGCTGGAAGCATCGGTGGCTCGGCCGGTAGTGGTACCGCTGGTGCCTCTACTGTCAAAGGGCCATGTACCGAGGACTCATCGCTCGGCGGGCTGTCGTCATGCTCAACTCTCGGAACCCTAGCTGGCTACGGTCGTGGGGCCATCCTGAAAATGGAAACAGATGCGCCACAGTCAGAACAGTATAACAGGTGAGCTGACACAAAGTAATCACAAAGAAAACTTGAAATACACATGCAATCAATGTTTTCGTGAATTAAGCCGGAAGTCAGAAGTCAGGGTCCTGGTGTATGGATACGTTGGCCGCCGCACCAACACCGGACTCCCTGGACTGATAACCACACCCAATACACTTAACACTATTGCTTCACATAGAAAAAGATCAGAGTCTGCGGTAGAACCGAACTCCTCTGATACCAATTTGTCACGACCCGTCCTCGGGGCCCGTGCCATGACTACCCCAAGCCCCTGGCCTATGGAAGGCGGGCTTGGGGTAGTCACAGAACGGGCCCCGAGGACGGGTCGTGACAACATCATTTGTATGGAGTAAAATGTGAAATATATACTGACCAAAAATGTTTGAAGTATATATTCACTCAAGAATAAATGAACTTGAGACAGAAGAGATGGTTGGAGTTAATCAAGGATTATGATTTATGGATCCATTACCATCCAGGAAAAGAAAATAATGTGGGTGATGCTTTGAGTAAAAAAAGTAATGCATCATTAACCATGCTACGGTTGGAACGAGATCCTTTGGATTTTGATTTGATGAATTTTGAAATAGAATTTGTTGGTGCAAGATATTTCCCTATTTTGTTTTAGGTGTCAGTGAAATCATATTTATCAGACAGAATAAAGCAAGCCCGGAAAGAAGAAAGTGAGTTATAGAAAAAGGTAGAGTTTGTTCAGAAGGGTATATTGCCTAAATTTAACATTGATAATGATTTTGATTTGTGATTTTGAAAGAGATTATGTGTGCCTTGTGATTCACTGTTGAATAATGAGTTGTTATGCGAAGCTCAAAGTTCCCCACTTTCATTTCATATTGGCAGTACTAAGTTGTATAGAGATATTCAGGAGTATTACTGGTGGTATGGAATGAAAAGAGATATTTCTGATTTATTGTTAAGTTTTTGACTTTTCAGCAGGTTGAAGAACAATGAATGTTACTGAAAGGGATACTTTAACAGTTATCGGTGATATATTGTAAATGGGAAAATATAACCCTGCAATTTGTTGTGGGATTACTGAAGACATCTCGAGGTAATAATTCAATCTAGTTTATTATTGATTGATTGACTAAATATTCTCATTTCCTTCCTATTAGAGATACATTTTCTCGAGATCATCTTTCTCGGTTGTATGTTAAAGAGATTTTCAGGTTTCATGGAGTCCCCCTTTCCATTGTATCTAATCGTGATCCCTTGTTTACTTCTATCTTTTGAAAAGGTCTTCAGATGTCATTGGGTACTGAATTATATTTTAGTATATCTTTTCATCCTCAATCAGATGGGAAATCAAAAAGAACAATTCAGACCCTAGATGATATGATGAGTTCTTGTTCACATGATTTCAAGGGAAGTTGGGACCAATATCTTTCTTTGGTTGAATTTTCATATAAAAACAGTTTTCATTTTAGTATAGAAATGGCTCCATTTGAGGAATTATGTGGAAAGCGTTGTCGAACTCTAGATTTTTGGGATAAGTAGGTGAAAAGAAGCTGATGGGACCAGAATTGGTAGAAGATATGTGAGTGGAAGTTCAGTTGATTCAAAAGCACATGAGAACAGATCAGTGTAGGAAGAAATGTTATGCGGATAACTGGAGGAAGGATCTTTCTTTTGATGTCGGTGATTATTTCTTTCTCAATGATTCTCCATTGAAAAGTGTAATTCCTTTTTGGTATGAAAGAAAAATTTAGTCTGAGGTTAATTGGACCTTATGAAATCCTAGATAATGTTGAATCAGTTTCGTATAGAGTGGCTATACCTCCATGTTTATCCCAGGTACATAATTTTTTTCATGTTTCAATGTCGAGAAAGTATATACCAGATCCATCTCATGTTTTGTGCCCAGAGGTATTTTAGTTGGAAGAGAATCTCACTTATGAGGAACAACCAGTCAAGATTCTTGACCAAAGAGAGCAAGTGTTACTGAATATGTTAATTCAACAGGTAATAGTTTTGTGGAAAAATGATATGGTTGGTGAGGCAACATGGGAATCTGAAAATTCTATAAGGGATAAATACCCCAACATATTTTGATAAGTAAAATTATTAGGACGCAATTCCCAAAAGTGGGGAAGGATGTAACATCCCAAATAAATAAATAATAATAAATATTTCATATTAATTAATATTTGTGAATTAAATATTAATTTTACATTAATTTGGTTTCTATGTTCGAAACCGTACCTGATACGTAACAATGGGTTTCTCTGAAATCTTACATTGCACACTAATAATATAATATTTTTTATTTTAAATGGTAGTTAACTCCAACCTGTTTTATTGGAGGGAATGAAGAAAACTAACTACAATATGATTATACATTTTTGTTAATTGTATTTACAGTTGTCTAATAATATTTAGAGGCTTAAAATGTGAATTAATCTAATTTAAATCATAATTTACATTAAAAGGAAGATTTACCATTTTTAAGGGCGTCCCCTCTTTAAATCTAGTTTTGTTCATATGAATACATACTATTTGACCAAATAAAATCTTTCTTTTAAATGGTGACACTAAAATTTACTTTCTGTAAATTTTTTGAATTTGTTACGATAAAGTTCATTTTTTAATCAATAGTGAAAATATTGTATTTTAATTCAAACCAACGTTTTAATTTATTTTATTTATATGGATAGATTATTTTTTTTATTTGGATTTAAAGTTTAATTTGAATATATTTTTACCATTTAATCAAATGTGGGTCATTGGAATTAACTTCACATTGAAATTGGACATAAACAAGTGTCGATCTTTTGACAGTTATTGTTTATTAAAAACACGCTATTTGTTTTGATAATGGGAATTAATATTAAATTAATTAATGAAACTTCTATATTTATAATTTGGTAAAATAGACATAATTTTTGAATTTGGAATACCAAATATAGCTTAGGCTGAAATTTGGGTATTTTTATGAAAAACATCAATTTTGGATGAATAGTGAAACCACTTAGTAGTAGTTAAAAAACTGACCTTTTCATTTAAATGAAATTTTACCACATATGCGAATTAAATTTCAAAAATCTGAGATATATGTTTTTTATTAATAAGTAAAATGTGGTTCAATAAGATGAAAATAATTTTTGGTGAATAGTAACTTTTGACTTTTATGTACCGCATTTAAAGGTAAATAAGGCAATTCAAGTTCAAAATAATATTATAATAATTCATGATTAGCTTAATACATGTCCTAACCTTATTGGATGAGTAATGTCCGACCATGGGTATCCTTGGGTTGATTTTAGGACCCCATGGAGCCACTTATGAATGATAATGACACTTTATTTTAATTATCTAAAAGTAAAGGCAAAATTTACATAAACAAATATCTCTTTGTAAATTAATATTTACATGGTGTTATATAAGTTTTCTTTTCAACTATAAATAATAATTTGAAATCTGAAAAGTCTTCCTACATCATGGTATTTGATTTATAATTTTTAGACATCAAATAAATTAAATTATTTATGACATAATAGTTATGCAGTATTTACCTCATTAATAAATGATTTAAATAAATAAGATTATAAATATTAAAATAACCTACAAAACCTGTCCAATTCTTACTGGAATATGGCACATAAAGAAACCCATTTGGTTAATACCAAAAGGAGTTACCCAAATTAGAGGTAACCATTTCTCTTAACTTCTTTTCATTTATTTTTCTTCTCTAACCCATAAACTCTTTTTAATAATTTATTTTATAAGTATCCTCAATATACTGTGATGTTGTGATGATATGTATTCTAAATAATCTTACACACACCTCATTCTAAGGGTTGAAGAACATAATGTTTCTATTGATGGAAAACGAACACCTCCTGAAATGATGATTGTTCGAATATCTTCTACCTCCTATCTTGGGGGATGATTAAGATGACACTATATATAAATATGATATATATTATTTTTATGTTTTCATTATTATTCTGTATTTTCTTTTATAGCATACCATTATGGTTTTCATTATGGGAAAACTCGATAATTCAATTTGAGGATGTGTGGACTACCGCCCCCTCAAAGTGATATGACTCGTTAATACCCTCTGTGAGACATATAAAAGTTGTATTTAATGATATTATATATTATTTTTTACGGGATTTATAATAGACCAATGTATCATTATTTTTCAATTACATTAAAATAATAAAGAGAAATTAAAGTAGTGTTCAAGCATACGTACGACTTACCGTCTCGATGAATGATGCATTTAATTTCTTACCTCCAAATGATATGTAATGTTACATATATATATATATACTTGATATATATGATAATGTGATATATAAATAATGAATATCATTCTTTATATAGTGGACTATTTACCACATGGAAAACTTGTAAATATATGGTATTAATTGTTGACTCAAGTACCAAGTATCAACAAAATTATAATTATTAACATAAAATATTAGATAATGTTTATAACTAGGGAATAAGTAAGATAAAAGAATTAATAAACATGAAAAAAGTTCTTATGCAAGTAGAAATCAACTTTATTTTATTATTCATGATATTAAAGAATGATCAAGTCAAGTCGGACACGAGGTGAGGGACTTCGTCTCAATATCCTTTCATTGAGTCATATTATGTTCTAATACACTATATTCTTTTATACACTATATAAACCCATTTTAATTTTAATATCATTCATAGAGAATATTTTTCTAAGAATCGTTTTACTAAAAGACAAAAAAAAATGTTTCTTTTTAACATAAGCAGCGACAATGACATTTTCGCCACTACGAGTATTATTTGATCTTTGGTTTCCTTAGCAAGCCATAATGTTTTTAAAAGGAACAATAAATAGAAATATAATCTTTTTACGTATTTTGGTATTGAAAATGGTTTTGATAATGGATTTATTATTTCAATATCATGAAATGATATATTTTTATTACAATGTGGTAACGTTATCATTCATTTATACTGATGTTATGTGATATGATTATGTTATGGTTCCTGGGCATTGTTTACGTATACAGGTGGTTCCAGGAAAATCCTAGGGTGGGTGAGCCTTAGATAGCTCTATGATGCATTGGGTAATGTGATAGAGGTAAATGAGTATGTTTCTCCTAAGAGATATATGGAATATGCAGTGATGGGTCTTCCAAAGTAACTACCAATGTAGTTATGATAGCTACAATTTAAGTATGTTATGGATGGCACAATTTTCCTTTATTATTTGTGATTTCTATGTGTTATTCAAAAATCATATGATTTCATGAGGTATTTAAAAGAGTTTAGGTTTTGTATGTATTTATGAACTAATGTTTTCGTTCTTTGTTTCATAACCCTTACTGAGCCTTTTATGCTCATCCCATATTTTGAATTGTTTTCACAAGACATAAAGATGAATAGGGTCATGGATGGGATGAAGTAATAGTCATTCTATAAAAAACATGGAACTAGACATGACTCATTATTTTGAAGAGTTTTTATTTTATGAAAAAATGGAAACTAAGTTGAAGTGACTACTTTGTAATATTTTGATATGTAATAGTTATGTCATAATTCTCTAAAACTCTAAACATGAAAAGATCCTCATTATGAATTATTCATTTCATTCAATATTTTGTAATGTTCAAAGATGAGTTCTTATATTATTGATTCCCATGGTGTTATTTGAATTGTTATGATATCCACAGATAATTTTCATGATTATGGGATTAATTATGTGTCATTATTTTATCATTATTAATTCCTTCAATAATATTATTCATTCACATGTTATTGATTAAATGTAGTGTGTTTTCAGTTATTTACAATGAATTATTGATTTTTCATTATTTAATCAAGATAGATTCCACTATACATCAATCATTATGAGAATATGAGATCACCCTTATTTTAATTCCTCCACAAAATATGAAGAATGAATTATTTGAATGAATTCAATGATGTTGAATATTTTACTTCCACTAAGTAGTATTTTATGTTTTGAAATGTAATGAGAGATTTATGTATACATACATTTTACCAATTCTACAAATCTATTAAGTCTTGTGGGATTTGACTTGCAATATCATATGATAATGTAATAATGTAACCGTTGGTAATGGGATATTTGAGTCAATGCCTTTTTAGATGGTATTAGAAAATGTTTTTCAGGAAACATGGGAAATATAGTTCTGTAAATAAAAAGATTATAGAGAAAAAACCAATGAATTACTTTGATGATATATTTAATTAATTAATTACACTCTAATGTTTGGGTAATGAATAAATTATATTATTTTCCAAGAAAATTATCAATATCTGGATACTACATTTAGTTATGGTTTTGAAACAAATTCATCTCGGTTTAATAACCTCAAAGATATTTTTTTTATTATATCACAACTAATATTCTAGTACATGTTGTGTGTTACCTCAATTTTCACTTATTTTGACACTCATGGGGGATATACATGAGTAATTTCATATTATGATTTATAAACCATTGTAAATTTTTTGAATAGATAATGATAATGAATGACCTAGATCTCGCCAAACGTGTATTGTATTGAAATGATGTTGTGATATTTAGACATCTTAAAAATTATTTTCATGATTAAGTGTTATCCAACAATGGTTATTAGAACTCACAATATTATTTTTTGTCATAAGAAATAAATAGAACCTATAGGAATAATATTAACAGTGAATGTGATTGATAATAAAGTGATTATTATTAACCAAATTGGATGATGAAAGGAGGGAATGATATATTAATTATGCCTAATCAGTTATCAAAGTATATTAATAAAAAAATATTAATTAAACAACTATTAGATTCACCAAATGAGAGAATGATATAGTTTTATAAAATGTTGGGTACGGTGACCATTGATGAATAACTGATCAATTTCATTCTTTTCATAAATGTGGAAAGGGAGACCCCATATAATGTCTTAATGAAACATGAAAATGATTTAAGTGTGTAAAATAAGTGCATAAATTATTGAATTGTAAAGAAAAAATGAATAGTTCAATATAGAGATATGAATTTCCTCCAAAGGTTCCACTTATTCATCAATTTATTATGTCTATAGAATATGGGGATTATCCATTCCAATTCCATAGTCTAAGGATTCTCTCCAAGACCACAGAAGGACATATTCTATGTCAATCATTGAATGGTAAAAATTAAAGTGTTTTTGTTTTAAGATTATCGAATTACAATATAGATGTGCTATATGAATGATATATATGATATAATTATCATTATTAATAAATATATATGTTAAAAAATATATTTTATTAATGGATTTGAAAACATATATTGAAATGTACTGATAAAAGAAAAGTTTGATTTAGTGATAACAATTTAATTATAAGATTGGATAAATGGATTATTTAAATTGATGATGTAACTAGGATATTGATAGTGAAAATTAAATTGGTTAATGATTTGTTGAAAATATTATTTAGGTCATATTTGAGAAACATTACTATAAAATTGAATTTATGGAAATAGATTTTGATTTTATTTTGTGAATAAGGATTATGTTAATTTTTGGAAGCATTCAAATTTTCAAGTGAGGATAACATAAGTGTTATGGATATAATTTTGGTTTTATAAGAATAAGGATTATCATATGTTTAAGATCATATATTCCCCTTTTAAGGTTTTATGTGATGAAATTTTATTGTGAATTTCAACTTTTACTAGATTTTGGGGAGAATGCTCTATTAAGATGTTATTAACCATTTGGTTTAGTATATAATATGATGATAACATAATTAAAGTCTTTTAGATAGAAGGATATATATAATTTCTTTGAATCAAAAATTTATTCACTTGAAATGTGATATTTTCATTGATATTTATGGAGAAGATACAAATTACCTTTTAGGATAATATCTAAATAAAATTCATGATATTTTTGTGTAAATATCCTAACCTTATAAGATCATATAGTGATTTATCATGTTTATTAATGATATTATAGGGGATGTAATTTAAAATGTATGACCATAACTTTGGGGTTGAAAAAAATTTTAATATTGAGGTTTTGAAGTTATTTGTGATGTATGGTAATTAATTTATAGAATAATATATTTTATGCTTATTTGTTAATGTGGAAATTTTAATTTATAATTTTTTCATTATTTATTTTAAGGTTAATATATTTTTGAAATTATCTCACCTTGTGGGTACCATTTATTTTTTGGTATATATTTAACGGTATGAGGAATAAATTTTTATCCTTTTGTGGATTATGTGATCTATTAGTAGATTAATTTAGTGGTTCAGGCCTAATGAATTCATCTTGAATATACATTGTTTAACAAAAATGATGATATTATGGAGGAAATTCATTAAAGGTTGAAATTATACTTATCATGTAAGCATAATTTCTTTTATTTTAACAATAGATGGTAAAAAAATCCATCAAATCATGGAAAATGATATGAAATTATTTTTTTTTCATATTACATAAATTTATAATGAATTTATGTCCTTTTTCAAACCTTATTGATTTAATATTTTTTGGTAAATAACATTCTCACGATCATGAACATTCTTGTGATCAATGTTCTCTATCACTCTCCATCATTATTTGGACATTTTTTTATTCCATGTCAATATATTCACTTCTCACTACTGTTTTTAAGGACCCAGTTGGAGTAACGAACCACTGAGAGGGGGGGTGAATCATTGGTACCCCTTTTTTCTTTATTTTAAGTCCCCTTAAAAAGAGAACAACCTTTCTCTCCTATTAAAGATACACTTCCCTGCTGAGAAACAAACAAGAACAAATCCAAAGGAACACAACAATTTAAAAAGTTCACTATTCAATAAGAATAGCTATGTCCTTGGTATGGTTGGAAACAATCCAACACTATACAATACACTATGAAAAAAATCATTGGATTACAATGAGTAGGATATACCCTTACACTCGTGAAGCACTGTGAAAAAATCACTCCAGTGTGTGTGCACCCTCTTAGCACAATAGGGAAATGTCTCTTTTCTTGTAAAAACTTATGTTACCTGCACTTCCTTTCAAATACACAAGTGTAAGAAAGTTCAAAAAAAATCTTTACTTTCTTACCTAGAAGAACGGAAAGGACTCCTTGGACATGATATAGATCAATTACAGTCCAAAATTCCCCTTCCGAATCTCCACATCGAAATTTTCCCAATCTGAATCTTCCTCAGTCTAAAGAACTCAATACGGTGACAGCCAGTACTGATTACCCATTCCAAATCTCCACTCTGAATTCTTCACTATGAATTTTCTTCTTCACTCCGAATTTTTCAATCTAAATATCCACTCCGTATTTCCATTTCGGATCATCTCAATCTGAGAAACTCAATACGGTGTTAACCAGCTTCAAAATTTTCATTTCCATTAAGACTGTAATGAACTCTGTCAGCCAAACACTACTTTCTCTCTCTGGATTATCAGAGCTTCTCTCTATACTTTTTCATCAGTCCTTACTTTGCACTCTGATCTCCTTTTACAGGTGCTCCAAAGTGTTCTTATGCCAGGAACCAAAATAATATTCCCGCTCACTTAAATTCACCCAAATCATAATTTCTCCTGAAATCTCGGAGTAATTAAGACTTTATGAATGCTTCTAGAATCTTCCCAAATCTTCCTAATCTTCTCTTGATTTAGAACTTTGGCCTTTTCTGGGTCCGACCTCATTACGCAGGTTTCTCGGAGTCACATTCTCGTAACCTATCATCTGTCTTCTCAGCATCATATTCTCAGATCCATCCTTAATGATTCTCAGTATCACATCAATTCTCGGTATAAATCTTCACTGCTTCTTCGGCATGACACCATTTAAATTCTCGGTATGGCTTCTCATTACGACTTCACTAATTCTCAGAATGACTCCGTACTTCTGGCTATGAACATCAGGTTCACGAAGTCGACTCCGAACTTCCTGCTACGTACTTCTGACTCTGGAAGTCGAATGCAAACTTCTTGCAATGAACTTCTTCATCAGTAAGTCGGCTCCAAACTTCTTGCTAAGAACATCTTCTTCAGCAAGACAACTCCAATATTATCGCTACGAACTTCTTCTTCATCAAGTCGAATCCAAACTTATCACTACGAACTTTTTCTTCAGCTGGTCGACTCCAAACTTCTGACACAGGAAGTCGGCTCGGGAAATTCTAGTCAAGAATTAGACTCCGCAAATTCTTTTTAGGAAGTAGACTCCACACTTATGGTTCTCAGAGCATCTCTTCTAGATTCTCAAAACGGCTCTTGGTTCTCGATACAACTTCACCACCCAAAATTTTATTTTATCATTAGTACTATTATATACTCACAAATTAGAATTAGTAAACAGAAAAGCATTGTCATAAATAGATTTCCCGGTTCTGAACTTTCTCAAATTCCAGACTCCGAATTCCAGATTCTGAATTTCCAACTCTGGTTTCCAGACTCCAAATTCATTGAACACCAGGTTCCGAATGTTCAATATTCCCAGTTCTGAATCTTCAATCTTCGAGCTTCCGAATTCTTAGAAATTCAAGGTGTCTTTCATTTATGAAAACTTCCTCAAGACCAACTAAAGACAATTCACGCAATACTTCTCTTCCTTCAGCTTGGTCCTAACAATATCCCCTATTAGATTTTGTTGTCAACCAAGTTTTCATAAATCACCAAACACTGTAACCTCATGAAATGGATTACTTATCAATAATTCTAATCCTATGTGTGCTAACTCGTTATAGGAAACAAGAATCATTGATAGAAAAAACCATGATGTCCATAGGTAGTGAAAATGACATCTTCAACTTCATATATCATCACCTTCATACATCCTGTATACAACATCATGTTCTTTCCTACAAACACTCCAACAAATAGTTAGAATAGTTCACATACACAAGCAGTGCTGAGTTCACAGCTTAACCACAACTCTCTCTTTAAACAAATGGACTTATGATACAAACAATTTCTCTCCTTTGACAAAACAATCCAAAGGTAATAAGATAGTGGGGATGGAACAACATACCTTAGATTTTAAGGGAAAGAGGATGGACACCCATGTTCAACCTCAATCATGATAATGATTCCTTCGGAAAAGGTTTCGTGAAAATATCAGCAACTTGTTCAGCAGAAGAGACATATTCAAGTTTCAGTTCATTATTTTCCACATTCTCATTGATGAAATTAGATTTTATGTTAATATGCTTTGATCGAGAATGTTGGAAAGGATTTTTTGTAAGATTTATTTTTCTTTTGTTATCACAACCCAAGAGAAAGGGCAACATCACTTCAACTAACAAATCATCCAACTGTGTTTTCATCCAGATAAGTTGAGTAGCATCCACGGTTGCAGCAACATATTCAACTTCAGCTGTACTGAGAGTCACAGAATTCTGCTTCATTGAGTTCCAGCCAACAAAACTTCTTCCCATGAAGAACACTCCACCAGATGTGGATATTCTATCATCAACATTTCCTACCCAATCTGCATCTGAATAGACAAACAAATCAATGTTATTTGAACCAATATACTTGATTCTGAATTCTATTTTTAATTTTATGTATTTGAGAATTCTTTTTCCAGAAACAAGATGTGATTCTTTAGGAGCACTCTGGAATCTTTCACACAAGGTAACAACAAAAACAATATCTGGTCTTGATGCACTTAGAAATAAAAAACATCCAATTAGCTTTCGTTATTCTTTCTGATCAACTTCTTTTACTTCATCATCTTTTCATAGCTTTGTTCCCACTTAGATAGGAGTTGATACAGGTTTTGAGTTTTCCGTCCCAAACTTCTTAAGATGTTCCTTAGCATTCTATTCATGGGAGAGAAAAATGAATTCCTTCTGTTGCAAAAGTTGTAACCGAAGAAAGTATATCATTTCTCCCAACATGAACATCTCAAAGACATTCTTCATTTCTTCGGCAAACCTTTCACAGCTTCTTTCATCATTTCCAGCAAAAATAATGTCATCAACATAGACAATCATAATGAGAGAAAAATCAGGGCTTTACTTGATGTACAGATTTATGTCAACCCTCCCTTTAAAGAAGTTCATCTTCTTTAAGAAAGTATCCAGTTTGGAATACCATGCTCTTGGAGCTTTCTTTAGCCCATACAATGCTTCCTTCAACCTGCACACATAAATTTCATTCTTCCCAGTAGAAAATCCACATGGTTTCTCAATATTAACTTCTTCTTTGAGATCACCATTATGAAATGAGGATTTAACATCCATTGGGATGATTTTGTAGCTTCGTTGTGCAGAAATAGCAAGAAAGATTCATATAGTTTCTAATCTAGCTACGTGAGAAAAAGTTTCTTCAATGTCAATTAATTTAATATTAGAGTATCATTTTCAAACCAATCTTGCTTTATTTATAATAACTTCACATTTTTTATTCAACTTGTTCCGGAAGACCCATTTAGTGCCAATAATGTTCTTAATTTCAGTCTTGGGTAAGAGTTCCCATGTGTCATTCTTTTCATTCTGATCCAATTCTTCATTCATGGATTGAACCCATTACAGATTCTGAAAGGCTTCTTTAACATCATTTGGATCCACATTGGAGTATAAGGATGTATGTGATATAGAATTAATTATTCTTCTTGTTTGAACTGTGTGACGTTGATCACCAATAATTTTCTGAGCTTGCACTTGTTTCATCAACCTTGAATAAGTTTTTCTTCTGCCTTCTTAATCACTTGATATGGTTGAATCTGATTCTTCATCTTGATTAGTATTACAATTTATTGCATCCTTATCAAAATCGTTAACATCATCCTCCTCATCTTCCATGTCTGTCTGGACATGCTTATCTTTTCAGGGAGTTTCAATGACATTTAAATCTATTGCATCCACAATTCTTCCTATTTCTTTGTTAAAGAATCTATAACCTCTTCCTTCTTGTGAATATCCATGAAAAATTATGTCTTCTCCTTTCTTCTTGAATTTTCCACTACTTCCACCATTCTTCTATATAATGAATGGGCTCCAAAAAACATTAGCATGCTTAATACTTGGAGCGATACCATTGAAAATTTCATATGGAGTCTTGTTTTATTGAGGCCTTTAGAAACATCGATTTTGAATATAAATAACTATACTTGTATCTTGCCTCCAAAAGTAATGAGTAAATCCATGTTGAAGCAACATGGTTCTTCCTATTTCAACCAATCTTATGTTATTCCTTTCAGCAAACCCATTGTGTTGAGGTGTATATGGAGTAATATATTCATCCTAAATCCCATGCTTCTCAAGATAGTCTTCAAATTCCTCGCTTCTATACTCACCACCATTATCTGTTCTCAACTTATTCACGGAGTACATACATTCTTTCTCAGCTTTCCTTCTGATGCTTTTAAACATTTTCATGGCGTCTGACTTGTGATCCATAAACATAGCACACACAATGCGAGTAAAGTCATCAATGAAAGTGATGAAGTAATTGTCTCCATTTGTTGATTGTTTTCTCATCAGACTAAATATATCAGAATGTATTAGTTCAATGGGTTGTTTAGAACAAATGTGAACCTTCTTATGTACAACACTTGTAATCTTTCCTCTCTGACAGGTAGTGCAACACCAATCTCTTCTTCTTGGAAAATCTGGAATATCATGAACATTGTCCCTTTGAGATAACATGCTCATATTTCTCTGACACATGTGTCCAAATATTCCTTTCTACAACTAATTTTCTTCCACTATTCTCATGTAACAAGTGTTTTCTGAATTTCCAACTTTGAATAGATTTCCTTTGGTTAGTTGGACTCTTGTAACAATCTTCCCATCCTCTTCACTTTTCACAATAAATCCATCTTTCTTGATGATTAATTTGTTACCCTCATCAAACAATTGTGAAACACTCAAAAAGTTTTGCTTCAGCCCATCAACATAAAGAGTTTTCTTGGACTTTAATTTTTCCGTTCCAATGATGCTTGATCCAACACCTTTGATTTTTAAAGATTCATCATTGCCAAATTTCAATGTGCCTTATTTAAACTTCTTCATATTATTTAGCAACATCAAGTCTCTTGTCATATGTGATGAACACCCACTATCAAGTATCCAAGGTCATTCTTCCTTTGTAACTTTTAGAGCAGTTTCAACAACAAGACCTTTTTATTATTTCACGTCTTTCTTCTCCTTCATCTTTTGAGAATTAAGAACTTTTTGTTGAGATGGTAACAACACATGACATCCTTTTGTATGATTTCCAGGTTTTTCACACCTTTCACACATGGTCTCCAGAGGCTGTAACCTGTTTTCTATCTTGACTTCGTTCTTCTCAACTTTCTTCAAGAAAGCCTTCTCACTCTTCTTCCTTGAGGAGATTTACTCCCCCTAAATCTATGCTTTTCATAACTCATGGGGTGATGGTAATAATGTTTATTGAGCCAACATATATTTACTATGTGCCTGAATCCACCACAATACCATCATTACCCATATAAGGAGTACCTTCATCTAAAGCTATTGTTGTGATACTTCTTTGTTTCTCTTTCTTCAGCCTCACCAACCATTCTTTTATTAGCAATATTACTCTCCTGGAATTCAGATTTGGCTTTTTTTTCACCAGTGTTAGACTTAGGATTCCATGAAACTTCAAAATTCTCGGCAATAATGGTCTTGGAAACATAAATAACTTTCTCATCTTTCTTCTTCACAGCATCCACTGTATTCTTCTGTTGAATTTTCTCAGTATTTTCTTGTTGGGAGCTCTCACCTACAAAAATAGTTGATTTTTGAAAACATATGTTTCTTAACTAAACTTCTGATAGCTTCTTTTGAACGAGCTCTAATTCTTCCTCTTTTTCATTCATCTTAAATATCATGAGATCATTTTGGTTTTTCTCATCTTAAATAGAATTCTTCAAATTTTCATGTTCTTTCTCAAGTTCTTATTTATCATTGGCTTGATTGGATGTTGGGAAACATTCATCTTCCAACTTATTGTTAAGCTTCTCCAGCCTTCTGATCTTTCTTAAACATACCTTCAATTCTTCATTCAGATGTATCTCAAGCTGAGTTTCTTCTTCTTCCGAGCTGCTACATCCAAAATCCTCATCACTCACTATTTCAATGAATGTATTCTCAACACCATGCTCAACTGATTTTTCGGATTCCGCATCACTTTCTTCAACTTCTTCATTTTTTATAGGAATATTTTTCTCTTGGTTTTGAAGAACTTATTTTCTTTCCCTGACTTTCCTTTACCATGCTACTTCTTCAATAACATTATTTGCTTTCTTTATTCTTCATCACTTTCTCCTTAATTCTCCCTTTGAGGAAAGTTAGCTGCAAAGTGACCAATGCCTCCACATTCAAAACACATCAAGGGAAGATTTCCCCTGTATTTTCCTGTTCCCCTGTTAAATTTTTTTGAAAAAAATGATTAAATATCATTAATATTTTTACATTCCTCACTTTTAGAGTCAGAGTCACCACTACCTACTTCAATCAATATCTTATTAGACTTTTCCTTCTTCAAGGATTTGCTGATAATTCTCTGTCAACCTTTGTCTTGGTCTTCATAGCCTTTTCCCTTATCATATCATAAGTAATGATAGTGCAATGAAAATAATCAAGAGATAGAGTCCTTGAGTCTCTGTCTACTAATGAAGATACCTTCGCATCAAATTTATCAGGAATAATTCTCAAGATAGTTTCCACCACAGTAGAGTATTTCATCTCTACACCAAGACATCTGATGGAACTAAAAATATCGTTTACCCTGGTGATGAAATCCCCAACAGATTCATACTCTCCCATATTCAAGTCTTCATACTATAATCTCCAGATTTGAAGTTTTTCCTTCTTGACTTTTGTATTGACTTTGTATATGTTTTTCAGTTTTTCACATATACCTTTGGATGTGTCCACTCCTTTTACTCTCAAAAATTTACTTTTAGAATGTGAAGACAATATAGAATTCATTGCTCTTCCATCATTCTCAAGAAACTTCTTATCAACAGGTGTGAGTGGAACATTGTCTTCCATGGGGGGAAACCCAACTGTTGCAGCTTGAAGAACTTCATAACTAATTGACATGAGATACGACAACATTCTATCCTTCCAGATGTGATAGTTCTTCCCACCGAATACCAGAATTCCTTTACTATTCACACAATTCAGATTCTCCATCAGCAATGAAAAACAAAGGCAACCTGGCTCTGATACCACTTCTGAGGACACAGTTGGAGTAATGAACCACTGAGTGGGGGGGGGGGGGGGTGAATCAGTGGTACCCCTTTTTACATTCTTTTATGTCCCCTTAAAAATAGAACTACCTTTGTCTCCTGTTAATGATATACTTCCCTACTGAGTAACAAACAAGCACACTTCCAAAGGAACACATAAATTTACAAGGTTCACTATTCAATAATAATAGCTACGTCCTTGGTATGGTTGGAAACAATCCAGCACCATACAATCCACTAAGAAAACAATCCATGGATTAAAACGAGTAGGATATACCCATACATTCGTGAAGAACTGTGAATCAATCACTCCAGTGCGTGTGCACCCTCTTATCACAATAGGGAAAAGTCTCTTTTCTTGTAAAAACTTATGTTACATTCACTTCCTTTCAAATACACAATTTTAAGAAAGTTCAGAAAAAATCTTCACTTCCTTACCCAGAAGATAGGCATGGACTCCTTGGACTTGAGATAGATCACTTACAGTCCGAACTTCCCATTCCGAATCTCCACTCCGAAATTTTCCCAATCTGATTTTTAAATCTGAATCTTCCTCAGTCGGAGAAACTCAATATGGTGACAGCCAGTACTGATTCCCCATTCTGAATCTCCACTCCAAATTCTTCACTCTGAATTCATCACACCGAATTTTATTCTTGACTCCAAATTTTTCAATCAGAATCTCCACCCCATATTTCAACTTTGAATCTTCTCAATCCGAGAAACTCAATACGGTGTTAACTAGTATAAAATTTTTCGTTTCAATTGAGACTGCACAGAAACTCTGTCGTCCAAACACTTATTTCTCTCTCTAGAATATCATAGCTTCACTCTATACTTTTTCATCAATCCTTACATTGCACTATGATCTCCTTTTATAGGTGCTACAAAGTGTGCTTAGGCGGTAAACCAAAATAATTTACCTGCTCACTTATATTTACCCAAATCATAATTTCTCCTGAAATCTCAGAGTAATTAAGACATTGTCAACGCTTCTAGAATCTTCTCGAATATTCCTCAACTTCTATTGATTTAGAACTTTGGCCTTTTCCGAGTCCGACCACGTTATGCAGGTTTCTCAGAGTCACATTCTCGGATCCTGTCATCTGTCATCTCGACATCATATTCTCGGATCCATCCTTCCGGATTCTTGGAATCACTTCAATTCTCGACATAACAATTCACAACTTCTTCGGCCTGACACCATTTCAATTCTTGGTATGGCTTCTCTTTACGACTTCACCAATTCTCAGCATGACTCTGCACTTATGGATACGAACATCAGGTTGAAGAAGTCAACTCCGAAATTCCCGCTATGAACTTCTGGCTCATAATGTTGACTCCAAACTTCTCTCTACGAACTTCTTCTTCAGCAAGTCGTCTCTGAACATCTCACTACGAACTTATTCTTCAGCAAGTCGACTCCAAACTTCTCTCTACTAACTTCTTCTTCAAAAAGTCGACTCTGAACTTCTCGATATGAAATTATTCTTCAGTAGGCCGACTACGAACTTCTGACACAGGAAGTCGACTCCGCAAATTATGTTCAGGAAGTAGACTCCGCAAATTCTATTCAAGAAGTAGATTCCGAACTTCTGGTTCTCAGAGTGGATCTTCCTGATTCTCGTAATGGCTCTTTTTTCTTGATAAGACTTTACCACCTAACTTTTTCATGCATCATGAGTACTTGCATATACTCACAAATTAGAATTACAAAACAGCAAAGCATCATCACAATTAGATTTCCCGGTTCTGAACATTCTCAAATTCCAGACTTCGAATTCCAGATTCTGAATTTTAGACTCCGATTACCAGACTCTGAATTCTTTGAACACCAGGTTCCGAATGTTCAATATTCTCGGTTCCAAATCATCAATCTTCTAGCTTCCGAATTCTTAGAAAATCAATGTGCCTTCCCTTTATGAAAACTTCCTCAAGATCAACAAAAAACAATTCATGTATACCATCTATTCCTTCATCTTGGTCCTAACAATGTTCTCCTATTTGGAAACGTAATTATGTGTCACACTAGATTTCATTCAAATGTCCTTTTCATTCCTTTTAGAAGATGTTTTATTAAAAAAATTTCAATGTGGGATATAAAAAAATGTATCTTCAAAATTCAAACCAATTATTTTCAAGATAAAGTTGAATATTTTCATATTTAATTTATTATGTTGGGGGTTAATGTTACACCCCAATATTTTAAAATAATTCAACATTCAATTGCATAGATGACATTCAACTCAAATCCAAAAAGAAGGACAAAATATATATTATATTAATTATACACCTAAAAACCATCCATAAAATTTGTGTGTATGAATATGATTAACCATATTATAAAAATATATAATTTTCACACTCATTGAAGATTTATTGATTACGTATTTGTAAATAAGAACTCAATTTTTAGTAAAAAAAATTTATTCTTAAAAAAAGTGTTTCTCAATGAAAATATATCTCTTTTTGTGAGTGAATTTTAATATTAATTTATGGAACTATAATAACTTTTATTAAATAAAAATGGTATAATTTTTAAAATCAAAATATCAATATTAACTTAGGTTAATGTTTTGTGATATTTATGAAAAGGTTGATTTTATAGTGAACATCGAAAAATTATGTATTTTTTTGAAAAATGTTTTTTTGTTTCAATAATTTACAAATTGTAATATTTTTCAGAATAAATAAATAGTAATAGTAGTTATATGATATTTTTAATAATTCAATTTTGTACATTTGAGTCAATTTTATTTTTCAATTTGGTATGAGAACATTTTTACACATAAAAATACATTTTTCTTAATAAAAAAACTTTTCATTGCATTTTTTACCTAAAAATAATTATTAATTTTATTATAAATTTAATATTAAAATTTTTATTCCATATTTGGAATCAGAATGTCCAACTTTGGTAAATAGTTCCCTTATATTTTTTATCATTTTGAATAGTAAGCAATGTAAATTTTTATTACCACGGTAAATGTAAAATGAGTTATTTTGTGTAAAAACTAAATTTTTATGTATTAAAATATAATAAAAAATTTACATAATTAAATTTTATGAGTATATATCATATATAATAACCCTAAATTTGATAATATGACTTTATTTTTGAATTTAAAATTTATTTTGACATTTAAAATATTTAAGTAAATGATAGAGTCAAAATGACACATTCTTAATTTTCTTATCGATAATATTTTATGACAAGGAAGAAACATCATATTGTCAGTTATAAAAGGATATATGAAATATAAAATATTTTTTACATGTTAATTGGATTTTAATTATTTTTATGAAATAATTACCTTAAATGTTTATGCAATGCCGATACAATACATGTGCAATGAATATAAAAATCATGTAAATGATTTTAAAACCTCTAAAAGTAATATTATTTGGGTGATTTAATGTTTTTAATAAATTATTACTATAAAAATAACACATCATAGTAATGTAAAAGATATAAATTTGAATTCCATTTCCTTCATGTTGTTTTCAATGTAAAATTACTTGAATAGCATAAAATATGAAATAAATTATATTTTATGATAAATATATTTTGCTAAAATATTTTTTAATTGTATAAATGTTTAAATATGATAATAAATATTATTAATGGTTAGATATTTCACCCCAAACAAATTTATTAATCATTTTCAATCTTATATGTATAATTATACTCCAATAATATTAAAAAAATAATTAAAAATGTTAAATATAAAAATGGTTTTTGAAGTGGTTAAACAAAAAATTAATTTCTAAAAGGTATCAAAGCATATGTAAATAAGATTGGTTAATATTATTATGAAATTTTAATAATTAATTTTGAATACATTTCATATTGATACTTTTTTACTAGAGTTAGAGATATAGAATATACGATACATCATGTATTTATAAATATCTCTTTAATGATATTTTATAATAAATAATATTTTATTATAGGACATAAAATAAAAAAAATTATATTTTATTCAAAGTGAATGGGAAATAGTTTAAAATGTAATCTCTATCACATTTATGGGTCACTTTTCCATTTATTGTTTTATTACCCCAAAATATCAAAAGCCTATATTAACACATTAATTATAAAAACTGTTAATGAGAGTTAATAGTAAATGATAATGGTGAAAACAACATCTAAACATTTAAAAATATTATTTTATGATAGTATTTAGACTCATATGAGTAATATCTTATAATGTGATAAATTTTTAACCATTAAACTTCATATTTAATTTATATTAATTTAATACGTTATGAAATTACATGAATTCCCTCCCATCACATATAAAATGTATCATGATGTAATCTAATATTTACACCTAAAAAGATTTTTTTTCATATAATCCCAACCCAGATCCCTAAATATCATCCCTTAACAAAATCTATATGTCTAATTTTACATATATTGGGATTTGTTTAGTGCATAATGACTAATGAAAATGTGGTTTTCAGGAGATGATGTATAGCTTTTAACCTAATGGTTTAATTTTATTTATTAATCACCCTCTTTAAAATATTAATAAAATATTATGAAATACTAACAACAATATATTAAGTTTATTGATATTTTTATGTTAATTTAGTACACTATATCTATATCCTCTTCTATCATATGGAAAACAAAAAAGTCATTTATGTAAAAGGTGTACTATATCCCAATGAATCTATATGATTCATTTTCTATCACCACCTCTCAGGGATGATTATAATGGTGGACTTAATGTTTATATATAACATTCCTAACAAATTTATCATTATGATAATATATTATATCATCTACCATCATATCAATCCATCCATTAAAAAATGATAACATCGTTTATGCATATTGTGGACTATAACCTCTTAAATGATATGTGAGTCATTTTCCATCACCAAATAACACAACATAAATATATATTATTAATTAATGAAATATTATTTTATTTACTATTAAATTATTTTTTTGAGTATGTAAAATAATATTTATCATATTTCAGTCACGATCGTTGAAAAGTGGAATTGTTATACATGTATACAAATAGAATACAACATCTATGATTATAATTTAGTTCATTTATCATAAATATATTTCATGGATGGTTTGAAAATTATAACTACTGTATAGAAATAACAATTATTTCACCATTATTATTATGTACAATTATTTAAAAATATTATTCATTGTATTTGAAGATTCATTTTATGTTATTTATTTCATGGGGGAAATGATTCCAAACCTACCAAAGTGGTAAGGATTTATTTTATAATCTCATCATTATTATGTATTGTTAATGTTTATTTATCCAATGGGGAAATTATTTTATTTTTATATATTAAAACTAATATATTTTTTTCCTATGGTTATTTGTATTAAATTCGGGTTTTCCATTCATTTTCCTCTCTTTAATAACTCAAGATATAGAAATAACATTTTAAGGAAAACTGATAATGTTTTTCTACTTGTTTGTGAATATTTTAATTGCATGATAATATTATACAGATACTGTATTAAGGAATATTTTTTATGTTAAATAAAAATTTATTAATGATGATTTAATTGTTTATTACTTTTAACTAATTGGTTTAAAATGAATCTTTATGTCATTTTATGAATGAGGTAATTTTTGAATTTATAATGACAATGTGGAAAAAAATTTATTTTAACATACTCAAAAATAAATGAATTTACCACCATCATGACTAATAAATTACTAGATTATTCCATTATAAGTATCCATTATTATTAAATAAAAATATTTTCCCAGTATTCTAGGAATTTTTATTCTTTACAAATTATTTTCAATGTGAAAAATGTGTTTTCCTCAAGAATGTTTTAAATAAAATTTTATATTATTTTTACTCATAAAAAACAACAACACAATACTTTATTTATAGTAAACTATGTATATATTGTAATGATACCATAATAATTCTTTCTATGGATGGTTTATGATTAGTTTTATTTGGAAAAATATTAACTTTCTATTTGTTATTTTTTCAAAATGAATGTTTATGATGATTATGTTATTAACCCCTGTCATATGATGAATGCATTAGGCTTAGTAAGTGATGGGTGTGGCCGAATATATCCCCTTGATGCATCAATAGTAATCATGAAACAAACTTTTTTTATTTGACTAAGTCCATTCCCATTTATGTAACATTTATTGGGATTATGCCTAAATGTTACGTTTATTTTTCCCATCATTAAGAATTCCATCATTATGAAATCAATTACTAATGTCCATGTGATTATTTAAATATTTATGAAATATATGTATATGTTTCAAGTATATAAAATAATTTATATAAAATTATTTGATCATCATTTATTCTATCCATATTATTATTTAGGCTCACGTTATTGATCAAATTGTATATATTTTAGATATTTACCCATACATATTGATTATTATATGTTTAATCAAGATAGATTTTACTTTAGTTAACATTTTAAGATCATATGAGATAACCATTATTAGGTTTCATACATAGGATATGAGGAAGGAATTCATAGAATGAGTTGAAGGGTACAAAATATTTACATTCACTATGTTGTATTATATGTTTTCAAATGTACAGTGAGATTAAATTATGAATCTAGATTAATAAATAACTAATGTATTTAGTCATTTGGTATTCGATATATTTTATATAATGATAATGTTATAGATTAACCATTAGTTTTGGGATTTTAGAGTTGAGCCTCGAAACATTCATTCCTTATAGAATATGTTAGGGAGAATGAAACCTCTTATGATTATATTCCCCATTTGTTTCACCAATTACCTAAGGTGATAAAGCCATGAAAAGCCACCCATTAATCCTAAATGGTTTAGAGGACCTATCATAGTTTTATATTACCATATAAATTTTCCAAAAAAGGATACCACATTTGGTTAAACACTGTTTCATCCCCATATACCAACATCTACTCCCAGCCCATGTTGTCAATATTAAAATAGTACAGAGGATCACCCATAACTGTCACATTAAGTGAGCCTAAAATATTGAAAAAGAACATACATGGTCTTTAGATCCATTTACAAATGTTAGAGACACTCATTCAGTCCCATTCCCACATTCATCAATCCTCTGTCATAGGAATCAATTGCATCATGGAAAAAATAATGGATACCTAACAATTATATTTTCTCTTGGGGTTCATAAATACTCTTTAGCAATGTCTAATAGAAAGAAACCCACAGAGGGTATTCATACCATGTTTTTCTTACATTTAATATATATATAATCTATAAAATTTATAAACTAGAATTTAATATACAAATATTAGAAACCACAAACCTAAAAAAATTCAGTTATTTTATATTATGATACATGACCACAATCGACAAAGGTCATCAAAGCATGAACTAGCCACTATCTATTATCTCATGCACCTATCTATATCCAAGGATGAAAAAAATAAATACTAATAGATTATCATTAATTTAATTTTTTCATTTACTCATAAATGGGTTAAAAATAAGATTACTTTCATTACAAAAACCACATGGAATGGGAAATAAATAAATATAGAAAAACAATTAAGCATACAATAGAAAAAGTCAATAAAATCACACACCCATTCACTGACCAATTTTATATAACATGATAAAATTCATAAATAAATCAACATAGTGACATACAAATAATAGAGTGAAATGAAAACCTATGTAGTATCATATATCAAGCCTCATATATCTGTAATGATAAAAAATCAAATTTTTCTATCCTGATTCTATATGATCTAATCTAATCAACACCAAATCTCAAATTCACATTTATTGAAATGAATGTTCAGGGAGAGGTGAAGAATGAGTGGAAAAGTGTATGTAGAACTCAAGAAAACCAATAATTTGGAATTAAAAAAATTTATATATCAAGAATAAAATTAGAGAGAATGGAAGAAGGTGTATTTCATCCATTCATCTTAGTAGATCCAAATGGGGTTACCGATATTTTGATTATAAAATGTAAAAATTATAAACAATTTAATTAAAATGAAAAAAATTTGAGTAAATTTTGTGGCATGGAATAATGTGTTAGGGAAAACATCCCATTAAATAGAAACCCAAAAAAATTACAATTTATACAATATTGTGAGACAATGAACCTAATTCCACCAAAACTGCATCATGGGAAGCCCAAAATAATCCTGGCGCTTTTGATGCAACATGATCATTTCCTTCAATATGAAATGCCCACTAGTCATGAGTGAAACCACTTTTTGTTCCAAAAATGAATTTTTACACAGATCATTGTTGCATGGTCATATGAATCATTGAAAAAATTCCCCAAAATATTCTTCATAGCATTAAACAACTTCTCCTCAATAGGGTGAAATGCCCTAAAAATACTAGTTTTTTTAATTCAACAATTAACTTCTAATTCATAAAAAAATAGAAACCATAAAAATCGGCTTAGTTTAAATAATATTAAAAAATAGGTACACATGAATATGTAGATATTTATATAGGTCACGACATTATTAATATGGAATCAATAAGAGGAAGTCCATTACCATGAGAAATGAAGATGGGTTTTTCAAGTGATGATTATGCTAATAAAAATGAATATGTGAAGGTGACTAAAATAAAATTAGTGTTTAATTAGTAATTTAAGTTAAAACCTTAAAAAAATATCATATTTTGAAATGGAAAATAAGAATAAATGATTCCTTTTCAAATTTTATGTAGTGATTATATTTTCATTATAGAAATGTATTAAAAAAATTTCAAAGGAGAATAAATTATTGAATTTTTCACTTATTAAAGAAACTATAATGAATGAAAATGTTATATACTTTATTTTTTCTAGCAGTAAAGATCATGAATTTATTTTTAAATTTTGATACTGAGAACAATATAAGTATGTTCATATTTATCATCAAAAAATAATTCCCATATGCTTTAGGTATTATTAAGATAAATATAGAAAATTTCAATGTTTCCAAAATCCATGATATATTTTTAAATATTCTGATACAAAATTGAAAATATAAAAATGTTCTTTTATATGTATAATAATTTTTTACTCAATCAAAGATAAATAGATTGTATGTTATAGATTTAAATTATAAATTATACAAATTGTTTTATCAAAAAAAGTTGGGGTAAAAAATGTGTACTGATTGGATGGATTAAATTTTATGAAAAATAATTAACATTAAAGTAGACTATTCTAACATAGAATAATCTATTTATTCAACCATAATGTTTGTATAGTTCACAAAAAAGAAAAAGTAAGAAAATTACTATGACTGTGTGTAATGTACAATATAGAAAAACATTAATATATTTTGGATATCCATGATGTTGTGGAGTTTATAAGAACATGAAAATGAAAATTTAGTTAAATTAAATATTAAATTATATTTCTATAACATCATGAAGGTAAGGATTGGTGTAGAGGATACCCATTTAAACAAAATACATTAAACAATTATTTAAAATTTATAAGTTGACACAAGTGAAATATTTTTTTTAGATGAATGTATTTTATAATTAATGCTACCATTCATATTATATATTAGAATATTGTCATTCTATATTATTCATTTAATGATTTTGAAGAAAAATTCTAAAATATATTAAAATAATTGAAAATGAAATTATATTTCATATGCTATGTATATTTCATTGAAATCTTGAAAAAGGTATGACAATTAAAATTGGATAGAAGACATTCATTATATATTTTGGGTGATATAAAGTGATTAAAGGGATTTTATGACGTCATGTAATGACTTCTATTCTTTTTTTAGTGATTTATAACTCAGGTTAAGAAGAGATTGATGGCATATAATATAATGTTAATTGATGTATTGAAGCATAAAATATTTATTGTATCGTATCTTTGTAATAATGTAAAAGAAGTTATCATTAGGAAATATAAAATATTACTAAGGATATTGAAATATGATTAGAAATTTTTACTATTGATTGACGAATGACGAGGAATCACTTTTAGGAAAAAATATTCAAAGATTGATGTTATATAAGAATGAATAAAAATAATTCCTTATGAAATTTGTTACATGTTCACATCACTCAAGAGAATATGAACAAGTTATCTTTTGAAAATAATTCCCATGATGTACCCAATTTAATGTAGGAGATAAAATGTTAGTGTAAAATATGTTAAAAGGGAAATATGGTGAATTATTTTTACGAAATAATATAGATTAACATGTCTAACCTATTTGATATGATTACTCATATTTACAAAAACCCATGAAGAAGAATTAGATATAAAAGAATAGTTGATTTATATCATTCTTTAGTAAATTTACTCAAATCATATACATCATGTTATGGATGAAAATGTTTTTTTACTCCTAACTTGTTAATGATTTATCATTAGAGAGTTAAAAGAGAATGTAGTAATATCGTAGAGAGAATTATATAAAAAATGCAGGTGAATATAAAAGTTTAAAATTTTACTCTAATATAATAAATTTTAAATGACTAAATTATATCTTAAAATCTATAACATAAGGTTGTTTCTAAAAGGTATTACTTATAATTATATAAGATTCCATGTACGATGTTGGTTTAACATGGGACATTATACTTAATTCGGAGTCATGTAATTTGAGCTACAGAACACATTTGAAAACACTTTTTATATTTTCATGGTTTATATATGTCCTACTTTGAAATATACTATAAGAATAAACAAAATTTTAATTCTTTTGGGTATTTTAGAGTCCATGTGATATGAAAATTAAAGGTACATACATTTTCGTATATGAGAAATGTGGTGTTATTGAATATTCTAAATATATTATAAAAATGAAGGTTTGATAACTATTTAAATTAATAACATATGAAGATAATAAAAAATATTATTTATTAATGAATGATAACCCTTTTTATGAGTGTTGGATAAAAGGAATATTTTTCCATATTAAAGATAAATATATTGAATTTCACACACAACATAAATATTTTTAGAGATGTTAAAGGGATAAAAAATAACCAGAAGATATTTATCATTTAGACCTTATACGTGATTAAGATCAATAAAATACAACTTATACATGAGTAAAAAGACACTCGATTCTTAAAACATTATTGAATAATATGGAGCATCAGTTTAAACATAATGATTATTGAGGACCGCAACTCAGAAATTGTTCTAGAAAATTGTACTAATATGTTTTGATGAATCATTATAAAAAATTTAAGAAGTACGCTTGATGAATGATGAATTATATTAGATTTAATAGAATCAGAAATCTAATATAGTTCCTAATATAAAAATAAATATTATTGTGTGAACAAAGACAGTTTTAAAAAAATAAATATAAAAGTATAAGTAATAAGGAATAAACTAAGAATACTTTATAAAGGATATTCAGAATAAGGGTTTTATTTTTATGAAATATTTTCTATTATTTGATGAGTTGAAAAGATAACTTTTTTTTACCACTGAAATAAGAAACAATATATATCAACTTGATTATATGCATACATTTACCAATAAGGAATTTGAGGACCAATTATATATCCAATAACCCAAAAAAATATATTTCTGGTGAATATAAATATATATATTTAATTTTATAGAAGCAATTTTATGGAATGAACATGCTTTTAAATATTTTTTGTATATGTTTTAAATATTATCGATATTGTTGAATTAAAAAAAACGAAGAGTGGATGTCAAAAAAACAACAATGATAAATGTAAGAAATATCTTAATGATTTTTTTTTCATATATAAGATTCAGAAATATTAGTTAATGAATAAAAAATTAGAAGTAATTTTTATACAGATATAAATGATTTTTTTGATTTTCCCATGACTAAATAATCGATATACATTCTTAATATTCAAACACTATGAAAAAATGGGTCTCAGCAATGGATAATTTGCAATGGGGAAGGGTCCTATCCCAAATAGTCTGTCAGGAGAGACTTTATGTGACAAGACCCTCTTCCCATTGCAAAAGGTTTGGAGCGAGTTTCCTACCAAACCATGGGAAGGGTATTTGCGACAGGCCTTTATACCCGTTGCTAATAACCCGTGGATTTTTTTAGTATTTTTGACGATATTTTTCTCTTATCAAAATAGTATGTCGGTAGGTAGGTATTTGTGACGGGTCCCGTTGCAAATACATTTTTAACCACCACCCCTAATTAATAGTGTTTATTATTAGCGATGGGATTCTCATTACAAATAATCCCGTCGCAGCTAAGCTAACCTATATATACCCCAACCATTTTTCTCTAATTTCACTCATTTCTCTACTAATCTCTCCTTATATACTCATATTTTTTCTCTCAATTTTTTTTCTATTTTAAAAAATTTAAATCATAACAATATTCACAACTTAAATCCTCCAAATGATTCAGTTTTATGGTATTTATCTATATTGATGGTTTTTTTGGTTAATCCATTTTATTCGATATTATTTATAATTATTGTTAATTTAGTGCAATTACCGTAAATTAGAATTAGATCATTTTATTTTGCATTATTTTTCACAAATACTTGTGATTAGTATTAATTATTAATTATTTTAATTAATATTAATTAGTAGTTATTAGTATTAATAAGGAAAACTATTAATAATTATAAATAGTGAGTCATAATTAGAAATAATTAATGATAATTAGTAAAATTACCTTTATTAAGAAATAAATTGAATTTTTTTTATAAATAATAATAAATAATAATAATTAGTAATAATTGTTAATAATTAGTTACAATTATAAATAATTATTAATAATTAGTAATAATTAGTAATAAATATGATAAATTAATAGTAATTAGCTATAATTTGTAATAATTTGTAATAACTAATAATTATTATAAATAATTAGTAATAATTAAGAATCAATAGTAATAATTAAAAATAATTTTAAAAATTAGGATTAATTAGTAAAAATTAGGATTAATTAGTATTATTTTGGATTAATTTGTAATAATTAGGATTAATTAGTAATAATTGTGATTAATTATGATTAATTATTTGTAATTAGGATTATTTAGTAATAATTAGTTTTAATTAGTAATTATATGGGTTAATTAGTAATAATTTGGATTAATTAGTAATAATTTTAATTAATTAGTAATAATTAGGATTAAATATGATTAATTACTAATAATATGGAATAAATAGGATTTATTTGTAATATTTAGCAATAATTAGGAATAATTAGTAATGATTAGTAATAATAGATAATAATTTGGAATTATTAGGAATAAATAGAAATAATTTGCAATAATTATCAAATAATTATTAACAATTAGATATAATTAGTAATAATTAGGATTACATGGTAATAATTAGGATTTATTAGTAATAATTATTAATAATTAGTCATAGTTAGTAAGAACGTGTCATAACTAGAAAAAATTAGTAATAAATTGAAATAATTAGTAACAATTAGAATATTCAGTAATAATTAGGATTAAATAGTAATAATTAGAGTTAAATTGTAATAAACAGTAATAAATTGTAATAATTAGTAATAAATCCTAATAATTGGAAATAAATAGAAATAATTAATAATAAATAGTAATAAATAGTAGTAATTAGCAATAATTATTAATAATTAGTAACAATTAATAATAATTTGGATTTTTAAGAGTAGTTATTATTAATTAGGAATAATTAGTAATAATTAGGAATAATTAGTAATAATTAGTAATAATTATTAATAGTTATAAATAATTATTATTAATTAGTAATAGTTTGTAATAATTACTAAAAATTAATAACAATTAGTAATAATTAGTAATAATTAGTTATAAATAGAATTAATTAGTAATAAGTCCGGATAATTTGAATTTACTAATATTATTATTAATAATTAGTATTAATTAGTAATAATTAGTAATAATTAGTAATAATTTGGAATAATTAGCAATAATAAGGAATAAAAAGTATTCATTAAGAATAATTAGGAGTAATTAGGAATAAATAGGAATAATTAGGGATTATTAGAAATAATTTTTAATAATTAGTAATAATCAATAATAATTAGGATTAATTAGTAATAATTAGTAATATGTATTAATAATTAGGATTAATTATAATTAATTAGTAATAACTAAAATTAATTATATTTAATTAGAAAAAATTGTTAATAATTAGGATTAATTAGTAATAATTATGATTAATTAGTATCAATTATTATCAATTAGTGATAATTCGTATAAATTAGTAATAATTTGTATTAATGAGTATTAATTAGTAATAATTAGTAATAATTTATAATATTTTAGTTTAATTAGTGACAAATATGATTAATTAGGATTAATTAGGATTAGTTAGTAACAATTAGAAATAATTTTGAATAAATAGTAATAATGAGAAATAGTTAGGAATAATTTGTAATAATTAGAATATTTAGTAATAATTTGAAATAATTTGCAATAATTAGAAATAATTACCAGTAATAAGCAATAATTCCCTATAATTTATATTAATTTGAAATAATTAACTATATTTTGTAATAAATTTCCACAATTTCCAGTGGATTGCCAGCATTGCTTTTAATTGATGGCCCATCTCCTTATAACTTTCTCTCACTATAATAACCATGAAAAATTTTCTATAACATACTTATATACATTTTCGTATTTACAAGAATTGATAAGCGTACATTGGGAAAAGAATTTATACTAATTTCAGTGAGAGAAATTTGCATGGAGATGAGTAGTCGGGAAAACGAGGCTCCTTTTCCTGATGATCTATCTTCTTTCAAATTTCTCTAAAAGAAATCATAATGAAAAATCTGTATTGATGTACGAATATACATTTTCATTTTCATGAGAATGGAGATAAGAATGATGCGGCCTCCATGCTCTCCATTATCATATACCAAAAAATAGATATATGTATGTCAGAATAGATTTTTCATAGTGATTTCAGTTAGAGAAAGTTGCAAGGAGATGAGTCGTTAGTGAAAAGAGCTACCATTAATCTTTTGGAAACTATGCCACTTGTAATTAGCACAAATTAGTATACATTAGCTATAATTACTACTAATTATAGATAATTATTATAAATTAGTATAAATTAGTGTACATTACTATAAACATAAAACAAATACTAAAAATTACTACGAGGCAATATAAATTATTATAAATTGATAGAATGATGAATTTAAATTAATTCTTTTTTTAGATAGTTGTTTTTATATAATATTTTAAAAAAACTAATTATTTTATATATTTCTAGATATATATGGAATAAAGAAGTCCACAATAGTCAATATTAGATGGTCGTGCTTTGATAAATTAGCATTTGAATCCAAATGGTTTTGGTTTAAATAATTTATATATTGAGGGTGCTAATGATTTCATACCATTTTCATAATAAAACCCATAATTTTTTTCATAAGGGACAATTAAATGTCCTCGTAAAAAATGTGAGCTAAAGACATTTGACCCATTTGAAAATGTTAGAGGTCATCTATTTTGTTTTGGTTTTCAACCATTTTATGTTTTTTGGTATCAACATGGTGAGCATAATTTTAGAGAGGATAATAATAATTTCGTTTCGGGATCTGTCACCGTTTCAAAATTCAATACATGATGTTGAGGGTCCGTCTTTTCAACAAACTGAATCTCAAGACGATAATCATTAAACACCTCTAATGGAACCATATCAATTTTATTATTTGTTGAGGTCTTATGAGGATGTCTTATTTCTTGGATGCAAGATAAGAAAATTCGAATCCAATGAAATATTTTTGGATATTAAATATGATAATAAAATGTAATATATCAGTTCGGATAAGATTTTTTCTATGGTTAAAACACAATTACCTAAGGGAAATGTTATGCCTAAGAATTTCTATAAGAGGAAGTGGTTAGTTCGTAATCCATGTCTAGGTAATTAGAAGATTCATCTATATTCAAATGATTGCATCTTATATTATGGTGAAAATTAGTCATTGGATAGTTGTCCCACATGTGGAAAATCATGGTATAAAGAGGCTCAACTAGGGAATTATGGATTGATTCTTATTAAACATTTGAGATATTTCCCACTTATACAAATATTTCATCTTTTATTAATGTCTTAAAACACAAAGACATTGATGTCATAGAACAAAACAAATATTCCAACTAGTAAAATCTTAAATTATCACTCTAATATTGATTCAAGGAAATATTTTGATAATGTTCATCCATATTGTGCTTCAGAATCCATAAATGTGTGATTGGATCTTTCTACTGATCGTTTTGGTCCATTGGGTTCTTATAGTAGTCAATATTCTTATTGGTCTGTCTTTATAACTATATGTAATTTAGTTCTTCATATTTTGGTGAAGGATAAATATATATTTTGAACTTATTATTTCGAGGACACCCAAAAAATGATAATATTTTTCTAAAACCATTGATTGATGTGTTAAATTCATTATGGAGTAATGATGTCCGTACATATGATGTTGCTGTGAAATCGAATTTCATAATGAAAGCTGCATTGATGTATAAAGTTAGTGAATTCCCCACATATGGAATGTAATATTGTTAGAGTACACAAGGTTTAAAATCATGTTTATAATGTAAGAGGGAATAAAAGCATTTAGGCTTTTTAAAGGAAAAAACTTGTTTTTTTACTATCAACATATATTTCTTACAACCGATCATCATTTTCAGAGGAACGAATATCTTTCTAAAAAAGGTAAAATTGAAAGTGATCAACCTCCAACAATTATATAAGATACATATGTAAAATCAATTGAATATTCATTATCTCCCATCATATTTGTACAAAAAATAATCCAACAAAAAATTGATTTCTTCTCGAAAGAACACAATTGGATTAAACAGATCATTTTTTTGATCTGCCATATTGGTATGATTTGTAGGTACATAATAGGTTGGATTTCATTCATATTGATATTAAATTTTTTAATAATTTATTTTATGAAGTTTTTTATACACTAAAGAATACCAAAGAAAATGTAAAGGTATAATTAGATCTTGCCCAAATTTAAAAGCAACCAAAACATGAATTGTTTGAAAATTTCAAAACATAGAAGTTAATGAATCCAAAAGTAGGTTAAGCATTATCCAAAGAAAATATATTATTATTTTGTTATTGTATTATTGTTTTGATAATTATAGGTGATTATGCTTCCAATTTGGGAAGAATTGTCAGAAAGAGTTATATTACAGGATTAAAACATCATGAATTTCATGTTATAATGTAATAAATTCTACTGACTCGATTAATATTTTTGTTCAATTATATAATTTGGGATATGATAAAAGATATATTATATTTTTTTTGAGACATTTTTGTGGTGATAAAAGATATCAATGCACTATGTAGGCTCCAATAAGATGTTGTTTTAAAATTATGATAAATGGAGAAAATCTTACCACTGACATTCGTTGACACAATGGAACATTTGATATTACATTTTATACATCAATAAAAATGCAGAGTTATGGTATAGTTATGATAGATGTACCCATTGAAGATATGCATTAAGAAATTGAAGAAAAAAGTACATAACAACGAATAAATTGAAGGATCAATTGTAGAAGCTTATTCTCAAGTGGAAATTTCTTCCTTTTCTCATTATTTTGAATCCGAATATAACAAAAAAGAAAACCTCATGGGCCATAATGAGGGAAATTATGACAAATAAATAATCAATCAATTCATATAGAACGTGGATTTGGTGGAGTTCATGAATGATAGATTTTAGATGATGAACATCATAGATCTTTTACATATGTTTGGCTCAAATATGAAAAAATGAAACTACTATAATGTGAGTGATCCTATCACTTATTATATAATACTAATTTCCATAAATTAATCTTATTTTATTTTTTGGTTACTTGATAATCATATCAAGAAATAGTTTCCACAAATTACAACAGCTTCTCTTAGAGAACATCATAAAATAAATATTTTCATTCTAGTTTCAAAAACCGGTAACATAAATTATTTATGTTTTAAAATATAAAATAAAGTTATTAATTATTATATTGATAATTTTTTACAAATTTTAGGTATCTTAACATGCTGATAAAATTGATAATCGATTACGTGTGTGGAGTAACCCACAATCCAAAATGTTTAAATCTTATAATTAATATGTTGTGAATGAGTTTTGATTTCACACACGGGCATATGGGGAATAAAAAAAATAATAGTGGTGTATTCTTGAGAGGATCTCATCATAGAAAAACTAAGTTTACTATTATGATATACTAGATGAATTTATTGAATTGTGTTATCTATGAAAGAATTACATAAAGTTATTTAAATATAAATGGTTGGATACCGAGAAAGGCTTGAATTTTCTTCCAACCCTTGGAATCAATCATATTAAATATTAATGTCTTTTTACAGCAAATGAACCATTTTTATTGGACCATTAGGATCATCAAATTTATTATGAAAATTATTGTGCTACTTCAAAAGAGTTGGGTGATTAATGAAGTAGAATAAATAAATATATCTTATCATAATATATTAAGACAAATTGAATGTGGTTCCATTAAAGTGAAATGAATTTAAATTTTCAAGTGATTGCTCCAAATCCATATTTTTTATGAAGAGACATGAATATCTATGATGAAACCCCAAAGTTAATGGGTGATAGTGACGATGATGTTAATGATGTTACAAATGAATTTGAAATGAAAAGTGATGATGAAAATAAAACTAATATGGAAATTGATGATTTCATGGAGGAATTTCCATCCAATTACATTGTCAGATATAAAGAAGTGGATGAAGATGAATACTGAAATAATTAAATGTTGATTATAATCTTATATAATATATATCTATATAGAGTAGTTATTTTCAAATGTTTTCTAACAACATTCATTTAATGTTTTAGATGGATGAGGATTTGTTTCGTTAGTTGAAGGAGGTATATCTACCTTTGGATGAGAATGATGTTGGATCATATAACCCTTAGAATGCGGGCGGTCCAAGGAGTACTCGGAGGGGAAGTGGTCTTGCATGATTAGTGATTCTTAACCATATCCCCAAGTGACGTCCACATCATGGATTCGATCTATGTATGTAGATGTATGATTAGCTATTTATTTTATTTTTCTTTCATTAATTTATTTATATACTAATTATTTTATTATTTTTTCTTTTTTTCACAGCTTTTAACATATAGTTGTTGGATAGGGGAGAGCAATATTGCACAATTATATTTCTGAAACTTGGGTCACATGAGATGATATTTTCATTGATGTTCAGCACCACATGGTTAATCATTGGCTGGTATGTAAATAAATAATATTTATTTTGAAATATACATAATTAATAACATGATATTATAAATTATTTATTTGGATTATGGTATCCCATTTATGACATCAGGCATAACACAATCTAGAAGGCTTGGGAAAAGTTTATACATGATCATTGTCATCAGTTTTTGTACAATTTGAGAAGGAAAATAATGAATAAATCATGGATGATGGAGTTTGATGAGTCTTGTACCTCCCACCTATAATACGCCAAGATTTCATAGTACGTTATTTCTTCAAAATAATTGAATAACTTGCGCTATACGCAACACCGAGTTCGAGCGCACCACGACTTAACAAACCAGCTGTTCCAAAAACAGATTGAATAATATTATATGCATTATAAATTTTATATATTACATTTATAATTTAACATCCATATTATGTGTTTTATAGAATTAAAATAATAACAAATTCATTTTTCTTTTAGATAAAGGAAGTATTTTTCAGAAAATAATATTTTATTTCCATTTAATGGTAAACCCTTTTTAAATTCAATATTTTACTCTTTTATATATTAAATTTGACATAATAAACTTCTTCTTTAGAATTGGGACATAAAAATTTAGTTTTGATAAAATTTTGGAGTTTTTCTATTAATTTTATATTTGGGTGAATAGTGAAAATACTAAATTTTAATTGAAAACAACTTTTTAATCATAATAATTTATAGTGTCTAATTATAAATTTGAATGGTTTGGAAGAATAATATGGCTATATTATTATCATTTAACAAAATTTAGGTCATTATATGTAATTTCACCCTTAAATTTGACATAAACACATTTCAATCTTTTGATTGTTTTTACTTTTTAAAAAACCCACCTTTTGATCATGATAACAATAATTAAATTTAATTTAATCGATTCAGTTTATATGTTTCTAATTTGGTAAAATACACATAATTTTGGAATTCAGAATATCAAAATTAGCTTAGGGTGAATATTTGGTATTTTTCTGAAAACATTCAATTTTTGATGAATAGTGAAAACAACGTGTTATTGTTTAAAACCAACTTTTTATTTAAATAATTATTTATTTTATTTAAATTTATTTTAAGTAAAAAATAGATATTTAATACATATATATGTTCAATTTAATTTATTGGATTCATTTTATAATAAAATTAGATGTATAAAATTTTGTTGAACTTTTTACGTCTTTTACACAACATTTAGGTGCATTTAAAAATTTCCATAAAATAAAATTTTACCATTTCTATGAATTAAATTTAAAAAATCTGAGAGACACAGTTGAAATCAATAACTAAAATGTAATTCAATAGGGTGAAAATATTTTTTTGGTGAATAGTAACTTTTGACTTTTATTTACCACAGTTAAAATTAAATTGGGTAATTAAATTGTAAAATGATATTATAATTACCCTAACACATGTCCTAATTCTTTTTTATAAGATTAATTCGAACAAAAAAACCTTAGGCATAAAATATGATGCTTTCTGTCCACATGTATTATATTAAGACATTTATTATTATTTTATTTAAAGAAGAGTTAAAAGTGTTTAATTCAACATTTTATAACTAAATCATTTTTAATATAGGGTTATAAGAAAGATTAATTCAACAATAAATATTAATTAGAAGTAAAAAAATATTTAATACATCGGGGTGTTTTATTTATAAATTTTTATCATGAAATAATTAAATTTATTTTTGACACAATGATGATGCAGTAATTACCTTATTAATGAAAGAATCAAATAAATTTTATTTTAAATATTAAAATAAATATATTTTCATTATTTTTACGACATACAAGAATTTTATAGTTGAATGTGACATGTTAGGGTTGATTCAATGTATTTTTTTCGAAGTAATCAAGTTGTGATGACCTTCACACAAACCAAATAATAAATAGTGTCCAAATTGACACAAATTAGTTGTTCAAAAAACTATATTATTGATTGATATAATATTCCTAAAAAAATAAGGGTCGTAAAAATGGCTTAAATAATATTATATATTTAATTAATGAACCACTTGAGGTTATTTTGGATGTTTAGAGTATGTTTATTAGCCATATAGTGTAAGAATACCAAAAGACACGGTAAAAGTTAAACTATTTAACTAAGATTTAAATCTAAAAGATACGGTTAAAATGGTATCCTAAACTTGTATAAAACCTATTGGTTGAAAGGATTTCGACCCATAACCACCTATGTCTCTAAATAAATTCATTTGGAGCCATTATAATTCTAATATGATTGTATAATAAATTAATATTTAAATCTTGTCCTAAAGTTACCCTCACCCCTCTTATAAAAGGGTACTTCCCATTAACTTAATTTCACACCTACAATTCCATTTTTCTTGGCCAACATATTCCCAAATATCCTCCGAAGATCATTAAAATGAACCTTGAGTCCTTACATTGATCATAAATCCAACCTATGGAGCCCTTTTGATCAACTCAAATAGAAACACACGTAGAAGAGGTAATAATTTCACCACCCTCTTTCATGTTTTTTCTTCTTCCACTTCCTCTTTCTTTGTAGTTTCCATACCAAAATAAATAATCGCGTACCTACTAATTTTTTTATTTTATTATAAATATGGTAAATCCATATTCATTATTCTATCCATCCTACAAATGAATAATGTCACCATAAGTACGTACGTACGACTTACCATCTCCACGCCGTGGTGTAGTTTGTTATTCAAACACATTGTTATTTGGATGAGTATTATAATGATTATAACTGATATAAATACTAAATATAACATGTTAATTATTCTGAATATATGATATACCATTCAATTACAGATTATTTCACCAACAATTTGATGATATTTTCGCTCATGCGTACGTAAGGATTACCGTCTCCACGATGAGATGAGATTCATTCCCACGCTCACCATTCAATGATGATTATAAAAATATATATTATTAATAAGTATGTAATATATGACCTAATAAATATACTGGAGATATATATTTATTTGTATATATATATATTTATGTATGTATTTACTTAAATATATCTTTTTCTTCGACATTATTTCAATACAATATGAAAATGGAAACAAAGTTTATGCGTATGTACAACCTACCATCTCAAAAAATGGTGCCTTCAATTTCATATATTTACCTATTATAAATATTTATATTTTAAATATATTTGATATATAAATAAATTTTTAAATTATGTATATTTTTAAATAATGATCTATATTATACGATCAAGAATAACAAGTTAAAACATTTACGATAATGAAAGCGATTATTACCCAAAATGTTAATTTAACAAGGAAATCATTATTAAATGGGTAATATAAAGTCATAAATGATAAATTTATGATATAATAAATATGAATATGGTTCTGGTAGAATTTAATAAAATAATATGGTAATTATAATGTAGGTTAATCATATCCTTGACTAAAGGAAAGTGCAAGGTAAGGGTTAATTTCAATCTCAATTTATTATCTGAGGTTGTTTTATGTGAGTATCTATTGGGACATATTTGTTATCCATGCCCATGTTTTATAAAAATAGTTTTCAAAGGAAATATTTTTAATGGAATAAATTACTAAAACATCATTTTAAATGATTTAATGATTTAATCTTCTAAACCATACTCATTAATGTCCATGATTTCAAAATTGTTTTAAGGATTTATTTATATATACCTGAATGTTTTTAAAATGATAATTACATTCAAACGTTAGAAAGTAGTATGGGGTACTTGGATCCAAAAATGTATTTAAATATAATCCTATCTAAATTCTATAAATTTTAAATGATTTCATGAAAAAGGAATATTTATCTCAAAGTTTTTTACAAATAATTTTCTTCTATATAAACATCCTTTTATGGATTTCAAACTTATTTGAAGTTTATTTATTATGATACAGATATTCAATATTGTATTGAAGGTTTTTGGATATGTTTGACTATGGATGTGTTATTTTTATACCATTCATGGTTTATGGATAAATTATTGACATTTATTATGTTAGTTTTAATATGAGGGTTTAAGTTATGTTTAATCCTTTTCATTTGATAAATGAATTGGACTATGTAAGTGATGGTGGTAGCCTGCTACAGCTCCTTGATGCATCGGTAGGTCTCATGGGACAAACTAGTGTCTTGTCACTAGGCCTTGATGAAATATTATTTGTAGTTTTGGAAAAATTCATTGACTACATGGTTATGAAGATTGGCATTATGAATTCCTTCATTATGAAATTTTATATTGATATTAAATGTGATTATTCAACAATTAGAATATCCATTTAAATAAGTAAATGGAATTAATTTATTTATCTTTTCCATATTATGAATATGTTTATGTTTAAAAGGGTTTTGTTTTAATTTTATCTATTTCCTTGAATATTTATGCTTATTAATAACAGTTTCTACTATATTGTTATCCCTACTGAGCATCTGAGCTCACCCCTTTCTATGTTTTATTTTTCCCAGGATGTGAAAAATTATATTATGACTGACCTGCAGGGATAGTCTAAGGGATATGAATATGGTAAATGGAGATAATTTTTTTTGGAATTTTATAATGTAATGTAACGTTCATGTATTTAATATATTTTCCAAGATTTATAAACTGATTAGTCCTTCGGGACGTGATTCCTTATAATCATGTCAATGTATTAAAATAATGCACTTGCTCTAGACTTCTGGGGTTGGGGTGTTATAGTTGGTATCAGTGAAAGTTTAGCAACAACCTTGGAAACAGATTTTGATAAACTTTGATTAGATAACATTACCCAAAGATAGAATTTTAGGATTAGTATATAATAACTTCCTAAAAGTTGGTAATTTAGATATTTTGTGTTTCTTCCAAGAAGTACATCCTTGTCTGGATATGAGGAGGTAGAGGCAGTTTTGGGACAAATGAACATCGATGTGATAAATATAAAAATGACTTTCAAGCATGGCCTAGGGTATCCTGGTACATGAAAATTGGCCTTGATACACACTTGGTTATGAAACTCTTGGGGGATATGCTGAAGATAAATCACATTTTCATTACAAGCCATTATAAAGGATTTAGGAGTAAATTCTTATTCAAAGAAAACATTTTATGAATAAAGATTGTATTCATAATTTTTTCAATTTACCTTAGGTATTTTATAAGATTAGAACTATTCATTCTGATTCATAAACTAACATAGTATATGCCATTATTTTGAAAAGGAACCTAGTACAGGGAATGAGAAATCCAGCAATACGCATGATTGAAAGATTAAGAAAAATCATATCTTTCATGGAATTAATCAAAAATTTAAAATCAAAATAGCCTCCCACATATTCTAATGAAATGAAGAAATAATATCATTGTTAATCAGATACAACAAGAATTTTCTGAGTCATATGTTTTTGAAGGGAAGTAAGAGAAGAAAAGGATGTAAGAGAGAATGATATATAAAGGGAAGAGGGGAATGAAAGATTTTCCCATATGTGATAACTATGGAATGAATCACCTTGGTATATTATTGAAGGGAATGTGAGTTTGTTTTAAGTATGGATAAAAAGGACATTATGTACCTGATTCCAAGGGTAAGAAAAAGGTTTCAAATGTAAAATGTTTCATCTACAAGGAGTTGGGACACTATTTGAATCATTGTTCTAATCCTTATAGTATACCTCAAATGATGCTATTGGATAATAATCATGTTATAATACAACCAAAGATAAAGATGAATGATTATATTTATTATGTGGTTATTAACGTATTGTGGGATTTGAGTTTCAAATTAATGATGTATATGTTATAAGAATTATAGAGTATAAAATGATTATACTGCAGTACTATTTCATTAAGAACTTGAGATTGTGTGGAACCAAGTAAAGTGACACAATAGCAAGTTAATTTTTTTTTGGATAATATATGGTTGAGAGAATGATAAACCATAATATGGTTCTGACACTGAGGTGGTGATTTTTTAATAATATATGATTGATTTAGATAAATTATATTGATATTATTGACTACCTTGAAACTAATTAGTGATTTGTATATTCAATCATTGTTGGAGTTTACAACATTTTTGGATATAATGAGTATATCCCGTATTCTATAAAGAATAATGGAGCATTAATGTAATAAAAAAGGTTTTATGGTAATTCAGGGAGTTATAGTATTTTAAAAAAATATACGATGTAGGTATTCACTTGTTATTACATGGTAAAAAGGATGTTCATTGTGTTTACCTTCCTTATAAATTTTGGACTGTGAGTTTGGACAGAAGTATTTTGGATAATTCTAACTGTTGGAATCAATTATTTTTGACATTGGATACTATTGTTAAGGTTATATCAGTTCTTGAGTTTATTTTTGGATTGTCAAAAAAGGACAACCTGGAGGTCGTGCGATAACCCGTCGCATCCAGCAAGGCCGCGAGAATTGAACCCGCAACCAAAGGGTGACAAGGGTGGATCACCTAACATTGGCATATGTGACGTCCTGATATGTATATGTATTTTTTTTAAATATTCTGACAAATGAATTATAAATTCATCATTTTTGAACCCCTATACGACTAGGATAAATAGAATATTTCTGAATTCTATTATCTTTTGGAGTGAAAGTTGAGATTGAGGTAGGAATTAGTTGATGTTTGAAACTTTATTTTTCCAATATATATTTTTTATTTTATTCTATTAATAACATAATTTTTAAAAATTATATAAGGGATCCTAAAACCAAAAATATGTTATCCTAATACCTTATGTTTTGTTGAACCAATGATATTTTAAATCATCAATGATTTATAGGTTTGAGGCCCTAAATTTTACACTTGTTTGTGATTGATGACTTAATAACTCTCTATAAATATTAACATTATTCCACCAATTTTGTGTCCTTAATTTCCATTAATGTTCTCTTAATCGAGATCATAAATTTTTGGTGACATTTTCATTTCTCTTTCCCTCTTATTAAGACTAAATTTTATTAACCGAATTTTCAATGTGGATTTTCCACCAAGGTATTTTCATAGTTTTAAAATTTTATTTTTGAAAAAAAATTAAAATTAAAGAGAATAAATTTATTAAATCTGGGGATAATGTAACACCCCAAAGATTTTATAGCACGTTATTTCTTTAAAGTAATTCTATAACATGCGCTACACGCAACACTGAGTTCGAGCACACAACGACTTGCTAAACTAGCTGTTCAAAGACGGTTATTAATATTTTTATCTTCATTTAGAATTTTATATATTACATATTAAATTTAACTTCCATGTTATGAGTTTCTTTTCTATAATATACGAACAAATTCATTTTTCATTCAGATAAAGGAAGTATTTTTTAGAAAAAGCAATTTTACTACATTTTAATGGTGTACCCTTTTTAAATTCAATATATTACACTTTTATGTATTCAATTTGACAAAATAATCATTTTATTTAGAATTGGTAAATAAAATTTTAGTTTTGATAAATTTTTGGTGTTTTTAGGATAACACTCATATTAGGCTGAATAGTAAAAAATTAAAAATTTTAATTGGAAAATACTTTTATAAAAAAAATAGTTTATAATGTTAAATTATAAATTTGAATGGTTTTAAAGTATAATTTGATTATATTTTTATAATTTAATATAATTTAGGTCATTATTAGTAATTTCACATTTAAATTTGACATAAACACATGTCAATCTTTTGATAGTTTTTACTTTTAAAAAAACCCCTTTTTTTATTTTGACAATGGAAATTAATTTTAAAATAATCAATGAAAATTATATGTTTTTAATTTTGTAAAATATATTTAATTTTTTAGTTCAAGATATAAAAATTACTTTTGGACGAATTTCTTTTATTATTCAGATAACATTCAAATTTGGATGAATAATGAAAACACTATGTTATTATTTAAAACCAACTTTTTATTAAATTAATTTTTTATTTTATTTAAAATTTTTTATGTAAAAATAGATATTTAATACCTATATAAGTTCAATGTAATTTAATAAAGTCATTTTATAATAAAATTATATGTATAAAATTTTATTGAACAGTTTACCGTCTTTTACCCACTTTCTATGAGCATTTTCAAATTTAAATAAATCATAATTTTACCACTTTTATGAGTTTAATATTAAAACTGTGAGAGAAATAGCTATATTCGGTAATTAAATTATCATTCAACATGATAAAAATTATTTTTTTCAGAATACAATCTTTAGACTCTAATTTACCACGATTAAATGTAAATTGGGTAATTAAATATAAAAATGATATTATAATTAAACTAAAAAATCTCCTGATTCAATTGGATAATTATAATTAGACCAAAAAATAACTTATGAATGAAATATTATCCTTTTGGTTGACATGGATTAGATTAGGTCATTTATTATTTATTTTAAAGAAGTGTTAAATGTGTTAAATTCAATGTTTTATAAGTAAACCATTTTTTATATAGAATTATGCATAAGATAACTTTGACTATAAATATTAATTATAATGATAAAACTATTTTCTACATCATGGTATTTTATTTATAATTTTTATATATTATATAATTAAATTTATTTATGACACAATGATGACGCAGTAATTACCTTATTAATGAAAGAATCAAATAAATGGTACTATAAATATTAAAAAAAATATAATTTTAAAGTTTTTATGACATCAAGGAATTTTATAGGTGAATATTACTAGTTATTATCGATTCTATGTATTTGGTTCGAAGTAATAAATTTTTTATGACTTTCACAAAAACCAAATACTAAATAGTTTCTATATTGACATAAATTAGTTTTTAAAACAAATACTATATTATTGATTAATATAATTTTCCTAAAAATCTAATGATTATCCAAAGGGATTAAATAATATCATATATGTCATTAATGAGACACTTTAGGTTATTTGAGATGTTTAGAGAATTTTTATTAACCATATAGTGTAATAATACAAGAAGACATGGTAAAAGATAAACTATTTAACGAAGAGTTAAATCTAAAATATAAGGTTAAAATCGTATCCTAAATTTGTCTAAAACCTATTGGTTGAGACGATATAGACCCCTAACCACCTAAGGCTACAAATAAATTCCTTTTGAGCCATTATTAACCGAATATTATTGTATAATAATATAATTTTTTTTAATTTTTTCCTAAAGTGACCATCACCCCTCTTATAAAAGGGAACTTACCATTCTTTTAATTTCACCCCACCAAAGCAATTTGGATCGGTCAAACCTAGAAAAAAAATCATCCCAACTTCCCTCACATAATACTAGATTCCTTAAATTGATCAGAAGGCCAACCTTATGATCCATTTAGATCACATAAAATGGAAATACCTGAAGAAGAGGTAATAATTTCACCAACCGCTTTCAAGTTCTTTTCTTCTTCCACTTCCTCTCATTTTTTTTCATACCAAAATAATAAATATAATACATCCTAAATACTAAGTTGTTATTATAAATATGGTACCAAAATATTCATTATTCAATCCATCCTATAAATGATAATGTCACCATACTTGCAAACATAAGGCTTACCATCTCCACGTCGTAGTGTAGTTTGTTATTCAAAAACTCCATTATTTTAATGGGTATAATAATGAGTATAACTGATTTAAATAATAAATATTACAATTTAATGATTCTATATATATGATATACCATCCAATTACATAATATTTCACCATCTATATAATGATATTTTCACTCATGGGTACGTATGGATTAGAGTCTCCACGAGGCGATGAGATTCATTCCCATGTTCACCAATCGATGATGAATATAAATATATATATTTTTTAATAAGTATGTAATATATGAAATAATAATGGTATTGTATATATATATATATATGTATATATGTACAAACATATATCTTATTCACTTACTTCCGTTAAATACGATATGAAAATAGAAACATCGTTTATGCTTACGTACGGCCTACCGTCTCCATAAACGGTTCCTTCCATTTCATATATCTATCTATTATAAATATTTATATTCTAAATTTTTTTGATGTATAAATCATTTATTATATTCTGGAAGTATTTAAATCAATATTTAAATTATATGATCAAGAATAATAAGTTAAAACAAGTACGACAAAGAAAGCGATTATTACCCAAAATGTTAATTTAACAAGGAAATCATTATTAAATGGGTAGTGTAAAGTAATAAATGATTCATGGATGATATAATAAATACAATTATGGTTCAGGTATGATTTAATAACATAATTTGGTCATTATGTAAGTGGTTAAACATACCCTCGACCAATGTAAAGTGCACGGTAAGGGTTAATTTCGCAATCTGTTATTATCCGAGGTTGTTTTTATGTGAGTATATTCTGAGACATATTTATTATCCATGTCATTGTTTTAGAAATATAGTTTTTAAAGGGATTATTTTAAGGGAATATTTTACTAAAACGTTTTTTAACTGTTTTAAGGACTAATTCCTCTAAATGTTTCTCATTAATGTTCATTTTTTCAAAATCGTTTTAAGGGTTTCTTTATATAGAAATGAATTTTTTCGAACTCTTAATTCCTTTCAAAAGATTCAAAGTGGTATGGGAAACTTTGATTCAAAAATGTCTTTAAATTTCTTCCTTTATAAATTGTGTGACTTTTAAATTTTTTCATGAAAAATGGATATTTCTCTCAAAGAGTTTTAAAAATCATTTTCTTCTATATCAACATCCTTTTATGAATTTTAAACTTATTTGAAGTAAATTTATTATGATACAAATATTCCATATTATATTGAAGTTTTTGTGATATGTTTTACTATGGATGTGTTATTTTTATACCATTCATGTTTTATGGACAAAGTATTGAAATTTTGAATGTTAGATTTAATACGAATGTTTATGTTATGTTTAACCCTTTTAAAATGAGGAATGCATTGGACTTAGTAAGTGATATTGGAGACCGCTATAGCTCCAAGATGCATTTTTAGATCTCATGAAGAAAATTAGTGTCCTGGAACAAAGCCTTGAAAAAAATCTTATTTTTAGTCTTGGAATAAGGCTTTGAGAAAATCTTATTTGTAATCATGGCCCTAGGAATTTTTCAATATTATTATGAAGTTTAAGTTTAAAAGGAATTTTTTTTTGTTTTATACATTGCCTTAAATGTTTATGCTTATTTAAGAAAGTTTCCACTATATTGTTATCCTTTCTGAGCATCTGATCTCACCCTTTTCTATGTTTTATGTTTCCCCGAATGCGAAGAAGTATATTATTACTAATTTTCATGGATAGTATAAGGTATATGAATGTGGTCAATCGAGACAATGTTGTTGTTGTTTTTCATTTTATAATGTAATTTAACGTTCAGGAATTTAATCTATTTTTCAAAACTGTTGAACTAATCGGTCCTTCAGGAGTTAATTCCATGTAATCATGGAAATGTATTAATATAATGCATCAGCTCCAGGATTATGGGGTCGGTGAATTAGACCACTTGTATGATTACAATTCATCTCAGGTATAGAATGGATTATGATCACACCTGTTGGGAAGATTTTTTCATAGGAGGTCGTTGGAAGGTCGACAAAACCAAGAGAGATAAGGGGTCACACATCTAGCCGGTAGTCGTACATTCAGAATACATGAGGAACATATGGTGATAACTTTTTTAAAATAATTGATATAACATTAAATTAAAAAATCTAATTTATATATAAATAGGTATTTGAACAATCCAATGTTATGGAGTTAGACATTTATAGGAGGATGTACAATGATCTGGTCACCAGAGAGATTAGAGGTGATCACCAGTGTTAGATTGTGCTTTTTATAATTTTTTTTGAGTTTAGAAATTAGCTGCCAATAATAAATTGACTATTTTAATTTTAAATTACAATTGAATGAGTCATATGAGGCCACAATGTCTCAGACACAGACTGATATGTAGGCCAAGACTAAGGGTCAGATCATTTCCCACCCATTACATGAGGAAGCATGGATGCAGGTGACCCTGTATGTCCTCAAGAAAGGCTAGGTTGTTGGTATCAACTCTGAATTGATGCTTGAGAGTTATTATGGTTCCTCGGCGATGTTGACATCCAACATGAGAGAAGATTATAGAGCGACATCATCATCTGCTACAATATATCATGAGCAGCTGTGAGCTCAGAGTGAGCTTATAGATTGTATGTGTAGAGAGAATGAAGAGATGTGTCAATGACAGCAACATGAGATGAGCCAATGGCAGCAACAATAGCCCGAAGAGCTCTGATGAAAACAGGAGGAGGAGAAGGAGGATATGGGTTTATACCAATGGTCGCAGCATGTGCAGATGGAGTACATATGACATCTGACTCATGGTTTATGGATGATGTTCCCTCCACCATCTCCACTAGCTCCTCCAAAGGACCCCTAGTGGTATATTTGTTTTTCTATGATAAAACATTCAAAGGAAATTTTTTGTAATATTAAATATTTCTATTTCAATATAGTTTTATTTATATTAAGGAGAATATTTTATTTTCTATTATATATTTAATTATATATTTTATTTAAATATTTTTTATTTTATTACTTTATTTAGTTTTTTTATTTATTTTTTTTATTTTTTTATATGATTAAGAATATTAAGGTTTTTATTATTTTATAATTTATTATTACTTTACTAATAATAATATAACCATTTAATTAATATCAATAATAATATTATTATTGTATTATTATATTTTTTATTATTATATTAATTTTATTAATAATAATATTATTATTTTTAATAATATTAATGTTTATAATATTAATATTTTTTTAATTCATAAATTATTATTATTATTATTGATATTGTTATTTCCCAATATTATCTTATTATTATTTTCTAATATTATTTTATTTTTATTAATAATAATATTTTAATCAATTTTATTTTTTTATATTTTTAAGATAGTTTCAACTGCTCAATGTCCCATCGCAAATAGTTTCCTTTCACGATGACCCGTCGCAAATAGTTTTCTTTTGCGACGCCCCGTCGAAAAAAACTTTTTTTTGTGATTCCCTTTTATGCAATCGGTAATTTATGGTTAGGTCATATCATAGATGACCTATCCAAAATAGTGCAATTTCTAGTAGTTAAATTACCCAATGGAAAGGTAATATAGTGTTTCTTCAATATAATCAAAATTGAGAGTTATTTAAAAAATTTTGAATTTGGTTTTAAATGTATATTTATTATCCAATATTAAGTGGATGAAAACATTAAAATAATCATTAGGTAAAAAAAATATGTGAAATAATTTTTATAAGATTTATTGGGGAAATTTTATACTTGATATCTGCATGCCCATAAATCTTGTTTTTTATAACACTGTGTTACCGTTTCCATGTTATGACAATTGAATTTAATTTCAATATATTGAAGACGATTCCTAGGTATATTAATCCCTCTAACAAATATGTAGTATTCTATTATACTAATGTAAGAATATATTTTTATGATTCTATTGATATGGATTGGGATGGATATGTTGATCATCAAAAGTATTCTTTCAGATGGGTTATTATCTTAGGATAAAAGTGTACATGATAACTTAAGAGGAAGAAAAATTTATTGACATTGAGTATTATGGTAGAAAATTATATTGTTCCAACTCAACAAATACCTTCATTAATTAGTATTAAGTTTCATCTTATGGATATCCTTTTGGAGGAGAACTCACATCCACTTGTAGTTTGGATTGTCAATATAATATAAATATTTCAATGAATCATGACCCACATTTTTAATATTAGTATTTAGATATCAACTAAGACATCATAAAAGAAAAAATAGATAAATGATTTTTAAGTCTAATATTATGTCTAGGGTGTTTTAATAAAGTCACTATAGATGGATGCCTTTTAAAAAATTGAGTTTGATGACGGGTGTTCACAAATTACTTTATTATGAATTAGATATGTTTATTTATCCCCATTACTGTAAATATTTTAATTATTTTTTTTAAAAGTGAAAATAAATTAAATATAGTGCTTTTAATAGTTTTTACCAAGAGGTAGAATCTCATAAAAGAATGAATTAACATAGTGTTAAAAAATACATGTTGAGAAGTAAAATAGAAAATAATAAAATAATGGATGGTGGGTAAGATGTTTATTAAGGATATATTTATATATATCATTAATGTTTACTTTTTCTACAACTAATTTTCTCATGTATGATTGGAATTGATTAATTTATCATTATTATCCAAGGAATGCAGGCTTGAAGGTTTATTATATTATTATCAGAAAAAAAGTGTCTCAAAATTGATACCACGAGATTATCAATGGAATTATAATTAGTAATAATTATGTCTCTAATGAATGCTATTTTTATTAAATAATGTTTGCATTATTTTTTGGTAATTTTTTAATGTTACAGATAATTTTTTTATATAGATGTTAATGTTTTTTTAGCAATGACCAATGGAGAATATTGTTGATAAATTGTTGATAGAGCTTAATATATGAGGGTGGAATGTTGGAGTTTCCTCTTATTTATTACTGATAATATTGTATTTATGTAAGAAAATATATCCTAAATACATTATCATCATATAATTTATTCTATTTAAATAATAATTTTAAAAAAAAAATTATTAAAAAAGATCTATTTGTATTTGATTGCATTTTTTTAATGTATTTTTAGAACATTTAATGTTTTTAGTGCTTATATCACCTTTCAGGGATAATTAAGATTTAAATATCACTTTTGAGTTATGGTGCATAATTTACCTAGCTAAATCATAAAATATAATTATTTTATAATATAATTATCACATCATTTTGGATATATTATGAATTTAATTTTATTGGTTCTCACCAGCTACCTAATTGATCAATAGATACCCCAATTTCTCAATGCCAACATTATAGTAGTTATAGCTATTTATTTTATATATAGTTAGAATCTATAGGTAATATATGATTCCTAGTACATACATAATAATACCTTTTTAGAATTACCAATATTTTATGTCTTTATGTTGTAATTAAGTATTTTATAAATAGGATTAAATATTCTCAATGTGAGACACCTACTGATATTATTATGGATATGTTTTAATAGGGTTTATTTTTGAATGTAGATTGTGTTTGTCATTAATTTATAGAATATTGTTTTTAATTTTACATTAAAATTTAACGGATTTAGATGTTTTCTACATCTATGTTATATTTATTAAATAATGATTTAGAGAATGTTAGAGAATATATACTAATTGAACTAATATAGTGATAAAAAATATTTGAAAAACAAAATTGATTCAATTAATAAATGGTTATTATTCAAAAGTAAAGACTAATTTCATAACATATAGAGTTTCAATGCTCCTTTAGTTAATATAGTAGAATTTTATGCTTCTTGTTAATTTATTAAGATCAATATATTGTTTACTTTATGAATTTAAATAATATTATTGATCATGTTGTTTATTTTTTTGATTAAATTATTATTTGAAGTCATAAATTTCAATGACTGAATATTTAATATATTTTCTAATTTATAATGTGTAGTGACTAAATTGTTAATAAATGAAGATGAAAAGAAATTATAAAATTATATATGATTTTTAATCTTTGTAATATATTAAATAATTATTAATCTATGTCATTTTATAATTTTATTTGTTCATGAGAACTATTATGTAATGAGTGTTTCATTATAAAGAGTAATAACTTACAGTATTATTTTTTTATTCATTATTTCATTAAATATGATAGTTCGGACATGGATTATTCAAGGTTATTTTAAGGTTGTAGTCATTTGTATCGAATAGGGAAAAATGTAAATTCTCATTCTCATGATGTTTGACTATCTTTCTCACTATCACATTATAATAAATTAAACAATAGAATATGTTATTTTTATATAATAAATAATGGTTGAATGAATTGGAATAGTAAATTTTTTGGAGTTTAATATAAATACAATGACTTACTTTCACCATCCATAGTATTGGAATCTAATGGGATTCAATTTATTTGGGTAGAGAATATATGATGATTTTATATATTAGTGTTGCTGTTATGATATATTATTTGTGACACTACCTCACTATGTTTCATACCTCCCATATTGGTTATGAATTTTCTTTAATACTATATATGATAATTTTTATAAATTAATTTTAAATTTTTATTAGAAAATATATTGAATGTTAAACTATTAAAACTATAATAACTATGTTACAATATATGTGTTTATCAGGCAACATATTTATAAATAATTTGATACTCTATCACTCATATCCTCATTAACTTTATAAAAAGGACTATAAAAGAAGAGTTATCCACGTTTGGATAGATATGAGGAATAATTAACTCACTTAGTGGAGACTTAATTAATTTATCCATTTCCCTTACTCTTCTTCGCATTTACATACTAGAATTTCATAGAGACGATGATTTGTATTCCTAATTTTATCCATGATTTATATGGATAATAAAATATTTAGGGAGTAGAGAACATGATGGTTTTTTTATAATTTTCATCTTTATGTCCTTGAATGATTAAACATTGATCATATGTGAGTAAAAGTTCTCATATTTTATTTATAATTTATTTACATATACTTATCTCTTAAAAATTTCCGTCGATATTGTTGTCAGGGATATTTTTTCTATTTGTCTATACTTATTAAATATCTATAAAATACCATAGTATATCCCAATAAATAGCATGACTATAAAGTTCAAGATTAATTAAAAAAATAAAGTGTATGGAATTTTTATTTTGTCAAAGGAAAACTAGATTGAATATTACTATGAATTTATAATTTTATTAATGTTAATTTATAGGGAACTATATGAAAAATATATAAATTCTCAGATATTTATGATAAAAGTTATCTTACTATTGGAATATAACGATTATTTTATAGTCACATGAATAATATTTTATTCATTGAAATATCAATAATGTTCTTATAGGAAATATCTAACAAGAATTAAAAAAATTTAGACATTTTGTGTAAAGATGAATTATTATTTAATAAACCTAACAATTTTAAAATTAATTATCATATAAATAAAAATATCTTCTAAAATATTTATATTTTTATATACCTAGAGTAATATTTAATAAATAATTTTCTTTTATATAAGAAATTATATTCAAAAAACATTATTCCAATTTGGATTCAAGACATATGAATTATTTAAGAGTTACGTTTTGTAAATATTCATCAATAGTTATATACATATCTAAATATTGAAATATGCGATATACAATATATGACATAATAATAATGTGTGTGACTATCTAGAATAATCATGTATGTATGAATAACTTAATTCATCTCACATGAATCATGTACTATTTATATTCCAAAGTAATTATATTTTTTCATGGTCTTATAAGAAATTTATTTATAGAAGTTATTTTCAAAATTAAATTATTTTTTATCAAAAATTTACTATCCATTTAGTAAAAATAGTATTCTTCTAAAACCCATTATTGATGTGACTCAAAAAAAATTATTCGCCCTAGTGCAAAAAACACAATAATTATGAAATGGATTGGCTTAAAAGTGAGGTGAACCATTATTTATTTTAAATAATTTATATTTTTTAATGTTATTAGAAAATATATTCTTGAATAATTATGAATATATATATATATATATATGAGGATAAGGTTATAATAAATCTTGGTTCGATGATTCAATTATTACTATGACTTATGTAGGTTGATCAACAAGAGAAATAGAGAGAGCCTCAACCCTATAATTAATGTTCTATATTTTGTGAAGCTAAAAGTGTAATGAACCAACCACAGTCAACCTAAAACATCACCAAGATAGATTTCCACAAGACAAAAAGTGAATTTTATATCTATGGGGGTCAGAAAAAAGAACTTATGTGTCAACACATAAACACATGATAATTATTTCACTATGACATCAGAAAACAATATGCCTCATGTATAACATTATAAAGGAAAAACCTAGAGTAAATCATGGAAGCATATTTATAAAAGCACGAGACATAGAAAAACAATACTAGAAGGATTATCTCGAATTCAAATTGAATCCAAAACAAAAACCACGTCTTAATGTGACGATTTGTCACCACCCCCAAAAAATCCCAAAAATAAATACTCATCAATAGAATTCATTAAGATCTTATATACCCTTACCTTTACATATATAATATGTAATCTTGTGTGAATGAACATAACTGCATAAGAAATGTCTGAGGAAAATTCACAGTAAGAAAGAACCATGAATCTATACAATGTTGGTAAACAAGAAACTATTTTTTCTAGCATTAAAAAAAAACATGTTACGTAAATCAATTTCATTTTAATTTTTTTTATAAAACATATTTTTAATTCCATGAAAACATATCATTATAAAATGAAAAAATAATAAGATAATATTTAAGAATGAAAAATAAAAGGAAATAATGAAAAATATAATTAGAAAATAATTTGTTAAACCTGAAAAGAATAAAGACCTGAAAACCAACATTAATAAAAGTAATCCAAAATTTGATCTATCCTATGGGAATATGTAAATAGGACCTGTATGGAAATTTTTTTATATACGATGATTCCAAATGATACTTATTTCTACATTTTTCTATCGATATCAGACCAGCCCATTTGTTGTCATATTATAATGAGTGTATATCCCAAATATCAAGTGGTTCCTCACCAACTAGAGATGTGTATATGTACATAACCTTTTGCACTTAATGTTATTTTATTCTATTTATTATAAAAAAATTCATTTATATGTTGCTAAAAATTTGATAAAAAATTTCTATTAGAGATTCCTTATAACCCCCATGCATGAAAATTTATTTTAGAGTCAAATATGACATTGTGGAATTTCATAGAATACTTCAAGTGTAGAAAACTATTTTTTTTTTAAACCCCTTTTAGATCATTTCCTATGCCATCAATGATAAAATTAAAAAAAATAGTCAATATAGATATCAAATAAACCATTTTAAAACACAAGAAAAAAGGAAGTAATCACAATAACAATAAAGGGTACCATAAGAAAGAACATTTATATAAAGACACTTGCCACACCAATAGAGGAAACGTAGTGACCTTCGAAAATGGTGATTGGAAACAATGATATCAACTTCCAACAATCTTATATCCATATAAACATCCTAAATTCCATAATTAACATCGTATATCTATATGAAATTCTTTTCTAGGGTTCCAATAATAAAAGTGGAAGAGATATGTAAATTATGTGTAGGTAAAAGAGGTGGAGTTATGAGGATATTCATTAATTATATGAAGAGATCCTCCAAAATCAATGTATAATCACTAAGAGACCATGAGGAGATCTTCATAAAATGTAATGTAAAGGAGTGGTCATGAAAATGAAATATTAGGTTATTTTTTGGTTAAAAATGAATAAATGTATAACAATATTTGTCTATTTTAGGAATATAATACATGTCACATCATGCGGTTATATGGTTAAAAAAACTATATTCTAACTATGTAGTTCTTAAAGACCCTTGAATTTTTTTATGGTTACCTAAGAATAAAAACATGGTTAAAAAAACTACATAAACTCCAGTCAACCAAAAATATACCCAAATCTAACCATCTTCACAATTTACCTATGGAGCATTCATGGTTCAGAAAACCATTATAAAACCATGAAAAACAACATGAATCAAACCAAGCTATATCTTATAGCAACCACATGGTTACTAATAAACTTGTGATGATCCTATATTTTTCTTATTTCCACAAATAATACAATATCTAAACACCACGAATCCTGAAATCCATTAAAACCTCAATAAGAATAAAATAAAAACAAAATCAAATAAATCATTGAATCATAGGGTGTCTCAATTCTCCCCACAATGAGATGTTCTATCCCCAGAAATCACTCATGTTTTTTACACTAAAATAAGTATGTAAAATATTATATCAACATGTGATTCATGTTTCCATATCTCATGGATATCATATGTACACTACTATAGTATATATACTAATAGAATAATTTTACCACCTATCACCATATTCCTATGATCCAAAATCTTAAATGGGTATCCAATAATAGATGTGTCGGGATCAATATTAATATATCCACTTTATATTTTATGACATGGATAAAATCGATATCCCTTAAAATAGAAAAAATTAATCTCATCGTGAATTGATATTAAGCAATATCAGCATCAAAAAAATTCACCACCACAAAACAGGGAAAGGGAAGCGCTTTCCTTTATCAGCGCTAAGCAGAAATCACTTCCATTTTTCAAATACATAGTTATTTATAATTGTTTTTAATATAAATATATTAACAATTATATACTAATATTAATAAATATATATTATTGGTATTTATAATTATTAATAAATAAATAAATATTTATCCTATATATCATTTTAAATAAATATATTAGAATATAAATAAATTATAAAAAATCATACATTTAATAGTTATTTTTTAGCGCTGATAGGGGAATATATTTATCATCCCTAAAAAAGGACTGAAAAAATACTTTTTTTTCAGTGGTATAATTTCAGTGATGATACATTTATCCTTTATCAGTGTTATTTAGCGCTGATAAAGTCATATCATTATCAATGATCAAAAATCACTGATAAAGGTATCTTTTATCAGATCTTTTAAAACACACCTTTATTAGGGATTTTTAACTAGCACTAAAAAAAGGTTCAAACGCTTTTTATAAAATAACCATAATAGGCCTCTCCTCCCTCAATCCTATACAAGACTTCATGGAACCTGAACCCTGCGTTGTCGACCTCTCATCCGCTGTGACCCATCCACCTCCTCCTCTTCATACTCTTCCTATGCCGCTATTGCATTTTCCTCCTCCTCTACCATGACCATCCTCCACCTCCTCCGCCGCTACATTAGCATCCTCCACTTCTGTGATCCCTCCTCCTCCATGACCCTTCTTCTCCCCCACCACCTCTACCGATGCCTCCTCCTCCTCCTCTTCTACCTCCTTCTCTACCACTCCAATACATATTCCCCTTGTCCATGCGACGTGCTCTAGTGAACCCTCCTCATCTGATGACCGTACTTCAAACCTCCTCTACAACACTCAGATTTCCCCTGGTGAGTCTCTTATGTAATGAATTTTTACTCTTCTAAATTAGAAAAACAATTGGTGTGCAAAGATAGGTATAATTAACCCTATAATGGTATTAGTTCATGTTATTAATTACTAAATTCCTAGGATGAAACTGTATGAATGGGATTATGATCAATCATGTTTTATGGTTCATGGTAGGAGGATTCCAAGAGGGAATAATTAGGGTAATCACAAGGAAATGATCTTTATATGGATATTTAATTGGGGTAGAGTGATAGTGATGTGAAATTTATTATCAAAGACCATGCCTTTACAATGCATTTGTCTATCCTGAGTTCTGTACCTTTGTGGTAGTATTTCATAGTATGATGTGGGAGATGACTTTGTGGGTACAAGTGATGGAATAATCAGTCAGTAGGTTGTTGTGTGAGATATATCAAGGACTATTTTAAATCATATATCATATTGAGTAGATGGTTTTTATTTATTATCCTAATGAATATATTTTTCATGGATATTTGAAATTGTGATATCTCCCACAGAACCCTAAAAGGTAAATTTCATGGAAAGGGGTAGATTATGATGTCAGTGGAACTGATAATGTCCATTCTTTATGACCTTAAGGGCACAGAAATACACACACGGGGTGGTGTAGGCAGGTAACTAAAAAGGAATAAAGATATTTCTTATTGACGTATTGGTACCTATATGTCTTGGGATCAGCATGACATAATTTTTAACTACGGGATATAATAATTATTGATACATTTAGTGCGGCAACTCAGGATTGGTCATGTATGAATTTCTTATGTAATATCCTCCTTCTCGAAGCTAGGTATCATTAAATGGTTAGCTAATATATAGGATGAGACTTATATTCCATGCCTGTTTGTTATTTCATAATCGTTAATATATATCTATGAGGAAGATAATTCCAAGATACCATAGGATTGAAAAGCATATATACTCCAAAAAGGTGAACATTTATTGAAATATTTTAATGTTTATGATTTTCTATAAATCATGGGGTATATGTGATCTTACACAAGACGTCACTTATTTTAGTAGTCCGGTTTATATTGAAGGTTAACTATGTTATACCGTCCTTAGGATCTACTTTAGGAATGTTCATTAGCTAAGGGATTTGTCTTACATTGGTAGTCCTTCTTAGGTAGTAAGTTGGATATTTTATTACCATCTCATGATCCACTTCTAGTATTTCTTATTAGACATACCAAATACCTTGAATTAGATATTTTATTGTGTTAGAGGTTAGATTGTTTATTCCTTTTTATGTACTCCATTATGAATGCGAGTTCATAAAAAGGACCCAGCTTATGTAATTGTTTTAGATTATGTGGGAGGTTTTCTATGTTATTCCCTTCATATTGTTTCTTTGGGGTGGATGTTATTCCACAAGGAATATAATATCATCACAATTCATGAAAATGATTTAATTTTTTGGCATATGGGATGAGTTTTACAGTGTATACGTTGTAGTAATTCAAAAATGTGACATCATAGGGTGCACTATGGAAAATAGGCTTAGGATACACTATAATGTACCATATTCTTGAAATGAAAAGAGAAATTTTTAGTCTTTTTAAGGAGGTTCCCCTATTCCATATTAGCCACTCGACTCCATCACCCTAACCCATTTTCCCAATAATTTCCCCCTCTCACAATTCACTATTTAGAAACCCTAATGGTCGTTTTATAGAGGAAAATACACCCCCTCCCTAGACACCCCACCCCTCCCTGGATAGCCCACACCTCCCTCCCCCACACCCCTGCAGCCCCCCCAACCCCCCCACCTCGAATATCCCACCCCCTTCCTATTTGAACCATTGTTTACTAGATTTTCCCGTTTTCGCATCCATAACCCATCCACGCTACGCTTCCCTCCCCCAACTCTCCTCTTGGGTGGTTTCCTCTCACCCGATGTGTTTTTCATCTTTCATCACGTGTATTTGAGAGACATAGATAATTTTTTCCACTCTTATTCCTTCTGTATATAAATATATGAGCCCCCCCAATTCTATATTTAAATGGAAATGGGTAAATTACAATTTGAAATGTAATGATACGTCCAATGATGGTATCATAACCAACAACTGTCTTTCCATTCAACCAAACAAAGAGGCTCTCATGATACCTATCAGATAGAAATGATCCCCTTGGAAAAGAATAAAATTAATGTGTAAAATTTTTCGACAAAATTAGTGTAAATTAAAAATGATCTTTCTCTAGAAATGCATACATCTCCAACTAATAAGTTGAACATCTAGGAAAAAAGTAGATTCAGAAAAAAAATAGGAAGCATATATCATAGATGGAAAATAAAATCCCACTATTGACCAATAAAATTGTTTAAGATGTTATTTTTCAATTTATGTTTTCTTTTTAGTTTGAAATATCCTCTGTCGTGTGCCTCTCCCCTTCCACGGACGAAGCTCTCAAGCATGCTGAACGACACCTTCACGGCGAGTTTTCTATTCTTATTCATTTGTTTCCTCTTGTTCCCATGTTATTACTATTTGATATTGATAGTTATGTTTTGAAATGTATAATATAAACACCCTACTCATAATCATGGATGTCGGTGGTCCTTGTTTGTACACTAAATTAATTGCATGTCAGTTGGTTCTGGTTGAACATTTGAATATAAAAATTGGTAATGTACATATACATGACTAATGAATTAATTCCGCATGATGATAAAAATTTTGTTATAACCCTTTAATTAACAAAAATAATAGAATAGTGGATGGTTTGTAAAATTTGAAATTGTGATTGTTTGGTTTGTATTATGTTGCGATTGTGAGCACGAATTTGTGTTTGTATGGTGTTTGAGTTGTTGGCATGATTGGTATGACATTTGTTTTCCATGTGGTATTTCTTCCACCATTGAAAATCAATCCAAGCATTTCCCATTTAAATGGAACCATCACATTTTTACTACATCAATTCAATCAAATCTTAGAAAACCACTTCATTACTGGACATTATGAGACACTTTATGGATAATATAGTCAAATAACCATAACAACACATGTAATAAATCCTTCCAACCCTAAGCACAATATTGAAAATCATACCATCTATTATTTTACTAATGTAGGACTTGATAAGAGACATTATGTTTCTAGAGAAACACTAAAATAACGGTTTAAAACAATCGTTATAGATCACATGGGGGATACTAAAATATTCTAGTGAAAGGGATTCTCATAGCTAGTACCATTGATCCGATGGTTGGGAAGATCAGTGTGATCTAATTTGGTCTTGAGTAATGCAAGGAGAGGGAAGGCTATTTTTTAACATTTCTAGTTCCAGTGATTATATTTGGATGATGACCCTATTTGAAAATATTTTGTTTAATTATTTTGTTAAATATTAATATTAATATATCAAATAGGGTGAATATGAATAAAGAAAGGATGAACGCCAATCCTATGAAAAAAGAGTGTGAAGATGGTGTGAAAGAGAATATCATATTTGAAAAATATCATGAATATGACCCTTCTCAAATACTTTTTATGCGATTACATTGTTGTTATTGAAGACAAATTAGTCTAGAGGTGTTGGAAGAACACCTGATTTGTCAAGGAATAGATCCATGTTAATCATGTTTGAATATACGTGGCGGAAAAACTAATGTAGGTAGTGTATGGTATAAAACTGTATTTTATGGATCATATGATATGATTACAAGTGTGAAAAATGAAGATGATCATTTAGAGGATGTGATTACATATGTGAGTGCTGATGAAGATCTTATTGAGAAAATGACAAGGACAGTTGAAGATGAAATCCATGATTGCCCAAAAATTTATGAGATGTTAAAGAGTTGTGAAAAGACAATATTATATTCTCATTGCGCTAAATATAAAAAATTTTAAGCCATACTGAAGTTGTATATTTGAAAGAAGTACACGGGTGTAGTGATTCTATTTTTATGGAACTACTTGCTCTGCTAAATGACATGCTCCCAGAAGATAGTGTGCTCCCAAGCCAAACATATGATGCCAAATGAATTCTACACTTGATGGGTATGATCTATAGAAGAATATACCCATTCCCAAAATATTGTATATTATTTTTCAAGGACCAAAAATCACATAAAGAATCCCTAAAGTGTAGATCTTCTTGATACATGAAAGCTGAATCCAGTCCTATGAAGGTTGTATGGTACCTTCCAATCATTCAAAGGCTTATGGGCATATATGGAAGTGGGGAGACTGTAGGAAAATTGACCTAAAATGTATATACTAAAATAATAAATGGGAAACTATGTCACCTGAGATACTATAATCATTTAAAGATAATTGATCATGGGTATCCTGAATTTGGAAACAATCTAAGAACCATTCATCTTGTATTATCTATATATGGAGTGAATACGTTTGGTATTCAAAGTATTAGTTACATTACATGGCTGGTTATGTTGGTAAATTATAACTTACCACCATGGTTATTCATGAAGTGAAAATACATCATGTTATTTATGCTTATATATAGACCAAAACAATCGGATAATGATATTGATGTTTATTTGGCTCCATTGATCAAGGATTGGAAATTACAGTCGGATTTAGGTGTTACATTGTATGATGCTTACAAATATAATGATTTCACTTTTATAGCCTTGTTGTACAAGACAATAAAAGAATTTCCTGCTTATGGAAGTTTTTCATGATATATCCTTAAAGGAACTCAAGTGTGTCCCATTTGTGAACAAGGTACACAGTCAATTTGGTCGAAACATTCATCAAAAACTGTGTTTCTAGGACATCACATACTTCTACCCTGATGGAATAAGTAACGATCAAGGATGACATCATTTTATGGAACTTCAAAAGAAGTTACAACATTATCTCCACTAATAGGTGATCAATTGTTTGAGAAATTAAAATATGGGGACACTACATTTGGTAAACCATTTTCAAAACACCTTACGAAAACTAGTTTGAAAAAGTGAACAGTTTTTTTGAATTACCATATTGGAATTTTTTGTATGATAGGAAATTTCTTGATGTTATGCATGTTTAAAAAAATTTATGTGATATTGTCATCGGAACATTACTAAATTAACCTGCAAAAACAAAGTATGAAATTAAGGATAGATTGGACATGGTTGAGATTGTAAAACGAGAAGAGTTGGCACCAGTGAAGGGTGAAAAATGAACATTTGTTCCTCATACTAATTACACTCGTTCCCTGAAGGAGAGGTATAAGTTTTACAACATCTTAAATAACATGATGTTTCCAGAGGTGTATTCATAAAATATTACGAACATGGTGTGAATGATTAATTTAAAGTTAAATGGTCTGAAATCACATGATTGGAATGTTTTGATGCAACATCTAAATACTATAGCTTTACGTGGTATTTTTCCCATGAATTTTTTCCATATTTTAACGAAGCTCTGTTACTTTTTCAAAGCTATTTGCAAAAACATTATAAATCAAGAGAAATTAACTACTGTGGAAATTGAAATTTCCATCATATTATGTTAATTGGAAGAATTCTTTCCACAAATATTATTTGATATTATGGTTCATTTGATGTTTTATTTGGCGAGAGAGATTCGACTATGTGGTCCTAAACATTATAGATTGACGTACCCCATTGAACAATATATGATTATTTTGAAAGGGTGAGTCAAAAATCAAAGACAACCATAGGGTTGTATTGTAGCAAATTTTTTTGAGGAAGTTGTTAAATTAATTTCCGAATACTTGTTAGGTATGGATGACATTGGCCCACTATAATCTTGTCACACTGGCCGACTTAAGGGTGAAGGAATTTCTAGAATAGATGTTTTCACAGTCAATATTATAGATCGAAACCAGGCCCACCATTATGTTTTTCATAACAGTTTCGACATTGATCTATATGTAAAAACCCACAAATAAATTCATAGGAATTTGAATCCATCTAGAGAGGAAAAATAGATATCATATACACGTAATTGATAGTTTATAGAATGATTTCATGACCATATTTTGAAGAAGTTATATTAAAATATAGACTCAATTTCAGAATAAATTCAATGGATAGCTGGAGGATCAAGTGTGTATGTATTATCTTTCAATGATTATATAGTTAATGGTTATACATTCTATACTAATAAACATTATTAAGACAATACCATAAAAAGTAATGGAGTTACACTTTTGGCTGAAGTGATTCATTTTTCTGGTGCTAAGGAATGAAATCCAATTTATGTGAATATGCCATATTTTGGAATCATTATACAAATATGGGTGTTATATTATATGAAATTCCAAGTGATTATTTTTCAATGAAAGTCGGATGATAACAAGAGTGCTACAGAAAAACATGATTTGGATTCGAGAAAGTTGATTTCAGTAAGGAAGGGGGGGAATGATGAACCATTTATAATGGCATCACATGTAGTACATGTATTTTATGTATTTTATGTTCCAGATCCCCCAAACTAAAACTGGTCAATTGTTCTGTTATCAACCAAAACAATTGAACGGTTAGGTGAATGTTAAACTGAGGAAATCCCTTTCATTGGTACATCAAAATTATTTTGCAGAGGTCCCAATTTAGATGTCATTTTTTATGTCAGAGGAGACCACAATGAAGGGATTTACATAGTTGATAGAGGGGTCAAATCTCTTCAGCATTAAAAAAAGAGAGTAGAATAATCATGTTATTTGTTTATTTTAATATAACTTGTGTTACATTATATTACTATCTATTTTCTGCTAATTTTATATAATCTAAATTAAATGTTAAACCACTTCTCCAAATATTGTATTCTAAACCTATTGATGCACCCAATCCTAAGGCAAAATAAGTCACTCAACCTACTATTGTTGGTCCCAGTGTTGTTGTATAACGGGTTTTTCAACCTAGTTCTGGTATTCCCAGAGCCAATTCTTGTGCTCTATAGGAATATATTGATGATTCTTCAGAGAAATTGGTAGGAAATAAAACCCCAATTGTGAAAAAAAAAACAAGAGCACTGTATTTTGACAGTGTTAGCCAAAATACTTAATGTACAATCAAAAGGAATCATATTTTACATGGGATGGAATTAGTGAGGCCAACATGTTAACCCCAACAAAGCCATCTTTAGTAGCTACATTGAAATTTTCACTTGAGAACATGTGTCGATTAATGTGTAATCGCGACACCATGTTGTAACTTTTCTTATGAAACTAATGTGGGAAGTGATTACGGTAACATTATGATAGAATTTCATTAATTTATTAAAATAAAATAAAATACTAAAACATTGACTTCCTCCTCATAATACATCATAGAGTGTATTTATAGTAGATTCCTCGCACATCTAATATGTATTAAGAGTTGAATAAAGTATTCATAGAGGCTTCTGCAATATTTTAACGAAATATAATCTTAATAATGTTGATGGGAAAATCAAGACACACCCACCTCCAATTTTTTCACACTTGATATCCCAAGGAGTGTGGGATGCATTCAATAACCGTCATTGGGAGAAGAATTTTCAGGAACATTGGGTTTGGTAATATGTTGTTTGATGTTGCTTGTATTCATCATTGTGATTGATAGTTTTTTATTTTCGAAATAGAAACTGCTTGCTGAAAATAATGATCGGGAAACCAAATCAGTGTACCCCTACTGTAAATCATGTATGGGGTACAATTCACTTTTAAAAAAATGGGTACGTGTTTGAAATATACATTAATATATTTATGTGACATAAAACAACACCATAACCATATTCCTCTATTAATATTCATATTTTAAATCGAAATCGAAAGCCACTTCAATCCCATTCCATTTTCTATAGCATGAGGCCCATATAAATAAAGATAGGATACGGTTAGATGAAAACACACAAAAATGTTTTGGAAACTTGTGTATGTATGAAATAATATAAATTTTATTTTATTTGAATAGATATTACATAACATTTATGAATTATTTTCCTTAATTTTCTATCTTACATAGTCACATGAATCAAAAACACCCACACCATATGCATACATACATTCAACGGCCTTAAATAAGCCAGAACAGTATGGATGCATTAGAGGTGTGGGTTTTGTAATGAAACAATGAACATATTTTTAGAATGAAAAACAAGCAGATGATCAAACTGTGGAAATAAAAAATACGAGAGAAAAAATATCTTTGTTTCATGAATTATTAAACTACTAGAGAGAGATGATAGAATGTTTGATGGTAGGAGGAAAATAAAAAAACATCTCAACAACCACTGATGTGCGAAGATCCTGCCCCACCCCCACCATCTTTGAGGAAATACATTCCACTTAAACACCTGACCTAGCTGAGTCAATCAATGTTATAATAATTGTCGATGTTAAATTTGAACCATATTGACACTGATACCATTCCTGTACTAATATTAAACATAGTGAAAATGATTTTGATTTATATCTATCATCTCCCACCTATCACCTAGTAGTGAGGGCTATGATATTCAATATGAAGAATGAAATGTTACAGAATAGAAAACATCCAAAATATCATGTAACAGTGTCGATTAATGTATCTAATGAGTCAAGTGGGGAGATACCTATTACATATTATGATGATGAAATTTATATGGTTGAACAAGTTGTTAGGACATTTATCAAAAGGCTATAAATTCTTGTCAAAAACAAGTTGACAAGGAGGTATCCATTTCCAATTTATTTTTCAAGCAGATCCTTTAACATTTAATGATAAAAATTGGCACCGATGAATATTATTAAAAAATGAAAAAGTCAAGGGGGTTAAAATAATGATCCTCTCAAAACAATCTCAAGAGTAAACCAAATTAGTGAAACAATCTACTGATAGAACCTTCACCCAAACCATTCAATATCCACATTTAATATAATTGTAGGCTTATGTGGATAAAAATTTGAAAGAAGGCAATGCTCACACAACTAATTTTGAAAAAAATATGCACGATGAGGAAAAATTAGATTTCATTTGTGCTGAAAATGTAAATGAAATCATCAAGTATGAATTGCTAGGGGTCTCAGTTGTAAATGTATACATGAGGTAAGTTTTCATGATTTGATTTTACAAAATATGATATAATATGATAACTATTACTAAATACATTTCATATTTTTTGTAGGTGTATATATGAAAAAAATTAAAGTTATTTCCCTCTGAAAAAAAATTTGGACTCATTGGTCCTCAAATCACCCCATCAAAAGAAGAAATAGATTCTGATAAATAGGGTGAAATAATGTCATCCCATCTCAAATCATTGGAAAACAAAATTACTAATGACACACTCATTTTAATACCAATGATGTAGGGGTAAAACTATATAATTTATTCAAATAAAATTTGTTTTCATTTCATTCATTACTTATTCCTTTTTGGGTTGTTAGGAAGCATTGGATGCTGATTGCAATCAGTTTGGATACTCCAATGATTTATTTTCAAGATTCGATGCATTTATGTGCAAAAAAAACAGACCAACCGTGATGGCGTTTATCAGTTTTTAATACACTAGATCGATCATTTTAAAACTAAACATCTATTTATATAAAATTTATTATATTTTAATGAGGAATATATTATGATAGGGGGTGCATCAATATCGTTGACTTCATGAAAAAAATCATAGGCATAAGGAGAAGAATGCCTACAAGATCCAAAACAGGACAAGTTTCATGGTATATATAATAATATTGCACTATACAAAAACATATAAAAAAATTACTTTTTTTATGTTTCTACAGTGTCCAAAACAAACAAATAGAAAATACTGTGGTTATTATGTTTGTAAATTTATGAAAGAGATCATATTTCATCAACAAACTAGCATCGCCGAAGATGTATTTTTTATAATAATTATGAGTTAATTTAAAATATTTTGTAATACTTTGTGTATTTATATTTTTTTAATACTATGACTGTCGCAAAAAATCATATTCACAAGATGATATATATGTGTTTATAAATGAATGGGAAGCATACCTGATGGAAGATTGTTAAAAAATTGGATGAATTTGAAACCATTCTAATTATGTTATGATTATATGATAATTGATATATTACTTTTTTACAATTATTGAGCATATATTATCACGCTTTATTATGTTTTATATCATTCAGTTATGATTAATTGATTTATAAATGATTTGTTTTTCTAGTAAAGCATAACATAATGTGAAATTCTTATGAACTAGTTCTTTATGTTTCCCTGTTTTCAAATGCACTAGACCTAAAATATTATAGAATGGATCATTTATATTCTGTATGTTGGTCATTTATGTAGATGTTTCTACTGATACATTATGCTGGAAGAATATTGGTTGTGCATTACCCACAAATTAAATAACAAATCATTGGATTGTTCACTACTTTTGGTCAACTACCTCTTAACATACCAACTGATCTCAATGTCTGATCTGGCGTCCCCCTGATTCTTTCATCTGTGACCATCACAATGATATCATCATTCAGCCTTCAATTTCAATATCTGGTAGCACACATTTAATTGGTAAATGGGTGCAGGAATAGAATGAAACGTGAAGGCTGAATAATGAAATCGTAGAGACAGTGTCAAATGATAGCATCATGGGGACGCCGGATTCTATCATTTGTTTTGTTATTATCTTATATCTAGACCAAATAAACCCTTTAGAAATATGTAAATGTAATGTTACTATATAATATGTATATTTTAATGAAAAAGATTATAACGAAACTTTGATTTGATTTTTATTATTACGTGTAGGTTTTGTTTATTTTATAAGATTTCTATCCATGAGAAATACCTTTGCAGGAAGAGAAATGATGTTGTGTCTGCTCAATCATAGAGTTAATCAAGATTTTTCCACAGTAAAATCATTCTCCATTGATCATTCATATTAAAATTTTCTCAAATAAAACTATATCCTAAATATATATTCATTCCCATCAAAATCTGGGTTCCTACACCCCTCATATAGAACTTGCATGACATCAATTCCCAGAAGCATACACACCTCATATAAAACCTAAATCACATTAATAATCACATCACAGAGGATCTTTTGTATGAATTATTCATTTGAATTGATCATGTGATCTCATTACATTATCAAATCACAAAAATAGAATCACATAATCAATTAAGGCAATTCACATGGACTGTGATTAATGTATTCTTGTTTTTTTATATGATCCCATAAATCATTATGGGTTGTGTAATAGTATAAATCTCCTAGGTTAATTTGATCATGTGATGCTATTACGGTCATGTGATCACATGACTTTGAACAAGTCCCACACATAATATGATATTTCTAATTAGTCATGTGCCACTTTCTTACTCAATCCCATTTTTAAACCCAAAATTCTCCATTTTCAAAATTATTATAAATTTTCTCTTTATTGATAAAAATTAATTTAAGAATTGAAGAACTGGAGGCTATAAAACATTGAACTACAACGTTCAATAGTGTGGATGTTGACAAGTGCATAGTCATTTTGTTCACTCACAAGCATCATAAAAGCTCCATGGGAACCAATATCAAGGATTTTCAATTTTCTAATTAGTTTCCGTTATATGGGTTTCTTATTTGAAATGATACTATGATATCTACACTTAATTAATGGACCATTCCCCCCTCTTATATCCATAAGAATAATAATATTTTCAGGGAGAACATCTCATATGTGGGTAATTTCATCTCTAAAAAGTCATCTATAACGATTAATTTTGAAGCCTATGTGGATTGATTGTAAAGAGTTATAACATGATTTGGAGTTTAAACCCCTTATTTACATAAAAAAATTGTATAGTTCAATATCAAATTAGAAGTTTGGTGGTTATTTGTATAGGTTATTCGATCGGGTGGATGCTTTGGGATGAACTGGGTTTGTCCCTTTTTTGTGAAGTGTATGACCACATAGTTTGTGGTTGAGATCAAAAATATAGGATTTTATGAATCTATTTAGGCTTAAGAAACCATTAATTATTTCAAAAAATATGATTTTATACTAATTTAGTTTATAGAGTCAATAAATGAACACATTTTATTTTGTGTATGGTGAGTTTGACATCAGTATATGGGATATCAAGATGATCAACAATGTGATGATTTTAGGAGAAAATTACGTTGGGTAAATTCATCACCCATATACTCAGGATGATATGGAATAGAATCATCCAATTATGATGGATCTCAATAATCTAGCTAGAACATCCCTTTGGAAGGACCCATATCTAGGGGTTGACATCCCCTTCAAGAAGTGGGATAACTTGTTCATCCAGAAGATGTGACATGAGTGTCTGAATAAGAATCCAAAATCCTAGAAATCATGAGACTCTTATGTGGAAGAGGGTTATCACATTAACATAGTTTACGGGTGTCAATTCAATGTCAAGGGATTGTCATTGACCTACTTGGACTATCACCTTTTGTCATCTACTATGATTCATAGAAATGTACCTAAGCATGTACTAATTCAAAATTCATAAGAAATGTGGATTTGTGATCTTCAGCTTAATTATGGTAGAGGTGATTTTAGGTGGTATGATTATAATCCTGTTTGTTCCCATGTTGGCTATATTATATTTCCAACTTCACCACATCTTTAGCGGTATGAACCATTCAGAATATTCATCCCCTTCCAACTGCGGTGGGGTTGGACAGGGGTCCACATCGGTTGATATGAGTTACTTTTTACTAAAAAAATTCCATGATACCAGTTCAATAAATTTCTATAAATTATCGGTGGGGTCTGTCTAATCACACTAAAGTACAAAGAGATAAAGGGAAAAGTGAACCAATATGATCAATTTTTTTATACCACACAGAGCACCAACCTATGAAATTAAAAATAATGTAAAGGGTGATCATGTAGCCTAAGACTATATTTAATACATATATGGTGGTGTTTTATTGACTTGGATTAACTGAATGATATTTTATGAGTGCTATGCATCATACCACATTGGGAGATTGTTCAATGACATTAGATGAAATTCCCCACTCCTCTCCACATCCATTCAGAAATGAATCCCATGGTGGCTCACAAATTGTGGATAATGTTCACATGATAGAAAACATAGGTTCGAGAGAACTTCCCTCTAGATAATGTGAGTTTTTTCATCTCCATGGATTATGTCGATAACATGGTCTGATCATTCCGGAATGGTCAGTTGGCTCCATTGGTGACAAAGAACATAGATCCTTTAATAGTGGATGGGGAGGAGGATAGAGGGCCTATGACATCATAAAAAAGATAGATTCAATACAAAACACATCTTCCATAAGACCCAAAACTCTCTATAAGTCATAGATGCAAATGAGGATCTTAGATCCAACACCATCAACAAGGAGGGTGCCAATGGATTTGGTATCAATGTACGGGGTTCTCGTGAAAGATGTTCCCGCCAGTGGGGGATTTGATCTATTTATAGTGAGTTATATTTTCAATAACTCCATGCTAGTGTGAAAAATGTGGTCAACATGAGGGACAAAAATAGGTTCATCATTTTGAGAGTATCGATGGTGGAGGCATAAAATTCGAACATTCCACATCCCAATGAGGACTTGAATGAAGCATCCATGTCTACAATATAAGTAGAAGCTCATTACAATTTAATCATTTATTGGAGGTGTGAGATAGAAATCCTCTTTAATTAATTGTATCACATATAATAAATACACAATGTTGTAGAAAAAAACTATAGAGATGAAAAATCTTGTCAATGTGGCAGAAAAGACCATATTTGATGCTGCTTGTAGGGAAGAGGAACTAAAATAGGGTGTAGATGTGGAAACAAAATCAGTTGATCATTTGTGATAATCCGTATATACTCTAGAGAATTGGCTAGTAGTGCCAGAGGGGGTAATCTAAGCGCATAATATTTTGAGCATTTTAAATTTATCCTACCATCATAATTTCGGAGTTAGGGGGATGACTCTAGACTGGGGAGATTCCTTCCTTTTTTATTGTCAATAAATGAATGCTTTTGGATTCCATGTTGTGGTTGAAATTTCTTCCCCTTCTTTTATAATCCATGTTATCTTAACAAAAAAATATTTATAATTTAATGAATCATGTTGAGACTCTTCTAAAATATTAATTCAATCCAAGGAAGTATGGAAATGTAATGGTTGTAATAGGTAACACATCTCATGATGGTCAAACTGACACATCATTGTATATATACAAATATTTCCAATAGAAAATGTTGTAAAAAGTAACACATCTCACCATCCATAAACCCCCAAAACACACCATGTCATAGATGATATGGACTCAAGACCAATTAACTACCCATAACACGGTCAGATATCATGTATCATATAGCCTTATGTCCCCTACCTACCCGAATGTGTCTCTTTTTATTAAAAATTAACATTTTATTAATGCACTCTTTCATTTTAATGTTTAATTAATTTCATTATTGTATTACTATCATAACGTTTTTTTGATATATGGATGAAATTTTTTTCTTGAGTTCATATGTTTTGTTTAGTAACTAATACCATGGATGATAATTTTTTAGAGGGGATCATAGATGCAAAAAGGGTGAAACATTAATGTTTATATCTTTTTGTTGGAAAATTGTAATTGTAACCATAAAATTTATTTTTTGAAATGTATATAGTAGTTTTTATGAATTCATGAATTCATGTAAATGTATGTAGCATCATTTTTGAAACTATGGTGTGCACTTTTATGTTCTTCTATTCATTGTCTGTGTGTAGGTGTTCTGTTTTTTTCTATGTGTATAGGGGATGTTTTGTGCTATGGGTGCTGGTGATATTTGTGTTCAGGTGTGCAAGTGCGGTTCTGGGGAAGCATTTTCTCTGGATACTTGGCCTTTATCAGTGATAACTAATATTAGATAAATTATGACTTTATCAACACTCAAAATATCATGGATAAAGGTGTCCTTTATCGGTGTTCAAAATAGAACTGATAATGGTTTCCTTTATCTACACTCAAAATATCACAAATAATTTGGGCCTTTATCAGCGCTCAAAATTGAGCTGATAAAGTTCTCCTTAATCTGTGCTAAAAATGAGATGATAATGGGTGACCATTAATAGTCCTTTTTTAGCGCAGATACAGGGAACCCTTTATCCGTAATTTATTACTGTTGTTAAAGGGGACCCCTATCTTCTCTGCGATTATCTATGCTTTTATAGCACTATAAAAGGTGGTCTCTAGCCATTTTAAGAGCCGTATTTGTGGTATTGAGTATCCCTCCTTTAGAAGATATTTGGTAATATCAAATTTTCATATAAACAATTGTGATATCTTACCTTGTTTTCCAATGGAAGATGTCCCAAATGAGGAAACATCCTAAGAAAAACTCAATCTCCAATAGAAAAATCCAAAATTTAATGATGATGATATGCATTTAATTTCTAGTGACTCTGAGCCATATATAAACTACTTTCATATCAACATAACACTATTCATCATATCTTGAACTAGATTTCGTCCAAACAAATACCACTCTCCCAACTCCACCCAATCTAATGGAGATTTACATATCATCTAATACAATTATTTAAAAGGAGAAATTATAATTATGCCTAATAAAAATTTCAATAGGTGATCTCAACCAATGGAAAATAATGTTCCCATGGACCATCGAAATCAAGAACACATGAAAATGAATATACTTAATAATTTTAATATACAACGCTATCTATCTATTCATCTAAGAATGATATGTCATGATTTAATTTAATGTAAAACTCATTTCCTTATATGAATCATTCAAAAATTATTATTTAAATAATGTATTTCTATAAAAACAATAAATGATAAAATTACAAGGACTTTTAAAATAATTCTACTATAAACGTTCCTAAACACTTATATGTTTTTTTTGACTCTATTGAATTAATAAATGAGCTATTTTTCTTAGTCGATCAATGGTATCCCAAATCCTATTCTTCCTAATATGATAATGTGGTAAAATTAAAATGAAAATTATATTTATCTAACTCAACTTCTATGTCAAAATAGGTAAAGGCTGCAAAAAACTAGAAGGTTTCTAGTTCATGACCTTAATATTCTATAATGTAAGGCAACATGAAATGATGTCCACAACAGACAACCTCATTACTGACCACTAATACCAATGTCTCAAATCATGATGCATCATCATAGATCTAGGGTCTATGTAGTACCATGAATAATGCCCATTAGAAGTTAATTCTCACACTATAGTTAATTAAATAACCAATCACATTAAGAATCATAGGACATTGTTAGTACATTAAGACCAATCACTAGAATACTCCCAAACATAAAGAACACAAATAATGCAATTAGCTTTTTTAATTAAAAATGAAAATTACAATCACCAAATGAAAAATAATATCTCACTCAATCTTAAATCACATTACCATTATCAGTTTCCATATATAAACATATCATTGTGAATAGATTCATAAAATAGCTTTGTTCCATTAATTACATCACTTATTAAGTTGTTAACATCCTTATTAACACATCAGAAACCAAAATCCATTTTCCATGTTATTATGACATATTCAAATAAAATTTCTAATGATACTAATCCAAAAGTATTTGGAAAATAATCCGATCCCTCAGGTGTAAAATACACTTATTAATATTATGATAAAAATATAATGTAATTATATATATGAATATATAATGGGACAATTTTTTCATATAATATATCACTATGTTATTTACAAGTTATTTGGTGGGATATGTTTTTTGATGTGGGTGATATTACTGATATCCATAGGCCTCTACATGTATCCCTTACATTATAACATATCCTAGTTTTTACTCACGAAATCACAAATAACATCAAAAACCTAACTGAGTTTTGGAAGATTCAAAAAAGGAGTGGATTTCCTCATCAACTATAGTTCCTAAAATGGTATTTGGAAATATTAAATCCATTTAAACATAACTCCATCATGGGCCAACACTATAATCAGAGATGAATGAAAGGAGACATTTAAAAAATCCTATGATAACCAATAAATCCAAATAATTTTTCAATCTCACACACATTCTTGGGTTTCTCCTAGGACATCACTACCTGAATAATTTCCTGATACACTGAAATTCCTCCCCTATATAAAAATTGACATAGAAACATCACTTATTGAATCGAAAAAATAAATTTTGAAGTATTATCATATAGAATATGTTTTTTCACTAATCTATAAAAAAATAACCTAATGCCTTTTTATTCATTACGTCATCTTGCAGAAAATAATAATACCATCCAGAAAATCATCCATGGATGGTTCCAAGAACCTATGAATTATCTAATTCATCAAAATACATCTGCACTATAGGATAATTTTTAAGACCAAATGGAATAACAAAATACTAAATATTTTCATAACATCGCTTAAATATTTTCTTATTAATATTCTATTCTCGGACTATTAGATGATGGTACCTGAATAATAAATCAATCATAAAAAACCATCAAGTTCCCCTAATTGGATAAAATATTATTGATTTTTTTGGAAAATGATACTTTTTCTTAATAGTGACATGTTTAATACTTTCATAATAAACATGAATATAAATTATTCCCTATTCTTTATTTATGAAGATAACCAATGAAGACTAAGTTAGCATGCACATAAAAAGAAATATCATGGTCTCATGATCCTGAAACTTACTATTCTGTTCTTTTACCTTAGTGATTTTTATATGATAAACTAGAAATAAGATGAGATGTATCTTCTAATGCAGTTCAGTGGTGAACATATACATTCTATATGTTGGAAAACTAGAAAAATCATTGGGAAAGACCACATAGTAATCATTAGGTAAAGAAGAAAGTGGAAAATGTCTCTATTTGTTGATTATATAATGAAACATCTCCCAAAATTGGGATGATATCATTTCTAACCGAGGAACAACATGCTTTACAATCACAAATCTATTATCCCACTCACCCTGAAAGATATAGGTAACCCCATCTAGAGATAAAAAAACATTATGACCTTATCAACCATTCTAGGAATAAAAAAACCACCTAATCCCTGAAAATTATGAGATTGAAGATACCTTCACGAAGGACTAGTAAATTTTGTTCAACCATGTGGTCAATGATCATAAACAAGCCCTTATAACCTTAAAAATTATTCTCCTTAAACCTTACCAAGTGAGTGGAATGACTCATTTTAAATAGTATTTTCTCTATGTGTAATACAAATAAATTAATGATCTTAGATGATATTAAAATATGGTACAAAGCATGGTCTATAAAAGATGAAAAAACCATTTTACCTATCATAGTACTTAGAAATAAATAATGTTAACCTACTTCATGATCCACTGTATAATAAAATATGTCCTCAGCTCCTCCCTCATAAATATTTATTTTCTATACATATTTGGTAGCATGAGAATGAGATCTACAACTTTTCTCTCCATTTGGACAATCCTGGGGACATTTTATAAGGGTGGATTCATCATTACTATAATGGTTTACACTACTAAATATCTAATAAGGTGACCATATTTTCTAAAAATAGGTAAAATATTTGATGAAACCATATAATCATGATTATTTTTACTAGTTCTTACACACTAGTAGAAAAAGAAATAGTTTCCCCTTAAGATACTTTAGTAACTAAATCTAAGGTGAACTGAGAACCATTACAGTGATTCCTTTCCTTACTAAGTCTATAACATCCCAATACCCACACTATAGAATCTTGTCCTGATATCACAAAATATATATTTTTTGGATTTCATAGTGATAAAGGTGATCTAATTTTTTTCCATCCAATCCTTAAAACCTAAAAAAGGAAACATTAGTAAACTAACATTCTTGAGGACCTTTTATCTTTAGAGTTTTAGATTATTAGGACAAAACCCTGTATAAAAAATACTGAGGTCATCAAATGAGAACTTATCCCACTTAACCCATTATTATTAATTTCAAATTAAGTCAAAATAATCTTCCATATGAAATCCCATGTTAACATAATTAATTCAACCACATTATTTATAACCCTATAAAAATGAAACATAAGATGTGTGAGTTCAAATTATTAGTATGGAAAAAACATAATAATTAAAAAATGAATGTCATTAGAGGAAATTAGAATCGAATAAGGTTGTGATGAAATAATCATAGTTCATGAGTATTAGATTATAATATTCATACCCATCAATAACTAGATCATAAAATATGAAAAAATGGAAGAAATAATTAACAAAGGAAACAAGTGTAAGATAAAAATAAACCATAGCCATATGATATCAATATTGATCAAAGGAAACCTCATAAATCCATTTATATCATTGACAAAACATGCTGGTTTTTTGGGACACAATATCTATAGAACACTTACAGAAGCCTTATAATTGGAATTACAGTGTAGTTGACTTTCAATATAATTCTCCAAAGAACATAATCATTACCCAAATCATTGGAGAATTATCTAGGAAAACCCATTGTATATTATATAATGGGATTATGTGATTATATTTGGGACACCCCATCATATATGCTATAGCAGTCTCACCTGACATTATCTTGGTTTCGCTATTGTATAAGATATAATAGGCTCACCCAATGCTATATAGACAGACCAATTGTATAATATATCCATAAAATAAAACATGAATGAGTTTCTTATATATTACCTCATAAAAATGTTAAAAATAATCATTATTCCCTTTTTAACATGATTAACCCTTATAATGGAAATGGGTTTCATGTTAATATCATTGAATCATGATTAACCTATGGAAAATGAAAAGGTTTCATAATAATATATTTAAAATAATCATTATCAATATAGAAAAGGAATAAGTATGGTAACAATAAAACATATAGAAAATGGTGTATGCATAATTTTTTTTTTCATTGATGAATTGAAATTACATAAAAAGATCATTAATAACATTTATAATGAAAATATCCTTTTAATTTTTAAATTCACTTTATAAAATACAAATTTCAGAAATAAATTTTAAATAATTTTCATTAAAAATAATATTTGAAACATATAAATCCTATTTTGAAACATTCGAGAATTTATAAAGGCTTGAAATTCAATTCATTCCATATATGTTAATATAAATATTCATTTCACTTTTTTTGTAAATTATAAACATGCATTTTTTTGAAAAAGACATTAGAATACATTGATTTCTTTAAAATAAAATAAAGAATTTGGGAAAAATTTTATTTTATAAATTATTTGAAAAAGTTTAATAACATTTTTGAAAACGTGTTTCTTGAATACATGGTTTTTTTTTCAAACAGATGTCTGACTGAAGATATAAATTAATTAAAATTTTCCAAAAAAAATCACAAATATTTAATTACCGAAGAGTTGAAAAAGGTCCAATTACAAGAAAATATTAATAATAACCAGAGTTTAATATAAATAGTGATATTTATTGAGAGTAATATCATGATATTTTATCATCAGAGACTTAATAATAAACAATCCAGATAAGTGTTGAGGTTGCGATATAAAATATTTACCACATTGGTAACATTGAATCATAATCCCCATGATGGAATAACATAAAATGAAACATAAATAATCATTCAGATGAAAAAATTTAGAAAATTACATGTAAAAGGGGCTTTATATAAACTTCATTAATAAATATAGTGCATAACATAACATACATCTCAATGAAAGAAAATTTATTAAAAATCCTATTCCTCACACTACCTTTTCGTTAAACATAATTTATAAACTATTATAGTGATTTTAAACTTGTTCTTAACTTAATGATGAAAAAAATTAATATTTACAATACTATATATGATTCTATTATTTACGATTCATTTTAATCAAAAATTTAGTTGATATTTTTAGTCATTATAATTTTTTCTCATTCCAAATATGTAATCCAATTTTTAATGTTTAATTCACATTATGGGAAAATATTTATTTTAAATTAATACCTTAAATGAGATGAGAAAACTGGTTTTCAACGATAAACATGTTCAAATGTTTACAATGTTTTTATATGAGAAATCAATATAAAAAGTAACAAAATAACCTAAATTGGATTAAAGGAAAAAAATAAATAATTTTACATTAAAAACAATAAAAAATATATCTAAATATTCTAAATAATTTAAATTAGCATTCATTTAAAAAATAATTATTCCTTTTCACCATTCAAAAAAATTTATATTTCTAAAAAAACACAAAAAATTAACCCTCAGATAATATTGGTATTCCAACTTCAAAAATAAATTTTATTATCTAAAATGATATTTATAGAAGTTACAAAAATTAGTTTTAAATAAGTGCACCATAAAAATCCAATATAAGTATTATTTTTAAAAAAATATAGGCATAAAGGTAAAATTAGATTTATTTATATATATATATTCTAGAAAACACATTGGATGAATGTTAAATATTATATTGAATATATAATATAAAAATTTATATAATATAATCCAAAATTTTCCATTTTTTAATTATTTTTATTAAACAATACTATGTTTATTAAAATAGTTTTTTAGAAAAATATTTCCTTTTATTTTAAAAAGGGTTTTAGATTAATATTAATTTAATTGGTAATTATGTAATTAATTACACATAAATGTGTATTTTTTTATAATTATATTAATCATTTTTAAACCCTCCATTCTAACATCTTGGTGATAACTACCATTCTTAATCATAAAAATAATGATGGGGGTTTTTTAAATCAGTGTTGCACGTAACGAATACTAAGTTAGATATAGCATAAAATGCTTTATAAAATCAAATATTATTGTAATTTATACTATAAAAACGTTTTTTTTTCATTTAACACATTTTTGTGTTACACCCTTAACTCCATTAATAAAATTTTTCCCTACAAATTGAACAGTATATTGATAATCTAAGGATAGACATTGGAAAATACATTTTCTGTAAACCAACATCATAAATAAGGTTTAATAAAACACATTCTTTGTAAAAGTGAGAGGGAATTATGAGTTTCATATGGAATAACACATAATAGTCTTAAAAAGGATATAATAGGTGGGATATGATGATTTGGACATTGAAGAATATAATAAATAATTATAGGAAGTGATTTCGGACATTGATCTCAAATATGTGAACTATTAATGGAATGTAATGGGATAAAAACTATAGATATATAATGATTTACAAGAAAATATAATTCATTGAATATTAATGTAATGGGATAAAATTTATTTGTCAAAATATTTTTCGCAAATTTTTTGATTTACATTACCATCTAGACTAAAAAAATAATGAATTATTCTTACATGATGAGTAGAATTTTATCCTTTTTAATATTTCATCAAAAATCTTTTCTTTTCCCCAAATGATGGGAATTCATGGTGATTTTTTCATTCATAAAGAACTAAAATAATATTTTAAAAACTAAATAACCATTAAATGGATAATAAGATATTTTTAATATCTTTAGATACTATCCAGAAAAAAACATTTATCAAATGGTATGAAAATTCAAAAAATGAATAATCCTTCAAACTAAAATCTCAAAAATTCAATAGTAATACCAAAAGTTTAAACAAAATCAATCCATATATAATTATCCATAAAATTATACAAAATTATCATAACAGTGTTGGAAAGAAAACTATTAGACAAATTTGATCATGTATTATTCCATGACAAATCATCCATTATTCCTATCGAAAAATCCCATATATTTCAAAAAATAACCATAATCAATACATTGAGTATTATTATACTAAACATGATATCATTTAGGCTAGTTTAAGGAATCATAAAATTGTCACCATTTTATTGTGGTTTCTATCCATTCTGCCTTTCCATATGCGATGGTTTTTCTCCTGGAATTTGAATTTCTTTTTTCTTAATCATGAAAAAATCATTTTTCCATAAATAACACTTCATGTTGGTCATAGGGGTTACAAATACCCTTACCAAATAATAATTCTTATAAAATGTCATCAATCACCTAAAATCTAAAACTAGTTACCCAAAAAATGAGGTGTTTATGACTTTCAACATATGATCAACCATAATCATATAGTCCTATAATGGTAACCATAACTATTAAGAAAACCAAACATGAAAACTTCCATGTCTCCAAAGTTATCTAAATAGAAATCAAATAACATATATAATAGCCCAAGTCCAAGACTCCTGGTTATAGTTATGGGTTCATAAACCTTACATTTATTGATTTTATTTTGAAAATTGTGACCCATTTTTTCAATCCACAAATGAAAATATCCTTGTCTCAAAAGTAATCTAAATAGAAATATAATACCATCTATAATAGCCCAGGTCCAAGACTCCAGATTGTAGTTATGAGTCTATAAACCATACAATTTTTTCTTTGATTGTGATAATTGTACCCATTTTTTCAATCCAAAAATGAAAACATCCTTGTCTCCTATTTTCTTATATCACATTAATTAATAATCATCATCCATATAAAATACTATCAAGAAATATTTCACAACATTTTTCTTTATAACCTAGGTAAAAGGAAAACAAGTAGGGTGATCTAAAATTATCATTATAGGAATAAAAAATATATTAAATTGATGACATTAGGGAGTATATGAATAGTATAATGGAATGAAAACACAATCAATGTTCAGGAGTATAACAAAAGAATATTCATACCAATCAAAACATGGATCATCATACATGTAAACATAGAATAAAGGATTAACAAATTAAAGAGTCATAAGATTAAATAATCAGGAGACTAATGATATCAATCATGATAAGAAATAACATCATAAACCCAAATAAATTATTGACAATACATGTTGGTATCTTGGGCCATTATCTTCATGGAATACATAAATAATCTTTATAGAACCCTCACAATTATAATAACCATATGAACATCCTCCAATATAATTTTTTATGATTCAAAAATCATTACCTAGTGTTTTTTAGTGAAATTTGGGCACACCCATCATATAAGATATGATGGACTCACCAAAAACAATATGGGCCACCCCATCATATGATCTGTAATGGGATCACCCTGTGTAATATGGTCCACACCATCATATAAGTTATAAAGAGATCACCCAATGATATATTGGCTTCCCCATAATATAATATGTCCTAAAAACACAACATGAATAAAGTACTTATATTTTGAATCATAAAAATCATAGAAAAGAAATCAATGTTCCTTTTATGACATGACTAACACATGGAAATGAAATTGGTTTTAAGTCAATATCATTGAAACATGATTAACCTGGGGAAAAGGGATGATTTCCATAACAATATGTTTCAAACAATCACAATACAATTAGATAAAGAAGAAAGAATGTACGAATACAATATTTGACCATTAGAGTAAGAATAAAGTTTTTTATTCAATGTTGAATATAAATACAGTATAAAATCTAAAAAAAATCTTGTAGATAACAACCTCTTATTTTTGAAAAAATATTATTTAAAACAAAACCATAAAAACCCATTTTTAAAATAAATAACTTATAAAATAATATTTTATACATATAAAGTATGTGTTTAATCATTTTAGTGGTGAATAAAACTAGAAACTATATTCATGTCATACACATTAAAACAAATATGGCTTTTACTCTTTTGGTAATATCCCAATGGGATTTTTTTAGAAATAAACTTAAGATTCCATTGAATTATTTTTCAAATTGAAAAAATTGGTTGAAAATTTCCTTAATAAAACATTTGTAAGAGGATAAAAATAATTTTGAAAAAAAATTTAAAAAAAATGGTTTCGGTAGAAAACTGTTTTCCAACAGATGTGAGAAATGAATTCATATTTTCATAAAAACATTTTCGTAATTATTTTATGTACTAAATAGTGGAAAATGGAACTATTACACGAAAATATCAATAATAACCATAGTAGAAGAATTTAAATGAGATTAGTTGATAGATAAATCATGAGAATTCATCATTGGATACTTAATCATAAATAATAATGTAAATGATGAGATTCTACCATAATATCATTTCCACATGAGAATAATTGAATCATAATCCCCATGATAGAATATCATTAAATAAAACCAAAAATATCCCAAGTATGAATAAATTCATTATATTACATATAAAATGGTCTGTATATACACCTCGTGAAAGAATATAGGTGCATAACATAACATACATCTCAAAGAAGGAATATAGAGAGAAAAAATCTCTTACCTCACACATTATTTTGAATGAAGAGGATTTAACCACCTATAATGTGATCTTAAATAGTTTATTAAGTTACATAGATATCTATTTTAATATTTAAAAAATCATATATGATCCTTTTATAACAATGTATAACCTATTCGTTAATAATATTTTATTATTTTCATTATTTTGAGTAATAAATTCTCTGTTTTCTCATTCATGCATTGAAAGTTCCAATTCTTGTGAATATAATATAGTTATATAATTTCATGAATAATAATAATGAAATTATTGTTATATTTATTGATCAGTTATAATTAAAAATCCCTTAATGAATATGTTGGCCCATAGGAGACCGTTGGGCACCCTCTCTAGTATTTATAGTTTTAGTAATCACAAATCATGTCAATTCCAATTAATCATGTTTAAACATTTAAACTATGATTATTTAAGTATAAATTTATGTAATTATATTTATAAATGATCACATATAAATTTGGAACATTCTATTAATATTTATGTTGTAAGATAGTCTATGTAAAAGTATTTTCTCTGTATAACTGACTAGCACTGGCAGGAGAAATAAGATACCGACAGTTCAAATAAGTCATCGAAAAATGACCTACCGATGAAAATGAAAATTGATATAGATGAACTACCGAATTCGATGACCTTCCATTAGTATAAATGGCCTACTACTACTGATGACCTACCAATAGAGATAAACTACTGTTATTTCAAATTACCTACCAATGCATGGTTCTACCAACACAAGGACACACCGATAGTTATAAAGTGTCACTGATATAATGAGTCAATGTTGCATATAAAGAATGATAGAATCAAACTCTAATGGAATCATTCATCAAAATAAGGAGATACCGACCAAGGACTCAATGATAGTATATTAAGAATTTCCATTATTTAAAATTACATCTAACTGTCATATTTTTGGTTTCTTAATGTGACTGATTAATTTAATTCTGCTTTGCAGACATCTTAAATGAGTATGGTTGATGTATGAATTACATCATCAACCTTAAAATATGTATAATTTCGGGCTGCAAGAATGTATATAAAAAAAGAGAGCATGAAATAAAAAGAAACATGCAGACACGCATACACAACAAGATAGGAGTAAACCCCCAAGAGCATGATACAAAAATGAAGAACACAAGAGGAATTCTTCAATCCAGTTGTTGTAAATCAGTGAACGACTATTCATTCTAGTTCCATCATCTCAATAACATCCAACTAACCTAAAGGAGAAGAACATCTCACCCTCCTAGAAGACAGAACATAGTACTCCTCGATACTATGTTTTTAGTGTCTGTTTCTAGAAGAGGACTTGTGCTTCAACTATGATACATTAGGGAGTCCAGATCAGAATTGAATCACAATCAGAGCATCTATAATCCCTTATTAATATATTTTTCAAATTGTGTAATATTCTACTAAACTTTTGAGGAGTGTGTACATCTGTCTTTAAAACACACACTTCCTCCTGCACTAAACTGGAGGACAAAATATATCCTCAAACATCTGTCTTTTTAAACATGTTTATCCTATGAAGAATTATTGAAGAGGTCATATGAGACCTATTTGTTTTTGTTCCCACCTTGAACTATGGGAGATATCTTGTGACCTGTACATTCGGTATACGATCATGTTAACCATGTTCCATAGTATAGATCGAAATCATTATTTATATAGAATTCTTGGTGGAAGTTTATCACCAAGTGGATATGAATAAGTATATTCTTGATAATGAACCTATTGTTTTATATAAAATGTGTAATCAATTTAATCTTTCTCTATTTTAACTCATATTTCATAAAATTAAATATCACATTGATAATTAGTCTTGTATAGTATTTATAACTATTTTTCTTTTTTAGAGTAGTTTTAAAAGTTGTATCATTATCTTATATTGTTGTAACTGATAATTAATCAATCTTATGAGAAACTATTTGAACAACCAAGCTATTATAATTTTACTACCTTGTTTAACGAGCCTGTTATATTTTAACTTTGGGAATATTTTAAATTAAAATTATAAAATAAGTTTTTATAATAACATAATTCATCACATTTTGATTATCCCACTCTAACCATCATTTGTCCATAGATGTGGTATTGAGGATGTTGTTTTAAAAATTGTAAACACATTTTAAGATCATTTTCAATGTTAAATCTAGTTATATTTTAGAGAATTTTATATTTCCTATAGTTATAAATTTCTTGTTCTTTAAAAGCATATATTTTATCCTGGATAATAGATTGGAAGGTTTTGTTACCAATATACCTCTATTCTTTAATTGATCAAATTATACACAATGAAAAGTGAAAATGAAGATTCACATTGAATGTATGGGATTTGAAATTTTGTCATCAATTATATACGAATATAATATTTGTCATACTACTATAAATATATTAGATTACCCAAAAAGGCTTCTTATAATAATAATTGAAAATCCTTGAATGCCCTGTACTATTCTTTAGGCGATGTAGAGTTTAATAGAAATTTCTGCATGTAAAGCAATCCCTAAAACTTGGAAAAAATATCTCTCTCACATGAAGGAACCTCTAGTGTTATGAGAGTTAACACATATACAATTAAATATTATAAATTTAAAATGATGTTTGATTAGCCTATTTTTGACATGCATATCAGGTTTAATGAAATTGTGAATACTAATATCTCTCTGGGAAGGGATGTTAGAACCAAGGAGAAAATAACGAGAATACTCATATGCTAAGTATATATATATATAAGAACTTCTGCATTAATTAGAGAATATAGAAATTTTTATGTTACCAATAAATGAGCTAATATTAAAGTTTATGATGTGTGAGGAAGAAAAAATTGTCAACAAAAGAAGAGGTTTATGAGCCAAAAAAATCTGTTACATTTAAATCTACATCGTACTTGTAGATGGACAATGTTCAAGATGAAACTGAAAGTCCTTCTGATAAACAATCATTAGAATAAAATGATGAAGAGATGGATAATATAGCCCAAAAATTTATGAAAATATATTGAAAGAATAAATTCCATAGAAATAACAACAAAAAAGGTAAATATGGTATCATGGTCCATTGGAAAAGGATTAGAAGAATGGAGATACTTCAAATTAAATAATCTATTTTGAATGTAAGAGAAATTTACATTTAAATGCTATTTATCACAAGCTAAAGTGATAAATAAATTATGATGATAATTACATAAAGTATAAGAAGTCCATGAAGGAAACATGGAGGGATTTTTTTGGATATCTCAAGTGACTCAGAATCCTCTCATGATGAATAGTATTATAAATAAAATATGTTGTAGGACAAACACATCTATGGTAACACTAAATTCTCCTGAACATAATTTTGATTATTCTAGAGATGAAAGATATTTTGAAAATATGAAAAATTGGGAAACATTTGAATATTGGGAAATGCTAAAAGTAACTTGTAATGAAATAAAAGAAAAATAAAAATCATTAAAGAAACATCGTGTTATAACTACCACTATTAAATCTGAACCCTCTGTAGAAAAATAGAATAATTATCAATTGTTTAAGGAGAATAATGAACTTAAATTATCAAAAGAGAAATTAAAAAAGTATCTAGATAGATTTACCACTTGAAATGAATTAGTAGTTCATATTTTTGGTATAAAAGTAGAATATAAGCGTATTACTATCAAATGATAAAATCTAGAGAAGTGGATAATGAGAAAAAAGTCATTTTGTATCAAAATATGGAAAATCTAGTTTTATAACCAGTTTTGAAAAAATTTCTACAACTTCCAACTATGAAAAATATTCTACTATTTTACATTTTTCTAGACCGAAAAATGATTATTTTTAAAATACATTACATACCTCATATAGGAAACCCATGAAGAAAATGTGGGTTCCCAAATCTCTTATTACAAATGTTACTGGACCCAAAAAAATCTGGGTACCAAAATCATTTCTTGTCTAGTCTATTTTGTATGAAAAATGTTTGAAATGATTCTATAAAAGCTTATGTTACTTGGACAGTGGATGTTCAAGACACATTATAGGAGATTATTCATGCTTCATGAACTTGATAAATATTTATGGTGGACATGTAATCATTTTTGACAATGTTGAATGAAAAATCATTTCCCTTTTCTAGATTAGAAACTCTAAATCAGTTCTAATTTGGAGATTACTCTTTGTTGATGGATTAAAATGTATCCTACATAGTATCTCTCATATATGTGATGATGGTTCTTATGTTATATTTTAAAATGATGCATGATTTGTTTTTAACTCAAAATTTTTGTTATATCTTACGCTCTTATAAATTAAAATGTTTATGTTGTTAAATTATATTCTTTAATTTTTCAAAATGTTTCCTACAGCAGTGATTTTCATAAAAAAATATTGTCTTTGTAAGAGGTTTTTAGTACACTCCAATGCACACTCACTTTGAAAGATTACTAGAAAAGGAATAATTAAGGATCTACCTAAACATAAGATTCTAAAAGGAAAAGTCTCTAATCCTTGTCAGAATGGGTAAAAAACAAAAAATATCACTCAAACCAATGAAATAAGTTTCAACTTCTCAACCTCTTATATTTCTTCACAAGGAATTTTTTTTACCTTATAGTGTTTTATTAAGTGGAATCACTATGTGTTTGTTCTTGTATATGACTACTCATGATATACATGGACCCTCTTGTTTGCTCAAAAAAGTGAATATTTTTATCATTTGACCATGTATGCAAGGATTTTAGATGTTATTAGTGTTCTGTTAATTAAAACGCTATGATGTGACCATGGACACAGGTTTGAAATCATAGAGTTTGAATCTTTTTTCTCATAAATTTGTTATAGTCTTAACTTCTCGAATCCTAGGACACCACCACAAAATGGAGTTGTATAATGAAGAAATAAAACCCTATAAGAAATTTCTAGAACCATGCTTAGTGAGATTGAACTCCCTATAAAATTTAGGGAAGAAACTATCAATAAAACATCCCATATAATAAATAGTTTCTTGATTGGACCAATCATTAAAATTTCTACATATGATTTGTCGAAAAATAGAAAACCAAAGGATAATTACTTCAATGATTTTGTATACAAAGCATATATTCATAACACTATGGGAATTCTGGAAAACATTTCCTCCCATAGTGATAAATAAATTTTCCTAGGCTATTCATTTTATAGTAATTCTAATTGAGTCTTCAATAAGAGAACCAAATGATTAAAATAATCTATACATGTCATGTTTGATGAGACAGATCCACATGTCCCAAAAAACGCTCTATAAGATCTTGTGGATGATATGTCAATCCAAAACATCAGTGTAAAATATTATGACCATCATGTGAAGAAATCTGTTAAAATTTCTAGTTCTGGAAATTCTCTTGATTCTAGTCATGAGGAACCTGAACCTATTGAAGAACCTGAAGTGACTAGCCATTAGTTTTCTAGACCTTTTAGAACTCTCAAGAACCATCAATTAGATTCTATTGTTGGAGATTTAGAAAAATGAACATATACTAGAGATTCTATAATAAATCAAGCTGAAAATCACGCCTTCTTATCATAGCATGAACCTAAGATCCTTAATGATGCCATCATTGATGAATTTTGTGTGACGACTATGTAAGAAGAGTTTAATAAATTTGAAAGAAACAAAGTCTAGAAACATGTAGATAGACCCAAATACACCTTGAACATAATAACTAAATGGGTATTTTAGAATTATGTATATGAATCTAGTAACATAGTTAAAAGCAAAGATAGATTAGATGTACAATGTTATAGTAAAGAATAATGAATTGAATATGAGGAAACCTTTTCACCAGTATCTATACATGAGGCCATTAGAATCCTTCATGCCAATGAAAAAAATATATATTTCAAATATTATCAAATGGATATCAAAAGTGATTTTCTAAATGGGTATATAGTTGAGGATTTATTTGTTGAAAACACCATAGATTTACCAACCCTCATTTTCCAAATAATGTTTTTAAATTAACAAAACATTTATATGGTTAATGAAAGCTATAGGATCTTGGTAAGATAAGTTTATCACTTTTCTTATTTCTAAAGTGTTTACCAAAGGTATAGACGATTCTAATCTCTTTATAAAAATAATTTACAAATATGTTTTAGTAGTAATGTTTTTTTGTTGATGAAATTACTTTCGGATCATCCAAAAATTATTTATGTGTTTATTTCTCAAAGATGATGAAATTTTAATTTGAAATTATTTTAATTGGTGATCTCAAATTATTTCTTGGATTTCAAATATTTCAAAATAAATAAGATATTTTTTTGAAAAAAATTAAATATACAAGGATCTTTTTAAGATATTTGTCTTTAAATGAACTAAGAGCAATGAAACTCCAATTAATACCTCTTATATGTTAGACCATGATGAATTTGTTAAAACTGTTGATCAAACCACTTATAGTGTAATTATGGGATCCTTACTCTACTTAACTACTAGTGGGACATATATTTTTTTTAGTGTGTACATGTCTGCATTCTTTCAAGTAAAACTAAAACAATCTCATCTACTTACTGTTAAATGGATTTTCAAATACCACAAACATACTACCATCCTAGGAGAGTTCTATCACATAGGACAACCCTTTGATTTTGTGTGTTATTAAAATTATGATTTTGGTGGCTATAAGTTAGATTGAAAAAACAACTTTGGTACATGACACTATTTGGGAAATTCTCTAGTTTCATGGTGTAGTATGTAACAAAATTCTATTGCATTATCTACTACTAAAGCTGAATACATAACTACTAGTAGTTGTTGTGCACAAATTTTGTAGATGAAACACACATTACTATATTATGGTTATCAATTCAAGAATGTTCATATAAATTGTGATAAGAAAAGTAATAATAATGTTTCAGAGAATCCAGTTTCACATTCTAGAACAAAACACATTTCTGTAAGGCATCACTTATTAAGAGACCACTGTCAAATAGGTGATATAACATTAGAGTTCATTGGCACTGGAAATTTTCTTGCTGAATTTTTCACTAAGCCATTTAAAGCTGAAAGAACAAACTATATTAGACATGAGTTAGTAATAATCAATATATAGGAACTTATGTTGTTATTCCGTTGATTAATTTTAGGTGAAGTTGTCATGCCGGCATTGATAACATTGTCATACTGACACAAAGTCATTCCGACATAGTTGTCATGTCAAAACTGGAACTTTGTCAAGATGAAACTATTTGTGTCATGAAAAATCTATCAGGCCAACACTAATGACTCACTGTTTTTATCCATTTTATGTTTTTACCAAAATGAGACTATTTCATTGTTTTTTTTTGAACCCAATTCCTGATTTCACAATTTTGAGATTTCAAAACCACTAAATGATTTAAATTTGAATTGATCCACTCTAATCATTTATCACCATAATCACTCATCCATTTCTCTCTCTACCCCTGACCATTCACATTTCAATCTTCAAAACAATCTATTGAAATGGAACATGAAAATAAATATCTTAATGGTTGTGAGTCTCATGCAAATATGAAAGAGAAAGGTCAATCGAGAAAATCATTTATACATGTGAATCATGCTCGGGCAAACCATGTTGTAACTATTGAAAAATAAGTTCTTGTTGAATGGTTGTTAGAATGATTTTTTTGCTACTCAAGGTTCTACAAGATCAAGGGTGGCTTGAGTGGTTCTCAGATAAATAAAGTCCCTTTTACCCGAAGTCGGTTTATTAATTTTACATAAATAATTAATTCTTACTAGAAGGAAGTGATGTTTGATACCTAAAGTCCATAATGAATGGGAATGGAATATATTTATCTTCAAGATAATGGGATGAATTTCATAATGTCTCTCATTAAGGTGTATTTGATGATTATCAAGGTACCTCTCCACCTAAGATTGATATATTCTACATTAAGATTTCTCTGATGGATCTTACTAATAATGATGAGCACAAAAGACCCATTACTATAGAGTTATGTAGAGAATGTTGAATCTTGTCTATGTTTATTTAGTATTAGATATTTAATTGGAAGGGGGAATTTTCTTCTCTAATGTATCATGATGTATACATGGTTTATCTATTGAGAAAAGGGATCAAGGTAAATCTGTGTGGATACCTTGTTGTGCACATGAATGAAATTGTTAAATATTGAAACAAAACCAATTCCATGTTTTATCATAGGTTGATCTCTACTATGTTTAAAGAGAATGTATATGTTAATGAGGGAGAATATGTTCTTTCTGAGTGCAGTGGGATCTTCCTCAGTAAAGTGATATATAAAAGAATGAAAATCAACTAGAACCCATTGAAGTGAGAATGGGTTTGAGATGAATAAAAGATTTATGATAACTTAAATCCAGTGGAATATCCAACTAGTCATAAGAATATAGCTGATTATGGTCTGTGACAAAATGATGAATTTTTTTACTCTTCATAAGATAAAGAAGAACCCACCACTCCAGTTAGAGATTAGGGGTCACCTATCGATGATAAGGGTGATCCGGACACCACTGAACCTCAAAAATGTTTTTCTTTTTGACATACTAGTCCCCCACATGAATTACCCTCTGATTATCCTACACTTGAAGATAATGGATATGAGATGACATAAGTCTTAGGCAGTGTAGAATATGTAAGTAGATCCAATGGTAGTGTATATGAAAAAGGTAAAGAATATAGTGATAGAAATGGAAATGAAGAAAATATATCTAGACATGATGATGATGAAAGCAGTAAAAGTGATGATGACCATAATAATAATTATCAATGTGAATATGTTGAAATGGTTAATGTTCTGGATCTAGCACGGTTGGAAGAATCTCCTAAATTAGTTTTTATGTAAGAGTAAATTATATAATTCATGATTAAGTGTAAGATTATGAAATTATTGTACATAAATTAGTATTTGATGGATGAAGACCTCATGCAGAAGATGAAAACCCATTTAGGAGAGATAAGATTGAGGGGGAACCTCAAGAAAGGGGAGATAAAGCTAGCGAAGAGCATCAACATGAAAGAGTAAGACTTTACACTCTAACTCTTCTGGATAATAATGTAATGGTTGAATGGGAAATGAATACATGATATTTAGCAATGTGTTTAGATTATTGAGCATCAAATGATGATGTTTTTGTACATGTTACAAAGGATTTAGTGGCTAAGACCCATACTAGATAATATGTCACTAAAGAGGATTTTGAATGGATTAAATAAGATGTTTTTTCTGATATAAGTATATCTGTTAAATCTTAGAAGTTTCATGCGATTCAAACAACATGAAGAGATAAAACTAAGCTGAGTGATCAATTATACTCACTAAAATATTCAATAGCAGAAATGAGGTAGTCCAGGAAAGCAGTTTCATTTCCAAATCAGTCAGTGGGTATTTGTGTGGATGATGTATCTAATTTTTCATAGAAAGTGATAGAGGAGATTAAACCCATCTTAATTACTACTTCTGATATAATTGTTTCATGCACTTCTAGGTCTAGAAAATAAATGACTAGTATTTATTCTGAAATAAATAATTTGGCCTCTGAGTACAACAGTTGGATGGAGACTGTAATTAAAACATTGAAGAATCATACCTCAGCTCCAAGTGATATTCCTTCTACATATAGTCAAACATCTCAAACATTGTACATTGAGGAAGTTCTATGTTTTGTTAAGTATGTTCTTCAATCTCCCTTTGATACTTCTAGTTTAAAAAACCTGGAAAATATTGAGATGAACAATGATCATGTTCATGATATGCTTAGAATCTATTCCAAATGTGCTAAGACTAAAAAGGATCATATCATAGAAAAGGTGGGTTACTTTCTCAAGAAGATCACAATAAAGAATTGGATAAACAGTCTGTTTAACTATTTGATTGAGAACCTATCTTTTCTTCCAGTGAATAGAGATTTTAAAGATTAATTTCATATATTTAAATACATCACCGCCCTTTTGAAAACAATAATAGTGAATAATGATGATTTTTAGAATGTAATGAATTATGATGGTGAAATCATTGAGGATTTCATCACGATATTGAAGCATACCTTCATATACAATGTGAAGCGATTGTAATGCCTACTAATACACATATTGGACCAACTAGATCAGTACCTCCACCTTGAATGTTAGTTCCTCAGGCCTTGAATTAGATTCTTAGAGTGACCCAAGAACAGATTATGTCACACCCTTCCTTTTTATATTATTTATTTTATTATTTCTATTGGGTATCCAATAGTTTTGGTCATGTCCCGACATAAAATTTCAGAGATCTTATTTAGAAAAGAATGTTTCTCCCATTTTCGCATCCAGCGCACCACGGTTGAAGTCGCGTGGCCTCACCTAGTTGACCGCTTGACCTCACCTAGCATGCCACACGTCATACCCGATGGTCAACTAATGAAGTAAGATGAATTAAGAAGGGTTTTAATAATAATGATAATATTAATGTCACTTGAGAATATTTTTATTTTCTTGGATAATAATTTAATTGAGAGTATTATTTTTATTAATAGCATTTTATTAAGTTGATCATTATATACTTTAATGTTTAGTTTATTAGTTATCTTATTATCTTATTATTATTATTATTATTATTATTATTATGACTATTTTGGGTTTTGCGTCAACGGACGTACGGGTAGGGCATAGTTCTAAGACCGCGCAGTCTTCCCGACTTTCAGAAATGAGTTAAAACACGAAGGAATAATAAAATGATGATGAGTAATGAAATAAAAATGAAGTTAAAATAAGAGGAGTGTGATAAAATTTAGGGAATTGTTTTAACAATAATGATAACATTATTATATGAGTATATTATTAATTATTATTGCATATTATTATTATTATTTTTAATAATGATGGTAGTTAAGTTATTATTATTGTCATTATTATTAATGTTTATGTTTTATTAATAATAATAATATTATTATTACATTTTTTTATTAATTTTTTTATTATGTTATTAGTTGTATGAATAAAATTTTTATTAAAATTTTTATTTTTATTTTATTGGTTTTTTTTTGGGAAAAATCCATCCACGTAAAATTATAGAATTTTGGGATTGATTGTGTTTGTTGAGAAAACAGGTTTCCATGGTGAATTGTTGAGTTCTAGAGATTTTGTTGATAGTCAATGTTGACATAGAATAATGAAAATGGAATGGATGATCTGGACATACTTCAAAAAGAGTAATACAATGTGGATAACCTTGAAGATCTTATTTAATTATAGAAAAGGAATGACTTTCATGAAGATAGGCTTCATGGATTGGATTTCATGAAGACCAGAAAAATGATGGCAGTGATTCCTAGTGATTATGTCAAGCATCGCGAAGAGAAAAGTTGAAGAGCATTGCAGTAGTGAAGGGAATTGTGAGTGGAGATTCATGTCAAATGCACAATGGAATTGACTGGATGATCTGCGATTATGCCGAGCACCACAATCAGAAAATTGATGTTGTGCTTCATGATTTTGAGAGAATTTCAGTGGGAAATTTGGAGCTTCATGATTTGAGATGATGTGGCATTGACTTCACACGGAAGTTTATAGGGTCAGTGGAATTGCCTATAAATAGGGCTCGACCCTCTTGAGAGAAAGAGAGATAATTTTCAAAGAAAATATTTTTGCTCTCAGCACGTGAATGTGGTTCGCAAAGATAGAGAGCTTCACGAAAGGAGATCTTCGCGACGGCTAATCTAGCTCCGCAAAAGTTGTGAGATCCACATTGGATCAGTTAGCTAAGAAAGGGAAGTTACTCTGTGACAACTTTAGCTTCATGGGGGTGCTTTGTGAGAGTACTTCGTGACACTGCTTTGCAAAATGGAAAGTACATCATGAAGGCTTGTTTGAGCATCGTGAAATTGGGAGCCTTGCGAAATAGGGTGCTTTGCGAAGGTGCTTCCAAAGTGAGTTGCCCGATATTCTGGGGAAAAAGGTATTCATTAGTGGATGAACTTTTAACTTCAATAGAGAATCTATCAATAGTTTATGATGCTTGATTTCATGAAAATGAAGATATCATTAGGTCTATAAATTGTGAGTAGATCTTTTGAAGAAGTAGTGTCCTCAATTCAGTTGAGAGAGCAGTGAGTTCTCAAATTGTGAGTGGTTATAAACTGGGAGGGGCAGTGAGTCCACTTCAAACTATTAAACAGAAGTGCACTAATAGTATAATTGGTAGATCGACATAATTCCAGTGTATTCTCCTTGGACATAGCCTAGTGAGGGTGAACCAAGTGAAAATCACTGTGTCATGTGCATGCTTTATGTTTTATTCATACTATGTATCTGGAAGGATAGAGAAGAGGGATTTGACTAATAGAAAAACAAGACCAATAGGGTAAGTTGTTTTAATCTATCATACCTTGATTCACCCCCCTCTTAGGGTATCTAGCCTAGTGGACCTAATAGTTTTATTTTATTTTTTTCTTCTTATTTTACTTTAATTTTTTTAATATTTTGGTTACTTTTATTTCCTTAGGGTTTTTCTGACCACTCCCACTTACCCCTATTGTTTTCCAACACAAGAAACCCCCTGGAACCACCTAGAACACGCCACCTCCTTCCCCCATGCCCAGAATGCTACACTCCCCACCATTTCACCATGCAGCTCCCCATCCATCCCTTACTGGAACCACACCTCCATCCTCTCCACCTACCAGAAATGCGCCATGTGCCGTAGCACTTATCCTCCCACATCATACCCTCTTTGGCCATCCAGCCTACCCACTTGCCTCCTCCCACCCTGTCCAAAGGTCTCCATGGTGACTCCCTCCACGACCATCCACATCGCAGCATCTCCCCCATGATGGTGTGCCCCCTGCTACCACCTCCCGGCCCGTCCGCCACTAACCTACTCTCCCTCTCGGCTAGCCCAGATCTCCACCCCCTTCTACCCCTTTCCGTCCTTCATTCGGTGAATTCCTACTGGTTCCCTCCCCATGCTTGTGGCGTCTAGTTGGTTTTTCTCCAACACGAGTGACATCTTAGGAGACTTCCTCCTCCAGTTGATTCCTCTTATTCTTCATTAATTATCTTTAGTTATTGGTTGTTCAGCGGGTGGATTACAAGTTTTCGGGTTCGATCTAGATTTTATTTGGTTCGACATTTTTATTTTAAGGTATATATCGGGTTGGATACAATGCATATTGGGTGAAACATTGTTTGTATATCAAACTTTTGGAATTCTATTGGTTCATGGTAGGTGGTTCCACACTTAGTTATTATTTGATGAACTAATTTGCAAAAATAATTTGTTTATCATATTATTTAATTAATTCTTTTATTGCGAAGTTGATTTTCTTTTTTTGTATGAATTGTATTGAAATCATTTAGTAAATTGTTCATTATATGTGTGTGTTTTCTGCTGAGAAAATTATTAGTGATTTTTAACTTGTGCGGTTAGATTATTAATTTGTATAGCTGGTGAAAACTATATTTTTGACATGGCGTCTGGTGTGTTTGGTTATAAAAAAAGTTTTTTATTGAGTTTAGTGGGTAATGGAAAGTGATAAATTTAAATTTTTTATAAGATATTACTTTAGGGCTTATTAAATTGGTTGTTTTTTGAAAATGTGTTTCACATATGGTGCAAGGATTTCCATAAAACTATTTGTGTGTCACAGATCTCATTTTAAAATTGTATTCAGTTGATTGTGTTGTTGGAATGTCGTTGAATGTTTAAATTGTTACTTTACTGTGTGTAAAGTCATGTGATATTCTTTTACTATTGCATTATATTTTTTTTTGTTTTATTAAATTATGAACTAGTGGGAAACATGTTTGGAAAATGTTTTAGTGTGCGTCTTATTTCAAAGGGGTATTTGTTTGTGTAAGTGGTGGTTTGTTTTATGAAAAGTAACTTTAAACTATTCAGATGGTTTAATTGAGTATGTAACCTATGAAGCTTATGTTTTGAAAATATTTTTGGTGTGATTGTGGTTTTAAAAGATGGTTTTTGGTGTGCAAATGGTGATTCGGCGTGTGTAAGTACCCTATTGGGCTTCTATGCATGAGTGTGATGTGTGAAATGAACTTAAAACTTACTTGAACACAAATAGGGAAGCCTAGCTAGCTAGGAGGGTGGACTAGAATATTGATCTGGTGTTCCGGTGGTGACTCAACCTGGTTTCACTAGAAGGACTGACGATTGCAACACTAACTAAGTATATGCCTTTTTGAGGATCGGTGTCTTCTATGCCACATTTTCTGAGGGTCATGGCCTTCTAAGCCACTTTTTCTGAGGGGCATGGCCTTCTAAGACCCATTTTTTGAGGTTCGTGTCCTTCTAAGCCACATTTCACCAATACACAAAGATCTAGGGACCCATGTTAGCTATCACCAATGAGTCATCTCCCTTTTTTGGTTCTCATCGGTTACATTACGCTCATCAGTGTGGCACATGTGTTATTATAAAAAGTAATGGTTTGAGTGTTTTAATTTAAGTTGTTCCATTTGAAACTGTTTTCCTTAATCCCGTTTTCTTTAAAACTGTTCAATAATTTTATTATTTTATTTAATTAAAAATGAAAATGTATTTGTCATTTAATTATTATGCATGTATCCATTTTATTGGGTGACGTCCTACAAGGCTCTTAGTTCACACCCTGCAAACACCTTTGGGTGTATGTAGTTTCTATTTCTTTGGTATTCCAGGTCGAAGCATTGAGCTCATCGATGATAGTTTTGGTCATTGATGGTATTCTCATGTCAGTAGGTGTTTCTGGCATGTGGATGTTGCGCCTCTCTTGTTACCTGGAGGTTTGAGTTAGAGTTTTAGTTTCTTCTTATGTCGTTTATTTTTGGTTGTTGGTTCATCTTTTAAACCTTAAAATTTGATTTTTGTTTAAGGTCCAATTTGGTTATCTATTTTCAGTTTTAGTTTATTTATCTTATCAGTTTCATTATGTTTAATATTTTGGGTAAATCATTCCCATGTGTTAGTTATGATACCTGTGCACTTGTGCCATCCCATGGGATCGGGAATGCCCTTCGGGCCATGTCGCGGACTGGGTCGGGCGCTGGATTAGATGATGACCCAGCCTGGTTGATGAAAAAATTGTATTAAAGGATGTTGGTCTCTTGGGTCATTTTATTTTGGGATAGAGTCATAGTAGAATGGATTTATGGTTGTTTGAACTCGACCTCATGGCTAAGAGTAAGGTTCCTGGCCAGCACACCTCATGGATGGACTCGAGTTTCCAATGTATGTTGAGGTTTTTCTGAGTCTTTGGTCCTTGTGGTTAATCTTGTCTAGGGGAAATAAAAAAGGGAGTATAGTCAGTGGTCCTAGTGAGCTCGCATGGTCTGGAAATCCATGTAATGCTGGGGATGTTGTCCTAGAATACCCTCTGTGGTAGAGGGGTGAATGGTGTATGACCACCAAAAATATGTTCCAGTCACCATTGAAACAAGTTTTCCCATGCATTGTCCCTCTTTTCATTGTTTTGGAATTGTGAAAATATGGTTTTTAAGAAAATAAGAATTAGTTTTGGAAAATGTTTTGAAATGAAACTCCTTAAAAAGAAAATAATGAGTACGGTTTGAAAAGAATGGGTTGAATGTTGTGGTTTTGAAAAATGAAAAGGTCTGGTTTTGATCCTTGGTGTTCTCATGGACAACCACAACAATGAGTGTATATGGAAATAGGAATAGTTAATGGTATGAGTGGATGAGTGTTTGGATGGACATGAGGTGGGTGCTGGTGTGGCATGGGAACATTCATGTGTGAGGCCCATGGGACACAATTGGTGTTTGTGAAACCCACTGACTCTGCTAATTTTAAAAATGTTCTATTAAATGAAAATTTGTTGTTTAGTAACCGGTGATTGAATGGTGTCTCCTTTTGTTTTTTACAAGTAGTAAGTGAGCGAATTTGAATAGAGAATCCTTTTTGATTGAATTGTGTCCGAGTTTGAATTTTTATTTGTAAGTTGGTGTGCATGAATGTGGTTAGTGAATTCTTTTGAAAAGTGCTTCAGGAAGCCCTTACAGTGGTTCCCCCTCAATGTTTAGTGTTATCTTATGATATTTCATGGCCATTGGACTAGTTTGATGTGTTCCAAGGTTTTTTTTCTTAACTAGTGTATGCCCCATATTGCATTAACATGTGATTGATGTACGGCTACATGCAATTTTCTATTGTCCGAACCTCCAGTTGATTAAAGAAATCACTCTTCCTTTTAGTGATAGTGCTAAGTATATTATTCTTCATTTTCTGTCAAGTGGAACATGTCACAGTGGGATGAAAAACGTGAGGGAAATTGATAGGTGTTTTTTATCTTTTAGTTTTCTGAATTGTTGGGTATGATGTTTGACACTGTTGCATCGGAATGTTTCTGCCTGAAAATGGTGAATGGAATTCATGCGGGAAAGGTTGAATGCAGTTTGGAGTTATCAATGATGATTGATGGTTTGAATGGGTCATAGTGCCTTCATCGGCCACATGGGTTATGTTTTGTGATGTCTTGGACTGTAAGTTCTCATTAAGAGTAAAGGTTGATTTCGTAGAACCCTTCGAGTATCCATGTCTTCATAGGAGTTCGTCCTTCTCTTAGAGAGTGAAATTGTTTTCTTTCTTTTCAAAGGGGAGTGTTAGTAATGTGTCTATCCCTCATATGTTTCATGGTGATTGAGAAGAGGCGATGCATGTGCAACATCTAAACCACTGTTTGGTGGATGTTCCAATAGAAAGTAGTTGGATGTCGTGGTGTGTTGTGTTTGTTGGTGTTGTCTCAGTCGTAGTATGGTTGCGTGTGACAAAAAAATTAGAATCTCCAATCGGGAGTCTTCAATACCTGACTGCGAGACATTAGATGCTTCAAACATCTGGGCTCCAACCATTGGACTCGGAGTAAAGCTGGCATGTGGTCAGGAACCACAGGAGAGAATGGGACCCCGACTTTATTTCTGTCATCTATGTTGAATGTAAAGGCAGTTTAAATTGATTCATTGGTTGGTCCATTCTGAACCAACCATCTGGCTGTGTAAGGATTCCGTGACTATGTGGAGATGTGTTCGTCTCGTTGCCTTAAAGTCTTGGGGTTGTGTCCCACTAGATGTAGTCTCTTTAGTGGTCCTTATAAACGTCCCTTGCATAAATCTGTCTCAAAATTGAATAATTCTCATCAAGGGATTCGGAGATGTTGGTTTGTCTCCTTTTGTGGTTTTGACTCCTAGTAGTTGGACCCAACCCTCCCTGGCCCTTATGGTGGGGAGCTTGGTTACCGTTGGAAAATTCTCAAGGTTTTGTATCTTCTATCAGCTCCAATGGTGATGAGACCCATTATAGGTCTTTCTCAAATGTCTTTGGAGTGAATCAGTGTAGGTTGTATTCATATGTTGGGGAGCATGCTCGGACCTCCTCGTGTCGGTTTTCCAGTTTCGTCTTGGGCATCGGTATATTTCTAATGGTGGGGAGCCCTTCGGGATTTCCCCATATTGGCCTTTCGGTACAGTTCTTATATGTGACTTGGATGTAGGTGAGGAGAGTGTTCTTGGGATATTATTCGATCATTTTTCTTCCATCAAAACAAAATTTTGGGTTTTCATCCTATGATACTTGAACTGTTTTAGATTTTGAGGATGGTTTCCGTCAGTGTGAATGTTTCTATCCTTGATTAATCAACAGGTGGTGTTCTAGCTCTTTCGGGTGGGTGAAACATATCAAAAAGTCTTTTAATGAGTTTCTTATAATTTTCATTTTAAGTCACATTCTCTAAGAAAGATGTGTTTGCCTCTTCTCGCTTGTTTTTTGTAGGGATCCTCTATGAGCATTAAGGGGTTGTCGTTTCCAACTTTGCATCTGAGCCTTATTTGTCGCTTTCCCAGGACGGAAAGCCTTATGGTGGGGAGAAATGTCACACCCGTCCTTTTTATATTATATTTTTTATTATTTTTATTGTGAATCAGATAGTTTGGGTCGAGCCCTGACTTAACATTTCTGAGCACTTATTTAGAAACAAATGTTTTACCCTTGGTTGCGTCCAACGCACCGCGGTCAAAGCTGCGCAGCCCTGCCTGGGTCACCGCGCATCTTCGCCCAGCTCGTCGCACATCATGCCTGATGGTCAACTAATGAAACAAGATTAATTAATAAGGGTTTTAATAATAATAATATTATTATTATTAATTTCACTTGAGAATATTATTATTTTCATGGATAATAATTTAATTGAGATTATTATATTAATTAATAGTATTTTATTAAGTTGATCATTGTATAGTTTATTATTTAGTTTATTAGGTATGTTATTAGCATATTAATATTATTATTATTATGAGTGTTGTGGGTATTTTTTCACCAGACGTACGGGCAAGGAATCGTTCTGAGACCGTGCGGTCTTCCCGGCTTTCAGAAATGAGTTAAAACACAATGGAATTATAAAATGATTATGAGTAATCTAATGGAAATAAAGTGTAAATATGAAGAGTGTGATAAAATATAAGGAATTGTTTTACAGATAATGACAATATTATTATTTGAGGATATTATTAATTATTATTGAGTATTATTATTTTTTGTATTAATGATGGAAGTTATGTTATTTTGTTTATTATTATTATTATTATTATTATTATTACTTTTTTTATAAATTTTTTAAATATGTTTACAGTGGTATGATTAAAATTATTATTATTATTATTATTTTATTGGTTTTATTTTAGGTTTTTCTTCTTATTTTATTATTATTATTATATATTATTTTCGTTCCTTTTAAATTTTTAGGGTTTTGCAGACCTCTATCCATATCCCCTCCCATTTTCTATCGTGTGAACCCCCCTAGACTCACCCTGGTCGCACCGCCTCCTTAGCCCATACATAGTGCGCTACACTCCCCGTCGTCACACCCTGCAGCTCCCCGACCATCCCTTCCTGGTGCCACACCTCCATCCTCTCCACCAAACAAAAATTCCCCATGTGTCGTAGCCCTTATCCTCCCATTCCAGACCCTCTTCGGCTAGCCAGCCTACCCACTTTCCTACTCCCACCGTATACAAAGGTCCACATAGTGCCTCCCTCCATGGCCTGCCCCATCGCAGCGTCTCCCCCATGCTGTCGCGCCCCCTACTACCACCTTCTAGCTATGTCATGCCACTTCCCTACTCTCCCTCTTGGCCACTCCAGATCGCCGCCCCCTTCTCCCCTTGGCCTACCTTCATTCGTAGAATTCCATCTGGTGCCCTCCCCCTGCTCGCGGCCTCCGGTTGGTTTTCCTCCAGCGCATGCAACGTCTTAGGAGATGACCTCCTCTGGTTTATTCCTCTTCTACTTCTTTATGTATCTTTAGTTCTTGTTTTTCATTGTGTGGGGTACTTGTTTTAGGGTTCTATGTTGATTTTATTTGGTTTGAAAAATTTATTTTAAGTTTTAAATTAAGTTGGATTCGGTGAGAATTAGTTGAAACAGGAGTTTGACATCAAACATTCAGAATCCTCTTGGTTCAAGGTAGGTGGTTCCATTCCTAGTTATTATTTGATTAAATAATTTTCATGTTTAATTTTTTTAGCATATTCTTTATTTAATTCGTGTAGTGCGAAGTTGAATTTAATTTTTTTTGAATTATGAATCGCATTGAAATCATTCAGTAAATTTTTTATTATATCTGTCTGTTTTCTACTGAGAACATTGTTAGTTATTTTTAACTTTTCTGTTAGCTTATTTATTTTTAAAACTAGTGCGAGCTGTATTTTTGACCGGGAGATGGGTGAGTTAGGTTATTAAAGATGTTTTTGCTGGAGTTTAGTTGGTAAAGCCAAGTGATTATTTTAATTGTTTTATACAATTTTACTTTTCGGCTTATTAAATTAGGAAGTTTGTGAATTTTTTTACATATAGTGCATGGTTTTCCATAAAACTATTTGTGTGGCGCATATCACATTTCAAAATAGTATTTGAGTGCGTGTGATGTTGGAATGAATTTGAATGTATAAATTATTACTTTAGTGTGTGTAATGTCATGTGACATTCTTTTACTATTGCTTTAGAATTTTTTACGGTTTATTAAATTTTTCACTACTGGGAAACATGTTTGGGAAAAGTTTTGTGTGTGTCTTATTTCAAAGGGGTATTTATGTGAGTTTGTTGTGGTTTGTTTAATGACAGGTGACTTTAAACTGTGAATATGGTTTAATTGAGTATGTAACCTATGAAGATTATCTTTTTAAAAATTTTCTCGCATGCGTGTGGTTTTAAAAGAGGGGTTTGGGTTGGTAAATGGTGATTATGCATGTGTATATACCCAGTTGGGCTTTATGCATGAGTGTAACATGTGACATGAACATGAAACTTGCTTGAGAACAAAGCGAGAAGCCTGGGTTGCAATGAGGGTGGACTAGACTAGTGAGTTGATGTTCTGCAGGTGACTCGACCCGGCTTCACTGGCAGGACTGACGATTGAAACACTAAGTAAGTATATGAATTTTTGAGGGTTGTGGTCTTCTATGCTACATTTTCTAAGGGTCATGTCCTTCTAAGACACGTTATCTGAGGGTTGTGGCCTTCTAATCCATGTTTTCTGAGGGTTGTGGCCTTCTATGCCATGTTTCAATGAGACACAAAGATCTAGGGACCCATGCAAGCTAACACCCATGAGGCCTCTATCATATTTGTTTCTAATTGGTTGCATTACCCTCAATAGTTTGACACATGTGTTGTTTTAAAAAGTAAGGGTTTTTGTGTTTTAATATATGTTGTTCCATTTGAAACTGTTTTCCTTAATCCCGTTTTCTATAAAATCGTTCAAGAATTTTCTTATTTTCTTTAATTAAAATTGAAAATGTATTTTTCATTCAATTATTATGTGTGGAACCTTTTTATTGGGTGACTTTATACAAGGATTTTGGATCACACACTACATACACACTTGGGTGTGTGCAGTTTCTATTTCTTTAGAATTCCAGGTCGAAGCGTCGAGCTCATGGATGGTAGTATTGGTCATTGATGGTATTCTAGTGTCGGTTGGTGTCTGTGGAATGTGTATATTACCCCTCTCTATTTTCTTGGAGCTTTGAGTTATAGTTTTAGTTCCTTTTGTTGTTTTTAATTTTTTGATGTTGGTTCTTGTTGTAAACCTTAAAATTTTATTTTATTTTAAGGTACAGTTTGGCTTCTATTTTTCATTTTAGTTTATTTATCAAATTAGTTTCTTTGTGTTTACTAGTTCAATTAAATCGTTCATATGATTTAGTTTTGATACCCGGTCTATTGTGCCACCCAGTGGGGATGGGGAACACCCTTCATGCCATGTAGCAGACCGGGTCAGGCACCAGATCAGATGACGACCCAGCTTGGTTTGGGACAGATTCAACCTCCTGTGTTGTCACCATATAAACCCATCCTTGTACTTAATGATCTAGAAGGAGATATTATACCTACTATAAAAATTCATTAGACCCTCTAGCTTCTCAACCACCACCTATTGGACCCTATATTGATTACTCTAAGAAAGGAATGTAACATATTAATGCTCATTCCGAATGTGGATCCTTCTCTATTATGGCTGTTTGATTGATTTTTTTATTTTTTCTTCTTGACTGGTGACACATTGTACTTTATAGATTAATGCAATTTTTTGTTCTTATCTTTCATCTACTTTTATTTTATCTATTATTTTATGCTAAATTGTAATTTGTTCTTACTTTGTCCCTTCTTTCTTACTCCAAAGGGGGATAACTGTTTTAGCTCCCATGCAGTTTTTGATAATACCAAAAGGGGGATAATAGTTTGGCATTATCATTATCATTATTTACTTATTATTTACATTACCTTTTATATCCCTCTTATATATTTTATTTTTCTTTGATACCATTACTATTTATTTTACCTCTAAAACATATCAATATATTTTGAATTGTAATCAATAATGGGAGATGATAAGTAGATTGATTTCATTCCACATAAAATGATTATACAAAAAAATTACATGAATTGTGATCATAAAATAGGGGATATGTTTGGTACATATGAGACTGTTGGCCACCCTCTATAGTATTAATGGAATTAACAATCACAAATCATTTCAATTTCAATTAATCATGTCTAAAAATTTCAATCATGATTATTTTGGTTTGAATACGTGAAATTATATTTATATGTGATCTCATATAAATTTTGTACATTATGTTAATATTTATGTAGTAAGACATTCCCTGAAAAAAATATTTTCTAAGTGTAACAGACTGAAACCGACATAAGAAATAAGATACCGACAGTTCAACTAAGTCACTAACAGATGACCAACCATTGAAAATGACCTACCGATGCAGATGACCTACAAATGTAGATGAAAAACCGTATGTTCAAATGACCTACTAATGAATGGTGCTACCGATGCAAGGAATCAATGACAGTTAAAATGAGTCACTGATGCAATTATTCATTGATGCAAGGAAATACCGATAGAATGAAGCATCGATTGAATGAGTCATCGACAGATGGAGATACTGATAGAGGACTCACTGATGGCCTGCTTAAAATTTCGTTGATTAAAATTAATTCTAACAGTCATATTTTTAGAGTTTTGATTCCACTGAAAAATTTAATTCCTTTTACATACATCTTAAAAGTGAATGTCAGAAGTACCAAGTCCATCATCAAACATAAAACAAGAATATTGTCGGGCTATAAGAATATATATACAAAGAAGTTCTCAAAAAATAAAAAGACACATGTGGACATGCATACACAAAAAAATATGTGAATACCCCCCTTGAGAACCATACAGAAAGGTAGTACACATGAGGAATTCTTCATTCCTACATGCTGTGAATCAGCGAACTACTATTCATCATAGTTCCACCACTATAGCAGTATGTAACTGAATTGGACGAAAAAAAAATCTCTCCTTCTTGTAAGAAAGAACACAATGATCTTCAACACTTCCCAATCCCTTTAGCAAGAATAATAAATTCACAACCAAACATTCAATCTTCATCCCCATGAACTATAGTTTCTGGTCTCATCAAAATACCAATATAAAAGACTTAATTTTTAATTGAAAAGTGGTTTCTCAAAGAACACGTAAAAATTACAATTGAGTGATTTCATGATAATTTTTTTGTATACCACTATAAAATATTTCACAAACATAAGTATATTATAAAATAAATATCATAAATATAATAAAATCTTGTAATATTTATGTTTCATATCTTTTTCATCTCACATTATAACAGATGGGAAATGAAATCATCGCTCATGTGTATGTGCAGACTACCACCTCCCTGAGGAGATGTGTTTCATTTTCATGAAACCCTAACAAAGATTCTTATTATGATAAATTTAATAAACAATATGATATTAATGGAATAATTATGATTATTTAAGTATAATATATTTCTTACTTTAGTACCTATTAATTCATTGGAAAATGATAACATCACTCATGCAAATAAGTGGACAGCCAACATCATATCGCAATGTGATTTGTCTTTTATTCCGACAATCATAACTTGTAATAAACTTTTATTTAATGTAAAAAATTGATTTAAATTTCATTATAAATATTCTAGATATGATGGATCCATGATCCCTTTGACTATGTGTAACATGTTGATGTTGTTTTGGAATTATGAACCAAACATCCTTTATATATCAGATATGGATATAATTAATGTAATAACTATATAAGGAATGGTAAAAATTTATGTAAAATGGTTAATAAAAATGGGATCCACTAGATAAAGGTTCTTGTGAAATTAAATATTAAATATATGTTTATTATAAATGATTTAATGTATGTGTGTCTATAAATTAACTCAAGGTTAGTGACTTTTCTTTAAAATACAATTTTAAATGTTTTAAATCATTTTCTCAAATATCCATTTACTTTTAATTGAATTTTATATGGTCTTATATTCACATTAAATATTTTTAATGGTTAGTTTCAACTTACATCGAATTCATTTACAAATGATTAAATAGAATATTTTTATTGTTTTTCATGTAGGTCACTTTTTAAATATATTTAAAAAAGTTAATAAATAAGTATTTTTAATGTATATGAAATAAGAGGAACTAACAACCTTAATTAAATATATTCATTACAAAGATTCCTCTCAATGTTTTCTTTATTTTTCATAATAATATTTTATTTCCCATTATTTTAATATTTTTAATGATGTTTAAATGGAAAAGTATTTTATCATTACTTTTATATGAAACGCTAATGTTATTCTACAAAAATGTTAAATGGAATAATTTATGAGCTTTTATAATGGAAATTATATATATTAAGTTTTTATTTATGTTTTTTACCATGTACGTTGTTCATGATGATGTGTGAGCTTGATATTTCTTTTTAATTCAAGGGGTATTTATTTTCTTTCTCATGGGTATTTTTTTAGAATGAATGAAATTGGTTATTCATTTTGAAAGAGTGCTTGTAAGAATGATTATAAGAGTGATATTAATATGATGTACTATGTTACACAAATAAATTTATAGTATTAAAAAATAATAATATTTAAAAATTTATTCAAAAAGTTATGCTAATAAGGTTATTTTTATAGAATGTTTATTACTCTTTTAATGGTGGATTGTATTAATTTAAAGAAGAGGTTTTTGATGGGTAGAATTTAATTACATGAAACTATAATAATTGTTAATTCCAATTACTCTTGGATAAGATATTTTTTAGGAAAATCATTGATATATGAAGGTGATTTAATAAGTGAATAATAATTTGATCTAATGATTATGTATATAAATTGAATAAATTATATAGAATTTCAAAAAATTCACAAGGGACTATAGTTTATATCTCTTCATACCTCGCTAACTTATATTTTTATTGTAATACAAATATTTTCATTTTTTCTCATATTTCCTGAAGATTATTAGGAAATATATAAACATTTTTTATTTTTACTATGAGGATTCAACATAAATCTAGAAAATGTGTTTTGGAAAAACATGTGTTAAATTTAAGAATCCTATTCTTGGTTATATAATATATATTGAGTGGTTTTTTAATTATTTTTGTATTCTAATGATATTTAATTGTTTTAAATATCTTTACAAAAAATCCACACAAAAAATGCCCCAAAAATCATAAAAAGAAAATCCTTATTATAAATCATTTAATTATGGGATGTTTATGCTACAGTGCATGATATGTCACGACCCGTCCTCGGGGCCTGTGTCGTGACTACCCCAAGCCCGCCTTCCATAGGCCAGGGGCTGGTGACTAGCACCAAGGCGTAAATTCTGTTAAAAGGGAAGGTATTACCTTTGTAAAGTAAACAAGCACCACAGAGTAAGCAAGCGGAAAAGTAAACACTAAGTAAAAACAGAGTACAACTAAAGTGCTGAACAGTAAATGGGCCAGAATACAAACCCAAACTGAAAGAAAAGTACAACTAGAAATGGAAAATATCAACTGTAAAGTAAAAGCCGCTACACCGAGCTTTCCACTGGAAATCCCACATGAAGGGTGGGTACAGATAGCTCCACTGCTCCTCGGGTCTCGCCGTCCACTCTGAGCACGTCCGGCCCAGTGGTCCACCTCCAGGTACCGTCCTGCTCTGCAAGCCTCAACCACGATCAACAATATCCATCCTCTACAACCAACACAATGTACTGCAGGCATATCCCGTGTAGGGATGAGTATAATGATACTCAGTAGGGATCCCAAGACCCTCAAGGTCTCAATAAAACCAACAAAGATAACCAAAAGAAGTTCTCAACAGATATCCTCTACTTAGATATATGCCCATACATATACCTAAGTTATCATGTAACCCATCTCAATCATGAGGAAACACAAAGGTCAAAAGTCTCAGCTCAAACCAGGATTTTCATTATCGAAACTGTAACTGCTGAAGAGGTCCGTCTCTGGAGTGTACAGTGGTCCTGTCACGACTCCGAGATACTGCTCACTAACCTAAGACTGCTGAGGTACTCCTCCTGTCGAGTACTGCGGGCCTGTCACCTCACACAGTAGTGCTTCCCGCCAGGGTCTTCCACCCAACACAGTAGTGCTCCCCCCTCATAGCCTACAGAGTTACTCCTCTTGTCAAGTACCACGGGTCCGCCACCACACATAGTAGTGCTCCTCCGCTATGGGTCTGCCACCTCATAAAGTAGTGCTCCCCACTGGGCTACGTAAGTCACTCCGAATCGAATCGGAAAAGCAGGCTTCAGGTCTCGGTCGGCTACATGGTCTCTGTACTCCGTACGATCGTCTCTAGGAGGTTCCGCTCCACGAGCTACAAATCGATACTCCAAGTATCTCAATTTCCCACGAAGAACTATCTCAAAGGACCGCCTCATCATAGGGGTCTCAACGCAACAGACGGTGCTTCAATCGGACGCTCGGTCTGTGAGTTATTAGCCTTTTCGTCCCAGGGGCCCGGTTGGTTTCGTGAGCGAACCAAACCCGGCCGTATCTCAACTGTACCCCGATCTCTCATAGGGTAAACTCATAGAGACCGATTCTCAAGAGATCACCAACGCCGCTGACGGTTTGTCAAACGGACGTTCGGTCAGGAAGGTATCAGCTTTTCCGTTCCAGGGGCCCGGTTGGATTTCGGTGCGATCCAACCCAGCCACTATCCATATGCATCCAAATCTCGGGCGGAGGATGCCAAAAGTTCCGTATCGTCAACAGGAACGCAACACAATAGACGGCGCGTCAATCGGACGCCCGGTCTGAAAGTTATTGGCTTTCTCGTTCCGGAGGCCCGGTTGGTTTTTAAGGCAAAACCAGCCCGACCGTACTCCACTTGCATCCAAACCTTGGGAGGATTATGTCAAAAGATCCGTCTCACCAAGAGGAACTCAATAATGATGACGGCACGTCATTCGGACGTTCGTAGCTCAAGATATGAGTGTTTCCGCTCCGAGGGCCCGGTTGGTTTCGTGTACGAACCAACCTGGCCGAACTCAAAGTATTCCGAAACATTGAGTGCGATATACCAATACGACCATCTCGATCCAAGGATCGCATCTCCGCAGACGGAGCGTCGTTTGGAGGTCCGTAGCCCGAGTTATGGGCATCTGAATCCAAACCGCTCGGTAACGGGGGTTTCGGGCCCGGGCCATCCCGGCCTGAGAACCCCGGTCGGCCCGAACCGGGTCGAACCGCCCCGGACAGGGTCGACCCAGCCCGGCGCGGTGCGGCCCGACGCGGCGCGGCCCGGCGCGGCGCGGCCCGACGCGGCGCGGCCCGGCGCGGCGCGGCCCGACGCGGCGCGGCCCGACCCGGACCGGCCTGGCCTGGCAGTCCGGCCAGGCAGGCCGGTTCGGCGCAAGGCAACGGGCTGGGCGCGCTGCCACCTCGGCCTTCGGCCGAGCTGATTGAGAACGGGGGGCGCCTTCCCCCCTTTTGTGAAAACGCAGACCCTTAATTTGGGCCGCTTGAAGACCCGGCCGGGGGAATTATTTCCCCCGGTCTCCACTTCCCGGCCGTCCCGCACTGGCCGGCCGGTTCCGCCAGCAAGGACCGACGACGGCCGGTCCTTCCTTCGCTGACACCGGCGGCCCGGTTCCGCCGCCAGTCATCTTGCTCGCCGCGGCCCGGAACCGGCCGCATCCCTTGTCGTTCGGCATGGCGCGACGGCGTCGCGCCCTTCTGCCGCGGCACCGCTCCGGCCGCGGTGTCTTCGACTTTCTTCGACGCGACGCGGCGGTGTCGCGTTCTTGAATCTCTTTCCATGGCGTGGCACGACGGCACCACGTGTATGTTCCGCATGAACCGCGTGGTGCGACGACACCACACTCCTTCGTACCAACCACAAAGAAAACAATTTTGAAATAAGGAGGAGGGTCGGCCGTGTTTGTGCGGTCCGGCCCCCTCCCATTATTCGTTAATAAAAAGTCGAAAACCACAAAATTTGACATGCCAGAATCAAGAACGGAATCAAAATAACATTAAAACCCTACCTCAGTTTCAAGTGCGGAGCACGTCAACAAGCCATGGAAGACAAGCGTCGCGAAGGTCGGTCGTCGCGGGAATCAAATGTCGATTCCGTTGACGTTGGTGGAAGAAGCGCTTGGTGAAGTCGAATCGAGTCGAGCTGACACTCTCAGAATACTTATTGGGCGGCGTTGCTTCCCTTACTTGCTCCGGTTGAAGATGGTAGAAGGTGTTGCTTCACGTTCTTCGGAGATGTGAAATGTTCTTCTTCGAGAGGTTGAAGGTCTTCCAAAAGTTCTTCTCCTCTTCTTAGTTCTCCCCACAAAGTTTATGCCAACCCAAAGAGAAGAATAAAATCTCTCATTTTAATGTTGGCAAAATGATTTCAAAAGAAATCAAACACTCAAAATAATTAATTAATTTGGTTTAATTAATTAAATTCAAAGTGTTGGCAATAATTTCAAAAGTTTGAAATTAAGATAACTCTCCTCAATTAATAACCCAAGTTGTCAAGATTAATTAGAGAGGAGTTATTGGGAGTTTAAAGGGGAGATGAAGAGTTAGGTTCATGTGGGCCCCACAACAATTAATCCTCTCAAGGGAGGTTAATTGGATGTGGGTCCCACCTCTAACTCCCTTTGGGAGGATATAACCAACATGGATAAAATAAAATGTGTTTCCACATTTAATTTAACTTCTTTTTAATTCCCCCAAAACTAACTCTCAACCCGCATAAAATGCAACCTCGGAAAAGGTTTCCTTAAGCGAAAATCGACGCTGCGAGATCATCGGTGCCCTCGGAATTCGATTTCGGGCATCGGTTCAAAAGTTAGAAAAACCCGCTCGTTCGTTCACTGAAGGTACCCGAGCCAAACTTCGGAAATTGATTCCGGGCACACCGGGCCTCAGAATCAGGTGCCGTCAGAAACCGCGTTCTTGTAAAATTCCAAGTAAAATTAAGAAAAACATTTCCATTGAATTTTACGGGTCTTTACATTACTCCCACCACAGGTCTGTACGTCCCCGTAAAGCTTCACCAAAAACGTAGGGAAAAAAGGTGGTACTGAGCACGCATCTGAGCCTTACGCTCCCATGTGCTCACCTGGAGGTTACCGAACTGCCAAAGAATGTGCACAAGAGGAATCGACCGTCCTCCTAGGATCTGCTCCTATCGATCCTCGATCCCCACAGGAACCTCCGTGAATGACACCCCATCGCCAGCGTCCAGCTCCTCAGGGTCGATGATATGCAGAGGGTCGAGCATTTATCTCCTCAATTGAGATACGTGGAAAACGTCGTGCACCTAGTACAACTGAAGTGGATGGGTCAAGCGGTAAACCACCTCGCCTACCCATCTGAGAACCAAGAAAGGTCTGTTGAACCTCGGAGATAACTTGCCTCCCTGGCCACATCTCCGTAAACCTCAATGAGGTGAGACTCGTATAAGGACGTGATGGTCATCCTCGAACTCTAGAGGCCTCCAAGTCCTGTCAGCATAAGGCTTCATTCGGCCCTTTACCATCTTCATCTGCTCTTGGATGACCTGGACCTTCTCTAGTCTCACAAGAGCTGCTTTTGATTTCTTCTTTTCCAAAAAAGAGAAATCTGGTCTCATTCCTTGGATTCACCACATTCGTTGCCTAATACAGTCAATCCTGACATGAATGAAGCATTCATGCCATGGATGACATCGTAAGGCCTTGACGTAACTACCAAGAGATCCAACTATCACTCTCGCCTCCAAGGGTCGTGTCACACTGTCGGCATCAGTGTGTGGTCACTAGGTCTCCTTCAGTAGAAAACTCGAATGTGAGGGTCAAGTCAACAGTCTTAACTGGAACCTCTTAGTAACAACACAAAAGAGGACAGGACTGAAAACATCACAAAGGTAAGCATCTTTTATTATTGCAGCTCATAATACAAAGATGCTACAAAATAGCAACAAGGAACTAGAAGTACAAAGGACGTATCTACTAGTTCTGCTCCTGTCCATCTGCTCCAAGAGCTCCATGATAGAAGGCCTCAGCTGCCTATAGCTGAGCTCTCGCATGTCCACCAACTCCCTGTGGTCGGGGCGGACCTCCTGGTGGTGGTGGTGGAAACACCTCGAAGCGTTGTCCACCTCCAGCTGCCCGGCCAGCTCCTCTTCCATGGTCGCCTTGATCGAACCTCTACCTCTGCCTCGAAGGTTTCTCATTTAACTACTGGTCATCTGCATGGCGGGTCGGACAGTCACGTGCTATGTGACAAATTCTGTCACAGAAGTAACACCTCATGGCAGGTCTGGCTCTATCACTTCCCTTGGTTCCCCACACTACTGACCCTGAGACACGCGGCCAACCACCTGTAGGTCTGGTCCTCTTGGACCCCTGCGTCATCTGTCTACTGCCCGCTACAGAAGATTCTGCTGCATGCCGGCTAGTGGTGGGTCCTGCTGCTGGAGACTGCTCAGCAAGAAAACTCTCCACTAAGAGGGCTCGCTCCAACACTCATGTCTGCGTCGGAATGTTGTGTGATACAACCGAAGATCTGATCTCCCACCTGAGCCCCTGCTCGAAGGTTCATGCCCTGAAGAACGGGTCCCATACCATATCTGTGAGGTAGTGTGAGAGGTCTGTGAATCTCGCTGAGTACTGCGTCACTGACATGCTGCCCTGCCGCAGCTAAAGTAGCTCCTGTATACGCACCGCTCGAAGGTTGGCTGGTACAAACTCTGCCCGGAATAGGCTCTCGAAGTCTGCCCATAGAAGTGTCGCATTGTTATGCATCTGGAGCATCAAGCTCCACCATCTGTCTGCTGCTGCCTGAAGAAGGATGGCAGAAAAGATCACCATGAAATCTGTCGGTGTCCCCACTAGCCTGAAGACTCTCACCACAACCTCCAATCAATCCTCAGCTGCCTGCGGATCCGTCCCTTCCTGAAACCTGGGTGGCCTCTGGCACTGGAACTCATGCAGTGTGCTCAAGTGACGTGCATCCTCTACTGTTGGGGCTGGTGGCATTGGTGGCCCAATGGGTAGTAGTACCGCTGGTGCCTCTGCTGGTGCCTCAACTGGGATATGGCCCTGTACTGAGGCCTCGTCGCTCGGCGGGCTGTCAGTACGAACCACTCTCGAGGCTCTAGCTGGTCATCCACAGGGAGGCATCCTGAAAGAAACAACATGACACGGTCAAAAGTTTATACCTGGTGAGCTGACCTGGTTTGAGCTGACATTTAAATAAAACTTCTGGAAAACACACATGAAATCAGTGTTTTCGTGCACAAAGTCGGAAATCAGGTGTCAGAGTCCTAGTGTATGGATACGTCGGTCGCCCGCACCAACACAGGACTCCCTGAACTGAAAACCACACTTGGTACTCTTAACACTATTGCTTCACAGAAAGAAACATCAGAGTTATAAGTTCTGCGGTAAAACCGAACTCCTTTGATACAAATTTTCCACGACCCGTCCTCAGGGCCCGTGTCGTGACTACCCCAAGCCCTCCTTCCATAGGCCAGGGGATGGCGACTTGCACCAAGGCGTAAATCCTGGTAAAAAGGGAAGGCACTGCCTTTGTAAAGTAAACAAGAACCACAGAGTAAGAAAGCGGAAAAGTAAACACTAAGTAGAAACAGAGTACAACTGAAGTGAGGAACAGTAAATGGGCCAGAATACAAACCCAAACTGAAAGTAAAGTACAACTCGAAAGGGAAAAAAACAACTGTAAAGTAAAACCCGCTACACCAAGCTTTCCATTGGAAATCCCTCCTGAAGGGTGGGTACAGATAGCTCCACTGCTCCTCGGGTCTCGCCGTCCGCTCCGAGCACGTCCCGCCCAGTGGTCCACCTCCAGGTACCATCCTGCTCTGCAAGCCTCAACCACGATCAACGATGTCCGTCGTCTGCAACCAACACAACGTAGTGCGGGCATAGCCCGTGCAGGGATGAGAATAACGATACTCAGTAGGGACCCCGATACCCTCAAGGTCTCACTAAATCCAACAAGGATAACCACAAGAAGTTCTCAACATATAACCTCTACTTAGATATATGCACATACATATACCTAAGTTATAAAGTAACCCATATCAATCATGAGGAAACACTAAGGTCAAATGTCTCAGCTCAAACCAGGATTTTCATTATCGAAACTGTAACTGCTGAAGAGCTCCGTCTCTGGAGTGTACAGGGTTCCTGTCACGACTCCGAGATACTGCTCACTAACCTAAGACTGTTGAGGGACTCCTCCTGTCGAGTACCGCGGGCCTGCCACCTCACACAGTAGTGCTTCCCGCCGGGGTCTGCCACCCAACACAGTAGTGCTCCCCCCTCATAGCCTACAGAGGTACTCCTCCTGTCGAGTACCGCGGGTCTGCCATCTCACATAGTAGTGCTCCTCCGCTATGGGTCTGCCACCTCACAATGTATTGCTCCCCATTATGCTACGTAAGTCACTCCGAATCGAATCGGACAAGCAGTCTTCAGGTCTCGGCCGGCTACACGGTCTATGTACTCTGTACGCTCATCTCTGGGAGGGTCTACTCCACGAGCTACAAGTCGATACTCCAAGTATCTCAAAGTCCCACGAAGAAGTATCTCAATGTACCGCCTCGTCATAGGGGTCTCAACGCAACAGACGGCACGTCAATCAGACGCCCGGTCTCTGAGTTATTAGCCTTTTCGTCCCAGGGGCCCGGTTGGTTTCATGAGCGAACCAAACCCGGCTGTATCTCAACTGTACCCCGAACTCTCATAGGGTAAACTCATAGGGACCGTTTCTCAAGAGATCTCCAACCCCGCTGACGGTTCGTCAAACGGACGTTCTGTCAGGAAGGTATCAGCTTTTCCGTTCCAGGGGCCCGGTTGGATTTCGGTGCGATCCAACCCGGCCACTATCCATCTGAATTCAAATCTCAGGCGGATGATGCCAAAAGTTCCGTATCATCAACAGGAACGCAACACAACAGACGGCGTGTCAATCGGACGCCCGGTCTGGAAGTCATTGGCTTTCTCGTTCTGGGGGCCCGGTTGGTTTTTAAGGAAAAACCAGCCCGACCATAATCCAACTGCGTCCAAACCTCGGGCGGAGTATGCCAAAAGATCCGTCTTACCAAGAGGAACTCAACAAAGCTGACGGCACGTCATTCGGACGTCCGTAGCTCAAGATATGAGTGTTTCCACTCCGAGGGCCCGGTTGGTTTCGTGTACAAACCAACCTGGATGAACTCAAAGTATTCCAAAACCTTGAGTGCGATATACTGAAACGACCGAATTGATCCAAGGATCGCATCGCTGCTGACGGCGCATCGTTTGGAGGTCCGTAGCCCGAGTTATGGGCATTTGAATCCAAACCGCTCGGTAACGGGGGTTTCGGGCCCGGGCCGTCCCGGCCCGGGACCCCCCGGTTGACGCGAACCGGTTCGACCCGCCCCAGACAGGGTTGGCCCGGCGCGGCCCGGCGCGGCCTGGCCTGGCGGACCGGCCAGGCGCGCCGGTTCGGCGCAAGGCAGCGCGCTGGGCGCGCTGCCAGCTCGGCCTTCGGCCGAGCTGATTGAGAACGGGGGGCGTCTGCCCCCCTTTTGTTAAACCGCGGCCCCTTAATTGGGGCTGCTTGAAGACCCGGACGGGGGAATTATTTCCCCCCATCTCCACTGCCCGGCAGGCCCGCACTGGCCGGCCGGTTCTGCCAGCAAGGACCGGCGGCGGCCGGTCCTTCCCTCGCCGACACCGGCGACCCGGTGCCAGCCGCTGGTCATCTTGCTCTACCGCGGCCCGGAACCGGCCGCGGCCCTTGTTGTTCAGCGCGGCGCGATGGAATCGCTCCCTTCCGCTGCGGCCCCGCTCTGGCCGTGGTGTCTTCGACTTTCTTCGACGTGACGCGACGGCGTCGCGTTCTTGAATCTCTTTCCACGGTGCGGCGCGACGGCGCCGCGTGTATGTTCCGCATGAACCACGTGGTGCGACGGCACCACGCTCCTTCGTACCAACCACAAACAAAACAATTATGAAATAAGGAGGAGGGTCGGCCGTGTTTGTGCAGTCCGGCCCCCTCGCATTATTCGTTAATAAAAAGACGAAAACCACAAAATTCGACAAACCAGAATCAAGAACGGAATCAAATAACATTAAACCCCTACCTCGTTTTCATGTGTGGAGCACGTCAACAGGCCGCGGAAGACAAGAGTCCCGGAGGTCGGGCGTCGCGGGAATCGAACGTCGATTCCGTTGACGTTGGTGGAAGAAGCACTCGGTGAAGTCGAGTCTAGTCGAGCTGACACTCTCAGAATACTTTTTGGGCGGCGGTGCTTCCCTTCCTTGCTCCGGTTGAAGAAGGTAGAAGGTGTGGCTTCACGTTCTTCAGAGATGTGGAACGTTCTTCTTCGAGTGGTTGAAGGTCTTCCAAAAGTTCTTCTCCTCTCCTTAGTTATCCCCACAAAGTTTATGCCAACCCAAAGAGAAGAATAGAATCTCTCATTTTAGTGTTGGAAAAATGATTTCAAAAGAAATCAAACACTCAAAATAATTAATTAAGTTGGTTTAATTAATTAAATGCAAAGTGTTGGTAAGAATTTCAAAAGTTTGAAATTAAGATAACTCTCCTCAATTAATAACCCAAGTTTTCAAGATTAATTAGAGAGGAGTTATTGGGAGTTTAAAGGGGAGATGAAGAGTTAGGTTCATGTGGGCCCCACCACACTTAATCCTCTCATGGGAGGTGAAGTGGATGTGGGTCCCACCTCTAACTCCCTTTGGGAGGATATATCCAACATGGATAAAATAAAATGTGTTTCCACATTTCATTTAACTTCTTTTTAATTCCCCCGAAACTAACTCTCAACCCGCAAAAAATGTAAACTCGGAAAAGGATTCCTTAAGAGAAAATCGACGCTGTGAGATAATCGGTGAGCTCAGAATTCGATTTCGGGCACCGGTTCAAAAGATAGAAAAACCCGCTCGTTCGTTCACTGAACATACCCGAGCCAAACTTCAGAAATTGATTCCGGGCACACCGGGCCTCGGAATCAGGTGTCGTCAGAAACTGCGTTCTTGTAAAATTCCAATGAAAATTAAGAAAAAAATTTCCCTTGAATTGTACGGGTCTTTACATGATAGTTTGTATCAAAATAAATGATTAGATAAATTTATAGGCAAAGGATGATTAGATGAGTATATTTTAAGTATTCATATAATATCACGTGTTAATATTTATATAATAATAATATGTTTAAATTCATTAATAACTATTTTCGATTTTATCTGATGGGAATTTAAGACGATTAAGGATATCTTTGGAGTCATTTATGGGAATAAAACCCGATTTAATGAGAATATTATTTAAGGAATACTGATTTAATATTTTAAATAACGAGTTATAATGTTATTGATAATATTTGGGTTTAATATGATACATTATGTTGTGTTAATTATGGTTAATTAATACAATGAATTAATATATTTTTGAAATATCTATTTTATTTTATAGATTACCATGGGATTGAAAAGTTATTTTTGACTAAATGGTTCATATTATTCTTCATGAAGTTCAATATTTTTCCAAATTTATATAATTAAAGAAAATTATGATGTCAATTTTTAATCTTAATGGTTGACTAATATTTTGGAAGCATATATTATTTTATTTAGGATTTATTGGGATTTGGGACATTTATTGTATACTTTTTCATTTTGTTTGAGAATATATTACTAGGGTATATATATTATTGTTATGATTTTTTGTAATTATTTTTGTTAAGAAATTAATTTTATGTTGATATTGGAAGAATTTATAATCTTTTTCTTAGTTTAAGTTTCAAATCTTCTTAGGCATATTTTGAAGAGCATTAATGTTATTTATTTATGTAATATTTAAAGTTTAAATTTTTTGTTATTATTGAGGATTTGGGGATTATTGTTGTATTTATTAGTATCGGATATTATATTACATCATTCAAAAAACATTTCTAGATAATTTATAATTATTTTTAAAATAAAATGTTGTTATTATCTAGATTATGTGACTCATTAAAAGTTTATTATAGTGCATTATGCTAGAAAATTTGATATAAATATTCATTTCATGTAATAAGATATGAGATAGAAGTGGAAACATATAAATAAACAACCATATGAATGAAATTTTACTTATAGAATGGGAATAAATAATCTAATTATATTTTCTCAAATTTTGTATCTTGATAGTACAAGAATTTTTGTAGTTGATTTGGATTAAATGATAATTCTGGAAAATTATTTATTTTTTATTCCACTCCTGGTAATTGATTCTGAAATTATTTTAAACCCTTTCAATCACTCATGAGATAAATTTTTAATGGAAATATTTATTTACGGTGTATAATGTAACAAAAAATGATTTTAAATTGTATTTTATTAATGTTCTATTACATTTGATAGTATTTTTGACACATAACACCGAGTATATATGGACCATAACGAACTATATAAAATTTATTAATTAAATAAGCCATTTATAAACTAGATATCAGTAATTTCGGTATGAACATTATTAACACAATTATGAAATTTATTTATAAATGTATTTTTTAATAAAAAATTTATTAATTGAATACATTGAAATAAAAGTTAAATTCTATATAAAATTATATAAGATTAAATGAGATATTTTGATGAAGGCTTATTTATGTTGAAAAGGTATATTTTAAAAGAAAATTATGCTAATAAAGAATTATGATTGATTTGAATGAAATTTATGTAACACCATGAAGTTATAAAATAATAACAATCTATTCAATTGAATATGATAAACAAAACACCAATCCTAAATAACCCACAAAATATATTTCTTTAAATTTAATCGCATCAATGGCTTACAAAACACACAACCTCTAGTTGACGTGAACCATAATATAGCATGCATAGAAATCATGTTTTTTGGTTTGATTTCTAAAAAATTATTTATGAAATTTTGGGTTATATATTTTTATTATAAATTAAGTAATAATTGTTTAAAAAAAATTAATTCCTTCTGAAGAACCATGCATATATAAAAGATAGATTATTAACACTTTGAAAATATAATTTAAAATCATATTTCACAAATTTTATATTTTTTTATTCAAAAATAAAATAAAATATTTAAATTTTAAAACCACATTGATCATGGGGTTAATGTTTGGTGTCTTTCAAAAAAATTCATTTTTCGATGGATAGTAAAAAATATTAAATTTTAATTGATAATATTATTTTTGTTTAAATAATTTTTAATGTTAAATTATATTTTGAATTGATTCAAATCAATGTTAATAAAATAATATATCAATTAATCCTATTTATTTCATTAAAATCATTATCTTTTTTAATATTGATTTAGAAACAATATAGTATTTTGAATATTTTCTCTTAGAAAACCCACATTCTTATAGCATTTTTTGGTTTATTGTAAATAAAAATTTTCCACTTATACATATGGAAATTAGAAAAGTAGATTGAATATTTTGAATAATAATAATATATATTGTCAAATAATTCCAAGTAGATTTTTTATCAAAATAAATAGTGAAAAAGTGAAAATTAATTTCTGCGGTTAAGGTTAAAATGGATTTACCAGGGGTTATACTAAGAAGATAAGGGTTAAAAATGTATTCATAAATTTTAAACTAAATATTTTATATACATATTGATAAATTATCTCTTATAGGTTCTATAATTTACCATTTGATGATTTTAGAATGATAAAAACAAGGTTATGATTGAATCTTTCCAAATAATTACATGTGTGCCAACCACATCACTTATAAAAGTACACCATCTCTCTACACTTCTTCATACCTCCAACCCATTTTTTTTGGGATAATATCTGTCCAAATACGTTGAAAAACTCCATACTCGCATTCCAAAATCCTTATTTTTTAATGAAATATATCATAGTATGTATTTAGTGAAAACCCAAGGATGATAACCAAATTAGAGGTAATATTCTTTAACGAGCATATTTACATTATTTTTTATTCTAGCATAATCAACTATTATTAAAACATAATGACATAGTAATACCAATTTATTAAAAATAAATAAATGTTTTTACATAATGGGAATTACCAAATTCCCCCTCCTCATCCATCAAATGGGTTATGAAACCATCAATTGTGTGTGTGGTGGATTACCACCTCGTGAAATCATGTCATTCGAATAACCATTAAAACCTATCAGGGGTGATAATTATGATAGATATAAAGTATATTTATTATGTTAAAAAATAATTAAACCTACAGAATCATTAAATAATATATAAGTTCTTTACATTCCATTCCATCGGGATATGATAACGTCTCTCGTGCGTATGGCGGGCAACCGCATCATGAAACAATGTGATTCATTTTCCACAAATGATTTACATGGAATGTTGTAAGGATAATTTAATGAATATATATTATATAAATTACATAAATATAATATTAATGACATATTTATAATTATTAAATGATAATATATATATAACATTTTCTTTCCTACCATTACACTAAATTAAAGATGATTACGTCATTCGTGTATTTGTGGACTGCCACCTTCACAAAACAACGTGATTTTCTTTTCATCACGAAAGCATATGGATGATATATATATGTATATTTAATGAAAAAATAAAGTATTTATGATAGTATTATCATTTTTAATGATATAATATTATATTCCTCTTTTCCACAATGATCATGGAAAAATATAAGCGTTACTCATGCATACGTATGACCTACAATCTTTATGAGGGTAACATACATCATTTTTCATAACCATCATTCATGATTAGTATTAAAAGTATTATTAATATAAAAATATAATAATTAGTTCATGATTATTAGTTTGTGTATGATATACCAATATAATATTGGAAAAAACTAGATCATTCATGATGAGACACAAATGATAAAATAATGCAATTAATGTCCAAAAAATAAAAATAATGAATTATTTTAGACAAAAGGGAGATAAAATTTTATTAAAGCATCATATATGATATTATAAATAATAATATGTTTCTATAACAAGTTTAAAACATTTTTAAAAACACTATATGTGATTTTAAATCTCATACCATGAAAAGGAAGCACGAGGTAATGGATTTCATCTCAATGTCATTTTCTTAAGGCATATTTTAATTTTATGCTCACAATTTCATTTATATGATGTATATACTACCCCTTTGACATATAATATAATTATCCATTGATAATTAATGGTATTTCATGTATATATTTGAATAATTTCATCCAATGGGTTTTTCACATAAAATCTATCAAATGGAAAGTATTTTTATAACTCAATTTCATTACATTGGCCTATATTACTTTGCCGGTTGCATTTATATTCTATGATTGTATATATAATGAATTTTGATTATAATATATTTTAATTGAATTAATATTATGTTAATTAAATTTGACAATAAATAATTCACTAATTAATTATCACCTAAACATTAGGATTATTGATAGTGTTTATTTCACAATATTATCCTAATCGATATTATTTATTATTGAATTTCAATTAAATGAAATTATTTTATCATTTTCTAATAATCCAATTTAAAATTAATATAATTTGGTTATTGATTTAATAGTTATATAATATTATAATTTTTCTAAAAAATAGAGGTTAATATAACTGAGAAAATATTTTAATGAAAATCAGACATTATTTCCCTCTTCACTCGGAAGACTATTTCCATTCAAAATAATGATTTCAATTTTTTTTAGAATTATTTTTGTACTTTTGAAAATTATTTGTTAAATAGATTTTTACCTATTTATATGCATTATTTTTTTAATATTAATATTCATTTCATTTTCAAAATAATTCTTATTTGTAGTTTATATAAAATATTAATAGAATAATTATTTTAATGCACCTAACATGTACCGAATTTCATTAAATAATAATAAAGTATTTTTTAAATGTTCCATTATATGTTTCATTGATTAGGTTAAAATAAAATTATTTCAATTTTTTTGAAATGATAGTTTTAAAAAGATATTTTCAAAATAAAGCTGATATTTTCTTAAAGAATGTTTTTAATGATCTTTTTATTGTATTGCAATTCATCAATGTCAATGAACCATTATTTTATATATACTAAACTAATAATAGGTTTTATTGAAACCATCATTATCCTTAACATGGATGATTTATTATTTATTTTAACAAATATAGTATTGACATTCGATTCCGTGATTAGTTTTTATAGTTAATTACTTTCCATTGACATGTTCACATTACTATGATCATTGGAAATTAAATATCCCCAAATTACCCATATTATTTATCCTAGATATTATTTTTCATAAAACATATATAATTAATACATATATTGTTCTAAATTTAAATTCATGTTCTTATATAGAGAAGTATTGAAAAATCTATATTCTTTACTCAATATGGATATTTAATGATAAGGAACTTTGTTCATGATTTAAGTCGATTATTCAATATTCAATTATTGATTACTATTTTCTATGATGTGTTGGGCCTGGAATTATATAGTCCCTTGAAACATCAGTTATTCTCTTAAGATAAATAATTAAGCTATCATTCCATGGGGTTCAACTAGTATTTTTAAATTGTCTTATGAATGGTCTTCATTTCAGAGGTATCCTGATCCCTTAGATCATATGATAAAGAAATTAAGAATTTATTTAATTAAGAATTTAGTTAACATTATCCATGATATTTTCACAATGATATTAACTTTGGATGCATTTCATCCTCTTTATATTTAATAAATCGTTTGCGATTTTTGTTATTAACCATTTCATATTGATTATTCATTTTCTAATAAAGATAACCATGTTATTGATTAAATGGAAGGAGTGTTTATTTATTTATATTTTCGTATTTATTATTTTTAATTGATTCTTGATATCTTCTTCTTTACTTAAACCTTATTAATCATTTCAGCATAGCCTATTTTTTTCCATTACTCAGGAATCCATATAGTGTACTATGAATGAATTGTAGTGATATGCTAGAAATTAAAAATATCTTATTGAAAAAATAAATATCTTTATTTTGATTTTTAATTATAATGATATACTCATGTATTTATATATCATACCAATTCTAAAAAACAATTCACAACATCCATATGCTATTACTTGTAGATTATTACAATATAATAAATAAGCCACTAGCTTCGACTTTTTGGGATAACAGTTACTATAGTTGGAATCAAGGAATGTTTAGTTGAAAACATAGGAACTACATTTAGGAAAACATTGATTATTGAACATAACCCTATAATAGTCGCTGAGGATATTTATTTAAGAACATCCTCATGGTTTGGTAATTAAGTGATTATGTGGTTTTCCATAGAAAATAAATCCTTACCTGGATAATACAAGTGGAAGTGGTTATATAATAATTATATATAAGGGAAATAACTCTGAAAAATGTGCATTGGTATTTACCTAATCATTACCTGGATCATGAAAACATGTCTTACTATAGACCTCGTTTGACACTCATGGGGGATATGATTAGGATAATTCATCTTTTCTTTACAAACCATTTAGAATGATTTAAATATCATTGGAAAAAAATGACCTAGGATAAACCTATGGTGTATTAGAATGAAACAAATGTCTATAAATAGGTAATTAAATTTTTAGTGAATAGAAGGTAAAAATTAATTAATTTCCATGAAAAAATAAATAGTATGATGAAAGGAAATAAATCTCATCCTATGGATTCATTTATAGTTTTTTCATAAATTTTGAGAAACTAGGAATTATCTGATTTAATTAGTTCATCTAAATGTTAATCCCTAGACCACATAAGTACATATATGAAATAAATATATCAAATATTTATATATTAAGATACAAAAATAAAATTTCAGAGTTATTTTTACAATTGGTATTTGGGTATAATTATCATGAAACATATAATAATTTTGTTATGTTTTAGAAGAATATATGTATTCATTTACATAAGTGATATGGATACCATCATGGGATTATGATTTTATTTTTTATCATAAGATTTTTTTCAAAAAATCAATTTTTAGATTTTATGTGATGGGAGTCTACAATGATTAAGGAAATTTTAAATACATCTTTGGAATTATTATTTTTAGTGGAACATTTATTTGATAAATAATTCCTTTAAATTTTATAGATATAATTTTTAAGGTATTTATATCCTTTAGGGTTAATATGATCATTAATGAGGTTTTAATAATTTTCAAATAAGATTATTTTTCATTGTTTGAAAAAATAAATAAAATGAATTGAAAACTATAGTATAAATTTTATAGAGTGATTATTTTTATTTCAAAGATGACGAAAATATATTTTGGGTAATGTTATATAAAATATACTAATATGGTTTTAGGAAAAGGAAAACCCTTATGTTGGGTGACAAACCAACACATCCAAAAAAATCATGAGGCTTGAACCCCTGACTGAAGGATGATATGAGTTTAGATCCTACCATCAGCCTATAGAATATCAGAATTAATTTTTCAATTTTTAGTTAATGTATTTAAAATATAAATATTAATGATAAACCGATTTTATTACATTGTGTTTTATATATATTCATGTTTTATATTAGATAACAATTAATAACCATATTGGTTTTGGAAAATAATTAGAGACCCAAAAAAGTATTTTCAGTATATTTTGGATCATATGATCCATTAAAAGAGAACTTCAATTATTCAGGCACAAAAATTTCACTTTTGAATATTCATTTATTAGATTAAGGGATGAATTTTAAAGAGATCGAATCACAACCAAAGGATTAAATTGTTATTATGAAATATAAACATACCACGTAAGTATATTTCCTTATATACATAGATAGTATTCAAATTCTTCAACATTATGTAAAAGATCTCAAAACCTAAATTTCATCACATTACTTTCATATCCAATGAATCATATAGAGTTCTAAATCATCACATTGTTATGGGTTTTAGGCCCTTAACTTCCCATTGATCATTCACCCTCTTTTGATCAATGACCATATTCAGTCTCCATAATTATTTACAATTTTCATCCATTTATATATCATCACATTCCACCCATTTAATCATAATTGGACACCTAGATATGTGTTATTAAATATAAACTTTTCTATTCCATTTATTTATAATTTATAGAATATTTTATTAACCCTTTTATGGTGCGTGTTTTTCAACAATGTCATTTCATTGTTTCAAAACCATAATTACCAGGATCATGTTTAAATTGGTATGTCAAAATTTATTTATTGTGGGGAGGAAATAACACCCATAAATTCTAAAAAATAAAAAATTTATTTGATATTTATGCAAAACCCAACACCACTTTTAAACAACTGACAACATATATTTCATAAAATTTAATCTATTCGATAACATGAGGAACATGAAACCTCGAGTCGAAGTGAAACATAATATATTATACCTAGATGTTAACTTTTAATATAATAATATTAATTACTAAAATATGATTTGTTTTGTTTTCTATATATTTTAAATAAAATAGGAATAATTTAAAATAAAATTAAATGTTTTATAGAAAACAATATTTTTCTAAATGAAACATTAGTCATGCTTTGCACACAAAATATCTATAAATTTTATGAAACACATTAAAATTTTAATGGAATAATTATTATTTACTTTTTAAATCCTGATATCAGAATTAGGTAAGAGTGATGTTTTGGAATTATTCTGAAATGTTTCATTTTTTGATGAATATTGAAAAATACTAAATTTTATTTGAAAACTTTATTTTATTTTAAATTATTTATAATGTTGAATTATATTTTTAATTAATTTTAATGAAGAAATTTTTCAGTTAAATTTCAATTAATACCATTTAGTTCATTTTAATCATTTTAATTTTTAATTTTGATATAAACACATTGTAATCTTTTGTACATTTTCTCTTTAAAAAACAAGTTTCTCATCGGGTCCACGGTATTAATTTTAAATCAAAATTTTACACATCTTTAAATCAAATATGAAAAATTGGATTCTTTATTTGGAATTAGAATAATTTATATTTTACATTTATGTCAAAATATGTTTTGACGATAGTGAATAGTGAAAACAATAACAATTAATTACTATGGTTAAGGTAAAAATGTGTTTACATGGTGTTATAATAAGATGTTAAAGGGTAAAAATGATGTATAAACTTATAAAAAACCCATTGGTCAAAATTATTTCTACCTTATCTCGTCTATGTTAATGAATTTACGTTTTGGAGGACTTTATAATTATAGAAATGTGGGTATGATAAAACCATTTCAAAAAATTATGAGTGTCCCATTCACCTCACTTATAAAAGGTCAACCTCTATAACTATTATTCATAGCTTCAACCCAATTTGGATTTGAATATATATTCCCAAATAACATTAAAATTTTATTCATCTAATAATTTTATCATTTTTTTGTCAGATATCTAAACTATAAAGTATTTGGTGCAATTTTAAAGAGGATACTCGAATATGAGGTTGCGTTCTTCAGTGAGCATCTTTATTTTATTTATTCTACCAAGTAATTAATTTTTTGTTAAATCAAGGTTATATAATAAAAATATTATTTTTAATATAATTATTTTTTTATTTGAATGAAATACACACAACTTCACTTTCATCAATGGGTTACAAAATCATAATTCCAATATACGATTGATTGCATCATCGCAACCCGATGTCATATATTTTTTCAATACCACATCTCAATGTCAGGTATGATTATGTATATAAATTATATATATGATATTTATAATATAATTATACCTTTTGAGTCATTATATCATATATAAATTTTTAATTTTCATTGTTTAGTGTATACAATAGTATCACCCATGTGGACGGTGGACTATCGCCATGCGAAGAAATATGATTCATTTTCCACTAATTCTTTACAAGGAAAATAATAAGGATAACTTTTGTGAATATATAATAAATATATGAAGTAATAATTATATTAATGATTTATATTTATTTTTTAAAGGATAATATATATCTCTTTCATTGTATCCTTTTCACCAATTGAAATATGATAATGTCATTTTTGTACTTATGGACTGCAACCATCATTGAACGACATGACACTCTTTTCACAACCAAACAATATAGATGGTATATATATTTATATTTAGATAAATAATTTTGTATTTATGTTATTATTATAATTCTTAAAATATAAAATATTACATACCACCTTTCCATAATGATCATTGAAAAATGGAAACAATACTCATGCATAAGTACAACCCACTATCTCTCTGATTGTATCATAGTCCAATTTTCATAAACATCGTCATGATTGGTGTTAAAAGTGTAATTTATGTACAAATATGATAATTATGTCTTTATTTTTATTTTTTATATGATAGAACTACATAATATATGCAAGAACATAATCATTCCTGATGAAACTCGCTTGACTATACCATGAAATTAACACATGAAAAATTGAAATAATAATAAATGATTATTAATGAATGGTTGATAATATGTCATAAAAATCATATATTAGTTTATAATTACTGATATTGTATTATAATAAGTTAATAACATGATAAAACCAACTATACTTTAGGTTAAAGAATGTCTAACCAAAAGGATGTGTGAGGTAAGGGTTTTTTTCTCAATTTCATTTCATTAAGGAATATTTTAATCTTATAAATTTAGTTTCAATTATATGGTGTATATAAAAAACCTATGACATGTAATATCATGATTAATGAATAATTCATTGTATTTTAATTTTTAATTTGAATTATTTCATACATGGGGTTTTGACATAACAATTAACAAGTGGTAATGAATGTTATATATTAATTTGGATTCGTTAGGTAATAATACTTCTTAATTTTATATGATATCATATGATTATTTTTATAATGAATTTTTATTATATTATACTTTATTTAAAATTATTCAATTTATATTTACATTTGATACACATAATATATTCATTTATTAATTCTAATTTCAACTATATTATCATAATAAGGGATTATTTCACAATCTCATTATAATCGATATTGTTTATTCTTGAATTTCAATTAATGTAATTTAATAGATAATTGTCAAATAAATCATTTTCATTTTATTATAAACTTGTTCTTCATGGTTTTTTAAAATAATAGTAGATATTTAGAGTATATTATTATTAAAATATTTGAGAAATTGTTTTTAATAAAACACGATTTCATTCACTATTTAGTCGAAAATCTTCTTTCATCTAAAACAATATTAAAAAAATTTAAATCTGTTCGAAACCATTTAAAAATGATTTGTCAAATTCAATTTTTCCCATTTTTTATTTTTTTGGGATGCTTTTTAAGGAATATTCATGTCGTTTTGGAAACAATTCCCGTCTAAATTTAATCGAAAATGTGAAAGGAATATTTATTTTAATGTACTCTGAATGTATTGAATTTCCAACCATCACACCAACTAAATCATTTAAAGCCTCTTTATATGTTTCATATATTATTATGAAAGGAAATTATTTTCAATTTTTTTGTGAAATTTTACTTTTGAAAAGAAATTTTCAAAATAAAAAGGATATTTTCCTCAAGAATTACTTTAAATATATCTTTATTACATTTCATTTCATCATTGATGACAACATTTTTTTTAAAAAAACCCCAATAGGGATATATAGTATTGATACCATCCTTATTTTTCAACTGGATGGTTTATTTTTATTTTACCAAGGAGAGTATTAAAATTCACTTCTTTGATTCATTTTTGTAGTAAATAACATTGCATTGAAATGTTTACTTACATATGATCATTGGAAATTAAATTTCCCCAAAATATAAACATTATTTATCATGGATGTATTTATTTTTCGGACCATATATATTTTTTACATATGGAACTCTTCATTGAAATTCACTAATACATCTAGTGAAATATTTATAAATTCACATTATTTACTTAATATAGTTATTTTATTTTATTTTATTAAATATTTATAAATTTATATTTTATATGATGAATGTTGTAGACCTACAATGAAGGGTGGCGATAGATACCATATAGCCCCACAATGCATCAGTAGGTTTGATGAGAAAAATAAGAAAGATAACACTAAATGGGTTTCAATCTTTAGTTTTAGACCATGTTGTGAATGGCCTTGACGGTAGAGGTATCATAATGTTATACATCATGGAATCCAATAATTAAGAAATAAATTAATTACTATTTTAGTTATTATTATCCATGATACTTTCAAAATGATATTAAAAAATACATTCATTAATATTTTAGTTATTATTATCCATGATTCACATTATTTGCCTCTAAAAATTTATAATGTTGTATCCAATTACGATAGATGAGTCATTGAATAAATGTAATTTTTTTAATCTATTTAACATTCTATATATATTATACTTTATTTATCTATGATATCATCCAATGTATATAACCCTTTCTGAGAATTGGATATCCCGATTATTTGTTTTCCATTTCATAGGAATCCATGAAATGTAATAGGATGGAAATTTAGGAATATTAGAGAGGAAATATTTTATACCAAAATAAAAAAAAATTTGTAACTTTTGTTTTAAAAATTAATGAAAGACACATGTATCTATTTAGTTTACAAATACAATTATATTATTCAGGCCTTTAGGATTATATTCTTTGTATCTAATAATAATCTAATAATGAATGAACTAAATCAATGCTATAGGGGTAAGGGTTTCTACATTTTATGGGGCTTAAATTTAATAAAATATTTTCACATTAAACTAATTGTGGTTATTAAATAAATAATACATGAAAATTCATTTTATACATTGAAATTATATTTTCATGAAAATAGATTTCATTTTATTTTTTGAATGAATATTGTGATTAAAACATACCACTCTTAGAAATTGAATTTGATAAAAGAGAAATAATTTTTCAAATCAACATCTAAAAATAATTATATGATTAAATTATGTGATTTGATTTGAAATGTTAGTTTTTTGGATGAATAATGAAAATTTACAATTTAGTAAAAAATATTATTTCTTCACATTACATTAAATTAATTTATAATTTATAATTTTTTTGGAATTTTATTAAAGTAAAATAATTTTTATAGTATGAAAAATATTTCAATTAATTCATCAGGAATATACATTATGAATTATTTTTTTATAAAATCAATATTAATCATAAAATGAAAAAAAAAATTAAACAATATTTTTCATTGGGTTTCATGCACTTGTATTCGAATTAATTTTTAACAGTTCTATAAATTTTTTCTTGAAAATTTTATTTCATATTTGGAATCATTACTTTCAAAGTAGTAGATATGAGTAATTTCATCTTTAGTTATAGTGAGTACTAATAATGTTAATAGTTTATTATTAGTGTAATGGGGAAAATGTGGCAAACATGGTTAAAACTGTGAAATAGTGTATCAAAATCAATAAAAAAACATGGATTTATTTCCTTGGATGAAATTAATTTGACCATAACCATCATATATTTAAAAATATGGAATTTTTTTTCACATTCCATTAATTACATTATTTACATTATTTTAAGTTGAGTGTAATTAAAAAATGTTACTCCCAATCACTTTATTATCATAATTTGTATATAGGGAATGATGTTATATAATTTAATATATACGATAAAAATTAATATAAGTACACTATTTTCATTATAATTATTTTTAAATTTTACTAATATTAAAAAAAATTAACGTAAACACAACACCGACATAATGCTTGTGCAAGCAATAGAATAAATATGTAAATTATTATAAAAACATTAAAACTAAATTTTTATTAAAAATTTATTTTTGAACATGAATTTATTTAATAATTTAAATTAATAAATGATGGATATATATTTTTTATTATAATTCTATTGTTGTATTAATTTTTTATGGTTAAATTCTGTGAATAGTCCCTAAAACGAACTTAAATAATATTAAATGTTAAAAAATTATTTTTAAATTATTATAAATTAATAAAAAATATTATATTGACCCACATGTATGGGATATTTGGGATCATATCCACAATGTATCATGTATCTAGAACTATGAATTTTTAAAATTACATTCATGACAAATAATCATTGAAAAATGTGTTGAAATTATTAAGGGTAAATCAGGTTATCATGTGGCATAAACTAAATGATAATGTTTTAAATAAAGCAAAAACATGTCTAGATTTTATTGGATGAATTTATTTTGACCTTATCCCATAGTATTTTTAAATATAATACTTGTTTCTATTTTACATGAGTTACACAGATATTATATATGAATATTTTAGATATTTATAAGATTTACACCCAGTTCACTTACAAAAGGGAACCACCACTCAAATATTAATCTCTATTATTGAGTCTATTATCTCAACCAATAAAATACCAAATTACTTTTCCAACTTCCTCCCAATTTTTATAGGTTTTTGTATATATATAATAGCAATATAGAAGGCTTAAGGTGTAATACAAAATAGGTTTCTCTAAGAACATGTATAACTATTGACGATGCATTTTCATGTTAATTTCTTCTCTAACATGATTTATTTATTTTATAATAAATATTATAAAGTAAAATTAGTGTATTACATATAATATTCTTTCATATTCAATTCATGAAACTCAATAAATGCCATTCTCTTTGGTGTATATAAAATAGGTGTAGCACAAGGTATGGATTCTATTAAAATATGTACTTCCAGATTCCGAAGAAGTCTAGGAAACTCTTCTATAAATTAATCAAAAAAATATCTATAAAATAGGCATATCATCGATGTTTAGTTTATCCCCAACCATATGAGATAAATACCCACTTATAATCGTAATTAATACATATAAAATAGATATACATTTTATTAAAAATCTATATTGATATTATAATAGATATATAATAATATGTTGGTCCAGAATATCACATCTGAAATTCCCTTCCATGAAAATTGATGTATGGTTTATATAAAGAATGTTATTCTTGGATGATATGACATCACATTAAACTAGAAGAATAATAATGAGATTTTAAGGAAGCTTATTCCCACAATGATTTTATCAAATAAGAATTCCATACATGAGATGAGATAATCATACCATTATGATATTTGAGTGCTAATTTTACATATATAAATTTAGGTGGTAATGTATCAATAGAAGCATTTAATACATGGATATTAAATATTTTGCAATGAATAATCATTAAATTACATAAATAAATGCCTGATAATTTTAAAAGAATAATACATTTAGAAACTTTTAAATATAATCAACTAGTTCATAAAACAACTACTTAATCTCCCAACTATTTTTTTATAAATAACACCCCTGTGACATATTATAGATAAAAACTTTCATCATATATTTAGGAAAAGTAAAATAAAAAAACCATGAGTTCAAATTCTCAGTATGGGTAAATGAGGGAGATATCAATCATAACAAGTGAAAAGGGGTATTATATTTGAATATTATACCCTACATAACAAAAATCAAAATCTTGAGTCATATAATAAATCACTTTAGTTCACAATAAATTAATCCTAAAGAAACATGATCTATGATGAAATGAAATTACCATAAGACATGGAATTGTTGAATACTCAAAATAATAGTAAATTATTTCATTAGTGGCAATGTTATCCATCTATACAATCATAGAGAAAATAGTTAACTCCCTAAGCCATTATAGTAGTCGAGGATCACTACCAATACAATAATAATTCAAAAAATCTCATAATAAATTGGTTTCACTCCCCATTCTAGTCATTTTTGTCTAATATAATGCATTAGATAGAGATATAGGAACCACCCATCACATAATTAAAACCATGCATATTTTCATTTGTGGATAATAAATGATTATTAATATTGCAACCCATGATAATAAATGGGCTTAATAAACATTTCATCATAGAATAACCCTTTGAAAATAAATGGATTTTATAAAAAATTTATCGTTTACTATAAACATAAACCATTCATAAAAATAATGAGGATGATATCCTCAGTTTCTAACCCTGGTAATGCTTTAGTATCATCAAAATATGACAAAATAAATTGAAACTTATTTTTAACGAACACAATGTATAATTCCAAATGAAAATAACTATTCCATTTTGAAATAACTATCTTTTAAATCCATAAAAATGTAAAGGAAAACAATTTATTTGAAAATAAACTATCAAAATCCTAAAGGATTCTTCAATGAATTATGGAATCATGATTTAGAAAAAAAATTCCTCCTATAAGGTAAATGATAAAATAATTCCGTTCAAGGATTTTTCTTAAGATTAAATAATAACATTGTTTTGACGAGGACAAATATATTACATTCAATCCATTTTTGATAGAGTAAAAACTATGAATTTTTTTTTAAAAAAATTACTAGTGAATAAAATAAAAACATTTCCAAAAAAATTATTATTAAACATTTCAATGTAATAGAAATATAGTCCCTCAGATTCTTAAACAAAAATAATCTCAAATAGTAAGGATATTGTTAAATAAACATTTACATCAAGTCTCTCTTTTCATCATTCACATTCATAACTTCAGTATAATAAATATGGATATATTATACATATATTAAAAACATATTTATATCTAAAATATTATTAATGATTTATTTATAACATATTATCACCCATATTATTGTAATGTTTTATTAAAATCTCAGTCCTAGGAGATAACCACATCCTTTTCCAAGCATGTTTCATTTTGACAGTCTCAATAATTATAATTTGAACATGGTCCCATAATTTCCTGATTGTCAACCATGGTATGAAAATAATAATAATAATTATATATATATATATATTTATTATATACATATTTACAATAATTCATGAAAATTAGAGAACGAAAAATGAATTACACCCCTACTGGAGATGGTTGTCTATACGTACGCATGAACGATGCATCCATATTGTGACTAATGGAAATATTTTTAGGTAAATAATAATTCAAATTTATATAATAATTATCATATTATATATAAATATATTATTTTCATAAAATTTATCCTTATTACAATCTATGTGAAATATAAATGAAAAAAATCACATTGCCTATTGGAGGTGGTATTATATACGTACGTAGGAGTGACATTATCATTTGAGAAAAAATTAAATGATAAAAATGAAGACATAATATTTTCACCGAATAAGTTTAATTGTTTCCTAAATATCATATATAAAAATCAGACACATCATAATACCCATTCATTAAATATGGTGGCAAAAAATGAAATATATCGCTATTTGAGGACAATAAGCGATATATATACACGAGCGATACGTTGCCTAATTTTTTAATTTGAATTATGGTGTATAATGGAGCCTTGATAAAAAAAATATTTCATAATATCAAGGATAATCAGTTATTTATTATTATTAAAATCATATATTTATAGTAATTAAAGAAAACTTTAAAAGAAAGTGATCGTTTTAAGGTGATTTACTCTTCTTGGAAAGAACTTCTATAAAAAAAATTCTTAAGGACATTATAGTAGGTTAATTGAGAAGGAAACCCCACTATAAGATATCTTGGTATGTTTATAAGAGATTCCAGTATATAATAGTTTGAGATAAAATTCACAATGTAGTGTAATGAAGTGGTAGAGGAAGTAACCTTTTATAATTGAGGTGGGGGAACTTTTGTAATTTCACAAATGATTAAAATATAATTACAATATTCTAGATTAAGATTCTTATAAATGTTTTATAAATGAATATGGGATAAAAATTAATCCATTTATTATCTTCTATGTTTTTATTTATTATCTATATGATTTTTATACAATGTAATAATATATTAATCTAATAAAATATCTTTATTATCAATTTTGATGATATTCATTAAATTGACATTAAAAATTATAAAAAAATATTTACAAAAATATTTAATTATATCCTAAGAAAGTAATTTTCATCCTAAAAATTCATGCATGTCCTTATATATATCAAATTATGTTACTTTTAATATTTTTTTATAATATTTTTAAATTTTTTTTGTTAATTGAATAATTACTAGATTAGTGTTTCATAAATACTTAAAGTAATTATTTAATTCCTAAAAATAAATAAATTTACATCATGATTGTAATTTCATAGGTCTCAAAATAACTTTTAATATTCTTTTATAAATATTTTTTCCCTATATTAATAGAGAAATGACATTTAAAACCAAGAGAGTTACATTTTGTAACTTCCTTTAATAAAAATGAATTATAAGTCATTTTCATGGCCAACTATCAATTAAAAACTCAATTTATAAGTATAGGTAATAATTTTATAATTTAATTCATCCAATGATAATTTGGATGAATAATTATTTCCATATATCTTAGTTTTATCAAAGATTTACCTGATTTACATTTTACTATGGCGGTAAATTTTTCCACAGTTTCTATTCATATTGAAAAAATATAAAGGTCCAAAATAATAAAAATTGAACCCAATAATTATAAATATGTTATTATATTTATCTAATTAAGTACATATATTTTATAGAAACTAATTTTTTTTTTAATTTCCCAAAATTTGAAGTAAACTTCTTTTTAGAAAAATATATAATTTTAATCATAAAACTAGATTTATTATTATCTTATTCTTAATATAATATATAATTAATGTTTAAGAAATTTGACTAGAAAAGTAATATATTAATTTCATTAAAATCATTCACTAATATGGAATAATTTAATATATTGATATAAAATTCAATGTACTTTTAAAATAATTTTTTCCAAATAAAATAAAACATTTATTTTAAAATAATTATGGTTATTAATTTTAGTAATTAATTAATTTCATAAATTTTTATATGGTGTATTTCTCATGAACAGGTTATTAATATTCATTCACACTAATGTAATGCCTATGATATTATAAAAAAAATATTTTAAAAATTTTACACGGTTCGTTTGAACTCATTTTTTCGTGAAAGACAAGATATCAAAGGAATTAAATTATTTAAAGAGAAATATTTCATAAAAATATATGGTTGGTACATTCTACCCCCTTAAAATTAATTTCTTACTCATGATTCATAACACATATCTAAATAGATGGTGATACCTCTACCTCATCACATCCTCCGGTTCCTACATACCTACTTTAAATAAATGGGTTTTCTACATAACCATAACCAGACATGTAGTCCTGTATCGTATAAATCTTTCACTATAGTCCAGAATCTATAAAAAAATTCTTTATAATAATTTTATTTCTCCAGTGGGTTGAATTTTAATTTTAGTACATTCGAAGGATCAGATATGTACTTCCTCAAGAGAGAAACATGGAATACATTAGGAACTTTAGATAGATTTATTAGGATTTATAATCAACAGAATACCTTCTCAATATGATCAAGAATTTATAAAGGACGGATATACCTAGGGATTAGTTTTTTATCCTTTCCAAATCCAACCACTCTCTTTGAGGAAGATATTATTATGAATACTTTATCACTAACATCAGACTGTAATTCTTACTGATGATTGTTAGTATAACTTTTTTTTTTGACTCTATGATTTTATTATGTGATTTTAAATGGATCCAACCTTATCTACCATATCCAAAGCTAAATCATGTCCCAATTTCTTTAATTATAATACATCATAATGGAATTTCATGGTTCTACCTTCCTTACAATAGTGGGATCCATAAAGGCCCATCTGAATTCCATAGTGAAGACTATTTTTTATAAGAAAACTCTAAAGTAAGGCATTGATCCAAAACACCTTTGAAATCTACAGAGAAATCACACGTCATGACTTCTAGTGTTTTAATGATCATATAATATGGACCATTTTCCTTAGGATGATATGTAGTGATGAAACATTACTCTCTATCTTGATCCTGCTAAAGAGTTTTTAAAAAATTCATGGTAATCCTTAGATCCTGATCAGATAAAATGGAAGATGGAAATATTTACAATCATACCACTTACTTAATATATATTTTGGACAAATAATCAAGAGAATAATATTATCTAATAGTTTTAAAGTGTGATGAATTGATTAGGTGATCAACTATAACAAATATTTCATTATAGACTTCAGATGTATTGGGGAGTCCAATGACAAATTACTTAGTGTTTTTTTCCAATTTCTGTTCATGTATGGTAAATAGTTGTTATATCCCCATAAGAATTCTGTTTGACATCATTAATTTAATGATAATCCAAGAACAAAAGAATATACTCTAAAATATATCTCTTCATTCCATCATACCAAAAATACTCTTTCATGTCTCTATACATCTTTGTAATTCCATGGTAAATTGCAAATTATGAACTAAGATCCTCATCTAATAGATCCTTCTTCAAGTCTGCTATGGGATGGACACATAAACATTTTCTTTAACTTATTATTCCATCACAATCAATGTTGAACACAGGAACATTTCTCACCTTCTTTTATATATAATCATCATATATCCACACCTATTTAATATTTACGTGGATTGATGGTTGGATATTTAGTTGAGCCCAAAAAGATTAATCCCCTTCCATTAATATTTCGTGATTTTTCCTTTATAAATCAATAAATATTGGACCATTTGTGATCATCATAACATGACAGTTAGAATGATCCTTCTAGATAAAAGTGTGAAATTTTAGGATTTCCCCATTAATTTTGTAGAAATTATACAAATTTATTTCATGATCATGTGTTTATATGGTGTGTGATTACAAGGATTAGTTTTCCAAGAACAATTTTTCAATAATATTAAACTTCTAAAAACATGGTTATTCATTTTTTCCTAAAAAAGTAGAATAACTCTTAAATAGGTTCCCAAAATATAAATCAAAGGGAATAATTGACCTCATTGTAGTGGCTTTACCCTAGGAATGACATAAATTTTATCAGTGCATGTTGTCTGTAGAAAAAATCATAGAGTGAATAACATCTAATAAAATATTTTTTTAAAAAATATTTTTTATGCAGTGACTTTTCTTTTTTTAAAGACTTCTTTAGAAATTTAATTTTATCACTATAACCATAAAATTTCTCTATATCAAGGGGAATGAACTATATTGAACAAACAATGATGGATCACGGATCGACGATCAATACGCAGTCGATTCATTTGAACCTCGCCAACAAAATTGATGCACCGATCATCCTTCAGCAGCGAATGATCCAAATTGAGTTAGGGAGGTTGTTTTTTGGTGTTTTTACCATTCTTGGATTCCACGATTAATTCGGGTCAATCCTCGAACAAATTGTACTGTAGTTCAATCATAGTGGGATGGTGTATAATTGTGGGGATTGGTTTGGGATTTCTCTTAATTTCCTCTTTGTTTATCCATTTAAAGTAAATATATTGAGGCCAACAAAAAAGTTCATGGTTCGATCCTTAGGGTGTTATTAATTCCTTTCCCTCCCCAATTCTTCACCGTTGGTCCCCCGTGGTCATGGATCAACATTCCAAGTAGATCTGAACATGATCAGACCCACAGATTGGAGGAAAACGAACAACAAAGGCTGATTTTGGGTAGATCGTCACCCAAGGAACTTAGATCAGTGGATGATTCAATTTTCAGGTATTAGAGGTGGCTCGGTTTTTCAGGTAAGGGAACACCAATGCAGGTCTGGTGGAGTGGTCTGGCGAGTTGGGGTTGCAGCGTCAAGGACTATAGGCAGAGGAGATCTGAGGTGTTGGTTCAATGACATGGAGCACGGTGGGAAGACACATACGACCTTGTGGAGATGGTAGTTTTGGACCATCGTGACGACCACGTGAGACATCTATGGAGTCCATATAGATCGGATTCATGGGACACGACATGGACAAGAGATGTAGCAGAAACAATGAACATGTGGACTTGACTGGGTCAGAAGACCCGCAAGTGAGCAGGTCGGGCCCAGTGGGCAGGTCATACCTGGGTCGGACCCGGGGAAACTGGGTGAGAGTTGATCCCTGGTCATCCACGGTGGATGGATATGATCCATGTCGGCTCCAGCTACCGCATGGTGACATCAGATAGGGAGTAGTCAACCTCCACGAGCAGTGGACCAACCATATTGTCAGTCCATGTTCCAAGTGACCCCACATATAAAATCAATCCTTCGGTATATTTCAATTGATAAGTCCGTTTAATTATCCATATAATGTGTTTTGACCCTTGTGATGAGGCGATCATTTTGGGGACAAGTGGTTAGTTTTTTGTTTGGACCAGTGTATGTTAAGAGCGTTTCCATTGGTCCTTTAAACAAGATTATAGTAAGATATTACATCCTCATAACTGTATTGTAATACCATCATGAGGCCTAGTCATAGATAGGGCCATGCATCCCACATTGGGAGTAGATTGTGGTTCTCATTCACTCATAGTGGTGTTTTTGGGATTCTACATAACCTCCAAGAACATGGTGTTGGTCCTCTATCTAGAAGGCTAAAATAGTATGGTTAGTGGTATTCCTTATTTTTTTGGTAAGGATACCATACATTGAAAAATTATCCATATTGGGTTAGTGTTATTCCCCAAGGTATTTGGAAGGATCCATCCCTTTTTATGACAATTATCCTTAACCAATACGTTCTCACTTGGGAAGCGCCAAAATGAGATATACAACTTCATGAGTGTCTCTGATGATATCATGGTCCGAGGGGTGTGTTCTTCTAGAAAGAACACACATAGAGAAGAATCACATGTATGTTAATTGGTTCTTAAATAAATCTAGAATTCGTGTAATGGTTTGATAATATCTTGATATAGTTGCTACATGTGCAACAAACATATACCTACGCGGAGATAACTGTATTTTACTTCATGGTATCTCATTGGTGGTATTTAGTTTGTCGTATTGGGATGACCTATAGATTATTGTTTTACTCATTACATAAAAATATTTTCCCGCACGTTTTGTGTCATGTGCATACAATTGACCCTTTCATGGATTCGATGGTGTCCTAGGACTAGGTAGTACTTAAAGAGGCCAGAGTAAAGAGGTGTGTTCCTGCAGTTCAGATAGTAGTCTCAGTACCCCTTTTCCAATAGGTTGGAATTGGGGTTGTAAAATCATTTTGGTGGGATTTTTTTGGCCTTGTCTACATTCTAGTACTTTCACTATAGTACTTTGGTTGTGGTATATAGTTTTTTTCATTCATTGTGTACTTAGGATTTTTATATTTTGGCATTTGTGGCTTAGAGATGTGTGTGTGCGTACATGTGCTCTAGAATAATGATTCACATTTGTCGAATATTCCTACTCGGTTCTAGTCACTATCCCCTGGCCTTTTTGAGGGGTTTTGGGGCAGTCACAATGTGGTCCCCGCCTCTATGGGATTTGATTGATTGGTATCAAAGTTGGTCAGTTATACCTGAGGACAAAGAGTTTGTGAGATTTTTATGGGGAACAATGTTAAGTATTTTGAGTTTGAATTTTAAGCCAGGGACCACAGTATTGCTGTGGATGTAGAAATATACATACACCTTGACTAAGACTACATAATTTTTGACCTGGTACATGAAAACACTTGTTTGTGAAAAAACAATGGTACAGACATCATACTGGAATGATTGTGTTCTCCATGACCTTATTGATTCAGATCTCCAGATATACTCTATTGACCATAGTATATCTTATTTTATTACCGGATTCCTAAAAGAAGATAGCTAACTAGGATTCAACTATGTGATCACAAGGTTTTTCGACCCAATGATGATGCATTAGTACCAGGTCTTGTACCAGAGATAGAACCTTAGAGTGGTTTACAATCTATACCAACACCCATCGAGCATTATCTAGAACCAGAACTACCAGACGAGGATGCATATAGGTTGAGTGAATTGGACGAGTTTCATAGGATGTTATGTCCCATGTTTTTGGGTGAGCCAAAACCCCTGTTGGTGGTTGATTGGCTAGAGGCAGTCACTTGTGTTTTCCACCTGGTGAGGATTCATGCTGATCAAATGGAAGTCCTCACCGCGATTCTTAATTTTGGATCTTAAGGGAAATGGTAGATCATAGGGATTCAGTCACATTATGAGACCCCACTCTCATGGATATACATTTATCATCTCTTTAGGGATGAGTTCTGTCCCGCCACAATGCGATTGGTACACATATATGAGATTCTACATTTGCAGTAGGGTCGTGTGACTATGGTGGAGTATTCAGCATGGTTTACTAATATTTCACACTATGCCATGGTTAGGAATGAAGCCTATTTTATGAAATTATGTCATATGACCCTGAAAAATTATCATTTATTCGAGGTACACATTTTATAATTTTTTTAATTTATCTGTAGTTATGATAAATACAGGTGCTTGTCATGAAATCCTTACCATGAACCTTGTTAAAGAATCCTAGATTCTAGTTGAAACATTTAATCAAACCATATGCTTAATGTCTTCATTTAGAGGATATTAAATTATCACACATATGTTATGATAGTGTTCCCAAACTATTGGAGGCGAGTGTTTCGGTTAAGATCTCTCGGTAATGGTGTTGAGGCCTTACAACAACATTCATGTTAAGGACTAGTTATCCACAATTCATATTTTATTGACTATTTTTCGTGATGAGTGTGGTGTTTTCATAATGATAGAAAAATGATTTCATTTTTTATTGAAAATGAGACACATTAAATGAAAGATGGACTCAAACATAGGAGGGTGTAACCGATTACACATCAGTTGGCTAGCATCACCCATAGTGTTGTGGATGATATGAGTCCTCAGTTTCCTAAAATGGTGATATAGAATGAGGATGTATTTCCTGAATATGTTTTTGGTTTACCTCAAAATAGGGAGATAGAATTATTTATTTATTTACACTTAAAGAAAGCCCTGATATCTACACCTGCATATTAAATGTCCCCCACAAATCTTTTTGATCATAGGGTTAATTTTGAGGACTTGTAGACAAAGGGCTTCGTGATACCAAATGTTTCTACCAAGGCATCCCCATTTTTATAAAAAATCTAGATCTGAGCTTGATGTTATTTTTTGAATACTATTTGTTGAACTAGGTGACCCTGAAGTATTAGTATCCATTACCAAGGATCGAAAACCTATTTGGTCAGCTAAAAGGGGTACAATTTTTCGCAATGATCGACATCAGATAAGGCTATCAATAGTTGCAATAATGAGATGTGGATATACTGAAGATGAACATTAGATATATTTATGTCCTCTCGATTTACTTGGTGATTCCATTTGGAATGAAGAACACCCCAATAGTGTTCATGGGACACCGCCCAGTTAATGGTGGTCTTCATCTTTGACATCATAGTGTACTTAGCATTCGAGGAGGAGCATGAGATACACTTAAAGATGATCCTGGAAACACTCCAAGAGCAGGAAATCTACACAATTCTATTGAAGTGATAGTTTTGGATTCGAAAAGTCCATATACTAGGACATGTCTTATTAAAGGATATGGTTCTAGTGGATCTACTAAAGCTTGAAATAGTACTTTCTAGGGAGAAACCCTATCCTGTTATCGACGTGTGGAGTTTCCTTGGATTGGCTGGGTAATATTATATATTTTTTACTAACTTATCTAGAGTGGAAGGACACTTTTCAACTTTGACATGAAATGTTTCTCCTTTCATGTGGATGGAAAAGTTCCCAATTATCTTTTTGTAGTTTAGCAATATATTGATGAGTGATCCCATATTTATATTTCCAGAGGAGGGTTCCAATAATGTTATGTTTCGAAATGCATCAGGGACCGAGTTTTCTTGTGTCATGATGCATAGGGATGTAGTGATTTCCTGTGTCTCACGCCAATTGAGACTGTATGAGTAGGACTACGTGACCCATGATATTGATTTATAAGTAATGGTCTTGGCAACGAATAGTTAGTGACACTACCTGATGGGTGATAAGTATATCATCTACCCTGATCACAAGAGTCTCAAGTACTTCTTCTCTCAGAATGATCTGAATATGAGACAGTTGAAATGGATAGAGTTCCACAAGGAATATGAATTTCATATTGCCTATACATTCGGGAAGGGGAATGTGGTGGAATATAATCTCATTTGGAGAACTAATTTATAGTTACTATATAAGAAACTAGAGCATATTTTGTAATTAAAGTTATCCTTTGTGGGTGGAGATGGAGTATCTTACCTCTATTCGATGTTTGTTACCCCACCACTATTACAATGAGTTATGGAGGCATAAATCGAGGATACCGACTACAAGACCATATGTTTCATTTTTCCTCAAGGAATGATCTTGAGACACATTCCAAAGGTGGGGAGCACATCCTTTATTTTAGATCATGTAGAGTAGTACTAGTGACATTGCAAGTGGAGGTTTTATGGGAGTTCCACACATCCCATTTAGAGGTACGTCTAGGTTTGGAGAAGATGTATATATACCTCCAATGTCAGTTTTTGTGTCCATGGATGAAGAAGTGAGTTGCAGAGTTTATCTCTCAATACCTCTCTAGTCAACAGGTTAAGGTGGAGCACCGGGTTCTAATGGGTTTAGCTCAAAACATTGAGGTGAAATAATGGATGAGGGATGTGATATCGATGGACTTTGGGATAGTATTACCACATAAGTCCATGTACATGATTCCATCTGGGTGATCTTTTACCGACTCACCAATTCATCCCACTTGATGGATATCCGAGATAAGATTTTTGTCGAGAGCTTGGGACACCTCTATGTGCAAGACATAGTTTGACTATATGGGGTTAAATTGAAGGTTATTTTAGATAATGATGATCACCTTACATCCCAACTATGGTAGGTATTACTGGAGGTATTTGGTACCCTTCTACACTTGATCACAACATTTCACCCTGCAATGGATGACCAGTTTGAGCAAAGAATTCTGGTCTAGAGGACATGATGTGGGCATGCATGTTACATATTATCTGTATTTGGGAGGATCACCTAACACTGGTGGATTCTGCATACAATAATATATATCACTCAAACATTGGAATGACACCATTTGAGGCCTTGTATGGGTGACCTTCAGGTCTCCACTTTGCAGGAATGACCAAGGAGAGTTAGTACTCATGGGTTCAGAGTCGGTACAGGCTATTATAGAGAAGGAAAAAATCACCCAGGAGTGGATTAATATTGAAAAGAGATGTCTGAGGTCTTATGATGATAACAGATAGAGGCCTTTGGAATTCGAGGAAGGAGACCATCTGTTCCTTTAGGTTTCACCTAGATGAGGGTTATGGAGATTTGGCTGGGGAACCAAGATATAAATAAGGTTCATCTGCAATTTATGGATACTTCATATTGTTAGAGAGGAGGATTACCACTTTTCTCTACCACTATAGTAATATTTGGTACATGATTCTTTCGAAATGTCATAGTTGAGGAGTTATGTGCATGAGCCATCACAAGTCATCATCTAAGGTGAGCTGGACATCGAGGATGGAGAAACTTTTGATGTGGATCCAGCTGAGACTGAGGATTGGTTGGAGAGGATACTTCCTGGGAACTGGATTACTTTTATTCTTGTCTAATGGAAACACATTAGTCTTCAATAGAGCACATGGGAGAGGGATCCTCAAATTCTTTCCGAGAACCTGCATATGTTTGAGTAGCTCTTATTTCGGATTTAGGGGATGTAAAGCCCCAATTTTGGGAGAATGTAATTACTAGGGTTATCCAATGTATATTTTATGAAATTATATGGATTATGTTTTTTGAACAGATACTGAGACGAAGTGTGATTATGGGTCCCAATTTTCCAAAAACAATTATTGGGAAAATATTAAATTTTTAATAACACACGCGAGTAGTTTTCACAAAAAATATTAATTACTCTTAAACGAGTGACCATATTTTAAATCCAAGGGAACATTTAATCTAAGAAAAGTGGTTTTACCCTTGTAAATACATAAATTTTATCATAGATTATCATCTATAGAAAAATTCTTGGATTGAAAAACATTAAATAAAATATTTTTATAAAAAAGTATTTTTGACACATTTAATTTTTTTATATTAATCCTTTATAAAACAATTTGGGTTACCACCATAAACCAACAATCTATCTAAAATGTGGATAAGAAACTCTCTTAATAAAATGGAGAAGGATCATTAATTGATGATCAATGCAAAGTTGATTCGTAGGAACCACACCAACAAGGACGACACAACGATCATCCTTTGCCAGCAATTGATCAGAATTGAGGTAGGGGTTGTTTTTGGTGTCTTTCATATTCACTATTTCCATGATGAATGTGGGTCAATCCAAATATAGATTGATTCACATTTTGATCACTGAATGATGGTTTATAATTGCAGGTATTCGTTTTGGAGTTTTCATGATTTCCTCTTCGTTTATCCATCTAACGGAAATAGATTGATGCTGACAAACACAAAGGCCTAGGTTCGACCCTGATGGAGTTATTTGTGATTTTATCTCCCTATTAATTCTCTATTGGACCCCCCATGGTCATGGTTCAACTTTCCGAGTGGATCCAAAAGCGATCAGACCCTCAGATTAGAGGAAAACTGACAGTAGAGGCCTAGTCTATGTAGATCAGGACCCAAGGAGCTCCGATATGTTATCAATTTTAATTTAAGGAATCAAAAGTTGCTTGGTGTTCTATGGGGGGGGGGCACCGGCGTGGGTCCGATGTAGTAATATGATGAACTGATGTAGCAGTGTAGGTGATCAGAGGTGGGGTGTGGTGATGTAGGGTGATGCAGGATTCCGCGTGTGAGTTGAAGAATTCGGTGGGAGTAGACTATAGTAGAGACCATGTTAGACATGACCAACAACCATATGGGATGTAGACTTTGACTGTGTGGGATGTGGCTGAAGACAATGTGGACTGAGCCACTGTCATGCCACAGTCGACTATGGCGGTCGACCGTAAGTCGCGGTGGTTCCATCTTCCATGTGTCCATGACAGTTTGGGAGAGATCAACTGTTGTGGTCGATAGTGGTAGGCACTGGGGGGGTCGAACACTCACTCAGTAGTTCAACTGTGATGTTATTCTATGGGCACAATGACCCCCGTTTGAAACTTTAATCAAATGTATCCTTCAAATAGTATATCTAATTGATTATCCATCTACTGAATTGGGACCCACGTTATGAGAAAACTTTTTTGAGTACATGTGGTGAGTTGTTCTTTTGGGCCATTATAGGTTGATAGCATTTCCATTGGTCCTTTCCTTGGGGGTTCAGTAATACATTATGCCCACATCACTGGATTGGAATTTTATCTAGTGGTCGGGTCTTAGATAGAGTCAGGAATCCCTCACAGAGACTGGAGTGAAATACTCTATCACCCCAAGTGGATTTTTATTGAATCAAAATAAATTTTGATAGTTGGGAGGTGTTCGTCCATCGACCGAGCCTCATCAATATGGTTAGTGGTATTCCTTGGTTTATTTGGGAAGGATCCCCTATGTTAGAAATTGATCCAGATTGGGATAGTTGTATTCAAAAGAATATTAGATAGGATCCCCTATCTAGGTATCGTAATATTCTTCTACCAATGTGTTCTCATTTATGTAGGTACCAAATGAGATTGACCTCTTCATAAGTGTCTCTGATGATATAATGTCTCGAGGAGTGAGTTCTCCTAGAACGAGCATGATTCGAGAATATTTTTTTGACCATTAATTGGATGTGAATTACCTCAAGACTTTTTTTCATTGATTGAGTTTTTCTGTATATTCATTCTATAATAACTATAGATATATAAATGTGTGGATCTGACTATATTTTCCTTTTTATAATTTCCATTGTAGTATTTCCTTTGTGGTTTTGGGGTGTTGACTGGGAAATGTTGTAATCACCCATGCATGGTATTTTCATGTACATGACTTGTCTTCTATAGATAATTGACCCTTTGACAGAGTCCTTTAGGGAGCATGATTGGAGGTGCTTAGTGAGGCCAAACTAATTAGCTATGTTCTGGTGGTTCAGACAGTAGTCATAAAACCTTTTTTCCGTCAAGTTGTACTTGTGGTTACATACTCTTTTTGGTGGGCTTGTTTTGGCCCTTTTTTACTTTCCAGTACTTTTACTATTGTACTCCAGTTGTGGGATATAGTGGTTTGTATGCAGTGTTTAAATTTTGTTTTTTACATTTCAATATTTGTTTCTTAGGGATGTTTATATGTGTATAGGTACTTCAGGATAACGAATCCCACTTGCGGGAAACTCCAAATCTATTCTCGTCACTATCCTCTATCCTATTTGAGGTGGTCTTGGGGTAGTCATGACATGGACCCCCCCCCCTAATATGGGTACTAAAAAGGATTCTTCAACAATGTTTTCATTCATTGGGTGGTAATATATTGATAATTTATAATTATTAATCATCTATATCTATATTCATTGCCGAATGTTCAACTCTATTTTATTTAATTATACTATAAATTTTTTTATTAGTATATATGAAAATAATTTCTCCATAGAGACAATTTTACCATATCATTAATGTATAAATTACAACAGCTATCTCTAAATCATGAATTTTGTAATTTTTATCATGTATTTTCAATTGTTGTGAGTCCAAAACTGTCCCCATATAATTTTTCATGAGAATCAAATCCTAGTCCCTTCTTGGATAAAACACTATAGTTCATAATACTTTCTCCAAAATAGGGTACTATGATCTTAGGTTCACTGGCCAACCATCTTTTAGCTCGGTGACATTCACTTCACATCCATCCATCCATATTAACATAAATTCTTTCCAAGTCAACATAGTAAGCAGATTAGATAATCATTATAAAGATTTCGCCAAAAACATTTATAATATCCAACTAACCCATGAAAACTAAGAATTTCAGTCACATTTCATGGTGTATATGATTTATTAAAAACCTCTATCTTTAATGGATCTACAGATATACCCTTACCTAAGATTATGTGACCCAATAAAATCAAACATTATAATTCCCAAATTCAATCTCGGTAAATTTTTCTTAATTCTCACCATTCTTTATAGTCTTTAACACAATATTCAAGTGATCATCGTGATATTTATTTCTCATTTATATACAACAATATAATCTATAATGACTTCAAAAAACTGATCAATGTTGTATCTAAAGACTCCATTCATTAATCCCATAAATATATCAGTGAATTAGTAATAAAAATGCATAATTATAAATTCACGGTGTCTATACCTTTTACAAAAGGACATCATGGACGTGTACTCCTTCTTGATCATCAATTGATGATATCCTGAATTAAGTTCAATCATGGAAGATTATTGATATCTTTGCAACATATCAATTAAATCATGAATACATTGATGAAGACACTTATTCATGATTGTAATTTTGTTAGGATAGTGATAATTACAGAAAATAGGCTTTGAACAACATTTATTATTAACATATATAATAGGTGTACCCAGAGGTGACACACTGGGTTATATGAATCCCTTATCCAAGATTTTATTCTTCAATTCCAATAAATCAATTGGGGAATTTCTATACATATTCATTAAAATATTCATATCCCTGTGTATGATTTATATTGAAAACTAAACATCAAAATTTTATTTAATAATAAGAAATTATTTATACAATGCATAAACATAATCTCATACCACATGGGTATCTTTAATTTTGTGTTAATCTCCCACAATCTAAGATAGATAACATTTTTCAGAATTAGGACCTGCAAAATGGAAGTGATTTCCTTTAGAAGTTTATACTCATCCTTGAATCAATAAATGATTATCGGTTCATTGGGAATATAAAATGTGACTTTATATACTTGAGAATAAATAATGGATCCATATAGATAAATCTAATATTTTCTGTGAATGACATAAAATTCAACAGATGGGAGAATTGCTATATTTGAAGGAAGAAACATCCCACAAAATTCAATCGGAGAAAAATTATGAACATGGTATGTGATCATTGTTCAATTAATATTTTTCATTGATAAATAAATATTTAATTGTTGATGGGATATAGTGATACCATTATCAAATTATTCAGAAATAAATGAGTGGGTTGATCAATATATAAATTAGATAATAATGGTTATAAAGTGGATGATAAGTGTACCATTGACCATGTAATTGTTATAAACCACATTAGTAGTTGTGATCATATAATATTTTCTTTTTTTGGGTCATTAATAAGTTATTTATGATTATAATAAAAAACCTTTTGATTCATGTAGTAAATTAAACAATTCCCATACCCCTTTTATTTTTAGCATTGGAGAATTAATAGTGCATCCTGTGGATCATTCCCTCAATTTTCAACTTTGTAAATTATTCCCACCAAATGGACATTAAATTTACTCATGAAATTCCTTTTCACACATGAAAAATATAAAATTCCCCATAATAAATGTTCCACCATGTTTGATACCACAGATGGAACAAAATGGAAATCTCATATTCATTTTCCAATGATATTTAGAATTCTATTTTAATTACATATTATTTTATTAAAAAAATAATAAGATTAATGGGTAACTAAAATCTCCACCTCAACCTAAATAGAAAATCTAACAATTTATTCATAGGTACTGTAGTATCATATAGATACTACCTTTTGGAGACCTGGTTTTAAGACAATAAAGAATCAATCAATTTTATATTTAGGGTTGATAATTAAACTACAGGCATAACTTGCAAGCCTTATGAAATATTATGCATAGGTAACAATTGAATAATAATCTCTTTTATAGAGATCATGAAATTACCTCTCAATCATTTTACATATAATATCACGGAGGTACATACAAAATAATATCATGTTAAACACATCTTATTCCATGTATTCAATTTCTTCATCTTGCCTCACAATATTGATATGATTCCACTATTGATCTACTTCTCATCTAGATGATGATATTCGAGGAAAACAATTTCATATCCAAAGAATTGTTGAAAAATATATGTTTTCTCACTGGTGTTGACCAATCACTTAGCCATTAGTGAATCAAAAGGCCCACTAAATGATAATGGATGTTTATACATGGAAGAGTAAAAAATATTTTGTTTTCTTCATTCATAATTTAGAAACACACCATGATGCGTATACTTAGAAATTTTTCTAAGAATAATAACAAGAACCTTCATTCCATTTCCCATAACATTTAGTTTCAATGCAGGGTAATCATTTCATTGTAGATCACATTAAACATTAACATGATTCCATCTGGTTCCATCAATTTAATAAAATAAGAAATCATAGTGTGAGAAATAATAATTATAGTGTAAAACCACATAATCATGAAAAAAAAAATTTGGATGACTACATCATAACACCTTATTTTATGACAATACAGGATTATCCAAGACTATACATTGACTTATCTCTAATGTTCTTCTCATCCTAGTTTGAAAAGGTATACAATAACCCTCCCTTAACACCAACTATCACAACCCATGATTTTTATACATATATATAACATATTTTTGGATGAATATTCATTACATAACACAATCACACTCTTAAGGATCATAAGGGAATAATTTCATGGGAAACATTGAAACATAAAAAACTCTTTCATAAAATATATAAATTTCCCCACACTTATTTCTTCATAACATTCACACTTTTTGATGTAACATTCTTAATTATTTTATTCATATCCTAGGGAATGGAAACATATGTTCATGGTGCGCATAGATACACAGTATATGTAAAAAGAGAGATATCAATCATAATATGACAATAATGGAATGACATTGGAAAATTATATGATGCCTATAAAAAAACACAATCTTCAGTAATGGAATAAATCACGTTGGCTTACAAGACATGGATCACAATGTAACATGATCTATAATAAAATAAAATTCTCATAAGGCATGGAATTTTTCATTACAAAAAAGGATAAAAAATCATTTCCTTGTATGACATGGATATTTGACTATAATATCATAGTGGAGTGGTTTCACACCCTAAACCAATTCAATTATTTAGGTTAACTCCCAAGACTATCGTAGTGGACAATGTCCCATACTAAACTGGGATAACACCTAACTCTATTCATGTTTATCTCATGAGATATCAATATTTAATCAATTAATTCGAATGAGATATAGGTCCCCCTAGTCACATAATTAAATGAAAGTGTTTGTGTTACAATGGATCATTAATCATTCATCTTATCAAAACCCATAAAAGAATATTTTTTATAAACATTTTTTAAAATCTTAACTCCTATAAAAGAAATTTCTTTCATTAACATTTAATATTTTACTACAAATAGAAATCATCCAAAAAAGTATGGATGGAATCCTTTGTTTATATCCCTTTTAAAGAATTATTGATATCAATATATGAAATCATAGATGGGAATGAATTTTTAAGGATCACATAGAATATATTTTTAGGAAAATAACCTTTCATTTTAAAGTGACTTTTTTTACAATAAGAACCCTCATAAAGGGAAACACATTAATTTTAAAAATTTTGTAAAATTTTAAATTTATCATAAATTTAATGAATATTCATGAAGGTGGTAAAATATTATCAATTTTTGAGTGAATTATATTTTTTTATGAAAAATATACAAGAGGTGGGTGTTAATCGCAACTACCTTTTAAATCTGGAAAACAATATTTTAACACATACTCTAGGGTTTGAATTTTTCTTTCAAACTTACCATCTATCTCAGGATGATGAGTAGTGCTAAAACTCAATTCTCTATTTAGGGCGTTCTGAATACTTTAATATAAATTTGAGGTAAACCTAAAATCCTGATCAAATCCAATGGAATATGGTACTCTATATAACCTTAACCCTTCCTTAATTTATATCATAAAAATCTGATCCACAGATAATTCTTCTTTAATAGCAATGAAGTTTTCTAACATAGAAAAGTGATCAACTAATACCCATCTCGAAGTAGTCCCTTTAGTTTTTTTAGGGTGTCTAATGAAAAAGTCCATATAGATGTTCTGTCATTTCAATTGAGGTATGGGTAATGGATACAACATCTCCTTATAAATTTTTATTCCAACCTTAACTACTTGGAATACTAAGAATTGAGATACAAAAAATGTGACATATATCTTCATTCCATCCCATCAGAATTATTCTTTCAAATCTGCATACAAAATTTCACTTCCAAGATTAATAGAAAATAAAGAGATATGAGCATCGTCTAATTGATACTTCATGATATCTGACATGTAAAGGGCACATACCTGGTTCATAAACCTTATCATTCCATCCAGATCAAGTTTAAACTAGGGAATAGCTCTAAACTTCTTTTTTATTTCAACACCCTCTATTCCTTTCCCCTTTAATCATTACATGGATATAGGGTTGAACATTCAATTGAGCATGATAACATTTTTCCCATTCTTTTACAATTTCTAGGACTACCCTTTTAAAAACTAATAATATTTGATCTTTTATTATCCACATAATTGATATGATATCATGATACTTTTGACTCAAATCATCTTTATCATTGTTCACATTCCCAGGGTGGTAATGTTTTGAAAAAACATAATCCTCTAACAGTTATAAACATCATCTCTAGCACATTTTCAACTCGTTACATGTGAATATAAATTTCAAACATTTATGATTGGTATATATATCACAATTTTCCACAAAAATGATGATACCTCTATTTCTTTAACAAAACAATTATGGTAGCTAACTCCAAATCATGATTTGAGTAATTTTCTAATGAATATTCAATTTTCATGATGCAAAGGCTATAACCATGTTATTCTACATAATAACATATCCCAATATCTTCATGGGGGAATCACTATATATTAAAAATACTTTTATCTGATAGGGTAATGTAACCATAGGTACACAGACTAACCATCTCTTTAGTTCCTTTAAAGTTTGCTCCAATTCATCTATCTTAAGGAACTTGGAACCCTTTCGAGTTAACCTATTCAGAGGATTCAATTATCTTGAGAAATTCTCTAAAAACCATTGATAATATCCAGTTAAACCATGAAAACATTAGATCTATGTCACCATTGTTGGTCTAGGACGACATTAAACAACATCTCTCATTGATCGATCAACTTATATACCATCTCTTATGATTATATAACCACAAAATGAAAACCTTTAAATCCAAAATTAGAACTTTGTAAAATTATAATATAGTTTACCCTTTATTAGGGTCCTTCGTCTAATTTCCAAGGGGACTTCACGCTCTTTATTATTATTTTAATTGATATGAATATAATCTATAAAGTCTGTCACAATAAGATCATACTAATCTTTGAGGATTATATTCATAAAATTAATAAATATAGCAGGGGAATTTGTAAGACTAAAAAACATTACTATGTATTCATATTGTCCATACCTTGTACATAATACCTTCATGGGTATATTCTCTTTATTTCACCTCAATTAATGATATCCATAATGAAGGTTAATCGTTGATAAGTGTTGACTTCCACATAGTTGATCAAACTAGTCATAAATACAGGGAATACAATACTTTTTCATGATTTTAATCTTGTTCAACTATCGATACTCAATTCAAAGTCTAGTTGATCAATATTTAATTTTGATGAAAAGAATTGGTGCACCCTAAGGGGACACACATGGAATAATTAATCCTTTATCAAGGGTTTCTTGGAGCTACTAATTCTATTCTTTAAATTCATGTTGGGCCTCTCTATATGTAGTCATTGAAATTAGTGTTGAACGAGGTTTGAGTTTTATTGATAATTCAACATTACATTTTGGTTGAGGGATAAGAAACTCTTTCAGAACTACATCAAAAAATTCCAAATTAATCAGAATATTATCCATATTGAATTTATCCCATTACATTTGAGATAAAAACACCTTTTTAGTGGTAATTGAGACCCATAAATTTAATGAAATTTAGATAGGATGTTTATAATTATCATCACATTGATAGACGATCATATATTGGTTTTAAATATCAAATGTAACTTACATTCCTCTATAATTGATTCTGTATTTATTTATTGAAAGGAAATCCATGCCTCATATGAAATCGAATTAAACAAAATGTAGAATGATGAGATTTACAAGAATCACATTCCCAAACATTTCAACTAGAGTGGAATCATAGACATGAGGTGTATTCATTGTACCATTAGGGATTTTCACTGCTAATTTCAGATCAGATAAATTAGGTGAAATATTATTAGCCTTAAGATAATTATTTATATATGAATTTGTGGGTAGATCTAGAATCAAATAACATAGTATCAGTTCAAGGGTACATGGTAAGTATACCTTTTAACAAATCAGTATCACACCCCTAATTAAAAACAGTGATTTCAAGAGATTTCAACTTCTCACGCATCTTAAGAGAATTCTTACATAAATCATCACCATTTACATCCTTTTTGGGCACTAGTTATTATAATATCGATTTTATTTTCGCTTGTTGCACTAAAACGAGGTAGGTGAATTCTATGTAGCTTTATCTCTATTCACAATGTTAGTTAACTTCTTCAAATCACTTTGGAAATCAAATGTTCAATGACCCTACCATTCACACCAAAAATATTTTTTAGACCCCTTAGGAAAATTTACTCCAGGCTTCTTCCTACACTTAGAATATAATGGAAATCTCATATTCTTTTCTTCCTGGTTTGTAGATTTTTTTTATGAACCCTATATTCCATTTCATGTCAAATCCTTGGGATTGGTGTTTAATTCCAACTATCACTTCAACCTTGATTAGAAAATGCATAATATATTCATATCTGCTAGTTCTCTAATGTTTAATTATATTCTATGGCCTAACATTAATCCATTAAAGAACCTATCACATTAATTTTTGGTAGTATGATAATACCTTAAGTGTACCAATAATGTCTTGTAAAATTTACCATATAGTTACCAATATATTAATTATCCCTTTTATTTTACACAATGGACTCTTTCTCTATATTTATATGAATAATGCAAGGAATGTACTTGTTAAAAAATAATTTCATAAACACATACCAATATGTAGATTAAATTTTATCTTGTTGACTTTTATTCTAGATTATAGTCTTCCACTAGTCTTCTTCACTTTTTATAGATAAAAATACAAAATAAATTTCTCATGTTCTAGAATTTTAAAAATAGAGAATATTTTTTTGGTGCTAATCCAATATTTGGAAACTAGTGGACTATAAAACCCACTGACAGAAAGAGTAAACTTCATCTTGATGTACTCAATTGAATTTTATTCCCTCTATTGTGAATTTTTATGTACAACATGATTCCTATCATGAGATTGTTGGGTGAGCATAAAAACATTCCAACTCCCATTGCATTTAGATGCTCATTTTAAAAATAATTTCATTTTCTATCACACTCAATATTAACATGGTTCCTCCAGGTTCTATTTATTGTCTAAAACCAAAAATAATTGATTAAGATACAATTATCATAGTGGGAAAGCACATAATGATAAAAAACCACTAATAAGATGCCAAAATAATGAAATATTATTTAATATATGACACCTTAAGTTTATACTATGATATTTTTTGAAAAATTAATTTTAATAATTCATTTTGGTTCATGAAGATTTTTTCAATTTTCCAAAAAATATACCCTAGGAGTGTTAAAATAGGTTTGTAACAAAGCACTTTTTCATGCACCAGTTCCTGAAAATGATAAGATCAATATAGTTTTTAGGATTATTACCCTTATGAACATATTTTTCATGGCCATATAAACATGTAGTATACATACAAGTATTTTTTTCAGGGAGACCACTCACTATATCCTTGAAAAAAATTCCATAATATTTTCTTATAACTTGACTCATATATAAGATTATCCATGGAGACATGTCCTTATGTATATCACTATGATTTTTCTTATTCAATATTCCAAAGGATAACTAATTTTTTCTTGGATACCATATATTACAAATATTACTTCTCATACATATAAATTAAATCATTTTTTCTGAAAATTTATTACATTACTTAAAAAAACTCCCAATGGAAATAATAGTTTCGTGCTTTTGGAAAAATGGAAATATAAAAACAAGTACATACTTGAGGTGAATTATATCCTACTAGGTTTTCCATGTTGAGAGGCCTACTAAGACATATTATTCAGAATACATTTCTTCAATACGAATGTAATGGAAACATAAAAACGGGTGATCTCAGTTTATAATAAGGGAAAAAAAGGGATATATATAATAGTAATCACGAACACAAGGGTATGATAATGCAATCACAACAATATAAAATTATTCCCTTTATATCAGAGATCATAAAAATGAATCACTATATAAATATTAGTATTTAAAAATACATGAATCATAATGTAATCACGAAAATATTCAATGAAATAATATCATAGTAATTAGACATGGAATTGTGGTAGACACATAATAATAATAAATGATTATTGTAGTAGCCAATAATTAATTCCAATACCATATTAGTTGAATGGGTTCACTCCAAAAACCATCTTATTCATCAAGGATCACTCTTGAGACCATATTACAAAACATAGTCCATTACTAAATCATGTTCACTCACTATTTCACCAATATATATCTCATGAGATATAAGTCTTTAGCCAATGTATTGGAGGAATATATAGGTCCCACACATTACAAAATGAAATCATATATATGTGTACCCCTAGATAATAAAATTAATCATATCGTTATCCATGGAATATATTGTGTATCAAAAACACATCATCATATTATAACATGTGGAAAAGATACCAGTTTTGTAATCACTATATCAAATAATAACACATGAAAAGAAGATATTTTCATAAGAATATATCCTGTGAAAGATAAACAGGTATCATAAACATCATGCCATAAAGATATAAACAATTCGGAGAAAAAAATTGAATTGTACCCTTGGATAGTATCCCTACAAAGAAATTATAACCAATAAATTAAGGAATATTTGATAGAAAATAATTATTACAGATAATTTCAATTAGTTATCGATGAAATTATCATAATCGCATTGAAATTCATTTTTTTAATACATAAAACATTTTGCAAAACATTTTTTGAAAATAAATTTGAAACCTTATGAAGTGTGATTTTCAAATAAATGAAATCTTTTTTCATTGAGAATAATCTTAAAATATAATTTTAGAACATTGTTTTGAAGAAATTTTTAGAAAAATGGTTTTGGATGAAAACATATTTCCATCTAAAGATAGAAATGCAGTCATACTTTTGTAAAAATATTTTTTTTACAATATTAAGCAAAAAAGAATGGGAAAAATGGTATTATTTCCTAATTATCCAATTAATAACCATATAATAATTTTATGCATGAGAATTATTGAGATATTGATCATATAATTACATCAATGGAGGCATAATCCTAAATAATTCTAATAAATTATGAGATTGTAGTAACATACCCTTACAACATAGGAAATATTGGAAAAATATCCCATTGAAATAATAAATTACATGAATCAAAAAATATAATGAAAATGAGACAATTAATTTTATGACATGTCAATTTAATTATATACACCTTGTATAATACTATTTATGCATAACAAAACATGTGTCTCAATGAATGAAAATTGAGACAATATTACCTTCCTGATTTGTATACTTTTATACTATAAAACCCAATAAAATAGATGTCATAAAATGGATATTCCAATACCCAAAAATATAATATAAATATCAAATAATTAATTCATGGTAATTATATACACTACAACAATGAAATGAGTCTTGAATAAGTAATAAGAATCGCATAAATAAAAGTGACACTAGAAATCCCTTTACATCATGTCTTGACTCTCATTGTAATCATTGAAACTAACTATATAATAAATATAATTTTATTATACATAAAGTAAAGAAACATATTAAATTATATTTTATCATACCATATATTATTATCTTTTTAGTTTTTATTACTTATTTATTACTCTTTTATTAACACTTCCATGTTAATGTTACATTTCGTGTAATAAAATAAATTCACATATGTTTTGATTTTTTATAATTTTGGTAATCTTACACGTATCATGATTTAATCATGTAAATAATTATAAAAATGAAATATATATATATTATATATTATGTATATATGTATTTATAATAATATATAAAATATAGAAAACGAAAACGAAATACATCATTCATAAAGACGGTATGATGTATATACGCATGAATATTGATTCCATTTCCTTTTTGTATTGAAAGAATGAAGAGAATATATATAAATTATAATTATATTATAATAATTATTTAATATTTCAAAAAGATGTTAATGAAACACATCCTAAATACATTCCATGTAATGCATGAATGAATCACATTGCTTTGAGGAGGTGATAGTCCACATGTCCATAAAAAAAATTATTGTATTTGCACTAAATATCATTTATAAATATATATGTAATATAATAAATAAATAATCATTAATACATCATAAATATAATATATATCTTATAAAAACATAATTTCCATCATTATTACCAATATTGGATGGAGGTAATGTAAGAATAATGACTTTGTTTCTCAATGAGGTTGTTTACCGTACAAATGAATGTTGATTAAGTATCCCATTTGATGGAAGTGTCTGTTTGTGTAGTCTATAAAAATAAAATTAAAAAAATTTCTTTATAATTAGGAAAAATTGGATTTTATATAAGTATAAAATAATAATAATTGATGGGGTGGATAATGAAATACAGAAAATAGTTCTTGTTGAAGGATGTTTCCTCTTCTTTGGGTAAATATTTTTGGTTTAAAAATTTGGGATTACTTAGTTTTCATTTATCCAAAATAGTGGAATCTATGATAAAGGTAGGTAATTTGGAAGATATTTTGGTTGGTTTTTCCTTTAAAATTGTATTGATAGGTGTGAAAAATTTAGAGGGTGTGTGCAATTTTTCTAGTAGAGGAGGAGTGTCATTCTTGTAAATGTAACAATATAAACAATATTTTAGAGTTCCCCCTTACATTTTATTCCTAAAATAATATTAATTTTTTTAATAAATGATGTAAAATGTTCTAAATAATTATATCCTTTATGTTTTGTACATATTTATAGGTAATTGTTTCACTTCCGTTAATTCTTGACCACTAAGTAGACATTTTTTTACCTTAATCACTATAATTATTATTAATAGATTTCACTAATTAAATGGGTAAAAATCATGTATACCACATTATAAATTATAAAATATGATCATTATAAATATATAATATATTTATTAAAATTATAATTCCATTCTTGGAGGAAATTAATTTAAAATTAATACCACTAACGTGCCACGAAAGCATGTTTTAAAGGGAATATGTTTAAAAGTTTAAAATGTTTTTACATCCAAATTCAACGTGAAATTGAATACAAAGACCAAAATTGGATTAATTGATGTAAAATTATACTAATTATACTTGGATGTGAAATTATATTCTAATTTAACAATATTAATAAATTATACTAAAATGCAGTTTTCCATTAAAATTCAGTAATTTTCATAATTCATCCAAAAATTAAATATTTCCGAGATATCTAATAAATCTATCCTATTATAATTCTGAAATTATGGATTTATAAAATGAAGATTATTTTTTCAATTTAAAATTATAGAAGATTCTAAATATAATTTTGTATTCTTCAAAGAAGGACATAAAAAAATTCTTTTGATAAAATATTTTATTTCAAAACATATATACATTCTGATAATATTATATTTCATTATAAATATTGTTTATCTATTTGAAATAAGTATAAATAATATTTTAAAATAAGTTATTACTATTCATATTACAATGTTTAATATATAGGTTTTAAATTTCTTGTTTAAATAGTTATAATAAAAAAGTGTTGTTTTGTAGACACTCAATGTTTCCTGTAGCATAAGATAAGTTAATGTTGGATGTAACACAGGATAAAATTGATTTATTTTAGAAAAACTATTTAAATTTTTGTATATTTCAATTAAATACATCAAATAAATATAATTAATTTAAAAATATGGTTCATAAAAACCTGGGGTGTTAAAGAATTTTTGTATAAGGACGAAGCCAGTAGTAGAGGACATACCTTCAATGGGAAACCGGACCTATGTGGATTATCTATTTACTATATTTCATTTAAAACCATATTATTTCCTAGAAAATGTTTATTATATATATATATATATATAGTTGATGGAATTATAAACCATTTTTGGTGGCCTACTGAGTTTATCACACACCCTACACTGGCACACTTTTGGTACCCGAGCTAACCTTCTAAATGCATGTAGGGACATTGGAAAGTGGCTGATTGTTGATGATAGATCAATTGAATATGTGATTGTATGAGAACTAGATAGATCTATTTCTCTTTACACTATATGGGGATAATCCTATAGGTTATTTTGGTTTACCCAGTTGCATATGTATATACTTCCCCATCTGCCTGCATTTTCATTTTTATATAGCATTCCATGATCATCATTTTATTTATAAAAATAATATATGTGACTACCTTGTTATTATATTATATGTGATTATTTTTCAACTATTTAGTTATCTTTTATGCTTATTCTATTGAATGATAATATTATACCATTATTCCATACTTTGGTCCGAAGGGAATAGTCTCCCCAATGTTCAACCATGGACCCACACTACTAGATGGAAGCCTATGGAATATGGTGAGGTTCCCTTTAGGACATATGGTTTAATGCTTTGGATAATATTGTGTGAAGTACGAACATGACGTCAGAAATTTGGATCATAGGTTTTCTTATTTTCCTTATTATGTTGGTATTGTAGAACAGAGAAATAGGGTATCTCAGGGTTTATTCATGAGCTTCTTACTAGGAGTAGTTAACCAACATACTGTGAAACTAATAATTAATTGGGATGGGACATGTTGTTATGGATTTTCAATATTATAGTTCCTATTATTTCAACATTGGGTGATACACTTTATGTTTGATATTCCTTGTGACTATGGATTTTAACCATTGGCTGGTATGGAAAGAAAGTATTGCATAATTCATAATTATAGTCTTTTGAGGATTATAATTATATGTATATTCCATACCCTATTTGTATAACTATGTAAATCTCTTGTAGCATGATTTTGTTCCTTTATTTATATTTCTATGAATTTGTAAAATGATTTCATGTATAGATTGGATAAATAAATCGTTTCAATTAAAGGGATGATAATAAAAAATTATAAATAGTATGGGCTTTTAGAAATTTTGAATGAAAACCAATTTTATTGGTCCTTGATATATATATATATATATATATATATATATGAAAATAAACGTACTCAATTTTGAAATGAATTATCACCGCTAAATGAATATTCCCATTAAAATTTATAGGGTGTTTCCACTATTTATTTTAATTTCTAATATGTATACTGGGAACTCTAACTTATATGATAGAATATGAACAAGAACTGGCCTTTGTAGTGGGAAGTAACTAGTGTCTCTTTCTTTCTTTATTATTTGAATATCACCCAAACCTGAGTCTAAGAGCAATAATATGGGTGTGAATTTTATATAGGGAGTATTTTACCTATCATATTCTTATATTTTTTCATTTAGAAGTTGGTAAATATTGTGTGGAAGAATTATTTTGGAATCTGTAGAGACATTCCACCACGAATGCATTGATTCAGGTTCAAGGAGGGTGGTGGTGACCATACTCCAGAGGTGAGGGACCTTGGGCCACCAATATATCCTTTAGTATTTCATATTACGGGAAAAACTATTATAGTTGATTTGGGTTATAATTCCTAGTTCCAAGATGGGTTCCTATAATTTATGAAGATGATTAAGTTAGCTCGGTGACCTACCCCAAATGTGGCCATGTTGATGAATGAGTCTCAGTGGCATCATCGTTCCATGTTTTCAATGTATAGTGGCCCATAGGATATAAATTCATGGATAGAGGCCATTATTTTAGTCTTCGTTCATCTTGATACACCTCCTAATAAAATAGTGAATCTTTCCACATAGATTATATGGTATTCCTCTATGATATATTTTTATTTTAATACTCGGATGAGTCATCATCAGGATATGAAATGGAGGGACTTTCATATGTACTTATTTTATTACATCTATCCCAATATGTTGAGGGATGATAGATCAAGATATTTTATACACTGGGATAAGATCACATATAAAATATTATACTATTATACTCATTTTATAAATATATACCATTTCACACCTATTATTCTTGGTTACAGGTCATCTAAATCAATGAGAATTTATAATGGTCATAGGTATGACATCTGAATGTTAGTGAATACCAATCAACTTACATCGATATCTAGAATAGTGAACCAAGAACTTATTGGGGATAATAACCTAAGAGAGACAGGGGTGAAATCCCAGAATGATTGAAACCAATGTTTGGAACCACAATGAAAAAAAGTAGGAAGTGTTGTCTGAATCTTTTACATGGTCATATTAGAATCTAGGGTACCAACTCTGGTATCCACGTGAGGTTCCATCATTGTTGAAGATTTGGAAATATATGACCTTAGTGTAAGAGGGACCGTGTTTAGTTCCTATCTTTCTTCATGATGTGGCATCTATAATGACATTTAGGATTTATTCCGCCCATATCCAAAGTGAGAGGGTCTGCACCGACTCCATATATAGAATAGGGGACAAAAAAATCTCATCAGGTAGAAAGATAGAGTATGACTGTATGATTAAAATGAGGAGGTGGTTGTTGATGGGTTAGCTAGACACAAGACTTATAACTCCAGCAAATAATTCCTACTCAGGGTAGCCATGCTATATCATAGGGCTACAGATCATGCCATATGTTGGTAGTGAAACCAGTACCCGAGGAGAAGAGTGTTAAAAACTTTATAGTGAGAGGTAATATTATAATATCCTCTATGTTATTATCATCTCTTTTCAATATAGTTTCCTCATGTCCCTTCATATATATGAATATTATGGAGAAACATGGTCTCAATATACATTTTTCTATTGGTGTGATGAAACATAACACTACATTAGTGATAGTATTAGAGAGTGTAGCCAAGTTTAGTGAGTTCCCCATGAGATAGGTGTGTGTAACTTTGTATGAGACCATTGTTTTCATAATATTTAATTTTCTAATATCATAATCGTGATAGATTATTTTGTTCCCTTTCATGATTATTTTTATTTCTATCTCGGATGAGTGACTTTCACATCACCAGAGGGTCAGATTTTTATCCACAATGGTCTATGAGATGTCTAGGAAAGGCAAGATGGACCTGAGCATCCTGGACTAGGAAGGATAATGGACCATATTTCTAGTTTATATCTATATAACTAGGGAACATATCCAGGGGATTTCCTGGATGTTTTATATAACTTCATGGATTTTTTTATAGATGAATTTTGTGGAAAACCTTCTGAGATAGAGGTATTGTACCCATTGATATAGTGCTTGGTTTTGCACCTGTATCCATTCCACATTACACAATTTATAATATTATGTTATTGGAGCTCAAGAGGATTATAGCGTATTTAGATTCTAGAGGGTTTATATGAACCAATTACTCATATTTTGATTCAATAATCATTTTTAAAAAAGAATTCAGATGATACCATTAGGCTTTTCATGGATTATCATTGGTTGAAAATTCTTACAGTTAATAAGCGATATCCATTACCTTCTATAGATGATCTCATTGACAATAAATGAGTAGAAAGGGTATTTTATTAGATTGATATGAGATCAGGATATCATAATGTTCATTTTCAACAAGTAGATATAGCACATACATTATTTCGTTGATAATATGGCTTGTATCAGTATTTGGTAAAACTGTTTAGCCTCAAAATTGCAGAATTGTTTATCCTGGCATTGATGAACCAGGTTTTAATCCATACCTAGATTCATTTGTAGTTATATTTTTGTGAAATATAATTTTGTATTTTCATAGTTGACACAAGCATGAAAAACATCATGAGATCATGTTGGATATATTAAAATATAGTTATTTATTTCATAATCTCACAATGTTCAAATTTTGGATTAATAAATTTCCCTTATAGGGGCATATTATTTTAGAGACATAAGTTTTAGCTCACCCAGAGAAGGTGAAATTCATAGTTTCTTTGTAGAATATAGATAATCTCTTTATTATATGAAGTTTACCGGGGTAATTGATTTATTACCGGTTCATCATATAGAACGTCTCACACTTATAAGAACCTCCTATAAGAATTACTAAGACATGTGTGATGACAATATGGCCAAAATACTATAAGATATCCTTTTAGGTGATGCAAGGGAGACATACTTCAACACCAATCCTTATTGTACTAGATCGATGAATAATCTGTATAGTATATTGTGATGCATCATGTATCGGTCTTGTAGTTGTTCTAATGTTAGAGGAGTGAGTTGTGGCTTATGGGTCTCATCAGTTGAGGCCACAAAAGAGGAACAACCCAACACATGTTCTCGATTTATCCTTTGTTGTATATTCGATGCGCTTTTAGAGGAACTACATAGTGGGAGAGCATTTTGTGATGTACACAGACTATAAAATACTCATTTACATATTTAAATAGTATGGCGTTAATATCAGGAGATTAATGTGGGGTGAATACCTTCAACACTTAGAATTAGATCTTGCATGTATCCCTGAAATGGAAATGTAGTTACTGATGCAATGAGAAGGGGGACTCAGACCCTGATAGTTCATGAGGATAGTAGGGAGAGGCAGCATAAGGAAATATTTTATCAAATGTATTTAGTGGTTCTAGACCTTCATGGATGGGTTGTAAATGAATCATTATCTATTACCTTTTCAGTTATAGAGAGAGTAGGGATGAGAATGTTATCTAATTATGAGGACCTGTTACCATGGGAGAGTATTTTAAGAGATGACCTCCTTTCTGGGTGGGTTATTGATGATAATGATATATTTCAAATTCAAATACATGTTTGGGTTCTAAAATACATTTGATAGTAGTTTATGGGATAGAATCATGACTCCATGTAGCAGTGAATATTGGTATTTCCAATATGTATCATGACTTACCACACCATTATTCGTGGTTGGGGATAAAAAGTGAGATAACTATGTTCATTACTCATTGTGCTGGAAATAAATAGATGAATGTATAACACTAGGGACCAGTGGGGATTTTACATATGTAACCTATTAATATGTGTAAATGGCTTGACGTCAGCATGGATTTAGTGATAATATTTCCTAGATCACATTGAGGTAGTGAAACAGTATGGATGATCACATATGATCGAACAAAGTTCACCCATATTCTCTTATTCAGGATACATTGTCAATGTATGATCTTGATAGGGTCTACATTCATGAGATCAAATGCATATATGGAGGTAATAATTATATTCTATTATTTAGTGATGATCCATTCATTTCATGATTCATGAAAGGGTTACAAAAGGCCCTAGGTTCATAGGTACTGATAAGTATAACATACCACCAACTCACCTATGGTTAGTCTGATTGTGTGATACAAGTTTGAGGAAATTATCTAAGCATGAAATATTTACATTTTGGGTTCTTGGGAGAATAACATACCTCTCACCAAGTTCACATATAATAACAGCTTCTATGTGACCATATAGATAGCTCTATATGAGTTCATATTTAGTAGGTCATTAGATTTTACCCTATGCAGGTTGGATATAAGAGAGGTAGTGCTATTGTGTCCTCCTTTCAATCAAGACACCTCATTGTTGGTTCAGTTTTTTGAATGAAGTTGTATATAGCATAGTCAAGACAGAAATAAAACACCAACTATTTCTGTCGACAACTAGAGTTTGTGGTTTGTATTTATATTTTCTTAATAGTTTTAACAAGATTAGGGAATATATGAATTCTGAATAAAGGGAATTTATCATCTCATTTTGTTTAGACATTATATATTATAAAGATATTCGAGCCAATTTCCCATTGATTGATGATACATTAGAGGTACCAGGCCATGCATGAAATCTTCCATGTATCTCAAATTAACTGGTTTAATAATGATCAATCTCATATTCTTTATCCATATGTCGATGAGTCATAGGTATATGTGTCCATTGAGGATAATAGTATCCTTATTGTTTACTGTGGAGTAATAGTTCTCAAAGGTTATGTAGTTCCTCTAGTAAAGGCTCTATAGTAGCATATCCATGTACAAGAGAAGACATTAATGTAGGAGGATGATGTTCATGCCTATTAGCTAGAGTTTTCTAAGGTGGCACATGATCACCCATGGAAGAGAAACTCATTGAAAAAGATCTATAAGGGGGAATATTGTAATAACCTTCCTTTTTTTGAGGTAAGGAACCATTAACATTCCACAGGAATATTTATTTTTTCCCACATGGGAGTTCCTAGTGGCGTCATGGAGGAAAAATGGGTGTTTTTGGTTTATGCAGAGCCCGAAGCCCAAGAATTTAGGGGAGGTGGCTAGGGCAGAAAGGTGAGAAAAAACTATGCCACCCATGCAGCAAGGCTAGATTAAACCATACAGGGATACCCAGTGAATCATCTAGGGGTACACAGTTTTATGAAACCATGTGACCCAAACCACATGCCCATGAATTTCCAATATACATATTAATAGAGGGAAACCACATGGTTAGTTAACAAATTGTCTATCCATGATACATATCCATGTAGGGGGAGGGGGTCTTGAGGAAGTATTGTGTGCTTGGTTGGTGCATTTTTTGGTCAAACGTGAAGCCAAATCATGTGACCTGGTTTCAATGTAGTCAAAAGACCAGTTTTCCATTGGTTCTTTACAAAATTATCCCGCGTATTCATTTCTTATATCCTCCCGCGGACCTCCCCTCCATGATTAATTGAACCCCCATCCAATATTAATATATTATTTTTGATATCCTCTCCATATATACTCTAAATAAAAATAATTCAGCCTCATTAGATTGCCACCATTGAGTTCTCTTTTACTCTTTCACCTATAATCATTTTACTTACACTCGAAAAAATTATATTAGTGTGTGATCATATGCCCTATTTTCATGGTGTCCGACTATTTACTCGATTAATCCAATAATATCATGGATTATAGTACATTAATATGTGTGAAGTAAACTACCATGATGATGTAGGAAGGCTTGTAAATTTCCCACAATGTCAGGGTGTTTTTATATATTCAATTGTGCCACATGCCACACATTCCATGAAATTATTATTAAATGAAGTGATTCAAAAATTAAAATGGGAGTCCTAACCTATATGACCCATGATACCCATTTAAGTATTATTAAATGTTAAGGACCATGAATTTGATCCTCCAATTAGGTGTGTTGTTAAATGTGTTCCACCATGCATGGAGAATGGGTTTGATAATCCTTTTGAGGTATGTTGTCTACCCTCTTCCATGAGATGTTAATGGAAATGATTATGATATAACTGAATTGAATAATGATGGAATGGAAGACTACACCCTTAAGAAATTGTCTAATGTTCTCGATCTATTATGCTTGAGTTATCTTTTATAATTGAAATGGATAGTTAAAATGATTGGGATAATTCATGTGATCCTTGGACATCTAATCCTTTGTTATTATTTAAAAGACCATATAAGAAAAGTTAGTTGATTATATAAAATGTGGTGGTTAGTTAAATTAAAATATAACTAAAATGGTACATTTAGTCTTTAGGATCATAGACATTCTTATTTTCATGCCGAGAGTGATAGGTGGGTTCAAATTTCAGGTATCCATAAATAGAAATGCCGTTCTTGATTAATTAAATGGTTAAAATGAAATGATTATTTTTTCCCTTAGGTGACACATGTGTAGTCAAATGAATGTAATGAAATAAATCATTTTTTTGATAGATTTTAGGTGTTTGAGTTATAATTGGACTCTATATGTGGACTTCCAAGTATAGAATCTGATGGGAGATTATTATATTCCATGAGTTATGTTTGGACTATATATATTGAATTCCAATTATGGACACAGATAAAAAATTATTATGGATGTCAGGAGTGACACATGGTCTCCCATTATGGACCACCAAGGAAATAATCAAAGGGAAGTGATGTTATAGAACACGTCGAGTAACACCTGGATTCCTAGGATGGATTCCTTGGATGATATTTGTAATTTGTTTGTTTAATGTATTCTTGGAGTGATATATGGGTTCCAAATTAGTAACATAATGGATGAGCTAAGAGTTTTTTATATATTAAATAAAACAATGATTTTATGGTGCGTCTTCAAAGATGAAGAAAAATCCTGGATTCCAACGGATTTTTACTGATTTATTTATTATACACTTCTTATTAGATATGATTCATGGGCAACACTTAGCCCATTATCAGGGATCCTAGACATTATTATATGTTATATAATGAATGAATGATTATTCGTATATATTCCGGATAAGTCCAAAGCAGGTTGTGGATGATGGGATTTCCATCAGAACCCAAAAATATGAGGTTTATGTATTTACCACATTTAATTTATATCCTTATTAATGTATTCCCACTATATATATATATATATATATATTCATGGAAAAGATGGAATTAAACACCGCTAGAGGTGGCCTAGGGAGTTTATTTCACACTCTACTCTAGCTACCTTTTAGTACTCAGGCGGACATTAGAGATACAGTTAGGGACAGAGGAAAATGCCCGATTGTCGATGCATGATATATTGTAGCATGGGAGGGAGGGAGAATATTATTGAGCTATGCCTAAAGTTGTTATACAGAGATATTATTTTTGGTTCATTTGGTATACTTGTATGCGTGTGTACCTACTTCAAAATGTTCCTATATTTTCCTATTTGTATAGGATTCCATGATCATCATTTTCTTTGTGACATTGATGGATGTGACTACATTGTTAAAATATGATGGATGATTAATATTCACTTGTTTAGTTGTCTTTTATGCTTCCCTTATTGACTAATATTATTAAACTGATGTGAAATACTCATATCATGAGGGTATAGTCTCCCCACTATTCCATCATGGAGACTTTCTACTAGTTGGTGGACTTTGTCATATGGAGAGGTTCACTTGAGGCCATGTGTCCAACTGAGTTTGGTTATGTTTGAGTGAACCTTGTTTGAGATGCTGAAGAAATACATTATTGAAAATTATGTCATTATTTTATATGAATTTACCAATGAATTTAATTTGACTAGAAAATTTCTCCTTATTTAATAAATTTTTTACTCATATTGAAACCCACTAATTTAATGGAAATGTTATAATGGTAATATTTAAATAACAAATTTTCATTGTTTTTTGGCTTGTTGTTTTATATTTCAAGTAACTAGATCAGTGTAGTCCAACCCTTTACATATTTCTATGGATTTTGGTACTTAGAGGAGGCATAGAGTGAGCCAAGAGGGATTTTGCTACCAAACAGCTTGAAATATGGAGATTACTCATCCTAAACTCTTTACACACTATGTAAGTGAGCTTTTCCACTAGTGAGTACTTTTCATTGGAAGTTACACATTGTATAAATTTTTATGATTACAGAATCTAGTATAATGTGTTATTTGGGGAATTTAAAAACCCAACATTTAAATAGTGTGTTTTATTTACACATCATTTAAAACCTCATTAGATACATCACATTACCTAATACATTAGAGAAATATAAAATTCTGGGTGCACCCATCGCATCATAACATTTTCATAATCATGCTTTTCATATATAATTTAAATATATCATGGACATAAAATAACACATGAAAAGGAAATGTGTTTGGTGATAATTTCATAAATAATACATTGATGAAAAAAATTAGTCTTCTCAAAAAAATGAGTCACATAATTGGTTTAACAATAATAATTCTTGGGCGATAAAGAAACAATATTAAGAGAAGTAAATTGTCTGTTTTTTAGGAAAAAAAGTTATTTGGGAAAAATAATTGATGTTTTCATAAACACTTTTTTGAAACATGTATATCCTTGAATATAAAATAGAAAATATATTTTATTAACATAATTATAACTTTCATACAGTGGAATACAGAATAGCCCAAGGAAAATATTTGGGTTTGAGAATCCCCATACCTTATGTCTGAATGCTTTATTTTCATTAATATCCTTGATAATCAAATTATATTCATTACTTAATAAATCAAGAAGCATTAATAATTTTTTTATTTATTATAATTTAAGTAATTTTATTTATGTTAATTATTATGAGTTATAGTGTTCAATGTCATCATTTGAAAGTGTTCATTTCCATGGTATTCAGGATTGGTAAACTTGTATACATGGATGGATGTTCATGTAAAAAGTATATAATTATGAAGAATTGATATTATATGTTATTAATGATCTTAAATAATATGAAATTCTCTTATAAATCATTTGGTTATATTATATTGGTTTAAATGTTAGATAAAAAGTTAATGACAAATGTTTAATGTTAATTTGGGAATTTTTTGATCACAACCAACTAGTTTTATTTTAACATTTAGTATTATGTATATATGTTATTTACACAGCATAAAAATAATTAAAATGTAAATTAAAAATAGTATACCATTACATTGGTTTAATGACCATATTTAAAGGCGTTAGTGGAAAAATAAAATGCATCATCCATAGTGGTGATAAATGGAAACACCATAGACAATATTTTCATTTTTAGAATAAAGGGAAAGGGAAACGGATTTTAGGATCAATCATTCCATAAAAATTATAACATTTCAGTATATAAAATATAATAGAATTATAATTTCACTTGTTCGAGGGGTTTTTTGGTGAGAATAAAAAAATAAAATAACTTGAATATAAATTTAATGAAAAGAAAGAGGATTTTATCTCTTGAATCCTACTCCTTGAGAACCTGCATTGGGTGGTTGGTTTTCATAGTTTGTAGAGAAAAAATGATTCTAGATGTGGGGGAGGTAATTTGAAAGAGTATAGGTTAGAATTTATACAATTAATCAGCATGGAAGGTGTGAGGAGAAGAGGTGGTGACTGGAGGTATTTATATAGGAGGAGATGGGTGTTTTCTCATTATTTTATCCATTAGTTTGTTATTTTATCTCAAAACTATGAATCATTTTAACATTATCACTAAATATATTAAATAATTTATGTTATTTATATATTATGGTACTTACATACTCTATGGATCAAGTAGTTGTTTATTTAATTTATAATTTATATATACAGTAAATTATCATCTTTTACTATTCACAAAAAAATCACGCATTTTAGAAAAATAAAAAAAATCACCCTAAATAGTTTTTGATGTGGAGAATTCAAAAATTAAATCAATTTTATGAATATAATTTTCTAGATGTGGGATATTTAATTTTTAATTAAAATATCATTTACAAGGAAAATAACTATTTTAATATTTTAACTCATTTTATAAGTCATTGAAAAATTAATTAAGGTATCATAAAAATATATTGCAATGATAAGAAAAAATTATATTAATTTATCAATATTTTTTATGAAATTATATTTTCTATTATATAATTATATTAATTATATAATAGTAAATAAATAATTATATTTTTAAAAAATACCAACACATAATTAATAAAATTTCAAACATTTCTCTACTTATTTTATTATATAATTATATAATATCTTCATTTATAAGATGAATAAATTTTATTTATACATTAATTGATTAGATTACTATTTAATTGGGTGGATTGCTATTTCGAATGGTCACATTACTATTCCAATTGTAAAGTTACTATTCCATTGTTATAGGTTCATTAATTTTTATAAAAACCATTTATTTCATTAATTATTAATTTAAAATGTTTGTTTTTTGTTCTCAAAGTGATTTTATGTGGTTTATAATATAGGATATAATTATAAGAAGAGAGTTTCCATTGATAAAATTTTGGGTTTTTATATTCTTCCCTCTTATGAAATTTCACCCTTGAATATTTTTTTACATAATATGTGGAAATCATGTTAGTGTAAATCTCATTATCACTAAATTTGGTTTCCATATTTAATCCTAGTACTTATGGTTTCACCATAGTACTTTGACGAAGTGAGTATTTGTTTCATAGAACTTTATCTCTATGGTCTATGATCTACACCAGCTGCTCCTTGTAACAGATATCAATTTCCAACAATACCACCTCAATATTAAATACATGTGATGGATCTTGTATATACTACATGAAGTGGGATACATGCAACACATCACGTACTTGATATATGGTAGTTGAAAGTTTATGTCGATTGGACACACATTCGACACAATCAGGAATATTGAGGGGGCGATGTACTTAGGACACAATTTTCCTTTATTCAAAAATCTCATGATCCTCTTCCATGGAGATATGTGGAAGATTACTATTTCTATATTATGAAAATATAGGTCTCATTGATGATTGTATGCATAGTACTTCTGTCAACATTGGGCTTCCTGGATGTGTTTCTAAATGCGTTTTCACATTTTCCACCATTTCATAAACCATGTTAGGTACTACCATATTACGTTCACCAAATTCATCAAGACACACTAATGTTATGCATATTTCTCTAAAAATTGCCTTCTATGCATCCATTTGGATGTTTTAGTGGAAAATGTTGTTGTAATAGAACTCAACTATAGGAAGATGATGGTCCAATTATCATTTGAATTCCCGATAACATGCTCTCAACATGTATTCCAGTGTCTGAAATGTCTTCTCAGAGTGTAGATTAGTTTGATGATAATAAAAAATATAAATGTTCGAATCAGTGTTTAGAGCATGTTGAATACATTTCTAGAACATCAACGTGACTCTCAGATCTCAATTGGATGAAATAAATAATTGTATTATAGAAAACCTTACCACTTAACAAATATATATTCGTGCAAGTTTATCTACTGACAAGTCCTCTAGAATTACAATAATGTGAGCTATCTTTTTGGGACTATCCACAAAAACCCGTATAACATTGTTTCATATGGATGTTTTCGGATATCTACTGAAAAATTCCATGGTGATGTTTTCCCATTACCATTCAGATGTGGGTAATGGTTTCATCATCCCATTAGATGTTTTTCTTTTATCATTCACTTGTCGACATACCATTCCCTTTGATGTATATATAGCGATCTACATATTTTTTCACTAGGTGTTCTCTAAGAGATATTGATACATCACTATTCTCCTTGGGTGAACAGAGATGACTGAGTTATGTGTGTTACTAATAATTGCATTATTTTCCACTATGTTGGATGGTAAATATTGTTTTGACCCAAATCATACAACTCCTTCCCCATCAGTTTTGAATTCTAAGGATTTCCCCTTTCTGATAGCTTACATTTTTTTGAATTTCTACACCATTTCATTAAGCATCCTTTATTTTCTCCATGACGGATGATTGAAAAATAAATTGAGAAAGGTTTTATGATGTTCCTTACATAATTATAACTATTTACATCATTTAAAAATCTCAGAAGATTGGACCCTTATCAATTCACATAATTGATAAAGTTGTAGGATATTTTATACATATTTACTTAGCCACTTTATTCAATTTTTTAAGATGGCAGTGGATGAAAAAGTCACAATCATTGTTGAGATATAACCATCTTCATTAGCACATATTAATATCCATTTATGATAATATATATTTCAGTGTTTTACGATCATTATATATTCCACACTTCTTCCCATAGAGATAATACTGTCATATTTTCAATTCAAAGATCACAACTTCTAACTCCAGATCAAGTGTGTGTGTTATTTTATATCATGAATTTACAACTTCCTTGAGGCCTAGGATATCAATATATCATTTTTTATCAGTAAAAAACGTATCTACTTATTTTAATCATCAATGTGTACAACAAATAGATCCATACTTTTTAGAATTGTGAGGAATGCAGTAGTGATAAACCTCTATATTAACTCTTTCAATAACTCTTCACATTCACTAATATATAAAAAATTTATCCATTTTGGTCCATCTTTGTTAGTGGGTTTAATAATATTGGGATGTTCATCACAAATCATCAATAATACCTATCTTGACTAATGAATCAATGGACTAACTTGAGAGATGTTTTCCTAGGCTACTACTTTATTTACATTGTCTTGGAAAGGTCTATAGATCGTCCTTTTCTAGTGATAACATTACCCAAGAATGGTACTTCCTCGATCCAGAACAAAAATTTACTATGTTTTGCCTAAATTTTCTACCTTCTAAATGTCTTTACAATAGTATCCAAATGTTCGTAATGCCCCCCTTGCTCTTTGAGTATATCTGAATATCATTAATAAACACTACCAGAGATTTTTCGAGGTAATATCTAAAGAAACTATTCATCATGTACATGAATATTGGTGTAGAATTAGTGATACTAAAGGGAATAAATATAATCTCATAGTATCCATACCACATTCTAAAGTAAGTCTTGGGAATATATTACTTCCTCACCGTTAATTGGTGATACCATGTAAAAAGGCCCACCTTAGAGAAATACTTTCCCCCACATAGTTGATCGAACAAGTCATCTATCTATTGAATGGTACACTTGTTATTTTTTCATGATTATGTTAAGCTCGTGATAATCAATGTATTGGTCAATTGATATATCCTTCTTATTGATGAATAGGACAAGTTAACCCCATGGTGAATCACATGGGAATATAAAACCCATATCTTAATTATCTACTAACTTGTTATTCAGTTACTACAACTCAATCCTGGTCATTATATAAGGTGTCTTTGATATATTTAGAGATATATGAATATGTTAAATGGAGACCTCAACCTCTTAGTTAGGATGAAGACGAAAAAATTCATTAGGGAACACATCAATATAGTCCCTCAAAATTGGAATTTCCTTGAGTATTATTCAATCCTTTTACTCAATAATTTTACCTAAATAAGATTAATCATAAGGAAATAATATCCACACATGAGATTATGGGTAGAAATAAGATTCTTCCACCTCCTTACACTTGTATAGAATTGGAGGATGCCTCAAGATGTCGAGAGTGATCTCCTTTTCCAAATATTTGATATTGGATTTGTATAAAGATGGCCAATACTTTCCAAAAACTGAATCAAAATCCACCAATAGATTTAAGAAAATATATAATGGGATTTTAATTCAAAAAAATGAAATGGGGAGGATTTATATACTTTGGATACAATAATTTCCCCATGATATATTCTCACAAATAACTCAAACATTATATTTTCAGATTTTATTTTAATTGTTATACTAATCTAGCATGATATGAAAGAATTTGTAAAACAAGGATCTAACAGTAAAATCTCTATTTAGGATTGAATAACCATATTTCCTATTAACACATCATTTTCGAGCTCCACCTCTATAGTATTAATTGAATTATAATTCCCTTCTTGCTTTGGCATCAGTGGATGCTGATGCTGATTACCCTCAATGACTCAAGGTTTAGTTCATTCACTTTCATATTTCCCTTTGTCCATACATTTGAAGCATTTTACCACGAGTTTTCTCTCCATTACTATAACATATTTTTATTCTTCAACATGTATATTCAAAATTCATGTTCTTGGTGGCCCTATCACCCACACTTATATCATTTCCTCATCCCTTAGAATAAATTTCCATGGTTCTTCTTCCAACATTTTTGAGATGTTAGTGCTTGAAATTTCATTCTACCTTTATCATTAGATCCTCTAACATGAATTTCCATCATTAATTTATTATCTTCATATCCAAGGGACCATTCTCCAGACCCAATTTCCACTTTTAGATCACATCAAACTACTTCTTCATAACTCAAAATGTCTCAAATTTCTATAGCCTTTTGAATGTGTGGTTTTAAACCACTAATGAATCTATTAATATTTCTATCATTGTTGAGAAAAAAATACAATGTGTTCCTTGAATTCCTTTCGAAATTTTTTCCATAGGACATGACAAATTCACCTTTCTTTTTCTTTAGCTATATGAATTATCTCTCTATTATTGTATAAAGATTCCGAATAAAATACATGTTAAGAAGAGACATTTTATTAATGTATTCCCACTCCATATATTCAATATCATATTTCATCTTGGTTTTCTTAATAAACGTCCACCATTGTTTGTCCTATCCATATATATGATAAATAGATAGAGTCTCCTTATCCATCTTAGAACAACAATGAACATAAAAGATCTACTCTATTGAGTTGACCCACTGTTCTATGTCTAGGGGATCTGAGGATCCATTAAATGTCAGTGGTTGTTGCCATATAAATGAATCAATATACAGTTAGACTATCTTAGATAAAGGAGGATGTTCCACATCATTCAAGTTATTTTTCATAGCCTGAGATAACTAGGTAATCATCACCATGAAACTATTAATACCACTTCCCAATGAATTTGGGATTTTGTTCTAGAAATCGCTATATTTTCCCTCACACGTGTTGTTCTACTAGGTTCTCCTGGTTCACATAATTTCATAAAATATAAAATATTTTAAACAAACATAATTCAATATGTCAGTAATAAATGATTTATTTATTTTTTAAATTAACTCTAAATGCATATCATATGGGATCCATTTGTTTAGAATTTTCTAAAACATATCATTATGTGTGATTACATATAAATTGTCTCATAATAATGATTTTCACAAAGATTATATAATCTTAATTCCCAAATGTACTAAACCATGCTCTGAAACTGAATATAATGACTCCACTTTTTCCTACATTATGATAACAACATATTAAAGATAATCAACATAAAAGCATTATAAAAAACATAATTCAAAGGATTAGTGTGGTAGGAAAATTAGGACCATTCATAAAATTTAAATAATAAGACAAAATATTTATTTATCTCATTATTATCTACCTTCTTAGAGGTCCTCATTTTCTCCTTATTATAATTATTCACCTGAGGATATACATCCTTGAAAGGGGTGAGGTAAAAGCCCAGTAAGAGGATAGATGAGAAGATGAATCAGTATAACATGGGTGATCATAATAATCATCATCATAGAATAATTATAGTATCATAATAATCATCATTAAGAGTGGAATAATTAGATAAAGGCATAGAATGTGGCAATGCATAAAAATGTAGCATCATGCCTTAGTGGTGAACTACCACACAATGTTTTGAACAAATCTAAAATAATGATTACAAATAACATATGTGCATCATCAAAAATAATAATTATAAACAAATATGGACTCATGTTCATGATATTTTCACGTTATCACATGAGATACATCAAATTTTCTAATGAATTAGGGTGCTATATAATTCTTCACACACCAGTCACATCAGAGCATTTATATAACCATGTTTTCCACAGAGAACATACATCAATCATGGACATAAATCAAACTACAAAAATTAAATTGATATTATTTGAATTTCATTAAGTATACATTCTTGAAAAATATTTGTGTTTCCAAAAAATAAAAAGGTAATAACATAAAATGCATAAGTAACATCTATATTAAGTGAAAAAAACAATTTCAAGTGATGTAAAAGGTGTTTTTTATAATAAAGTTTTATTTTGCAAAAAACATTCCACGTGACATAAAATATTATTTGAAATGTTTATTTTATAAAAAATAAAAATAAAATTACATTTCAGGAACATTATATGAACATTCATAACATGTAAGAGAGTATATCACCAAGAAGGGATTTGGGTTAGAGAATCCCCGTACCATATGTCGGAATAATTTGATCACTTCAATATCCGGGGTAATCAAATTAGATTCATTAATTACTAAATAAATTACACTTAACACAATTTTTTGATTCATTATTGTTTTATTATGTTCATATATGGTTAATATGTTGAGTTACAGTGTTCAATTTCAACTTTCAGGAGTGTTTGTTTTCATGGTTTTCGAGGTCGGTTCGCCTGTATATATGGATGTAATTTCATTTAAAATGAGGATAATTATAAAAAATTTATATTATATGTTATTAATGAAATTATATACTTTTTAGTTGTATTGTAAGTCATTATATATATTATCAGGATGAATGATTAGATAAAAATTAAATGATATTGATTTTTTGGGTAATTTTTGTGGTTTTCAATCACAATGAATTATGTTTGTTTTATATACTAGTACAATTTATATATGTTAATTAGAGAACATAGAAAATATTTTAATATAAATTTTAATTTTTTTCAACAATTTTAATGGTTTTACGACAAACCATGAAGGTGGTAGTGAAAAATCAAAAAACCTCACCCACGGTGGCGGTAAATTGACACACTAGAGGTCATATTTTCATTTTTACAATAAAATAAAAAATAATATACATTACAAGATGAATTACCGAATAAAAATAAAAAATTAAAATATATAAAACATAATCATGTTATCCTCCCACTTGGATTAGGGGAAGTGATGAGTGAATAAAAAAGAACATGGAAATAAATTAAAATAAAAAAATGATGATTTTACGTCATGAATCCTTCTCATAGAGAACCATTGTAGAGGGATTAGTTTTTTTTATTTTGTTGAGAAAAAAGGATTATAGAGGTGGTTTAGGGGATTTTAAATATTATTGGGAAGAATTTTGACCAGACTCAAATATTGGAAGGTGTGAGGAGAAGATGTTGTGAAGGGTGGCATTTATAGGGGCGGAGAGGGGTGTTTTCTCATTATTTTTTTATTAGTTTATTATTTTGGAATAGTACTATGAATAATTTTAAAATATTCACTAAATATATTACAAAATTAAGGTGAGTTCAAGATTATTGTGCTTACATTTTCTATTACTGAAGGAATAGTGTAATTCATTTATAATATATATATATACCATAAATTACTGTATTTTACTATTCACCAAAAAGGATAGAATCTCAAAAAAAATAACAAACATTCATTGAATGAATTTTATTAAAAGTATAATTACTAATATAATTATATTTAATGAAAATAATTTTCTAGATATGAGAAATTTAATTTTTAGTTATAATAATCTTTTAATTGGAAAATACCTATTTAAAATTATATTTAATTATATAATACATTGAAAAATTAATTAAAGTCTCATAAAATTATATTATAATCATAAAAAATAAAAATATTAATTTATGAATCTATTTCATGAAAATAAAGTTTCTATTTAAAAAATTATATTAATTATAAAATTTTAAATAATAATTTATGTTTCATAAAAATACCAACACTTTATTAATAATTTTTTAAAGAATTTATTTATTTATTCTAAAATATAATTATATCTTAATATTTTATATATGATTCATAAATTTTATTTATACATTTATATATGATTTTACTATTCTATTGGCCAGACTACTATTCCTAATGTTTTTATTACTATTGAAAAGGTAATTTTACTATTCCATTCATATATGTTCTTTAGATTCTAGAAAAACATATTATTTTTATCATTATACATTTATAATGTATTTCTTTCACTATTAAAGATGTTTTATTTGGTTTATACTATATGAGATAATTAAAAAAATGGATTTCCATTAATAAAATCATGGTTTATTACATTGGAAGGGAGCCCTAGATGATGTTGTAGTAGTTGATTCTTGTTTTAGTGAGATTCATTAAGACATGAATGTGGATGTCCTGTATGGAAGTATAGATGATGGAATATGTTATAGATGTCAATACCTTTTTATGTGATTAGGTGATATGGGATTATCTTTTATGAATCTGTTCAACGGATGATGTATTTTTTTTCTTATTTTAACTACATTAATTTTCCCAATACATGAGGAAACATGGTGTGATTGGTTGCTTGATTCCTATTAGTGGTAGGTTAGGTTTTTTTTCTATAGTGCATGGATTATGGAATGATTTTAATAATGAATATCTAATTTTTAACCCATGGGTTTGGTGTTTATGGAATGAAAAGGCTGAAAAGTTATCACATTTGAGAAGCCGTAGACATTGTTTGGATTATGCTTAGATGCCATGAAATTTACACTTATGATTAATTTCTTGTAATTTGGAATAATTTTAATGGTTAATTATTTTATAATTAATTAACTATAGGAATGAAATTAAAAAAATAACATAAGTTAAAAATTTATATCCTTAAAAATATTGTGTTATTATAGGATGTTTGGTCTTAGCGGTGGTAGCCATGAATCGAAGAGAAATTACTTGAAATTGAGTTTAGTATTTGATTAGTCCCATTGAGTGGCTCCAAGATATGTTATATATTTTATATTATGTTATTTAAAATTCTCCCCCAATTTCGGTTTGGAAAACTAATACCTAGTGGACTATAGGAGGGTGGTTCCCCCAACTCCGCAATCGGGGATTGATTGATGAATACCCCCTCTATCCACACTCTCTTATCTCTGTAGTTACTTATTCTGGTAAACAAGACAGTTAGTTTTCTAAAATATTTTTGAAGAGGCATGTAATTTCTCATGGTTATTTAACAAAAATTTATTCCTAGATATATTCACCAGAAGATTATTATAGATATGATGAGTAAAATATTTGACGGCTTGAGGTTCTTACACAGAGTATGGGTTATGATGGCTTGAGATATAATACATGATATTTTATACATTCCATAGGGGTTGTGGTGGATCCAAAAAAATACATGGTTACTATATATTCTGATGTGTTATTAGATGATGTGATGATGTTTTACAATAGGACTATGTCGTATTTCCTCACTCAGGTGTCTTTGGGTTGGCTTATTTTGTAGAGAGATTTCTCACGATGTGAAACGTTGGGGAAGAGTAGAAAACTAGTATGGAAGTGGGAGAGGTTCAACCTTGATGTTTGGTTATTATATTATATTATATATTGTATTTAATACTTGGTGATATTTAACCACTATGAGGCTAGGACCATAGTATAATTTTTTAGGCGATGAGTTAGATTCATTGTTGTTCATTCTAATTTAACATGCTATGTTTATCATTTTAGTGAGGGTATTCCGTGAGGATGCTACTGATTATGTTTACATTATTACCCTATATATATAAATATTTGTTAAGTCATCTATTGAATGTTAGAGGCTGAGTTGGGATTCGTGGCCACTTCTATCTATACCTTTTGGAACATATAGTTTTCTTTTTAGTTGTTTTATTAAGGTATTCAATTTCCATGTTTTTAATTATGGGGAAGTGGGTCATGATTGAGTGGTATAAAAGGATTAGGTTGATGGATATGATTGAGTTTGTAGTATGGAATAGTTGAGGTTACGTGGGTTGGTTGGGAAATAGAGTTTTATATGTATAGATAGTGATGAAAAGATGGGAGTATGACTGAGACAAATGTATTTAGGATCCCATATAATATGATGTATAGTCCTTATGCTTATTGAACCCACTAGGTTTGGTGATGCTAGTTTCAGGGTTGATACCTAGGAATGGGTTATGAATCCTTCGTTATTGTTCATGTGTTGGAAATGGGTGGACCAATGGATTGGTTAAAACCATAATAAGATACCAAATTTATTAATTAATTTAATAATAAATATTGCATATTCAAGGTGTACGTTCTCACAATGTTATTTATTTAATAGGAATGGTTCATGTTTGACATTCTCATTAGGATCACACCAATTATATTCAATAGGATGTGCCAGCATATCTTTGCAAGGTGGAGGCCGAGGAGGATGACACTTATAAGAGGACAATCTGAGAGATTCAACAACGTAGTTTATAGGGCTTTGAGGTCCCTATTTCATAATCAATAAAATATGACTAGTTGGAGGATTTTGAGATAAATTTCAGTTTGACTCATTCTATAAATGATAAATAGGATTTTTTGGCTCGGATAAAGTTGTGGATTGAAGTGAGTCATAGAGGTTTATATTCATCAGGGATTGGGAATAGTAATTTGTCTTCTAGGAGATGTTCTGAGACCATTTCTGAGCATAGTTCTGCTCTTATACTATGAAGGTGACCAATTTTTAATTGATTATTATCCTTGGAGAGGGGAATTCAACCATGTGAGTGTTTGGGATCCATTTCAGGACCCTTATATATTATTCTTCGGGCCTGTTACTAGATTAGGATGCTAATGTGAGGATTTTTGAGGAGGATTTGATTCCAAAGATCCATCGCCATGTCACCCAATTTTCCATGAATACATATCTCAAGGAGAAAAAAAGAGATGAAGTTGTTGAAATCATTCTTGGTAGAACCATATCTTAATGAGAGTCTATTCATTAAGATTTCATACGAAGAAGGGATATGGTCCTAGTCTCCCAATTGTTAGGAAACAGAGTTTTTAGTTTGTTGGGGGAAGGTCCCAACCATCATCATATTTTTTATTTGGGGTTTGAGGATATCAGGACTATGATAAGGAATAGAAACATCTTTTACTTATAGAGGCTGAGGTCATTAGCGATGAGTGTTTCTAAACTTTCCGAACAGTTAGTCCTTTCCAACTATTCTAGTTCATGTTCCTCCATTGACTTAGTTTAATCCAAGGAAGTAGCACGAGGGTGTTCCTGTTTGGGATCAGTAGAGAGGATACAAGGTAGGAAATATAATTCTATAATATAATTCTTATACTCATTGAGAAGATCGTTTAAATGGAGGTGGTATTCCTTTGTATTAGATAGGTTGTAGAGAAATTCATGGTCATCTTAATGTTTTAGAATTGTTGTACTATGTAATGCAAATGTTGTTCGAGGTTCCCTTTTAATTTTATCTACATGGTTTAATTTTTTATTTATTCAGGGGAGATGAAATACTTTATATCGCCTATGATCATCCATTATTTTGAATCTTAGGTGGGAAGGCTTCCACTTCCCATGGCTATGACTATGCAAGTTGGAGGTTAAGCTGACATGTATGATGTCAGCAGAAACAATGAGCTAGTGTTTGTGAATAACCTCTATTTCAAAAAAATCTATGATTTAGATAAATTTATATGAAATCATCCTTACCATTGATTGTATATATTCAGTGTATGATATCATGGATTTATTCTAGATGTAGGTTTTTTATGATACTGAAAAAGATATACAGTTTTTTTGGATAGTGAGAACTTATATGGGTCTGTGGTGAGTTTCATCCTAGTCATCTTTGATGTCTGAGCTGATACTGAGTTCATTATATGTCCAGCAATATTTTATTATGAGTCTTATATAAGTGTAACCGGGTGTCTGTATAGAGGTGTTTTTATCATTACCCCATCTATAATATATCATGTTTGGGATTAAGCTATAGAAACAATTGTATCATTTCGTGACGTATAAATATTGGATGACTCCATTTGAGTTGTGAGATCATAAACTATAGCTCAATGATATGCTGCAGTGAGGTTCTATTCAAACAAGTGTGTCACCCTGGGGTGCTCTAGTTTTTATTGTGAAGATTGATGATGGTTGTTTATAACATTTTATTGATTACCAATACATAAACCTGGGGATGGTGAAGAACAACTATCTACTTCTTTGGATTTATGATTAAATCGATTCGACTAAGAGGTAATGTTGATTTTTGAAGAACAATTTTTGGACAGGGTATCATCAGATGTGATTGAAGCATGAGGATATCCTAAAGACTAACTTATATTATCATGACTGGGATTATAATTACATTTTGAAACTGTTTGGCATGATTAATTCTACAAATTTTTTCATGGGTTTAATAAACATACTGTTCATAGAGTTCTGGGATATATTTTTATTTAATTTAAATGATTATATCCTTATGTACTTTACATATAAATAGATTATTACTAAGAATCTATATGCAATTTTTTGAGTTCATCATCATGGGTAGATATTCAGGATGTTTTCAAACTGTGAGTTATGGGATCATGAAGTTTGTTTCAGGGGGAACTTCATGTCTTAATAGGGAGTTTTGGTGTAACATTTGAATATAGATGTGGTTATGTGTTGGGAAGACCGGATGATATTATTATAGGTTAGGAGTTTCCTTACTCATTCAATCTATTATAGGTGGTTCATAGCATATTTCTCTCGGGTTGCAACACCTATGAAACTATTGACCTAGAAGGAACATAAGTTCATATTGAATGACATGTTTCTTGCAACATTTGTGTAATTTAATGAGATGTTGGTCAGCATTAATTCCTATTTTTTTCATCCTTAGAATTTGTATTTGAGGTTTTCTTGGAAACTTATCATATTGCTTGAGATGTGTTCTAATGCACATTATATTGTTTATTTTTTATAGGTTTTTGTAGTTTCATCCCCATGTGTGTACCTGTTCCATCCATGACCTTGTGTTGATGGTAGTTTATTTTCAATGATGTTGTGGTTAAATTACCTCATCATTGATATTTTTCTTGTTTTTATCAAGAATAAGAATATGAGGGGTGTCTTCTCCCAGCACGACATGATCTTGAATCAACACTATTGGATATTATTCTTATTGGATAATGATTTAGATATTTCATATATGCTTCGAAAGTGACATCTTATTGCTGATTCACTAAGAAGGAATTCACATACTGATGTTGTGTGTGAATTTGGAGATTCATAAAGAGTGTTGGAAGAACACTCAATGAAGAATATTAATTTTAATGAGGTTGGAGACTGAGGATATACTTTTAATAGGATGGTTAAAAAATCATTAGTGCATAAGGTAGAGGAGTCCCAGTAGGGGGATACCGATGAGGACGTTTGGAGGGACCAATGTTTTTTATTACAATTAGATTAATGATATAAAACACTATGTGTTCTTTTAAGGAATTCTTTTTATTCTTTTAGTGATGCACGAAATGGATCATCTAGAGTTCATTAGATAAATTTTAGTGCTACATACCAATGTGAAAAATTCGTGCCTATATTTTAGAGGTCATCTTTGCTGACCTAGGATAAAACATGTATTTATAGAGTGTTCTACAACATGATTTTGGCTCTCAGTAATTCCCTACCATATATTTTCATTCAAGAAAGGACAATCTAAAAGATAAAACCATCCAAAATCATTAATACTTGTTGTTCTCTTCTACCCTAAATTTTGGAGGTTCATGGTTGTGGTTCATAGCCTTGGTTAGGATTGATTAAAATAATAGCTTCCACTATACTCATAGTATGGATCTAATTGAATAATTGTACAAATGACCTTGTTATTCTAAATTTTGAGGGACTAGGGTTGGAGAGGTTGAAATTATTGGGCTTAAAAAAGTACAAAATATGATAGAGATTGTACAAGTAATTCATGGGGGAATGAATCCAATAAAGTGTCATTAGAAATCTTATGAGGATAATTCTAGGAGACCTCTTGAGTTTTATATTAGCGATCATGTGTTATTGTATGAGGTACATCATCTAGGGTTTTATAAGGTGGTTCATTGAAATAATATATTTCCCTAGTTTATTGGGCATTTCGAGGAATTAGATTGTGTTAAATTCATAGAATATTTGATATAAATTCGCCAATAGATGATCCAAATAAAATATGTTTTTTCACATTTCATAGATCCATTGTTACCTTCCTAATGAATCTCATGTCATTAATTTGGGAGAGATCGATGTTGACAATGATTAAGCCTTTGAGGAGTGGCCATGGATATAACAACCTTGCTTTTTAATTACACACTTAAACCTGATTTATTACATAAAATATTCACTTGATACAACATCGAAGATCGAGAGGTCTAGTGTCTTTGGAGAATAGGAACATTACATAACAGATTAGAATATAAAACACATAACATCTATAATTAAAACATTCTTTACATGACCACTACATTCCCTCGTACATAGCATTGTATGGGATAACCCGGGGAATTTCATAAGAAAAGGGAGATCTATAAATCCTAGTAAGGGAATAAACATGGAATAGCATAAGGAATACAATTCATGTTAGATAGTAAGTATATCAAATGATCACAAGAGAAACATGAACATAAAGGCATGATAAAAAATTATAATCATAACATGGAAGTGTGGCAACAACACTTAGCATGGAATTAGCATGAACGAGGGATCATTTCACATGGAGAATGAGTAAACCCTCCTTTCACATTAAGCACAAGTAAAACCTCGTGGCACCTTAATTATAATGAGTCACCACCCATTTCACATGACGTATCATGATACTATACATTACCCAATGCATTGGAGCGCTATCAGGGCACACCCTTCATAAACATTTCATTTCACGCATAAGTGAGACACATAGATCATAAAACATGGAATCAATCACCATTGTTTATTCCAAGATAAAGGGATGTGGAATACATAAATGAGTCATTATAATCAATAATCAAATTTTCATAAAGGTGAATACCCTAGATAGAGAAATGGGCATGGTATTCACTACACAATGACATTGGCATGGAAAATCATAGTGTAATTTTGGCAGCATCACAGCGTTAAAGATGAACTCATAAAAAATCTTTGATGAGAGAGAAAGTGGTGTCTCATCATATTTAAATGAAATGGACAGTAAGAGGTTAATATAGATACATGTCCCAAAAAACATTATGGAATTTTCATTCATAATTCAAAATAATTACTTGATGTAAAAGAGTAGAAGGACACCCCTCACCGAATTTAGGCATGGTAACAGGTGTACATGGGAGGCATTAATGAGAGAAAAAGGGGTCTCCCATCATCTAGACATAAATAGGGATGTATTTTGGAGGTGATATATTCAACCCCATCATTTTTAATTGAAAACAAAAGGCCATAATAACTTAAAAAAAATGGACGAAAATGAGACAGGAAGAAATCCATTACAAGTGTGTATGATTCCAAAGGCATGGGATAGGCATCAGAGAGGCTTTTTGGGAGCTTGGGGAACCATGGGAGCATTCTAGTGAGATAAGGGCATGGGTTGGTTGAACTCCAAAGGCATTGATTGTAGAGGAAGTAGGTGCTAGGGTGGGATTATATAGGAAAGGAGAGGGAATTCTTTATTATTTTGGTTTGGGACACCTCACATTAATCTAATCAAAACCACAGACTAATCCATGGTTTTTCCAATTGTTTTTTGCCGATGGGGAGTGGAAAACAATATTTAAAAAGGATAATGGCCGAAAATTTTAAAATAATAGGTTTTCTTATGTGGAGGTGAGTCACACTCTTAAGGAAAACAAATTAAAAAGACAAAATGTTTTATAATCCTTGTAGGGTCCACTAATGATTTGTTAAATAAATAAAAAAAACCCGAAATCACATTTTTTTAAGGAAAAAACATATATTTGTAGAATATAATGTTTATATTATTTTATTACATCACTATTTGGTCATTATGATGTCATAAAACACATTATATATTTAAAAGGTATTTAATTTTTTCCCAAACATTCGACTCGCTCTGAAAATTATTAAAAATTCACCATTCAATAATTTCGATATCCTGATTCCAAAAATAATTTTCATTCTTTCTAAATAATTTTCTAAATATTTTAATTTTTACTTTTAAAAAAAAAACCGACATTTACATAAAATTCATGGCTTTTGACAAAAAAATCTTTCAAACCTTAATAAAAATTACAATTGAATTCCAAAAATTACATGATAATTTATATTTAAGAAAAAGTAATTAATTTGTAATAATGTTTTATTAAAATATAATGTACTTTAACATTTCATTAATTCATCAAAATAGGTTTCGCTGTTGAATATTATCTGAAAATACAATTTGTGCTTTAAATACTATTAATAAAGCAACAATAATAAAATGAATGCAAATTCTTTATACAAAAATAATGTACATTGTAATAGTGATAGGGTCTTGTTACATAACCCCTTATAACAGCCGCATAAGACTAAAGGGTAAGGTGTGAGATATTCGCATACATTTGGGGTGTCTAGGATAACATCGCCCGAGAGGTAATCTCTATTAACTTCCACTTCTCCCGCAGTCGGTTCCACTCAACCTTAACGTGATCAAGATCAGCTTGGGATTTGTCACGATCGATGCCCAATGGCACCACCTCCTTTATGAGCTCCATAAAATGTGTTTCATATGGGGAATTTCTATGGGATGAGGCCATAGCTTCTGTTTTCTAATTAAATTGGATTTGTTAAAGACCTATATTTATACTAATCATGTGATCTGTGATCAACAGCTATATTAGAAACTGTCACAATTCGTAATGGTATATTAAAATCCGAAAACATAAAACTAATGAAGTTCACATTTCTTATAACCAGAATAATCATTTAATTAGATAAATAGTAATTTCCATCAATAAATGTTTGGGTGGTTACAACATTTCCCACTTATAAAATTTCACCCTCGAAATTTCAGTTTCCCACTCTAAATCAAATGTGGGATAATATGCGTATTCACTTTATCTGATTCCCATGTCACTTCTTGAAACATGTTGTTTTTCCATGACAACATGATGAGGGGAATTATCTTATTTCATAGAAATTTTTATCTATGATCTAAGATCATCACTGGTTTCTCCTTGTAAGAATGATCATCGTCTAGTCATACTACCTCTAAATAGAGTATATGTGAAAGTTCTGGTATGTACTTACTTAAGAGGGATTCATGAAAGAAATCATGTACTTTGGACATGGTAGGTGGAAGTACTAGTTGATAGGCCACATCCCTAACACGATCATGTATCTCAAAGGGGCCTATGTACCTAGGACTTAACATACCTTTATTTCCAAACATCATGACTATATTTTATGATGATATGTGTAGAAATACCATGTCTCTATCTTTAAAATCAATGTATTCCCAATGGTTATCTGCATAACTCTTCTATTAACTTTGGGCTTCCTTGATATGTTTCTGAATGGTTTTCACCTTCTCCACTATTTCTTCAACCATTTACGGTCCTTGTAGCATATGTTCACCGACTATATCCCAATATGACAGTGTTATGAACATCTTCCAATATAGGGATTCATAAGGTGCCATTTGTATGCCCGAGTGGAAAGTACTATTGTAGGAGAATTAAACTAGTTGAAGATGTTGGTCCCACCATCATTTCAAGTCCATAAAACACGCTCCCAATATTTCCTCTAGTGTTTTGATAGTCTAATTGGATTGGGCATTAGTTTGAGGATGATAATACATACTGATTTTTATCTCAGTATGTAGAGCATTTTGAAAACCCTTCCAAAACATAGAGGTGAATCTTGGATCTCGACTCGATACAACAGATAGTGGTACTCCAAGCAGCTTTACCACTTCCCTGATATATAGTTATGCCATCTGATCCAATGATAAATCCTCCTGAATTGTAATGAAGTTTGCATACATTGTAATATGATCCACAATAACCCAGATTTCATTATTGCCATTCGATGTCTTCAGATGTCTGATGAAAAATTCCATGGTGATGTTCTCCCATTTCCATACTGGTATGGGCAATGGTTTCATCGTCCCCTTAAACTTCTACCACTCTTCCTAAACTTCCTAACACACCAAGAAATTTGGTGTATACTCGGTGATCTCCTTCTTCATAATATCCCACCATTAATTCTCTCATATATCTAGATACATATTTGTGTTTTATGGGTGAATAGATAAATTTAAACTATATGAATCACCCAAAAGTTCCTTCTTCTCCTCTAGACATGATGGAGCACATAGTCTTTTTGCAAATCTCACAATTCCTTCTTTATTAACACTGAACATTGAGGATTTCCTGTTTCTGATAGCTTCCAATCTCTTCTGAATTCCTACATCAACATTTTGGGTATCCAATAACCATTCCAAAAGAGACAGTTGGGCAATAATTTATAAAAGGATTGATGATACTCCCTTCTCTATGATTCCCAAGTCCATCTTCATCAAATCTATGAAGATTGGGTCTTTCTAAATTCTCATCAATGATGGAATTGTTGGGTCCTTTCTACTTAGAGCATCTGCCACCTTGTCTGCTTTCCTCGGGTGGTAATGGATTGAGTAGTCATAGTCTTGGATCAGCTCTACCCATCTTCTTTGGTTCATGTTCAACTCTTCCTGTGTGAATATATACTTCATAATTTTGTGGTCCATATATATTTTACACTTCTCCCCAATGAGATAATGACACCAAATTTTAAAAGCAAATATCACCACAACCTAATCCAAATCATGTGTTTGATAATTCTTCTCATGAACATTCAATTTCCATGAATAATAGGCAATTACTTTGTCATTTTGCATCAACACATAGCCCAGGCCCTTCTTCGAAGCATCACTGAGTACCACAAACGTTCTCCACCTATGGGTAAAGTGTGCACAGGTGTAATGATAAGACAAATTTTTAACTCCTTGATGCTTTCTTTACATTCATTACTCAAAGAAATCTTTACTCCATTCCGAGTGAACATGGTAAGAGGGTTGGAAAATCATGATAATTCTCTCAAAAATAGTCAATAATATCATGATAAAACAAAGAAGCTACGGATATCTGTTACTGATGTTGGCCTCATCCATCCCTCAATTGCATCTATTTAGGAGGGATCCGCATATTTACCATTTCATTTGATTATATGGCCAAATAATAAGGCCTCATTCAACCATAAAAAACAATTTTTATACATTGTATAGAGATTCTCATTCTGTAAGGTCTCTAGTACATTTCTTAGATACTCCTCATGATCCTATTTGGTTTTGGAGTATATCAGAATACCATCTATAAAGAATACCAAAAATTTGTAGATGTAATCTCTAAATAATCTATTCATCATGTCCATGAATATTTTTGGAGTGTTATTGAGTTCGAAAGGAATTACTATGAATTCATAGTGACCGTATCTTGTATGAAAAGCAGTCTTGGGGATATCATATTTCTTCACCCTTACTTTATAATATCCCAACAACAAATCCACCTTGGATAAGTATTTTGCTCCACAAAGCTGATCGAACAAGTAATTGATTCATGGAAGATGATACTAGTTCTTTATCATGATTTTTTTTAAGATCACAATAATCAATGCCAAGGTGCATTGACCAATCGTTTTTCTTGACGAAGAGGACTAGAGCACCCCATAGTGAAGCACTTGGGTGTGTAAACCCTTTATCCAGATTCTCCTATAGTTTTTTCATCAGCTCCTCAAGCTCTATAATATCCATTATATACATAGTCTTGGATATTGAAAATTCCCCATGTAAAAGATCAATTGAGAATTCAACATCTCTTCTAGGAGGAAGATCGGGAAATTCATTGGGAAACACTTCTGCGGATTCCCTCACAATAGGCATGTCTTCAAGGATGGTCATCTCCTTAGACTCAATCATCTAAGCCAGATGCACGTTCTCATTGGGTAGTAATATCCACATTTTAGATGATGGAGATAAATAAGATTCATCTCCCTCTTTGAACTTGTAAAGAATTGGGGGTCGATTCTCCAAATGGAGAGTGATTTTCATCTCACGGTGATTTCTTTTGGGTCTATATATGGAAATCCAATCGATTCAATGAATTGCATAAAATTACCCCAGAGGGAGTATGAAGAGGTTCTCCGGGAAATTAAATCAACATATTATGACATGGGAGGTGTTATATTCATCAGATGCAATGATTTCCACATTTTACGTACTCACCGACATCTTTACTTCCATGATTTGTGGTGGTGCTGGGATTGTTCTACAAAATGTTTTTTTGATATAAATGAATTTTAGAAAATAAATCAAAAAATATGTTCCCTATTCTTTAATGAATATCTAACATACCTATGACCACTTTATTGGCGGGGTTCACTTTAGCAGTAGTGATCACAAAATCCCACCCTTACTGCCATAGAGGTTGTTGGTTGCCTCCAAAAAACCCTTTTATTAGGGCACTAATTTCCAAGATGCCCTAGTTATTTATCGTTGTAGTAATGAACAATGTGTTGAGGTTCTAATGGATCATTAGAATCCTCTATTGTAGCCAAAATATTTTCTTGTCGGTAGTTAATATCTACGTTCCATTCTCTACCACACCTAAATCATTTCCTCGTCTCCTTCATGCAACTTTCGGGGAGATTCTTTCCACATATAATGAAAGTGGGGTGCTGAATCATCATAGAACTATTGGATTCATCCATCAGACCACAAGAATTGAATTCCACCTTAGTCTTACTATCCCCATGATACCCCTGAGGTTCTCCGGACTCCATTTCAACCTTGAGAGAACATCTAACAATTTCTTCATATCTGTTGAAGTCACGTATGGCCATCGTTTTCCGTAGGCTAGGTTTCTACCCACTAAAGAAGTGGTCAACCTTGTATTCAGGGGTAATGACAAAGCATGAGACATATCATGCAAGCCTTGTGTTTTTTTCCTCATACACTCTGACAGATTTATCATCTTTTTTTATAGATCTCAAGGATGTCCCTTTTCACATTAAGTCAGAGGCTGTGTGGAAAATATTTATCGAAAAACATCTTTCTGAAATCCATCCATTCCAATTCCTCGATCTCTTCCCTAGGCTTTTTATTTTTGATCAACTTCCACCATTGATAGGCTTCAATGTCCATACGATAAGCATCCAGATGAACCTTATTTTGTTTAGAACATTGAAGGATGGAGAAGATATTATCAGTGGAATTGATACACTCTTCGTCGATTGAGGTATCAGATGATCCATCAAATGTAACATGCCTTTGTCTCATGAAGCTCTCGATAGTGACTTGTTTATCTTGGGGGGTGGGGGGTTGAACATTCCTCTTGGCCCTTGTTTATTTTCAAAGCATGTGTTAACTGGGAGAGAAGTGTGACAATGTTCATGATTCCCTCTCCCATTGGATTGGGCAACTCATTATCATAATCATCACATCAATCTTAACATCTTTTGTTATCCCGAGTATTCCTATTATTAGCCATTGGCTAGAATAAAAGGAATGTTAGTGGTATCACATAAAGAGTATTCCAATCACAAAACTAATGGCATATAAATAACTTTTATTTCCTTAACATATAAATCCATATGATTCAATCTATGCAATTCATTATCTACTTTCTAACATATATTCTTATGGGTATATTTTTAATTCCCTTAATAAGGGTTCGTAATAATATTGTGACATTACAATAGAATATCCCTTAGAATTGTCACAAAAAAACTGTGCATCATGGCCTGTTGTCATGCACCAGTTCCCATTCGAGTCTGGCTCAAAGCGGTGTTTTCAGGTTTTACCCCTAGGATACATCTTTTCCAGAGTCGCCTCTACATGCTCGTATCCAGACATGGAATTATTTCCTGATAAACCACTTACTCAATACTCACCAATACATAGGGATGTTTTATTATACTTATTCGTTTTTCTATGTCTTGACTAGTGTTTTCTAATCCTAATCTCAAAAATAACTATACCTATCCTCTGTTACCAAATATAAGAAACATGATTTTTTTGTTACACACTTAAACATGATTTATTACATAAAATAATTACTTGATACTACATAAAAGATCATGTTTTATAGTGTATTTTGGGATTAGGAACATTGCATAATAGCTTAGAACAAAAAACACACAACATATTTATTGAAATCTTCCTTTACAAGGCTACTACATTCCTTCATGCTTAGAATTTCATGGGATAACCTGGGGCATGAATAAGAAAAGGGCGAGCTATAATTCTTAGTATGAGAATAAACATGGAATAACATGAGGAATACAATACACCATAGAATATAGGAATATCAATTTATAACAAGAGAAACATGAATATAAAGTCATGATAAATCATGATAATAAAAACATGGAAATGTGACAACAACACTTAACATGGAATTAGCATGAGCCAATGCTCATTGCACATGGAGGATGAGTAAACCCTCGTTTCAGAAGAAGAAAGATTAAAAACTCATTTCACTTGAATTAGAATGAGTCAACACCCATTGCACATGATGTATCAAGATACTATAATTTACCCAATGCATCAGATCACTATTAGGGCGCACCCTTCTTAAACATTTCATTTCATCCCTAAGTGTGCCACATGGATCATACAACATTGAATCAATAATCATCATTTATTCCATGACAATGATATGTGGAATACATAAATGAATCTTTATAATCAGTAATTAAATTTTCATAAAGGTGAATACCCTTGATAGAGAAATGTGCATGGTATTTACTACACAATGACATTAGCTAGGAAAATCATAGTGCAATTTCAGCATCATAACAACATGAAATAAGAACTCATAAAAAATGGATGATTAGAGAGAATGTGGTGTCTCATAATATTTAAATGAAATGGATAGTAAGGAATTCATATATATACATGTCCCAAAAAATTTAATGGAATTTAGATTCACAATTCAAAAAAATTTCTTAGATGTAAAAGAGGAGAGAGAAATCTCTCACGAAAATTCAGCATGGAAACGGGTGTACATGGGAGGTATTAATAGGAGAGAGAGGGGTATCCCATCATCATAATATATATAGGGAAGTATGGGGGAGGATATAAATAATACCCTAAATGTTTTTATTGAAAAAAAGGGAATAAAAACTTAAATAAAATTGGGAAAAATGAGAACGAAAGAAATCTCTTACATGGAAGTGTGAACCCAAAGGCTTGGGAAAAGCTCGAGAGAGGCTTCTTAAGAGTGTGGGGAACCATGGGAAGATTCTAGAGATTGGATGGAGGGGGTTTTTCGAACTCCAAATGATTTGAGTGAATCATAAGTTGGAGATTGGGTGGGTTTATCTATGAAAAGAGAGGGATTTCTTTATTATTTCGGTATGGGACACCTCACATTAAACTAATGAAAACCACAAACCTGACAATGGTTTTTCCCATAGTTTTTTCCAAATAGGAGTGGATAAAATATTTTATATGGAAAATGTCCAAAATACATAAAATAATAGGATAGCTTATGTGGAGGCGAGTCACACTCATAAAGAAAAAAATTTAAAAAGACAAAATGTTTTATAAGCCTTGAAGGGTCCACTAAAGCATTATAAAATAAATAAAACAAACCCAAAATGAAATTATTTTAATAGTAAAACATATATGGGCCTAAAATAATGTTTATATTATTTTATTATATCACTATTTTGTCATTATGATGCCCTGAAACACATTATATTTTTAAACGGTATTTAATTTATACCAAAAAATTTGACTATCTCAGAAAATTATGAAAAATTTACCATTGGATATTTTCGAAATCCTGATTCCAAAAATAATATTCATTTTATGTAACTAATTTTATAAATATTAAATTTTTTAATTTTAAATTAAAAACCGATATTTACTAAAAATTCATGGGTTTTGACAAAATCTTCTTTCACTACATAGTAAAAATTACAATTTCATTCATAAAATTATACGATTTATATTTAATGAAAAGTAATTTAATTATAATATTATTACACTAAAATATTTTTTAATTCAGAATTACCTTAATTCATCAAAATAGATTTCTGAGTTGAATAATAACTAAAAATACTATTTGTGTTTTAAAAACTATTTACTAAGTAACAATAAAAGAATGAATAGAAATTATTTATAAAAAAATAATATAAATAGTTATAGTGCTAGAGTCTTCTTACATAACCCATTATAACACCCTCATAAGACCAAATGGTATGGTTTACGAAGGTTAAAGACTCTTGGGGTGGCTCGGATAATATCACTCGGGTGGTAATTTATATTAATGTCCACTTCTCATGTAGTCAGTTCCTCTAAAGCATAACATGATCAAGCTCTACTTGGGATTTGTCAAGAGGGAAGCCTGATGATGTCAACTCCTTTATGAGCTCCGAAAAAGGGGCTTCGTATGGGGAAATTCTACTAGATGTGGTCATCACCTCCTTTTTCGTGGTAAATTAGATTTATTAAAGCCCTATATATCTACTAATCATGTGATCATTGTTCAACAACTATATTATAAACAGTGGCAATTCATAATGGTACTTTAAAATCCAGAAACATAAAACCAATGAAGATAAAATTTTATATGACCATAATAAACATTTAATTAAATCATGTGGAATTTCCATTAATGGAGGTTTGTGTCATTACAATGGAGATCCTGGACCACCATGAGATTGTGTTTCGCATGCATAACACTCCATTTGTTGGCATCTTGTGTCGGAATTATGGCATAGAGAAGAGTATCTTGGAGAGTGAGTCATAGATGTGAACTCATTACCTCTTAATATTTGATGCTTATCAATTTTCTGATAATTTTTTTCTCTTTTGGATGTTGACATTTATTTTTTAATAGATACATTCCAATTTTTTTCATAAGGCATCATAGATCTTTTTTTAGAGGTATCTATTCCAAGAGTGGATATCAGAGTTGGTTAATAGTGATTCCAGGATTATCTCAAATTCTTTGATGAGGTGGTTGAGATCCTACATTGGTGATACATTTGAGATGTATATCATGGGTTGGCTATTTGGATGATTGGGTTCAATTTTCTATCTGGGTTTTGTTTTGGAATCTTGGGGATGATAATTGATCATTAAGTATCTAATATAAGGTCCAAAATTCTTTTAGATTGAACCTTAATTTTTTAATGATATTTATGGTTCTTAAATGAGGCCCGTAGTTATTATGGATGGGTTCATCCACAAAAACACTAGAAATAGGGAGATTACACAATATGTAATATTTACATGTTGTGTAAGTGATTTTCATGGATTTTGCGGCTCGTAAAAGAGGTGTTTTATGAGGTTTAAATTTTTAGGATTAAATCCTTCAAGTTGACCTTTTTTTTAGTGTAAGTGAAAAAATCAATATTTACATGATGTGTGAGCTTTACAGGCTGTGTAAATTCCCTGTGTCATGAACCTACTAAGGATTTAGTTCATGGATTTTCCACAGACCCTATAGTTTTTGGTCAACTTACAATGGCTAATAGAGTTACATTTTAGAATTTCTAGTTCTCTTTTATGGGGATCAATCCTTGGCATCCCATCATATATCTATGGTGATCCACAGTGTGTTATTTCATTATTTTAAAATGTGTTATCCCTAATCAGTTTCTGTTCTACACATTTATTAATTCCAGGAATTATAGCTTGATAACAACAATTTTATAGGTGTTTCCTTGAAATTTCAGTGTGTTTATGGTATAACAACTTTATGAAATCACAATAACTTCAAGAGACAGGTGATTAGAGATAACCAATGTTGGTCCTTTCTCATGAGAAGAAACATAATGCCTTTGAGGTAGGATATTTATTTCTTCTTTTATTTTATTTATTTTAAATCCTAAATAGAGTGTGGTTTGTCTCTTTATAGGTAAATGAAATTAACAAAATAATTGTTGAACCATATTAATAAATAATTGTTTAGAGAAAGAATGTTCATGTGCTCTATATTGTGATAGTATTTTGGATCCTGATTTCCTAGATAGTGTGATATATATATTCTATTCTTTGATATCATGTTCTTATGCATAGTATAGAATTTTAAAATGATAAATAATATAAATCCATACTTTATTGATAATTACCCATAATAATAGTAATAAATGAATATGAATGTTTGTGATTTGGTCATTTTTGTAATTTGAGTATAATCATATTGGTGTGAGTATGATTGTTTAATTAAATTTGATATTAAAGGTCATTAATAGAATAGATAAGTAATATAAAACATTTTTTAGATTATAGTTTATAATAATTAAAAAACAATGACAAATGGGAAAAGTTGGTTGCATAGAATAATGTTTAAATAAAATTTTCAATTAATTTGGTATCTCTTTACTTCTTGATGCTTTAGGATTCCCATAGTTGTAAAATGATGATAATGAATTAGTTAATTCAAGATGTAATAAAAAGAAGTTTTGTGACAAAAGATAATTTCCATATCGTGATCTTCTCATCTACATGTGAAGGCTGAGTTCTATGAGATTGGAGTCTTGATAGCCCATTTATATGTACAGGTTGGATTCAATTTTATAGGGCCTAGATTTCCATGGTGGATGTTTTTTATTCTTTTATGTTAATATTATATTGTTAACTGGATGTCAGATTCACAATTTGGACTGATATGGGGTAGCGTGGTCTGAATATGATATGAGCTTTGGATGTCAGATGTGATGTCAGTGTGGAGGCCTGGATGATGTGGTAGATGTTGATGCATGTGATGATGAGACTCATCGGGATATGGTTTTTGTTGTCTTGAATGGAATAAATCATAATAGAATAGGTTAAATATTTGATTACCCATTTATTTGACACTAAGAGTTGGGATTCGTAATTATTAATCTGTTTGATAGACAATGGGTAGTATTCATATTTAAACAACATTTTGTTCACCACTATTTATGGTAGGTGGGTGTGCTTGGTTCCATGTTTCATCTGGATTGAATCTTAAGATGGACATATAAGAGTATATGGATTCTTCTATGATTATAATAATGAATAAATAATTATTAATACTTGGGGTTATTTTTTATGTAATGAAAATACTGAAATGATGTTTCACTTGAAAAATTGTGGACCCGTTTTGGATTATGCCTAGAGGAAATAGATATTACTCAAATGATTAATTTAATCTAATGTGGAATAATGTAAATGATTTAATACTATGTATTGAAATTTTAATGTAAGTAAATGATAAAATAAATAAGTTAATGTAGCTCTTTAAAATTCATGTTTTCTTGTAATATATATTGGACTTAGTGGTGGCATTTGGGAGTCTGAGAAATGTTAGATGCAGTTGGGTCTATGTCTAGGTTATTTCTATAGTATGATTATGAGATATATTATATATTTTTTATTCTAGGATTTAATAATATTCCCCAACCATGTCAGTTAGGGAATCATATACCTAGTGCATTCTGGGATGGTGTTTCCCCAATATCTTAGTGGGAGGTTATATAACGACCCATACTTTACATACATTGTTAATACTTCAAAATTAAAGCACACTTATTACAACATATGACAAAACCACAAAGGACCGTATAGGTATAGTGTCTTTAGAAACTAGGAAACATAAACAACTGATTCATAAATCTTCTACAGTGTCTCCCATTTATTTCATCATATCTAGGGTCCCTTTTAGAATATTCTACTTAATATCCATCTTCCTGACATGGGGAAATGAAAACCTAAAAGGGTGAGCTCAAATGCTCAGCAAGGGCAAATAAAGGAATTAAAAATCATATCATATCTTTTTGAAAATCAAAACCTGCAAAAGAGATCATAATATCTTAACATGGAATAAATCATAGAAGTGAAAATGAGATCCCCATAATCATAACATAAAACTTGAATCTTTGTGGCATGCACACATAATCATGGAAAATCATTTCTTGTTAGTCATGACTCATTGCCAAGACTATCTTAGCGGACAAAGTCCCTTTCTGAACCGAGTCACCCTCGTTCCAGTCCTGTTTCACTGAACCGGTATAACCTACCGTTCCATCCATGTCTATCTCATGAGATATAAAATCTTAACCCAATGCATTGGAGGGAGATATAGGTCCCACCCATCTTATAATTAATCCTTTCTTATGTGTTCCACATAATCATAAACCATACATCATAGCGTAACCCATGTAATAAAAATGGGATTCTTAAACAACATGACATCATAAAACAATTCATATAAGATAAAGGAATTCATAAAAATGTTTCCATCACAACATAATCAAATTCATGTAATAATAGGGATAAAAACAGAACCCTTTTATTATCTTAGATGGAAAATAATTTTGATAAAATACTTGAACTCCATTCTTGAGGAAAATATCCTTTCTACTTTAAAAACATTTTTCCTTTCATAACATGTCATACGACTTTAAAATAAAATAAATTGATTAAAAATAAACTTGAAGACTTGTAAAGGAAGCTTCATGGAAATAATGTTTTAAAAATCCATTCATGCCGTATAAGTTAAAAAAACATTCTTCGTACTTTTTTCGGAAAAGTCAAAAAGTACCTCGTATGACAAAAGATTTCTTTCATACATATTACTAAAAACTCACCGAAGGGTAAAAATGGATTTAAACAATTGTAGGTGGATGGAAATAATATTACATTTTGATGAAACATGGATGTGTATGATAAAATAAACCCCAGTAAATACTTACGAATAAACAATCTCGGATAAAAATGAGATTGTGGTATTTTCCCTTACCTTAGGTCCGATTTTCTTTGTACGTGTCCAAAGCTCATTTATAATGGTTTAAATAATGTTATTGACTTATTCCAGAATCATACATATTGATATGATATCATATATGGTCATATTCTTAGCTTCTTGTTAGTAATATTTCATTGTTACTTGTTACTCGGGTCTTTATTGCCTTTTGTTCTTATGCATGTTTTGCCGAATAAATTCTTATTCTTCTTTTAAGGTTATAGATACCTTATATCCAGAATGGTATTAGTGTACCATATATCATATTTATTCATTCAATTCATTTATATAATTATTATGTAATGATGATCATGTAGAACGAGTCGCTTCACATCGTGGAGACGGTATTCCGTACGTACGCACGAGTGATGATATCGTTCCTATGATCGTGGAATTGTATTGGAGTATATATATATATTATTTCAGTATCAATATTACTTTATAATTATCATAAATATTTACTCATTACACCATTATACCCATCCTTGTAAAGTGATGGTGGAAAATAGATTACACCACGGCGTGGAGACGGTATTCTGTACGTACGCACGCGCGGTGATTTCATTTTTCCGTAGGATGGATAGAAGGCGAATTAGAGTTGTTTCATATTTATAATAACATTTAAGTATGTAAGTAATACTGATGTTATTACTTTATCATGAAACAACTAAAGAAGAATAAGTTGAAGAAGAAAGAAATTGAAAAGATCGGTAATGGATATTACCTCTTCTTTGGAACGCTTCTTTGAATCCTCCACTTAGGGAACTAATATTGGTCTTTGAAGAAGACCAGGACCTCTAGGATTATTCTAGGGAAGTGGATAGGAAAACATTGCAGGTTTTGGCCGAGATTTAGTGCTCAAATTGGTGTGAGGAGAAGGGGGAGGAGGTGCCCTTTTATAAGGGAGGAGAGGGGCACCTTAGGAATATCTCAAAATATAATTTTATATTAATGTCAAAATCGGTTTATAATGGTTCCAAAGGGTCTTATTTCGAAGCTAAAGTGGGGAAGGGTAGAAATCCTATCAACCAATAGGATTTAGACAAGTTTAGGGTATTATTTTAACCTTATCAATTAGTTTTAACTCTAAGTTAAATAATTTAACTTTTACCATGTCTTTTTGTTTTATTTCACCATATGGTTAATACACTTACTATAACATGCCAAACGAACCCCAAATTGTTTATTATTAATATATATATCCTTATCTAAGTCATTTGGCCGAACCTTAGATTTTTAGGAATAAAATAACAATTAATAATATAATATTTGATTTAAAAACTATTTTGTGTCAATTTTGACACTATTTGATATATGATTTTTGTGAAAGTCATAACAGAATTATATGTTCAAACCAAGTTGATTAAATCAACACTAATATATCGTAGTATCCTATAAATTTTTTGTAATTAATAAAAAGTCTCAAATTACATTTATTTTGGTGTTTATAACATCAATTATGTCAATATTTCATAAAAAAGATAATTACTGCATCATAATTGTGTCATAAATAAATTAAATTATTTAATGTCTAAAAATTATAAATAAAATACCATTATGTAGGAATTCTTTTTAGATTTCTAATGAATATTTATAGTCTAATTTATCTTATGTATAACCCCATATTAAAAATGATTTACTTATTAAACTTTTGATTTTAACTATTTTAACCCTTCTTTAAATAAATTAATAATAAATGTCCTAATCTAATCCAAGTGGGCCTAAATGGTCATATTTTATTCATAAGGTTGTTTTTGGTCGAATTACACTTATCCAATAGAATTAGGACATGTGTTTGGGTAATAGTAATATCATATTTACCCTTAGTTACCCTATTTACTATTAACTGCGGTAAAAAAAGTAAAAAATTACTATTCACTAAAAAATTATTTTTATCTCATTGAACCACATTTTACTTACTGATATCAACCGTGTCTGTCGGATTTTCGAAATTCCATTCACAGAAGTGGTCAAATTAAGTTTTATGCAAAATTCAGTTTTTAACCTACCACTTAGTGGTTTCACTATTCATCAAAAATTGAAAGTTTTCAGAAAAATACCGAAATTTCACCCTAGGATAATTTCGATATTCTGAGTCCAAAAATGAAGTCCATTTTGAAAAATAAAATTTATAAAATTTAAAAAAGTGGTTATTACTATTCATAACGGCTAGTTTTAATAGCATATTGTTGTTTAGTGAAACTCGGTATTGCGTACGACGCAAGCTATCGAGGAAGGTTGCGATTGCGTGTGAAGAAAGCCAAGCAAGTGTTGTGTAGAAAAATATTCCTTTGATGATTTATATAACATAAAAGTATCGGGTGTTTCATTCTACCCCCCTTAAAAAGAATTTCGCCCTCGAAATTCGTCACTTTGTAACAAACAGATGAGGATACTTCTCCCTCATCATATCCTCAAGCTCCCATGTAACTTCTTCAAGTTGGTGGTTCCTCCATAAAACTTTCACCAATTGAGTGGTCTTGTTTCGTAGGACTTTTTCGCTACGATCCAGAATCTCTATCGGCTGTTCTTCATAAGAAATATCTTGCTCCAGCGGTACAACTTCTGAGTTGAGTACATGTGAAGGATCTGGTATGTACTTTCTCAGGAGAGATACATGGAACACATCGTGAACTTGAGAGAGATTTGGTAGAAGCGCCAATCGGTAAGCTACCTTCCCAACACGATCCAGTATTTCGAAAGGACCGATATATCTAGGGCTCAACTTCCCCTTCTTTCCAAATCTCATAACCCTCTTCCAGGGAGATATTCGTAAGAACACTTTATCACCCACTTCAAACTCTAGGTCTTTTCTTCGGTTGTCGGCATAACTTTTCTGTTGACTCTGAGATGCTCTTATGTGTTGTTGAATAGATCTAACCTTTTCTGACTTTTCATTAATGAGATCAGGTCCTAATAGCTTTCTTTCCCCAACTTCATCCCAGCAATTTGGATTCCTGCATTTCTTTCTATAGAGAGCTTCATAAGGAGCCATCTGTATACTGGAGTGAAAGATATTATTATATGAAAATTCCACCAAAGGCAGGTGTTGATCCCAACCTCCTTTGAAATCCATAGAGCAAGCTCTCAACATATCTTCTAGGGTTTGAATTGTTCTCTCAGACTGACCGTCTGTCTGGGGATGATAAGCAGTGCTGAAACTCAACTCTGTATCTAGAGTATGCTGAAGACTTCGCCAGAACTTCGAGGTAAATCTCGGATCCCGATCAGATATAATAGAAAGTGGTACTCCATGATATCTTTCCACTTCCTTTACATATATCCTGGCAAGCTGATCTAGAGAGAAACCCTCTCTAATAGCAATGAAGTGTGCAGACTTTGTAAGACGATCAACTATGACCCAAATAGCATTATTGCCTTTGGATGTTTTAGGAAGTCCTGTGACAAAGTCCATAGTGATGTTTTCCCATTTCCATTCGGGTATGGGTAATGGTTGTAACATCCCCTTAGACTTCTGTCTCTCACCTTTAACTTGTTGACAAACCAAGCATCGAGAGACATATTCAGCAACATCTCTTTTCATGCCATCCCACCAAAAGTACTCTTTCAGGTCCCTATACATCTTCGTGCTTCCAGGATGAATAGAGAATGAAGAACTATGAGCCTCATCCAACAGCTCCTTCTTTAATTCGGGGATGGGAGGAACACAAACCCGATTCCTGAACTTTATTATCCCATCGCAATCAAGGTTGAATTCATGAACATTTCTCACCTTATTTTGTAACTCGACATCTTCTTTCTGTGCCTCCTTAATCTTCGCATGTATAGATGGTTGAACATTCATTTGGGAAAGATAAGATTTTTCCCCTTCCATTATAATTCCAAGATCCATCCTTTGTAAATCCATAAATATTGGATCTTTTGTGATCCTCATCATGGATAAACTAGCATGGTATTGTCGACTTAATGCATCTGCCACCTTGTTTGCTTTCTCAGGGTGGTAATGGATTGAGCAGTCATAATCCTTAATCAGCTCCAACCATCTTCTTTGACGCATATTAAGCTCCTTTTGTGTGAAAATATACTTTAAACTTTTATGATCAGTATAAATATCACACCTTTCACCATAAAGGTAATTCCTCCAAATCATTAATGCAAAGATTATCGCAGCCAACTCCAAATCATGAGTTGGGTAATTTTGCTCATGGATTTTCAACTGTCGTGAGGCATAAGCTATCACCATATCATTTTGCATAAGAACACACCCCAATACCTTATTGGATGCATCACTATAGATCACAAACCATTCTCCACTACAAGGAAGTGTGAGCACAGGTGCACTGGATAACCTTCTTTTCAACTCCTTGAAATTCTCTTCACATTCCTCTGTCCAAACAAACTTAACTCCTTTCCGAGTCAACTTGGTGAGTGGATTAGATAATCGTGAAAAATCCTTTACAAAACGTCGATAATATCCAGCCAAACCAAGAAAACTTCGGATCTCAGTTACTGTTGTTGGTCTTGACCATCTTTAGATAACCTCTGTTTTTGCTGGATCCACAGATATCCCCTCTTTTGAGATTATGTGACCCAAAAATGAAACTTTTTTAAGACAAAATTCACACTTGGTAAATTTGGCATAAAGCTTCTCCTTTCTCAGGGTCTTCAATATAATTCTCAAGTGATCTTCATGCTCTTCCTTGCCCTTTGAATAGACAAGAATATCGTCTATAAAAACTACCACAAATTGATCAAGATTGTCTCTAAAGACTCTATTCAGTAGATCCATGAAGATAGTAGGGGCATTAGTAAGACCAAATGGAATCACTATAAATTCATAGTGTCCATACCTTGTACGGAAAGCCGTCTTTGGTATATCCTCCCTTTTGACCCTTAATTGATGATACCCTGAATGAAGATCAATTTTGGAAAAGTATTGAGCTCCGCGTAGTTGGTCAAATAAGTCATCAATGCGTGGGAGAGGATATTTGTTCTTGATAGTGATCTTGTTATGTTCTCGATAATCAATGCAGAGTCTCATTGATCCATCTTTCTTCTTAACAAATAGAACTGGTGCTCCCCAAGGTGATGCACTAGGGCGTATGAATCCCTTATCAAGATTCTCTTGGAGTTGCTTCTTCAATTCCTGCAACTCAATTGGGGCCATTCTATAAGGTGTCTTTGAAATTGGGAATGCGCCCGGTACGAGTTCTATTGAAAACTCAACTTCACGATTTGGTGGAAGACCCGGGAATTCCTCCGGAAATACATCATCAAACTCTCGTACAATGGGCCTATTCTTAATCGTGAGTTTCTCACCAACCATTTGAGATAAATAACCTTCATTTAGTGGAATCAATACCCATAAGATGGAAGAAATTTCCACTGGAAGGTTATGTTCATCCTTGCATTGATAGTCGATCGTAGATTGATCTGGAATATGAAATGTGACTTCCTTTATTTGGCAATTGATATGAGCTCCATGTAGAGAAAGCCAATCCATTCCAAGAATCACATCAAATTCCACTAAAGGAAGGATCACAAGATTTGCAGGAAGCACTTTCCCACAAACTTCGATCGGAGAAGAATTATAAACTTTTGATGCGACTGTTGTGCCATTAGGTGTTGTCACAGCTAACTCAACATCTAATTGTTGAGGTAGTACGGTGATACCCTTAGAAAATTTTTCAGAAATAAAAGAGTGGGTGGATCCAGAATGAAATAAAACATTTTCTACTTTAGAGTGGATGGTAAGTCTACCTTTCACCACTTCGTTATTGTACTCCACATCGCTGATAGAAATTGAATGTGACTTTCCTTTGTCTTTAGCCTTAAGATTTTGTTGACGTCGACCATCATCATCAACCCTTGGATTTGGGCATTGATTGGGATAATGCCACATCTCCTTGCACTTGAAACATTGAAGTGTAGTAGGTTCATTCTGTGTATCCCTTCCTTTTTTTGCATCATTAGACATCTTCTTCCCATTATCGCGGCATTCAAATGCCCGATGACCTTACATTCCACATTTAAAACATTTACTTGTCCCTTTAAGACAACTCCTTCCGTGTTTCTTTCCATACTTTGAGCATAAGGGAAAGTTCATCTTCTTTTCAGTGTGCTCTTTAGATTTTCCTTTGAATTCCATCTTCCTCTTCTTATCAAACCCATGTGACTGATGGGTTACTCCAATCTCCATCTCGACTTTGAGAGCACATCGAACGATTTCCTCATAGCTATTGAAGTCCCTTATGGCTAACGCCCTTCGAAGACTTGGTTTTAAGCCACTAAAGAATCGATTGATCTTACTCTCAGGTTGGATAATAATACCAGAAGCGTACCTTGCAAGTCTTGTAAAATTTGCTTCATAGGTACAAACAGATTCATCATCCCTTTGCTTCAGTTCAAGAAACTCTTTCTCCATCTTTGTTCGTAGAATACGAGGGAAGTACTTATTGAAAAATAAGTTCTTGAACACTTCCCATTCCATAGACTCAATTTCATCCCTTTGCCTCGTATTCTTAATAAGATTCCACCATTGATCAGCATCTCCTTCCAAACGATACAATGCTAGGATGACTTTATCATGCTCAGAACATTGAAGAACTGAAAATATCTTTTCAGTAGTACTAATCCATTGTTCAGCAACTAATGGATCAGTAGACCCGCTGAAAGAAGGTGGACGCTGCCTCATGAAGGATTCAACAGAATGTTGCTCCTTCCTTTTCTCGTTTGTAAGTCCTGCATGATTCATAGCTTGAGAAAGTTGTGTGAGCATGGCTACAATATTTTGCATTCCATCTCCCATATCATTTGGTTTCTCAGGGGGACAATCATTGCATTTCCCATCGCATTCCGCATTAACACGGTTCCTTCGGGTTCCAGCCATTGACTAAAACCAAGAAGAATAGTGTGAGCAACACTAATTATAATAGGAAAACCACATAATTCAAGAATAAAATTTTCATGCTTAAGGTCTTATCCTAGGTTATTCAAGGCCATTTCTAAAACACTAAGATTGTGTTCTAGGCTTAGACTTATCCTTAGGGTTCTTACTAAGGCTTTCACATCCTAGTTTCCAAAGGTTGACTATACCTTTCCTCTGATACCAACTATAACGACCCATACATTACATACATTGTTAATACTTCAAAATTGAAGAACACTTATTACAACATATGACAAAACCACAAAGGACCGTATAGGTATAGTGTCTTTAGAAACTGGGAATCATAATCAACTAGTTCATAAATCTTCTACAGTGTCTCCCATTTATTTCATCATATCTAGGGTCCCTTTTAGCATATTCTACTTAATATCCATCTTCCTGACCTGGGGAAAAGAAAACATAAAAGGGTGAGCTCAAATGCTCAGCAAGGGCAAATAAAGGAAATAAAAATCATATCATATCTTTTTGAAAATCAAAACCTGCATAAGAGATCATAATATCTTAACATGGAATAAATCATAGAAGTGAAAATGAGATCCCCATAATCATAACATAAAACTTGAAACTTTGTGGCATGCACACATAATCATGGAAAATCATTTCTTGTTAGTCATGACTCATTGCCAAGACTATCTTAGTGGACAAAGTCCCTTTCTGAACCGAGTCACCCTCGTTCCAGTCCTGTTTCACTGAACCGGAATAACCTACCGTTCCATCCATGTCTATCTCATGAGATATAAAATCTTTACCCAATTCATTGGAGGGAGATATAGGTCACACCCATCTTATAATGAATCCTTTCTTATGTGTGCCACATAATCATAAACCATACATCATAGCATAACCCATGCAATAAAAATGGGATTCTTAAACAACATGACATCATAAAACAATTCATATAAGGTAAAGGAATTCATAAAAAAATTTCCATCACAACATAATCAAATCCATGTTATAATAGGGATAAAAACAGAACCCTTTTATTATCTTAGATGGAAAATAATTTTGATAAAATACTTGAACTCCATTCTTGAGGAAAATATCCTTTCTACTTTAAAAACATTTTTCCTTTCATAACATGTCATACGACTTTAAAATAAAATAAGTTGATTAAAAATAAACTTGAAAACTTGTAAAGGAAGCTTCTTGGGAATAATGTTTTAAAAATCCATTCATGACGTATAAGTTAAAAAAAACATTCTTCGTACTTTTGTCGGAAAAGTCAAAAAGTACCTCGTACGACAAAAGATTCCTTTCATACATATTACTAAAAACTCACCGAAGGGTAAAAATGGATTTAAAAAATTGTAGGTGGATGGAAATAATATTACATTTTGATGAAACATGGATGTGGATGATAAAATACACCCCAGTAAATACTTACGAATGAACAATCTCGGATAAAAATGAGATTGTGGTATTTTCCCTTACCTTAGGTCCGATTTTATTTGTACGTGTCCGAAGCTCCTGTATAATGGTTTAAATAATGTTATTGACTTATTACAGAATCATACATATTGATATGATATCATATATGGTCATATTCTTAGCTTCTTGTTAGTAATATTTCATTGTTACTTGTTACTCGGGTCTTTATTGCCTTTTGTTCTTATGCATGTTTTTCGGAATAAATTCTTATTCTTCTTTTAAGGTTATAGATACCTTATATCCAGAATGGTATTAGTGTAACATATATCATATTTATTCATTAAATTCATTTATATAATTATTATGTAATGATGATCATGTAGAACGAGTCACTTCACATCGTGGAGACGGTATTCCGTACGTACGCATGAGTGGTGATATCGTTCCTATGATCGTGGAATTGTATTGGAGTATATATATATATTATTTCAGTATCAATATTACTTTATAATAATCATAAATAGTTACTCATTACACCATTATACCCATCCTTGTAAAGTGATGGTGGAAAATAGATTACACCACGGCGTGGAGACGGTATTCTGTACGTACGCACGCGCGGTGATTTCATTTTTCCGTAGGATGGATAGAAGGTGAATTAGGGTTGTTTCATATTTATAATAAAATATCAGTATGTAAGTAATACTGATGTTATTACTTTATCATGAAACAACTAAATAAGAATAAGTTGAAGAAGAAAGAAATTGAAAAGATCGGTAATGGATATTACCTCTTCTTTGGAACGCTTATTTGAATCCTCCACTTAGGGAACTAATATTGGTCTTTGAAGAAGACCAGGACCTCTAGGATTATTCTAGGGTAGTGTAGAGGAGAAAATGGCAGGGGTTGGCCGAGCATGAGTGCTCAAATTGGTGTGAGGAGGAGGGGGAGGAGGTTCCCTTTTATAAGGGAGGAGAGGGGCACCTTAGGAATATCTCAAAATATAATTTTATATTAAAGTCAAAATCGGTTTATAATGGTTCCAAAGGGTCTTATTTTGAAGCTAAAGTGGGGAAGGGTCGAACCACTATCAACCAATAGGATTTAGACAAGTTTAGGGTATTATTTTAACCTTATCAATTAGATTTAACTCTAAGTTAAATAATTTAACTTTTACCATGTCTTTTTGTTTTCTTTCACCATATTGTTAATACACTTACTATAACATGCCAAACGAACCCCAAATTGATTATTATTAATATATATATCCTTATCTAAGTCATTTGACCGAACCTTAGATTTTTAGGAATAAAATAACAATTAATAATATAATATTTGATTTAAAAACTATTTTGTGTCAATTTTGACACTATTTGATATATGATTTTTTTGAAAGTCATAACAGAATTATATGTTTGAACCAAGTTGATTAAATCAACATTAATATATCATAGTAACCTATAAAATTTGTGTAATTCATAAAAAGTCTCAAATTACATTTATTTTGGTGTTTATAACATCAATTATGTCAATATTTTATAAATAAGATAATTACTCCATCATAATTGTGTCATAAATAAATTAAATTATATAATGTCTAAAAATTATAAATAAAATACAATTATGTAGGAAATCTTTTTATATTTCTAATGAATATTTATAGTCGAATTTATCTTATGTATAACCCCATATTAAAAATGATTTACTTATTAAACTTTTGATTTTAACTATTTTAACCCTTCTTTAAATAAATTAATAATAAATGTCCTAATCTAATCCAAGTGGGCCTAAATGGTCATATTTTATTCATAAGGTTTTTTTTGGTCGAATTACACTTATCCAATAGAATTAGGACATGTGTTTGGGTAATAGTAATATCATATTCACCCTTAGTTACCCTATTTACTATTAACTGCGGTAAAAAAAGTAAAAAGTTACTATTCACCAAAAAATTATTTTTATCTCATTGAACCACATTTTACTTACTGATATCAACCGTGCCTGTCGGATTTTAGAAAATTCCATTCACAGAAGTGGTAAAATTAAGTTTTATGCAAAATTCAGTTTTTAACCTACCACTTAGTGGTTTCAGTATTCATAAAAAATTGAAAGTTTTCAGAAAAATATGAAAATTTCACCCTAGGCTAATTTCGATATTCTGAGTCCAAAAATGAAGTCCATTTTGAAAAATAAAATTTATAAAATTTCAAAAAGTTGTTATTACTATTCATAACGGCTAGTTTTAATAGCATATTGTTGTTTAGTGAAACTCGGTATTGCGTACGACACAAGCTATCGAGGAAGGTCGCGATTGCGTGTAAAGAAAGCCAAGCAAGTGTTGTGTAGAAAAATATTCCTTTGATGATTTATATAACATAAAAGTCTCGGGTGTTACATTATACCCCCCTTAAAAAGAATTTCGCTCTCGAAATTTGTCACTTTGTAACAAACAGATGAGGATACTTCTCCCTCATCATATCCTCAAGCTCCCATGTAGCTTCTTCAAGTTGATGGTTCCTCCATAAAACATTCACCAATTGAGTGGTCTTGTTTCGTAGGACTTTTTCGCTATGATCCAGAATCTCTATCGGCTATTCTTCATAAGAAAGATCTTGCTCCAGCGGTACAACTTCTGAGCTGAGTACATGTGAAGGATCTGGTATGTACTTTCTCAGGAGAGATACATGGAAAACATCGTGAACTTGAGATAGATTCGGTGGAAGCGCCAATCGGTAAGCTACTTTCCCAACACGATCCAGTATTTCGAAAGAACCGATATATCTAGGGCTCAACTTCCCCTTCTTTCCAAATCTCATGACCCTCTTCCAGGGAGATATTCGTAAGAACACTTTATCACCCACTTCAAACTCTAGGTATTTTCTTCGGTTGTCGGTATAACTTTTCTGTCGACTCTGAGCTGCTCTTATGTGTTGTTGAATAGATCTAACCTTTTCTGCCATTTCATCAACGAGATCAGGTCCTAATAGCTTTCTTTCCCCAACTTCATCCCAGCAAGTTGGAGTCCGGCATTTCATTCCATAGAGAGCATCATAAGGAGCCATCTGAATACTGGAGTGAAAGATATTATTATCGGAAAATTCCACCAAAGGTATGTGTTGATCCCAAATTCCTTTGAAATCCATAGAGCAAGCTCTCAACATATCTTCTAGGGTTTGAATTGTTCTCTCAGACTGACCGTCTGTCTGGGGATTATAAGCAGTGCTGAAACTCAACTCTGTATCCAGAGTATGCTGAAGACTTCGCCAGAACTTCGAGGTAAATCTCGGATCCCGATCAGATATAATAGAAAGTGGTACTCCATGCAATCTTACCACTTCCTTTACATATATCCTGGAAAGCTGATCTATAGAGAAACCCTCTCTAATAGCAATGAAGTGTGCAGACTTTGTAAGAAGATCAACTATGACCCAAAATAGCATTATTGCCTTTGGATGTTTTAGGAAGTCCTGTGACAAAGTCCATAGTGATGTTTTCCTATTTCAATTCGGGTATGGGTAATGGTTGTAACATCCCCTTAGACTTCTGTCTCTCAGCTTTAACTTGTTGACAAACCAAACATCGAGAGACATATTCAGCAACATCTCTTTTCCTGCCATCCCACCAGAAGTACTCTTTCAGGTCCCTATACATCTTCGTGCTTCCAGGATGAATAGAGAATGAAGAACTATGAGCCTCATCCAGCAGCTCCTTCTTTAATTCGGGGATGGGAGGAACACAAACCCGATTCCTGAACATTATTATCCCATCACAATCAAGGTTGAATTCAAGAACATTTCTCACCTTCTTTTGTAACTCGACATCTTCATTCTGTGCCTCCTTAATATTCGCATGTATAGATGGTTGAACATTCATTTGAGAAAGATAAGATTTTTCCCCTTCCATTATAATTCCAAGATCCATCCTTTGTAAATCCATAAATTTTGGATCTTTTGTGATCCTCATCATGGATAAACTAGCATGGTCTTGTCGACTTAATACATCTGCCACCTTGTTTGCTTTCCTAGGGTGGTAATGGATTGATCAGTCATAATCCTTAATCAGCTCCAACCATCTTATTTGACGCATATTCAGCTCCTTTTGTGTGAAAATATACTTTAAACATTTATGATCAGTATAAATATCACACCTTTCACCATAAAGGTAATGCCTCCAAATCATTAATGCAAAGATTACCGCAGCCAACTCCAAATCATGAGTTGGGTAATTTTGCTCATGGATTTTCAACTGTCGTGAGGCATAAGCTATCACCATATCATTTTGCATAAGAACACACCCCAATCCCTTCTTGGATGCATCACTGTAGATCACAAACCATTCTCCACTACAAGGCAGTGTGAGCACAGGTGCACTGGATAACCTTCTTTTCAACTCCTTGAAATTGTCTTCACATTCCTATGTCCAAACAAACTTAACTCCTTTCTGAGTCAACTTGGTGAGTGGATTAGATAATCGTGAAAAATCCTTTACAAAACGTCGATAATATCCAGCCAAACCAAGAAAACTTCGGATCTCAGTTACTGTTGTTGGTCTTGACCATCTTTCGATAACCTCTGTTTTTGCTGGATCCACAGATATCCCCTCTTTTGTGATTATGTGACCCAAAAATGCATCTTTTTGAAGCCAAAATTCACACTTGGTAAATTTGGCATAAAGCTTCTCCTTTCTCAGGGTCTTCAATATAATTCTCAAGTGATCTTCATGCTCTTCCTTGCTCTTTGAATAGACAAGAATATCGTCTATAAAAACTACCACAAATTGATCAAGATAGTCTCTAAAGACTCTATTCCTTAGATCCATGAAGATAGCAGGGGCATTAGTAAGACCAAATGGCATCCCTATAAATTCATAGTGTCCATACCTTTTACGGAAAGCCGTCATTGGTATATCCTCCCTTTTGACCCTTAATTGATGATACCCTGAACGAAGATCAATCTTGGAAAAGTATTGAGCTCTGCGTAGTTGGTCAAATAAGTCATCAATGCGTGGGAGAGGATATTTGTTCTTGATAGTGATCTTGTTAAGTTCTCGATAATCAATGCAGAGTCTCATTGATCCATCTTTCTTCTTAACAAATAGAACAGGTTCTCCCCAAGGTGATGCACTAGGGCGTATGAATCCCTTATCTAGATTCTCTTGGAGTTGCTTCTTAAATTCCTGCAACTCAATTGGGGCCATTCTATAAGGTGTCTTTGAAATTGGCAAAGCGCCCGGTACGAGTTCTATTGAAAACTCAACTTCACGATTTGGTGGAAGACCTGGTAATTCCTCCGGAAATACATCATCAAACTCTCGTACAATGGGAATATTCTTAATCGTGAGTTTCTCACCAACCATTTGAGATAAATAACCTTCATTTAGTGGAATCAATACCCATAAGATGGAAGAAATTTCCACTAGAACGTTATGTTCATCCATGCATTGATAGACGATCGTAGATTGATCTGGAATATGAAATGTGACTTCCCTTCTTTGGCAATTGATATGAGCTCCATGTAGAGAAAGCCAATCCATGCCAAGAATCATATCAAATTCCACTAATGGAAGGATCACAAGATTTTCAGGAAGCACTTTCCCACAAACTTCCATCGGAGAAGAATTATAAACTTTTGATGCGACTGTTGTGCCATTAGGTGTTGTCACAGCTAACTCAACATCTAATTGTTGAGGTAGTACGGTGATACCCTTAGAAAATTTTTCAGAAATAAAAGAGTGGGTGGATCCAGAATCAAATAAAACATTTTCTACTTTAGAGTGGATGGTAAGTGTACCTTTCACCACTTCGTTATCGTACTCCACATCGCTGATAGAAATTGCATGTGACTTTCCTTTGTCTTTAGCCTTAATATTTTGTTGACGTCGACCATCATCATCAACCCTTGGATTTGGGCATTGATTGGAATAATGCCCCATCTCCTTGCACTTGAAACATTGAAGTGTAGTAGGTTCATTCTGTGTATCCCTTCCTTTGTTTGCATCATTAGACATCTTCTTCCCATTATCGCGGCATTCAAATGCCCGATGACCTTCCTTTCCACATTTAAAACATTTACTTGTCCCTTTAAGACAACTCCCTCCATGTTTCTTTCCACACATTGATCATAAGGGAAAGTTCATCTTATTTTCAGTGTGATCTTTAGATTTTCCTTTGAATTCCATCTTCCTCTTCTTATCAGACCCATGTGACTGATGGGTTACTCCAATCTCCATCTCGACATTGAGAGCACATCGAATGATTTCCTCATAGCTATTGAAGTCCCTTATGGCTAACGCCCTTCGAAGACTTGGTTTTAAGCCACTAAAGAATCGATCGATCTTACCCTCAGGTTGGATAATAATACCAGAAGCGTACCTTTCATGTCTTGTAAAATTTTCTTCATAAGTGCAAACAGATTCATCATCCCTTTGCTTCAGTTCAAGAAACTCTTTCTCCATCTTTGTTCGGAGAATACGAGGGAAGTACTTATTGAAAAATAAGTTCTTGAACACTTCCCATTCCATAGACTCAATTTCATCCCTTTTCCGCGTATTCTTAATAAGATTCCACCATTGATCAGAATCTCCTTCCAAACGATACACTGCTAGGATGACTTTATCAAGCTCAGAACATTGAAGAACTGAAAATATCTTTTCAGTAGTACTAATCCATTGTTCAGCAACTAATGGATCAGTAGACCCGCTGAAAGAAGGTGGACGCTGCCTCATGAAGGATTCAACAGAATGTTGCTCCTTCCTTTGCTCGTTTGGAAGTCCTGCATGATTCATAGCTTGAGAAAGTTGTGTGAGCATGGCTAAAAGATTTTGCATTCCAGCTCCCATATCGTTTGGTGGCTCATGGGGACAATCATTTCATTGCCCATCGCATTCCGCATTAACACGGTTCCTTCGGGTTCCAGCCATTGACTAAAACCAAGAAGAATAGTGTGAGCAACACTAATTATAATAGGAAAACCACATAATTCAAGAATAAAATTTTCATGCTTAAGGTCTTATCCTAGGTTATTCAAGGCCATTTCTAAAACACTAAGATTGTGTTCTATGCTTAGACTTATCCTTAGGGTTCTTACTAAGGTTTTCACATCCTAGTTTCCAAAGGTTGACTATACCTTTCCTCTGATACTAACTATAACGACCCATACTTTACATACATTGTTAATACTTCAAAACTGAAGCACACTTATTACAACATATGACAAAACCACAAAGGACCGTATAGGTATAGTGTCTTTAAAAACTGGGAAACATAAACAAATGGTTCATAAATCTTCTACAGTGTCTCCCATTTATTTCATCATATCTAGGGTCCCTTTTAGCATATTCTACTTAATATCCATCTTCCTGACCTGGGGAAAATAAAACATAAAAGGGTGAGCTCAAATGCTCAGCAAGGGCAAATAAAGGAAATAAAAATCATATCATATCTTTTTGAAAATCAAAACCTGCAAAAGAGATCATAATATCTTAACATGGAATAAATCATAGAAGTGAAAATGAGATCCCCATAATCATAACATAAAACTTGAAACTTTGTGGAATGCACACATAATCATGGAAAATAATTTCTTGTTAGTCATGACTCATTGCCAAGAATATCTTAGTGGACAAAGTCCCTTTCTGAACCGAGTCACCCTCGTTCCAGTCCTGTTTCACTGAACTGGTATAACCTACCATTCCAGCCATGTCTATCTCATGAGATATAAAATCTATACCCAATTCATTGGAGGGAGATATAGGTCCCACCCATCTTATAATGAATCCTTTCTTATGTGTGCCACATAATCATAAACCATACATCATAGCGTAACCCATGTAATAAAAATGGGATTCTTAAATAACAGGACATCATAAAACAATTCATATAAGATAAAGGAATTCATAAAAATGTTTCCATCACAACATAATCAAATCCATGTAATAATAGGGATAAAAACAAAACCCTTTTATTATCTTAGATGGAAAATAATTTTGATAAAATACTTGAACTCCATTCTTGAGGAAAATATCCTTTCTACTTTAAAAACATTTTTCCTTTCATAACATTTCATACGACTTTAAAATAAGAGAAGTTTATTAAAAATAAACTTGAAAACTTCTAAAGGAAGCTTCTTGGAAATAATGTTTTAAAAATCCATTCATGCCGTATAAGTTAAAAAAACAATCTTAGTACTTTTGTCGGAAAAGTCAAAAAGTACCTCGTATGACAAAAGATTCCTTTCATACATATTACTAAAAACTCACCGAAGGGTAAAAATGGTTTTAAACAATTGTAGGTGGATGGAAATAATATTACATTTTGATGAAACATGGATGTGGATGATAAAATACACCCTAGTAAATACTTACGAATAAACAATCTCGGATAAAAATGAGATTCTGGTATTTTCCCTTACCTTAGGTCCGATTTGCTTTGTACGTGTCCGAAGCTCCTGTATAATGGTTTAAATAATGTTATTGACTTATTCCTGAATCATACATATTGATATGATATCATATATGGTCATATTCTTAGCTTCTTGTTAGTAATATTTCATTGTTACTTGTTACTCGGGTCTTTATTGCCTTTTGTTCTTATGCGTGATTTGCCGAATAAATTCTTATTCTTCTTTTAAGGTTATAGATACCTTATATCCATAATGGTATTAGTGTAACATATATCATATTTATTCATTCAATTCATTTATATAATTATTATGTAATGATGATCATGTATAACGAGTCGCTTCACATCATGGAGATGGTATTCCGTACGTACGCACGAGTGATGATATCGTTCCTATGATCGTGGAATTGTATTGGAGTATATATATATATTATTTCAGTATCAATATTACTTTATAATAATCATAAATAGTTACTCATTACACCATTATACCCATCCTTTTAAAGTGATGGTGGAAAATAGATTACACCACGGCGTGGAGACGGTATTCCGTACGTACGCACGCGCGGTGATTTCATTTTTCCGTAGGATGGATAGAAGGTGAATTAGGGTTGTTTCAAATTTATAATAACATATCAGTATGTAACTAATAATGATGTTATTACTTTATCATGAAACAACTAAAGAAGAATAAGTTGAAGAAGAATGAAATTGAAAAGATCGGTAATGGATATTACCTCCTCTTTGGAACGCTTCTTTGAATCCTCCACATAGGGAACTAATATTGGTCTTTGAAAAAGACCAGGACCTATAGGATTATTCTAGGGAAGTGGAGAGGAGAAAATGGTAGGGGTTGGCCGAGCTTGAGTGCTCAAATTGGTGTGAGGAGGAGGGGGAGGAGGTGCCCTTTTATAAGGGAGGAGAGGGGCACCTTAGGAATATCTCAAAATATTATTTTATATTAAAGTCAAAATCGGTATATAATGGTTCCAAAGGGTCTTATTTCGAAGCTAAATTGGGTAAGGGTCGAAATCCTATCAACCAATAGGATTTAGACAAGTTTAGGGTATTATTTTAACCATATAAATTACATTTAACTCTAAGTTAAATAATTTATCTTTTACCATGTCTTTTTGTTTTCTTTCACCATATGGTTAATACACTTACTATAACATGCCAAACGAACCCCAAATTGTTTATTATTAATATATATATCCTTATCTAAGTCATTTGGCAGAACCTTAGATTTTTAGGAATAAAATAACAATTAATAATATAATATTTGATTTAAAAACTATTTTGTGTCAATTTTGACACTATTTGATATATGATTTTTGTGAAAGTCATAACATAATTATATGTTCGAACCAAGTTGATTAAATAAACACTAATATATCATAGTAACCTATAAAATTTGTGTAATTCATAAAAAGTCTCAAATTAAATTTATTTTGGTGTTTATAACATCAATTATGTCAATATTTCATAAATAAGATAATTACTGCATCATAATTGTGTCATATATAAATTAAATTATTTAATGTCTAAAAATTATAAATAAAATACAATTTTGTAGGAAATCTTTTTAGCTTTCTAATTAATATTTATAGTCGAATTTATCTTATGAATAACCCCATATTAAAAATGATTTACTTATTAAACTTTTGATTTTAACTATTTTAACCCTTCTTTAAATAAATTAAAAATAAATGTCCTAATCTAATCCAAGTGGGCCTAAATGGTCATATTTTATACATAAGGTTGTTTTTGGTCGAATTACACTTATCCAATAGAATTAGGACATGTGTTAGGATAATAGTAATGTCATATTTACCCTTAGTTACCCTATTTACTATTAACGGCGGTAAAAAAAGTAAAAAGTTACTATTCACCAAAAAATTATTTTTATCTCATTGAACCACATTTTACTTACTGATATCAACCGTGTCTGTCGGATTTTCTAAATTCCATTCACAGAATCGGTAAAATTATGTTTTATGCAAAATTCAGTTTTTAACCTACCACTTAGTGGTTTCACTATTCATCAAAAATTGAAAGTTTTCAGAAAAATACCAAAATTTCACCCTAGGCTAATTTCGATATTCTGAGTCCAAAAATGAAGTCCATTTTGAAAAATAAAATTTATAAAATTTCAAAATGTGGTTATTACTATTCATAACGGCTAGTTTTAATAGCATATTGTTGTTTAGTGAAACTCGGTATTGCGTACAACGCAAGCTATCGAGAAAGGTCGCGATTGCGTGTAAAGCAAGCCAAGAAAGTGTTGTGTAGAAAAAGATTCCTTTGATGATTTATATAACATAAAATTCTCAGGTGTTACATTCTACCCCCCTTAAAAATAATTTCGCCCTCGAAATTCGTCACTTTGTAACAAACAGATGAGGATACTTCTCCCTCATCATATCCTCAAGCTCCCATGTAGCTTTTTCAAGTTGGTGGTTCCTCCATAAAACATTCACCAATCGAGTGGTCTTGTTTCGTAGGACTTTTTCGCTATGATCCAGAATCTCTATCGGCTGTTCTTCAAAAGAAAGATCTTGCTCCAGCGGTACAACTTCTGAGCTGAGTACATGTGAAGGATCTCGTATGTACATTCTCAGGAGAGATACATGGAACACATCGTGAACTTGAGAGAGATTCGGTGGAAGCGCCAACCGGTAAGCTACCTTCCCAACACGATCCAGTATTTCGAAAGGACCGATATATCTAGGGCTCAACTTCCCCTTCTTTCCAAATCTCATAACCCTCTTCCAGGGAGATATTCGTAAGAACACTTTATCACCAACTTCAAACTCTTGGTCTTTTCTTCGGTTGTCGGGATAACTTTTCTTTCGACTCTGAGCTGCTCTTATGTGTTGTTGAATAGATATAACCTTTTCTACCATTTCATCAACGAGATCAGGTCCTAATAGCTTTCTTTCCCCAACTTCATCCTAGCAAGTTGGAGTCCAGCATTTCTTTCCATAGAGAGCTTCATAAGGAGCCATCTGAATACTGGAGTGAAAGCTATTATTATAAGAAAATTCCACCAAAGGTAGGTGTTGATCCCAAACTCTTTGAAATCCATAGAGCAAGCTCTCAACATATCTTCTAGGGTTTGAATTGTTCTCTCAGACTGACCGTCTGTCTGGGGATGATAAGCAGTGCTGAAACTCAACTATGTATCTAGAGTATGCTGAAGACTTCGCCAGAACTTCGAGGTAAATCTCGGATCCCGATCAGATATAATAGAAAGTGGTACTCCATGCAATCTTACCACTTCCTTTACATATATCCTGGCAAGCTGATCTAGAGAGAAATCCTCTCTAATAGAAATGATGTGTGCAGACTTTGTAAGACGATCAACTATGACCCAAATAACATTATTGCCTTTGGATGTTTTAGGAAGTCATGTGACAAAGTCCATAGTGATGTTTTCCCATTTCCATTCGGGTATGGGTAATGGTTGTAACATCCCCTTAGACTTCTGTCTCTCAGCTTTAACTTGTTGACAAACCAAGCATCGAGAGACATATTCAGCAACATATCTTTTCATGCCATCCCACCAGACGTACTCTTTCAGGTCCCTATACATCTTCGTGCTTCCAGGATGAATAGAGAATGAATATCTATGAGCCTCATCCAGCAGCTCCTTCTTTATTTCAGGGATGGGAGGAACACAAACCCGATTCCTGAACTTTATTATCCCATCAAAATCAAGGTTGAATTCAGGAACATTTCTCACCTTCTTTTGTAACTCGACATCTTCTTTATGTGCTTCCTTAATCTTTGCATGTATATATGGTTGAACATTCATTTGAGAAAGATAATATTTTCCCCTTCCATTATAATTCCAAGATCCATCCTTTGTAAATCCATAAATATTGGATCTTTTGTGATCCTCATCATGGATAAACTAGCATGGTCTTGTCGACTTAATGCATCTACCACCTTGTTTTCTTTCCCAGGGTGGTAATGGATTGAGCAGTCATAATCCTTAATCAGCTCCAAGCATCTTCTTTGACGCATATTCAGCTCCTTTTGTGTGAAAATATACTTTAAACTTTTATGATCAGTATAAATATCACACCTTTCACCATAAAGGTAATGCCTCCAAATCTTTAATGCAAAGATTACCGCAGCCAACTCCAAATCATGAGTTGGTTAATTTTGATCATGGATTTTCAACTGTCGTGAGGCATAAGCTATCACCATATCATTTTGCATAAGAACACACCCCAATCCCTTCTTGGATGCATCACTGTAGATCACAAACCTTTCTCCACTACAAGGCAGTGTGAGCACAGGTGCACTAGATAACCTTCTTTTCAACTCCTTGAAATTCTCTTCACATTCCTCTGTCCAAACAAACTTAACTCCTTTCCGAGTCAAATTGGTGAGTGGATTAGATAATCGTGAAAAATCCTTTACAAAACGTCGATAATATCCAGCCAAACCAAGAAAACATCGGATCTCAGTTACTGTTGTTGGTCTTGACCATTTTTCGATAACCTCTATTTTTGCTGGATCCACAGATATCCCCTCTTTTGAGATTATGTGACCCAAAAATGCATCTTTTTGAAGCCAAAATTCACACTTGGTAAATTTGGCATAAAGATTCTCCTTTCTAAGGGTCTTCAATATAATTCTCAAGTGATCTTCATGCTCTTCCTTGCTCTTTGAATAGACAGGAATATCATCTATAAAAACTACCACAAATTGATCAAGATAGTCTCTAAAGACTCTATTCATTATATCCATGAAGATAGCAGGGGCATTAGTAAGACCAAATGGCATCACTATAAATTCATAGTGTCCATACCTTGTACGGAAAGCCGTCTTTGGTATATCCTCCCTTTTGACCCTTAATTGATGATACCCTGAACGAAGATCAATCTTGGAAAAGTATTGAGCTCCGCGTAGTTGGTCAAATAAGTCATCAATGCATGGGAGAGGATATTTGTTCTTGATAGTGATCTTGTTAAGTTCTCGATAATCAATGCAGAGTCTCATTGATCCATCTTTCTTCTTAACAAATAGAACAGGTGCTCCCTAATGTGACGCACTAGGGTGTATGAATACCTTATCAAGATTCTCTTGGAGTTGCTTCTTCAATTCCTGCAACTCAATTGGGGCCATTCTATAAGGTGTCTTTGAAATTGGCAAAGCGCCCAGTACGAGTTCTACTGAAAACTCAACTTCACGATTTGGTGGAAGACCCGGTAATTCCTCCGGAAATAAATCATCAAACTCTTGTACAATGGGAATATTCTTAATCGTGAGTTTCTCACCAACCATTTGAGATAAATAACCTTCATTTAATGGAATCAATACCCATAAGATGGAAGATATTTCCACTGGAAGGTTATGTTCATCCTTGCATTGATAGACGATCGTAGATTGATCTGGAATATGAAATGTGACTTCCCTTCTTTGACAATTGATATGAGCTCCATGTAGAGAAAGCCAATCCATGCCAAGAATCACATCAAATTCCACTAAAGGAAGGATCACAAGATTTGCAGGAAGCACTTTCCCACAAACTTCAATCGGAGAAGAATTATAAAATTTTGATGCGACTGTTGTGCCATTAGGTGTTGTCACAGCTAACTCAACATCTAATTGTTGAGGTAGTACGGTGATACCCTTAGAAAATTTTTCAGATATAAAAGAGTGGGTGGATCCAGAATCAAATAAAACATTTGCTACTTTAGAGTGGATGGTAAGTGTACCTTTCACCACTTCGTTATCGTACTCCACATCGCTGATAGAAATTGCATGTGACTTTCCTTTTTCTTTAGACTTAAGATTTTGTTGACGTCGACCATCATCATCAACCCTTGGATTTGGGCATTGATTGGCATAATGCCCCATCTCCTTGCACTTGAAACATTGAAGTGTAGTAGGTTCATTCTGTGTATCCCTTCCTTTGTTTGCATCATTAGACATCTTCTTCCCATTATCGCGGCATTCAAATGCCCGATGACCTTCCTTTCCACATTTAAAACATTTACTTGTCCCTTTAAGACAACTCCCTCCATGTTTCTTTCCACACTTTGAGCATAAGGGAAAGTTAATCTTCTTTTCAGTGTGCTCTTTAGATTTTCCTTTGAATTCCATCTTCCTCTTCTTATCAAACCCATGTGACTGATGGGTTACTCCAATCTCCATCTCGACTTCAAGAGCACATCGAACGATTTTCTCGTAGCTATTGAAGTCCCTTATGGCTAACGACCTTCGAAGACTTGGTTTTAAGCCACTAAAGAATCGATCTATCTTTCTCTCAGGTTGGATAATAATACCAGAAGCGTACCTTGCAAGTCTTGTAAAATTTTCATCATAGGTACCAACAGATTCATCATCCCTTTGCTTCAGTTCAAGAAACTCTTTCTCCATCTTTGTTCGGAGAATACGAGGGAAGTACTTATTGAAAAATAAGTTCTTGAACTCGTCCCATTCCATAGACTCAATTTCATCCCTTTTCCTCGTATTCTTAATAAGATTCCACCATTAATCAGCATCTCCTTCCAAACGATACACTGCTAGGATGACTTTATCATGATCAAAACATTGAAGAACTGAAAATATCTTTTCAGTAGTACTAATCCATTGTTCAGCAACTAATGGATCAGTAGACCCGCTGAAAGAAGGTGGACGCTGCCTCATGAAGGATTCAACAGAATGTTGCTCCTTCCTTTGCTCGTTTGGAAGTCCTGTATGATTCATAGCTTGAGAAAGTTGTGTGAGCATGGCTACAAGATTTTTCATTCCAGCTCCCATATCGTTTGGTTGCTCAGGGGGACAATCATTGCATTGCCCATCACATTCCGCATTAACACGGTTCCTTCGAGTTCCAGCCATTGACTAAACCCAAGAATAATAGTGTGAGCAACACTAATTATAATAGGAAAACCACATAATTCAAGAATAAAATTTTCATGCTTAAGGTCTTATCCTAGGTTATTCAAGGCCATTTCTAAAACACTAAGATTGTGTTTTATGCTTAGACTTATCCTTAGGGTTCTTACTAAGGATTTCACATCCCAGTTTCCAAAGGTTGACTATACCTTTCCTCTGATACCAACTATAACGACCCATTCTTTACATACATTGTTAATACTTCAAAATTGAAGCACACTTATTACAACATATGAAAAAACCACAAAGGATCGTATAGGTATAGTGTCTTTAGAAACTGGGAAACATAAACAACTGGTTCATAAATCTTCTACAGTGTCTCCCATTTATTTCATCATATCTAGGGTCCCTTTTAGCATATTCTACTTAATATCCATATTCCAGACCTGGGGAAAAGAAAACATAAAAGGGTGAGCTCAAATGCTCAGCAAGGGAAAATAAAGGAAATAAAAATCATATCATATCTTTTTGAAAATCAAAACCTGCAAAAGAGATCATAATATCATAACATGGAATAAATCATAGAAGTGAAAATGAGATTCCCATAATCATAACATAAAACTTGAAACTTTGTGGCATGCACACATAATCATGTAAAATCATTTATTGTTAGTCATGACTCATTTCCAAGACTATCTTAGTGGACAAAGTCCCTTTCTGAACCGAGTCACCCTCGTTCCAGTCCTGTTTCACTGAACCGGTATAACCTACTGTTCCAGCCATGTCTATCTCATGAGATATAAAATCTTTACCCAATGCATTAGAGGGAGATATAGGTCCCACCCATCTTATAATGAATCCTTTCTTATGTGTGCCACATAATCATAAACCATACATCATAGCGTAACCCATGTAATAAAAATGGGATTCTTAAACAACATGACATCATAAAAAAATTCATATAAGATAAAGGAATTCATAAAAATGTTTCCATCACAACATAATGAAATCAATGTAATAATAGGGATAAAAATAGAACCCTTTTATTATCTTAGATGGAAAATAATTTTGATAAAATACTTGAACTCCATTCTTGAGGAAAATATCTTTTCTACTTTAAATTTTTTTTTCCTTTCATAACATGTCATACGACTTTAAAATAAAAGAAGTTGATTAAAAATAAACTTGAAAACTTTTAAAGGAAGCTTCTTGGAAATAATGTTTTAAAAATCCATTCATGCCGTATAAGTTAAAAAAACATTCTTCGTACTTTTGTCAGAAAAGTCAAAAAGTACCTCGTACGACAAAAGATTCCTTTCATACATATTACTAAAAACTCACCGAAGGGTAAAAATGGATTTAAAAAATTGTAGGTGGATGGAAATAATATTACATTTTGATGAAACATGGATGTGGAATATAAAATACACCCCAGTAAATACTTACGAATAAACAATCTCGGATAAAAATGAGATTGTGGTATTTTCCCTAACCTTAGGTCCGATTTGCTTTGTACGTGTCCGAAGCTCCTTTATAATGGTTTAAATATTGTTATTGACTTATTCCAGAATCATACATATTTATATTATATCATATATGGTCATATTTTTAGCTTCTTGTTAGTAATATTTCATTGTTACTTGTTACTTGGGTCTTTATTGCCTTTTGTTCTTATGCGTGTTTTGCCGAATAAATTCTTATTCTTCTTTTAAGGTTATAGATACCTTATATCCAGAATGGTATTAGTGTAACATATATCATATTTATTCATTCAATTCATTTATATAATTATTATGTAATGATGATCATGTAGAACGAGTCGCTTCACATCGTGGAGACGGTATTCCGTACGTACGCACGAGTGATGATATCGTTCCTATGATCGTGGAATTGTATTGGAGTATATATATATATTATTTCATTATCAATATTACTTTATAATAATCATAAATAGTTACTCATTACACCATTATACCCATCCTTTTAAAGTGATGGTGGAAAATAGATTACACCACGGTGTGGAGACGGTATTCGGTACGTACGCACGCGCGGTGATTTCATTTTTCCGTAGGATGGATAGAAGGTGAATTGGGTTGTTTCATATTTATAATAACATATCAGTATGTAAGTAATAATGATGTTATTACTTTATCATGAAACAACTAATGAAGAATAAGTTGAAGAAGAAAGAAATTGAAAAGATCGGTAATGGATATTACCTCTTCTTTGGAACGCTTCTTTGAATCCTCCACTTAAGGAACTAATATTGTTCTTTGAAGAAGACCAGGACCTCTAGGATTATTCTAGGGAAGTGGAGAGGAGAAAATGGCAGGGGTTGGCCGAGCATGAGAGCTCAAATTGGTGTGAGGAGGAGGGGGAGGAGGTGCCCTTTTATAAGGGAGGAGAGGGGCACCTTAGGAATATCTCAAAATATTATTTTATATTAAAGTCAAAATCGGTTTATAATGGTTCCAAAGGGTCTTATTTCGAAGCTAAAGTGGGGAAGGGTCGAAATCATATCAACCAATAGGATTTAGACAAGTTTAGGGTATTATTTTAACCTTATCAATTAGATTTAACTCTATGTTAAATAATTTAACTTTTACCATGTCTTTTTGTTTTCTTTCACCATATGGTTAATACACTTACTATAACATGACAAACGAACCCCAAATTGTTTATTATTAATATATATATCCTTATATAAGTCATTTGGCCGAACCTTAGATTTTTATGAATAAAATAACAATTAATAATATAATATTTGATTTAAAAACTATTTTGTGTCAATTTTGACACTATTTGATATATGATTTTTGTGAAAGTAATAACAGAATTATATGTTCGAACGAAGTTGATTAAATCAACAATAATATATCATATTAACCTATAAAATTTGTGTAATTCATAAAAAGTCTCAAATTACATTTATTTTGGTGTTTATAACATCAATTATGTCAATATTGCATAAATAAGATAATTACTGCTTCATAATTGTGTCATAAATAAATTAAATTATTTAATGTCTAAAAATTATAAATAAAATACCATTATGTAGGAAATCGTTTTAGATTTCTAATGAATATTTATAGTAGAATTTATCTTATGTATAACTCCATATTAAAAATGATTTACTTATTAAACTTTTGATTTTAACTATTTTAACCCTTCTTTAAATAAATTAATAATAAATGTCCTAATCTAATCCAAGTGGGCCTAAATGGTCATATTTTTTCATAAGGTTGTTTTTGGTCGAATTAAACTTATCCAATAGAATTAGGACATGTGTTAGGGTAATAGTAATATCATATTTACCCTTAGTTACCCTATTTACTATTAACCGCGGTAAAAAAAAAGTAAAAAGTTACTATTCACCCAAAAATTATTTTTATCACATTGAACCACATTTTACTTACTGATATCAACCGTGTCTGTCGGATTTTCGAAATTCCATTCACAGAAGCCGTAAAATTAAGTTTCATGCAAAATTCAGTTTTTAACCTACCACTTAGTGGTTTCACTATTCATCAAAAATTGAATGTTTTCAGAAAAATACCAAAATTTCACCCTAGGCTAATTTCGATATTCTGAGTCCAAAAATGAAGTCCATTTTGAAAAATAAAATTTATAAAATTTTAAAAAGTGGTTATTACTATTCATAACCGCTAGTTTTAATAGCATATTGTTGTTTAGTGAAGCTGGGTATTGCGTACGACGCAAGCTATCGAGGAAGGTCGCCATTGCGTGTAAAGAAAGCCAAGAAAGTGTTGTGTAGAAAAATATTCCTTTGATGATTTATATAACATAAAAGTCTCGGGTGTTACAGGTTAGATGGATGACTACACCCTCTGTCCCAAATCTATTCTCCTGGTAGTTACTTGCTCGGGTATGTATAGTGGATTGTTTTCCCATATATGTATATAGAGGTACATACTAGATTGTGGTTATTTCACAACCTTGTATTATCATATATTGTATCAAATTGATTATTATAGGTATAAAGGGAGTAGTCTATGATGGATTGAGGTACCTACATAGCGTATATGCTCTGACGACTTGAGGAATAACACTTGATGTTTGATACACAATACATGGTCTATGGTGGATCAATGAAACTACATCAGTAATATATATGGTGATGTGATATGGGATTTTGTTTAATGTGTTTCAGGAGGTACTTGTTGTGAGGCCCTGACCATGTGTTTTCGGGATGGCCTAAATTTGAGAGAGAGGACACAGGTCGTGAAACATTGGGGTAGAGGGAAAAATTAATGGAGAAGTATCAGTGAGTTACTATTTATTTTTCATTAATACTATATATTATCTATTGTATGCATTACTTGGTGAGATTTATCCATAGAGTGGTTGGAAATATTGTATTCCTATTTATGTGGTGAGTTAGTTTTACTATTTTCGACTATTCATTAGCATGTATTAGATATCTTTTTATCGAGATGCTTCGCAGAGGATCTTTTTGAGTATACTATTATGATCACCTTATATATATATATAATATTTTTAGGTTAGTTTGAATAGGTGAGGTACTAGGATAGATATGACTAGATCAGGGTCTCTCAACAGTCATTTGGGATTTATAGTTAATGTCATATTTATCTTTTGGTAGTTGTAGTTTTCTATTAACATGTTATAGTACTGTATAGAATTTTTGGTCTAAAAATTGGGGACATGATGAAGTGACATGTATCTCATGTTCTATCAAACATTTTTTTCTCATTTAAAATCATGGGATATTACACACTAGGATTATAGAAGGTTTTCCTAAAGATAAAGTAAAATTAGGCACTCTATGACATAGGATCATATTATGATTTATATAGGATTAATATGGTAGTATACTAGAAATAATAAAGCTACATGTAAATCATGACCCTTGATGCATTCCACAGATGTCATCATTATAGACAAGATTCGAAGACCTCTTATGTAACCATTTTCAATGAAATAATGCTAAAGTCTATCACAAGATTCAAGATGTGTCATATGTGTGCAGTGTTAAGACTAATGGAGATTTCCCATGGGAATATAACCCCATGTATGATTTCAATGGTATGATGACTTCATATAGGATGTCACATGATAATTTGAGTAATATAGAATAGTTTACTGGCTATATATATTCATCTAAGACACATTGTGATGATTCTCATGGATAAGTAATTATCGGGTGGAGAATTTCTATTGACATAGAAAATTATGTGGAATATTTGAATAAAATTTTAAATATAGAATTCTGAAAATAAAATATTATAGGATACTAGTGTTCTGATAGAAACTCAATGTTTTAGAGGAAACTCAGAACTTCTGGTATATAAAGAGAAGGTGGTGTTGCTGTATTTTATTATTAGAACGAATCGTGTAATTAGTGGGGGAGAACCATGTACCCAATAGTCCTTCATAAGGTAGGGTTAGAAACATGATTTTTGGTATCTATCTAATGGGAGCTTGGTGGACCACCAGGTACCTCGTGTCAGTGATTAGGTACAAAATGGTAGTCATATAGATTTAAATTTTAATTAAATCAATTTTAAAAAATAATGTTTAAATCCACAACAATTATTATATATCATATGACCAACTTGAGTTTCCTTGTCCCTCTCCGAAATTCATAGAGCTCCTCATATCTCATATAATATGATATTGGAAAATATTATATTTTGAAAATCATAACTCAGTTATACTAATCTATTATATCCTTAAATTCTTATATATTTCCCTTTTACCCTTTTTTACCATTAGGAACCCATATTCTGGGTGGTTGAGATAAATTTAGTATCATTTTTAGTAAGAAATTCTAAATCATTGATGATACCGAACAGAAATTATATATATTGGTTTCCCTTAAATATTTACCCAAATTTTATATGTGATATATTCGCTGTGTGGAATGTAATTAAGGGATAGTGGGTGTGAGTAATCGAAATTAGAAATGAGTGGATTTCTTTGACGAGAGATGGATTTATATGACCAGTTAGACAAAAAATAATTGTTCTTATATGAGTGATTTAGTTTATAGTTGTTGGAAGATATAGTAGAATTTATGTTCCATGTATTGAATTTTTAATGGATCCTATGATGTTTATCCCATAATTTTATATAATTTTATATCCCTTATAAGATATTATTAAGAATTTCTATATAGAGGGTGAAAAATGATATGTGATCTAGTGAATTGATATTATTTCCTATTTTGTATAAAAATGATTCTAACTAGATAAAATGTTCTATTAATTTTTAAATTTCTAACCACGGTGTATCACGAGTCATGCTAGTGGTGGCTGGGATAGTGATTTGAGTATTTATAAGAATTTAATGCTTTATAGAAGCCTCAGTATCATATATCTATGTGATTAAGGTCTAGTGAGTTCATGTTTATTATTATTTGACTAATTATATTTGTGTTTTATTGTTACAAAACTACCACCACCCATGGATTGGATATGAATCTATTATAACCTTAGTCAGAGGTTATTACCCAGGAATGGGTGCTATTACAACATGTTTAATATTTGATAGAATTATATATATATATATATATATCCTATTTAAAATATTCTATATTAATGAGATAGATTCTATATTGAACCAATTTTTATATGAATTTAAAAGTGTAGAACATGTTCTATTAATGAACAAGTGGGATGTCATCATTAATGGACCACAACTCCATAAATAGTCTCGTAGTGTATGATACATGCATGCTGAAATTCTCTTAGGTGGAGAGATTATTAATATTCTTTTATATCCACTCTGTTGTAGTGGATCCATCTCTCATATGATTTTATCTTGTTGTAGCCCATCCCGATATTCATATATAGAAAAAATTAACCACCCTAGAGCCACATTCTAGAATACTATGATAAAAAATAAAAATAAAAAACAATTTAATGGATAAAAAATATGGTGAAACAAGTTAAAAATGATTATAATTCATAATAGTTCCCTTATTTGAACATTAAATCTCGTAAAAACACTCACAAACCTATAATTAATTTTATTAATTTCTTTTTATATTTTCAACATAAAATTATTATATAACATATTTTTGAACATTTATCTACAATCACATCATAATATATCATATTTTGGACATATCATACATTATATAAATTTTCATAACTCGAGGAATGGAAAATATTAGAAAATGGTGATATCAAAATCTTATAAAAGAAAAATATCTAGAATGGTCACAGATGGTTATATCACAATGATTTAAGAAATAAGATAATAAGTAAAACATTTTAATATTGGATAAGGGACATAAAAGAGTTTCGGATAATGTATAACAAAATAATATGATACCTATATTGATTAATCGCAAACCATGATATCATAGTATTGGATAATGTGACTATAAACATTATTCAGGTATTATAACTTAGGTAGATGTTAGGAGATTTAAATTTCGCAAAAACATAATCATAAATGTTCGAGATTATAATATTCTCTATAAACAAAAAGATCCCCATCAACTATTTTGTGAGAAAAATTTAATATTCATGCTTCTGTTTTGGAATTTGTTTTTCTCATTACTCTGGTTTTGAATAAAAAAACATCCATGTCTTTTGTTGTGAAACAAAAAATTCCATACCCCAGGTTAAGAGTAATGAAAAATTCCAACTTTTCAAATCATTGTATCATGAGGCAAAAAATAATTATCATTTAATTGGAGGGTTATATTAAACCCCACATAAAATAGAATGATAATATATACATTATATTTCTAGTTAAGATCAACCAAATATGAAATCATTAAAATCCCAATGAATGAAAATGGTATTCATAACATTTATATAGATGTATAACATAAAATGAACATAATAACCTTATCAGATGATACATAACATTTAATCTACCCCAAAGGACTAATACATAAGTTAAGTTAATGGGTGATTTAGGAAACATTTCTCCAATGGAGATATGCATTTTAAAGATAAATAAAAACATTTTAGAGAAATTATAAAAAAAATTCCTAATGCATTATTATAGTAATATAAAAATGAATTTATGGGTCACTTTCAAAAGATTGATTAATTAATATTAAATAAAAACAAATTATTATAATTATTTGGTGAGAAATATGAAAATTTGAACCATAAAAAATACATAATGGTTTTCTAGACGAAATGTGGAGATTAGTATAAAACATATGATCATAGTTTAAAAAAAGCATTAATAATTTAACATAATATTTTGGAAATCAAAGTAATAAAAATTGTAATAAATATTATTTTTGAAAATGGGTTAATATAAATATAAATATCATAAGAATATGTAAATAATAATATTGAGAAATATTTAACTAGGAAAATTGGAAAGAAGATAAAAAATGTACATGGAAAAAATAATACTTATTAGAAAGGATATGAGTTATTATCAACATTATAATAAATTTAATAGAAATAAATACATTTTGAATGGATTTTTTTATTAAAAAAATCCATTTTACCTATATATGAATATAATTCGAAATATAATAAAATCTTATTATTGAATAAAAAATCATTGAATAAATATTTTAATAAAAAACATTATTACACAATTAATAGATATTTGAATTATCAATTTCACTTACAACATTAGTAACATTTGAATCAAATGGACATTTACGGAAATAACCCAATATATATTTTAAAATTCCTTTTATTTCATGTAGTTAATGATAAAATTAATCATAATGAATTATATATAACATATTAAAAGAAATATGTGCTAAATATTGAATATGTATCAGAGAAGAAAATTTGAGATGTTTAAAATACATAAAACTTAGGTAATATATGAATAAAAAGAACATGAAAAGGATATTATTAAGTGGAAATTTAAATAAAATTATTAATGTTTATTTATGATGAAATAATTCAATGGGGTATTTATTTAACAATTGTATGAATAGTTGGAAAATATGAAAAATGTATAACAAATTGAGACGAAAACCATTACCTTTACTCTAGACATAAAAAAATGTTTTTTAACCACAGGTAAAATAAAAATTTTCATCATGATAACATAATTTGGAACCTTATTCCTATATTTGGCACTATATAACAATAAATTATATTGATTTATTACATTTTATAAGATAGTCTTAATTTATTTTCATCATGGGATGTTTTCAATTTAATTATTTCATATACGATTTAAAATGTCGATATTTATCCCACTAATTTGATACTAAGATAATAATTCTTACATTATCCTGGTTAGTCAAATATATTATTCACATTATTGAAAATATTATTACATTACTCCATGAGAGTTTTAGTTATGATCCATAATGAAATAATCTACGATGAGCTTGTTTCGATAATTTGTGATATAATGATGTTAGTATATTATTATTTTTGATTGAAATTAATATACTCTATCATGAAAAATAATAATTTCATAAAAAATATTTTAATTTGTTATATAAATTTTCATAATAATCCATGATTTTTGGTGATTAAAAATGAAGTACACAGTTCTATGGTGGTAGTAATCTATACCTAAAGATGGAAAAAATTATCATTTTCCATAAAATAAGAAGAAGATAAAAAATAATTTCTCAGTTAAAAATCATTTTAATCTTTTAAACATCCCATTTATCTATTTAATATGTCTTTTGAAATAATTTCAAATGGTTAAGATGAAAAATATAACACCTTATTCAGGGATGTAATAATTCAAATTGAAGACAAATGACATTATCGTTTTTCAAATGAGAAAGGAAAGGGGTAAATAATTATTATTCCATAAATATAAACTAATTAAATTATATTAATAATACACATATAAATATTTTATAATAGTATAATGGAACTTGAGTTAGAATAATACATAAAATAATTGAAACTAAAAGGAGGTATTTTGGAATTGTTTACCTTACTCTTTCGAAAAACTTCTTTTAAATATGAATCAAACCTTCAAAGAGTGTTATTTTAATGAGATAATGAAATATATGATTCGGTATGGAGGGCTGTGGAATTATTTTGTCTTTTTTCATGCTACATAGGATTAAGGTGTGTGGAGAAGTGGTGTAGTGAATGAATCCTTTTATAAGTTAGGGTACCTTTATTTCTGTACTAACTGGTACACTATTCAAGGAATGTTGCTTAATAAGAAAAAAATTAATGTAGGTAGGAAAATTTATGGTTAATAAATAACTATTAAACACTTTTCGTGACATGTTTTTATTATGTCATTGGTATTCCAAATCATATATTTAACAATTTTTTTATTTGGATTTTTACCTTAGTATCTAATTTTTACCCAGATAATTTCTGATTTCTGATTTAAAATGAAATGGAACTATTACATAATTTTGTGATTGTGATAGGTAATATGAAAATAATTTTATTAGATAAAATATATAAACTGGGTAAAAGTAAATTCTAAAATGAAAAATGTATAATTATTTAAAAATGATTTTAGAGAATAATATAACTACAGTTCTAAAATCTAAAATATAGTTTAGTAAATTAACCAATATATTATTATAATTATAATTTTACATATAAAATAAAACTTTAGTAAGGAAGGATGATTCATAAATTTTATTTTATTATTATATCAAAATTATTTCATAAATGTCATGGTATTTTTAAAAAACTATAATTTTCACTATTCTCCTAAAAATCAATATTTTTGGAAAACACCAAATAATTCACCATAATATTATTTTCACATGATGAATAAAAAAGGAAGATGATTTTTTCAGGTTCAATTTTTATATTAAACAACGGTTTATTTTAATATTGTAATAAATTTCCCATTGAAACTTTTTTTAGAAATAAAATTATTTTTAAGAAGAAAACTAATTTTTTCATATTACATTCCATGTAATAAACATTAGATGAACATTAATTTATTTTATTATATATATATTATTAAAAAAATATTTAAAATAATATATTATTGATTAAATTCATTAATAGAAAAAACATAATATGTGGAGAAACTCTTCCAAATATCACCTCAAACTAGTACCCGGTCTAAATTCCCACATATGAAAAGTGAGTTCCCGATCCCCACAGGCCAGAGACTAGTACCATAGTGTCAAAAAATTACTATTAGGAATGATATAACTCAACATAAAGAGAAAACATGGAGTAAATATATATATATATATATATATATATATATATATAATAGAGTGAAATAATGTTATAGATATCATTTGACATAACTGAATGAAGAGAACAGAAATGATACAACTCCTAAATAGCCAACACATCCCAAAGTACATTTCGAACATAAATATTCTATAAGAACAAAAAACTAAAAATTCGATGTTATAGCCTGGGAAAGGTACCACAATCTCACCAACATCTACCCAGACCCAGCTGACAAAAACATCACCACCTCACATGGATACTTTAGCTTTCCCTGCATCGAAAGAAAAATAATGATATATATACTGATAAAGGGGTGAGTTAGGTGTGTTCTGATAAAATTATTTAGATCAAACCCCAGTGTTCTATAACATGATTATAAATTTAACAGAACATGATCAACATTAAATTAAAATATTGTATGATAAATAGTTTAACAATTTTAATATGAATATCATACAATAGTATTTAATATTACCTTTATCCAAAATATAAAAATAATATACGTAAACAATTCTGGAATCATTATATATATAAATGTATTCAAATCCAAAGTTAATATATCATATATCACATAAAATCAAAGGTAGTACATCCTAAATGATAGAAGACAAAATAATAGGTAACATCATTCCAAGGATCACTAATGGTCAGGCTATCAGACTACATATACCACAGTCAATGAATTGTGCACAACAATATCCATATAACATTTGCCTATGATAATAGATACACCCCATTATTGATTCCTCTAATAGAGTAAATATAAATTTCCAAGAACAGTTGACCTATGGAATATAGGAACACACTATGAGAAATACCCCCCAATAAATACATTGATGAAGAACCAATGATAAAACATTCAACTATGTACCTACGTTTTATCATGTGCTATATTTTCCAAAAAAATCATCATAATAATTAATTTAATTCCATTTTAGAAAACTATTTCACATTTTGTTGAAAATTACCCTTTCATTTACCAAATAAAAGTAAACAATCTTTTATCAATAACCCATTTTCCACACACAAAAATAATCCAATAAATCATGAAACATCATTTACTAAAAAATTTAAAAAAACTCGAGAAATTCATTTCATCCATCATATGCTAGAGATGGAACCACCTTCCCAATTCTCGGGTCCCATATGCCTATAAAGGAATTAGAAAAATGAGGAATATCACAATGAAAATGAAGGAGGTACTAGAATCAATCCTCAAAAATATAAAAATCAATATGTGAAAGGGTTGACGAAGTGGACAGATAACAACACACATTAAAGAAACTCTTATATCACACGACAACCAACACAATTGTATCCTATAGTGGAAAATCAGGAAGTAGATCTGTAGAAGATAAATAAGATTATTATCATAGAACAAAGAATACGTAACTATAGCACAATGGGGATAGCACAATCAACAAATAAGAAAAAACAAGAGGAATAATAATCAGGTGAAAAGTACCACAACTATAACATCAAAAAATCAGTGACCAAAATGATCCAGATAGAGTGGAGGTCTCCAAAATTTCTTGGGATATCTCTTATGTTAATAGGGAACAAGATTTACATTGAATGATTCAATAATCCATCATATAGAATCCTAAAATCACAACATTTGAGGAATAGATGGTTTGTACCCTCTTTTATGTTCATGTAATCCAAGAAACCCAAGAATGATGAAAACCCCATTTTCTTTTACTAGATATCCCAATTCTACCATTACATGATGTGGAGTATATATTTACAGTGCTTGTACTGGTTTATGGCTTCTTCCATACACCCATTTCACAATGTGAAAACTCCTAAAACAATGTGTAAACATCTTATAACGTGTTTGAGATTTACACCCTAAAAACTCATAAAATCTTCCCAGTCACTAATACATGACATGAAAACACCTTTCATGATTTTTATTTCTTTTTTAAATATTTAATATCCCTTATTCATCTAAAAAACATAAACCAACACTGGAATTATCCAAATTCGGGGAGAAACCCTCAAATCCTTTAACATGTTTTTACCAAAACACAGTTAATTAAAAAAAAAATCAACCCCAATATTTTGGTCCTTTTCCACATAAAATTATCTCAATCATCAGGTTTACTAAGAATCACCAAAATATGACAAAAATATAAAAGTAGATGATAAAAACCATCAAGTGGGTAATGGGATATTAAAAACTCCCAACCTTAAGACTTTTGTTTATGGGACATCATGTAGAGGAATTTTGTATGAAATAGAGGCAACACTACTCCTCTGTCATCACAGAATCATGTTCCCATGTATTATGAGAATATGGTTCATGTCGAAATTAAACTCTGTTACACAACTCGTCCCCTGAGGACCATTCTCTAACATACCACATGCCCACCTTCTGAAGGACATGGGTTGGCATATAGAACCGAAGCTGTCATTATACAAGTGAGAGTCATTTTACTGAGTACTTGTATGCACACACACACAACCATATCCCAAATATGAATAAATAAACAAGAATACCACTAAAACAACCACGGATTACAAGTACAACATAAAGTCAAATAGGTAATAATAAAAACCCAACAAAAGACTAACTAGAAACAATAAAGTACAAAAGAAACTATTGATAACCATCTTCTAAAAATCCCACCTGATGGTTCTGTACATAGTAGCTGATATAATCCATTGAAGTACATCCAGTCTTCCTGGTCTCACTGGGCACCACTGGGTCTTGGCCCACCAATTCCTCTGTTAGGGTGGCGGTTTTCTGCATTAGACACAACATGTGCAGGCAATGCCCGTATAGTGTTGAGTAAAAAAAATACTCAGTAGGGACCCCAAAATAACAATGAAAGACTAACAATCAATCCATGAACAAACAATAGAGAATTATCACCATGCATGATAAAAAATCAAGATATCTCAAACTAGTTATATTCACGATTATGAAAGTAGAACCACTAGTCACATCATTAAACACCATGGGCAGCTGGAGAAATCCCCCTCACTTAGTACAGTGTGCCTAGCTGTTCACATAGAAGATGTTTCATATTAACCATAAGATTTTTGCGGTACTAATACAAGATGTGTACTATGGGTTTTCAGGGTCACACAGATGACGATGCCCACCATGGGATTTCTGGGTCAAAAAAATGCCACTTCTCACTTATGGCCATACTGAGGTACTCCTCCTGTCGAGTACCACGGGTCTTCTAGGTCAGACAGAAGTTGTTCTCCACCGCGGGACTTCCCAATCACACAGAAGACACTTCTCACTTATCCATTGTATCTGATCCACACAGGATCACTTGTCATCATTCATCATGTCCCATCTAACCATAGGGTTTCTGCACGTAGCACGATTGACATAAATAGAACCACTCCCCAATACATTCATCAGATTCCAAATTATATTAAATTTCCCATACGATATGGAAAAATATCTGGCTCGACGTGAGGTTTATAATACCACAATCTTCTCATCATTCGAATGCCCGATCGGAAAGATATTGATGTTTTTTCAAAACGGGGTTTGAAGGGTCTTGGTCTGGGCTGACCCGACATGACCCTTTCAGACCGACCCGACCCGACATGGCCTGAGGTCCACCAACGTGACCTTGGTTTTCTGACCTCATCGGGGTCCGATCCATTGGGCCTTAGGTCCATCCCATGCCTTTCCCATTCAACCGTGATGGGATGCAGTAGGAATCCACATTTGGCACCCCTACCCCATTAGTTGTCTGCATGGCCAGCAATCCCCTATCGTGGTCGATTGTTCGTGGCCCACCGCATGAAATGTGGCCCAGTGCCACGTATTCCACCACCAACTGCCATCATGGAGCCTAGAAATGTCTCTGATATGTCGTGTCATGAGCCAACCGTGTAGGTCTTCATTGGTGTGCCATCGTGGTGCGCCAGTAGGGAATTCTATGGACCACTGGGTCCACCCCGGTGGTCCTTTGTTCATGCCTCTTGTGCATGAGGCCTCCTGGGAATTCCTTCTTCCCTGTGATGGCCTTTAATCCACCTTGCTACCAACTTGCAAATTCAATAATGAAGAACGCACAAGCAGAGGGGCTCATGACTCGTTTTTGTGGGCCAGTGCCCTCTGCATTATATTTTAAAATATGTGGAGGTTCGGGGATTATTGTTCTGTCAATAATAAAATTAATCCCCAATAGAAATCCCATGAAACATCACCCTCCCATTATAATTGACGATATGCAGATCAACCTTGTCATGGGTTGATCAGTGTTCGTCATTTATAATGACGAACGGGGAAAGCATAATCCCAAAAAACCATACCTCAAAGTAGTTCGATGTTGAAGTGGTCCACTGGCAACGGTTCAAGAAGAAAAAGGCATTCATTGCTTCGCAGATCTGTTCATGGAGGTGCATCAAAGTTGTTAATTTTCTGTCTACATTTTTCATTCTTCATTGGAGAAAAAAATTTCCATTTGTTCGTCAAATATTTATCTGTGGTTTAACCCTCAATTATCCAATGAGTTATTCCTAAAAAAGGGAACATGTCATTGTATTTTTTTTACGCTGCGACATTGTGTTGTTACATTGTTTCATTTCTGAATAAACGTATCTGTTAGTAATCAGAAAAACGAGCCATTAAGTAGATTTCATTATTGTGCCTCATCACCACACTATAGTATCTTTGTCTGCTTCTCAACAATGTGATAGAAAAATAAAATAACTTTTCTACGTTATTATATTATTTTATGAAAATTACAAAAAAAAAAGATTTCAATTTGACCTTTGTTGGTTGATGTTATGTCCTTTCTTGTATAATTCCAGAGTATTGAGCTCAACAGTGCCCTTGGAGTTTCGATCTGAGCAATGGTTCAAAATATAAAAAAAACAACTCACAAATTTACATAAGAGAACTAAATAATGTTAAAAATTCCATCCTGGTCTCACCAGGCCTTGGAATCATGTGCCATTAAATCAGTTGGTATCACTATAAATCGATATAATTTTAAAAAAAATTACATGGAAATTATGGGACATTTCATTCTCCCAAACTTAAGGATTTACATCCTCGAAATCCAACACAATGGATAATCAAACAAATGGGGGTAATGAGAATGAATCTGAGCCTCCCAATCCCATGTGCTCTCCTAGGGGTTCCCATGCTGCCACTGAAAGAACACCAAAAGAATCAACCATCCACCAAGGACCCTCTCCTATTGATCCTCTATCTTCACTGAGAACACTGAAAATGTATTCCCATTTTCAATGTTCATCTCTCCCATATCAATGACATGTAACAGATCATGAAAATACCGCCTCCGATTCGACACAAGTAAAACATCATGCACCTGATGCATCTATGGGGTATGATCTTGTTAGTACGCCACCTTGCTAACTCTTCTAGGAATCAAAAAAAGATTGATTAAATCTCAAAGATAACATTCCACACCGGCCAAATCTCTACATTCCTCATCGGGGTGAGACCCGAAGAAAAGCACGGTCTCTCTTATCAAACTACAAGTTTCATCATCTTATGATTTCAGCCTACTCGGTGCAGTCCACATCCGGTCCTAGATAATTTGTACCTTCTTAGTGGTAGATCGTACCATCTCTTTACCCATGAGTTCTTACTACCTTGGGTCTATCTAGCATAGAGATGATCTACATTGATAAGCGTAAAAGGACTCAAATGGTTCTATTTTAATGGTGGATTTATAGATATTGTCATATTAAATATCCAACAGTTTTAGGTGGTCATCCAAACTATGACCAAAATCAAGGACACAAGCCCAAAGCATTTCCTCTTTGGCCTGTATGGTCTACTCTGTCTGACCATCTGTCTAGGGTTGAAAAGGTGTGCTCAAGCATAGTTGTGTCACAAATTTCTCCTAAAATACCTTCCACTACTAGGATTTAATGCATTCATCATGGGCTGAGTTGATCACCGAAGGAACCACATGAAGTTGCACAATCTCCAAGACGTAGAGGCATCCCAAGACATATACATATCCTTGTACCCAAATGGGTTTCAAGTGAGTTGGCATAGTGAGTCTGTCAACAATCAACTATATAGAATCATGGACCACTTAAAAACATGGTAAAACTGTCACAAATTATATGGAGACACCATCCCACATTCATTTTGTACCTCAAATGGTTGTTCCAAGACTGATGAGACCTGGTGCTCGACCTTGACTTGCTAAAAAGTAAGGAATCATGAGATGAACCCTGCCACCACTTTCTTTAACCCTGGCCAGCATTATTTTTGTCAGAGGACCTAGTACATCATCTCCACACCTGAATGTACCATGAATGGGGATGTATGGAACTCCCTCAACACCTCCCCCCGGAATGTCACTGGTACTATTGTGCATCCTCTGAAAAGTATGATGTTCTCTCCACCTATAGAAAATCCAAAAGAAGTTATCCAGAGGAGAACTGAGAAAGTTGGGCCTCACAACAAACATACACATGTTATGACTCCCTAACTCACTGTATGTTTGTGGGAGTGACAATAATTGATTGGGAGTAAGATGCTCCATCATCACCCATGATGGATATTTTTATCTCGTCTAACTGCTTTGTCACCACAATCAGCAGTTGTAAACCACCCTCAAGTTGAGTGCATCTACCACCATGTTCCCCTTCCTAGGAGTATAGACCATCTCAAATCCATAGTCTTTGTGGAACTATGGCCAACAACATTGTCACATGTTCATGTCCTTCTATGAGAAGTTATACATGAAAATATTATGGTTGTAGTATGTGGTAAACTGTTCACCCATTAAGTAGTAATGCCACACCTTCAAGGAAAAGACCACCGATGTTGACCCTAGGTCATCAGTTTCATAGTTATGCTCATGCATCCTCAACTGATATGAGTCAAAGGCAATCAAGGTTTTTCTTGCAATAGGACATAACTCAGTTTGGTCCCTAATGCGTTGGATAAGACTACATAACCAACTATTTCTTCTGGTAGTCTCAATACTATGGCACGATTCAGTCTCTACCTCAGATCCTGAAAACACTCCTAGAATTTCTCCATCCAATATAAGGGATTTATCTTCCATTTCAAGGATGATAAAGGTGTTTCTACTCCTGAAGAGTCAGGCACTAAGCTATGTTTGTATCCAGCCAACCCCAAGAAACTCTACTCCCCAGTCACGCTCTAAGGTGGCTCTCAAGCATGCACTACCTAAATCTTCACCAGATCCACTACAACACCAGCCTCTAAGATGATGTGTCCTTGAATGTGGACCCCCCGAATCCAGAACTGGATAATCGAGAGCTTACCATAATTCTAGTGCTCTTGGAGTGTATCTGGTACTATCTGAAGGTGTGTAGCATGCTCCTCCTCCCACGTCGAGTATACCAGGATTTCATCAATAAAGACCACCATGAAACAATCAAGGTAAGGCCAAAAGATCATGTTGATTAGTCCCATGAACCCTACTAGGGAATTGGTCAAACCAATGGGAATCAGAAAATAACTCAAAGTATCTAGACCGACATCAAAAATATGTGTTTGGTACATCCTCATCTTGTACCTGAAGCTGATGATAGTCTGGTCTGAGGTATATCTTCAAGGACCACCTCACTTCCTTTAGATGATCGATGAGGTCATCAATCCCCCAAAAGGGATACTTTTTCTTCAAAGTCACCTAGTTCATGAATTGTAAGTCCACACATAGCCTTAATCTCCCATCATCCATCTTATAGAATAACACAAGGGCTTCCCATTGTGAAATGTTGGGCCTTACAAACCCCATATAATACAATTCATCCAGCTGTACACTAAATTCATGATGTTCCGTGGTAGCCATATTATATTCTAGTATGGATATTAATTACATACCTAGGAAAATATCGATGCAGAAGTCATGCTCCCTTGAGGAGGTAGTCCCAGAACAACATCATGAATGACATCTTAAAACTCATCCACCAATAAATAAAAGATCATACTCCTCTATTCCACCACACTCAGGATGAGTCTAGAAAACTGGTGAGTGATCGGACACACCCTCCTCTGAGAATGTACATCCTGTGATATAAAGGTTCCCTTCTCTCTCATTAAGGAAAACCTTGTCCCATCCTAAAGTAAACACAACACTTTTCACCAAAAAAACCGATCTGAGCATGGACTATAGAAAACTAGTCTATACCAAAAAAGACATCATAAGTCATCGATGTCACTACTAGGAGATCTAAGATTAATCTATCACCTTATAGAGAGACTCACACTACCTAAAGTAGTGTGTAATCATCAAATCCCCTCCCGTAGAAGTCTCTAATTGGAATGATCAGCGCAACTACTCCCTGGAAATATCCAAGCTTCGAACGAGGTTAGTGGACAAGAAAGAGTAAATTGTACCTATGTCTATGAGAATTAAAGATAAGGATGAGAAGACACATATAGAACCTCTAATAATATCTGTAGTGTCATGGTTGTAGGTATCTATCACATGAAGCTGAACTTGCCCTGATCCACCAGCTCCTGGAGCCCTATGGGGGAAAACCTATGGGTGGTGGTGGTAACACCTCGAATGGTCACCCACTGCCTTCTTCTTGGCCTTCTCCCCTGCCCCATATGCCACACTTTGGACCACCTAGATCAATCCTCTACCTCTAACATGGCGGTCCTTCAATTAACAGCTAATCATCTATATAGCAGGATGGGAAGTAACGAATAATGTGTCCTTGCCCGCCACACGTGAAGCATAACCTGGCCCCCTACCGACTACCTCTATTCTAGGATCCCCGCACTGCAACACTAGAGTCCTGGTGTCGTCCCCCAAAATACCAAGCCCAATTGGGCCCCCTTGTCTACTGCGTGCTACTCACCAATGAAGACTCATCTACCTGAGGTCTACTGGTGGCTCTAAAAATTATTTCTTGCTCTACTAGGTTGTTCTCTTCATGAATGGCTCGCTCTATAACCATATCCTATAGAAAGAATGTTGAGAGACACCATGAATGACCTAACCTCCCATCAGTGTCCCTGGTCAATTCTCCAGGCACGAAAAAAAGGGTCACACACCATGTATAAGTATCCATGCTTATCTCTATATGATCTGTCACATGATATATCTTTACCGGTTTTTGAGAAGTTTAATTATAGGATGGTGGCCTCGCTCCATAAATATTTTCTTGAAGATCAATCTAGGTTTTCTCTATGCACTCAGTTGTAGAATGGTAAATCTGTGGTGGTATATAGGCCATACTTCCCATTGATATATTTAGGGACTTCTAATTCTTCTCTCACACCCTTATCCAATTGTTACACTACGTTTTCTTCAATGTATAATTTATCATAAGAGGTCTCGGGTCTTCCCAAAGCCATCTAGTCTCCCACCAGAGAAAGGTTAATAAGATATCAATTCAGTTGTCTTCCTTCCATTAGATATAGTATTAGTTCTCCTAGAATCGTGGAGTTTGTTTCCTCCTTCTAGATGTTGCAATGATATCTCTCCACATATGAAATTCTCATGGCCTAAGAGAACGGGAAATAAACAACTTCATATCCCCTGATATCTATCATAACAACTCATCCATTGTATCTATTCTTGAACCAAAACAACAACCGTCCAAAATTGATTCCCTTTCCAAAAGATATAGAACTAGTAATATTTTGATGTCTGGCTGTATTAAACTTCATATATGAATGTTCTAGAAATTTAATGTTTCCGTGAAAATTGTGAGAGCCTTTGATCAGTCCTTCACTACTAAATTGACATCAAGGATTAATAGATTTATGATCACTATTGATTATGCTATGTTTTATTATCAAGCTAGGGAGGCCCTATGGGATGAGTTATCTCTATTTGATCCAGAGGATCTGTCTTGTATTATATGAGGGGACTTCAATGTTGTGTTGGAAAAAGAGGAGAAGAAGGGTGGGGGGATGTTCTGAATAAGGCGTGTTAGGATTTTCAATGTTCGTTATCTCGAAAGGGACTCTTTTACCTTAGGTAAACTAGAGACTTCTTTACATGGTGCAAAAACAAGAATGAAAAAGACCACAACTGGTGTAGACTTGTCCTGGGACTTGTCAACATAAATTGAATTTGTAATTTTTCGGACACCAACATCACTCATCATGTTTGTTCTCTCTCGGATCACTCACCTCTTTGAGTAGATCTCTTCCCAAAATTTGTCAACGGTGCTCGATTCTTCATTCATTTGGGATGGACTTCTCTGCCATGGTATCATCAGGCTCTGGAAGCTTCATTGTGAAAATACAACAAAAGCCCTTTTATGGTCTGGTATTCACAACTAGTTGCGGCACCTTAAGGGTGATCTTCATGGGTTGTATCAAAATCTCCCCTCTAGGTTCCAAGTCCAGGATAATCTTAGTGATGTGGTAGATCCGATTGAGAAATTTCTTGAAGAACACTAGGAGGAATCAATTTTTCTATTTCTATAACTTAAGAAGAAGGATTTGGATCTGAAACTTATAGAAAATGAGTGTTTTCTATGCAAGAAGTCCAGGATTAAATTGCTTAATAAAGGGGATGGTAATTCCACCTACTTCCATGCCTGTATCACAAGGAAACAACATATTTTCAGGACATATATCTCCATGGATGGTTGATCATTTTTAAATTAATGAGACATGGTCATAGGTATAAAGGAAATTAATTTCAAAACACTTCTTGCTAGTTCTAGTCATCATATGAATGGTGGATACCGTGAGGGCCTTGAGGAGATTGTGGATTATATTCCTCGTGTTGTGGATGATTCTTTTAACTCGATGCTGAAAGCTATTCCAAATGAACCTGATATCCAAAATGTGGTACTTGCACTTAATCTGACAAGCACTCATGGGCATGATGGTTTACCTGGTTAGTTTTATGTGGCATCTGGGAATCAGGTGAGAGACCAAATTGTGCAGGAAATACCATATTTCTTTATAGGCAGGATCATACCCCGTGTTGCCAGTGCTACATCCCTACTCCTCATTCCGAAGCAGAAAGATCTTTTTGGGTTGAATTGGTACAAACCAATCAGTTTCTGCAATTTTCTCTATAAAATCATGGTAATTTTTATCAATTGAACGATCTCTCTGCCCCTCCACTCGTAGTTTGCAAAATAACAACATGGTTTTTTGTAAGGGAGATCAATTATGGATTCCATTTTCTTGGCCCAAGATATGCTTATCATCCACATTATGAAAACACATGGATCTAATATTTCCATGATGTTTGACATGGATAAATTCTATAACAGGGTGGAGTGGTCCTTTGTCATTAGTGTGTCATATCGTATGGGTTCTTCGGGTCCCTCCATTGAATTTATTTTCCGTAGCTTCAGCTCTCCTTGGATGTCCATAGTTTTCACGGGGAAGACACGTGGGTTCTTCAAATTATTATGGGACTTGAGACAAGGTTTTCTAATTTCCCATAGAATTTTCATCATGGTGAAAAATTATTTCAGTTTGCTTCTTACTAGGGTTATTATGGAGGGTAGTATTATTCATTTTTAGTGAAAATGAACTGCAATGGTTTTATCACACAACATGTTTGTGGATGGCACGATAATTTTTATCAATGGAAGAAAACATTCTCTAAGGGGCATTAAATTTGTGATTGATTAATACTATAAGTGGAGCAGATAAATTGTTAACCAAGGAAAGGGAAACATGTTTATTCATGGTAGGTACTTTGTGAGGAGATTCAAGGCCATCGATTCTAGCCTTGTCTTCAACAGAAGGGGTTTTCATATTGAATTCCTCAGAGCTCTAATTTCTCCAGAGAGAATCTGAGTGCATCATTTTGATAATCTGGTCGATAATATTTCATGAAGAATTTCAAACTGGAAGAACTATTTTCTATCCATTGGATGAAGAATAACACTTATTAATATTTTTTTATCTTATATGACAATGCATATTTTATCTCCCATAAAATTTTCTCAATCCATTATACATTGTTTGGAAAAAATCATGATAGATTTCTTACGGGACGCTCAATAAGACGAACACCTTCACTGGGAATTATGGGATTGAATGTTAAAGCCTGTTGGTCAAGAGGGAATTCGGCTCAGACAAATCAAGGAAGATATGCATGAAATGCATTGAACGATAGACTAAGATGTGATTGAAGGAATATCATTATGGGGGAGTGTTGTGATAGCAAAATATGGTCATATTCTTGAGGAATCAGTGGGAAGATCATAATGCATGTGGCGGATGATCCAAAAAATTATTATAGAGATTGACATTTACACTCATTGGATTATAGGCTGGGGTGAGAACATCTTCGGGAGAAAATCTTGGTTGGCAGGAAACAATTTTTCCAGGTTGTCCAATCATGAACGTCACAGTTAGCTATGTGATGCTGTATCCAACTTTTGATCATAATATTTTGGAACTTAGCGAATAAAGATTGAATGACCTCATTGAGATTTTAGAGGCACTAAAAATATGCATTTTCACTGAGTTTTCTTTGGGATCTTTTTGTGGGAAGGATTTATACCGAGTTTTAGCTTCACCTACGGTCAATGATGTGTGGGGAGAGATTCTATGGTTCAAAGTCATCGTGTCCAAATTTTTTTTCCTGGTATGTTGAGATAGGAAGATTACTATCTTCATATATGAGAACATAATGTGCTGGGGTTTTCAGTTGGTAACCCGATGTAGGTGTTGTTCAGAAACTATAGAGGAATCCTCTCAATATCAGTTCTTAGATGGTGAATGGGTGAGGTACGTATGGAGTATGTTGGGTAGTTTCCTTGGTACAACCTCTCAATATTTCTCCGGCACAACTTTTCCTAGCCTTTGGTTTCAAGGGTTGGAGTCAAAATGCAATGAGAACAAACCTAGACAGTGTTCTTAAATATCATACTCTCTATTTGTTGTCCCCTCTTGAATAAATCTGTTATTTCACTAAAACTGAACTGGAGTTATGGTATTTTACTAACGATATGTCTCACTATGGTTCACAGACACTATCAGTTACTTATCAAAGGATGCATCTACAACAAGATTAGTGTTATTAATCTCTGCAACATGAGAAGTTTTTGGATGATATCCCTAATGTTGCGACATATGAATCACATTTTTGATGGAAATATAGATATATTGAAGGGACAATTTGTACACCATTACACAAACTCATTTTGCTATCTCAAACATCATTAATGACCATGGATAATGCATTATCAATTTTTTGAAACAAGGATTTCCTATCCAAGGTGACATCATGATGAAAACAAGATAACAAACCTCAAAATCTAGAGGACATATCTGATGTCCATTAGATGGTTTCTTCTAAACATCCATAGTCACCAACCTCCCCCTAATCAACTAAACCTTATCAGATGTCTGATACAAGATCCAAGGAACAAAAATTGTTAAATCTTATTCCAGTATCAAAAAATAGATTATTGATATTGTATTTTATATAAACCCTCAAAATATACCATTTGGATCAATTCTTATTACTTGTTATTAAATGATAACTTCACAAGTGCTATATGATACTCCCATAAACCACCAAAATCTAGAACATAACGTCATAAAATATAATCCAAATCCTAAATCATACATTCATATTGTCCACCATTATGAGGATGACATTCTATATGTTGAATAAAATATTATCCAATATCCTTCTGAAGTCCATGAAATAATTTATATGTGAATGTAGGATCTATATCTGAAATAATTCACCTTGAAACACCATGCAACCAAACTACATTACACATGTAGATAGTACCCGCATCTTCAATACTTAGGGTCTCACTGATAGGAATGAATTGTGATTAATTCATCATTAAATTTATGAGAACCCATAATTCATCATACATATGGGTTATCCTAGGTAATCATGTCAAAAAATTCATATTGACATCATCCCATTTCCATTATAGAATGGGTAGTGGCTGCAAAAACATAGAAGGCCTCTGATACTTGGCTTTCACTACCATATATGTGAAACATATAACCAAAAATTCAACTACCTCTATATTAATCCTTCGAAACTAGTACTATCTAAAAGGTTGTGATACAACGTTTTCATTATAGGTCGTACCACCCATCTGGATGCATGGAAGACTTACATCAGCTCCTCATGAAAGCCTATAAGAACCCATAGTCAATCACTAAAAAATGTGAATTTACACTACCAAGAGACCATCATGATTATAGATCCCCAAAATGTAATTTATCTCCCAGATTTATGGCCTCTAGATTACTTAATGTATAATTCTTTATTTGGTCAAGAAGAATGGGTAGGATAGATATCAAATTCAGAGATACTTGTCCACGAGGATCCTGAACATCTAGAAGGATGTATGCAAAGAGAACCATCATCCACAACACCTATCAAGAATCCCACACTACCTCTATCGATGGTATATGGATCAAGGAATTGAAAATGAGTCTTCTCGTTCCCATTTTATAATACAACTCGAATTTAAAACACAACAAATACTTGAACTACCACCTCTACAAAAGGATTTGGAATAGCTAGGGAAAGATATAATTGAGGCTATTATGGTCCATGTAAACTAAAAACATCTAAAAACATATTGTCTCTCTAATATCTAAGACATGTACCTGCTCAATTAACTCCATATCCGGATTAGGATAATTTATATCATGTGGTCTCACCTCTCTGGAGACCTATGAAACCACCTGATCCTCTTATATCATAACATATCTGATTTTAATTTATGATTCATAATATTAAATGTTATATTATTTACCTAGAACAAGTAATTTTTTGTTAGGTTATTAGGTCCGTATACAGTTCATCTTAATAAATTATATCGAACAATAATATCACTATAAAAAATTAACACCTTTCTCAGATAACCTAAACATCAATACTTCAATACATATTAAGATCCAGATAAACCACTGATAAAAACCTAGTAAACCCAAAAAACAATTAATCTATATAAAAATGGGATTATCCCAACATACTATCACTACCACATTATTTGGGACTACTAACACTCCATCATCTAATATGGAATTTCCAACGAACTACACATCATCAATAAAAAAATTAAATTCAGTTAGAAATGTGTAACTTAGTTTCCCTATTAATGCACTCAAGATGTTGTCCAGATTTTAAGAGTGATCATCTACCGATTGGGTGTACACAACTATTTCATTGAAAAAATACAACAAAAAATGATCCTGAAAAGGATGAATGATCGGATTCATCGATGCCTTGAATATCTATAACCTGTTCATCAAACCATGAAGAATAACTAGAAACTCATACAAACCATATCTTCTCCAAAAATTTGACAAAGTTATGTATGATGGCCTCACCCACAATTACTGGTATCCTGATCTCAAATCAATGTTGGATAATATCTTAGAATCTCTCATACGATCAAAGAGATTGTTAATAAATGAAAGGAGATACCGGTTCTTGACCTTAATCTAATTAAATATTTAATAATCCTTACATATGCACAATGTCTCATCATCTATCATGGAAAAATGAACTAAGAAATACCCTGGTGATGTACAGATCCATATGAAACCTTCAGCTTCTAGATCTTCCATCTGAACATTCTACTCATGAATCTCTACTAGTTCGATCCAATTACATGGAATAGAAACTGGCTCCCCTATTAGTATTAACTCAATTATGAACTCCATCTATTGACTGAGTTGAAATTTATAGATCTCATAAGGATAGACATCCAAAGAATGGTTGACCACAAGAGGAAAAGTATCATACTTCAATTCATCATCTACATGATATTGATTTCTATCTAATCCATGAGAATATAAAATTCTCGCTCAATTCATCTTGCATGACCAGCGTAAAGATCCCACTCACATTGATGAGAATAACTACCTCCTTTTGGAGACCGAAAAGGTAACTCTCATATGGAGACAATTCATATGAGCCTGGTATAGAACTAGCTAAACCAATTCAATGAATTAAATAAAAACCTTTCATTTAAAGCACTAATTGTTCTTAAAATAAATGGTAACATCATGCAAAGGATGACTGTTGGTCAAGATAGTAGACTACTCATACAACAATAATTGACTACTGAACAACCACATCCTTAGAACAAAGGATGATGAACAAAAAATAATTACCCAGTGATTGAATCCCCTAAAAATGATAATATAAATTCCCTAGAACAATGGGACTAGGTAATATACGAACACTCCATGGGTGAACACATGGATAATACAAGGACGATGGCCATAATCAAATCATTCCACCTATGTACTCAGGTGTTCCCATGTGCCCTATCTTTCATGCCATTACATTATAAAAATTCATTAAAAAACATTTTATAAATCTGTTTCACAATTATTAAAAAATTCTATTTTCATCTAGCAAGACAAAGGAATAACCATCTGTTATCAAAATACCCATTTTCCCCAAGCACAAATCAACCAATAAATCACATTATTTCATTAATAAAATATATTATAATAATTGAGAAATGCAGTTCATCTATCCTAGGCTAGATACTAAACCAAATACCTCAATCTCATGTTGCACACACCCTTAATAGAATAATCTAATAGGGGAGAACATAACTACAACAACAAATGATGATGAATCAATCCACAAAAATCATAATCAATTCAATAAAAAAGGGTTACAAAATGATAGATCAGACTGTACATCAAATAATTATACAAGATACACCATAACCAACACATGGGTTAGCCTCTAGAGAAAGATAATGCAATAGATCTATAAAAGATCACAAATATTATGATCACAGATCTACGAATCCATAAATATAGCACAATAGATATTTTATGACAACTAAGAAATAACAAAAAAGTGGAATACTCACCCAGTGAAATTAACCACAACCATAATGATGATAAATAAATAAATAAAATGATCCATAAAGAGCATAGGTATCCAAAATTTTTATATAGAGATCCTAGGTTGAGAAGATATTAGTTTTTTATTGAATGGAATAATAATCACTCATACATATACCTAAAATACCAACATTCATGTATTATAAAATTTTTAACCCCTTTTCACTTAATGTAATCCAGGAAACACAATTAATTTGAAATATCCATATTATTTTATTAAAAATTATCATTTTACTGTTATATGGCATGTAATACATATTCACTAGATGAAATATTCTTTTCATGTACTATTTCACAACTTCTACCTGGAACCCACTATATTATGTGAACATTTCTTACATAGTGTGTAAAATACTCATGATGTGTAAGAGTTTAAAAATATAAACCAAACTCAGGTAATATTCTTGGTGACCAATAAACTATGATTAAAAACTTTACATGTTGTGTAAATACTTTAAATGATATTTATTTATCCTACTGATAGTGAAAAAATAATATCCCTCTTAACCGAATAATCCCACATCCGAATTGTATGAACATAGGGAGAAACCCATATATACATTAACATGTTCATACCTACAATCTATTAATTCAATCATACATACATCATTGAATATATTTTTTCACTTTCTACATAAAATTAACTCTATCCTTGGGAGTCCCAAGACGCCCCCAAAAAATAATTGGAATCCAAAATAGGAGATGACCAATACATAAAAGAAGTTAAAAATATATTTGATAATAATATTAGAAAAATAGATAATTGGAGAATAACCTTTTCTATAAAATTATCTTCATTCACACTATTAATATTAATTATTTTAGTTTTATTCTATTAATTTTATATATCATTTGATATTATAATAATTATTTTAATATTAAAAATACAACATCTTAGTCACAATGATAATATTAACAAAATAATATGTGATGTAAATAATATATTTTTACTGAAATTAAAAATCATAATTAAATATTGTTTTATTGATATATTATTCAAATATTTTTACTAATAAATAAAATAAAAAATTACAAATATTGGATATATTTATTTCTTTTGGCTTTATTTCCAATTATAATATTCTAATAAATAACAATGGCCAGATTTAATTCAACAATATATCCTATAATAACTAATTAAATCCATTCTTGTCATTTTCACAAAACCTAAAATAATAGTACGTCTTATCCTTCCTTATATAGTTTTGATCTGTGATATGATCATCGTGGAGGACCATGAGGATAAATATTATATGTTCATTTTATTATTGTAATATTTCTTTTATGCCACTTGTAATTTTATTATTATTCCATATTGTTGAGTTGATATAATTTATTGGTTTATATTTGATATTTTATCTCCAAAATGTATCATGTTTAATTTTTTTACAGTTTCATTTTATAAAATTTTATCAAACATAGTCATGACTTAACTTGATTACAATCACCAATAAGTATCTATAAGGAAACTTTTAACTTTTTCGTGATTCAATGTATAATTTTTAATGATGTATTTACCATATTATCTTGGGTAAAAATAAGATACTCATATTTTCCATCAACACAAGTACATATTATGATTATTAGTAAATTACACCAACTTTGATCCCTTATTCAGTTGTAAGACATTTTAGTTTCTGGATACATACAATTTTCAGTTTCTTTCATTTTGATATTTCCATCCAAATACTATAAAAAATTCAAAGGATATCGTCAAATTAATTTAAATTAAATGATCATGTGAATATGAAAAGGAAATATTAATATGTATTATATTTTTTCACCATGATTTCAACATATGATACTTTTTATTAAACTATGATATAATGGGATCAACCCATATCTCTTTCCATTTAATCTATGTTTTCCCTGGACATATTCCTTTTAGGTTCTCCAACCTAGATAGTTGTACATTAAACCCTCAAATACCATTTAATTTATTCATGATGGTATTTAATGTTTGTGAAAATAAACTAAATCATATTCAGTAGGTGAGTCAATCCTGGTGATCATTTATTCCTCTCTATTGGGAAATGAGTGATGATTCAATTAATACACACCCCAGCATTTTTAGGTTTATTAACCATAGGTAAATCTGTGCCAAATCTATACATCTACTCATTTGTATCTAGTTAGATTTTCATTTTTAGGAAACTACACACACAATAAATTACCAAAACACTAGGATGTTTTCTTACATTTGATATTGTACCAGAGTTTTTCACTAATTTTGTATAATCATAATCCCAAGAATTAATTAAAATAATCTAATAATATCTAAACCATTCTCTGAAAACAATTTAAGTTCCCAAAACCAACATTAGTAGATTTAGTGAAAATAACACATTCATTAATCACCATATTTTATATAATCTAAGGATAAATATGATAAAATGATTATTATATAAAATAAATATCTTTTACTAAAATTACATCACATAATATACTCCAATAATCCTATAATAAATTGGTTTATTTTATTTGGATATTAACTATATAAATATTATTTCACATATTTTTTAATATTTCTCTATAGTTTTCGTATACTAGATCCCATTACAGACACCTATTTGGTTTTAATTTTATTTATAACCCATGGAATGTAAATCATAAAAAATGGGAGATTAAAAATGGCTAGTAAGGGAACATTTATCAAAGTGCAATAAAGGATTAGATTCGAAAAAATTATGAAACCTGAGCATGAGATAAGTATGAGAATTGATATGATCATGGATTCACTTGAGATATCCATTTATCACACTAAGATTTATGGTTAAAATTAGTATTATTATTGATTTCATGTATTACATACAATACACAACTTCAATCAAACATGATATATTATTAACATATTATCATTTAAAATTACCATTGGATCATATCAGTTGGGTGGGAGAGTATGAAATAACGTAACCAAATTTTATATAATATGGATAAAATTTTTACTTAATAATAATTTTCTGATTAAATCCAAAAAATATCAAAACAAATCATTAATAAAACCATTTTAGATTAATGATGATGTTTTTATGAATCATAATTTTTTGGTGAAATGTATTTTTTATTAATATATATTAAGTTAATCACAATAAATTTAGGGGTAATCCAGGCCCCTTGAGTTATGGTTCCATCTTCAGGGATAAGAATGAAGATGTTGTTGAATGTAAGTATGGTCCTTGTTGTTGTATCGCTCCTTTAGAATCAGAGATGATGGGAATCATAATGGCGGTTGATGTTGTTAACTAAATAGAATGGAATTGTGTATCATTTGAAAGAAACTCAAGTACTTTTGTGAATGCAGTAAGAGTCGTTCAGATGCATATCTCATGGTGGGTGAATTCTAAATGGGTGAATTCTCTTGAAAATATTTCCTATTTGAATTAATTTATCACTCACACTATTTAGGATGCAAACTATATTGTTGATGGGATGGAAAATAAAAGGGTCACTAAAGACGGGTGTCTACACTTGACCACTTTTCCCGATGACATGGTTTCTCATTTCATCTAGAAAAAATGTAAAATTTCTTCTTTTTCCACTTGTAACGTTTTTAGGTTTTAATACAATGTCCTTACTGCTCAATTTTTTCTAAAAAAAATAACAATAAAATAATTATTTTAATGAAATTTTTAGATCGTATTTTTAGATTCATCTAATGATGTGGTAACAGGCTCTTGAATCTTTTTCGTAGGTCTATAGGTGTTCACTATGGCCACAACTCTCCTCAGATAGCAGTTTGGTTTCAACTTCCTTGGCTCCCCCACCCTTTTCATAATGTGGATTTCATCCGCAGCATCAGTGAAGCAGTTGGTTCTTTTCGGTGTGTGGATGATAATACTTTGATGCTGATCGATGAGTCCTCTCCTTGATTCTACATGGAAGTTGATTTGAGAGCTCCCCTCCCAGATAGACGGAGTTATAAACTGGGATATGGCTTTTCCTAGTGGAAGAATTTGATCCCCATTAGCCAAGATCGCTTCGGGTCAATGTGTTTTCTTTAGGGACACTAGTTATCTGTTTGTAGGATTATCGGGTCAGGTTCCTCAAAACCAACTCCTACACATATTCATCCCTCAGCTCTAGTGGGAATGTCCTGGTGTGAACATGACTTACCATTAGGTACCACATTATGTGAGCAGGTGGCCTTGGTTCTTTCCTCTCTTTGTTCATCTGAAAGGCTACTACATGGGCTCATGCTGCCAAGCCTATCTCACCTTCTTCTTCCTCCACCCTCTCCTTTGTGTCATTATTGCATTGATCTGGTGGTCAATAAAACTCCATTATTATCTCTAGATGATCCATAACATGATATATATTTATTGGTTTCAGAGAAGTTGAATGATAGGATAGTGGCCTTTCTCCATAAAGATGTTGGCACGACCCGTCCTCGGGGCCCGTTCTGTGACTACCCCAAGCCCACCTTCCATTGGCCAGGGGCTGGCGACTAGCACCAAAGGTGTAAATCCCCAAATAAGTGAAGGAATTGCATTTATATAAGATAAAAAAAACACCACATAGTACACAATCTGAAGTAAACACTAAGTAAACTGAGTACATAAGTAAGTGCTGGAAATTAAATGGGCCAGTATACAAACCCAACTGAAAGTACAGTACAACTGAGAAAAGAAAGTACAATAGCTAAAAAGTAAAGCAAAAACCACCAAGATGTCCTCTGGTACTCCCATGTGAAGGTTGATTACAAATAGTCTCATCGACTCCTCGTGTCTGGTCGTCTACTCCGTGTACTTCCCACCTGATTTTCCACCTCCGGGTACCGTCCCGCCTCACAAGACTCAACCACGATCAGCGATGTCTGTCGTCTGCAACCAACACAAGGTAGTGCGGGAATATCTCGTGCAGGGGTGAGTATACGATACTCAGTAGGGACCCCGATTCCCCCGAAGGTCTCCCAAAATCTACGAAGGATATACCACAATGGAAAGATACAATCAGAAGTATAAAACTACTCTACTTAGATATATGCCCATACATATACCAAAGTCATCAATTCCAGTACTTCTCCAACCCATGAGCCCACATTCAACCCATTCCACACAGGAAAGTACAACCCAATCGACATAGGAAAGCACAACCCAATACACACAGGATAGCAAGTCAATCATATCGAAGATAATGATTGAAAGTCAAGTCTCGGCTCACACAGGTATAATACTCACAAAGAGGGGTGGAGATGACATATGTAGCCTCTGAATCGTCTCCCTTGTCAAACCCACATTGGATCCTAATACAGAAGTCGTCGTTACTGAACCCACGTATGATCCATGTATCGGCGTCATCGTTTCCGAACCCAGATAGGATCCAAGTACAGTCGTCCTCACTGCCAAACCCATGTAGGATCCAAGTATAGTCGTCATCGTCGTCGCAGTCGCAGCCATCTCTAGGGTTCCCGCACACAACATGCTCGATTCCAGGAGGGTCCGCTCCACGAGCAAAGGGGTCGATACATCAACTATCATGAAGTCCAGAGTTGATGTATCACAAAGTTCCGTCTCGTCAATAGGAACTCAACGTGATAGATGGTGTGTCAATCGGACGCCCGGTCTGAGAGTTATTGGCTTTTTTGTATGAGGGGCCCGGTTGGTTTTTAAGTTAAAACCAACCCGACCGTACTACATCTATGTCAAAAACTCTAGCGGAGTAAGCCAAAATAACTATCTTAGTAAGAGGAATTCATTGTATCTGACGACACATCATTCAGATGTTCGGTCATTAAGTTATAAGTGTTTCCGCTCCAAGGGCCCTCTTGGTTTCGAGTTTGAACAAACCCGGTCATACCCAAACATTACTGAATGTTTGATTTTAGTTAACCAAAACAACCGTTTCGATCCAAAAATCCCAACACAACTGACGGTGTGCCGATCAGAGGTTCATAGCCCAAGTTATAGGCATTTGAACTAATCTGTCCTATAATAGGGCATTCGGGCCCAGTCTGACCCGGCTCGATACCCCCTGAGTCAGCCTGAACCGGGTCGACCCAACCCAGCTAGCATGGCCCGTCTTGGATGGGCATGGCCCGGCCTACCTGGGCATGGCCTGGCCCGCTACCAGGTGCAGCCTACGGCCCGGGTCGGAGGCCAGCCGCGGCTCGGCTCATGGCCAAGCGGGGTGCAAAGGGGGGGTGGGCACCGCCCCCTGTTTCCGTAACGGCGGACCCTACTGGGTCCTCCCTTTTCACTGGCCAGGGGTTTCAACCCCCAGTATATCTGAAAAGACGGCCAGCCATTATGTCCGACCGGTTGAGCTGCCGCTGGAACCTTCGGGGTCCCACCCCCCAGAGCACCGACGGCTGGGTGTCCAGCCGCCCCTACTGGACCGCTGCGGCCTATGGTCGTGGCTATTCTTCGGCCACTGCGGCTCGATGGCGCCGCACCCCTCCGCCACATCCCGCTCCGGCCGCGGCCTCTCTCAGTTTCTCCGGCGCAACGCGACGTCGCTGTGCACCCCCACCGTGACCCCGCTCCGACCGTGGTTCTCCTCGTTCCCACGTGATGCAACGGTATCACGCCTTCTTCGCCACAACTCGCCAACAATGATCAACAAGAAAACGAGGAGGAGAAAACATCCGTGATTGTGCAGTTCGATCTCCTCCCTTTACATTGTTAACAATCAGCCAAATTTAAACAACTAAGAGTAATGAATTAACATGGATGAAGATAACCCCTACCTCAAAAAAAGTTGTCGAACGACGGGTGTCCCTAAAAACATCATCACGGGATGAGGTTTTGTAGACGTCGATGGAGACCGTCCAACGAGGAAGCGACCTCTTCCCTTTTTGTCATGGAGAAAAAGAAAGAGGGAATGTCTTCATCTTTCGGGGATTTGGCATTCGTCAATGAAAGGTGTCGATTTTCGCGGGAGGACAAAGTTCTTCTAATAGAAAAGAAAAGCTCTCCTCCATAGACTAAACACAACAATCCAACCAAAACTAAATGAAATAAGGCTCATCCTTATTTTATTAACTCATGACATGAATTAAAAAATAAAAAATTCAAATCCAATTAATTAATTAGAGGTTGAGTAGCTTAATTTAATTAAGAGGTAGGTTGGTAAATTAAATTGGAAGAGTAAAAGGGATACATAATTAAAAACAAGAGGGGGTTGAATAGGGAGTTTAAGGGGTTATGAGGACTGTGAAAAGATGGGGGCTCGTGTGGTACCCACCTACCTCATAACCACACATGGGATGTTGGGTGGTTGTGGGCCCGACCAACAACTTCCCATGAGAGAGTTAAACTTCCAAGTATAAAATAAAATCATACACAATTTTATTTACTTCTCACTTAAACCCCAAAATTTAACTTCTTCTCCCGAGAAAACACATTATCTGTAAAAGTCATCATAAGAAAATAACGGTGTTGTGGTTCCATCGGTGCCCTCAGATTTCAATTCCGAGCAATAGCTCAAAATATAGAAAACCCCGCTCATTCGTTTACTGGACGTACCTGTGCTAAACTTTGAAAATTGATTCCCGGCACATCGGGCCTCGGAATTAGGTGCCGTCAGAAACTCCGTACTCTTAAAATCGCAAAGAATTTACGAAAAAAAAATTCCTTGAAATTTATGTCTCTTTACATTAATCCCACCTCAGGTCCTTACATCCATGTAAAGATATATCACAAACTAGGGGAACAAATGAGGGTACTGAGCCCGCATCTGAGTTTCCCGCTCCCATGTACTCTCTTGAAGGATTATGATCTGCCACCTGATGCGCACTAGAGGAAACGACCATCCACGTAGGACCTGCTCCTTTTGATCCTCATCCTCCACTAGGACCTCCACAAAATTCACCCCGTCATCGATGTCCATCTCCCCATGATCGATGATGTGCATCACGTAATGCACATATCTCCTCAGTCGCGTTGCATGGAAGACGTCGTGCACCTGATGCAACTGAGGTTGAATATCCAGGTGATAAGCCACCTCATCTATCGTGCTGAGAACCTGGAATGGTCTGATGAAGCATGGAGATAACTTGTCGCCCCGGCCAGATCTCTGTAATCCACATCGAAGTGAGACCCGTAAGGGAATGTGGTCTCCACCCTCGAACACTATTGGTCTCTTCCTTCTGTTAGCATCAGACTTCTATCGTCTCTATGTTGTCCTCATCCGATCCTAGATGATCTGCACCTCCTCCGTTGTGGCCTGGACCATCTCTGGTCCTATAAGTGTTGACTCACTAGAGTCTGTCTAGCACAGAGGTGATCTGCATGTTCAGCCGTACAATGCCTCGTGTGGTTCCATCCTGATGGTGGAGTGGTATCTTTTGTTGTACGTAAACTCCACCAAGGGTAGGTGATCCTCCCAGCTATGACCAAAGTCAAGGACACATGAATGGAGCATGTTGTTGTGAGTCTGAATGGTCCTCACCGTCTGGACATTCGTCTGAGGGTGAAAGGTGGTTCCTAGGCGTAGCTGCGTCCAAAAAGCCTCCTGCAACCCCTTCGCAAGCCGGGAAATAAAGAGAGCATCTCAATCAGAGATGATAGTCGATGGAACACCATGAAGCTGTACGGTCTCCTGAACGTAGAGGCGTCCCAACCTCCCTACTGAGCCCTGCTCCCTGATGGGTAGAAAGTGGGCCGACATGGTGAGTCGGTCGTCAATCATTCAAATGGAGTCGTGACCTCTGGAAGTACGTGGAAGCCCTATCACGAAATCCAAATATATCCCGTCCCACTTCCACTCTGGGACCTCCAAAGGCTATACCAAGCCTGCTAGTACCTGGTGCTTCGCCTTTACCTTCTAGAAGGTGAGGAATCGTGAAACGAACTCTGACACAACCTTCTTCATACATGGCCACCAGTGCTGTCGTCTGAGATCATGGTACATCTTCGCCACTCCTAGATGTACCGCTAATGGGAATGTGTGAAACTCTCTCAGAACCTCCCCCTATAATGAAGCTGGTACCATTGTATGTCCTCTGAAGAAGATGACGTGCTCTCCTCCTACAAAGAATCCATCAGGTGCATGTCCTGAGGATATCTATGCACGTCACGTCTCACAGTCAACATCCTCACGTTGTGCCTCTCTAAACCGCTGAAGTAGTGGAGGAGTGAATATGAGAGATTGTAGAAAGGCTTCCCCATCTCTATCCATGTAGTATATCTGCAAAGCAGCTAACTGCTCAGTCGCCTCTCCATGTAGCTGAATTCACATCATCCAGCTGAGAGCATCAGCTACTTCGTTCCCCTTTCTAGGAGTATAGACTATCTCAAAGTCATAGTCCTGGAGGAGCTCGAGCCATCTTCGATGTCTCAGGTTCAGGTCCTTCTGCGAGAAGATGTACCTAGGACTCTGGTGGTCGGATAGATGTCAACAGAGCTTCCAGAAGCTGAGACAGAGATTGACCAGTGCACCCATCTTGAGGATACCAGAGGAGGGAGTAGGGTACGTAGTTTACTACGATGCATCAGGGACTAGACATGGGTGTGTCCTGATGCAGGATCGGGCAGTGATCGCCTATGGATCACGACAGGTAATGTAAAGACCCATAAATTTCAAGGAAATATTTTTTCTAAAATTCTTTGGTATTTTAAGACTACGAAGTTTCTGACGGCCCTAGATTCCGAGCCCCGGTGTGCCTGGAATCAATTTCCGAATTTTAGCTTGGGTACGTTCAAAAAACAAATGAGCGAGTTTTTCTATCTTTTAAACTGGTGCATGGAATTGAAATCCAAGAGCACTGATGGAACCGCAGCACCAATATTTTCTTAAGATGACTTTTACTATTGATGTGTTTGCTCGGGAGAAGAAGATAAATTTTGGGGTTTCAGTGAGAAGTAAATAAAATTGTGTACAATTTTGTTTTATCCTAGGAAGTTTAACTTTGTTATGGGAAGTTGTTGGTGGGGGCCACAACCACCCAACTTCCCAGGTGTGGTTATGAGGGAGGTGGGGCCCACACGAGCCCCCATCTTTTCACATTCCCCATAACCCCTTAAAATGCACATTAAACCCCCTCTTTTTTTGAATTATGTAACTCTTTTCCTCTTCCAATTTAATTTACCAACCTACCTATTAATTAAATTAATCTACTCAACATCTAATTAATTAAGAGTATTTGAATTTTGTATTTTTTTAAGTCATGTCATGAGTTAATAAAATAAGGATGAGCCTTATTTTATTTTGGGTTGGTTGGCTTGTTGTCTGAAGTCTTTGGAGGAGTGCTTTTCTTTTCTCTTGGACAATCTTTGTCCTCCCACGAAGTCTGACACCTTTCATTGAAGAACTCCAAGTCCCCAAAGGATGACGACGCACCCTCTTTCCTTTTTTCCGGGAAAAAAGGGGAAGACACCACTTCCTCCTTGGATGCTCTCCGTTGATGTCTACGAAACCTCATCTTGCGACGTCGTTTTCCGCGACGCCCATCGTTCGACAACTTTTGTTGAGGTAGGGGTTATCTTCATCCATGTTTATTCATCATTCTTCGTTGGTTAAATTTGGCCGATTGTTACCAATTTAACAGGAGGAGATCAGACTACAAAAACATGGATGATTTCTCCTGCGTGTTTTTTTGTTGAACATTATTGGTGAGTTATGGCGATGATGGCACGAAACCGTTGCATTGGGCATGAATGAGGAGAACTGCGGATGGAGCGGGCCTCAGTGGCGGTGCGCGACACCATCGCATCGCGCCGAAGAAACCAAGAGAGGTTGTGGCCGGAGCTGGCCACGGCGGAGGGGCGCGGCGCTATCACGCTCGCCGGTCGAAGAAGTGTTGCGACCTTAGGCCGCGGTGGTCTAGCAGTGGCGGTGGGACAACCGGTCACCAGTGCTCTGGGAGGCTGGACCCTGAAGGGTCCCACGACAGCTCAACCGGCCGGCCTAAATGGCCATCCGTCATTCCGGATAATCTGGGGGTTGAAACCCCTGGCCAGTGCAAAGGGCAGACCCCGTAGGGTCCGTCGTTACGGAAACAGGAGTGCGCCCCCCCTCCCTTCGCACCCCGCTCGGCCGCGAACCGAGCCGCGGCCGGCCTCCGAGATGGACCACAGGCCATGCCTAGCCATGTTTCGGGCCACGTCCATCCAGGTTAGGCCACACCCAAATTGGCCGGACCTGCACCCGGGTCGGTAAAGTTTGGGTATGGCCGAGTTGGTTCGAACACAAAACCAGCCGGGTCCTTGGAGCAGAAACACTTATAACACATCGACCGGACGTCCGAATGATGTGCCATCAGTTACAATGAATTCCACTTAGTAAGAAGGTTCTTTTGGCTTACTCCGCTAGAGGTTTCGACATAGATGGTGTATGGTTGGGTTGGTTTTAACTTAATAACCAACCGGGCCCCTTGGACGAAAAACCCAATAACTCTCAGACCGGGCGTCCGATTGACGCACTGTCTGTCGCGTTGAGTTCCTATTGACGAGACAGATCTTTATGATACCTAAACTCTAGACTTCGTGATAGTTGATTTATCGATCCCTTTTCTCGTGGAGCGGACCCTCCCGGAATCAAGCGTGCTGTGTGTGGGAACCCTAAAGCTGGCTGCGACTATGACGATGATGATGACTGTACTTGGATCCTATGTGGGTTCGGCAGTGAGGATGACTGTAAATGGATCCTCTTTGGGATTTCAGTGATGAATAAGGTACTTGGATCCTACGTGGGTTCGGTGTCGACGACTTCTGTACTTATATCCTACGTGGGTTCAGCAGGGGAGATGATTCATAGGCTGCATTTTTTATATCCACCCCTCTTCATGAGTAGTATAAATGTGTGAGATGAGTATTGACTTTAAATCATTATCTTCTATATGATTGACTTTCTATCCTATGGGTATTGGGTTGTACTTTCCTATGTGGATTGGGTTGTACTTTACTCTATGGACTGGGTTGAACTTGGGCTCATGAGTTGGAGCGGAACTGGAATTGATGACTTATGTATATCTATGGCCATATACCTAAATATATTTGTTTGATACTTCGTGATTGTATCTTTCCATTGTGGTTTATCCTTCACAGATTCTGGGAGACCTTCGGGGGTCTCGGGGTCCCTACTGAGTATCGTATACTCAACCCTACTCGGGCTATGCCCGCACTTCCTTGTGTTGGTTGCAGACGACGGACAACACTGATCGTGGTTGAGGCTTGTGGAGCGGGACGGTACCCCTAGGTGGACTATCAGGTGGGACGTACATGGAATGGACGGCCAGACTCGAGGAGCCGATGAGACTATCTGTACTCGCCCGTTATGTGGGAGTTCTGGAGGATGTCTTGGTGGTTTGTGCTCTACTTTTCAGCGGTTGTACATTCTTTTCTCAGTTGTACTGTACTTTTAGTCGGGTTTGTATATGATCCCATTTACTTTCCAACACTTACTTATGTACTCAGTATAAATAGTGTTTACATTAGCTTGTGTACTCTGTGGTGATTGTATTCTTATATAAAGGCAATGACTTCCCTTTTATCGGGATTTACACCTTTGGTGCTAGTCGCCAGCCCCTAGCCTATGGAAGGCGGGCATGGGGTACTCTTGGCATGGGCCCGGAGGATGGGTCATGTTCTCCTGATGATCAATCCTAGTTTTCTGAATGAACTTAGTTAGAAAATGGTAAATCAGTGGTGGTAAATAGGCCATCCTTCCCGTTGATGGATCTAGGGACTTTTAATTCTTCTCCCACACCCTTATAGAATGGTTACTAAGCATTTTCTTTGATAAATAATTTATCAGAAGAGGACCTGGGTCCGCCCAAATCCGTCCAGTCTCCCCCCATAGGAAGCTTAACCAGATCTCATGCCAGGTTTCTTCTTACCAATAGATCTAGTATTATTTATCCAAGAATGATGGAGGCCATTTCCTCCATCCCGATGATGCAATGATATCTCTCCTCATATGAAATGATCATGGCCTATGACCGTAGGAAAAAAATTCATATCCCATGATATCCATCACAACAACTCGTATATTGTTGATATTCATGAACCAAAACAACAACCGTCCAAAATTGATGAATTTTACAAAAGACATAGAACTAGTAATTTTTTTATGTCGAGCCCGGTGGGACGAGTTATATCTCTTTGATCTAGAAGATCTCTCTTGGATTGTAGGATGGGACTTCAATGTTGTGTTGGAAAAAGAGGATAAGAAGGGTTGGGGGATGTTCTGCATAAGTCATGTCAGGATTTTCAGAGTTCCTTATCTAGAAATGTACTCCTTGACCTTGGGTATACTGAAGAATGCATTACTTTCTGAAAAAAGAAGAATGGAATAGATCACAACTGGTGTAGAATTGACCTATGAGTTGTCAACATACATAGAATTTGTAATTTTCCAGACACCAATGTCACTCATCTTGTTCACGCTCTCTCGGATCACTCACTGTTTTGAGTGGATCTCTTCCCCAAATCAGTCAAAGGTACACGATTATTCTTTCATCTGAGATGGCGTTCTCTACCAGGGTATCATTAGGCTATGAAGGCTTCATAGTACAAGCCATAAAAATCCCATTTATATTCTGATCTTCACAACTAGCTGCGGCACATTAAGGGTGATCATCAAGCGTTGTTTCAAACTCTTCCCTCTAGGTTTCAAGACCTGGATAATCTCAGTGCTGAGGTAGAGCCGATAAAGAAAATTCTTGAAGAACACTAGGTGGAATCATTATTTCTATTTCTATAACTTAAGTAAAAGGTTTTTCTCCGAAATGTATAAATAATTAGAGTTTTGTTTTCAAGAAGTCTAGGATTAAATTGATTAATGAAGGGGATAGGAATTCAACCTACTTCCTTGCCTGTATCACAAGGAAACAGAGGATTTTCAGGACATAAATTTCTATGGAAGGTGGATCTTTTTCAAATGACTGAGACGTGGTTTTAGGTATGGAGGAAATTTATTTCAGAACACTTCTTGCAAGTTATAATCCTCATATTAATTTTGGATACACTGGGGGCCTTGAGGCGAGTGTCGATGTTATTCCTCATGTTGTGGAAAATGATTTTAACTCGATATTGAAAGCTATTCTGGAAGAACAAGATATCCAAAATGTGGTGATTCCTCTTAATCGTAGAAGAACTCATGGGTATGATGGTCTACCTGGTTCATTTTAGGTGGCATCATAGAAATAGGTGAAAGACCAAATTGTGGAGTTAATACCTGATTTCTTTTTGGTAGGGAGTCAACCTCGTGCTTCCAATATTACCTCCCTAAACTTCATTACAAAGTGAAAATATTTGTCTGGGATGAATCAGTACAAACCAATCAATTTCTAAAAATTTCACTATAAAATCATGGTATCTGTTATAAATCGAAGGATATCTCCACCCCTCCACTCCTTGATTTATTAAGAACACCATGGTTTTGTGGAAGGTAGATCCATTCTGTGTGCTATTATCATGGCCCAAGTTATGATTTGCGTCCTTAATATATAAATACAGGGATCTAATATCACCATCAAGATTGACATGGATAAATCCCATGACATGGTGGAGTGATACTTTTCCTTGAAGTGCATGCTCGTATGGGTTCTTAGGTTCCCTCCATTGAAATTATTTTATGGTTCTTCAGCTCTCCTTAGATGTCCATTGATTTCACGGGGAAAACAAGTTGCTTATTCAAATCAGTAAGGGGCTTGAGAGAAGGTTAGAGAATTTACCCTAGCATTTTCATCAGGGTGAAAAATTATTTCAGTTGTCTTCTTAGTAGGAGTATTATGGAGGTTAGTATTCTTCCTTTTTAGTGAAAAGGAACTGAAATGGTTTTATCTCACAACATTTTTGTGGATGAGATGATCATTTTCATTAATGGATGAAAAAATTCTCTCAGGGGAATTAAAAATATGATTGATAAATACTGCAAGTGGAGCATGTAATTTGTTTACCATGGAAAGAGAAATGTGTTTATTCATAGCAGGTGCTTTGTGAGGAGATTCAATGACATCGATTCTAGCCTTGTATCCAATAGAAGGATTTATCCTGTTATCATCCTAGGGGCTCTGATTTTCCTGGGAGAATCTGAGTGTATCATTTTGATAATATGGTCAATAAAATTTCATGAAGAATTTCAAACCAGAAGAAATATTTTCTATCCATTGGTGGAAGAATAACCCTTCTTAACAGCATTTTATCTTCTTTGCCAATGCATATTTTTTCTTCCAAAAAGGTTCCTCAATCCATTATATTTCATTTGGAAAAAATCATGACAACTTTCTTAAGGGACACTCATGAAGACGAACTTCATCACTGGGCTTCATGGGATCGAATGTCTAAGATAGTTGGTCAAGGGGGAATTTTCCTTAGAAACATCATGGAAGATATGCATAGAATGCATTGAAATCTAACCTGAGATATGATTGAAGGAACATATTTGTGGGGAAGTGTTGCAGCAGTGAAATATGGTGATATTCTTGAGCATCGGTGGGAAGATCATCATGCATTTAGCGGTTGATCCAACCTATTATTACATAGATTGACAGCTACACTCTATGGATTGTAGGATTGGGTGAGATCATCTTCTAGAGAAGAACATGGTTGGCAGGAAACTATTTTTCCGGGATTTCCAATCACGAATTTCACAGATATACAAGTGATGTAGTATTCATATATTTGTCAGAATCTTCTGGAACTTAGAGAACTAATATTGAATGACCTCATTGTGATTTTAGAGGCACCAAACAAATTAGTTTTCACTGATTTAGCCTTGGGATATTTTTTGGGGAAGGCTTTCTGCCGAGTTTTGGCTTCACCTGCGGTCAACGATGTGTGGGGAGAGATTCTATGGTGAAAAGAAATCCTAGAAAAATATGTTTTCATGGTATGGTGAGTTTTTAATATTACTATCTACATTGATGAAAACATAATGTATTTGGGTTTTCATTTGGTTTCCCTATGTTGGTGTTATTCAGAACCTATGGATGAATCCTCTCAATATCGGTTCTTTGAGGGTGAAAGGGTGAGGTACGTATGGAGTATGTTTGATAGTTTACCTGGTACTACATCCCAATATTTCATCAGAACAATTTTTCTTAGCCTTTGGTTTGAAGCGGTGTAGTCAAACTGCAATGAGAACAAAGCTAGAGTTGGAATTCTAGTAGTATGGTGTTGGTGTATCTAGAAATCTAGAAATAGGGATCGCTTAGAGAGAAAGTATAGTTCGTGTGTGGATATCACAATGAGAATGTGATCTTTATTGATTGATTTATGCCATATTTTCAAACACATGGATATTTCCACTTATATGCGTTCGATTCTGGATCTTGCTTCGTCCACTGTTGATCAGAGTAGACCTGCAGGCCAATGGGTCAGGTGGTATCCCCATGTCTCTGGACTCAAACTCAACACGGATGGGTTGTGTTTATCTAGATTCATGGGGGGTGTGGGGGTGGGGTGGGGTATAGTTATTGATAATTAAGCCTCTTTCATATTTTTTTTCGGCTTCATTCGAGAATGAAGGTTCTCTACAGGTAGAAGTGAATTCATTGCTTGTCGTCTTGGAAGTGTGCAATCGGGGGAACATTCACCTTACTGCACTGGAAATGGAATCGCAGGTTCACCTCAAGTATCTTAATGGGAAGTCATGTACCCCATGCTTAATCCTCTTCCATGTACAAAAGAGAAGGAATCTTATTCATGATGACACGAATATAACTTTCATTTTGAGAGAAGGAAATAGGGTTTCTGAATTTCTCGCATCCAATGATCCAATTACTAATGGTATGTCCAATTTTGGGATGATTTGGTCCTTCCCTTATGATGGTGTAAGAATGATTTTAGGGAATGATCTTTGTCTCCACTTTTATAGACCCCCATGATCCATCCGTCCTTGGACCCCATTTCTTCAGGGGATCCCTCTTTGTTTAATAAAAAGTTTTATTTTGGTAAACAATTGTGTATTAGTAATCATTGCAACATTAAACTAGTTTTATAAAATTATTGTTGGTATGTTCACCATTACATGACAATCGAAGATACTAAAATAGATGTTTCATGAATTTTATAATGTTATTTTCAATCCATAATAATTTTTATTACAAACCATAATGATGAAATTTGTGATGATCATATTTTGAGGGTTCTTAATGATTCAAATATTTTTTTTAATTAGTTGGTTAAATATTTATATAAACATACCTTAAAAAATATTCAATTATTTTTATCATATTGTACCCTTATTAATTTTCTCAATGTCATTAATGATATTAATGCATTGAATTGTTCAAGTAGGTGGTTAAACCCGCCCAAACATGAAGATACCATTATTAGTCGATTATTATGAGGCAGTTTCTTAATATTAATATGTCGGAATAATAATGATCATATTTTTACTTATTATTATGATATATCATAATTGGAATTAATTATAATGATAATAAAATTTATATATTTTTTTTATAGTTAATGAATAAAACACATTTTTATTAGCTCACTCATTTTTAAAAGATCGAATTAATGATAATCATTTGTTGGTCATGTCATTAATATGTTCTCCAATTTTTCATAACATAACAAAAACTACATCATAAAAATAATATTAACACAATAATACCATCCAATTATTTGATATATAAGGCATTGATAAAATTCAAAATGAAAATCAATCTTTCTTGGGAGGCTGTAGTCTACCCATATAAATGATTGAATATTTCATTTTCATAAAATGTTTAGGAGGATTAATGTGATTTATTGTCATATAATAATAAAATCTATATAAATATATTAATTATTTGTTAAATTATCCTTTTATATAAGTCTTTTATAGGGGTTAAGGAAAAATAAACATGATGCATCATGGATGTAGTAGTATGCACAATGCACGAATGATGATTTAATTTTTCATATGATAAAAGGGAAATGTGATTAATGAATATTCCCATAGATTAATAAAATTATATATATATTCAATAATAATGTCCGTATATAAGTTTTCAATAATCATAAATGTAAAATATAAATAGAAAATAAACATATTAGGAAAAAATAATTACTCACATTGAGAATTTAGATATTTACCTGGAAAATCACTTAAGAATGGATGATAAAGGATAATATCTTGTGAGAAGAAGTTAAATATAGTGAATCAGAATTTTAGGAGAAGAAAATTTGGTATGTTTTCAAGATGAAACATAATTTTTAAGAGAACCCTTGTAACACACCCAAATAGGGCACTCTCTCACGTGGCCATATTAGGTTGGTTATAAGCCCTCATGTGTGCCTCTATGTGTATTAGAGGCTATAGACAAGAACCATGTTTCTAAATAGAATAATGGGGAGACTATACCCCCTTGTTTGAGGTTATAATATATGAGAAATAATAATTAATAAAAAATATTTGATTAATGGAAATAGGTAAAACAATACAACATATAATTGGAATCTAAAGGAGGGATCGATTAACTAAATAATAAAAAATATAATGTAATAATGGATTATATCAAAATGTTAAATATAATATAATGTCGATAAAAAGGTCATGAAATCACAAATATTGAATGACCCAAGTCCCGAACCCCATATTTTTCATGTATCCAAGATCAAACCTATCTAGTATGAAATAACAAACTATAAGGTCCTCTTCCCTACTCCAAACCTACATACATGTAATATAAATAGTTTCCAAATGGTGTCCTAAATAAGGTGTGATTAAAAATTAGTTGGTTGACACCATTAGGTAAAAATTAAACAAAGGTGATAATAAAAACTTATAATAAAGCAGAAAACATGTATATTAATTAATCAACTTATTATAATAGAATAATCAACCTACTTCTACATGATACCGAATTATATTTCAACATGTAATACAATTATTCCCACCATATCCGTAATATATTAAATAATAACCTAACGTGAAAAATACCTCCATATAATAATTTCAGCATACTAGGCCAATCCCACTATATATTCATTTTATCATCTATGTCAATCCCTCAATATAATAATTTCAGAAACCTAGGTTTGTCCCTCATTATAAGCATTTCAATATCTCGGAACAAGCCTTCTATAAAATCTCTTTAGTATCAGTCACAAAAAAACATCACAATAATAATATAATAAGATCATATCATAAGAAAAAATAGTTAATTCTACAATTTATCATTTTTTATATAAATTACACATTCATTCAATATTCATGTATTCTATTTTACTAAGTCAATATACCAAAATAAATCACCAAAGGTATCATGTAATGCATAAATATAGATTGATACATAATGAAATTAATCAATATTCATGTTTGGATGACCCTATAGGTGGATGAAATCTTGGCTACAACATCAATTCATCCAAAAGGATATTATAAAAAATACGACACATGTTTTATCATCCACTATTTCCAATTATTAAATATGCATGTCATGTTGGATAAATCAAAAAATATTTAATATATTTAACAATATAAACATAAAATAGGTTTTGGGTTTCTACCACAAACCTTTTTGTGGTGATTAATCAACAGTTACAACATGTAACACAATTAAATAAAGATGGAAAATAATATTGTTAGAAGAAATGGTAGATCACCTGACACCAAGATCAGAACTCAAAATAGTAGAACATAATTTTTTATCCTTCCACGACAATGATAAATGGATATTAATGGAAAAATAATGAAAAAATATTTAGTGGGGATCATAAAATATATTGAGACATCAAAATGTGATGACATAACTCTAAAATCTCATGGAAATTTCCCTTTATTTCAGAGAGGAGGTTTGAACATGATAAATAATGAAATCATACAGGCATCATGGATTTAATACCACTAATATTTAGAAATTTTTTGAATTTAATAATTTTACATCATGTAGTTACCAAATTATGAGTAATTCTAAAAAACATTTCACATCAGTTTAAGACCACCATTCTCAAACATTACACAACATGAACCAGTTTCAGTGAGTATATTCGTTTTATGTCATGAAGCCTTTTCATGATTTCTTTTTTGGATATTGTTACACATTTTGAAAAATATATATGAATTTTAATCATTTTAAAGATATCTTTAAGAAGTTATTTTTTATATGATTTTGAACATCCTTTAATGCCTTTCGATCTAACGAAGAACCCTCGTAATCCTTGATGTTCATTTATACCAAGACTCCACTAATTCAAAAACAAACCTAAATCACTAAATAGTTAGTCATTTACCCAAAAAAATTCTCTACATCCTAAAAAGTAATTTCAACCACATGGTTTAATAAGTTGGAAAAAACAAAAAAAAATATTTTCAACACAAAAATCAACGAGGCATGTACCGGGAAAAAATGGGATCCTAAAACCTCCCCACTATATAATGGCTCATCCATGAGATGATCTACGCATCATTATGGGGTCACAGTGAACAAACCTAGACAATTTTCTTAAATATCATACCCTCTCTTATTTTTCCCTTCTTTAATACATCGATTATTTCACTACAACTGACCTAGAGTTTTGGTATTTTACTAAAGCTATGTCACATTGCCTTCCACAATCACTATCATATGCTTCTCAAAGGACGCCTATAAACCAAGATTAGTGTTATTAATCTCTGCAATATGAGATATTTTTGGATGATATCCATATTCCACAACATATGAGACACATTTTTTTTGTAAATATAGAGATATTGAGGGGATAATTGGTACACCATTAAACCAACTCAATTCACCACTGCAAACAGCCCAAATGACCTCGGAGCAAGAATTCTCAATTTCATGATACAATTATTTCTTATCCTAGGTGACATAAGAAGGAAAAAAAGATAAAAACCCTCATAATCTTGAGGATATAGCTGATGTCCATTGGATGATTTCTTCTTACCTTCCATAGTCACCAACCTCCCCTGATCAACTAAACCTTCTCATATGTCTGCTACATGTGCCTCGGTCCAAAAAGTGTTGAATCTTATTCCACTAACCAAATAATAGATTAATGATATTTTATTCCTTATAAGCCCTCAAAATATACCATTTGGATCAATTCCAATAACATGTTATTAAATGAAAACTCCATAAGTGTAATATGCGGATCCCATAAACCACCAAAAGCATGAACAGAAGCTCAAAAAATATCGTCCAAAACCTAAATCATCCATTCAGATTGTCCATCATTATGGGGATGAAATGGAATATGTATAAAGACCTATGATCCAATATCCTTCTGAAGTCCGTGAAATAATTTTTATGTGAATGTTGGACAGATATCTGTAATTATACACCTTGGAACACCATGAAACCAAACTATATTACACATGTAGAGACTACTGATATCATCTATACAAGGGGTCTCCATAATAGGATGTAAGTATTATTAATTCTTCATTAAATCTATGAAAACCCATAATTCATCATACAAATGGGTTATCCTAGGAAATACTATCAAAAAACCATAGTGACGGCATCCCATTTCCATTATAGAATTGGAAGAGGATGTAATAACATAAAAGGACTCTAATACATGGCTTTCACTACCTTATAGGTGAAACATATCACCACAAAATTCTGGTACCTCCCTATTAATACCCGGACACTAGTACTATCAAAAAGGTTGTGATACAACATTGTCATTACAGGATGTACCACCCATCTAGATGCAATTAACTCTTACTCCAGCTCCTCATTAGAGCCTATAGGAACCCATACTCAATCACTAAAAAGAAGTGAATTTACACTTCCATGAGACCATCATGATTATAGACCCTATAATTTAATTTGTCTATCATAATTATGGACTCTTGATTACTTAACATATATTTCTTGATTTGGTCATGAAGAATGGGTATGATAGATATCAAAGACCGAGATACTTGTCCATGGGACTTCTTAACATCTAGAAGGATATATGCCAAGATCACCATCATCAAAAACACTTCTCAAGAATCCCACACTTCCTCCATCGATGGAATATGGATCAAGGAATTAAAAATGATATTTCTCGTTCCCATTTTATAATACAACTTGAATTTAAAACACTACAAATACTCGAACCACCACCTCTACCAAAGGATTAAGACTAGCAGAGGAAAGATATACTTGAGTCTATTATGGTCCATGTAAAATTATAACATCTAAAAATAGATTGTGCCTCATGTATCTAAGACATGTACCTATTCAACTAACTCGATATCATGATTATGATAATTTAAATCATGTGGTCTCAGCTCTCCAGTGCCCTATGAAACCACTCGATTCTCCCATATCATAACTTCTATGATTTTAATTTCTGAAGCATAATATTAAATATATATTCTTTACCCAGAACAAGTAATGTTTGGATAGGTTCTCAGGTCAGTATGTAGTTCATCTCAAGAAATTATTTCTAACATGAATATAACTACAAAAAATCAACACCTTTATCATATAATATAAACCTCAATAATTCAATATATAATAAGTCCTAGAAAAACCACTGATAATAACCTAGTAAACCCAAAAAACACAAAATGTAAAAAAAGGATTATCCCAGCATACCGTGACTACCACATTATTTGGGACCACTAACACTCCATCATATAATATGGCATAACCAAAGAACTACACATAATCAATACATAAATTACATTTAGTTAGATATGTGTAACATAGTTTCTCTCTTAATTCACTCATGATGTTGTCTAGATTATAGTAGTGATAATCTACTGATTGGGTGTACACTACGATGTAATTGAAAAAATCCAACAAAAAAATAATCCTGAAAAGGATGAATGATCTGATTCATCAGGGCCTTGAATATCTTCGATGTGTTCATCAAACCAAGAAGAATCACTAAGAACTCATATAAAGCATATCTTCTCCAAAAAATTAGACAATGTTATGTATGATAATATCTCCAAAAATTAGTGGTATCATGATCTCAAATCAATGTTGTATAATATCATAGAACGTCTCATATTATCAAAGAGATCGTCAATACATGGAAGGAGATATCAGTTCTTGACCTAAATCTAATTAAATATATAATTATTCTTACCTATTCACAATGACTCATCATCCTTCTTGGGAAAACGAACTAGACATTAAATAGGTGATATACAAGCCCATATTAAACCATAATCTTCTAGATCTTCCAATAGAACATTCAACATTCGAATCTCTACTAGTTTTAACCAATTCCATGGAATAGAAACTGGCTCCCCTCTTTGTACTAACTCAATTGTGAACTCCATCTATTTATTGGGTAGAAAGTTATAGAACTCAAAAGGAATGACATCCAAAAAATGGTTGACCACAAGAAAAAAAGTATCCTACCTAAATCCATCATCTCCATGATAATGATTTCTATCTAAGACATGAGAAAAAAATTATCATTGATTTTGTCCCGCATGACCAGCCTTAAGTTCCCACTCACCTTGATGAGAATTGCTACCTCCTTTTAGAGATAAAAAGGTAACTCTCATATGGTGAGAATTCATATGTGCCTGGTATAGAACTAGCTTAATCCATTTAATGAATTAAATAAAAACCTATAATTTAAAGAACAATTTGTTCCTAAAAGAAATTGTAACCAACAATTTATTGAGAACACACATGAAAAAGATGGATATTCTTTGACCGAGCTTCCAATGGTGAATTAGTGGTAAAAACACCATACAAAAATTCCATCACAAAGTCCAAACCATTTTAAAAAATATTAGATATAATGGAATGAAATTATCTAGTATTAAATAAGGCTCAATAAAGTGTAGATCATACATGAATCATACCTATGACAGTAGAAGGTCATGCACCCACACTACTTGGAGTAGGTATTATAGAGTGAATCTAACTAGTCCTGCTTATGTAGGCTTTGGTCTGACTACCCTACACTATTCCATATGATTGGTACTACATCTCCTAGATTAGATTTCCATGAAACTTTCCTCAAAATGAAACTCCAATGGAACTCCAAAATATTTCATAATGAGGGGTAGTTGATTCCTTCCTAGACTGTGTTACCTATCCCGATCCCCTTCTACTACTCTACTGCAGTGCTCCCCTACAAAACCTTTGCAATTGAACCAGACCACCGCTATCAAGGAACTCTAATTAATTATTTCAAATTAAAGGATACTTATATCCCATCATTCCACAATTATAGAACTATAACATAACATTGAATTTAGACGGATTCCCTCGACCTTTAATTATATTCCCATAGTTTTCATGGTGATAATATTCTTATGATCACTTCTTTCCACCAAATAAAAACTCCCACTTTTCCATAATGAAATTGATTTGATGCTGGTTGGGGCCTCTTTCAAATTCCATTAATTGATAAATCCTTGACTAACCACCTCTAAAAAATAATCATTTGAAAAAAATTCAACTATAACCTGATATGAGAGTAAGTCCCTTCATGAAAACATATCGCACTAGAGAACCCGTCATCTAATAAAGATGGTAGAAAGAACCAAGAGTTAATGAAACATCTAGCGTAGTCCATCACAAACATTACATCACACATTGGGTGCATGGACTCTCTATACTGCTCTTCACACGATGTATTTGGATTGAAGTGGCCTATAAATGTTTCTTTAATGAACACCCATGGCATGTTCTCTTTATTACCAAATTTTTTTAGAATTTCCCATCCACACATGTATGGTCTAGAAGTAATGAATGTAGCATGTTTCACACTTACATCAATGGGTGTTTGAGGTTCTTGAAGATTATACGAATAACACAATCTAGAACTCAGTTTCCAAGGGGCCTCCCACCCCATAGAATTTAGGTGAATATTGCACCTAAATGACTCTCATTATCACATACATTTAAGATACAGTTTGAAGAGTATTTATTTCATTGTACTTTATGAAGCTCTAAAATCTATCTTATTGTTGAAAATCTATTTTTTCCTCTAGATCTATAGGTAGTTCTGGTTAAACTATGATAGGAGTGTGCAAATTTCAACTCCCCTAACACTTAAAAGTGAAGATGAAGAAGAGGAATTTTTATACAATATAAACACACTCCTTTGAACACTAGTTAAAGATAAGGTCAACCCAAAGGTGCCAACAATAGAAAAAAAATAAATCATGTTCTCTCTAGACATGTTACAATTTCATTTTAGCAAGAAATATCTGTTCATTTATTTCATTTATCAGATATAAGAGTTTTTCATATCATAGTTAATTAAGGAAAATAAATCACATGTAGTAAATACGTTCCTACCTTGTATAGTTCATTCAAATATATATCCCCATGTTCTAAACTGGATTCATTAATACACATCTCATTCCATACTTTTCCATGAGTAAAATCGACTATTACATGAGAACATTAGGAACAATAATCCCATCCCTAAGAACATGGATTTTCCACCGTATATGGCTTATCTATGACCATTAAAAATCTCATTACGATGTCCTGACACATCCCATTCTCCTTTTTTAAATTTTTATAAATATCAAAGCAACCAAAAAATTATTGTTACCACTTTGAAACATCCCCAAATGTTGAACACCATCACATGGGAAAATATGGTTGGTTATTGGACCTCAATCACTCTTACCTACATAAAATAGGATGTCGACAAGGTGCAAGGGTGTAAAAAACATAGTAAGGTGACTATAACCACTGGAACATATATTCATGGAATGGGAAATAATCAATAATAATAAATAATAGAGTAACAGATATATAAGTTATAGTATAATAAACAACAAGATATTAATTGAAGAACCAATAAATTTGATAATAAATAATTTAATGTTAGTATGGAATGTATCTATATTTTGAATAGGAATTAAGGGATAAAATGCCCATAGTAAAACAAAAACTCAAAGGCCCATCTCCCAAACCCCATGTAAGTTCCATCTCCATGCTACAAATCATCCATTAATCAATAATAAACTAAAATTACTCTTTCAGCTATCGAAAGACTAAATCCATGTAATATTCCAGGGTATCAAATGATGGACTAGATAAGGTGCGAGTAAAACTCAATAATTTGAAATTAATTTGTATTAAAAAATGATTCGAATAATAATTGAATAAAATAACATGGTAAATATGTGAATTGATTAATCTAAATAATGTAACACAACAATTAACCTAATTCAACATAATGTTGAAATATATTTGATCATGTAGCAAAGCCATGACATCCATAACCACATAAAATGGAATAATCACATAACTAGGTAAATACCTCAGCATAATTATTTCAACATAGTAGGTAAATCCCTCAATATATGCATTCGATCATTTTAACAAATCCATCTATAATATAATTTTAGTATCATGGGAATAGACCACTATATAATCATATAAATATACCTATCCAAGCCCTCTATATAGGCATTTAGACATCAGTCACAGCAAAAATCCTCACAATTAAATATATCATCATATCATATCATAATCCATAATGGTTAATTATGAAAATTATGACTTTATATTCAATTAAAAATCATTCAAAAAACATGTATGAAATTTTCAAATGTGACAACATGAAAAGTTATCACCGATAGTCTTAGGTCATGCATATGAATATTGTAAGACATTAACCAATTTATCAGTAGTCACAGTATTTTCACCCTATAGTTACCTGAAAAATTGGATGCAACACTGTTAGAACTAATAGTGTCCAACGAGTAATCCATCAAAAGATTTAACATCAACAATTTTCAATTCGTTAATGCACACATTATGTTATTGTAATATAAAATTATTCCTCATACATAATGAAATAAATTGACCATATTTTTTGGTTTTAGACCACCTAACTTATGGGGATAAACATCACTTCATACAGGTAATGCCAATAAAGTTCAGTGTCAAAGAAGATCATGAGAAGAAAACCCCAATCACTTGAGCACTAAATAGAATCAATAAACAACCAGAATCATGAAATTTCAAGGATGTAACAGAGAGTGATGAAATAGAGGGGAAAACTGAAGTAAAAAAAACATATTGAGGATCATATGATTGATTATGTCATCTATTAGAGAAGAAGGAACTCACCAATCACCTAGAAAAAAACTAGGTCATAAGAGTGGAGGACTTAATCTGATGAAGAATGAAATCATGCATGATTTTTTATTCTAAAATAGTTGATCCCGGGAAATAAAAAGCTTTTAATTATTTCACATCATGTAATTACCAAATTATGAGATACATAGAAAAATGTGTCCCATTCGGTTAAAATAATCCATATAGAAAATTTAACAAAATGAAATAGTTTCACATCGTGTATTAATTTAATGTAATGAGCCCATTTCACAGTATATTTTTTTGAGATAGTTACATGTCATGTAAAATATACACAACATGTAAATTTCTTGTAGACAGATTTAATCCCATCTTCTTCAGAAGATCCCAATCATCACCTGAATCCTTCTTAACTCACAAGGAACACTCATAATCCAATTTTCATAATTATACCTAGTCTCAAAAAATTAATAATTAATCTATCTCCAAAATTTAGTTCATTTTACATAGTAAGATCTCTCTATACCATAAATAAACTCGACTACTAAGGTTTAAGAAGATAAAAAAACCCAACAAGTGTTTCATTATAAAACTCCATGAGGCAAAATACCTAAAAATAGGGGATCTTATAGTCTTTAAGGGGTGGTGAGAGTTCCCATTTATATGTGGTGAGAATGGAATTTTTGTAAAAATTTCAACTTAATATTTATGGGGTTCTTTTTAAAAATGTCATGTTTCTATAAAATAAAATCTAATTTATTGGAGAACCGATATGGTGGATAAACATCTCATCCATTCTATTTTTAACATATTATTATTATGATTCACTCTTTTTACCCCTTGAACTATTACATTGACCATTTTACCAATATTTGTAGTAACCCGTTTTTAACTTAATTAACATAATCATTATGTATAATAGTTAATTGGAACATAATCAGAAATTTTTACCTAGTTTTTCTAAATATTAAATCATTTTAATTTAATAAAATTTATATAATTGATAAAAATATTCATCATTAAATATATAATATATTAAAAATAAATTTTTGATAAAACATTACTTCTGTTAAAAATTTACAAATTTTGGTTTTTATATTTCAACCAATAATTTAAAAATAATAAAATTTCTTATAAAATACTTATATGATCTTAGAAAATAGAATTATCAATTATCAATTCATCCTTAAATACTAATATTATCATAGAATCAATGTTATTTATCAAAATGATATTTTTCATTATTCACCTTAAAATCATTTCAGAGAACTCCAAAAAATACATCATACACAAATTTTGAAATTTTAAATAAAAAAATGAATTTTATTTTTGAAAAATTAATTTATATGTATTTTCATTTTGAAAATTTAAACAAATTCATAAAATTTAATTGGAATATTATTGGATTGGTTTTAAATACTAATTTTTCTTCTTTTATATTTGTATGAATTTGTAATAAAGCTATATTTAATAAGACCATGATATATTATATTGAAATAATAATTTAATAATATTATACTTATATTTAGTTAATAAAATTTATTATGTATAATAAATCTATTATTAAACACAATAACTAATTAAGTAAATTTTTATAAAACATCCTTTCTATATATAAATATAGATATTAACATATTTCAAAATTCAGTTACTCCTACTCAATCATACTTATAAAATCTATAGGTTTTAACCATCTAAAAATATCATGGCTTTTTTAGTTCAATGTGGAATTTGACATATGTTATTAAATATAATAATAATTTAATGGAACAAAAATATCAGTTCATTACATTCTACCCCTAGTAAATAAATTCATTCCTCACAATTTTAATTTTCACCCACTAATGAATGTAGTAGAGGGTATTCATTAAATATTAATTATTTTATATATAACTTATAATAAGACTTACAATTCCATATTATAATAGATCTACATACTTATCATTCCCCAAACTAACTTTACTAATTATACCCTAATCATATATTCTCTAGTGTATTCCATCCCCAACATTAAATATGATACAAAATACTAAAATAATATTGAAATCATAAATTATTCTAAAAAATTAATTATTTCTTTAATCCAAAAAATATTAACCAATTAATGATATGGCCTATCACATGTAAATATATATCATAATCCAAAAAATAAACTAATACTGATTAAAATATCATGATTTATATAATCAAACACAATATAACTATCACTAAATGAAACACTATTTTAAAAATTATTCAATAATTTATTATCTCCAAATTATTATTATGTTAATCATAAGAGTTATCCATACATTAATCATGTTTCTAAAAAACTATCCCTAACAATATAACATTGTTATAAATTCAAATTTTATTTTTATTGTTTCCCATTAAAATAATTTTCAAAGAATTTAAGTTAGAACTACTGGATGAAAATACGTAGATGTTCCACATAACCCTTATAACTTTTATAATATAACAAACTACCATCAATAAGTATCTTTAACCAAAGAAAATATATAGGGTTATCAATGATTAATTTATATTATGATAAAAACCACACTACATTAGGAAATACTATAAAAAATAACCTTTTCTCTCATAATTTTAATATATTATGATTATGAACCATTTATGTGTGCTACCATATTTAGTTAAAATACATAGTGGTTTTTTGAATATACAAATTCCTTAGTCTTATCTTCCTGATCATGTTTCAATAGAATTCTAAAACCCAAATGGTTATTATAACATCCAAAAGAATAAGAATATATTGATATGAAAGATCAATCCTAAGATGGTTTCTCTAATAATACATTGCACATGAAACCGCAGCCCATTTGGTGAGGTAACATTATGTGCATCCTCAATACCCAGGTTAAATACCAGATAGAGACAGATTTCCGGGTATTATAGCAGTACTGTAGCAGTACTATACACTGTGCGGGTACTGTATCAGACATGTACACTGTACAGGTGCTATAGTAGAACCGTACACTGTGTGGGTACTACAACAGTAACTGTAGCTGGTACTCTTTGGTACTGTAGCAGCTGGAACTATTCCCCTTGGGCCACCAGTTTGTGCATGTAATCCTTAACGCATTCAGGCCACCCAGGCCTTCGGGCCAGTCGGGCATTCGTGCCACCTTTAAGGCCTTCGAGCTACCTCAAGGCCATTGGGCCACATGCTGTTGCGCCAGGCACACTACAAAAAAGGAGCAGCCCCAAAAGAGGATTTAGTGCATGTGCACTCACCAGAGAAGAACAAAATTTATTTTCTAGATAGAGAGGGTATGGATATGACATCAGGACCAACCTGCACTTGCTTGAGAAGTCTATCCAGACCACCATGCGATGGTGAAGATCTACAATCATGATGCAAATTCCGGGGAAGGTTAGTTCTTTGTAAAAAGAATGATTGAGTTCTCTATGACTTTCGGGTCATGTAGTCTCCTATTCCTACATGCCATGTAATATCTGAGCCTACGGGCCTTGAAAGGGTTCTCCCAAATCCCTTGAAAGGTGGGTTATCAAAAATCCATAAATATGAAGGCCTCCAGGACATTCATGTTTGGTCAATAACACATTCATTTAATCCTATGATACTATGATTTCAACTATTTTATACTTGGTTAATCCTCTAAATCTATTGGTTATACATACGATCATTAAGGTGAATTCTATCATACAACAATGCCTTATAGATTTATGTAATTAGGAAATATATTCTTCATAATTATTTATAAATAGAAGGTGATTGAGAATGTAATTTATCATAGGAGAGTATATCTAGGTGTGATGTTATGCCTCTTTACTCTACACTAGATCATGATAAAGTTAATAGACGAGACTTCATATTCATTTTTATTAACCATAGGTACAACAATTCCAAAACTTATGTCCTCTTTCTAGTATATTGTCATGCTTGTTTTGAATAAAAAACTAAACATTACAAATAATAATGTTGTTATCCAATGATTAGGCTTATATATCATACTCTTACATAAAATTTTCCCAAATGTTCTTTCTTCAAAATCTCAAAAAATAAATAGTAAATTATCTAATAATAACTATAGTAAACCAATTCATAAACATACTTTATTTCTTGAATCATAAAATAATTTACCATCAATACCATCCAAGTATTGAGTGGTCTAGTGTATTTGGAAAATTAGATATATATATATTCATCATCTAAATCATAAAAACAACATATTTATTTTAAAAATATATATAGTGAACCTAACTCTCACTGATAATATTAAACTACAAAGTAAACCATGTGGATAATTAAAATAGATAAGAGTTATATGTAAATACATGTAATGTAATAATCATGGAAATAAAGAATAACATGAGATCCAAGAGGCGTAACATTATATCATAATGATAATGATTAAAATCATGGAATCATGTAATAATAAAATTAAATATTATGATAATGGGATAAAAAAAACATGGACACATAAAAAATCATGAAATAATAATAACATTTCAATTATAACCACCATCATAGTCATGATATACTCAATCTCACAACCATCATTAGAGATTTTTCTTAGGATAACCTCCTAAAAATCATACATAATTTTATTGGGCTAACTACCTATACACCATAGATAGTATCTTATGAGCTTTTAACATTAACCAATGAATTAGAGAGCTGTAATAAACCCACCTTCAACAAATTATACTAATCACTATAATAATATTTATATCCCAATGTGTACGAGAAAAGGTAAATGAATCCGTTCATAAATAATATGAATGAGTTACCCCATTGTAAGAATGTGGGGATCAAATTCTTAACATAATGAATAACCAAAGGACAAATCATATAGATTCATAAGATAATTCTAATTAATTAATTTTGATAACTCATAATTAAAATATTAAAATTCATATAGATCATGGAGTATAAATAATTAAAATTTATGAAAATGATATATGATATGAATTGATAGGAACAACTAGTTGAGTGAAGCTTAATAAAATATGAAATGAAATTTTTAAATAAAGAATGATTATAATATTTCTCAAAAACATAAAACATGTTTTTATGAAATAAAATTTGTTTTTAGAAATAAATTTAAGGTTATAATTTTTGATATGGTGAATCCGGAAATGATTATAGACAAATGGAAGTTCCTATATGAAATTTTGTTCACTTAAACGAGAAAACATCAATGGGATACAAAAATGTACATTAAAAATAAAATAAGGGTAATTGAAACATGGTATATATGTTAATAAAAAATATATAATGAATTTGAAATATATATGTGAGGATAAAATAATTTAAATTAGAGAAAAATAAAGTGAACATGAAACCAAAATGTGATTAGGGTGGCTTGACAGATCCTTTACATCATAAGAAACCTTCCCATAAAATTCATTGAATGTGATAATAATTTATTTTAATGTCAAAATCACATTAATAATGGTAATTAATGTTATAATATATATAATTGATAATATAAAAACCATTTTAATTAATTTATGTGCATAAATTGAAAATTTACTTAAACAAATATTTTTTTAGATTAAACCCTTGCAGATTAATTAATTTCATTATAATGATTTATTGAGAACATGAAAAAATTTTATGGGTTTATAAATACCACGAATGAAATCATATTATATTCGAAATATTGTTGTTTTATATTATATAAACCATATAAGAAGTATTTTTTTAATGTCATAAAAACATGTTTCAATAATGTGAAATTGAGAAAAAAACCCATTACTCTTTTCGGAAGGAATTATTCACTTGCACAGAACTTATATTAAAATTAAATTATTTTAATAGATTATTAAGAAAATATAATTATTAATGACTAAATAAATTTATAATTCTCATTCAAAATCCATATATACATATAAACATTTGTAAATTTTTACAAATTTTCATTTTGGGGTTATGTAATCTTTATTGGTTTGAACTATATTCAGTAAGAAAGGTGTTGGTATTTATTCATAGAAAAATATTCATCAATAAAAGGTAATTAAATATAATATAATATTTTTTCCATTATATTTATAAATTTTTTAATTTCATTCAATGTTATATTTTCCTACAAACTAGTAGGTTGTAATCGACAATGAAAATGTTTTTGTAATTCTTAATAAAGAAAATGTGTTCTATTAATTAATGAGTTAAATGTTGATATACAATATCCCTAATAAATTATTTAAATATTTATATCATGTTATACATTTAAAATAGTTCTTAGAGTTATTCATGATGTAACTTATTAGTATAGTTCATTTATATGGTTAAATCGACCAAGTCACATTCCTACCATGATTAATGGATTATTTTAAGCTGGTTTTCTTTTTATATCAGTATAATAAATGAATAATTATACTATTTATTGATTATTCTAGTGATATATCTTAATTTTAAATAATTATAATGTGATGATAAGTTATATAAATTCATTACATGGAATAAATAATTTTCCTCTTAGTTCACACGTTTTAAATGATTGAATTAATGACGTTCATTTGTTGATCAAATAATTAAAATATTCTATATATTTCATAATTAAGGAAAATTGATATCATAAAAATAATTTTTAACATATAATCCAATCCTGATTATTATCAATCTAAGGCAATGAGGAAATTGAAAATGAAAATCATTCATTCCATGGCGGTAGTATTCAACATGTACAGATGGTTGACTATTTTATTCGTAGCAAATGAGGAAGGGGAAATATGATTAATTATTTTTGAATAATATAAATAATATACTAATAAAAATTATTTACTAAATACCAATTTATACAATACTTTTATTCCTATGATTGAAAATGAAATATGTTGAGTCATGGTGGTGGTAGTATGTGATATACATGAATATCGGTTTCATTTTTCATAATATAAAAGTAAAATGGTGATTAAATATTATTCACAAAAAATAATAAAATTAATTATATAAGAAATATTAATCTCATTATAATGGTATTTTAAAATTATCATTGGATAATAAAAATATAAAATAAATATTTTTTGTAAAAATAATTACCTATGTTCAGAACTGTGAGATTTCCTTATAATCTCACTTAGAAATGGATGGTATGGGAAATTTTCATGTGATCATTAGATCAAGAGAGTGAAATAGTTTTATATAGGAAGATAATAAATATGTTTCATTGTGGAATCCTAATATTTAGGATTTCCATGAAGGGATGGCAAGCGGCCCTATTTATAAGTGGCAAGAATGGAATTTTTGTAAATATTTCACCTCAACATAAATGGGGACCATGATAATCATGTTCAATTTCCCAAAAACTAAAAAATAATTTATTAGCAAAGATATTAGGTCATGATATACCTAATCCACTAAAATATGGAAAATGTTTATCCTTTTTCAAGCCATTTACCCCATAAATTTTTACATTTACTATTTCACATTTTACTCTGCTAACTTGTATTATATTTTGTAAATTAATCCTTATGAATCAGAATAAAGGACCACATATTTGATAACTTATACCCAATAATTATAAATTTTAAATCCATTTAATTTGATTTAATTTAAAAATTTTATAAAAAAGAAAACATAAATTAAATATTTTTAGTGTATTAAATACAATTTTTGAGAAAATATTACTTATTTTTATCATTTTCAAATATGGGTTCATAAATTCAAAAAATATATTTATAAATATAAATATACTTATTAAATAAATATATTTTTTCAAATAAAATTTTTCCAGGAAATTTAATTTCACAATTATATACTAATAATTTCCAAATATTCATGTTATTTTTACAAACATTATTTTTCATTATTAACAAGAAAATCACTATTTTATGAAAAATTAAAAAAATCATTAAATAATATTAAAATTTTATATAAATTATTATTATTATTCATTTTTAAATATTTAAAATGTCATAAAATACTAAGACATATTTTTCTTATATGAAAAAATACTAACTCATTCAAATAATTTTTTTTAAACAAATAAATCTTGAATTTTTTTATAAAAGTTATTTTTAATCCATATCAACATTTATTTATGATATATTTACTCTTATTAAATACAATGTGCAACACATAAAATGAAAAATAATTAGAAGTAGTAAGTTGTCAATATATTTTTTATAAAATAACTTATATATATATATATTAATATTTCATAATCTAGTTACATAAATTCATACCTAAAAATTCAATGACTTGGTTTTAATGATCTAAAAAATAATGGTCCTTTTTTAGTTTAGTGTTTCATGGGACCAAAAAAATTTAAGATAATAATAATTTTGTGGATTAAAAATATTGGGTCATTATAGATAAAGTGTGCTTCATGTATATGCTGAGATTCCATCGATCAATTGGTTTATAAGGCTAGAAAAACTATGCGTGTTTGAAATAGTCCTTGTTGAAATGAAATCTATTTGGTGGTATAATTTGGAATGCAACGATAGTGACTAGTGCTTGTGGAAAATTAGTGTTGTTTTTTATGTCTATGATAGGTGGTTACATGGTGAAATACCCTTCAGGAAAACATTTTGAGAATTTGTAGAATTCATCATGTTGTATTCATTTATAGGAGAGGGGTGAAATTTTGTGAGGAATCTGTGGTACTTGGGTTGGGTTTATTGTGGAGTTTGGAATGAATATTATGGTTACTGATAAATAATGGTCTAGTAGTTTGGATAAGTAGAATAAAATTAGTTGTGTTTCCAATTCAAAAATGGATATTACGGCTTCTAGATAAGAGAATCATCATTGATGATGAATTAATGAAATTTTCATAGATGAGGTAGGCTTATACAATGATGAGGTTTATTGGTGTCCCTATAAAACTAAATTTTTCTATTATTGTATGAAATTAGTAAGCATGGGTTAGTAGTTCAGAGCTGATGTGGTGTTAACATATCCTTGTAAATATGGGATATTATGCCTTTATAATAGTTAGAGTGTTTGGTTAGAGATTATGTAAAATGACCAGAAAATATATGTAAGGGTTACTATGGTGTTGGTGTTTATTGACCCAAAAATAATGCATTGGGTTGAAATTCCATGACCGATTTGGACTTTTTATAGAGGTGTGGTGAACCGGTCATGGAAACCTAAAAAAGGGGTGTTGTTCAGTATTTTTTTGTGTTATTCCGAGTTCAGATAAGGGTATTTTTTTTAAATTGGTTAATATACTAAATTTCATGTTGTTATTTCATGATAAAAACAATATCAATTGGATTATGGATGATGGTAGAGGCGATCAGTGATTCTAGTGGTCGATAGGCATATGATCAAATCATTGGCCTTTTAAAATACCACATTAGTGTATGTTTGTGGGGAAAGAATGAATGCACTTGCAGTGTCATGGAATTACTAAAATGGGAGGTGTGACCCCTTTAAGGTGTGAGGGATGATCAACTAGACTAAGGAGGATTCATTGAACAATCAATATCTATGAAATGTATGGTGAAATATGAGTTTTGGAATCCATTATGTTTTGTGAGTTCAATTTGATAGTTTAGAAATTTATCGAACGATTAGGTGTGGTGCGTGAAAAGCCTGTAATTTTGTTTAACACCGATGGATCCTTATAAGGTTGTGGATAGAAATAGTGAAATATTCTTGAATAGGTGACTGATGAAGTTGATGAGTTATTTCATTGAGTTCGGTGATTTGATCCTCTTAGAGTGTTGTTGTCCATGATTATTAGTGTCTCTATTAATATGATGGCATGATATGTTTATGAAATTGTTACAACAATATTGGAGTTCATAGAGAGTGTCTGGTGTAGAATATAGGAGAACCTAACTCCTACGATTATTTCATTGGATTTATAAATTTTTATAAGAGGATAAATTCCATAAGTGGATGTTAGATACCTTAGTGATGATATTAGTTAAAGGAAATCAATAATAAAATAGGTATATCTATGTATGGAGTGAGGCATTAGACATTTGGTGAGCTTATTGAGGGAGGTTGTATGGATAATATATTGATTCTTGGGATGAATCATAGGAAAAATCATAATGATGTCGTTTTTCATAAATCAATCGTTCGCAAGGTAATAAATGTGGGTATTATGGATTTCAAGAATGACTAGAACTTGTTTTATAGACCATTAGAAAAAAAAATTAGGTTTGAGGAACTTGTTTCATTTGAGTAGAATTCAATTTTTACTGTTAACAGAAATAAGTTAAGGGTTACTAGATCTGGTAGTGTCTCTCATTGTATAATCTAGTTTTTAATTTTAATCTAGATGGGATATTCGGGATTAGAATAAAATATGATGGCTCAATGGATGATTTTCCTCCCTAAGAGACTCTAGAGACATTTATTGATAATGATAATTTCATATATGTGGATATTATAGTGGACCAATACGTTGGTAATCTTCCAAAATTTTAGTATTTTTTTTAATATTTATGGAATTATTTCGTGACAGCAAAATATGAAGGCACGTGATTCTGAAGCCAGAGTGCCCAGAATGATCCGTCGAAGTTTTTCTAAGCATTAATTAACGCACTTAAGAAGTTTTCTTGAAAGAGAGGAATAAATCATAAAAAGCTGCCGGAAACATAAATTTGAGGGCACTGTTGCGTTTAGGATGGCAGGTTTACTGTACGAATGGATTAAGATAGTTGGCGTGAGCCTCCTGTCAGAAAATCAGAAAATGGCATAACTCTAAATAAAATAACTAAATAAATAAATTTATTTTTCAAATTCATATAACTCAAAAATGGTAGCTCGTATTGAAAATATGAGACCACTGCTGAACTCGTGAGGGCATGCGTTATTTAAGAATATACTATCATTGGTCGCCGCATTCCACCAGTGAAAGTTAGTTTTTGGCTGTGAATAAAATAATGAAGTGACAATTATTTTATTTGAAAATCCATAAACATTAAATGGTAACTCGGATAGAAAATCTGATAGTGTCGTTGGGTTCGTTGGGGCGTTTTTTACTTAGGGAGAGACTAACCTTGACCGGCGTGTGTCGAGGGTGACTGTTAATAATTTTCCAACCATTTTTCGGGTACGTTCAGTAAACGTGTGAGCGACATTTTCTAGATTTTGAACTGGTGCTCGGATTAAAAATCTGAGGAAACTATTGAATCTATAGAGCCAAGATTCTTATAAGGGAGACTTCACTTCAACTGTAGTAGGTCCAGAGAAAATGTTAGTTTTTGGATGTTTTTAATTCAATAAATAAAATAACATTATTATTTTATATTTATTCTATTCCTCCAACAGATGAGTTGTAAGGTGGGACAGAAAATGTGTCAAGACAATAAATGGCTTGACACTCCAATCTGAGAGACAACAACGTTGGGGGAAATTATGAAGATTCCTAATAAATGATCCCCATTAACTCCCCTCGTCGTTTCTTACTCTACCCCTCTCATATAAATATGGAGATACCGAAGGGGTATTAGAGTGCTTCACCAAGTAGTGAATTGTTGAAGGAATGTTGTGATGCCATACCCTTAGAAGTTGAGATGAACTAGCGGGAGGTGAAAAATGACATTGAACCACCAATGGGCCATGTGCGAGTGGCGTCTATAGAGCCGGTCACAGGAACTAAGAGCACGGTCCACCAGCAAGCATGGACTATTCTCCAACGTTCATGGTAGGGGTTTTAAACTGTGTGAATATTTGTTTCCCATGTTCTTCTCTTCTAAATGATGAACACGAAATAACTCACTAAATTTTTGATCTGCGAATGTTATCTTCTTGCAGGATTTTGAATAATTATTCCAAATTGATGTAAGGGTTTTATTTTTGTATGAATTTACATTATTGATTCTTCATATCCTAAATTCATGATGATGATGGCCAAACGAATGTGGCCATCATCCCACACATAAACCTTGATATTCTTTATTTTTATTCTTCGCATGTTATACGTACATTATTAAACGCCTAATATATATTGACTATGTAAAAATGATGTTTTACTTAGAACGATATATGGACACGAAGCCTCCGACGCAAGGATCGCGAATATGAGATAATATAATTTTTCGAGCATGGAACGAAGTTGTTGTGACTCGCGGAAGAAGGAGGCGCCTGGCACCCGACTGACCACGAGGAAGGAAGGGCGGTGCACGTCTGCGCCGCCGGTTGATGAGGAGGACGTGGCCTGTCGGCCTCGGCAAGGAAGGAGGTGGCCAATAACCAGCCGACCACATGGCAGAGCAGCTGCGTGCGTACACCCCGCCGGCGGAGCTGGGGGGACGTGGCCACAAGGCCGCGGTGGAGGCCGATGGGTGGCTAGCCTTCCTGCCTGCTGGGGTGAAAAGCAGGGTGCATCCACACTACTGGGGGGAAGACCGACTGACCGTTCGGCTGGACACACCAGACCGAGCAGGACCCCTCCAGGTTGTCCCATGTTCCAGCGGTCGAATGGTCCACAGACTAATCGGGAAGACCAGAGGGAACCTCCCCCCAGATGGCGGTCAAGGCGGACCCCACCTTGGTAGACCACTAGCCGAGTGGGATGCACCACATCGGGTTGCACCGCAACGGGCCGCGCCTAGCTGGATTCGCCGCTATAGGACGCGCCCTGCGTGCCACGCCATCGAGCCTGTCCAGTAGGCTCTTCCAGGCCAACCCTTTGCTGGTCGGGCCTGAAGACGACCTATTGGGCCATGGCGAACACGGTCCATGCCATCCAGGCCGGACCCATGTTAGTCTGGGTCCACCTGAACCGGGTCAGGTCAGCCCATTCCAGGGTGGTTCGGGTCAGTCCGACCAGGTCAGACCAGATCCGAGCCCATTCAGACCCATTTTCAACATTTGGGCCATATCATGAGGATCGGGAGTCCATTTGAAAAATTGTTTGTAGAACCAGAATCCTAGGATCGTGTTGGTTCTTTTGGTATAATTAAATTGCGTTTTGAATAATGTTGATGTATGTTTCGTTTGTATCAAATATGAAATCCAACCGGGCCCTTAGAGCCGAAACGCTAATAACAAACAGATCGGGTGTCCGATAGACAAGTCGTCTATTGTGTTGGATACCTTATCACATGATAGACCATTGAGATACTTCTTCATGGGTCATCAAGACGTTTGATGTATGAATGATTTCTTGGGGAGAAGTTCTCCAAAGCGCGCTACGTATGGAACCCTACGACGGGCTAAGACATGATGACTGCTGACCACTACGACATGGAGTGACTCGACCGGCCCAGGGGGGAGCGCCTCTATGTGAAATGGCAGACCCACTATGTGGATCACCTATATGTGACGCGGAAGTCCCATGGTACTCTATAGGAGGAGTACCATAGTAGGCCACGAGGGGGAGCACCTTTGTGTGACGCAGCAGACCCATGGTGGGGAGAAGCTCTGTGTGATGCGGTAGATCCGCAGTACTCGATAGGAGGAGTACCTCTACATTCCAAAGATAGTGAGAAGTGCCACAATGTGATGCGGCAGATCCATTGTACTCAATATAGGAGGATTTCTCTTGTAGCTGAGGCATTCAACATTTTGACTGGGGATGTTAATTGTTACTAACCCAAGAATAAATAGAGTGAGCTGTGTTTACTTTGTTCTTCTTGTTGAGGTAATGCTATGTGGTACTTTACCTGTGTGTTAATTTTCCTTCATGGTGTTACCAAATGGCTTTTCATTGTGGAATTCTAGGAGACCTTCAGGGTCTCGAGGTCCCTACTAAGTATCGTTATACAAAAACCTGTACGAGCTTCACCAACACATTGTTGTGTCATGTGCAGATGACATACAAAATTTATAGAGGCTGAGGGAGTGAGGATTGGACAGTTCTTGGATGTGGATATTCATTGAGATGGACACAAATGAGATGGGGTATGTCGAGAACTATGGAGGTGATCGGTACCTACCCTTCAGGTAGGATCCGTGGTGGACGATCCAGGATATTGTTTGCACTATTCATTTGTAATTGTACATTTCTAGTTGTGATTGTATTCTGGCCCCTTTACGTTAAGCACACATTTACTACAGTAGTTTATTTCACATTTGATTCTTATTGTGTTCTCGGACCGTGTGTTTTTATAGGTTTAAAGGAAATTCCTTCCCGCTTTAGGGATGCACCTTACTCGTGCTAGTCGCCAGCCCGTGGCATATGGAAGGAGGGCTTGGGGTTGTCCCGAAACATGCCCCAGGGGATGGGTCATGACAAAGTTTTATTAGAGGAGTTTGGTTCTACCGATGAACTAGGACTCTAATCTTTTTGGTCAAGTGTTATTGTTATGTGTTATGAGTCTATGTTTGAGTTTAGGGAGTCCAATGTTGGTGCAGCGGCTGATATATCCATACACTAGGACCCTAAATTCTGATTTCCATCTCAGCGCATGAAAACAATGATTGCATCTGTTTTTGAAAAGTTTTTCACTTAATTTCCTTGGAGTCAGCTCACCAGGTATAACATAATGACCATGTGTACCTGTTCCTTATTTGGAATCCACCACAAAGACAACCACCCAGGTTTCCTAAGAGAGTACGCGATGACAACCCACCGAGCAATTAGGCCTCGGTGTAGGGCCCTCTTATGGCATTAGCATCTTCAGGTGGTGTACCAACAACACCACTACCCACTGGGAAATTGTTTCCACCGTCCCACCAGAAGAGGGTTCACGCCGACTGACCATGTTGCACAAGTTCCTGCGATAGGGGCCTCCGAGGTTCCAAGGCGATACAGACATGCAAGTGGTTGAGGAAACGATAGAGGATATGGCTAGAGTATTCCACCTAGTTGAGACACTATTAGAGAAGATGACGATCTTAGATTCTAGTCTTTCCTAGTGAGTGAAAATGAGGATGGTCCACAGAGTGAGGAGGCTTCAGTGCGTGGACCTTTTCCTGAGATAGTACCTTCGGGTAGTGTGTTAGTTATATCACTTCCCATTAGTCCGCAATTACAATTAGTGTTACCCGTAGAGGTCACATATATGATTTTTTCCTTACATTAGTTTCATCATTTGATACCCCTCAGGTTCCAAGGTGATCATGACTCACATGAAGCTAGGGATTGGCATGAGGAGGTGGTTGAAATTTCTCTAGAGCTTCTACAACTTCGGCAGGATGACATGTCAGTAACTGATTATCTATCGAGGTGTCCCGACCATTCCTAGTACTCAATGAATATGATACCATCTGTGCATTGTGGCTCGGACATCCGAGCATGGTGTGTTTATGGATATCCATGCTTTCACTATCCTATATGCATTACTACTTATGGTCGTGTGCTAGATAGAATATTTGTGGATGAATGTTCTTTGGATGAGTGAATACAACCAGGGAATGTTAGGAGTAAGAAAGCAGGAAACTGATGCTAGTCATGGAGACTTGGGCGTGTAAAATTTTTTGGGAAGAGAATGTGAAAGGGACAGATGTATCTGATGGGAAGCAGATATGGGAATGGTGCTATGAGAGTAGCATGAGGTTTTATACATTTCGATATGTTACAACCAGCACCTCAATGTGGTCCCCACTAGGCTCAGGGTGCTGGAGGACAGGGGAAGGGAGTAGCTGCATTTGGTCAAAGAGTGCGACCCAAGGACTCCAGGAATGACTAGAGGTATGATCTATGTCTACCACTAGATGTAGTAATAATAGACATAGGAACCAATCATTCCTTCCTTCCATGAATCATGTCCAACACCAAGAGTTTCTGGTTAAGCCATTGACATGACCCTCACATCTATAATACCATTGGTAGGAGACTCAATAATCACACATACTCTGATGGTGTGATCTGACCCTTGAGGTTAGGGTTTCGATTGGAACCTCTTGGTGGAAGCTTCAAGGCCTTACGACGTTAGTTTTGGTATGAATTGGGCATCAAAATTTCATACTCAGAGTGGATGTATTAGGAATAATGGTTTTTGTTTATCTACAATGGCGAATTGGGGGTTTCCATGGTCGATGAAAAATGAAAAATGGGAAGCACATGATAAAATCGTAAATAAGAGGGTGCATCTGATCACTCATGATTCAGCCATCCTTATCTTTGTGGCTCCAGCAGTTTCCAGTTCCAAACAGGAGTGGTAGAGCATGGGGACATTTTTTCAAAAGATATTTATAGGATAACCTTTATAAAGGGAGAGGGATGTCTGCTATGTCTAGGTACTACCAGAGATTTGTACCCGACTTCTCTAGGGTAGTGGCACCCATGTCAACATTGACGAAAAATGGGGGGAGATATTCTTGTGGACAGAGAAGTGTCACCAGTTCTTTTACGACATGAGATAGAGACTGAAAAGTAGAACTACTCTACCCATGACCTAATATTAGTAGCATTGGCCTTTTCACTAATGATGTGGTGGCACTACATGATGGGTGAACGATTTACTGTTTAATCTGATCACAAGAGTCTTCGGTGTATCTTCTCTCATAAGGAACTGAACTTGAGACAATGACTATGGCTAGAGTTCCTCCAGGAATATGACCTTAATATATTCTATACTCAAATGAATATGAATGTGGTAGCAGACACAATCTACAACTGCTGAGTGAGGCATCAGAGCAGCTAGTCACGCTACTTATATCCTTCGTGAAAAAAGATGGGACAAATTTCCCATAGTCTATGACTGTCACTCCCCCACTCCATCAGAAAGTCTGGGAGGTGCAACTTGGGTACATTGAATATGGGAATCAATGTTCTTAGTTATCCTCAGGGCAGTCACCTGTAGATTTTCTGAATTTGGGTAGTATATCGTCCTCTTTAGAGGAAATACCATGGTACTGGTGGCACTTTAGGAGGAGGTGCTGAGGGAGTTCTATACGTCCTCTTTAGGAGTACATCCTGGTGTGGCGATGATATACCAGGACCTCCAGTGTCAGTATTAGTGGCCAGGGATGAACATAGTAGTGGCAGAGTCATACCACGATGTCTCATTTGTTAGAAAATGAAAACTACTCAGAGCTAGTAGATGTCTTACGCTGACAGGAGGAGGGACGCCATCTCTTCCTATTGGTCTCACCTAGACGATGTTTTCTAAAGTTTAACTTGGGTGGAAAGTTTTCTATTAGGTTCATCTGACCTTTCTAGATTCCCTGCAGAGAGGGCGAGGTGGCGTACCATCGATCTATTTCCCCACAGATGCACCGGGTTTGTAATGTTTTCCATGTGTCATAGAAGAGGAGATGCCTGACTGATCCATAAAATGTTAACGACCAAGGCGATATAGACGTAGACAATGGGGAGACGATTATAGAGGTTCCTATAGAGATTGAGTATCAATAGAAGTGAGTCCTTCGTGGGTTCTCGATACATTTGGTGTGAATTTTCTGGCAGCACAAGATCCTCCACGAGAGCACATGGGAGTGGGAGGCTCAAATTCCTTCTCGATACCCCCATTCGTATCTTTATTCAATGTTATGGATTTCAGGGATGAAAATTCCTAAATGTGGGGAGAAAATAATTTCCTATAATTTCTGTATATTTTTTTGTAATTATATGTAATTATTTCGAGATCGTTAAATCTGACAACGCATGATTCTGAGGCCCAAAGTGCCTAGAATGATCCTTCGAAGATTTGTTAAGAAATAATTAACTCTTGTAAGATGTTTTCCAGAAAATGAGGAATAAATATTAAATGGTTTCCCTGGAATAGAAATCTGAGGGCACTGTTGCATTCAAGATTGCGAGTTTACTCAAGGCACGACTTAATTTTAGTCGTGCAGGCCTCCTGTGAGAAAACCTAAGAATGGAATAACTGTTAATAAAATAATTTAATAAACTATTTTATTTTTCAAATTCTTATAACTCACAAATGGTAGCTCAAATTGAAAATCTAAGACCACCGCAGAACTCGTGAGGGAATTCTTTTTTTAAGACGATACTAACATTGGCCGGCATGGGACACCTGTGAATGATAGTTTTTTGGCCTTAAATAAAATAATTAATTGAAAAATATTTTATTGTAAAATTCATAACATTCAAATGGTAACTAAGATTGGAAATATAAGAGTTCGGATGGGTTTTTTGGGGCCTTTTTCACTTTGATAGAGCCTAAACTCGACCAGTGTAGGTCGAAGGTCATAATTAATAACTTTATGAACATTTTTTGGGTATGTTCAGAATTTGCATGAGCAGCATTATCATACTTTTGAACTGGTTCTTGGATTAAAAATTTGAGGACACCATTGAATCCATAGGTCCAAGATTCACAAAAGGGAGACTTCACTTAGACCTCAGTAGGTACGATGAAAAAGTTAGTTTTTGGACCATTTTAATAGATTAAATAATATAACGTTATTATTTAATTTTTATTCTCTTCCTCCAATGGACAACTAGTAAGGTGGGACCAACGACGTTCATGCCAATAAATGGATTGACCATAAAATTTATGAAACAACAAAATTGGGTGAAATTAAGAAGCTTCCAAATTAATGAGTCCCATTAACTTCTCGTGTTGTTACTTACCCTCTTCCTCACCAATAAATATGGATATAGGGAAGGGGTATCAGAGAGATTCACCAAGGAACAAATTGTTGAAGAATGTTGCGACGCCAGACCCTTAGAAGAAGAAGATGACCCCGTAAGAGGTGAGAGACGACATCGAAACTCCAATGGGTGACATGCAAGTGGCGTATTTGGGAGCCGGACGCTGGAACTATGAACACAGTCTCCTAGCAAGCGCAGAAGATTCTTTTATGTTCAAGGTAGGTGTTTAAACCTGTGGAATTATTGTTTCCCATGTTATTCTATTCTAAATGAAGAACACAGTTCAACTCAATAACTAGTTGATCCATGGATGTTTTCTTCTTATGAGATTAAGAATAATTATTGCAGGTTGATGTATGGGATTTTTTTTAATTTACATTATTCAGTCTTCATATCCTAAATTTATGATGACATTGGCCAAACAAACAAGGCCATCTTCCCACACATAAACCTTACTCCACTTTCTTTTTATTCTTCTTGTGATATTCATGCATTATTCAATGAATAATATTTATTGATGCTGGAAACATTGAGTTTTTATGAGAGTGATATATTGAAATGAAGCCCTTAATGCAAGGATCACAAATATGAAATCATTTAATTTTTCAGACATGGAATGAAGCCATAGTGGCTCACGGAAGAAGGTAGCGGAAGGAACCAGGCCAACCATGAGGAAGGAAGTGTGGCGCACCTCCGCACCACCGGTTGATGAGGTGGTCTCATACGTCAATCAGCCAGCAGCACGACAGAGTGGCGGCGCGCGTCCGCGCTGCCAATGCTGTAGGGGGGCACAACCATTGGGTCGCGGTAGAGGCTGAAGGTTGGAGGGCCTTCCAACTGGCCATGGTGGAGCAGTGGCGTGTGACTTCACCATAGGGAGGAAGACCAACCCTACTTTTGGGAGACCACACCACACCGGGTGGGACCCCTCTGGTGGTTCCTGCATTCCAGCAGCTGAACGGTCCACAAACCATTCGGGAAGACTGGCAGGCACATCTCCCCAAGTGTCTGTAAAGGTGGAACCTGCCTCGACGGACCACCAGCCAAGCGAGCAGCACCCCATCGGGCACACTGTAGTGGGATGTACCCCCCCATTTTGCGGGCCAGGTCGGGCCCGCCAAGGCCCAGTCTATCTAGGCCTATTCAGACCCATTTTCACCTTTTTAGCCTTAACATGGGAACTGGTTGTCCATTTGAAAAATCATTTATGACACCAAAATATTTGGATCAAGTGGGTCCTTTTGGTATACTCTACATTATTTTTTTGATAATTTTGGAGTATGGTCAGGTTGGATTGAATCTGAAATCCAAACAGGGCCTCAGAGCGGAAAGACTAAAAACAAAATAGATCGGGCATCCAATTGATGCACCATCTATTGTGTTGGGTCCCTTATGATGTGAAATAAATTTAGGATAAATATTATTGGGACATCAGGATGGTTACGGTATGAACTATGGCTTGGGGACCGGTTCTCCCAATTGTGCTATGCACGGAACCCTATGACTGGCTGAGACTTGACGACTGTTGGCCATTACTACTAGGAGTGACTCGATAGGCCCAGTAGGTAATGCCTCTGTGTGACATGGAAAACCCATAGTTGGGAGGGCCTCTGTGTGGAACAGAAGACCCATGGTACTCGAAAGGAGGAGTCCTCATGAGGCCATGAGGGGGGGAGCCTCTGTTGTAAGATTGGTAAAGAGTAAGACGTTTCCAACCTTTGATACCAATTGTAGGATCGAAATAGTAATGTAGATGCTCAATATACAAGAGGGGGTGTGAATTGTATACTTTAAAAATTCCTTTGGAACCTTTAAAGTTAGTTAAGAATAGTTATGTTTTCCTTAAGCAAAGGAAAGGCTATGTTTAACAAAGTTAAACTTAGCAAATTCACAACACCTCATAACACCGAATGCAAACTATGAAAGAAATTCCAAAAGTAGGTTCCAGAAATTAGGTTCTGGGAATTGAAACTTAACAAAAGGTTACAATGTGAGATTCTACCTTAAAGTGTATAAAATCTAAATGAATCAGAGTATGTAAGGAAGTATAAGAAAGTTATACTTTCCTTAAGATACAAAATGCAGCGGAATATAAACAAGTAGTAAAACTACAAGTAACAAGATATAAATCTTTTAACCAAAAGAGAAGGGTATCCAACAACCTTGGATAAAGGTCCCTTGATTTATACTTTCAAGAAAGTATGTCTTACCCACACCAGGGTAAGCCCTCGATACGAAGATCGGAGTCTCTGTCTTGCTATCCCTGCAAGCCCTCAACTTCAAGGTAGTTGGAAACCTCTGTCTTCCTCAGCAAGAAAGCCCTCGAACATTAAGGTAGTCGGCACCTCTGTCTTCCTATCCCCGGAATCCCTCGAATGTAATCACCAACATTCGGAGTCTCACGAATCTTTGAGAGTTAATAAGAGCCTCTCTCTAGAATTCACTTCAACATCATGTATGCACAAAACCAAGTTGTTCATCTGTCATCAGTTGCATCAATCTCATCAATCATCAATCTTGACCTCTTTCAAATGAGCTCCTATTTATAGGTAAGGTCGGCTCCTTCTCCAATGGTCATATTTTCCTTAAAGATCGGAGGGACCTGTACACGTGTCACTTAGACAACGGTTAGTTTATAACAAAACAGACGACATCATTTTATAACAAAACAAGTGTAACATAATGTACGACATCGTTTTAATTCTGACTCAAAGGTTCAGAATGAACGCTTCAGAGTAAAGGTTTAGAGTGTAATGAAAAATAATAAAGAGTAGTCAAAATATAGAAATGTAAGTAATATAGAAGTTCGGAGTCTAACAAAGATATTTTTTGGAGTCTGAATTAATTCAGAGTGTATAAAACAAAGATACTCAAATTCTGTTTAATAGGTGAATTCGGAATGAGAATTCGGAATAGGAATTCGTCATCAGAAATCATAATGAGAATTCATCATCAGGATTCGTAATGAGAATTTGTCTTCAAAATTCGTAATGGGAATTAGGAATGAGATTTCTTCATTTAGAATTCGTAATGAGAATTCTTCATTAGAATTTGTAATGAGAATTCTTCTTCAGAATCCGTATCCTGAATCTGGAATAGAACTTAGTCAGAGTTCATATCCGGAATTCGAAATGAAACTTCCTTATAGTTCTTATCCAGAATTCGAATCCTAAAACAGAATTCTTTATATCATAGTTTCAATGATTCCGAGAAAATAAATCTGAATCTCATACTTAAGAAAAATATTGATGAGAATATGATAAGGATAATATTTCTTATAAAAGAGATTTTCCTTTAGAAAGAAATTTTCCTAAAGATAAGGTGTTTGTGATTTTCAAAACAAGAAGGAATGGAAAAGTCATAAGGAAAACCTTATTGACTCAACAATCTCCCCCTTTTTGGAAAGCACAAATATCCTTACGAAAAAGAAATTCTAAGAAGAAAGAAAAACATTAAGGCTTATCTCCCTTTGCTTTAAGGATATTGATGAATACGACTAACTCCCCCTTAGGCTTTGAAACTCTAAGGATCGTATTCAGATTTCTGGAGTGATAAATAAGAATGTCTTCATTAATGAAAAAGCTCCCCCTTGAACAAAACTCTTGTTAGAGTTTTTCTTTTTTTAAGGATCTTTTTCTTCTCCCCCTTTGATAAACTCTTATTAGAGTTCTCCTTTTCATAAGGATCTTTTCCTTCTCCCCCTTTGTGATTTTCAAAAAGAATTGGAGGGAATGGAAAAAATAACAAAGTACCTGAAATATTAGTAATGACAACAAGAGAAACGAGTGGCACAAATTTCATTAGGTTTGAAATCTCGACAACAAAGAAAAAAAATTACAACAAAAAGATCGGATTTGGTTATTTCGGATCTTTTTCCTTTGACATGAGCCCCTTTAGAATAGTCTTGATCTTCTTCAGGTATTTATGATCTTCTTCATCTTGCTTCTCTAAGACAACTATTCTTGCGGATTGAGTTTCAATTTTTTCTTCCCCGGCTTTAAGCTTTTCATCCTGAGCTTTGATCTTTTCTTCCTAAGCCTTCATCCTTTCTTCAAAATCAATCTGATGATCCCTTTCAAACTTCCAGTTCTGAGAAACGGAATTCAGTTTTCCATTCAGATCTCTTACTTGTTAAATCCAGAAGTTCTTTTCTTCTGTCAGATTCTTTTCAAAAGATGCAGTTAACTCATTTATCTTGTTGTCCTCGGTCTCAAAAGCATCTTTAACATTTTCTTGAAACTCATCGAACAACCTCATCTCTTCCACGGTCTTCTTCGACCAGTTTGTCATCCTCTTACAAGATCTTCTATGAGCTTCGTAACCAACGAAAAATGTTTTGAACTGAGCCTCTATTTCAACACACTTGTCCATCACCATAGATACAGAGTCAGTTTTCTGATTCAACGCATGTTGGAGCATCTTACATCTAGAATCAATACTTTAGAAGGTCGGAATGGTTCCCACCAACTTCTTTAAGGAATGGACAACAAAATTATGCCCCAACGATGATGAGTCCGAATCTGAAATCTCTCTTGGAGAGTTTTCTTCCTCAATAAGCTCCAACATCCTTTTAGACGAATCACCATATTCTATTTTCCTTCTAGCCACTGATTTCAGAGTTTCGACAAGGAGTTTCTTTCCCTTGTCTTTCTTCGGAATTGATTCTTGATCAGGAGTTTTCTACTCCCCAGTAGATACTTGAACAATCTCATCAACAACTTTCTGAACAACATCTTCCTCCTTATTATCCTTCTCTGGAGTTACTAACTTAGAGGATTCAGCCTCTGAAGTTCAGAGTGATAGATGTTCCGAATGTTATCCTTTATAATCATCCACTTGTTTCAAGAGATCTCCTATTTCACCACTTCCTTCAGCAACTTCTTCTTCCTCTCCCACTTGCTGAATCTGCTCAATTTGCTCAACATGCTCAGCTGTAGTCTCTTCCGGAAAATCAAGGTTTCTTCCGGGAGTCTCAGGTAGAGATTCCAGGGAGAAAGATCTCGGAACTGGAATGCTTCCGGATACCATCTCATTAAACTTTAACAATGTTTGGACTGCATCGGCTTCTGACATGTTCTTCTTAAGCTTCTTTTACTTTGCTTGTTTTTCTATTTCATCAGCAGTTCTCTCCATTAATTCCTTAGCTTCCGTAGGGTCCAATCCGAACTGCGGATCCCCTAAATTCCTTTTCTCTTTATCAGCTCTACACTTTGTAACTACCTCATCAGGATAGGTCTTCTTCTTCTTTGGTTTGGGAGGAGCGGTTTGAACTTCCTTAGACTTAGGATCTTCGACTTCAGCTGCAACTTCCTTTACCTTTCTTTTCTTTACTGGTTTGGATGATTTCGGTTCAGCAGCCTTCGGAACCGCTTCTTCTTGATTAGGCAAATCAACGAACTCACCAACATCCTTGTTGAAAGCCACATCCATCCTCTTAAGGATGTCATCAATAACCAACAAGATTTTACAAACCCTTGGCTTAGGTATGCAAGCTTCCTTGAAAGATTCTAGGCACCGAACTATCAACTTTGATAATATTGCTGGGTACATTACGATCTGAGCTATGAGATTTCCTTTATTAAGGTTCTCAATGGTTATAAGAATGTGCCTCATGAAGTTAGAATTCCGTAGATTTATCATAAAATCTAAGATATAGATCTCACTCTTCTTCAAGCTGTCTTTATCACCTTTTATCGGTACGATAAGTCCTTTCACCCATAACTCTAGAATCCGGAAGTTTGTAGGAAAACTAGCAATCTTCGGAGCCTTGTCATCAGCCAGTCCGAGGGTTCCTAATGCTTTTTCCTTGTCGAAGATACCCTTAGAGTCTAGTAACACATGCGAAATAAATTCAGCTTCTCCTTCATAGGACAACCCTACCAAGCTCGCTGCCTTGGTATAAGAAAGTTTATAGGTCTTTCCATACGACTTGAAAGAAAACTTTTCCCTATTATCTTCCTGGAAGAAGGAAACAGTTTCATAGAACTCAATAAGTAACTCTGTAAAAACATCGTCTTGAGTCCCTGGTTTGGATAGAGCAACATCTTCCCAGCCATTCAACTTAATGTTCTTTGAGATAAGAGAGTCATAGTTGTTGAAGAAATCCGGATGGACTAACCTTTCTCTGTAAACTAACCACTGAGAAATAAGCTTTGTGGAAGACATTTCTTGAGATGCTAACTCCGCAGAAATTCGGATCTATAATCCTCTGAGAAGTTTGGAACGGCGAAAACTGAAGTTCGGAACGGCCTTAAATAAGAGAAGCAGAGATTTGGGACGCGAGAGCTTGAGATCGATGTGGGATGAGTATTTTGATCCCATTTATATAGGCAATGAAATGATGGTTCAACTTCCACGGTTGATTTAACGGTTGGAATAAGCTGAGATCAGATCTGACGGTTGAAATCTTGAATCCAATATTTTTGAGGTTTTTATTAAGACAAAGACTTAAGAAAACTAAATTCCGAAAACATAATACAAGAAAATGCCAGCAATTAAAGTATGACTACGAGTAAGGAAATCATACCTTTCGGATTGGCTGAGGAGGATTATTCGTAATGGGTAATATAACAAAGACTAGAGAAAAAAACTTTATTATGAGAAGACAGATTTCGCAAAAAAATTTACTACGGAAAACAATCTCACTATGAAAAATTCAGTACGAAAAAGTCAATACGAAAAACACATTATAGGTAAAAAATCGGTACAAAAATCTGGTTATGAAACTACCAAAACGTAAATTTTCATTCCGGAAATTTTCAATACGAATACTTCAATTCAATAAGTATTCTGTACGAGAATGTCCATTTTGGAAAATTTTAGTTCCGGAAGATCCATTCCAGAAGTCTTCTTTCCAAAAAGTTTGAAAACATTCTATGAAAAAAATTTGTTAAACCAACAAACAAATGTACTCCCTCTATGAAAAGGTGTTTATTACTATAAGGATACTTTTTCAACAGAAAGTTAATTAAGAAAGATTACCTTACGGTTATCATTCCTAAATTCTGTTTAATATATTATAATCTATCAGAAGGAAAAGATTTTGTGAAAATATCAGCATGTTGATCTTGCGTTTCGATAAACTGAAGAATAATATCTCCTTTAACATTGTCTACGAAAGTTACTTTTCCACCTTTCCTTTTGATAATCTTTTCAAAAAATCTTTTGTTACCAGTCATGTGCCGGGAACATCCACTATCCATGTACCATGTATTAGTTGCTGGTACTTTCTTTATTATCCTGAAATCAAGAAGAAAATTAGATTTTCGGAATCCAAACTTGTTTGGATCCGAGATTTCCAGACAATAAAATTTTAGGAACCCACATATTCTTAGAAAAATAAGCTTTGTAAAATTCTAGAGATTGGGTTTTGTTTAAGGAACAATTCTTTTCCCAGTGACCACCACATTGACACTTGGTACAAAATGGGGCACTTTGAGGAACAAAATAATTGTTACTGAAAATAGGTTTTTCATGGGTATAACCAAATCCAGATTTATTTCTTAAAGGTCGTATTTGGGAATACATCTTATCAAAATTTTCCTTACCATGGGTAAAGTTTGATAAACATTTCTTTAAGGAAAAAATTTCGGACTTGAGTTTTAGAACCAAGTTTTTATCCTCAAAATCATTAGTTTTAGAACTATAGTTGGGCTCGAAAACATTTTTCTTAGAAATTACTTTTTCTAATTCTTTAGAAAGTTTGTTCTTCTCAGAACTTACTTCCTCATGATTTTTTGAAATATTTTCAAAATCATCATTTTTCTTATCAAGATATTTAGAAAGATCTGATATCTCTTTTGTAAGAATAGAATTCCTAGAGTTTGCCTTATCAAGTTTCTTATTGAGTTTGGAATTCTCAATCTCAAGAAGTTTAGCAAACCTAGAGACTTCTTCATATGTAGGTAAAGTATTTTCCTCATCAGAAGATGATTCTTCATCGGAAGAGTTATAATACATACTATCATTAGAATTTAAAGAAACATTGGTCAATGATTCAGCATTTAGTACCTTAGCCATAAGACAATGATTATCAATAGGTAATCTGGCTATAAGACCAAGATTACTCTGTCCTGAAGATTCATAATCAGAAGTTTCATCTGAAGAGTCACCACCACTGGCACTCTAGGTATCATTAGCTTTCAGAACTTTCTTAGATTTAGCTTTATAATACTTCTTTCTGTTCCTGTCTGAATGTATTTCCTTCCTTTCTTTCTTTTCGAACATAGGGCAATATGGTCTAATATGTCCAGCTCTTTTACATTCATAACAAGTAACTTATCCATCTTTATTATCTTTCCTTTCCTTTTTCTTATACATAGATTGAAAATTTCTCTGCCCAGCTATCTTGTTTATCCTTCGAGCAAGATTGGCTAATTCATTTTCTGATACTTCACTCTCACTAGATTCAGATTGGAAAATAACTTTCTTAGACTTGGATCTGGTTACTCTCTCAGGAGTCTTAGCTTTCATCTGATTGGAAGTTGTAGTAAAAGAAACAGTACCATTTCCATTCTTTTTCTTGATGTTGTCTGCATCTCTCTTCATTCTAGTTTCACGTTGTAGAAGAGTTCTAAATAATTCATCAAGAGTAATTTGAGTGACCTTCCTATTCTCATCTATAGCTGTTCTCTTGGATTCCCACTCATTGGGCATAATATCAATTATCTTGTCCACAAGAGCTTCATCATCTAAACCTTTTTCTCCCATAGATTGTAGACTATTGACAATAGTCATAAATCTTTGTTGAACTTTACAGATAGGTTCTCCATAAGGAAAACTGAAGCCATGATATTCAGCTCTAAGCATATCTCTTCTAGTCTCAATCACCTTAGAAGTCCCAAAGTGTGTAACTTCTAACTTTTTCCATATACAGTTAGCTGCATCACAAGAAGAAATTTGGCTATATATATTTCTGGTCATTGAACATAGTAAAGTATTGTGTACCTTATAGTTTAGTTTATATTCTTGCTTTTCCTGGTTGGTAAAGGTTCTGACTTCCTTGTCAGGAATTTTATAATCCCCAGTAAGCATAACAATGTTTTCTACTCCAGTATTAATAACAAAAGTCTTCATACGATCTCTCCAGTATTCATAGCCATTACCATCAATGATTGGTGGTCTTGTAGGATTCAGATAGTCAATTTATCCAACATTAATTCCTGCCATAGTTAAAAATAACTTTGCACACAACCTTGTTAGTAGCAAAGAATAGTAATAACAATGTTCGGAATGAGAAAAGTTCGGAATAGAAATTCGGAATGAAAAAGTGAGCAAGAAAAACATGTATGTGAGTACAAGTATTTCAGAGACCAGCTCTGATACCAAATGTAATATTGGTATAGAGTAAGAGGTTTCCAACCTTTGATACCAATTGTAGGATCGAAATAGTAATGTAGATTCTCAATCTACAATAGGGGGTGAATTGAATACTTTAAAAATTCCTTTGGAACCTTTAAAGTTAGTTAAGAATAGCTATGTTTTCCTTAAGAAAAGGAAAGGCTAAGTTTAACAAAGTTAAACTAAGAAAATTCACAACACCTCTTAACACCGAATGCAAACTATGAAAGAAATTACGAAAGTAGGTTCCAGAAATTAGGTTCCGAAAATTGAAACATAACAAAAGGTTACAATGTGAGATTATACCTTAAAGCGTATAGAATCTAAATGAATCAGAGTAAGTAAGGAAGTATAAGAAAGTTATACTTTCCTTAAGATACAAAATGCAGCGGAATATAAACAAGTAGTAAAACTGCAAGTAACAAGATATAAATCTTTTAACCCAAAGAGAAGGGTATCCAACAACCTTGGATAAAGGTCCCTTGATTTATATTTTCAAGCATGTCTATCTTACCCACACCAGGGTAAGCCCTCGATACGAAGATCGGAGTCTCTGTCTTTCTATCCCCACAAGCCCTCAACATCAAGGTAGTTGGAAACCTCTGTCTTCCTCAGTAAGAAATCCCTCGAACTTTAAGGTAGTCGGCACCTCTGTCTTCCTATCCCCAGAAGCCCTCGAATGTAATCACCAACATTCGGAGTCGCACGAAGCTTTGAGAGTTAATAAGAGCCTCTCTCTCTAGAATTCACTTCAACAGCATGTATGCACAAAACCAAGTTGTTCATCTATCATCAGTTGCATCAATATCATCAATCATCAATCCTGAGCTCTTTCAAATGAGCTCCTATTTATAGGTAAGGTCGGCTCCTTCTCCAACGGTCATATTTTCCTTAAAGATCGGAGGGGCATGTACACGTGTCACTTAGACAACGGTTAGTTTATAACAAAATAGACGACATCGTTTTATAACAAAACAAGTGTAACAGAATGTACGAAATCGTTTTAATTCTGACTCAAAGGTTCGGAATGAACGCTTCGGAGTAAAGGTTCGGAGTGTAATGAAAAATAATAAAGAGTAGTCAAAATATAGAAATTTAAGTAATATAGAAGTTTGGAGTCTAACATGGATATTTTTCGGAGTCTGAATTAATTCAGAGTGTATAAAACAAAGATACTCAAATTCTGTTTAATAGGTGAATTTGGAATGAGAATTCGGAATACGAATTCGTCATCAGAAATCGTAATGAGAATTCATCATCAGGATTCGTAATGAGAATTTTTGATCAGAATTCGTAATGGGAATTCGGAATGAGATTTCTTCATCTAGAATTTGTAATGAGAATTCTTCATTAGAATTTGTAATGAGAATTCTTCTTCAGAATCCGTATCCTGAATCTGGAATAGAACTTAGTCAGAGTTCATATCCGGAATTCGTAATGAAACTTCCTTATAGTTCTTATCCAGAATTCGAATCCTAAAACAGAATGCTTTATATCAGAGTTTCAATGATTCTGAGAAAATAAATCTGAATATCATACTTAAGAAAAATATGGATGAGAATATGATAAGGATAATTTTTCTTATAAAAGCGATTTTCCTTAAGAAAGCAATTTTCCTAAAGATAAGTTGTTTGTGATTTTCAAAACAAGAAGGAATGGAAAATTCATAAGGAAAACCTTATTGACTCAACATCTGTGTGACGTGCAGACCCATATTGGGGAGAGCCTATGTGTGACGCGGCAGACCCACGGTACTCGACATGAGGAGTACCTCAACAGTATAAGATTAGTGGGAAGCGTCTCTCTGTGTTGCAGTAGGCCCACTGTACTCAATAGAGAGAATTTCTCCAGCTGCTGATTTGTTCAACGTTGTGACTGGTGATGTTACTTGTTACAACCCCTAGAATAAATCCTAGTGAGATTTGTCTTTAATTTTTGTTTGAGGGTGAGGTTATTCTATGTGGAACAATACCTATGTGTTTTGTTAACTTTATGGTGTTACAGTGTGGTTTTTCATTGTGGATTTTTTGGAGACCTTAGGTGCCTCAGGGTCCCTACTGAGTATAATTATACTCACTCCTATACGGGATTCACCCACACCTTGTTGTGTCTTGTGCAGACAACGTATAACAATGATCGAGGATAAGGGAGAAAGGAATGGACAGTTCTTGGAGGTGGATATTTGGTGTGACATAAATGGAGGAGATCGGTGGATGTGGAGTACTGTTGAGGCGATCTGTAACTACCCTTTAGGTATGATAAGTAGTGGACGATCCCGTAGTTGCTTTTCACCTTTCAGTTGTACCTATACTTTTCTAGTTGGTCTTGTATTCCATCCCCAATTGTTTTAGTAGAATTTTTCTACACCACTCTACTTCACAGTAGCTTCTTATTGTGTTCTCAGACCATGTATATGTATAGGTTTAAATGCAATGACTTCCCATTTTAGGGATATGCCTTTCTGGTTCTAGTCGCCAGCCCCTGGACTCTTGTAGGCAAGCATGGGGTAGTCACGACACGGGCCCCAGGGGATGAGTCGGGACAACTTTCTTGGTGAATTATCCCTTATATCCTAACCCTTTTTAATTTTTTTTTAGTTATCCTCTTTTTGGGTGAAGTCCCAGTCAGGTTCAAAGTGTTATTTAATTGTTTTAAAATCATTTATTAGGGATCCTCGTATTGTCATTGTAAGGGGAATCCAATGTTTTTTACTATGTAGATTAACAGTGAGTAGTCCACTATTTGAAAACAATTGGATATGACTATGAATCATTCCGTAGGTAACCATGTAAGATATAATATAATCCCAAGTATTTTTGGAACATGATTTACCAAAACATTTGACTAAACCATGTGGGTGGCTTGAAAAGTATGTGAGCCTCACACGGTTGGCACATAGTTTGGTAAAACATGTTACTGAACAATGCATATGAAATTGAATAACCTATAAATTGTTATTTTGAAACAATAATTCTATCAAAAACCTCATTCTTCAACCTATAACATGGGATCTAAAACCTATGGACTATAGTGGTCATTCATGGTGAATTACATCCCACCCAAGGGTAATTAAATTGTATCTAGCGATATACATGCAATGTATTTCAATGAAAGTGACCATGTATCAAATATTCTTCTTATTATTACAACATTTCCTACATTATCCTTCATTATTATCCTAGAATTATACTATTATGGAGGCCACTAAGAATTATAAGGTGATACAATGTGATTACTTCTAAATTTTTGTGGATATATAAGTTAAAGAGCTGGTTTTTTCATTACTATTTATGGAATCATCTAGACTCTTTTGTTATTTTTGGATTTTCTGGGAATGTATAAACCAATAATATATCCTTACATGATATTATTTTTAGAGGTTGACTAGTGAATTCTCAAGTGGTTATTAAAGTATATTTATTGATATATATGGCTTTTAGCATGATTTGGATGGAAAACCATGATTTTGGACTTTGATATGCTTAAGATAGGAGGTTCCTTAGCATTTATAGAAATTATATAAAACTATATGATATGAAATGATTGTGTGCATCCATGAAATAATATATATATTTTGATATATTATGCTTGTGTGAGTTTTTGTGACCCATGATAAATAACTTAATATGCAATTCTTATGTGTATGTGTGTGGGCACTATGAAACATCTCTTGATATGATATTATTGTTCACATGTGTTTTTTCCTTTGATACGAAACATAATATGAAAATATTGTTCTTCTGTGTGGCTTCAAATTTTCTAAACTATGTCTTGTGTATTTGTATATGTGTATATTCCCATAGAAATATTTTATTCATCATCATAGTGAATGGTGGACCCTTCAAGGATTATTTAATACCTCAGGTAGAAAGAATGTGTGCTGTGATGCATGATGATTATGGGGTTTCTTGATTGATAAATGCTAACTTATGATGAAATTGTGGAAATATCTATGATATTTTGTTGGGTATGATGGCCTTGGGTACAAACCCAAGGTATGGAGTCCTTATGTAATATTTCGAGTCATATTGGACATGTCGATTATTCTAGGATTCATTGAAATTAGAGAAAATTTATCTTATGAATTATAGCCAAAGAAGGTAAACCCATGGTTTGTGGAGGCTTGGATGGAACATAATGAACCATCATTTAATTTTTCACTTCGGAAATTACATTAATTTATCACATACATAGTTATATATTATAAAATTATGTTAAGGATGAATTATTTGGGTTTTACACAGTTTTATGCTCACACTATGGATGAACATATTTGTGTTCCTACAAACTCATTTGGTAATGATTTCAGATATGATTAGTTTCCATGAAGAGGGGTTTGAGAAGGATAATAAGGGTGGATAGTGGCCTTATAAAGAAATACTACATGATTGGATACAGTGATGCCACTATTTTTTTATTTTATAAAGTGATGTTGTATGTGGGTATCACTTTATCACTTTTCACTGTATATTGTATGAGATAATATTATAATATGATATGATGTTATTATTATTTATTCCTATTTTTTATTTTTGTCACTCTAAATTTTTTTATTGTAAAATCTAATTATTATGTTATACCTTAGGTAGAGTCTACCCATGGTTCGATTTAAGACTTCACAAATAGAAAATACCGAATCTATATTTGGAGGCCCACAGGAGGTCATGTGACAAATATCTGGACCATGTAATCCATATAAGTTTTTAACATAAATAAAAAAATATTTTAATCCTGAGAACGTATTTGTATAAAATAAATAGAAATTTAGTGTAAGTTTCCACAATTGATTATAAGGGTTTTATATGATTGAATTTAACACAATTATATAATACACTCAACTAAAAGATACATGGAATATATGAATATGTAATAATTGTTATAAATAATGTAATTATGGATTTTTTATGATACATAGAATTATATTCCATATGGTATGATCGACTTATCTGTATTTTAATATTATTGAACAAACAGTACAAAATAATAACATAGAAATAAGAGACAATAAACATGAGTCATGGAGCATGAAAAATGAATATGTCAAAACATAGAAATTGGGAATAATACTAATAATAAAAAATAGAAACATTTTAGGATAATTAAATTATTTATATACACTATATTGTGAAAACAAATAAAATTTCCATGAATTAGTTTTTTAATAGATATAAAAAATATAGAACTCAGGTTGTAAATAGGACAAAATGGTCATGAATTATGTGGTGTACAAAGAAGAATTCACAAGCTTCATGTTGTCGAGAATGTAAAATACTATGGAATCAAATCGTTATCTAATGAGACAAAATGAATTAAAAAACTAATGTTAAGGTGATATACAATCCCACTAATAAAAAAACAAAAATACGTCAACATGAGTGACATATAAACTCAATCATATATCCCAATGGTTAAAACCAACGGAATGAAAATGAGGATCGCAACATTTCTAATAGGTAGAATATAAAATGATCTTATGAGTTAAATTGGTTGATAGAAAAAATTTAATTGCAAGAAGAAATTATTTTAAAATCAAATTTAATGGTTGATAAAATAAATATTACTGTAACGAAGATATAATTTTTTTTGATAATGGTGAGAAAATAAGATACATTATAAAAATATTTCTTATAAAATATTTTTATTATTATAGAAAAAATAGAGGTTACATGTCACATTAAAATGTTTCATTTCATTAGATGATATGAAAAACAAGTTAAATAATTATTTGGACTGATATATAAATAAGTAAGACTTAAAAGCACTAATTTTTTTCAAAAAAAATGTGTATTATAAGATAAAACATAAAACCAATTATGTGAAAAATATAAATATTAAAAAATTATTTTATTGAAACTGACATATTAACTAGAGTAATAAATATTATTCATTAAAAATACATGAGCAGAAATATAAATATCACATTGAAAAATTCTAATTTAGATTTCATAATTTAAAATTTGAATATTCGAATGAATAAGTAATATGTACATGGAATAAAAACTTCTTGCTTAAAAGGTTGGAAATTATTATCACAAGTATTATTTTTTTATTGGAAGGAAATTATTCATTGAAAGATTTTTGAATTAAATATTTAATTTTACCCATTTTTGAGAAAAATGTATTATTTAATAAAATTTTAGGGTTGATTAAAAAAATATTTGATGAAATAAGTATAGGAAGAAACATTATAACTCAAATAAGATACACATGATTTATTAATATCCCTTATGAATTTTGAATAATTATAATCATAATTACATTGAAATATTATACATTTAAAGGATTTTCTAATTACATGAATTCCCTGAAATTTATGTTAAAATAAATCCACAGGTCAGAATAGTTTCAATATGAAAAGAAACATGTTGTCAACAGTCCATATGTCTCTATGATGAAAAATTAGAGACCTGAAAACCATTAAAAAATAGGTGATATATGAATTAAATTAACGGAAAATAGAGATTAATTAATAGACAGGTAAATTACATAATTAATTGAAATTTATTATGTAATAATTAAATGTTGTATAAATTACCAAATGTGAAATAAGAATAGGTGTAATATATGAAATCATGCCTCATTGATGAGAAATTGTGATTAAAACAATTTCTATAACTCTCAAAATCCATGAATGTGGTTTGAACTCATGTATAATAGACATCATCATATTAATAACTTGTTTGTGAACCTTTTTAATATCTATTTACCTATATGATTAAAAATTATAGTGATTTATTATATTTTTATTATCATCATCATATTTTAGCAATTTAATTATTTTTTGGTCACTTTAAATTTATGATTTAGATCCCCATTCTATGCTACCATGTTCATCATTAATATATTATAAATGGTACTATAATATAATATTTTTTATTATTTATAATATTATAATTTTATTTCATGATATTATTAGTTATAATTCATTATGATGAAATTAGTGATGAGGTTATTTCAATAATTGTTTATGAAAAAATGTTGGTATAATAAAAATGAGTTAAATATTGAAATAAATTATTAAGAACCATTTTTATTTGATAATGAAAATTTTAATTCTTTATATATATTATTATAATCATCAATGTAGGGCGTTGATGAAAAATTAATTACATCATAACATAGAGATGATAGCCCACACATACACATAGATAATGTTTTCTTTTTTCAAGGAATGGTAAGAAGGATTAAATTAATTTATATTTTGTAAATATAAATAAACATATAAAAACATATTTATCCATTAAAGAACAATTTTTGAACATCTAGGTAGGGAGATTATAAAAAAACAAGTCATTCATGGATCCAATAGGCCATAAGTAACATGAATGAAAATATCAATTTTCAAATTAGAAAGGGGGAAGGTAGGTAATGATTTTAAATATTTTTATAAAATTCATATATAATAATTAAAGAACCATTGTGTTATTTTTTTAAAATATTTTATTTGTTTAAACAAAACCCTTTTTATGATTTTTTTTGATATATATGAAAATGATGAGGTTGGTTTCTAGATGTTTGTCTTAGTTGTAATTAGAGAAAAAAAGAAGTTACTGAGTTTGAAAGATGTTTTTGAGATTGAAAGATAATGTTGAATGAAGAAGTCATTTTGTTTTTGACGAGTTTTGAAGGAGGATGTTGTTGATGAGTAAGAAGTTAGAAGATAGAAAGTTTCACAATCTCTTTACAAAAATTAGATGATGCTTTGCTGATGAAGAAGTTCTATATGATCATTAAAACATTCATGATAAAAGATTTTGAAAAAATGGTAGTGATTTCTAATGAAATTGGGATTAATTTTATGAGCATGTTTTTGGAAAAAAGTCGAACCTGTTTCTCGAGAAAATCGTAAAATGAATTATGAAAAAATTGGAACCTTAATTATGGAAAAATTCAATCCTAAATTCTGTACAAATCATATCGTTAAATCTACAGTAATCAAACCCTGAATTTTGCACAAATTGGAACCAGAATTCTGCAAAAATAAGTATCTAAATTCTACATTAATCGACACTTGAATTCTGTACAAATCAGAAACTAAAATTTTTACAAATCAGAACTTTAATTTTACGCAAACTAGGACCATATTTTTAAAATATTTAGAACCTAATTTCCAAGATAATCAGAACCAGTTTTCTACGAAAATAAAAATCTATTTTATGTGCATATTTCTGAGGAAATTGGAACCAATTTTCTGATCATGTTTCTGATAATATCTGAACATAATTTTTTATCATGTTTCATAGAAATTATGAAAAAAACTTCAAAGCTTGTTTCTAATAAAATATTAAAAACATTTCTGAAAATATTATTGAGAAAAACTGAACATTATTTTTGAGCATGTTTTTATGAAAACCAGAACCAAGATCCCACATTATCATACTGAGTAGAATATAAAGAGTTCATGAATTAAAGCCCGAATTTAAATTTTTTATAAATATTAGAGGAATTTATGGAGGCTTGAATAAGTCAATGACTAGACAATAAATTTGATATATTTGCGTAGTTTTTGAAATTTAAGAAAGTTGGAATGATTCCATGTTTCTGACTTGTGATTGTTGAGTAATCTAAAAATATTTTCTAAGATCATCTGTTCATTTGTAGATTTCATACACACGCAAAAAGAGGAGATTTATAGAATTCAAAGTGAAATGTTCCCACCATATTAATGAAGGAATCTTTGTGTGGCTGAGCAGAAGAAAATGGAAATCATCTTTAACGAACCAAGAAGATTAGACAAAGCTAAATAGTACTGAGGATTCAGACTAAACATTTGTGGAGAATATTAAAAAAATGTTTATTTTTTTATTTTGATCATTTTTCCTATAAGAAAATATTGTAAACTTACTAGAGTATGTATAACCTTTCCTATCAGGAGATAGAAGGTGTCTAATGGGACTTACCACAATATGTATTCACTTCTTCATTATAGTGTATTTCCATTGACCTACGTAAGTTGCTATGGTATGGATGAAGGTTCTCACATTGAGGTCCAACCATGTAAATTTTGTGTGCATTACTTGATTTATCGTTATTTCATTCATAAGAATTAGTTAAATGTTTATATAGAAATAAATATTAATAGGTTTTAGGGGTTATGTTTCTTAATGTTTGTAACATATAAAAGTGAAAAACTAATTAAACTCCCCCCATGTGTTGTTATTCTATCCTTGGAGCTTAAATTGGTATTAGAGGAAGGTTCCCCTTTTTGGATCTTTATATTGAATTATATCAATTCTGTAAACATTATAGTAGTCCCTATATTATATGGAAAAATTATTAAGGATTAAGAAATAGGATTATTCCATATCTCTTATCTCTTATCATTGAAGTTGTTGATGTTGCTACTGTGGGTTTTCCACCTATTTAGAAATAATCACGTATAACTCATGCTGATAATAGGAATATAGATGTTGATGGAAGGGATAGGAATTCCAACATTTTGTGTTTAATATAGAATTTCTATCAAAGGTCATGGGTCTCAAAACCACAAAAAGTATGTTGGAAAAGGTGGAAAGTGTTTTTTAAGGTAATAATAATGTCAAGAAAGCAAAGACACAAATATGTTTTAGTTAGTATGAAGACAAAAGATTGAGAGATGAAGAAAAAATTGATGAATACTTTACCAGAGTTAATGAAATTGAGAGAAGCATCATAGGATTCAATGATGTCGTGGACGATTCTACAACTATGAAAAACTTATGAGAAACATTCCAGAAAGGTTAAATTCTAAAATATCTTATTTAGAAGATAAGGATGATTTATATCTTGAAAAATTTCATAAATTTATTATTGCTTATAAAATTAGGAAAAAAATGATTTTTAAGAAAAAAATGAAAGATGAAATGGACTTTAAAGACATGAGAAAAATTGAAATACATGAAGTTGATGAAGATGATCTTTGTTAATTTAATGACAAGTAAGCTGATAAAATAAATGAAAAAAATTATGTCTATTATATCCAAGAACTATCGAAGAGAAAGATGAAAGTATGGATGAAAACATCCAATCAAGTGTTTTGAGTGTGTTTGAATATGGATCTTTACTATGAATTTCTCCAAGAAGAATGGTGGAGAATATTGTGAAGAATCTATTGAAAACCCTCGTTAGAAGAATTCAAACAAGAATGATAAAGAATATAAGTCTTCATACAAATTTCAGAATAATACTTCTACAAAGAAAAGAAGTATTTTGGGAAAGAAGGTTGAACTACAATCAACTAAAAATGAGTCTTCTGAAGATTAAGGTTAAGAAAAATTTATAACCTTAATTGAAAAATTTGAGAAAACAAAAGGCTCATCATATTGTGAAGATGTGGGGAAGTATCTTATAGATTATCAGCTCAGAACTAAACAACTCATTTGTCATGAGAAAAAAATCTCTCAAGAATGAAATTTAATTAATGAATTAAGATTGTGAAGATGTTGTTAATGGAAGAAAATATCTGAACAAGTATAAGGATGAATATATTCAGGTGATTTTAAGATACAAACATAGAAATGATGAATAAGGAAAGGTGATTGAACATCTCAGAATGATTTTAGAAGCTAAAGAAGAAGAGGTTAACAAGTTGAAGTCAGAGCATCATGAGTCCAAAAATACCCTATAAAAGATGAATGAGAACTTCAACAAAGCCACCAAACTAAAAGTCAAGACGTCTAAATTTTAATAGAAGAATCATTATGATAATCATGTGGAATTTTGTCTTATCAAAAATAATTTTTCATTTGATAAAATTTTAGGTTATTGAAAAAGTATTAGGAAATCATAGGTGCAGAAAGGATGTGATAAAAAATAAAATCTAAAATAGGGGAAAACTAACACAAAAGAAATGATGGTCCACATCCCGAGTATGTTAGAGATGAAATACATTACCAACCTCAAGAATTTTTCTATAAGGTAATACATTTATTGAATACATTATCAAGATTTAATGTCAATTTTTGGAGCTGCATAATCTATGGGAATATAGCATAGAATTTCTAGCACAACATATCTCTTACAAGAAGTAGGTTTGAGAGTATTGTAAGAAATCACGAATAAAGAATGGGAAACATTACAAAATCATACATTGTTGTAATGTAGAATTTTCATGATGTTATAAATCATCCAATAAAGAGTCAATTTGAATGTCTGGATGATGTTTGTGGAAGAAGTGATCAGTTTATTCATCATATTGTCTGTTGTATGAAACTTCTTCTAGAACATGTTCCTTAGGACCAAAAAAATTGAAATTAAAAATAATAATGTTTATGAAAGATATTTTGTTGATAAGACTACTTTAGAATCAAGAAAAAGTAAAAAAAACATCAATACTTGATAGTGTATATTGTTCACATGTCACCAGTGATATTAAATTTCGATGTTTGTTGAAATTCATGATAGAGAGCATTTAATATTGATAATGATGGTCCCATAAAAATAAGAGGAATCATAATGGTAGAGATTGAAGCATTAAAATTAAAATCCAAGGAGGTTATACATGTTGATGGGTTAAAACACAACATACATAGTGTGTGTCAAATCTGCAATGATATAAAAGAATTAATCTTTAGAAAATAATCTTGTGTAATTAAATGTGTGAAAAAATTAAAATTTATTACAAAATATTAAAGAACCAATGAGAATATCTTCAAAATTGGAGAACTCAATAACTCAAGTTACTTGAGTGAAAAAGATGAATACAAATTTTATCATGGAAGACTTGGGAACCTAGTTTGTAAAAGTATATGAAAATTTTATAAATTTTACATTATTCGTAATTTTCTAGAGATAAAAAGAAGAGATGGAGATGTTTGCATGACTTGTCAGAATGGAAATATGACTAAGAAAATCCATAAGAGTGTTAAGATTCAATCTATCAGACCACTCGAGCTTATTCATTTTGTTCATTATGGGTCAATGGGACATCAATAAACCAAATGGGATTTGTAATTTCTAACTTTTAATGATAATTTATCTTGAATGAAAAACATCATGTTCATGAAACATAAGTAAAAATCTATTTAAATGTCAAAATTGTTTAGAAAAGATGATGAGAAATAATTGGGGGTTGCTATAATGAAGTTGATAATATATAATGGTACCAAATTTATAAACAATTATTTTGAAAAATAACTGAGAATGCATGGTGTCAAACATAAGTATAGTTATCCATATACTCCACACAAAAAATTGAGTAGTAGAAATGAATAATAGAATCTTGGTAGAAATTGGTAGATGTATGTATGCAGAATACGAACTTTATAAATTTTTTTAGAGATAAGCTGTTGGTACTTCTGTACATGTTCAAAATAGATGATTATTGAGAACATAATTCCACATTACATTTTATGAAATGTGGTATAACAAGACATCTTCATTGAAAAAAATTTATGTTTTTGGAATCCCATGTTTGATCAAAATAAAAAAATCCAGATAAGGGAAAGTTTTATGACAAAGATGTTGAAGGAACTTTCTTGGGTTATTCACCAAATAGAAGAAGTTATAAATGCTGGAACAAATGATTACAAATACTGGTGGACTCGTATGCAATAATGCTAGTTTAAATGCTATGTTCCTCTAAAAATGATGTTAATAATTCTAAGGAGGGTAAATTGAAGAGTCCCTAAAAAAGTGAATGTTACTCCTATGAGTCACATAGTGAAGAAATTTATTTTGTGTATTAAACTTGGACATTTACATCCATACGAAAGCATATTGAATATGAAACATTATTTGGAATCAAAAGGCTTCAGTTTAGACAAGACGAAGTTTGAGATTAGAAAATAAGAATTGATTTACCTCAAAATTTTACCAGAATCAGTTTAAAAGGACTCTCAAAAAAAATAATGGGTCTATGCTATGAATGAAGAGTTGGATTAGATTGAGAAGAGTAATAAATGAGAACTTATTCCAAGTACATCAAATAAAAATGGTATCAAAACTATGTGTTTTCATAGAAACATACAAAATGATCATGGATTTGTTTCACGAAACAAAGAATAAATGTTTTTATAAAAGATATGCATCGGTGGAAGGTGTGTAATTTGATGAAACATTTTCCCCCATTTCAAGGCTAGAAACAATTAAAATGATTCTTATTGTGGATTCTCATCATAATTAAAAATTATATAAAATGAATTTAATTTAAACATTTTTAAATTGTGTAATTTAAGAAGAACTTTATATTGATAAACATTGTGGGGTTTTACATGATGAGGGTGAAAATAATGTTTGTAAATTGAAGAATGATTTTTATGGGATGAAAAAAGCTCAATGTTATTTGTATTAAAAGAATTAAAATAATTTCATAATGATTATCTTTTTATAGGAAGAGTTTATTGATACTTTTAGGTGAAAGATGTTGAGTCTGGAACATTAATTGTAAATTTCTATGTGGATGATATAATTATTTCTAGTTATGAATAAAAGTTTTGGTGAAGATATTGATGAGGAGATAAAGAATAATGCTAATATATCAATTTTGGGAGAATTATCTTTCTTCCATGGCATACAAGTTCATCAATAGGGAATAAATATCTTCTTTATCTCTTAAAAAGTGTGTCAAGGAATTTTCAAAGAAGTTGGGCTTGGCTGAGTCCAAAAATGGGTCAACTCCTATTTCAGTGAGCAAAAAAGTTGAGTAAAGATGAATTTTGAATAAGTGTCAATAAAAAAGGCTTTTATAAGTTGATAGGAAGTCTTTATTACCATAAATCATTAGGGCCTAATATTTTTTATGTTGTGACATTATGTTTCTGGTATCAATTTAATATAAAAGAATTACATATTTTGGTTGAAAAAAGGATTTTGAGAGATATCAATGGACCAACTTCAAATGGGTAATTATAGTAAATAAATAGTTAAATGAAAATTATTGGTTATACTAATGATTATTGGGATGGAGATTGTAATGATTAAAATTTAACCTCAGGGAAAACATTTTTTCTGGGAGAATGTTGTGTGAGTTGTCACAGTAAGAAACAATGTTTTGAAACATTGAGCATAGGTGATTCTGAATATATTTCATCCACTCAGGATTGTACTCAAATGGTATTGTCCTAACACTACACTACATGACAAAGTAATTTTTTTGAAAGAATTCCATCCCTAATTTGAATGAAAAATTTAAGTCCATTTAAATATAAATCCCCCATTATTTTCTTTTTCTCTCAATATGATATTTTCTATTATAACTTGTATTATTCTTCCTCATTATTTGATAAACAAAAAATCATAAACACTTCTTTATCAATAAGTGTGGTGTTAGAACACTCTCTTTTGAGAAAGTATTTGTTTCTATAAAATTAAAAAAGCATGACTTTCTTGAAAAATATGAGTTATTAAAAACTATAAGAGTTGGAAATATTGTTAATGAGGGTGACAAAAAATCCTAAGGGGGATACTAAACAACATTTTTGGTGTTTTATTTGAAATATGATTTTTATTTGTTTAAAACTAACCTTTCATATTGATGAATGTTTTCGATATACGGGAAGATGATGTTGTTGATTACTAAATGTCTTCTGTTTTCGTAATCAGAGAAAGAAACAAATTTCTATGATCGATAAATGATTCTATTCTTGAATGAAGATCAGGATTTTAAAAGAAGGTAGTGAGTTTGAAAGTTGTTGCTGATTGAAGAAATACTTTTATTACTGGAGAGTACTAACATTGGATATTGTTAAAGAGTGAAGAGTCAAATGTTAGAATGTTTCTCAAACATTCTAAACTAAATAGGATGATCTTTTATTGATCATGATGTTAGAAAAGATCATGAAAGAATTCATGGTAAAATATTTTAAAGAAATGGAGGAGAGGTCTCAAGAAATTGAAATAACATTTCTGATAATATTTATGGAAAAAAGGAACATTTTCTTGGGATAATCGGAACATGAATTTAGCACAAATTAGAACCTGAATTCTTCACAAATCAAAACCCGGATTCTATACAAATCGGAACATGAATTCTTGAAAAATGAGAACCTGAATTTTGTGCCATTCAGAACCTGAATTATATACAAATTAGAAGCTGAATTCAACATAAATCAGAACTAGAATTCTGTGAAAATCATAAACTGAATTATGAATAGTTCTGAACCTGATTTCTGAGAAAATGAAATAATTTTTTCTGAGAAAATAAGAACCTTCTTTTTGATCATGATTCTGAGGAAATCAGAACCACATTTCTTATATTGTTTCTGATAATATTTGAAAACACTTCTAATCATGTTCCTGAGAAAATATGAACAACATTTCTAAGAATGTTTCTGAGATAATTTAAAGAACATTTCTGAGCATGTTTTTGAGAAAACCTAAACAAAATTTCTAATCATGTTTTGCAGAAAATATCCCACAATATCGTAATGATAAGGATATGAAGTGTTCAAGAAGTAATGAATAAATTTATATTTTTTTAAATTTAAATGAAATTTTATGAGGTTTGAAAAATTCAAATATTAAACATTAAATGCATGAGACATTCAATGTTTTTGAGAGTTAATAATGTATAAAAAATTTCATGCTTCCCTCTATTGATTTTTGAGTTTCCTATAAATTCATTATCAGATCATCTTTCCATTTAAAACTTTCACACACATGTAAACGGTGGAGTTCTAGATAATTAAAAGTGACTAGTTCCTACCAAATTGATGAAGGTTTCTTTGAATGTCTGAGCAGGGGAAAATCAGAATCATATTTACCATACTGAGAAGATCGGACTTACCCAAATTGTACTATGGATTTAGACTTAGAATTTGTAGAGATGATTCAATAATGTTTTTATTATTTTATTTGGATCAGTTTTTCTATAACAAAACATTTTAAATTGTCATGAGTTGGTATAATATTTCCTATCGGGAGATAGGAGGTTCCTAATGGGATTTTGAACATGTTATATTCACTTCTTCATTATAGTGGATTTCCATGGACCCATAGGTGTGGTTATGTCAAGTATACAGGATCTCACATTAAATAAAAAACCAATAAATTGTGGATGCTTTACATTATTTACCATTCATGTATGGATTAGTATTTTCTAAATGATTATAAAGAAATATATATTAACTTGTTATAATGGATAATTTCTTTAATGTTTTGAGTCTTATTAAATGTGATCAACTGATTCAACCCTCCCCCACCCCCTTCTGAGTTTTTATTCAATCCTTAGAACATCAATAATAATAAAAATGTTATAATTTCATAATTTTATTATAATACATGATATGGAATAGAAATACATGATCAAATTAGAATTAAAATTCTTTATTTGGGAGTTATAAGAATAATATATAGAATAACTCTTTTAAAAAATAGATTATTCCTTTAAAAGGTGGCCACTGATGATATAAGTAACTCAAGAACATGTAGTGATGTGTTTGGATGGGACATAGGTAGTGTTATTTTTATCTAGTGGGATTATAGTGTATGGAGAAGTATTGTGGTGAATGACACCTTTTATATGTGGGTGGAGTGGAATTTTTATAATAATAGGTGTAGTGTTCAAGGAAAGTGTCTCTATAGGAGGAAAATAATGGAGAAATGTTGAGGTAAATTAAATAAAAACCTAAAAAAATCATTCGAATATATGTTATTGAAAAATTTAGGTCTTTTAACACATTGATTTCCATATTAATGTTTTGACATTTACTATGGTAAATAATTTTTTCCTCAATATTCTTCTTTTTATTCCAAAATATAAATTAAATGTTATTACAAAATTTTTATCTTCTCATCTAAAATATGATCTTCATTTTCTTATATACAATATCTATACGTATGAACAATTAATAGAAAAATAATAAATATAAAATTCATTAAAAACATTCTTAAATATTAATATAACTTCTGTTCAAAACTATTTAATATAGGTTTCTAAATTATAATTATTATTTATAAATATATAATGTTACTTATGAGATACATATATTTTTTGAAAACAATGTGCTATTGATTTTATATTATTCATGTATCCTACTGGTGTCATAATAGTCATGGTATTTATAAAAATAATGTTTTAATATTCATCTATAAATATATTTTTTTTCAAAAAAAATATGAAAGATTCACTATATTATAATTTTATATAATTAATTAAAAAATAATTTCATTTTATAAAATTTCAAATAATAATTTTATGAAATTTTTTTTTATTTTAACAACACATAATGTAAAAAAATTATTTTTCAAAATTATTATTTGAAATTTTAACGTCAATTTATATTATTATATACATTATTAATAAATTTAATTAAAATTAATTTTTAGTGATTTATTTATAATGATAGAAAATATAATACATTTGAATAAAATTCAATGAAAAATATTATATCTCTGTTAAATTATACTAAATAATTACCATAAATATTAATAATTTGAATTTTATACACTTAACTTTTTCAATACATTTATATTAAGACACTTATTTTAATTTTTCCAATACATCATCTCTTTCTTTAACAAAATAATACTATTAATCATATGAATGGGATGATAGAAATAATTTAATAAAAAACTATAATAATATAATATTAATATTTTGTTATATTATTTTATATTTATTACTAATAATTGAGTAAATCTTGTATAAATATTTGATACATTTATTTCCAATAACCAAATTCCCAAGAACTATAAATATTATGACAGTTTTTCCAATGACCATATTTATAACTATCACATTTCATTCATATAAATATTTTAAGATCATTCTTACATTCATGAAATTATTTATCAATATTCCAAAAATAGTTTCAGTGATTTTTCATCTTTTATAGTTATTATTGGGGTTATGATTGACAAGGAGAAAAATGATTATAATGGTTAAATTTTCATTGTATTTTTATAAACATGATTTTTTATTGCACATGTAATTTTTTTATTACTTAATATTTTATTTTTATAATGATGTAATGTTTGTTTAACATTTTAATATTATATCTCAAAAAAATATAATGGTTAATTTCATTTTGTTTTTACATATGAATTCAAAAGTTATCCTATATATTATTAATTTAATGGAAATTATAGTGTAGCATTATTGGGTTTATGAGATGTTTCTAGGTTTTCAACATAACCAGTTTTGGAAATACCTCCATTTTATTTATTTTGGAATGTACTATGTTTATGATCAGCTCACCAAGTGTTCCTTCATTTTACATATAAAATATACAACACATCATGAGTTATATGTTTGTTATAGCATTGTGATATGTTTATTTATTGTTTGGTATCCACTATTATTCCATGTTCAATTTGTTTTGAGATTTTTTTATGGATAATTATGTTATTTAGTATTAATGTATTAATATGGAATCGAGGATATAGTCTACCCAATGTACATTATTAGACTTCTACTACTAGCCATAAATCTATATCCTTATAGGAGGTCTGCTTGAGGACCTATGGTGACTTATTTTAGGCTATGTTATTTTTCTCTAGGCCAAGTTTGAAACATATTTTGGAAAATGAAGAGAATATGAAATCACATGAGATAAATTATCCAAATCAGATATTTTTCCATAGTGATAATAGTATTTTTTTCAAAAGATATAGAGCATTTATCTAAAACTAGGAAAATTAAATATAAAAATTCATTACAAGTTAATGAAATATATATTTACTCAAAAAGAGTTAAGCTTTAGGAATAGAGAATGGATAGAATTACTCATCTATTAATATTATACTATAAATTGTCACCCTTCATATGTAATAATGGTTTCCCATACCCAAAGTAGAAAATTTCACAAGGAATTACCCATGAGAAGGGAATATAATAATGTGATTATTATTAATTTTGTATGTATGATTATTTTTATTTTATTTTAAATGAGAAAATCATACATATTAAATTAATTTTAAAAATTATCTATAATAATGTATATTAAGGAGGATAAATATGAGGAAATTACCCTATAAAACAAATTGATATATATAAAATTGTTATATTATAATGATTACTATTTATTAACGTGATGTCATGAAATTTTTTAATATTATATCTATTACATTAATTCTAGTGGAAAAGAAGGATATGATGGATTAATAACACAGTTTGAATTACATTTTAAATCCTTAAATCACTAAGATGTATAGGGATAAAATGGAATAATTTTTTTTGAAAATATAAAGAAAAATATTGTATACTATATTGATATATTCTTATAATGACAACACTTAAAGTTTGAATGACAGCAATCAAAATGTGATTACAAATATTTACCTATTCCTGGGTGAAATAGAGATAATATTAATATGATATTCATCACCAAGATTTATAATACACTCAAATAGAATAAAGATATATTTTCTATTGTAGATCATCTTAAATATTCTACATTTACTAGAAATTCCATAATATTTATCTTTTTATCAACCATCTATATTGTAGATAAATTTATTTTTGAGACTCTTTGTTACACCATTGTCAAAAGTGTTTGATCATGATACAAGTTTCTTATAATAATTTTAGAGGTTAATTCATAATTATTTAAATATAATGGTAAATTATAACACAAATTATTACCATCAAATTGGATGAATGTCCACAATAGATATTGAAAAATTACAAGACATGATATATTCATGATAACTTGGCATCTAAGGATGTTAGAATCAATATATTATATTATAGGATATTTTAGGTATTAGTTGTAACTCTAAAACTAAACAAATTGAACATTATAATCCCTAATATGGTAATATTTTTTAAATGTTGATATGTTCCAATGAAATTAGAGAAAAAAAATTATTTGGTTTATATGATTTAGATGTTACATTGAAGAAGGTAAGATACATTATAAGTTATATCATACTAACATACAATAGACACAAAATTTATATAAAACTGGATGAATTACCTTGAATTCTATGTAGGTGATCATTTTTATTAAATATATAACTATGGAAATGGGTTATGAAATTTTAATGGAAGGGTAAATTATGTAAAAGGTACATTTTCCATTTTGAAATTTTTTAGTGGATCATACTTGTGGAAGTCCATCATGTAAAGCCACAAAACCTTTATCATATGCATGATGTCTTCCATGTATCATTATTGAGGATGTATATAATATGTAGTTATCTTTTTCTAATTATATTTTAAGTACATTTGAATTATATCTTATTATATTGGCATGATTCAGTATGGATTTTTGATATGGGAGAGAAAACATTGTGAAATTTTGAAAACATGACATGTCAAGGATCTATAGTTAAATTAGTAACAATAAGAGGAAATGTGGGAACACAATCATACAATAATAAATATTTTTAAAAAAATTTCTAGGTATTGATTTATAATTTCATAGATTAAACAATTTAAATGGGATAAAAAATGAAATGGTTTTGATACTCTAGTAAAAAATTATATCATAAATTATGTAATATAAAAACCGAGATATATATTATGTAAAATTCTATAATTAGAAATTTAATATAAGAATAATATAAATAATGTGTGTAAAAGGTAAAACTGCTTTTTCATTGATTATCAAATAAAATTCCCAACTATAACAAGTATAACAGAAAATAAAAATAAAGAAATACATGAAAGAGATAATATTGGAGAAATAAAATCAATAATGAGAAAATTATTTTAGGTATTGGGATGAAAATATTTTATAGAATATAGTAGTATAAATAAGGAATTATAAATGTTGGAAATTATAACCATTGAAAATATAGTCCTTCGAATTTAACTATAATAATTTTCATATATCGGTATGGTTAATGGCATAAGATGAATTATACACAAGTGACAAACCATGGAATAAACTTGTATAAACATATCTTATGATGTAAATTTATCATAGATAAGAAAGGTGATATAATCCATGATATTTTTCTATACCATGAACATGTCTATCTTCAAATCTTATGTTTGAATAGACTCATTAATGGGTGATATTTAAACTAGTGGAGTCATGATGAGATCAACATTTTTCAAAAAAATGGTTGAATATGTCACTATTTTGAAAATTTATATTAGGAATTATTTAAGTGAAATAAGTGGGGTTTTATCTGTTTTTTATGTAACCTTATTAATAAACTTACATTTAATCTTATTATATACTTTTAATAAAATTTATTTTCCTTAGTTGAAATTTTATTTTCTTTATAGATTGATGTGGAATTTGATAAAACAAGATTACATATTTTAAATTATGATTTCAAAATTGGGTAATTAGGATGTTACTTACACAAAAAATCTCATATAACAGATCCTAATATCTCCCTTTTAACGTTATATTACATTAATATTTTTTTTATTGAATCAGATTCATCCAAGGTGGTTAATGTTGTATAGGGTTCCCCACCACGTCACTGGAGTATTTCTTAAATCATTAGAACATTTTGATATTTTTTTAATTAGTATGTGAAGATAATTACCACATGGGATAGGGGAATAATTTTTTTGATATTATTACATCCATTTAAAATTTGTAGGATTTTACAATTGGTGAGTAATGAATTAACTCTTTACCATTAAATTATATTTACATTTCAAAAGTGTATGAACTTAGACACCATCACATTCATCCCTATTAGAGTTTATATCTATTCACTATATGTTTCAATTCACATTGTATTTCATTCTTAATAAAATAATTGTATTTTAATTTAGTAAGGGATTAAATTTTATAAGTGTTGATTAAAAATTTGAATAAGCATTAAATATTTACAAATATGATAAATTTAACATTAATAATTGTGATTAAATTATTCTATTATATACTAGTAATTTCTCATTCCTTCATATTATACCCTTTAATTAATTTGTTATTATACTTAATAAAACCCATGATTAATGAAACACTGTCACATATTTTATATAAATCCCTAAATATGTTAGTTATAGATGGTGTGTTTTATTTGAAATATATAATTGTGTAATTTATATATTTTAAGATAATATGTGTCTAGTTTATCATTTATAGGATCTTAAATTGGAGGACATATTTTATTGGTCCAAATAAACCATTAATAATATAATTTCTATAATGTGGTATCATTATCAATGGGATACACAACTCCAATTTGAATTTGATATATGGTTCTTGTATTCTTCTTATAAAATAACATTTAAACTTTTTTCCCTTATAGTAATTCAGTTTAATATATCTACTATTTATAATAATAACTATTCTACCAATATAATTCCTTAAACAATGTTAGTAATCCCTTTTCCATTTATTAATTTTACATTCTTTCAAATGATTATCCCATACATTTTTTGATATATTTAAATGTAATATATTTGAATATAATAATTTAACATTCATCTTCCATTTTAATCATATAGTTCAATTAAAATATATCATAACACATGAGAAATAAATATACTATATCATAATATATAGGATAATTATTTTTTAAAAAAATTGGGTACAACCGCGAATTTGGCTCAACTATCCAAAATAGATTGTCGATATTAAGTAAGACATCATTGAACTCATTCAAACTATTGTTTATAATAAACTACTAGAACAATTATATTAATTATTATAGACTGATATGAAAATACAAATAATATATTAAAGAAGAACCCAACCCCTCAATGACATTAACATCCCCAATAATATTTAATTCATGACAGGAGGATAAAGTTCCGTCAAATACATTTCATATATATAATTCCTTTGAAACCTCATACCATTGATGACTATATTGTTCTTGATAAATACTTGTATGGTTATCAATTTTTCTAAACACATATATGTTCTCATGATTATATTGAAACATAGGAACTATGAAAACTATAATGAAATTTTGTATTAAAGTGAATACATCAAATATATTTGTTCAGTAACTAGACCTATTTATGGATCAACATTAATGAATAGTCACTTATAAAGGTGTTTATCAAACACATATAATTTTTTTTCTTCGTTAGGAATAATTCTAATCTATATTTAATAATATATTAAATTTGTATCACTAAAAATATTGTATTCTATGATTTCACATAGAATTGTTATTTATGATGATTATATTTTTTTCCAACATATTATTTTATTACAAGAGTATATGTTTTATATTAATTTAATATTTGATTTTATCAATGTTATATCCCAATAATATGATAACCACATTTAATATTAATCACATCCATTAGTAGTACATGATCCATATTTCATTATATAAAAAACCATCGTTAGCTTCCCTCTAAAATCATAACTATTTAAAAGTTAAAAATTAACAATCATATAATATTTAACTCTTGGATGGTTAAGGGGGGAAAAATATTATCAAAACTCATCATGTTCATTATTCTAAATTAATTTCCTAGGTATTATAACTCTATTGAATTAAATGAAAATTGTAAAATAACTCATAAGGGGATTTAGTTACCTAACATTTTGGATTATCCTTTTCAACCATTCCTCATTAATTAGAATCTACAGGAACCTAGTATTTTCTGAACATACCAAATTGAATGATTGAGGTATTGAAATGTTTTCCCTTTTTAAGATATATAACCCTTAATATTATAATGGGGTTTTGAATATCACACAATCATATATCATGTACTTAAATTACATTTTTGCACGTTTTTAATGGTTTATTTTGGGATCCCTGTAATTTTTTGAAGATTAATATGTTTAAAAATTTTATATTTTAAATATTTACAAAAATCATTGATTTAATTACTAAAAAAAATTTAAATATAAATATTATAACACATATATAAATGAATCTCATGAAAAAGGTATATGAAACCATTTCATATAAAGTCTTTGAATCATATAAAATAAAAAATCCCCATAAGAATACATATTTAGTGATTGTTATTAAATCCATACTTTTCTAGAAGGATCTAAATATCTGAATCGGTTGGGACATCTAACTCAATGTTCTACTACCCATGGTTTATTACTCAAGAGGCTGCAAAGTTCCAATATAATCCTATCACACAATAAATAAAAATAATAATTATCCACTAAATTATATCTCATACATAATGATATTGGATAATTCATGAAAAAATGAAACTAAAATAATTATCATTCCAAACATAAAACTCCTTTAATGCATGGATGATAATATAATAAAAAATATTAAAAAATTTTAAAATATAAATTTACTCTATACATAATACAAAAAATATATATGAAAATAATGAATGGAATAACTCAAAATAAATGAAAAGTTCATAAATTTTGGCATAAGATAATAGTTAATGAACAATTCATGTATATAAAATTGTAAAAACAACATATTTTAAAAAAAAATTAGAAAAAAAAGTATGCAACATTAAATTATACATGAGGACTATAATATAAGCCTTAATCAGATGGCATAATTTTACTCAAAGATGACAGAGTTCCACACATGATGATGGGTAGACTAATGGGATCATAAAATTCTATATTACTACTCATATAATGAGGTGTGGAGACCACTAAAAATTTCCTCAATATGGAATTGTTTTTGATGAAAACCACAAACTAAAAGTTGCTTTTCTATTTTATCCCTTAATAGAGAAAAGTTATATCTAAAATTCGGAAACATTATTAGAACAATTTCTATCCTCCTAGGTTTATGTAAAACAGATTCTATGTATAAAATAAAAATACATTTCTTTAGATCCCATAATAAGATTCAATTTCAAATAATATTATCAAAAAGAAATTGATAGATTAAGAGTTACATCGATAAAAATTGGGATTGATTTTTTTCCTAATTATGAAAAATTGACCCATAGTAATATTCATGTGTGTGCACTATGATATGTTAATTCCAATCCCCAAGAACCATTATTTATACACCTTAACTCCATTATATATATCTTGAACACACATGAGGTCCTTCTTTAATCCATGTATTGGTAGAAGCCACACATGGGCACCTGGTTCCCTTTTTAGAATGGAAAACGATAAACTGTCCATGTGCAGACATGAGCTCTATGAAGACCAACGATATGAAAAAATGAACACACATAATAATCATTTTAGTTATTTTTAAAATTAAACCTATAAATAATGGATACAAGAGTTCATTCCCAATCCTTCTTAATAGTATATAATCCTTATAATCCCTAACATAGGTGTGCCTGAACACCTAGGAGCCGAAAAAACCAAGGTAAACTACCAATGTGATGACCACTTGGGTAAATTTTTTCCCAAAACACCAGTATGGGATCCAATTCTCCCAATCCACACACCATGGTTCCCATTATTCCCTAGTTACCCACTTAGTTTTCAATTTTCCTAGGCTTCTTACTTGGTTTCCACTTTACCTTCATTACCTACATGGGCTTCTATTTGTCCAAACCTCCAACATGAGCAGAACATCACATAAATAACCTAATTGGGTGTTGAAAGGTCCATCAAATAGGGTCTCTACCCACATATACTTTTGAAATAATATGACTCGCACTATGAAATATTTGGGTCTGGTTAAATAAAATTTTGGATGTGATAACTATAACCACCATAATGAAATCCAATTCCACGAGTCATGATCATATTCCTAGTTTCCTTATCTTTATGGAGTCACGATATTCCACTATGTTTGTTTATATGGATCACATTTAGAGTCACTTATTTGTTTCCTATTGTACCTCTAGTTGAGATTCTCCACATGGTTACCTCACATGACTCAAGACAAGATACCTATTTTGGATCCTAAAATTCATTCACCAAACTGACATATTAGGTAAAATAAAAAATAAAATATTATACCTAATCCCCAAACTAAATTTATTCATGTTAACTCTCACATAATTGTATACTCCATGTGACATTATTCATATGGGAAGTGGTCATGGATAAATGAATATAAAAGGAACCAACTCATTCCTTACTACATTAACTTATATGTCATGATGTGTCTCATCAAGAATCACAAACTATATGGGTTTTTATTCCCCTTATAGGGTTATGTAAGAATCCATTCCTATGGTACTTATACAAACTATAAAACACCACCTACTACCATTCATAGGATTCAAACACCACATTTTACAGGGATAAATTCCAATGTCCCAACCTATATGGATCAAATATATATAAGGATGAAATACATAGATAAAATAAAGTACAATATAATTCCAATTTGTAGTTTAATTTTAAATTCCTATATTTAATGAAACAATTTTAATTGAGGGTGACTGGTATTATTATTGAAAATGATTTGAAATACCTAACATAAATCATTAAGAGAGTCTTAGACTAGTGAAAAGGACCACTTATGGGATGATCTGACCTACCATCCTCTCATATGATAAATTTTTACATCATAAATTTCCCAATTAATCGATAGGATCCCAATCCATCAAAAATCAATAGTATTTTGTGTGGTCCAAAATGACAAAATGGGAACTGAAGCATCCTTTCATTTTATAATTCTATATACATTTATTATATAAAATTTATTTTATTAAAATATAAACCTTGTCAATTTTTTATGAAAAAATCATATATTATGTAGACATTACTAATTTTTAAAATATCACATTTTAGTATCGATTAATCATTGATCTTATGAATAATCAAATAATCCCTTTGATGTGGACTAAATAATCTCTCAAATATGGCCATTATTTTGAACATTTCAAAATAATATTTATGATCATTCGTAATTTAATAAAGAAAAAATATATTTTCCTTATTTATATAATTTTTTAGTACTAAATAAAAAACATAATATTTTTAAAATTGAAAATATATATCAATCTTATTAGAAGGAAAAAATTTATAGAAGTTATTTAATATTAATAATTAATATTCACTATACTTCCTTATTAAATGTTTCCAAAAATTTCAGATAATTAATTATAAAAAATATTATAGTTTGTAAATTTAGAATTATAAATTAAATTAAATAAATATCCTAAAATAATTTTTTAAAATAATTTTTAAATAGATATCAAATTAGAATTTTTAATTTATAAATAGAAAAATGAAAAAACATGTTTTCCCTTAGTGCTATATTTTACGACACCATTACCTATTGTATGTTGTGATATAGTGATCAAAGTTTTTCATAGTTTATTAAAATACATATATTTTAAGACATATTCTAAAATTCATACATTTTGAAATTTATTTATTTTAAATGGTATATAAAATCCATTTTAGGCAATGAAGAAAAGTAAAATTGTGTGATTATACATTATTATTCACTGTTCATAAAATCATATATATAAAAATTTGTATACCACGTCATGTTATAATCCCATATCATATAACATTATAAAATGAATGGTTTAACATTACGTTTTGTAATAATATATAAGATCATATTTCTTATGGTAGGATCTCATCAATTTTTATAAGAAAACATTATATATAATAATCCACAATATGAAATCTATATCATATATCATAATACCGAATAAGATACCAAATTATATTAATTTTAAGATGGATTTCATAGATCAATTTAATGATGGAATGGATTTGATACCACTATTTGTTTTCATATGATTAAAAAATCCTTACTCAACTATCGAATATAGTGAGCCCATCCTTTGACACATATTATTACATAATTGTTTTATAAAAAATATATTAATTATAACACAAAGATCATGAGGCCATGTGTATTTGAAAGACTAGATTTATAATTCATTAATTTAAACTGTAATAAAATAATATTTTTCTCATCTATAATGAAATCCCAGAACCATTAAACATCCTAAAATAGCGTGGGATAACCTGAGGAATATATAGACAAATGGGGTGAGATAAAAAAATCATGTTAAGGGAATAAACTGGATAAGGATGTATAACATGAGAGTTAATGGTATAAACGATATCAAAAATGAAAAAGATATTGGGTAATCACATTAGAGAATAACATAATGTACATGATATCATAAGATTATGGACACATAGGAAATGTGGTAGAATTATAACACACGACTTAAACATATGTCAAGGAAAACCACCAATATAACATCACATGGTGGATAAATTCCTATACTGTATTTGGTTAACTCACTGATCTTTTACCAGATTTTTCATGAGAATAATTAATTACCCAATGCATTAGAGGTCTATGTAATTATAGGCCCACCTAGGGGTGGTGGGGTTAAAAATTAAAAAAATCTACTACATCCGTCTTCTATCAAAACTCATTTTCCTTTCCCACCACTCAACAAACATACTTTCTCCTTCCACTTAATTTGTTATCCATTGTCTCTCTATCAACAATACGACATGTCATACATTCCTACATGATACGAACCATATCGTCACAATAATAATATTACCTCAACATAGGATGAATTGACCCATCATGTTATCCATAACCCAAATTACCTCTATAATGGGACAACCTAATGAAACATCTCTCACATCAAGGTTGGTGTGTCAAATGTTATCTAACTTATTCAAAATCCTCATCTCCTGTGTTCCCACTATTAGAACCAACTATATGTAAAATACTAGCTATTAAACTCTCAACCACTAAAGTATGATCTATAACTTATATAAATTTAATTATTCATATAGGTATCATGATAGATCATATGTATCCACATAAACCTTTCTCGAAGGTATGAGAACAGATTAACATATCATGTACTATATCCATCGAGTACTGAGATATGTTGGTGAATCTCAACGAATAATCACACATAGTAATACTACCATATTGAATATGTACAATCTCCTGAATGTGTAAATACCTCAACACAGTTGGAAAAAACTCGTCTTTGTAGCGGTACTAAAAATTTAACCATGCAAGTGACACCTCGTTATATTACTGGGTTCCTAAGCCTCTCCATCATCATGTAGGGACATGGAGAAGGAATAAATTCAGGAACACTATCTCGTATAAATGTGTTTTGATAATAAGTAATAATGTCATCACTTCCTCAAGATAGTCCTCATCCGCCTAGGAGTCTAGCTTCTCATAACCAGAGGGTCACTATTTCAAAAACTTGTAAACCATGATACGCTTTAAAACTTAATCTATATGTACCATTAGTTCCATCTTCTATAGTCCAAGTGGATGTAAAAGTTGTGCACCACCAAGGGGTAACACCTATTTAATAAATACATGTATAGAAGCCTCCTCACTAGGTGTATCATTCTTATTATCCTACTCTTAAATCCTAGGTGGGAAAAATCTTGGGGGAATACAGAAATTGGCATGATTTAATTAGATCAATTATTATATCAAGAGAGTTTTATCAAGAAAGGCATGGAAAAAAAAACTCATTCCTATATGATTCTTGTACCAATGTTTACCTTTGACTATTTCCTATATGAAAATTATCTCCAAGATGGTTTATATGGTCCTAGATTATGGATATGATGACTTCCACACCCAAAATTGAGTCCCTACCCTAAAATACAAACTTGAAACACTTAACACTATTTTGATAATCTAATATTTTTGATATATTCTAATGGTAAAACCAAATCCTCTGATACCACTCTATCATGACCCAACCCAACAAGGAATATACCATGACTACCATAATCCTGATTCAAATATGCTAGGGGATGGTGAATAGTTCTAAGTCGGAATATCACAAAAATGGGAGACCTTATATTAATGTACATGTACACACACACACACACATCTACAGGCCCATTCAGTATAGAAATTTTATGTTACCAATAACTAAGAATACATAAATCTAAAATAACACCATCAGAGAACAATGAATAGTAATGGGAAGCATGGGGCCAAATACAAGTGCACCAAATGAAACTAAAAAAATTTCTAAACTATCAAGTGGGTAAGGACTATTGTTAATGTAACCACTAAAATACACCCCAACCTATCCATATCACTAAGCTCCCTCTGATCTAGGTATCTCTAGGAATCCATCAAAAGGATGATAACCGGCATAAGACATGACACATTAAGGAATTTCCCATGTTGGCGTGATTATAAAAATACCATGTAGGGCACCCAAAAATAAATATACATATAACATAAAGAGAAATAGTCATATCACAAAATGTATATATCAAAGGAATGTATAACAATAACATCCATATATACTCATAGTAGACACAAAATTTCAATGAAATATCATAATCCTAAAGCCATCCTAGTATCCCTGCTTGAATTTTCAACATAAAAACCATCTTAGAGAACAGACTATACATGACCGATTTCATTGATCATGTTTATTTGAGAGGTCATTCCAACTGGTTCTATCCATAAGAATGTAAAAACAATATGTATTAAGAGATCGATACATAGTGGGGGATAACACACAAGTCCATGAGTTATACCAATAATCTAATATGGATTAACCATCTATGTAGGGGATTGATGCCCACGTAGTTTTGGTCACAATGATACTGAGAACCCCGTCTATGGGAAGTGATTATGATGAAAGAGTATAAAACTTTATGCCTCATGGAAGGATTTAAGAAACTCAATATAATACTGATGTTCATAAAAGAGGATCACAATCAATGGGAAATGATGTTACTCCATAAAACACCTCATGGAAATGGTCATGGGAATGTAACCTAATAGAACATCTACAAGATAAAGAGGGAAAGGGATCCAAGCCATATTTAAAGAAGCACATGGTGTGTACTTGGAGTATGTGGCATCTTACTTTGAAATTAGGTTCTTCAGGTGTATCAATACTAGTGGCCATTTTAGTGTCCATGTATAAGGCATCTATGAGCTAGTGATGTCCAAGCCATTTCAGTGTATGGTTAGTAGTGTCTGTGTCAAGCTATCCATGTCTCTGTTTGATTATACTGTGTGTCCGAGTACAAAGTCTGTCTAAGCCTATGTACTCCTAGCCATTTCCATGTACCTCCATGGGTATATTTTGAGCCTCTAAGAATGGGTCACATGTTTTATGGTATGTCTCTAATCATGGAAACCCTATCTCTACACAGGTCCCCATACATGTTGTGTGGTCTTCCGCTACATTCTATATAGTAAGGAATTTCTTAGATCACATAGGTCATCACATGGATTCCTCCATTTAATGTACTATGATGTTTCCCTCTATTATTATCACTCCAAATCATGGATTTATGTCAACCTATCTCGATCATTGTAATAGATCTAATTTCCAACCATCTTGGTTAATTAGGAATGACCTCATAGCATTTTTAAGCCACTCTCTCTAAAACCTACACCCAAAAATCCTTATCTAGTCATAATCTATCTTCACCATTATTGCAGCTCGATCCAATCAACAAAACAAACCCATATCTATGTTGTCAATCTATTAAGTTTGGAAATTGGTAAAGAATTACATATTTATATTTTATCCATAGAACCATTGATCAAACATAAAAACTGTGATGATCGTATGAAGAATGGTTGGAGGAAAACAAGATACAAAAAATAGGATCAAACCTTGGATTTTTTTGGATGGCCTCAACCCAATTTTTTTATAATGAAAAATTAAGATAAAAATAAATAAAAAAGGTCACCATAAAATTCCAAAAAATAATACCACTCATGAAATACAATCAAATTGTGAATCAATTCCTTAGTTTATTAATTTTTTATGATAGTTGGAAAAATAAAATGGGGATAAATCTAATTAAAACAATTTACTACCTCAAGATGCATCAACCACTGAATAATAATAAATATAATTTGTTATAATCGGTGATATGATCAAATTATTCTACATCCTAATTGATGATCCATGATCTGATTTCCACTTTCTAGAGAACGGACCCTAAATACTCTATCCAATTAATGAAGTGTTATGTGACTAACCATGGGTTTTTTGTACAATATCATATTTATAGTCAAATTATGGTCATGGTAATATAATTAAATCAATTATTTTACTTTAAAAAAATTATACAACATTATACCTTGAACACACCTAACCTAATTATTTGATGTGCTCAACTATTATGTTACCCCTTGGATAAAACTCATTCTCTTAACTCAAAAGTGGCATCATATTTATAATTCATTCAACTATTAAATTTAAATCCACTTTTTAGGGAAAATGTACACATGTGATATTTAATATATTCGATATTTTTAAAAAATTGATTCTTTGGTCACCATGCCTCAGAATCCCACATTATCCTAGTGACTCACTCTAAAAATAATACATATAATATTCTAATGGAAAAAAAACCAGAGTCATTACATTTCAAATGGTTGAATAATCCTTTTAAATTATACCATGTATAATGAAATAACAAATTCACACATATTATTAAATTATTTCTAATTTAAAATACCATTAATTACAACACAAATATTGTGAGTCAAATTATCTTTAAAAGAATTGGTTAAAAATAAATCAATAAAATACTAAAATTGAACATCAATGTTTCATTCCACTATAATGACCACATAAAATATTTGAATTTTCTATAACTACATGGGATAACATATGATATACATTGAAATAACGGTTGTGCTAAAAACACCTAGTAAGAGACTAAACATGATAAGGATACAAATCATATGATTCATTGGTATAGAACAATGTTATAAAAGATATGGCTCAAAAGTAATCAAATGTGGGAAGAACATAACAAACATGGTTTCATAATAACATTACACCATGGGAAACATGGATGGAAAATTAATCATTTCATAAACATAAGATAAGTCTAACCAATACGGAAACAACATGTGATGGAAAATGTCTCAGAATTGATAAGCATCACTACCTTATCTTATACATGAAGTATCATGAGACTAAATCAATACCCATTTCATAGAGGGATATATAATTATAATCCCACTGAACGATTTCATAATATGTAAATGAATATTTTTACCACATAAGGATGTAAATAATCTGTCTAAACTATAATAATTTCACCGAGAATGGAAATGGGTTTCATAATATGATTTCATATTGTAATCGAACGATATTTTCAAAGAAGGAATTTGAGAAATGATTACAAGGAATATGTCACATCATAATACAAATTGAGGGTGAGGTACATATATATATAAGATTAATATATAAATAATTTATAATCATTCCAAAATATTAATGGATGTTTTAATTGATGGATTGAGATACTTTCGAAAACATTAAAAACAATCTTGAGGAGAATAATTGTTCAATTTTGAAAACTACTTAAAAAATAATGAATAAATAAATATTAATTAAATAATATCCATTTAATTTATAATTGGATTAACATAATTTAATTTTCAAAAACATTAGTGATCATAATGGAGGTTGATTCTATAAATTTTTTATAAGATAAAAAACATTCCAATCACAATATCATACATTTTTTAAAATTCCCCTCATTCAAATAATGATAAGAAGATTACGTTAAAAAAATTTCTTAAAAATTTAAAAATGGGTAAATATTTTATTAATAAATAACATATATAAAGTTATAAATATTTTCAAAATTAATTTTTGATAACATTAATATGAATGAAAATGGATTTTTTACCGAATGGAGAAATGGTGTTGGATTTTATCAAAAATATTTTGACAATCAATTGATGTAAAAATGTTAGGAGAATGGTTATAATAGTTCAATATTTTATGAATTAACATTGGAGAATAAAATCATTTGGTTTTATTTTACAATGGTAATAAAATATCATACAATCAAAAATCATTTATAAACACTCTTGATAAAAAAATACTGAAATAGAAACTCTTACAGGTTTGGTAAAATTTGAATCCTAAATCCCGTGAATGAAGTAGATGAATAGGAACATAAAATACCATGAATTATAATAAATACACGATAGAAGAAGTGAACAAGTTTTATATACATAATTTCAAATAAATTATGTAATGTAATGAAACTTTGTCTCATGAAAGAATGTTTTGAGATGAAACAATTTCCTAAATTCATAACATTAGCTGGTGAGTATTTTATATCTTGTATAATCAAATTCTATAAATTATTTTTGATTTAGAATATTTTAAAAGTTTAATAATATATAATTAAACTATTTCATTCATTTTTTAATTTTTAATTTTATTATTTTATTATTTATGTCCATGATAGGTGTTTTGAGGATTCTTAATTCAAAATATCAAAACGATATCGATATGTTGACCATTGTCATATGGGTAAATGTTGTAGAATATAAAGAATAATATTAATGAAATATTTATGATTTATGTACATAAATTATAAATTTAAAATAAAACATGAATTATGTTTGTAAAGAATGAACTGCGTTACAATCATTGAGATGGGGTGCCACATGTACACATGAGTAATATTTCCACTTTTCAAGGATCATGATGGAAAGAAGGTAAGGGTTGTTTCTTCATTATAAAATAATAATTATATAATAAATGTGATATTATTTCACTAAATTTTCTTACATATACCATGAATGTGTTATGTAAACAAAAAAAATCACATCGATTTGCGAGGCGGTAATCCCCCATATACATGAATGTTGTAATCATTTTCAATTGATTTTATTGAATGAAAGTATATGATATGTTAATTTTATTTAATGATTAATTTTTTATGATTATTATATTTAAAAATTAGATCCATCAACATAATCATTCGTTATAGGTGATTATCTAAAAAGAATTATATCAGTTCATGAGGCAGTAGTCTGCCGTACACAAGATAAACAATTTTGTTTCCTATCTGATGGAAGATGAGATAAAAAAATATAATTCCCTGAACATAATAACATATATTTATATTTATTATGTTTTTATTATTATATTTTAATTTTATTTAGATAATTAAATGATGAAAAAGAAAAGAAAGTTGGAGCTCATCGAAGATGATTAACTTTTCCAAGAAGAAAACCCTTTGGTTCTCATAATAAGGACCTTATTGTTTGTATTTTTCAAATACCATAAGAAAAAAATGTCTCTATGGTTTTTGGGTAGAAATTTTTGATGTATTTTGTTTATATAATGTTAATTAGTGGTGTAAATAAATGAGGGGTTGTGGTTTCCTTTTATAATTGAGGGGGAGTGTCATTCATGTAAATACCAAATATTTATAAAAAAATCAGATGTCACTATAAATCTACGTGAGTCCAAAAATAAATAATTATGGGATATATATATCTGAACCAAACCACTAAAACTAAAGTTGAACTTTTTTAAATCACTTTATATTCTATAACTCTAAATTTAGTTACATTTATCATTTTTAATTTTTTACAATGCTAACAATTTTTTAAATGTTTTACTATTCATTATGAAAAAAAATTAAGGAGAAATTATTATATAATATAAATTACATTGATTAAAAATCAGGAATATGTTTTATTAAATTATATTAATATATTTTTTTGTATTTAATTTGAAATTAATTCCCACAAGCTTGAGAAAAGTGGTTTTTAAAAAAAATGAATTTTTCATGGAGAAGATGACCATATATTAACTCTATGGATAGACATAGTCAATATATGAATTTAAATAAATATATATATATATATATAGTTATATAAGATATAAATATGAGTTTAATTATTCTTCATATGGTGTTATTTTGATTAATTAAAATGGGGGAACATTATTCACATTAAAACATTTTTCAGAAAAATGAATTTTAAGAAAAAAAAATAAACATATATTAAAACATAGTAAAAATGTGATTAAATTAAAATTAATAATATTATATATAACTAAATAATAAATATATTACTATGAAATAAAATGAAAATAATAAGAATTCTTTTTATTTACTAAATTTATTGTACAAAATGATAGTTGTATAAAATTATTTATTTTTTACTATTTACTGACAAGTCAGTAATTTTTGAAAATTCACTTATATATCTACCCATATTAATATAAAGACATTGATTTATAAAATTTCAATAAATTAATAAAATATATTTTTTAAAAAATTTCCATAAATAATCGATAATAGTTTCCCATAGCTTCGATAAGAATCATTGTTAATGAAAATATTTTTTTGAACAATAAATTAGTTAATTAACAATCGGGCAAATATTATTCAAATTTTTTAAATTGAGTATTAAATTTATTAAAATTAAATAATTTAGTTAATCCTATTGAAACTCACAAATTTAATGGCTATGTTATAATTTTATCATTTAAGTAATAATATTTTAATATTATGTTGTATTACCTTAGTATTCTATATCGAATAAAATATTTAACATTGTGTTTTTTCAAAATCACGGAGTTTTAAAAAAAAGTCTTATGAAACCATAATCCATGATAATACATGAATTGAAACATAAATAATTCAAAATATAAAATTAAAAATTTATGGATCACTGCTGATAAAAATACTTTCTTTTTACAATCACAAAAATAATGAAGAACACATATATGTATTCGATGAACTGTTTTTTTATAGTAACTGTGTGTAGGTAAATAATTAAATTATTATTTGTGATCCTCTTTTTGACTATGTTTTTTTAGATACTAAAATATAAATTAATAATTAAAAGAGATGGTGAAATTTTAAAATTAATGTGGAAGTCAACAACCCATTATCTTAGATCAGTCCACATTATATAATCCTTGAGGATTCTCATTGATCCTTTATGATGTAACCGAAACATTATATAATGTTTTTGTTATCAAATTTGATTAATTTTTTTTGTAACCCATTGACATTCATTATTTTAACAATTAAATTCATTCATTTAATTATGATACTCAACTAACGATTCCCTTAAATATAATTGATACGAATTTTTACACATTACATTAAATAACCATTATTAATTTTAGAATGTGATTATAATATATCAAAAAAATTATGGTACAAACATATATTAAAATATGATATTACTAAATTAAGTTGTATTATATCACCATATCATGTCATATGATATTCCATTATAAGGTATATAATATGAATTTGATTGAAGGATTTCATATGATATCATATCCCGTTATGAAAAATATAATCTAGACCAAAAATATTTTATGTAATACTGGATTTAGTGCATATCTTCATATCATCTCACCATTTCGATCTATTTATTAAATTTCTACTACCAAATTTTCATTTTATTATTTTGAATAACCATCAAATATCCATTTTAAATACCTAATACGAATTCATAATAAATTAAATATTATATATAAATTAGAAATATTACCAGATAAATAATTATGAAATAATATTTATTATCATTGGACATAGAAACAACGAAATAAACACTCAATTGGCCTAAAATATGGAAATTATTATATACTGAGAATTATATTTAATAACTAAATTTCATATACATAAGAGTATATATAAATTAAATATACTCCATATTTTGATAGTTGTTATTAATGTTAGGTATCACTTATTTTTTAGTGATTTTTCAAAAATTGAAAAATAATTAGATGAATAATAGTTTTTAAAAATGTAAAATTGTTGAATAATAATTTATGTGATTAAATGAAATTTATAGCATATAATAATGATTAGATTTATCCAACATGACATATTTACTATTCATATATATTTTTTGAATAGTTGGTATTATTAACATTTACGCTATACAATATTTTATTTATTTTCATTGAAAATTAATTTATTTTTAATACCAAAATTTCTCTCTTACATCTTATAAATACCAACATATAAAAATCATAATCCTCAATCAATTTTTTCCTATAAATAAATCTCTCTTTAACATTATCATCGAGTTCCCTCACAAATCTAAAGAAGTTTATAAGTTCCATAGGTTTGGTTTTGATGTTATAAAATTAAGAATGGTAAGGGTTCAACTCCTATCTCTCTATCATTATTAATTAATATTTTTGTACTGTATTCCATTCAAAATTACATTTCCTACTAAAATATTGTCTTATTATCTTTTTATTACTATTAAATTTTATTTACAATTCTTATTCCTTTCCTATTCAATCCCCTAAAACATTATTCATAATTCTGTAAAGAAACAAAAATATTTTTCATTGATTATAAACATAATAATATATAAATAAATTATTATATTATGTATATATAATAATATATATTTAAAATTTTAAATAAGGATACCAACTCTAGTTAGGAAAATTATATATTGTTTTAACATTAAATAGACTCCAATAGACTAATCCTTATATTCCCACATGTAATAATTCATTATTTATTATTATTATACAAGTATTTATATATTATATTGTCTTATACCCACGTTATGTATATGATTTATGGGGCGAATACATCTATTTTTATATTGAAATTTATTATTATTGTCATTGTATCTTAATTTGGTTAACCCGTGAATTAATACATCCTCCGATAATGATATGTTTGAATAAAATAAAACATTTACTTTGAAAATATTCTTATAATCTTTTAAGGTAATATTATAAAATTTTACAATGGTGTAAAATAGCTGCACCCACCGTATAAGTTAAAAACAATCTAACCTAAATTTTGTCGAAAAGGTTAAAAAGAACCTTGTTTGGAAAATGACGTAAAGATTCTTTTATAAACATCTTATAGAAAGTCAAACAAGGGTATGCATGACATTAAACCATATTATGTAAAATAGTAAGAATTTTTTGAAATACATTTTTATTAAACATGGATGTGAATGATGAAGAGGTCCCAGTAGATAATTACGTACAAACAACCTCGGATGATGAAGAGATTGTGAAATAAACCTTTACCTTGTACTTTTCCTTAGTCGATGGTATGTTAAACTCCTATATAATAGTTAAATAATTGTTATTAAATTATACAATAATCATATACATTAATATTATATCATATATGATCTTTTAACATTGCATTGTTAATAATATCTTAGTATTATCATCGTTTCGAGTGTTAAATGATTCGTTTTCCTTTATATTCTTTGTTATGTGATCCATATTTGTTATGGATGGGATGTATATTATTAATATCAAGAATTATAACTTGTCTACTTAAATAATTTTTAATCATCAAATGAAAATTAGTTTTGAATGGATACGATGGGGAAGGAATCTCATCGTGTTCGTGGAGATGGTAGTCCATACGTACACACAGGTGACAATATCATTATTTTGATATTAAAATAATATATAATTGGATGGTATATCATATATATAGAATCATTATAATGTTATATTTATTATTTAAATCAATTACACATGATTATTATACCCAACCAAATAGTAATTTATTGAATAACAATTACACCACGACGTGGAGATGATAAGCCGTAGGTACGCACATATGGTGACATGTCATTCATGGGATGGATAGAATAATGAATTTGGTTGTTTCATATTTATAATAAGATCACAATATATAGAAGATACTGTAGTTATTATTTTAGAGTGTGAATAACTAAGAAAGAAGAAGTTGAAGAAGACAGGAACATGAAAGAGGGTGGTGAAATCATTATATCTTCTTTAGGTTCTTCCTTTTGATTTGATCAAAAGGGATATTTATATTGGATTTATGACTAAAGGAATGCCTCTAGTATTAATGGAGGATAGTTTAGAGGGTATTTGGTAAGAGGTTGTATGATCCAAAAGGCCTTGAAGTAATGAAGAATTGGTTAGAAGTGGTGTCCTTTTATATGTGGGAGGCGGGGCTCTTTTGGAAAAACCTAATGTATTAATTTATAATAAATTCATATTCTGTTTATAATGGCTCAAAAGTTTATTATTAAAAATATAAGGTTGGTATGGGTCGAAATAATTCCAACCAATAGATTTTAGATAGTTTTGGGTCACTCTATTAACCTTATCATTTATATTTAACTCTTAGTTAAAGAGTTTGACATTTACCATGTCACTTTATATTTTTATATAATATAGTTAATAAAATTACTATATACCTCCAAGAGACCCCCCAAGTGGTACATTAATGATACTCCTATCATTATATAATTCCTTTGGCCAAACCTTATATTTTTATGAATACAATATCAATTAATAATACAATATTTGTTTTAAAAACTCTTTTCTGTCAATTTTGACACTATTGGGTATTTTGTTTTTGATAATTTCATAACAGCATTATTACATAGAAAGAAATTATATAACCAAAACTAATATGTCATATTATCCTAGAAAATTAGTTTAATTCATAAAAAGTCTAAAGTTTCATTTATTTTGATATTTATAATATCAATTATTTTAATATTTCATTAATTATGTAATTACTGCATCACCATTGTGTCATAAATTAATTAAATTATTTAATGTCTAAAAATTATAAATAAAATACAATTATTTAGTAAATAGTTTTAGATTTCTAATGAATATTTATAATCTAATTTATTTTATGTAAACCCTTATATTAAAAATGTTTTAGTTATTAAAGATTGATTTTAACTCTTTTAACTCTTCTTTGAATTAAATAATAATTAATGTCCTAATCTAATCCATGTGGACCTAAATGATAATATTTTTTCCCTATGGTTGTTTTTTGCTGAGATACACTTATCCAATAGAAATAGGACATGTGTTAGGGTAATATTAATATCTTTTTTAACCATAATTACCCTATTTACTTTTAACCGTGGTAAATAAAAGTAAAAAGTTACCATTTACCAAAAATTATTGTCATCTTAATGAACCACATTTTACTCCTTGATATTAATCATATCTCTCAGATTTTAGAAATTCCACCCACAGAAGTGGTAAAATTATGTTTTATGTGAATTTAAAAATTCTTCTAGGAGGTGGGTAAAAGACAGTGAAAACTTAAATAAAATTTTTACATATATCAAATTATTATAAACTAACTCCAATGAATTAAATTTAACTTATATAGGTATTATATATCTATTTTGAAATTAAATTTAAATAAAATATATAATTATAAAAATAAAAATTCTATTTTAAACTATAACTCAGTGTTTTTTCATTATTCATCAAAAATTGAATGTATTCAGAAAAATACCAAAGCTTCACCATAGGCTAATTTTGATATTTCGAATCCAAAAATAAAGTCCATTTTGAATGATAAAATGTCTCAAATTTCAATTAGTGGGTATTAATATTAATAACAACAAGTTTGATTGGTTGTGGTGTGTTTGAACTCGAAGTTGCATACAACACACGCTATTGTATTATTCAAAGAGAATCGTACTGTGGAAGCTTGTGGTGTTACATATTCGACCATGTGTTTGTTTCCAAATATGGAATTCAATTATAATAAACCATACAATTTAGACATTACCAATATTTTTGTATTCTTTCTTAAATTTAGTCATATCCATTGGTTTTTCACTAATATAATCTTATCATAATCCCCAACAATTTATAAACTAATCCATTCAAAAAACTACTCCATATCCTGATACAAAGTATGAAACCCCATTCAAAAAATCTTGGTAGTGGTGATAAAAGATCATTATGTAATCATTGACATTAATAACAACTCAGATTAACAAAGATAATATTGAACGTATATCTCATTAATTAAACATTATATATCAAAATAGTCTAACTATCTTGAAAAATAATGGTATAGTTTCATTGTATATTAGATACATAAAAAGTAATTATTATTATTTCATTAAAATAATATACTAGTTGATCCCCTTATAGACATATCCTATAATATAATCATTTTCATAACAAGGGGAAAATAAATCAAAAATAATGGGTGAGATCAATTTACAAGAATGCTCAAAAAGTATAGATGGTTCATGGAGGGTTAGAATATAAGAATATAAAAACGCATGAATATGAGTGGAGTTTCATTTCATAAGGTGCAACACAAAACTATAAATATTGAAAAATGGTAATAATAGAAGGATAATTTAGGATGATCAAACATATACCATGTTATAATATTTTAGAAACCCTAGAAAATAATCATGATCCGTGAATAATTATATAAGTACATAATAAATTATCATAATCATAGTCAAGATAAATCATAACATATTGAAGCATATATCACTACCATATTCCTATAGAATCATGATCATGAATCACTAACCGATTACTTTACATAATGTATTTGGAATCAATACATTATTATCATAACATCATTGAGTAGGAATAACTTCCTAATTCCCACAGTGGAGTGAGCACAAAATCATAAATCCCATGATTATCTCATGAGATATAGAACCCAAACCAATACACTAATGGGGGATGTTGGACCCCACCAAAAAATGTTCATGCAATTTTTTTTCAATATGAAATTAGTCATCTATCATGTCAAGAAAAACTCCATGGAATGAAAATGGGTTAATTATATTTCCAAATTGTTTCCAATGAATTGCCCAAAAAGATATATTATTTGATACATATAATTAAATCACACAAATGATTATTTTAAAACGGAATCAAGAGGAGTAATTTTTAATAAATACTCTAAATGGGATAATTATATTATATTTAAAGAAACAATGTTAATGAAAATAAAAAATATTGTTTTTAATAAAATATTATTAATATTTTAAAAAATTTATGTAACATGTGGGATTAGAAAATTTTATTTTCAGACGTTCACATGAATTTTTTTAAAAACATATTATTGAATGAAATTTCAATAATTTATCTTTTATAAAAAAGTCATAGTTTTCCAATGGAAATATAGAGAGTAATATAAAACATATAATCATTATAATAATAACCATTAATATTTTAAAACCCCATTTTTTAACCCACATCTTAGTGAGACTAGTAAAGAATGAATTTCAATAAATTTAAATAAAAATTTTAATATAATAATGTATAATTCATATTTTGATTTAAAAATATAAAAGTAAATCCTTTGATAAAAGGAAAAATATAAATATGGATTAATATAGTTTATAAAGAGGTAGATAATAATTATTAACAATGTTTTACTTTTATCTGAAATAAATTATTTGAAGAGTAAAATTTAAATTTTCATTTTCATTTTTCATAGAGTGAAATATAATATTCCATAAAATAAACACCTATGGTGTAATAAACCATTCCAATATGAAATAATTTGCAGAATAAACATTATATCTTGATGAATTGTAGATAATATGAGAAACAACTCTATTGTTTTTGTATCCTCTGAATAAAAACCCAATTACATATTAAGTATTTTAATGAATTTTAAATCAGATAAAATTAATTATAAGGATGGTAAACATGCATATATTTATATTACATACCCAATAAAAAAAATGTTTGGTGAATAGGGAACATATCTCATTAAATAAAAAATGAGATGGTAAAATAATTACATAAACTCTCAGTTTCCACGAATGTAAACTGACCTCAAGAAAAGTAAAATATATATCATAATAAATAATTTCATAAACATAATCATATTTATTAATTTTTATATATAAAATTTATAATAATTAATCACACATATATTAATTTATTATATTTTACATTCATCATCTGATGTTATAAATTTTTCCATTTTGTATGGTTTATGTAATGGTGATATTGGTCATTTATCATTAGTAAAAATTTAATAATTTAAATATTATTAAATATAATTTAACAAAATTTATGAAAAAATTTATAATGATTAAATAATATTCCATCATTGATTTAGTTACAATTTTTGGATACTAAATCTCTTGGAGAGCAGGTTCGAGTTAATTTAATGATTTTAGTAGGTTATGTTATAATGATGTTTAATTCGTCTGTTATAATTAAATAATATTATTCATGACATATTTTACACCATAATATAATATAAATTATCAATTATATTTTTTAACTAGCTAAGTTAGGTAGTGATGAATATGAATCATGGCATCCATGGTGGTAGTGGTCGCACATACACATGTATGAAATTTTAATTTTATAATGAATAATATTATAAATAGATTTCCTAATTTATAATTATATATAATTAATTATTTAATTAGTATCATATTTAATCCATAAATCCATTATTATAACTGATCATTTTATGTTGCACTGAAAAAGGAAAAATGTCATTCATGGTGGAGCTGTTTTGTGCATACACATGGATGATGTATTCATTTTCCTCTGATTAAGGGAGGAAGGTTGGAAATGATTCTTAAATCATGAAAATAAAACTTAATTATAACAATGATATTTATTTTTCAATTCCTGGATTGTTTAATAATTTGTTTTGAATAATACGACTTAACGAAAAATAAAATGGAAATGATGGATTTTGAAATTTTTACATAACTCATTTTAATAACCCATTTTTATATTGTTTTATGTTTTTTAGGGGTGGTATTTTTAAGAGAACATAACCTATATTAATATTATTGGTGTTTATGGGATGTATTTGGGTATATATTGGTCTATCTAAGCGGCTTGTAGTGTGAGGATGAGTGTGAACATGAGAGATCCTTTTATAGCTGAGATGAGAGTCATTCTATTAAATACCCATTACTACATAATAATGGAATGATAAATTCATTGGAATATAGACACAGAAGTGGAAAATAATAATGGGATAATTTTATGTGGTCTGTAAATCCATCAAACACACATTTATTGAAATGTTTTAACATCTTTTAGGTCTTTTAAACAATATATTTGACCGTATAACCACTTTATCCATTAATGGGATAAATAATTTTTAGTTATATAATTTATTTTTGATGAATAAAAATAAAATTGTACATCTAACATAATCTAAACCGTACAATTCAATATATGCAATATTTTTTATTAGATAATATTTACAAATGTCATAATAAAATATTTCCAAAATAAATAATGTACAACATATTGACCAAAGTTTTAAATAAAAATATATCTTAAGCTCTAAAATTTCAAATACAAATTTAATAGTTAAAATAATTATTTACAAATTAATTATTTCACAGAATATATATATATATATATAGGTTTTATAAAATTTTACGTAAAATTCTTATCAAGGTGGTATCATAAATATTCCATTATATGATAAAATGACATTATGATCAATTAACCAAAAAATCGATGTTCTTAAAAAATCACAAAATTAACCATATGATAATTTTCAGACTCTAGATCTATAAATGATATATAGTTACTATAATTATATTTATAAAATTAATGAATATAAATTTTTAATGAAAACAAATAAAATATTAGAAAATTATTTTTATTAGAAGACACTTATTTAAATATAAAGTGATATTATTACATTATACTATTGATTTCAAATTTCATTTTATATATTCTATTAAAAATATATATTTCCATCATTTTTCAATAATATATATATTTTCATAAATTAAAATTTTATATCATGTATAATGTTAATTTTTACTTCCACACATTTTAAGCATAAAATAAATTCATTTCTATTGCATGGATTGTAATAACTGTTGGATATATGTGAATTTATTTATTTAAATATTATCATTAAATTTAATTGAAATAATTATTTTCTCATATTAGTTAAAAATAATTTTTTTACAAAGTTCATTTTATAATATTAATAATTAATAGTCATCACCATATATCATTAAAAATAATGACATATATTCTAAATATTTAATTTTATAAGTCTATTTATATTAATACATTTATCAAAATTTAATAAATACATAAAATAGTAATATGTGATTCATGTATATATATAACCAACTATCATTATTAAATAATATTGTTTCCTGTGAATATTTTTAGGAAATGATGTTTTATTTAAGGGGTTGAATGTGTTTCCCAATTCTTTATTTTGGGTTAACCATTTATATCATTCAAAGAAACTACCAATTGATACGACATCTGTAATATAGAATGAATAATCTTCCCAAACGAATGTGGTTATTCTTGTTTTTAGTCCCAACGATGCTTAGGAACTCATATGGGCCAACGAGATGGGATGTCGGTCTCATCACACCATTTTCAGGGGAATTACTACCTACTTTGTGACTGTCTCGAAGATTTAATATTTGTTCAATAATCTCTTCTTAAAATCAATACAAACCTGGTTTCCATAAAAAAAAGAAGAGGATTTTAATGCTTTTGTCTAAATAGAAGAGATCCCTTAATGAGTCTATATTTATTTATTATATGTTCTTCATCCATTTCACATTATTTCCTAAAAATGGGATTATGATTATATGTAGAATCCATATTACCAGCAACATTGGAATTTACTACTATCCAAGGATGTAGTTGATATCTCTAGGATTGGATTAAACCATTATGGTGTGTTATGTATATCTTTTTTATTAAAATAATAAAAAATAAAGTAGTTATATTAAACTTTGTAGATTATTGTCACAAGGAAATGATATATATGAGGTCACATAGGAACAAATTATGAAAATAAATCCTTCATGTGTAATCCTACATATCATTATTATAAATAGTATTAGAGTCATTTTAGATTGATCATTCTTTCAGGAAAAAACATTAGGTAGATGTCCTTGTATGGGGACATTCATATTATACCATTGAGTACAACTAACACATTGAAGTTTCTCTAACTAGATGAAATTTATTATTTGAATGGTATGATAATCACAAATCTTTAATCCCATATGATCCATAATCTTTGTAAGAAATAGTGGATAAAAAGTAACTAGCCTCATCACATATGGACTGAAGGTGTGTGTTCTGGGGTAGCCTGGATGGGGTGTTTGTTTTGGGGATCTACAATTAGGAAGCCGTTGTATATATCAAATTTTTTCTAGAATCATAGTATTCATAGTACATTTTAGTTATCAATATGTTGATGGATGACGATTATTTATATTCTAATAGGATTTTTTAGGTCCCATGTCTTATAGTGTCAGAGACATGGAGGGAATACAATATGGTCGATTTCCATTTGGGCTTGGGCCATAGAAAGGCATCCTACGTATCATATTTTTGAACGGAATCAATGATCTTGTATATCAATTTGGTGTTATATTCTATTATTTCTACTGGTCATGATTATCGTGTCCTGGGGTGTCCTCCTCAAATGTCCGGATTGTTTTCCCGAGATGTACAAGGTGGAAATCTCCCAGGTCAAAAGATCTATGGATATGTCCTCAATGACTAACAGACATGTCCAATTTCAATCACATGATCCAACTGAATAATCTGTAGGACATAACAAGATCTTGTTTTAATGACTAGGAAGCTATCTCATGATCCACACAGACATATATGAAGGATGTCACATGATTAGGATGTCAATCCCTGATAACATTGCATGACTCGGGTGACATGTCATGGTTTTCCCACATGACTTTCCTGACATGTCTGGTGGGCGTCACATGAATTGGATGAAATTAAATTATTTATTCACAATATATTTTTTACATATTTCATGGGATTAAAATGACATGGATGACATGTATAGAGGGAATTTCATGTCTGGGATGACATTATTAGAGGGAATCACATGACTCTGTTGACTTATCGATAGGGAATCACATAACATTGATGATATTTCCTGATGGAGCCTCATGATCCGGTTGACATATATAGGTGAAGAATCATGAATTTATTTACATGTATTAAGGTCTTCAAAAGAAATGGATGACATTCCCATAGTGTGCCATATGATTTGGTTGTAAATCCAAGAGGGCTTCTGAAGACCAACATGACATGTATGTAGTTACTTGAGAAGACCGGAGGGCATCAAATTTTCTTATTGACATTCACTAATTGTATCACATGATCTAGTTAAAATTAATGTAGGTAATCATGAGTCATGATGGAATGTCCGAAGAACATTGAGAGACTTCGGTGATATGTCCTAGAGTTGTCTCTTGATCTGGATAGATCAAGCTAAGTGCATGATTCATCTAATGAAAATTAAGATATCTGTTTACGCATAAGTATTACTACTTTTCCAATTATTATTTTTTATGTTAGCCTTGGTTTTTATACATTTTCCTTTTTATATTTATAAATATCCACTCACCATACGTAAACTCATTAGGATAATATGTTTGAAAAACCCCTTCGAGAAGAACATATTCATGCTACTAGGTCATCTACAATATTTTACCATGTGTAAGACCCTTGGGATCATGTAACCTTAATATCCAAGAAGTCTACTCCGGCACTCTAGTGTATCAGTAGTTTTCATCTGTGTGTATCTAATCTTTCATATCTATATCAGTACCACTTTTTTATGATAATGGGGAGGGAATTATATGCCTTAATGCCTTAGTTCTATATTGTGTTTCGTGGATAAATTATCACATATATGATCTAGAGTGGGAGAAGGGGGTTTTGTATCAATTGATTTACATTATCATATTGTAGAACTTCTGAGGCATTTCATGATATTTTTGTGACCACAAGATCACACCCTCATCTACATATTCACTAGACTCCGACCTATCAGAGGGATCAATAATTATCATTTTACATGTGAAAAAGAATTCACATGGTTAGAATGACAAGTACAGAACTCTTGTTGATCTAAAAAATCTCCTGAAAAGTATATTGTGTTATTGAAGTAGACATTTATAGAGACCATTGCAAGACAACGATTGACAATAAAAGGGAACTCATAGATGACCAATGAGTCTTGTCAAAGGGGACGCCATAGGATCAGGTGGACACAACGATGGAATATTTTGTGATATGTGGAATATAACCCCTTAAATATAAAATTCAGAATATCCACCCTCTATGAGAGGCTTACACATTTTACTATTTTATTCACATAGTTATTTTTCAATGAAATTGGGGACCTCATGATGTGGTGTGAGCATTGTAGTATAAATTAACTTTTTTTTTCTTGGACACATCATATGATTGATGTTGGATCTTGTAATGTTGTATGAGTATTATCATGAATTGTTCGTCCACCAAAATGTCATTTATTATGTGATCGATGTTAGATCTCATAATGTAATTCCGTCATTATCACAAACAATCCTTGTATTTTTAAATAGAGCTAATGGGGCATCAAATAATCAAATGGACATATCCAAGGTCCATCACATAATGAATGTGGAATGAAAACACTCTCTTATGTGACAAGGTATACATATCAACAAGTGTTTTTTGAGGCCTTTTTAATATCAAAATAATGTCACATGAATATCAACAAAACTCTCCATCACATAAGGATTTTTCCTTTTTCAATTTGTTTTTATAATGGGCTTATGGTTTTTCTTCTATCTTCTGATTGAAAAATCACATAACTGGAATAACTCACCTTGACGAATTCAGATGATATTGAGATCATTTCTATGTGCATTTTTAAGAAAAAGAGGGATTGAAAAAGTTTAATCAAGTGAACATAAGTAGATCATGTGTAGAAAATGATATATATTAATGACCATCGAAAGGGCACAACATCTTGTTTCTTTCTAAAATTTACATGCACCACATGATTGGACACCCACCCTTTCATTGGATTGTTGGAAAAAAAATCATGATTTAGGAAGTAAATATTTTCTAGATTTTTTTATGCTAATTTGGGGGGGGGGGGGATTACCCCGCCTCCTAATGAGTGATTTCTATAGGGAAAATGACTATATTATGATAGAATCGATTAATCTATTCAATATCCTTGATAATAATAATATATTCCTTAATTAGTAAATATAAACTATATTATACATATGTTTAATTTTTCATAATTTAATTAAGTTCATTTACTTCCTTTTTGGTGAGGTATAATGTTTAATTTCATCATTTTGGGAGTGTTTGTTTTCTTGGATTTTAGGATCTGTTCACTTGTGTACAAGTGTCGAAGATCATGTTAAATGAGAAAAAATTTCCATAATGTAAATTATATGTTATTAATAAACATATAAATTATAAAATTATCTTATATATCATTTTGTTATATTATACTTGGATGATTCATAAGATAAATCATTAATGAAAATGATTAAATTTATTTTAGCAGTTTTTAAAGCCATCAGAAACTTATATCATTTTATTTAATATTATGTTTATATATCAGTTATAGAACATTATACAAAATATAAAATTTTAATTAATCTTATTTAGTAATAATACTTGTTTTATGACCAGCCTTGGATGCATTACAAGAAAAATTAAAATTCATCATCCATGTTGGTGGTAAATCGATTCATCACAGATGATGTTTTCATTTTAATAATAAAAGAGAGAGGAGAAGGGGTTTGATAATTGATATTCCAATAGAATAATAAAATTATAGTATATATATTATACTGGTGTTTTAATATATTTTTTGATAGAGAATGTTAGTATTGTAAATGAAAACAAATAAAATTAAAAGAAAATAAAAGCGAACGAATGACATTTTACCTCTTGAATATATTCTCCTTTATATCAGCCTTATGACACATGAGTTTCATCTTTCATTGAGAGTGTAAGAACCTATATGTGGTAGAGAGGCCTGGGAATAATATTAGGTAGAATTTATACATGTTTCCAGGCTTTGGTGGTGTGAGGAGAAGAGGTGTGAGTGGTGGTATTTATAGGCTAGGCGAGGAGTGTTTTTTTTATTATTCTCATTATTTTTTATTTTGTCACAAGTGTATCAAAAATGTTGAAACATACCACTTTATATTCTATATAATTAAGTCTATTTCCATATTATGGCTTTAGATAAGCAATACATCATCCAAGAAAAAAAAATGTATTTATCTTATATGTTTAATTATCGTATTTCACTATTCACAAAAAAATCAACTATTTTAAAAAAAATTAAAAAATTGACCTAGAAAATTTTCAATTTTTAGAATTAAAAAATGGCTTCCATTTTAATAAAATAAATTCCAATATATGAAAATTTTAATTTAATAATAAAATTACAATATTTTTAAAAAATACGAACATTAATATTATAATAGATTTTACAACAAATTGACAAAATTAATTAAAATCACATGAATTTATCATTTAATTATAAGAAAATGAAATAATAATTTGTGAATTTATTTTTGGACAAAAATATTTCAAATTATTATATTAAGTAAAAAAATATGAAAACATATTTATGTTTTACAAAAATACCAACACATAATTTATCATCTCTAAAATATTTAATTAATTAAACTGTGATATACTTATATCATATTTTCATTTATATAATTAATAAATTTTATTTATACTTTTATAGGTTATGTTACTATTCTATTAGATGAATTACAATTCATAATGGACATGTTACTTTTCGAAGGGTCAAATAATATTTCAATGCTATATGTTCATTAAGTAATTTAAATATCACTCATTCCATTATAAATGTATAATAATGATGTTTTAATTGGGATCTCTAAGCGATGTACATGTTTTATACCCTATAAAATAATTATAATAAGGGAAAAAATTTGATTGATAATTTTTTGGGTCACTAAATCACCCATTATTGCGTGGTTCATGAGATGACATATTATAGGTGGATGTGATAGGTGCTTGTGCAGAGTTTGATGGAACATCTGCCACCAGTGGTGTATCTCATACTAGCATTCCCCTTTATTTGGGATTATCAAACAATCACACCCCTTCTAATCGGCCATGTAATATGACCATGTTTGGATGAACATTAGTGGGCTACAGGACACATATGTGTTTTTTTTTTCTTGGTGGTGATCATTCTCATGGGTTTTAATATCATATATTTCCTCTATGGAGATGTCATCAAAATATTGGGTTTGACAATGCCCGCACTATACAATGTAACCTCGGCTTTTATTCCTCCTACCAATATATCCCTAGTAATGTATGGGGAACTCATATTCATAGGTGTATTATTCATTGGTTAAGGGTTATGTTACATTTAATATGTTAAAAGAAATGAATATTAAAATTTCATTTGTTGAGTGTTTTGTTTGTTGTGGAGGTTCCCATTCTTCGAATATTGATGGAAAGAAATCTAAAAGAGTTATAGATCCTATAGGAGGTGGGCATGACTCTACAACTTACATCCCTTCCTTGGTTTCATGATTATATTGACCTATGGGGGAATATTCGTTGTAACCTCCCTTTCTGATGGGATTGTTATAGGTTTATGGAGTTTCTATTTCATGATGTAAGTAGTTGGTCAACTAATTTTGAAGCATTCTGGTTATCAAACATCTCCCAATTCCTAGATGAATCTTCTTTCCAATCACTCTTTTCCCATGATTAAGAAATTATTAAACAATTCAAATATGATGAGGAATTTTCCAACATCACATATCCATACTCAATTGTGATTTGGAGGAAATAATTGAAAATGAAGTAATTCTAGATGGTGTGACCCATCCTTTTATACAAACGGTATTAGTTTGGGTGATCAGTGAGTTTGACGTCATCAGGTTTCCAAGGAGGCAATAACCATGGTAGTTTATTTTCCATGGATGAATGGAAATAACAATTTAATTTCTAATGTTGTATGTATTTCTCTTTATACTTCAGTTTCTTATTTTTTGGGTGACCTGAAATATTTTTGATTATGGTTAAGGGTGATTTTGTTGTTTCTACCAATCAATGGGTGGCTTCGGGTAAGATGTTACCTTTATAGGTTCTCAGATGGGTATTACAACTAGGTTGAGGATAATAGTTGTAGTATCTACCTTACCAAGACACTTCCATTATTCTAAGGGCATGGGAAGAGATTTAGGTGAGGTCATATAAATGGAATCAACCATTTGTTGTACCATGTATGAAAACTTGTGGAATTCACATGGATACTTCATCAATGTTAGAGGTGTTTGTATCTCCTCCAAATTTTCTAATTTATACAATTATAGATATTTTTATTGGGTGATTAAGATTATATGTGTATAGGTTAAACCATTAAATCTGGTGGTGATGTCGATCACTTTATAATTTTCATGTTTTTGTTAGTTCATAAGGTCTAAGATGGTCATATTCCACATAGCGGTGATCAAATGACAATATAATTAATGAATAAGGCCTTCCCATTTTTCAATGGATCCTTCTATTATACTTCTTTACCAAATGATTGATGGCCCTATTTGAGTTTTTAAAAAAATTAACATCTTTCTAACATCTTGTTGTTCTTGATGGCCCATCATCTGACTGCATCAAAACATAATGTTCATGAGATTTCATTCTGGATCATTTCTTCCATATATTCTTTATAAGTTAGGATTGTTGAAATAATTTGTGGAAAATTTTTCATCCAATCATTCAGGATATATATTTTTCACATGTTGCAATGGTGTGGGTTACCCTTCCATAGAGTCCATTCAAGTAGGTAAAGAATCAATGATATTATATATTTTTAGCATCACTTATACTGGGTCCACATCTCTTCTATAGGGATAGGGTGGGGATCGATTCGATGGTACCATTTTAATATACCATTGATTTTTGATCTGTTCTAGCATTGAATGATCACCTTGGAGGGTGATGGGCTATAACCATAATGGATGGATGTATTGTTCATCTTCAACATCCTCCTTTAAATAATCACGGCTTCCTAGATCAAGAGCTATCCAAACACTCATATGATACTCTTGTAGCTGGATCCTCTCCCACGTAATTCGGGGGAACATGTATATTCACTCTATCTAAAGATGATAACCCGTAGGAATATTTCCCCTTGGTATATTCTCAGTGAGTTTTCTTTAATTTTGAATCTAATTATAATATTGTGCCATCCATTACCCTATGGAAGGAATTATGACTATCATAGGTGGTATTTGGGATTTATACAAACCCTTCCCTTTATCCTTGGCATTGTTTCCCCATAGAGGTGTAAACACATTATTCGACGGGGCCAGGTTATGTATTATCCTTGGCCTCTGTATACATGTGGACTTAGTTTGTGTATCCAGATCACCATCCATTAAGGGTATGCTTTCCATATTTTATCCATAACCATTTTATCCGAATTCAAATAACCAATTTTTTTATTGAGATAAAAATAATTGATGTGTATCAGGAAATGGTAGTTATCCCATTACTCTCAATGAAACTGGGTGATTTTACACTTCCAGCATCCAAATCATTTCTCCAACCCTTGAACATATTTTACCATATTATCTTACAACACCTATGGGTCTTGATTCTGTTAAACATAAATTCCTCCTATATCATCAATTGAGTAATTACTAAGCAGGATTTTCTGGACATGTATTCATAATGGGACCTAGTAGAAATGGTTATTCCAATACGAATATTATCGAATGGGATGTCGATCATCTATATTTACCTCCTAACATGGAGACAGTTAATTCCCTTTTAAAGTTATGGTATGGTTTAAAATTCCTCCATCTCAATTGGATGGGGAATATTCATGGACAAAATTCCAGTTTCATATCCTGTTGTTGTGGATATAATGATTTTGATCATGGATTTAATGATTCTTGGGATGAGAATTGGGATATAAATGTTGCTCGCCTAAGTGGTTTTGTTTGATCTGGACCTCTACTAATTTATCTTGTACCCACTTAGGATGTTATTTACATAGATTTTACACCCTTAGATTTTTTAGTTGGTCATTTTTTTTATTAATTCAACTTTATTGATATCTTACATTTCATTCTACAACGTGCCTAAAAAACCACAATATACTATTAATATTATTATTTAAAATGAATTTATCCCCATACCGTTAAATGGGTATTATTGAATATTAAAATACAAATTATGAAATTTATATATTATATATTTAGTTAATTTTTTTATATTTACCTAAATTATTTAATAGGCATAAGATAACAATGAATCTTATTTTACGTATTAAAAGTCAATATTTATCTAAAAGTAGTTTTACAGCCTTTTAATGGCAATCAAATTTTAAATATAATTTATGACACTTTTATATACATTATTTGAAAAAATATACTTCTGAATTTTAATTATAATATATAAAATTACAATGGTTGATTTTTTTATTTTTATGAGAATATTCATTTTTTATGGATAATGAAAAATAAAACATTTTAGTTCAAAACATCATTTTGTTCTAATTTATTTATAAAGTGAAATTACATTTTGATATTTCTTTAATGTATATTTAGATCATGTTTTTTTCATTCAATCCAAATTAGTTCATTTTAATCAACTTCAAAATTAAATTTCATATTAAAACATTGTGAACATTTGAACGTTTTTAATTTAAAAATTTGTTTTCTCATTCTGATAACTGGATTAATTTTTAATAAATTTATTCCATTTATTTTTTTTGAATTTCAAAAAATGGATTTCATATTTAGAATTTGGAGGTCCATATTTAGTAAATAGTTCCCCTTTATTTTTGGAATTTATGAATAATATCTTAATAATTTTTTTATTACCCCGGTTAAGGGTAAATTGAGTAATTAATGTTCAAAATAATAATATAAATATTATAATATTACCCAAACACTTGTTATAAATTTATTTGATGAGGTTTTTGTGACCCAAATCATCCCTGGTCCAAAATTACAACCTTTGGAAGCTACTTTGGTGTGAGTATGGCGTTTATAATTTTTTATTTGACGAAAAGTCAAAGATGTCATAATCAAGTTTCTTATAAGTATAATTATTTTGATATGGATTTATATAGGTGAAATGAAAACTATAAATAGTCATTTTAAATATTAAATAATTATATACATAATGGTAATTTGTACCTATTTTTCATGAAATAAATAATTAAATTTAATGGTGACAACATAATGATGTAGTAATTGCCTTATTAATGGCCTGAATGGCCCGAAGGCCTTCGTTATTATTCATTTTTGATAACCCGCCTTTTAGTGGATGAGGGGAACCTTTACAAGGCCCGTAGGCTTAGAGATTACATGGCCCATAGGCTAATAAATTTCATGACCCGAAGGTCTTAGGAAATTCCACCAGACTATCTACAAGGAACTGCCCCTCCCCAGCATCTGCATCATGATAGTAGCTCTCCACCTTTTCATGACCGTCTGGGTAGGCTTCCCGTGCAAGCACAGGTTGGTACTGATATCATAGCCATACCCTCTCATTCTGAAAATCCATTTGACTCTGCTCTGGTGAGTGCACCTGCTCTGAATCCTCTTCTAGGGCTGCTTTTTTTTGTAGTGGGACTGGGGTCTGCATTCATGTGGTCTGAAGGCCTTGTGGTGGCCCTAAGGCCTTAAAGTGGTCTGGAGGCCTTGATAATCAACTGGCTCGAAGGCCCTTGGGTGGCTCAAAAGCCTTTCAGGAACCGAGGACCAAACTGGTAGCCAAAAAGACCATATTTATGAATAGTTCTAGCTGCTACAGTACCGAACAGTGCCTGCTACAGTACTACTATAGTGACCCGAAAATATTCCTCCTCCCGGATTTGATCTTAGGTCTCTTGGATGCACCTAGAGATTCCTCACCAACTGGGCTAAGGCTCTTGTTCCCTTATTAATATAAGAATAAAATAAATGATATTAAAATTATTAAAATAAATTTAATTTGAGTTAATTAATTAAATCTCCAATTTTTTTTGATTAATTTGACATATTATTGATGAATTTTAAGGATTTTGTTCGATCATATATTTCTTTTAAGATATTTTAAAAATTCTACTAATGAATACTATCAAAATTTACATTTTTTATATTTTATAATAAATAATATTTTATTAAATGATATAAAATCCCTAAAAATGAAAAATTAGGCCACATAAGAAGTTAATTCATAAAATATATTCATATAATCCCTCATTTTTTTATAGAAATTTTATTAACCAATAATGATTAAATTATATGATATCATTTTAATAATTATAAAGGTAAAATATGGGTTAAAACAAAATGATATGGATTAAAAAATAATTAAAACATGTATAATATTTATTGAGTGAATTTATTTGGGCCCATAATCATACATTATTAGAAATAACCAAATTCTGAAACATTTTTAATAGAAAATGAACTTATTTTAATTTAATAGTTTTAGAGCTTCCCAAATTACGACTCACGTTCATTATAAAATGACACCTCCTCCCCCACATCCTCACACCACACTGATCATTCTAGATTAACCAAGATATTCCGAAATAAGATCTCAACATCCTTATATGCATCCTATAATCATCTCATTAGGAATAAATCTTTCCAAGGAATCCCTTTGGGGAAAACCAAATGGAATTACCCAAAGAAGAGGTAACATCGTTCCTCAAGCTCTTCAGTTTTATTTTCATAATTCACCACTTAAAATATTATTATCAAAATATTATAGAAAAAAATACTATCCTAAATATACTAATGTGTTTTATGATAAGTTTTATAACTAAACATTCACACAGTTCCATATAATTTCTAATGAACATATTTTTTATGTGTATGATGAACTACCACCTCATGAAACAACGCTTATTTGTTTTTCCAATACCACCATTCATGGTTATGATTTATTATAGAAATAATTCTTATATATGTTATATATGATATTTATTATTTATTTATTCTTCTATAATTATTTTATAACACATACCCTTATTCTTTCCATTTGGTGAAAATACGATAACATTGTTTGTGGAGGGGTGGACTACCGCCCACTTAAAGCGATTTGATTCATTCACCTTATACATAAAATATTTAATGGATGTTTTTAATAAATATATTTAATATATATGAAATATATGTTATAATTAAATTATAATATGAATATATATAATTTAATTTTCATTCTTTTAATACAACAAATAAATGAAAGTAATGCTCAATCGTACTACGACACACATGAACGGTTCATTTCATTTCATATCTCTAAACAATGTAGATTATAATAAATACATACACAATGAATATATATGATAATATAATCATTGATAAAATTATGTATATTATTAAATAATGATATATGAAATAGTAATAACAAATAACATGTCAAAACATACTTGATAAACATGGAAATTAACACACGAAATATGGGAAATAACGAAATAATGCTAACAAATATGTAAAAAGATATTACAATCTGATCATATATGATATCATAAATATTAATATGGTTCATTATAAAATTATTAACACTCTTTAAAAAATTATAATGGAGGATAGAATATGTTTACCCGAAAGGTAACATAATGTAAGTGTTAATTTCACAATATCATTATTATTTGGGTTTGATTATATGTAATTATATGATGCGGAATATTAATCATCATAGTCCATGTTTCTTAAAAATATTTTCCAAAATATTTTTACAATTTTCATAAAATAGTTTTATGTATTTTAGCAATGTTATAATTTATGTTAAGCGGTTTGAAAGGAATCTATTTTTCTGAATGAGGTAATTTAGGACTTTTTTGACAAAAATACTGAAAGAATGTCTATTTTCAACTTATACAAGATGAGTGGATTTTACCACAATCATGAGAAATTGTTCTTTTTAATAATTATTTATAAATTTACTACGTTCTTTTAAAATAATTTTGTTTCACTTATAATTTGTCGAATTTTTAAATAAATGGATTGAAATTAAAAAATTGGTATTTCTCCCATGTTTTTTCAATGTGTTTATTAGATTCTTTTCATCTATGTTAACATCCATCATCGAATTTTATGCATAATTAATGTTTATCTATTATTATATAATTTACCATATTCAATAAAATATTTTTATGATATGTTTGACTGTGGTTGTGCTATTTTGATACCATTCACTATATTACTCAGAATGGTATGTGATCTTGTTTATTTATTGAGATAAGTTATTTATATTTCAGATGAATACATTACTTTTGTTTCATTATATTGATATGAGGAATGAATTCGACTTATTTATTGAATTGAGGGGTCTAATATAGCCTCTTGATGCATCGAAAGGTCTCATGAGACAAACTACATATGGACTTGGTCGAGGCCTCTCCTATTTATTTTCTAATATAGATTATGACAAGGCCTTAACCATTTATTTTTAGATGTCATGAACGATTCCTTGATGATATGTTTCTAATGTAACATATTATTAATTTCATCATTATGATTTTAGTTATTGATATTACATATTATTACTATACTAGTGTAAAATATATGGTTAATTATCTTAGTTCATGATTGTATTTAGATTGCATGTGTTTCAGTTATTTACCTTTCCATGTTTTTTATGCCATATTTACTCGTATATTCTATCCTATGCTTACCCTTACTGAAAATTTTATATCACCCCTTTCTTAGGGTTTATTTAATTCTTGGATATGATTCAGTGTATTGATTTTGATATATAGGGATTGACTAAAGAGATTAATGGGTAGGTCAAAGAATTCTTTTATTTTATAATTTATATTGTTATTTAAAGTTCATGTATGTAATATAGTTTCAAATAAATTTTAAATTACTTTTTCCTTTTCGATTTTTATATTTTATATGTGATAATATATTAAAATAACGCCCCTACACTTGTATTTTACGATTGAGACTTTATAGTTGATATTAGATGATTTTTATTCGAAATATCGAGAACATGGATTTAGAAATAATGGATTAGAAAGCATAACCTTATGACAAAATTTGATGATATTTCAATGTATAGGATGTCATCCCATAGAATTATTAATTCCATGGTTATCCCAGGTGAAACCTATAGACTCATAAATTGAGTGAAATATGTCATGATTTATAAATCCAATAAATCATTTTTCGTGACTATATCACTATCATGAGTGATACTCACATTGTTCTTCGGGTTTTTTTCAATGGTCTGAATCAGAAGGACTATACATGTAATGGTTATACTACTGATGATGAATAAACTTAAAAGAACAAATAAAAGGAAGGATTAATTAATCAATAAGATGATGAAGCATAGTTAATGGTCTAATAATGAAGTATAATGAATAGTGTTATTATTTTATTGGAATAAATAATTATATCATCAATGGTGATTTGGTTCTAAAAATCATGAGATATATAATGATTATACTGCATTACTTCACGTTTAATGATTTGGAAGAATTAGTGTTTCATTAATGATTTAAGGTGATCAAGGAATTCAAATATTTGGTACATGACAATAAGATATAAATTATGTTGTTTAGAGAATTTAATGTTATTATTTTCTTTGAAATTTAAAAAACTTTCTCCAATGTGAATATTGATATATGTATTTTTCACGAGTCGTATGGTTGGAATGGATTAATTTTAAATTGGGTTATTATTATTTGATTTTAATTTATGATTTATTGAATTCAATGTGATAAACATTTTAGTTTAAGTAAATATTTGAAGGTTTAAGGAATGGATGATGGATCTAATGATCCATTACTATGCTCCTGGAATGAAAAAATCATCATAAACATGCATTTATAGGTGTATTAGATGATGTGAAAATAGATCAATGCATGATGATTGTGTATGATGAATCATTTAAAATGGAATGAAATCAAACAATTTTAATTTCTTTAGTGTTTTTTCTAGAAAATAAAATAAACACTCAACTCTAAGAATGAAAATTGGAATAAAAAACTATTAGATTAATTTTTTACTCATATATCAATGTTCTTTTTAACCCATCATAGATTTATGGTTTTTTGATTGTGTACTTCCTGATGACCATGTTCTCTCTCAGTCTCCATCAGAACATGACAATTTGATTTCTATTCCATGTCCCATTTTTCACTTCCCTTTAATTTTTCCGTATTAAAAATTCCATTTTTTGCGGACCTTCAGAATTATCTTTACCTGTTATTTTGTGTATGTTGTATTAACCCTGTTTTTGATGTTGGTTTCACACACATTTATTTTTAGGTACAATCCTTTTGAATTTTGAAGTGAAATTTCTAATTGAGATGATGAAATTTATTGAAACAATAGAGAATGAAAAAATCTAGTAATATACGTTATGTTTCTTATCATGAAAAATTAAATTTATTTGATAGCATATTTTTCATTATATACATACCTTAAATTAACAATAATATACTATTAATATAATTATTTAAAATGAAATTACAAAATAAACATTAAATTGTATGGAATGAAAAGTAACAACAAAATTATAAAATTTATATATTATATATTTAATGTAATTTTTTTAAAATTAATTCAAATTATTTTATAGACATCAGATAAGAATTAATCAAATTTTACAAATTAGAAAGAAAATTTTATTCTATAGGGAGTTTTACTATCTTTTAATGGTGAGCTTATTTAATTAATTTCTGCAAATTATATATTTTTTATTTTGAAAAATGGATTCCATGTTTGGAATATTTATATTAAAATTTAGTAAATAGGTCCACATTAATTTTGGACATTATCAATATTAACTTTAGTAATTTTTTTACCACGGTTAAGGGTAAACTGAGTAATTAAGGTAAAAAATAATGTTTTAAATATTATAAAAATACCCATACACATATCAAAAATTAATTAAATGAGTTTATTTAAAAAATTAATCCTTGGGATGAAATTATGTCTTTTTGAAGCCATTTCATTGTGAGTATGACATTTATAATATTTTATTTAATTTCAAAGATGCAATATTCATGTTTATCGACAATATAAAAATTTTAATATAAAGTTTTAGAGAAGATATGTTTTAATATAAATATTTTTATTAAATAAAAAATATATATATACATCATGGTAATTTATTTAAAATTTATATGTAAAAAATAATTAAATTAAATGGTGAAACTATGATGACGCAGTAATAGCCTCATTAATGGATGAATAAAATAAATGATATTAAAAATATTAACATAAATATAATTATAGGAAATTAATTTATTAAATCAATTCTATAGAAGAATTTGACATGTTAGTGATGATTTAATGTAGTTTATTCAAAATTATATTGCTGTTATGATATTTTCAAAAAACTGAAAAATGAATAGTGTCAAAATTGAAACTATTGTTATTTTATAATAAATAATATTTTATTCAAGGATATACCCTTACTAAAAATTAATTATATAGAAAATGATGGGTACATCTCATAAAATTTTATTAATGACTGATTAATTGGCCATTTTTCATTTTATCATAATTTTTTAGCCTATAAAGTGTAAATTACTTGATTTCACAATAAGAATTAGAGGGGTAAAATACGGGGTAAAAATGATTATGACAAAAAAAATACATGTCTAATATTTATCGAATGAATTTATTTTGACCTGTATTCATCATATATTCTATATTACTAAATTCGAAGCCATTTGTAACCAAAAATGAATTTATATTAATTTAATAGTTAATGAGTTTTCAAAAGTACCAATCACCTTAGTTATAAAAGGACACATCCTCCCTCACTACCTCACACCATATTTTTCCTTCTATATCAACCAAGATATACATAAATAATCTCAAAAGAAAACCCTCTCATCATCCTAGAAGCATCCCTTGGGGTATAAATCCATCTAAGGAATCCCCTTGGGGCTAAAAAATAGGAATTACCCAATGAAGTGGTGACGTCCTACCTCAAGATCTTTAGTTTTATTTCCATCCCCCACCCCTCAACTGTTCTTATTCCAAAATTATTTAACAAAAAAAGTGTCGTCAATATACTGATATGTTATTATCCTATGGTTTATACCTACACTTATTAAAACATCCATCGAATTGGTATGAAAAATTTTGATTATGTGTACGGTGAACTACCACCTCACGAAATGAAGATTGTCTGTTTTTGCAATAACGCCTTTAAATTTTTTTAATTATGATGGAAAATCAATTTATATATGTTATAATTTCATTTATTATTAATTTAGGCTTCTATAATTATTTAATAACACATTTCCTTATTCTTTTTATTTGGTGATACTATGATAACATCATTTGTGGAAGTGTGGACTACCACCCCATCAAAGCGATGTTATTCATTAACACTATACATGGAATGTTTAATTGATTTTTATATCAATATATTTAAAATAAATGAAATGGATATTATATTTTAATTATTATATACATATATATCGTTTAATTTTAATTTTTTAATACGACGTCGAAATGAATGTTGCGTTCATGCGTACTAAGAAATACTATCTCCTTAATCGGTGCATTTTATTTCTTATTTCCAAACATTAGGGATTGTTATAAATAAATATATAATTAATATATATGATTTTAAAATCATGTATTAAATTTCAGATATGATTAAATCATGATCTATGTAACAGGAAGAACAAAAAACTAGAAGAATCTTACTAAAAAACTAGGCAATTAACACACAAAATAGTGAAAATAACAAAAAAAAGTGATGAAAAAGTTAATATGATATTATACCATGATCGCATATAATATAGTAATTATTCATATGTTTATTAATAATTTATAACACTCTTAAAAACATTATAAAGGAAGATAAAATATTTTTCACCCAAAAAGAAATGCAAGGTAAGCATTAATTTTACAATATCATTATTCTTAAGGATTGTATATACATAAAAATCAACTGGGGAATATTTATCATCCATTACCTTTTTTCATAAAAATATTTTTTATAATATTTTTACTATCTTTCTACCAAATTTTTTAGGTCATTTAACATTGTAGTACATTCTGTAAAATGGGTTTAAAAGGAATCTTTTTGGTCATTTTCGGAATGAGGTATTTTTTGACTTTTGTGACAAAAATATGGAAATAAGGCATATTATTATCTTAATAGACATCAGAATATTTTACCACCATCATGATGACTTGATATTTTTATGATTCCTTTAATATTTTATAGGTTTATTTTCTAATAAGATGTTTTCATTTATTATTTTGTGTCTTTTTAATTAAATGTTTTGAAAGTAAAAAATTTGTATTTTTGTAAAACCATTTCAGTGAAATTATTAAATTATTTCCATCTATTTTAACATACTTTCTTGATTTTTAAGATTCATTAAGGTTTAGGTGTTATGATATCATTTAACATATTCTATTAAATTTTTTACGAGGAGTGTTACTTTGGATATTCTATTTTGATTATATTCACTGTATCACTCTGAATGGTTCGTGATTATGTTTACTAATTATGGAAGGTTATTTATATTTATTATTTATATGATGTTTATGTTTAATAACATTCATATGAAGAATTAATTGTACTTATTATGTGGTAGGAGGGGCCTATTGTGGCCCCTCGATGTATCAGTTGGTCTCATGATAAAAACTAGATATAGACTTAGATGAGGCCTTTACCATTTTTTAGATATGGATTGGACAAGGCCTTAAGAAGTTATTTTAAAATATTGTGGCCGAGGCCTCGATGATTTGTTTCAAATATCTATTATTATTCATTCCATCATTAGGATATTAGTTATTGATAATCCATGTTATTATTTGAAAAATATATTATCAATGGTTAATATTTCTCGTTCATGTGATTATTTAAATGACATGTGTTTCATTTATCTTCCTTTCCCTATTATTTATGAAATATTTAATCAGATATTCTATTGTAAGCTTACCATTTCTGTGCATTTGAGATCACCACTTTATTATGTTTATTTTTTTGTAGGCTGTGAAGGAGTGTTTAGATTTTGATATGAATGGTTTCACTATAGAAATTTATATCTTTCTCGAAGAAAAATTTTCTTGTATTTTATATTTTAGTTTGTAATTTGAAATTATAATATGTAGTCAAGTTTCATAAACTAGAAAACTAATATGTACATTGGGATTTCAATCCTACATCTATTCCATTGTGTTAAAATATTAAAGTGGTTATAGCCTTTAAGGTTCATGGAGTTACAGTTGTGATTGATATTGAGATACTATTTCCCCAAGAAAATGGGCTGGGAATTCATTCTAATTACTATTGATGTATCTATAATCCTTTTAGGTATTGATTACCCGATGGGTGGAGGTAGTGGTAAATATTCTACCATCATAGTGGGTTGGGTTGGCTCCATGATATATTTTATGGAATATGTTGTTGTGACTTGTTTGATTTGGAACAGATGTGATATTGTATGAGTCTAGTGCAATGGATGACCATGATGAGAGTCATTTTCTATGGGATGAAATTATGTAGGATGAGAATTTAGCTTTTGTGTCAGACATGCATCCCCATTGATTTTAGGGGACCATTTTATGAATATTTTGGCAGTTCACTCCCTCTATTTTTAACTTCTTTGAATCATTAATGTTGTTGAATTACATTATAGTTCCCAATTGGATTGAACATTACATGGTATCCTAATCTCAATAAAGGATATGACATTATAGGACACCTTACACAAGGATTTATTTTGTTTTAGGTTCGTTTTAATTTAAAAATCACTATACATTCCCCATTCTAAGATATTGATAAATGATGAGTCTTCAACAACTACTTTCTAAAGAGTTTTGAAGTAATGGTGGAAATCATGTTGTTGACTTATATTGTTCTTTTTCAATTATGGGTCCCAGACCATGGTAATAACATCCACGTCTATTTGAAAAAATCATATATTTATGGTCTAAAGATAACCATAGTATCCTAGATAATGGATTTATCTAGCATTTAATTGTTGATGAGTTTACCACATATTTTGATATAGGTAAGGCATGTAATCCATATATATATCTTCCCGGATATCATATTATGATGTTGATATGGTATAGAACATGTTATAGAGGTGGTTTCCGTCTAAATCCCTATATATATCCATATTAACCTCCTCATCATCAGACTTACCCACCTTCACCATGTCAGACGACATGGGTTGCTTCTCTAGGTCTCTTGTGGACTGTGGTGAAGGGTGGATGGAAGTTTATATGGAAATATATAGGGTTATACCATGTGTTTTCTGAACCTATCTTTATTAATGTATCTATTTTTTACCACCACTCTATATGGATGTGTCTAAGAATGGTGTGGATTTCCTTATTGGATGAAGATATAGCCATGGGGAGGTCAATGATGGTGTATGTCAAAAGTAGAGTCTCTATGATCTATAACCTCAATTGCAGAAGGAGAAATAAAAATGTAATGATAAAATTTGGTTTCATTTTAAGAATCAATGGACCCATGAAGTGTTTTAGAAATGCATTGAATATCCTCAAGGACACTGGTTTTGAAATGGTCTGGGATATGGGCCTCATTTGGTGTTGTGGTCAGAATATTTCAACATGCATTTTGGGGTTGATCAGGGATTTGAGGTGGATCCATGATGGGTACTAGAAAATTTTTATTTCATAATCCCATTACTTTAACATATTTTCATTTTGAAATAAATTTAATTTTGTTGATAGATTACAATTCATGCCACAATGGGTTTGAACAAAACACTATTTTGTCACGTTTTTTGTATTCATTTAAATTCTAACACTATTAGAGAATATAGATATTTAATTTATATGATATAAATCCAATTAAATATTTGGACATTAATCCAACATATTTGATAGGCATAAGATAATAATAACCCAATATTGTATATAAAAACCAATATATTTCTAAAAGTACTTTTACTTATATATAATGGGAAAACTATTTCGAATTCAATTTTTGATAACTTTAAATATTAAATATGAAAAAATAAACATCTATATTAAATTAGAATATAAAATTTTACATTGGTTTATTTTTATTTTGATAAGTTTCATGTTATGATGAATAGTGATAAAATATTGAATTTTAAAAGAAAACAAAATTTTCATCTAAATAATTTATAGTGTTAAATTATATTTTTAATTTGTTCTAAAGTAAAAATATATTATTTTTATATTATTAAATACAATTAGACCATTTTTATCAATTTTACACTGAATATGAATATAGACATTACTATCTTTTGAACAATTTTACTTTAAACCACAATTTTCTCATTCAGTCAATGGGATTAATTTTAAATTAATTACTAAAAATTATATATTCTAAACATAAAAAAATAGATTCCATAATTGGAATAGGTGGGGGAAAATTATATTAATATATTTATTTTAGGTTTTTTTATATGAAAAAAAATAGTTGTAAAATTTTAATTACCATAGTTAGGGGAAAATTGGGTAATTGGGGGTAAAAATGATATTATAAATATTAGAAAATTAGTTTAACAATTGTCATAATTTTATTGGATAATTATTTTTCATCCATAATCATTAATGGATCAGTTAAGTGTCCATTTCTGTCATTTTTTATGATAATATAACATTTTTAGAATTTTATTCGTATGAAATTCAATTTTTTCATACTTTTCTTTTTGACAAGGGAAATATTTTTAATATATGGTTATATAAGTGATATTTTCTACTTTTAATAGAATTTCAAAATATAAAATGTTTATTTACATAGTTATAATTTATTTATAATTTTTACGGATAAAATTATTACCCGGAATTTTGACATAATGATGATATAATAATTATTTTATTAATCGAAGAATCAAATAATTTATATTTAATTTCTAAAATATATATAATTGTTATTATTAATGTAAATATAATAATTTTATAGATTAATTTGAATTTTCTTTGAGTATTTAAAAATTATTTTTATAAAATATCATGTTTTTATGTATTTTAATGTTACGTAATGAAATATATAAAAATTAATTGTAATGATATTTTAAAATAAATAATATTATCTTAAATGATAAAAAATTCATAAAAATATAAAAATTGTCCCAATGACTCGTATGAAGTTAAATATGTCATCCATGACTAAATATTTTTTCTTTTGGTATATTATTGAAATTATATTAACTCTAAAGGTGAAAATAACATGATATCACAATATGATTTAATAGGGTTAAATAAGGGATAAAACAAAAAGATAAATGTTAATAAAATAATAAAACCTTTTAAAATTTTTCTTTCATGATTTTATTTAAAACCATTATCATATTAAATTCAAAATAAGTCATTTTGGAGCGTATTTTAATTCAGAGTTATATATATTAATTTATTTTTTAAGAGTTTCCAAAGGATCCTCTCACCTCAATTATAAATGGCCACCTCCTCCCTCGATTATTCACAACAAATTGATCCTTATAGCTCTACTATGTTCATAAAATGCACCCTCAAAACATTATTATCCAAGCCATATAGATTATGTTCTTTAAAAAAGGCTAGACTATGATCCATTAATAAGAGATCTATAGGATGTCCGCTGAATATGTTGTAACAATTTTTACAAACTCCAAAAGGTCATTTTTATTATACTCCCTCTCTATACAACTTTCCAATTATATAGTAACATAAAATTATAATATATGTGATGAGATATCATTATTATTGAGGGACACCCATATTCCACATTTTATTCATTGTATAAAAAATTAAATCACTGCACGTGCATACTTATGGCATATTGTCTCCACATCGTCGTGTAATTTTTTTTTCATCCCCATATTATTTTAATGGATATAGTGATGGGATAATAGATATAAATAATAAATATTAAATTATATTTATTCTTTAGATTTATAATACTATCTTATGTGATACCCTTTCACCATTAATGGATTGATATCATCTCTCGTTCATACCTACGTCCTATCATCTCCCTAACGTTATGAGATTCAATTCCCCCATTATCCTTGTATGAATGTTTATAAAAATGTATATAATAAATATAAAAAATATCTATTTAATTAATATCATTATTTAGATGGAATATATATATATATATATCTTATGCATAATAAATAGGTCTTACACAACAATACATGCATAGTAAAGTGAGGTTATTATCACTCGAAACAAGGGTAATAACAGTATATTATTAAAAAATCATATAAGAAGACCATATATGATATAATAAATATTGATATTGTTTTGTTATAAATTAATAACATGTTTTCAACAATTATATAGGAGGATAAAACACATTCAAATTAAAAAAATTACATGGTATGTGTCTATTTCATAATCTCATTATTATCCATGATTGTTTAAACATAAGTATCTAGTAAGAAATATTTAACATCCACGTCATTTTTTCATAAAAATGTTTTCAAATTTTTTTTACTAGTATCCTAAAAAAATTTATATCCATTTTACCAATTTTAATCTTTTTATTAAAGGTATTTAAAGGAATATTTTTTTATTATCAAAATAAAGTAATGAATTTTTTTTGACAAAAATATAGGACGAATGTTTTTTTAACTTTTAGAAAATGAGAGTACTTTTAGATCGTCCTAACATATTAATTACTGGAATATTACTTATCAATTTTATTATATTGTTTTCAATTTAATTTTTTTCTATTAATATCATGGGTCCTTTTAAATAGATGATTTCAAATTAAAAATGGGTTATTTCTAGGAATAAAATTTCAATGATATTATTAGAGTATTTTAATCTATGTAAACATCCTTTTTTGGATCATATGATTGATTGAAGTTGATATATTTCATATGTTTATTATTTATTCATATGAGGAATGAATTTGACATAGTAAGTGATGGGAGGGGCCCTTTATAGTCCCCAGATGCATTAGTAAACCTGATGAGATAAACTAGATTGGGGGTCTTTTGATGTCTCCAACATTTATATATGGCATCTTGGTTGAAGCCTTAATGAAATGTCTATTATATTTGGAATTTTGCATTAAAATATTGTGATATTAGTCATTGATATTCTATGTTATTATTCAAGTATTAGAATATTTGTGTGTAGTTACTTTCTCATGTGATTATATATATGTAATTATTTAATTGTCTTATATTCCTAACATATTATTCTCTGGTTATTTATTTAATGTCTTTTTATTTTGGTTATAACCTTATCATAATCATTAATGATTGTTTATGATAGCATCTAATATACACTTACCCTTACTATGTATTTTAAATCACCCATTTCTATTGTATTATTTTTCCCAGGATGCAAAAATTTATAATTTCATTTATATGTTGGTTTATGCTATGAGAATATAGGTAATGTAAAAGGGTTTTCATTGTCATATAATATGTATTAAATTGTAATTTATGGTTCATTAATATAATATAGATTTTAAAATTGAGAAAAATATCAGTCCGTTTGGATCCATATATGGTATCTATTCTAATATAATAATGTGAGGAATCAGCTCTGGGATATGGGGGCTAGGGTCATTATAGTCTGTATCAGAGGATATATGGTAGAATCCTTAGAAACTAGATATTGAAATCAATGATTATGCGACATAACCCTAAGATATAATATGAGGATAATCATAGAATAATATCCAATAATTTTGGAATGGAATAGATTATGTGGGTCTTCATAGAAATACATATCAGCCTGGATACAACATTTTGATGTTGTTCTAGAACATATGTACATAGGGTTAATAAATATCCCAAGGTGCATCGGGCTTGACTCGACATGATATGGAACACGAAAATGGGACTCACATCACACCTCGTTTGACACTCTCAGGGGGTATGATTAGGATAATTTATAGTTTCATGACAAACCATAATACTGGATTTAGAAGTAAATATGTCCCCAATGAATCCATGTTTTTATTATGAGATTATCTATACATGAATTATCGATTTTGTTTAAGAGTTTTACACATTAAAAATTATACATTATGAATCATAACCTAGTATAGTTTATGATATTATATATAAATGGCCAATAGTGGATGTAATGGAAACTGTATTAATGCATATAATAAATTTAGGTATTTCTCTCCAATTCTTGATCATGATATTCAACCTAGAGATACAACTTGAGCTGAAATACATATCACTACCCTGGTATATCACACTCATGTTATGAACAATAAACATTCCCATATATATCCTAATCCACAATATGGAGGAACAATGTTATACTTCATCATGATATAACAACCTTCAATATTAAATTGGACTAAAAATCCTTTTATATGTGAAAAATAGATAAGTTCTTTATTGAATATTTTCATTTCATTCAGAAGAAATGAATGTGAGAAGGTTGTCATGGATGTTTTTCATCTATCAGGAGAGGTAGATCAATAGTGATACCATTTTCAAAACACAAAGGTAGAGGATGAAATTTCATGTATGGAATGGATGAATTTCATTAAATGTAATTTTCAAAATATTTCCTTCGTGAATAACAAGCATATGTAGAGAGAGAATTCATGAATCTGAGGAAAATGAGGATGATAGTGTTTTTAATAAGAATCCAAATTTACAGGAACAAAATTTCACGTTATGGATTATGTACATCATCTTGTGTGAAATATTTACCAATTCATCGGTGGGTTAAAACCATTCCACAAAAGGGCACTAGTCTTTCGAAAATTCTCATTATATGAATATATAGTCTTTTGTGCTATCAAGATAGAAAAATAATTCTTTATATATTGTTACTTTAACTAAAATCTAGAGAAGAAGAGGGATTCTGAACACTTTGGAAAAAGAAAATAAGGAATATGGGAATAAGAGATGAGTTGTCCTTTCAATGTTTAATAAATGAGGGAAGAAACATCGTGTAACATGCCTATTGGGGATGAGTGTTTGTTATATGTTTGGAGAAAAAGGCTATCAAACCAATTATTTCAAGTGAAAAAATGATGCCAGTAATGAGAAATTATTTAAATATAAGGAGATGTGACACTATGAAAATATTTATACTAATTATCAAGAAAACATTCACTAGAAAGTGTCAATGGAGAAAGGTCGAGATTATGTGATCACAAATGTTGAGGTTGAAGACCCTAATGATGTGGTGGAAATAACTTTAATCATCCACTAAATTTTAGATAATGATTTTTTAGATTATATTTCATTACATTCATTTATATATTCCCATTTTTCAAAGAAAATTAGGCATTCCCATTTTTATTTAATAATTATGTTTAAAAAAAACTCATAAGTGAAGTATCTTTGAAACAAAGATGTGTCATATAGTCCCCTTTATGATAAATAAATGTACCTTATGTGATAATTTTTTCATCATACATATGGACGAATTTTATACAATACTTATTATTTAATGTCTTCTATTGTTTGTTACAAAAATTTATTGTAAGAAGAAGGATATTATGATTTGTGAGGAATAAGATGAATACCTTATATTTAAAGCAGAAACATTATCATATGATTCATAACTAGATACACCCCTATTAGATATAATAAATTAAATTAGTGGGGTAGAAGAGAAAAAATAGGGATGGAGAAGGTAATATTCAAATTGATGATGTAACTATTGTGTAAGAATACATTGGTGTATTTCCTGATTAATTAGCAAGACATATCACAGAGTGCATAGTAAAATATTACATTGATTTAATCCCTAATGATATGCCAATATCAAATACTACTTATAGAATAGTCACTTTGGAATTAGTTTATCTGAAGAAACAAATATAGGATTTGAGTAATAAGAGATTAATTCACCAAATTGTTTCACCATAGTGGGTCGATATTCTCTTTTTTAAGAAGAAATATGGATCCATGAGGTTGGGAAGGTATTATAGGGAAATAAATGACATTACGTTAAATAACAAGTATCTTATACATTGCATTGATGAATTCTTTTATCATATTTATGGATCACAATAATTTTCAATGATTGATCTTATTATGGGTATAATATGTTAGTAATAATGAAGGATGAAATTTTGAAGACAACTATTTAGATTAGGTATAGGAATTAAGAGTTTACGGTATTTCCATTTGGATTGACTAATTCACACTCTATTTTTATGGGCCTAATGGATAGAGTATTCATGGAACGACATGATGATTTTTTGTAGTAATAATTTATGATATTATTTGTCATTCTAATGTATATTAATATCATTATAAGCACATGAAAATCATTCTTAAAACTCTTATAAGATAATAGTTATATGAGTAATATAGAAATTCTGATTTCAATATTTAAGAAGTTCTTTTTCTTGTACATATTATTTCTATGGATGGAATATCAATTAATCCTTAAATGAAAATTGAATATAGAGAATGCTATAAACCAAAAAACATATCAAAGGTATATATTTTAATTGGTTTCATAGGTTATTATCGACAGTCTGTTTAGATTTAAGACTAATTGGCTAACCCATTAACCAAATGTGCATGTAAAGGTGTTACATTTTTTTAGAAAATGGAATGTGAAAAATGATTAGATGGAAAAAATATAATATTAGTCAATGCTATGATTTTTAATCTACTATAAGGATGTGATAGGGTTTTCTTATATAGTAATGCATTGAATAAGGGACTTGGTTGTGTCCCAAAAAATATAATATTATCACATAAGCATTATGGATATTGATGACTCATGGAGGGAACTATTTGACCTAGAATCTCAAGTAAGAGGCTATAATATTCTCTTTGAAAATATTGAGGCATTATCTTTATATTAAACTATGTGAGATATACATATATCATAAAAGAATAAAGTACATCTTCTAACAAAAATTTCTCAACATGAGATAAAGACGATGGAACGAGCTACTCAAGGATTATGATTTCTCAATATACTTCCACTCATGAAATAAAAATAAGTTAGCGAATGAATTGATAAGAAAAGATCATGAATTTCTAACAAAAAATGACAATTGAGAAGGATCCTATGTTCATGCATCTAGTAAATATGGATATGAAAATTTATATGGAAGGATATAAATCAATGATTTTTTCAAATAATTGAAAACCCATATTTATTAGATATTATAATGAATAATCATTCTAATGATGAGATCCTTCAGAAGAAATTTAATTGTGTGAATGACATATTGTTGACATAAATTGTTTTTAAAGATAGTTTTATAATATTTATAAATAGGATATGTGCTCAATCTACACCTGAGACGATAATGAAACTGATGGAAAAAGCTCGTAGATCAAATTTCCTTATACATCCTAGAAGCACAATGATGTATAGAGACATGACGGAATTTTATTTGTGGGTTTACATGAAGTGGGAAATTATTGATTATGTGTCATGATGTTAGGTTTTTCAATATGTGAATGTTTGTAGGTAGTAACCAAATGGAGTCCTACAACCACTTACTATTCCTTTTTGGAAATTGCATGAAATTACTATGGTATTTTCCATGGTACATCCAAGGACTTTTATAAGGAAGGATGTGATATGGATTATTGTTGATCACCTTACCAAATTAGATAATTTTATTACTATAAGAGATGTTTTTCCTATTTAGTGCCTAGATATACATTATATTAATTAATTTTTATTACTTCATGGAGTATCTCTATCAATATTTTCAAATCAAGACCCAATTTTCAACCAATATTCTAGATGATTCTATAGAAGGATCTAAATTATGAGATTAATTTGATCACTAACTACCATCCAAAAACTGACAGATAGACTGAAAGAACAATTCAAACAATGGAGAACATGTTGAGATCATGTTCACGTGATTTTAAAGGTATGTGGGATAATTAACATTAATTGTAATATAATTTCTACAAAAATAGTTTCCATTCAAGTATTAAAATTGATCTGTATGATGCATTATATGGAATGATGTGACGTACTCCCACTTTTTAAGATGAAGTTGGTGAAAGGAACCTTGTAGGACATGTTTTTTTGATGATATGATGAAAAAATTAAATACAATTTAGACACATATTATAGCATCTCAATGTAGTGAAAACATTTTATACCAATAATTGGAGCCATGTTTTATAGTTCCAAGTCTGAGATCATGTTTTCTCGAAATTATCTTCATATAAGGGTGTCATAAGATTTTGATATGAATAGGAGACTTATCCCTAGGTATATCAGACCCTTTTACATTCTTTAAAGCATTGGATTTATTGCTTACCATTTTTCAATGTCACACAATCTCTCGAAATTACAAGATGTGTTTCACATATATCTGATAAGGAATTACTTGCCTAACCCAATGCATGTTCTCACCACTCATGAAATATATTTTGAACTTATAATTTCTTACCATGAAGAATCCATATAGTTTCATAATAGTATATATCAATTGTTGAGTAATCAAATGACTCGACATGTCAATGATCATTGAAGAAATTCGAAAATGAAGAAACAACAAGGGAACTAGGGGATTCTATAATGGAGAATGAACCACATATTTTTTATAAGGTAAAACCCCTAAAATTTGGAGGATGATTTTTTTTGATATAGTGAAAAATAAATCACCCTAATAATTTAACGTAATCTCATTTTATAATAACTTTAATTTTTTTTATACAGAAAAATGGTTTTTAACAAAACACTATTTTGTCATAATGTGTACAAAAAATTAAATTATAACAGTTTTATAGAATTTATGGAGTAAATTTAATTCTTATATATAAAATAAAATATTTTGATATTAATCCAATATATATTATATGAATAAGATAAGAACAAACCCTATATTGCACATAACAGCCAATATTTTTATAAAAGTAGTTTTACCTCATTTTAATAGATAACGAATTATAAATCCAAATTATTACACTTGTACATATTATATTGTAAAAATAAACATATTAATTTAAATAGAAATATAAAAATTACATTATTATAATTTTTGTAATTTTTCAGATAAGTTTCATATTTTAATGAATAGAGATAAAATATTTCATTTTAAATAAAAGTAGTTTTTTCATCTAAAAAATCATAGTGTTAAATTACAATATAATCTGTTTTAAATTATATTAAGATTAATTTTTTTATAATTTAATAAAATTTATTTCATTGTTATAAATTTTTTATTTAATATGAATATAAATACAATACAATATATTGAACATTTATAAATTAAAAAATATTTTTCTCATATTATCAATAGTATTATTATTATTTTACATCTACAACATTTATGTTAATTTTTTTGAAAAAATTAATTCCATATTTTAATTCAGTGATTGAATTTTTTTCATAAATTTTAATTTTATTTTTTCATTATAATAAGAGTAAATTTAATAAACATTTAATCACTATGGTTATGAATATATTAGGTAATAAAGGGTAAAAACAATCTTATAAATATTATTAAATTACCCCAACAATATTCGTAATTTTACTGGATGAGTATATTTTTTCCATATTAATTAAAGGATCAGTTATGAGACCATTTATTTCTTTTTGGATTAATATAAAACATTATTAGTATTATATTGAAATGAAAGTTAATTTTTTCATAATTCTCTTTTTATCAAGTGGATTTTTCATTAATATGGGGTTATATAATGGATATTTTCATTTAGAAATAGTTTTTGGAAATAATATTTTTCCTACATAATATTAATTTCATTATAATTTTTGGTGATAAAATAATTACAATAAATTGTTACATAATGATGATGTAGTAATTGTTTAATAAACGGAAGAATCAAATAAATGATATTAAAAGTATAGAAATAAATATAATTCGATATAATTAATGTCATAAATGAATTTTTTGATTAATTTTACATATTAGTGGTTATTTAAATGTGTTTTTTTAAATATAATGTTTTTATGATATTTTTAAAATGTCATGTATTAAATAGATTCAAAATTGACACTAATGATATTTAAAAATAAATTATATTTTATTAATTGATAAAATATTCATAAAAATATAAAATTCATAAAAATTATTGGTATGAGACTAAATATATTGTTAAAGAATCCATTATTGTACGTTTTTAATTTCATAATAATTATATTAACCCTCCAATTTTGACATAAATGATATCACGGTGAATGTTAAAAGGGTTAAATATGGTCAATGAAAAAATATGTGGATTAAAAAATAATAAATATATATATATAATTTTCACTGGATGAATTTATTTTTACCCATAATCATTCTATATTATAATAATTCAATTTTTATAAATTTTTAATTTGAAACTAATATATATTAATTTAATATTTTGAGTGATTCTAAAGGATCCCCTCAAATAAACTATAAAAGGGCTCCTCCTCCATCACTTATTTACACCACATTGAGCTTTATAGATTGAGTATCTCCTTCCCAGTTATCTTCCAAACATATTTATCCATGTTATAGAGGTTTTAGTCTCCAATGAGGACCGAATCTAGATCCCTTAATAAGATATCTAAATGGGGTCCTTTGAAGGAGAGATACTCGTTTTTACTAAATCATCCATGTTCATTTCTTCTTATACATCCCCTTCATCTATTGTTTGAATTACAATGTAAAAAATATAGTATCATCTATATTCTGATATTCTATTATAACTATCTTACAACCATATTCCACCGTTTATCCAACCTATAAGAAAACAAAATCACTTTGTATGTGTGTGTTTGTACACTTACCATTTCTACATAGTAGTGTAATTTTTTTCATATCCAATTTATGTATATGGGTATAAGGATATAAATAATGCAAAAATTAAATATTTTCAAGATATTTATTCTATATAATTAAGGTACCATCCAATTTTATACCCTTTAACCATTAAGGGAATCATATTGTTGCTCGTGCGTATGTACGGCGTACTGTCTCCATGATGCGTTGAGAATACTTGTCCATATTAACCATTAAATAATGATTATAAAAATATATATAATTATTAAATATAATATAAATTAACTTAATATAATTCTTAATATTAAATATATATATCTTATTCATAAGAAACATAACTTATATGACAAACATGCATTTGAAAATAAAGTATTTAACAGTTGAAATAAGGGTAATAAAGTAATTTTATTAACAAAAATATATTATATGATCATATATGATATAATAAATATGAATATGGTTTTGGTATAAATTAATAACATGTATTAAAAAATTCTATATTAGGATAATGGACATTCAACAAATGTAATTTACAAGGTAAGGGTCAATTTCAAAATCTCAATATTACCTAGGATTGTTTATGTATATGTATTTAATGGGAAATATATATCATCAATGTCCATGTTTATTCAGAACATTTTCCAAATATTATTTAAATTTATACTATAATTTTTTTATTTATTATTACCCATTTTTTAATTTTTATAAAATGGTTTGAAAGGAATCTTTTTTCATTTTCCAAATAAGGTAATTTATGATTTTTTCGACAAAAATACAAAATGAATGATTTATTAACTCATACAGAACAAGAAAATTTTTCTAAGGTCATTAAAACATAATTTTTGAAGCTTTATTTAAATGATTAGTATATTATTTTTGAATTAAAATTTTTTCTTTTAAAGTGGTGGGGACTTTTAAATAAATTTATACAAAATAAAAATTTGTATTTGGATCAGAAAATTATTGATATATTTATTAGACTATCTTATTATATGTTAACATCATCTATTGTATCATATAATCGACTGAGCTAGATATATTATGATACAATATAACTTTTTTTTCAAAGGTTATATGATCAGTTTGACAGTTGATATGCTATTTTGATACCATTAATGGAATTTGATTGAAGTATTCACATTTCATATTCTTGTTTTTCAACATGAATTTTTGTGTTGTTTTTTGTTTTCATATTAAGAATGAATTGGACTTAGTAAGTGAAATGTGAGGATCGATATAGAAACTTGAAGAATTTTAGTTCTCTTGTGACAAACAAGTATGGGTATTCACTGATGTATTATATGTTTATGTATTGTGTCTTGGACAAATCCTTGATGGCTAGTTTATGATGTCTGACGTTCTGAATTATTTCATTTTGAGATTATCTATTGATATTCCATATTTTTTTTGACTAGTAGAATAACCATGTTAATGTTTCATTCGCATGTTATTATTTATATGGCATTATTTGACCGTCTTCCATTCCATCAATATTATGTTCAGGTTTTTTGATTTAATGACTTTTTTTCAGTTAATCACCATTTCATAATTTTCAACTCTTGTTAGGATGGATTCTACTATTCACAAACCATTATTATGTTACTTATGTCACCACTTTCTTATGTTTTATTTTTCCAAAATTACAAACAAGAACATTATGTTCGATATTTAGGGTTAATCAAGGATAATATTGATGCTGTCAAAGACTTTACTATGTTTAATTTTATGTTTTAAATTGTAATTTAAGGATCATTTATTTAATACCACATCCAAAATAGAAAAAATGATCGTTAAATTAGGATTCAAACCTTTTATCTATGCAAACATAATAAAGTGAGGCACCAACTCTGATCTATTGGGGTCAGGGTAGTTACATTGATAACCAACCGGTGTTGGTGGAATATGATCCTACTGCTGAGAAGAAACTGGGGTTTGTCGATGAGATTTTATATTATCTATAATAATATGAGGCTACCATTTTTTTGTTCTTTGAATATTCCAACAAACCTTTCCTGAGCTCAGGATACGAGCTCCATTCAAATATTCATTTCCCACCAGAATATTCTAAATGATATTTGAAATGGGGGAATGTATATGGGCCTCCTCTTGTATAGCCTTTGAGGGATGTGGTTTCATTCCTTCATTTGTGGAACTTGGTATGTGATCATTCCTTACATGTGCTACTATAATTTGACAAGTAGATTAATTTATATTACTATGCTCTACCTCAATAAAGGTTCCACTCTCACATGGTGAGCATCAGTCGGAGCAGGGATATGATATCAATCCTATGCCTTATTTGTATATTTCCTGTCTTTTTTGAAAAGAGTTTGAGAATTTCCCAAAGCATGTATAGCTGTCATATGGTGAGCTCCAGTTCGTGTTATGATATGAGCCCTATCATGTTATTTTGTAGAATGTCACATGTCTTTTTTAATATGAATGTGAAACTCTCTCGAGGCATGTTTGGATATCACTTTGTAATTCTTGGTTAGAAATGGAATATGAGCCCATTCTTGTTCCATATACATTACAAGAATATGATAATAATCATAATGGATGGGAGTAAGAATGTAATCATTCTATGGAGTTCTAATCAGGTAGGCTCCAGAAAAAGTAGGTGCACCTTGTTGACATGAGTCATATCATTTATTTATTTAACAATTTTTCAATTGGGTTCAGGGTAGTTACATTGATAACCAACCAGTGTTTGGGGAATATGATCATACTGATATGAAGCAAATGGGGTATGTTGATGAGAATATATATTATCTATAACAATATGGGGCAACATTTTTGTTGTTCTAGGAATATTCCAATAAACCTTTCCTAAGCTGGGGATATGAGGTCCATTCAATTATTCATTGCCCACTAGAATATTCGGAATGAAATTTGAGATGGGGGAATCTATATGAGGCTCCTCCTGTATAGCCTCTGAGGGATTTTGTTTGATTCCATAATTTATGGAAGTAGGTATGTGATCACTCCTTACATGTTCTAAAGGAATATGACAAGTAGATTAATTTATAGTACTATGATCTGCCTCAATAAATGTTCCACTCCCACTTGGTGAGCCTCATTTGGAGCGGTGATATGATCTCCATCCTATTCCTTATTTTTATTTTTCCTTTCTTTTTTGAAAATAGCTTGAGAATTTCCCAAGGCATATATAGCTGTCATATGGTGATCTCTTATTTGAGTGATGATATGAGCCCGATCATGTAATTTTATAGAAGGTCACATATCATTTTTGATATGAATGTGAACCTCTCTCGAGGCATGTTATGAAATCACATTGTAAATCATGGTTAGAAAGGGAATGTGATCCCATTCTTGTGCCATATACATTACCAGAATATGCTAATAATCACAATGGATGGGAGGATGAATATAATCATTTTATGGAGTATCCATTTTTCAATATTGACGATAGTGTTTTATTTCTATAGATAACAGGACAACTATATATATCTATCCCTATATATATACTAGATCTGAAAAATTTTGGACATGTTCTTCTCTTATTTCTAGAATGTAGTGATACTTTAGAAATTTTTTACAGGAATGTATGTCTGCACATTTTCATTCTACAATATGTACTAGAATATATTTTTATTAAAGCATGGATATAATAACAATTCAATCCACCTTGTTCCTTTATAATATGAAGATGTGATTCATGGGTGGGATCTAGGATATGCATCTCAATAACAGCTGGGTTCCGGTGATAGCACAAACACCCCACCTTAACATGGTAATTGGGTCCTGGCCCACCAGGTACCACCATTTGCCCCACAGACACGTGGTCCCCACCCTAGGCCCACCCACGTGCCCGAACGGGTCATCTGACTAATGAATGTACCCATATTCCAACACATGTCTGTTCAAGTATGTTTTGTCCTCACTCAGAAACACCCTAAGTAACATCCCAGAAGATCACCTATCCAGATCACTACTTTAGGCCAAGCACGCTTAACTGCATATTTCTAATCAGGTAGGATCTCGAAATGGAAGGTGCGCATTGTTGACATGAGTCATATCCTTTATACATTTAACCCTTTTTAATTTGGGGGTGTTGCAATCCCCCCCTTTAGAACACTACTTCCTCATTCTGGGACCAACATCTCAACCCTAAGAGTTCACCGCACTTTTGGTTGGGTATCACCTATGATACCAAATGCAAAATTGGGTTCTGGTGATAGCACATACTCCCCACCTTAACATGGTCGTCGGGTACTGGCCCACCGGGTACCACTAGTTTCCCCGTAGACACATGGTCCCCACACTGGATCCCACCCATGTGGCCAAATAGGTCATTTGACTAATGAATGTCCTAACAGGCCAACACATGTCTTTTCCAGTGTATTTTCTCCTCACTCACACAAACCATGGGAATATTTCCAGAAGGTCACCCATCCTGATGACTACTACAGGCCAAGCACGATAAACTGTAGATTTCTAATTAGGTAGCCTCCTGAAAAAGAATGTTCACCTTGTTTACATGAGTCATATCATTTAGTTATTTAACCCTTTATCATTTGGGGGTGTTACAATATCCCCCATGTTTGCTAGAGGAATGTGTGTGTCAGCTTGATTTGAGGGGAAGGGATATGACCCTTCCAACATGTTTATCTCAAAGTAATCCAAAAATAATATTTAATAGGAGAAGGTATATGAACCAACTCTTTCTTATAAATAGTTTTTGTTTCAACACAAGATTCCACAGTACGTTTCTCTTTGAATAATGCACTAGCTTTTTTTTGTATGAAACCTCGAGTTATAGCACACCATGACCAATCAAACTAGCCGTTACGAATAGTAATACATATTTTTTTAAAATTTATAATTTTTTTTTATATATGGACTTAATTTTAGGAATCAGAATATCAAAATTAGCTTATTGTTACTTTTTGGTATTTTTCCGAAAACATTCAATTTTTGATGTATAATGAAAACACTACGTTACTATTTAAAACCTAATTTTTATTGAAATAATTATTTATTTTATTTAAATTTATTTTAGTTCAAAATAGTTACATAATACCTATATTAGTTCTATGTAATTCATTGGAGTAATTTTATTATATGATTAGATATTTAAAATTTTATTGAACTATTTAACGCCTTTTACACACCTTCTAGGAAAATTTTCAAATTTTCATAGAACATAATTTTACCACATCAGTGAATTGAATTTCATAATTACTAGAGACACAGTTTTTATTAGTATGTAAAATTTGGTTCAATAGGTTTAAAATAATTCTTGGTGAATAGATACATTTGAATTTTATTTTCCACGATTAAAAGTAAATAGGGTAATTAATGATAAATATGACAATATAATTACCCTAACCCATGTCACAACTCTATTGGATAAGTTTTTTAGACCATAATAAACATTAAGAATAAAATATCATCCTCTTTATTTTAGATGGTTTAGATTAGGCCATTTATTGTTATTTAATTTAATGAAGGGATAAAAGTGTTAAATTCACATTTTTTTAAAAAAACATTTTTAATATGTGGTTATTCATAAGATAAATTAAACTATAAATTTTAATTATAAATATAAAAATATTTCATACATAATGGTATTTTATTTAAAATATTTATACATTATATAATTAAATTTATTTTTGACACAATGATGATGCAGTAATTACCGTATTAATGAATGATTAAAATAAATGATATTATAAATATACAAATTAATGGAAATTGAGACATTTGTTACATTCCACTAATTTTATAGGTTAATATGACATATTTGGGTTGATTAAATTAATTTTTTTTGAAGTGAAAATTTTTTATGGCTTTCACAAAACCCAATTTCCAAATGCTGTCACAATTGACATTAATGCGTTTTTAAAACAAATACTATATTATTAAATGATATAGTATTTAAAAAAATATAATGATCATCCAAAGGACTTGGAAAAGGTTTGATATTTCAATAATGAACCACTTGTCTTTCTATTAAAATTTTTTTGTATTTTTGTTAACCATTTACTATAATAATACACGAATAAATGGTAAAAGATAATCTATTTAACTAAGAGTTAACGGTAAAAGACAAGGTTAATATGGTGACCTAAACCAGTCTATAAACTATTGGTTGAGCGGTTTTGGACCCATCCCCACCTTATCCTCGAAATAAATCCTTTTTATCCATTATAAACCAATTATTATTGTATAATAAATTAATATTTCATGCTTTTTTTAAGGTGACAATCACCTCTGTTATAAAAGGGTACTTACCCTTATCTAAAAATCACCCCTCCAATTCCATTTGAATTAGCCATCCCCTACTCAAATATCATCCAAAATATATTCAATTAAACCATGATTCATTAATTTGATCTGAAATCTGAACTATGGAGCCTTTTTTATCACATCAAAAGGAAGAACTCGTAGAAGAGGTAATAATTTAATCACATCTTTCATTGTTATTTTCTTCTTCCACTTACTATTTCATTGTTTTTTCAATACCAAAATAATAAATCATGTACCTCCAACATATTGTGATGTAATTATAAATATGGTAAAAATATATTCATTATTCTATCCATCCTATGAATGAAAAATTCACCATATGTGTGTACGTAAAGATTACTGTCTCCACGTCGTGGTATAACTGGTTATTCAACACTTTAATATTATAGTGGGTATAATAATGAGTATAATTGATGTAAATAATAAATAAATCAATTTATTGTTATTTTTTTAAATGATATACCATCCTATTACATACTATTTCACCATCAATAGAATGGTATTGTCGCTCATGCATACGAACAGATTGATATCTCCACAAATGCGATGAGATTCATTCTCCTTCAAAAACAATGAGGAATAACATTCTGTTTATGATTAAAAATAATTTTTATTAACTTAGTGTCATTATGGATATTAATCAAATACATCCTATCCATAAAAAACATGACTTACATAACAAATAATATAAAGGAAAACAAATCAGTTAACACATGAATCAATGATACTAGTGAAATATTATTAAAAAAAATATTAAAAGATTATATATAATATCATATTTCTGTATATGGTTTTTGTATAATTTAATATAAATTATTTAACAATTATAAAGGAGGTTAATGTACCCTTGACCATGGAAAAGTAAAAGGTAATGGTAAATTTTACCATCTCTTTATTATCAGAGGTTTTTTATATGTAAGCATCAACTGGGAATTCTTTATCATCCTCATACATGTTTCTTAAATATATATTTCAATATATTTTATATATTTCTTTGAATATGAGTTATATTCATTTATACCCTTTTTCGACTTTTTATAATTTTTTTTGAAAGGATCCATTCCATCATTTTCCAAATATGGTACTTTAAGACCTTTTTGACAAAATATGGGGAAAATGTTTGTTTTAACTTCAACGACAGGAGCGGATTTATTTCTCCATTATAACACTGTCAATGCATCCATTACTATATAATAATAATTTTTTAAAATTGAAAGTTTTATTTTATATTTACGTATCATATAAATGAATTAAAAACACAAGAGATATTTCTCTCAAATAATTTGGATTTCATATATGTCAACACTCATTGATGGATTCTAAACATGTTTGATGTTTATTAATTATGATAAAATATTCCATCTTGTATTGAAGGTGTTGTGATTTTTTTGAACGTGGATGTGTTATTTTTACACCATTCATGTTTTATGGTTAATGTATTAACATTTCGTGTGCTAGTTTTAATAAGAATATTTATTTTATGTTTTAACATTTTTATATGAGGAATGCATTGAACTTAGTAAGTGATGGGTGGAGCCCGCTATTTCTCCTCGATGGATTGATAGGTCTCAAGAGACAAAATAGTGTCTTCACATAAGTCCTTTAAAAAATATTATGTGATGTCATGGAATGAGGCCTTGACTATGTGGTTATGTTGTCCGACATTATGCATTCAACCATTATTAAATTAGCTATTGATATTACATGTGATTATTAGGATAATAGAATATCCATCTGAATAAGTAAATGGAATTATTTGATTTATATTTTTCATATTATGATGAATTTTATTTTTAAAAGGCTTGTGCTTTAGTCTTGTAATTTTCGTAAATGATTACACTTATTTATGAAAGTTTTCTCTATATTGTTTTCCTTACTGAGCATCTGAGCTCACCCCTTTATTTTGTTTTCTTTTTCCCAGGATGCGAAGAAATATATTACAATTCACATACAGGGATAGGATAAGGGATATTAGTGTGTTCAAAGGTGACCCAATTTTATTGTTTTTTTAATTCATGTTGTAATGTAAATCATATGTATGTATCTAGTACATCCATGGCTAGTAGACAAATTTGTCTTTTGAGTCTGGATCTTTTGAGAACATGCCAATGTTATGTAATAATGCACCAACTCTAGGTAGCATGGGTTTCTGCATTACAGTTGGTATCAAAGGATGTTTTTTACAAACCTTGGATACTATATTTAGAAAAACTCTAATTAGAGAACATTAAACTAAGATGAACATTGAGTATTAATATATACGAGCATCCTAAAATTTGGGTAATATAGAGATTTTGTGAGTTTTCAAGGAAATATATTTCTATCTGGTTACGAGAAGGTAGAGGCGGCTTTGGCATAGATGTACCTAGGAGTGAAAATGATGACATGGAGATTCGGGCTTGGCCTGAGGTATCCTGGTACAAGACAATGATCCTTTCTGCACTCTTGGTCACGAAACACCGGGGGATATGATTAGGATAATTCACATTTTTATTAAAAATAATTATGAAGTATTTATGAATAATACTTAATGAATTTTTTTATGATTATGAATTATATGCATAAACTGTTTAATTTATGTGAGGTATTTTATGAGTTTGGAATTTATGTATTGCGAATCATAAACTAATCTATTATGTTCCATTGAATAGAAATGGAAAATAGTGGATGGAATGGAAACAATATCAACACTTGTAATCCATATAGGTATTTCCCTCCAACTCATGATAATTATTATGGGGATGGTGATGCAGCCAATTCTGAACAACATATAACCATATTGGGACAACTCACTCAGGTTTGGAATAATAACCTTACCAGTATGAAGCACCCTGATCCACAACACAGAGGATAAATTTTAGATCACTTTATGATGTAACAAGCACCAACATTAAATGGAAATATCAATATATTTTTATATGAAAATTGGATATGTTCCTTAGAGAAAATATTTCATGATTTATGGAGTTGAGAAAGGGAAAAAGTTTTCATGGTGGTTTATTTCATCACATGAGATTCAAATCAATGGTGTACATTAATTAAAAACCCAAAAGAGGATGAATAAGTCTGAAATATGGAATGGAAGGAGTTTAAACAGCTTTTCTTGGAAAAATAATTTCCTCGTGACCATCGAGGAATATAGAACGACAATTTATGTGTCTAAGGAAAAAGGAGTATGAGAATGTTCGAATGTATGAGTCCAACATTACAAGGATATAATGTGATGAAGAAGATAATATACATAACCTAAGGAGTGATATTTATCCATTATTTTATGGGTTAAAACCATTTCTCCATAGAGAATTAGTATCACAATCCTTCTCATCATACGAAGATATTGTATCATGTGATATCAATACATAAATGTAATTCTCTATGTATTATGAATTTAATGAAAAGTAAGAGCAGATTAGATCTACTAAACACTATGGAAATGGGAATTAGGGGATGAAGGGAAAAGTTGAATTTCCATCCTACAGTTAATGTAGGAAGAAACAACTTGACACTTTCTTGAAGGGAATGAGTGTCTATTAAAGTGTGGTGAAAAAGTCCACCATGCTCGTGATTTCAAGGGAATGAAATAGTTTTTCAATGTTGAATGCAAATTTTTAGAGATATGGGGAATTATGAAAATTAATTTCCTAATAACCAAGGAAAAATATCTCAGAAAAGGCCATGGGAGAAAGGTAATGCTTATTCGATTTATATTACTATGGTTGAAGCTCTGAATGATGTGGTGGTAGGTAATTTAATGGTTTCCTCAAATTTATCTAGTGAATTATTTGATTCTGTATCATCACATTGTTTCATATCATCGCATATTTCTAAGAAAATTCGATATTTATAAATTGATTTAACAAGGTATTTCTCAATCAAAACTCCTCAGAGAAGAATTTTTTAAATAAGTTTTTTTGAATCAGTTCCCATTAGGGTATATAAACATGATTTATTTTCTAATCTCATTTTCATACCCATGATTGAATTTTATATAATCCTTTGTATATAATGGATTTGAGACCAGGATGTGAAAATTTATTGTAATAAGAAGGAGGATACAATTTGCTATGATGATAAGGGGTTTCTTATCATTAGAGAAGAAATGTCGCCATTTTATTCTTATCTAGATCCACCCTTGTAGCTCTACTAAATTAAATCATTATGGAGGAAGATAATGAAATAACTATGGGTGGGGAATATAATGTTCAAAGAGCAGAAATACTTAATGTGTCAGAATTTGTTTATGCCTTTCTAGAGGATTTAACTAAAAATCCTCCAAAATGTAAAATTCAGTTTTCCATTCATTTTATTCTTAGTTCTAGGACCATATCTATGACCCCATTATTAATTAACTCTATGAAATTAGTGGAACTAAAAATACTAGTGGAATTTATTAATAAAGGATTTATTCTCCCTACTGTTTCTCCAAGGGGAGCCCATATTCTTTTTATTAAGAAGAAAGATGGATCATTGAGGTTTCACATTGACTATAAATACATTGATTCCATAACAATAAAGAACAAATATCCCCTATCTCACAAATATGATCTATCCGATCCACATCATGGAGCTTAATATTTTTCAAATATTTACCTTCAATCTGGATATCATCAGTTGTGTGTGAAGAAGGAAGAAATTCTGAAGACAAAATTTTGTACAAGGTATGGGAATTACGAGTATACCGTAATTCCTTTTTAACTGACTAATTCACCCTATCTCTTCATGGATATAATGATGATTTTTCAAAGAATATGTTCATAACAATGTAGTGGTATTTACTGATGATATCTTGGTATACTCCAAAAGATACTAAGATTAGGAAATCATTTGCGCACTATTATAAAGACTCTTAGAAAAAATGAATTATATGGGTTGCTTAACAGGTTTGAATTACGGCATCAGGAAATTTCATTTATATGCCACAGTGTCTCTATGGATGGAATCTCTATTTAACCTTTTAAGAAAATATCAATACAATAATATACATCACTGACGAGTATAAGTGAGGAATGTAGTTTTATTGGTTTAGTAGGTCATTATCAACGTTTCTTCTGGAATTTTTCCCAATTGGCTAACCCAATAAGCAAGGTCACCCATAAAAGGGTTTTTTTTGGAAAAAACGGTGTGAAGAATGTATTGAAGAATTGAAGAAAATATTTATCAATGCTCCTATATTGACTCTACCATCAGGGAATAAGGGGTTTTTTATTTATAGTGATGCTTCAATGAAAGTAATTGGTTATGTCCTTATACAGAATGACAGAGTTATTCCCTATGCATCACAATAGTTATATATTTATGAACCAAACTATCATACTCATGATCTTATGTTAGAATCTATAATCTGTGCTCTGATGATATGATGAATCAATCTCTATGGTGAAAAAATGTGATATTTATACTGATCACAAGAGTTTAAATTATATTTTTTCATAGAAAAAACACATCATGAGTCAAAGATAATGGCTTGAACTTCTCAAGGATTATGGTTTCACTGTACACTACCAGATGGGGAAATAAAATAAGGTGTAAGATGCATTGATCAGAAATGATCATGGAGTTTTGAACATGATGAGAGTTGAAAGGGATCCTATTTTTATGGATCCTATAATAATGGATATGTGAATAATCATGGAAGGTGAAACATCAATACTTTTTCAAATGGTTTCCAAAAAATATTTAATATAATGGATAAAATGTTCTCAGATAGATGTTGAAAAGTTTCAAAATAAAATTAAGGTTGTTAATGTTGGGAGATTGATTTACTTCATATATGAAGATGGATTTTTGAAATTTGGGAAGAGGCTTTTTGTTCCTGATATACCTGATCTAAAAAGGAATTGTTGGATGATTCTTATAGATACAATTTCATTATACACCCTTGGTAGCACTAATATATATTGACATTTGAAGAAAATTATTTGGTGCGATAACATAAAGAAAGCAAAGGATGATTATGGGATATTATGTATGGTTTGTCAACAGGTGATGGCTTAAAGAAAACATCCTAGTGGAGTCATGAAACCACTTCCCATAACATAGTGGGTATCATATGATATTAAGATGGAATTTTTCATGGTTCTACAAAAGACTCATAGAATGAATGATTCAATATGGTTTATTGTTGATCATCTTTCCATTTCATAACATTTTCATTCTATAAGAGAAGATTTAACACTAGAACGTGTAGAAATACTATATATAAATTATGTTTAAGACTTCATAGTGTACCCCTATTGAATTTTTTTATTATGATTCATGTTTTACATCAAGATTATGGAAAATTATTTAGAAATACCTAGACACTAAACTTTGTTTGAGAACATCCTACACCCTTCGAACCGATGGACAACAAGAATAGAATATACTAACCTTTGAATACATGTTGAGATATTTTTCACATGAATTTCAAGGTATGTGGGATCAGTATTTACCTCTAGTATAATTTTCCTATAATAATAGATTCCATTCAATTATTCTTATGGCACTATATGATGTTTTATATTGAAATATATGTCTCACACCAACTTGTTGGGATGATGATGGTGATAGAAAACTCGTAGGCCCAGATCTTGTTGAGGAAACAATGGAAAAGGTGAAGATTATACATACCCACATCAAAGAAGCTAAATATATGAAAAAGTTCTATTGCAATAACTTAATGAAATATTTAGAATTTCAAGAAGGAGATCAAATATTCTTGAAGGTATCTCCCTGGAAGGGTGTTTTACGATTTGGTAAGAATTGTAAATTAAGTCCCAGGTACGTTGGACCATTCAAAATACTAGAATGAAATGTAGTTGTACCTTATTATTTGGAAATTCCTCCAAGTCACTACAAAGTTCATGATGTGTTCCATGTATCACTGTTTAGAAAATAGATGTCTGGCCTGACACATGTACTCACTAATGAAGAAATAGAACTGGAACTAGATCTGCCTTATTGTGAAGAGTCTATCATGATTCTTGACACTAGAGAAGACGTTTTTAGAATCCAGACGACTCATCTACTGAAATTTCTATGGAAAAAACAAAAAATGGAAGAGGGAACATGGGAACAAGAGTAACATATGATGAATAACAACCTAAATCTTTTTATACAGTTGTATTCTTGAAATATCGAGTATAGACTTATTTGAAGGAGGGAAGAATGAAACACCCCAAGAGTCCCTGGTACATTTCTCTTTGAATAATTCAATAGATTGTGTTGTACGCAACTTCTAGTTCTAGCATGCCCGGACCAACCAAACTAGCAATTATGAATATTAATAACTAATTTTTAAAAATAGTAAAATTTTATTTTTCAAAATGGGATTCATTTTTAGAATCAGAATATCAAAAGTAGCTTAGGGTGAATGTTTGGTATTTTTATGAAACCTTTTAATTTTTTATGATTGTTGAAAAATACTATGTTGTTGTTTAAAAGATACTTTTTTTAAATTATTATTTATTTTATTTAAATTTATGATATTTCAAAATAGATAATGAATACCTATATTATTTCAATGTAATTAATTAGATTCATTTTATAATAAGATTAGATATATAATATTTTATTGAACTATTTAACACCTTTTATCCACCTTGTAGACACTTTTGAAAATTTATATAAAACATAATTTTACCACATCAGGTAATTGAATTTCAAAAATCTAAGAGACACAATTGACATTAGTTTGTAAAATTTGGTTCAATAAGATGTAAATAATTATTGGTGAATAGTAACTTATTATTTTTATTTACCATTGTTAAAATTAAATATGGTAATTAAAGGTAAAATGATATTATAATTACTGTAACACATGTTCTAATTCTATTGGATAAGTGTATTTCGACCAAAATCAACATTATGAATAAAATATGATTCACATTGATCCACTTGGATTAGATTTGGACAGTAATTATTATTTTATATAATGAAGTGTATAAAGTGTTAACTTTAATTTTTCATAACTAAAACATTTTTAACATTGGGATATACATAAGATAAATTTGACTATACATATTCATTAGAAAGATAAAAATATTTCCTACATAATGGTTTTTTATTTATAATTTTTAGACATTAGATAATTAAATTTATTTATGACACAATGATGATACAGTAATTACCTTATTAATGAATGTTTAAAATAATTGATATTATAAACTTTAAAATAAATGTAAATTGAGTCCTTTTATGTCTTACACTAATTTTCTATGTTAATATGACATGTTATGGTTGATTATAAAAATTCGATGTGATAACATTGTTATGACTTTCACAAATACTAAATACCAAATACTATCCAAATTGACATAAATGAGTTTCTAAAACAAATACTACATTATTAAATGATATAATATTCCTAAAAATATAAGGATTGGATAATAGACATATATAATGTTATATATGTCAATAATCAATCAATTGGTGTTTCATGGATTTTTATAAAATGTTTATTGACCATTTATTATAATAATACAAGAATACATGTTAAAAGTTAAACTATTTAACAAAGAGTTAAATATAAAATATATGGTCAATATGGTTACCTAAACCTATCTAAAATCTATTGGATGATATGTTTTCAAGCCATGCCCACCTTAGAAGTAAAATAAATCTTTTTAGAGCCATTATAAACGAAATATTATTGTATACTAAATTAATATTTCAAGCTTTTCCTAAATCGACCCTTTACTCTCTTATTAAATGGTACTTCTCCTTCACTCAAAATCACAACTCAAAAGTCATTTACCTCATCCAAACCCTGATCAAATATCAGTAAACTACCCATTCCTCATCCTAGAGTCCATATATTTAACATAATAACATCCTAGGTATCCTTTTTGATAAAATCAAAATGGTGTACCCAAAGAAGATATAATAATTTCATCGCCAATTTCAATGTTCTTTTTTTCGTCCACATTCTCTTTCCTTTTTGTTTCCATACTGATATAATAACTACAAATCCTTCTACATATTGTCATGTTATTATAAATATGGTGTAACCATATTCATTATTCTATCCATTCTATGAAATAAAAAGTCACCATATGTGTGTATGTACGGCTTCATGTCTCCACATCGTGGTGTAGTTTTTCATTCAACATAACTTTTTTTGGATGTGAATAATAATGAGTATAATTAGGGAAAATAATAAATATAATATGTTAATGATTATTAATATAAGATATACCATACAATTTCAATTAATTTCACCATCAATTGGTTGGTATTGTCACTCGTGAATACGTACGAATTACCTTCTCCACGAATGTGATGAAATTCATTCTCCATCATTACCATTCAAAAATAATTTCCATTTCATGATTAAAAATAATTTTTTAGAATTTAATATCATTTTGGATATGAATAAAATACATCCAATCCAAAACAAAGATGAATTACGTAACAAAACATATAATGTAAAATGAATCAGTTAACACCTGAAACAATGATACTATGGGAATATTATTAAAAATATATTAGAAGATCATATATAATATCAAATTTATGTATATGGTTCTTCTATAATTTAATATCAATTATTTAACTATTATACATGAGGTTAACATACACTCAACCAAGGGTAATTACAAGGTAAGGGTTAATTTTACGATCACTTTATTATCTGAGGTTGTTTATACAGAGGAATCTACAGGGAATTCTTTATCATCCTCATTCATGTTTCATAAAAATGTATTTCAAAAAATTCTAAATATTACTTAGAATATGGGTTATTGTAAATTATACCCTTGATTTAAATTTTTAAAAATGTTTTTAATGGAATATTTATGTCGTTTTCTAGACAATGTACTTTATGACCATTTCGAAAAAATAAGGTAACAATTTTTTTAACTTATACGACAGGTGAAACTAATTTCCACTGTTATAACACCTTTGAAGGGTCCCTTACAAGAGTATATGAATATTTTCAAAATAAATGTTTTCTTTTATAATTATGTGATATTTAAATGATTTCAATAAAGAAACTAATATTTTTTCTCAAATAATTTTGATTTCATCTATGTCAACAGCCTATGATAGATTTTACATGTGTTTGAAGTTGATTTATTATTTTACAATATCCTATATTTTATTGAAGTTTTTGTGATATTATTCACTATGGATGTGTTATTTTTATACCATTCGTATTTTATGGTTAAATTATCAAAATTTTATATGCCAGTTTTAATGAAAAAAAATTATGTTATGTTTCATCCTTTTCATATGAGAAATGCATTGGACATAGTAAGTTACCAGTGGAGCCTGCTATAGATCTTTAATGAATCAGTAGGTCTCATGAGACAAACTACTTTCTTGGCACAAGGCCTAGAAAAAATAATATTTTTGATCATGCAACGAGGCATTAACTATGTGGTTATGATGTATGACATTATGAATTACATCATTATTAAATTAGATATTGATATTACATGTGATTATTTGACTAGTATAATATTAATGTGAATAAGTAAATGGAATTATTATATATATATTTTCCATATAATTAAGATATTTATGATTAAAAGGATTTTGTTTAAGTCTTATACATTTCCTCAAATGTTTATGCTTATTTTTCAATGTTTCTGCTATATTGTTATCCTTATTGAGTATCTAATATCACAACTATATTTTGTTTCCATTCTCCTAGGATATGAAGAAGTATATTTTGATTGACCTACAGCGATAGGATATGGGATATTAGTGTGTTCAAATGTGACACATTGTTGTTGTTTTTTATTTTGATATTCAATGTAAAAAATAAGTATGTATCTAGTACTTCCAAGGCTAAAAAACTAATAAGTCTTTCGAGACATGATCACATGTGATTAGGCCAATGTTATGTAATAATGAACTAACTCTGGGTAACTAGGGTTAGGGTGTTATATTTTTTTACAACCGACATGACTTCCCTGTTACCCAAGTATGAGTACTCGGGTTGAAAATGTTCCATGTGGTTCTCTAATTAAGAGACTTAGGGGCACCCGCGGGATGATGTTCGAGACATCAATTGAAAAGGTCCCCCTTGATGGTTTCTAAACTAGAATGGAGTTATTCTTTACACCTTTATCAATGTTATTTAGATTATATAGGTTCTAATTACCACACAACATGTATAACTTCTTAAGTGATTAGATTTGGAAACAAGATCCATTGGTCTCACGACATTTATTTCTGGATTCCAATAACATATAGTTTCTAGTGCCAAAATACCCTCACATGCATCCTATAGGGTCGATATCATACCATGAAATTTGTATTATCGAGACCTTTTCTTCAACACTAAAACCATAAGGATTTTGTTTGGTGAGGTTTTCTTGAAACCCGCTATATTTTTAGTCATTATTAAGGGTCCAAAAGAGTCTCTAGATGAAGACATGACCTCAGGATGGGTATTTTTTCCATGAGAGCAGTATCTATATAAATGAATACAACAAGTAACTAGGTCACTAATCCATGAACTATCTCAAGTGTAAAACATTCTCAATTAGATATGTATAGGTAACACAATTTTCATTTTCTGTTATCGGTTTGTTCATTTTAGTTTTGTGGAATTTTTACAATGACAATGGAATTATTTCATGTGCACCCTTGTTTTTTTTCATCATCCATTTTTTCAATTTATTTATTCTCATTGGGTTCAAAAAAATTTCATCCTTCAAATGTTTTTGGGCCAAATAATAAATTTTTTTATAGGTTGGAGGTTGAATGTGTGAAAAATATCAACAGAAAGCCGACAATTTTTATCTTTCATAGAAACTCCCAAATGTTCCCGCATCCAAAACTAAGTATAATACTAATTTCCAAAGGCATGGTTCTATTGGGGTATTATAGATATGGATTATTATGAAGTCACATTGGTAGAGTGGAGGGGAGGTCAGGATCATCACACCCTTTTGAGGGTAATTATTACGTACTCTTGGAAAATATTATAAATATATTATATGTTCACGAATGTCTTCCAAATCATTATTTTGAACTAATTTCATTATCAAACTGATGGTGGTTTTTATTTATTTTGTATATAAATAGGGGTTCCTATAATGAGCCCATAAGTTTGTATATAATGTTCTATATCCATTTCCAATTGTCAGTCAACAATGAGTATCTTCTTATATTTTGAAACCATTTAACCAGACACTATGAAATTTACATCCATCTAGGGAGGTAATTGATATCTCAATGATGGGATTACGCCTTAATGATGTGTCCTACATATCATATTTATGATATGAATCAAGACCCATGTAGTTCATTTTAACCATGTAGTTTTTCCACAAACAAAAAGGAAATATATGAGGGAACTTAGCGACCATGTATTGAGATCATGCCTTAGGAATCCATCCAATTTTACCTAGTTATAACAGGAATCATATTCATCATATTTTTATCCCTCCATCATGACTTACCCAGTGGTGGATTTCATTGTATAGGGGATGTCGTGTTATGCCACTTAGTGTGGGTTACACACTAACATTTACCTAACTATGTGTAATTTCATGATGTGAATGATATGATCTTCATAAATCCCTATTCCCATGTGAGGGATGGTAGGTGTGCTAAACAAGGGATAATAAGTGACTAGTGTAATCACATATAGACATGAGACTTGGGGACTAGGTTAGACATATTGGGGTGATTGATATGGGTCTCAATCCATAAAAATAAATCCTAATCATCCTATTTATTATAGGAATTATAGATTCCATAGTTCATTTGAATTATCAATCTGGTGATGGTTGAGGAATAATGGTAACCCCATAGAAGAGTTTTGGCCCCATGGGATAGAGTGTCAAAGACATGGGTGGGCATACACCGAGGTGGAAAATTGTTTTATATGACACATTAGGATTGTATTCGATGTATCATGCTTATTGAAGGAATTAATGTTCTCCTTGTTCAATTTGGGGGTATTCCAAAATATTTATACCATTAATGTTGATCATGTCTTAAGGTGTTTTTTTGACAAGTCTTTATTGTCTTCTTAAGGAGTTTGTGGTGGCTTCTCGACATAATTAATGATTTATGGTCTTGTACGTGTTTCCTAATGTACTTGTCTAAAAAAATTCATTATCCAGTTGTCTTGTTCGGAGGACATTACATGATCTAGATGGGTTCCATAGGAGGATTTCACAAGATCAATGGAGGCATATATAGAAGATGCTGCATGATCTAGCCCACATGAATAGAGGACATCAATAGATTTAGTTGTCCTGTACTAGTTTTTTAACTTGTATGGATGGTGTCACAAGACATTGATATCAAGCCCGACGGGCATCACATGGCATGCATGATATATTGGAATGGAGTAACATGAAATTTTTGACATGTACAGAGGAAGGAACATGACATGGATGACATGTATGGAGGGTGTCGAATGACATGGATTACATCATCAGATGGTGTAGCATGTCTTTTATGACATTCCTTTTGGGGGTTTCATGATATGGATGACTTATCATAGTGTTCTTTCATCACATTCTTGGAATGTTTAAAGGTATTAACATGAATTGGATGATATGTCTAAAGGGAATCAAATTATTTGTATAGAAACCCTAAGCGGCCTCACAAGACTCGGTTGGCATGTTTGGAGGGATTTGCATGCTCATATTGAATTTTCAGTAGAGTGTCGCTTGATCGGTTTAGCATGACCTGATGACATCACATGATCTAGAAGACATTCCCATAGGACATCATTAATATTTTTGATATGTCCAAAGGATTTCACGAGATCTTGGGGACATATTTTGGCACTCTCATCTAATATGGATAAATCTTGTGGCATTCTTGTTGACACATTATGTATATTATTATTTCCATCTACTCTTAAGTCATCAACCTTTACCTATATTTATTTATTATTTTCACTATTATATTCCTTGAATTAGTATTTTTTATGTTTCACATGGCCCGGTCGACATGAAGGAAAAATTTTCATGATATAGATGACACAAAGAAAATTAATTAACCTGATATATAGATTAATCATTAAAATTAAATATTTGTTCAAAATAATCCCTCAGGTCACCCCACAAATTTTACCTAGTGGGAGACCATTGCAATCGCATGAAATTCCACAATGAGAAGTCTGCTCCTACCCTCCCATGAAGCAGTTTTCATCATATGTGTGTGAAAAATACTCTAAATGCATAGTAGTGTCATTATTGTTTTATGAGGGGGGATCTATAGTCCTAAACTACTCAGTTATACAGCATTTTTTACAGCATGTATCTTGTAGATACGAGACGGAGTTTGTGGAAGGAGTTTTTCATAATACGATTGGAATGATCTTATTGTAGGTTGTTAGAGCCATTGTATTATATTATAATTACCAAAAGAACATCCAATAATGAAAATATTCTCTGGACCCAAACCTACCCTAGGGATATTAGAGAATAATATTTACATTTCAAAGAACCATCATAAGGGCAGGCTGTCACGTCTAGGAGTCTTTGCGAGATTAAGATGATCGTGTAAATGATTTCACGTGGTCAATGGTGAATTATATAGGGTCTTTCCTGAGACTAATGAGGGTTGAAAAATGTTCCCCTCATGAGATCATACATATTTTCAAAGGGGCCATCACGGAACCATTTAGAAATGTTAAAGGGCCCTTGTGTGATATGGTGAACAAATAACCTCTCGTATATAAATCATGTATCCTCCCTCGATGATCAGATTTTATATTATAACATTTTTTATTTAACTTATTTTACAATGCATTAAGGTATCTAATGAATTAATTTGTGACTTTTCATGGACTATCAATATGCATTCCTGTGATGTGTCACATGATCAATGCTGGATCTTACGATGGTGTGCGAGAATTGTCAAGAACATCCCTTCTTCCTGTCTATGGTGTGTCACATGATCGATGATATATATCATAAAGTAATATGAGTATTTTCACATACATAACCTAAAATTAACTATGGATCCAAAGGGGAATCACATAATCAAATTGAAATTTCTGATTTCCATTGCATAATGATGGTGGCATACCAACAGTCTCTCAGGTGATAAGGTCGAAAAATTGAAAGTGGTTTCATGGGGTATTTTTAATTTATAATAATATCACATGAAGATAAATGTAACACAATATCATAAGATTATTCTATATTCATATTCCTTTATTATATAATGGGAATTGTATATTTCTAGCATCCTCAGATATAAAATTCACATTGTTGAAAGGACTCACATGGCATCCTTTGCATGATCATTAATGCTTGACATGGAAAAATATCAAGAATACGAGGTCATGTAAAAGGTGATTCACAGGATCATAAAAAAATCATGTGCATCAAATGATCCATTCACATGACATTATTATGTTCATGTCATCACATGTCCTTATGATGATTATGCTATATGGATTATTCGGCCACCCTCCCTTTTAATAGAAAATAATACACACACTTTGGGCATTTCTTTGAATCCATATTTTTGAATCCTCATTTGGTAGGAATAAACAATTATATTTCTATATAATTACTAAATTCATATAATATATTGATCTTAATATTATTTTTTTAATATTTTATCTTTCTAAAATGAATCTATGGGTTTTTAGATCAGTCTTTCATTTGAAGAAAGGTATTCAACATAGTAGTAAGTTAAAGTAAAAGTTATTAAAAAATTGGGGAGCTATGGTTCTTCTCATCATAATGAAATTTCAATAAATATACTTTATTTTTTAAAACTTATTCATCATTTTATTTGTTATAATATTAATTATTTGTAGATGTTGTTCCCAATTAATCAAAATATTAATGAATTTTTATGATTATCATGGCATTTCGTATATTTGTTTATCAATATTTTCTTTCAACGAAACTATTTTCACTTCATATTAATTAATATAGATAATGGAATGAAATACCAAATCATTTTATTTCTTTTATTTTTATCCCTAATAATATCTATTTCTTTTAGATCCACTGCACGCTGCACTTTGAAATCTACAAAACCCTCATCCCCAGCATATCAACAAAAAAAATTTCTATTTATTGTGGATTCTCTATGGATTATATATGGAATTAATTATTAAGTCCCTAAAATTCATCAAAATATTATATATACATTTAAATATAGCTATTAAAATACTAGGACTTAAATTATAATCTCTTGAAGAAGTTATTTATATTTATTCACTTACCATTCACACCCAGTGAATATTCTATAGTTGAATAATATTCTTCATTAGTTTCATGGAATTTTTGGGGCACATAAAAATGAAATGACCATCCATTTTATACCAAAAAATATAATTAAATGTTTCTCCATAAATTTAATTTATCATTTCCATATTTTATGAATGTATTTAAAAAACAAATTCAACATTATTTATTATGTATCACCCTCCACTAACTCATTATTCACATTTCGAAATTCTACATCAGGAGAATTATATTATACAACTAGATCCTAATTATTATTCCTCATCCCATATACAACATGATTTTTATGAATAACATCAAATGAAATATACATTGGATCCTTATCCCAGATTATTGAAATTTTCAAATTTAGTCATCCCAGACACCTTCTCTAAATGTGTTTTAAATCCTTGATTCCATCATGTGTCTCTCTGAGAACATGTATATCCAAAAAAATTATTTTCACCCAATCAAAGAATGAATTAATGTATTTAATCATTTATATTCCCAAGAAAATCCTTGTATTCTATTTATCTATAAGTTTAGTTTCATGTTCTATACAGTTATCTTCATAGATATTTATAAACATTTTCCCTCATGGTTTGTATGGATTCATAGGAAATAAAATTCACATAGAACATTATTATAAGAAATCCAAAAAAACACATTCATTCAATCATCATAGACATAAAAATAATTATATTCTCTTTTAAAAAATCCCCCATTTAAATTGTGATCACAAATAAATTTCAAATAGAATAACAAAATAGAGGGATTTAAAATAATTTTTTCACACATGTATGAGAATCCATCTGTATAAAACAAGATGATCATGATGTTTATATGGTTGAACATAATTATTAGTAAATATAAGCCATACATAGATCATATTAAGGTGTTTAATATTATTTAGTCCATTTTTTCTTTTTGTATAATAATTTCTTAAATTAAATCATTGTTAATATATACTTTTCATAACTTCCAAAATATTGGTATGTGATGGTTACCTATTTGAGTTTTTCCTATAGAACATATAAATTTAAATTAAAATAAGATCATGTTATAATTATTAGTGAATATAATCACTGAAGATAATAGACAAAATATTATTAAAATGTAATAAATAATGAAGGAAGGATTTTATAATAAAACTATTGAGACTTGAGATGTGGGTTGTAATATAAAAATATTAATCATGGTATAATATAATTTGGATGGTATAATATATTATATTTATGGTAAGAATGGTGATGTGAAGATAAAATAAAACATGAGGACAAATGATTCTAGGTGTGAGATAGTAAATACTATAGTATAATTCATTCATGATTCATCAATTCCCAATAATGATAGTCCCCTGAAATCATAGATATTTTAATTTCATTATTATTTCCATTAAAATATAAAGATGGGATGTCTAAAAAATTTCATTCCTAAAATTTTTTTGATGGAATTTTTCATAGATGATGAAACTATAAATATTGATAGAAATTAAAATTTTAAAATTAAATTCCAAAATGGGAATTTATAGGTTATAAATTATGTTACGTATATTTAAAGACATCTAAGACATTTTACATGCACTGTATAGCATAGTCATAATGAATATTATGATAAATTTGTCAAGGGATCCTAGAAAACCTCAAAAGGGGTTATGATTAGAATGTAAATAGTGATGAATAAAACCCATTACATTATTGATAAATATAAAAATGTGGTAAATTATTTGAAATCATTAATAGATTCCAAATCCTAGAATCCGAGATTTGGTCATAGGAGTTAGAAAAAAATGAAGGTTATTTTTGAAAAATAATGTTACCAAATAATTAATATGTAGAAGATATATTCTATAATGTTTTTATTGATAGAATGAAATGGAAATTTTTATTTATTAAATGAGAAGGAACTCCAAATTCATGAAAAATCGGGGTAATATATTCAATTACTTGGGTACACAATAGAGTATATTATCATGGGTGATTAATTTATTTTGTGACAATCTATTGGCATCAAATTCCACTTGGAGCCATAAAAAATGATCTTTTTGAAAACTGAAGGCACATGTTAACTCATAGGACATTCCATGAAGTCCAAGGCATCCACATGTAAGTTTCAAGGTCTACATACAAGGTAGAGAACTATGCGTAAAACCCTTATGTTCTTAATGAACCTTTAAATACATTCTTTTACCCCAACCTCCCAAAACTGACCAAGGAAGGCGCATACAAGAATATTGGTTGTCTCACAAAAGGGAATCATGTGCTTAAGGATCATATGCTCATAATTCAATGTCAAACCCCAATTCGGTGTTTGTCTTCATATATGCTCCCACCTTGAATTTCACCTATAAATAGCTGTGAAATGTACCCATTTTGTGGTAACTCTCTAAAAGTTCACCTATTTCTCCCTCATACACTAAACTCCCCCTTATAGAATCAGGTTCACGTTTGTAATCAATGTAAAAGATCTTGATCGATAGGTCCTCCAGGGGACCCCCATTGGGTGGGACCACAGTGGCTTTAACCAGGACCATTTCCATTTTGGCCTAAGGCAAGTGAACAAAAAATTAAATTCTTGTGCGCGTCAATCTTCTAAGACAGGTGAACACAAATGACTAATTTTTCTTGCACCACATAGCCTTATACAGACACATCATTCGCTTGATCCCTTTTTTTTTTGCGCTCAAGTCCCCAATCTTACACAGACCTCCTACATTGGACTGCATGGATTATCTTTACCTAAAAGAACCATGTTTGATCCCCTCTTTCATGCCACTACCACATATTGTGTGCACCACCTCCATGTGACCCTCCAAGATACTACATAGTTATTTCATGGTTCCTCGTGTGTTGTCACGTGTCATGTTTCTCTACCTCCTTCTATTTTGGAATAGGTATTCTAATCCCAATTTCTTCTTCGAATAGGGATGATATCCTAGACCACATGACTGTCCACTCCTCCCCCCCTATACTACAATTCATTGTTGATGCCTTCCCTTCCCCAAGGGTGGGTGCCTATATGTTATTTAATTCTAATGGAAGAGGGGAAAGTCATACCTATCTGAGCTATATGATGTTAAAATACCATGAGCCATCATTTTCAGTACATGATATGTTGTGGTAGTCTCACATTGGTCAATGAACATGGCGTGTCTCACATGTGTAATTCTCTATTCCCACTCGCCTCCATGGGAGTGAGATCTTCCTCAGCCTCTAGGTAGGGAATGACATCCCCCTCATGTAGGATGATGTCCTCTTCAGGAATCCCTCCTAGAGTAAACCCTAATCTCCATATCCCTATGTCATCTTAGTGTGTAAGCCCTACATCACCTCCCATGGTTTCACCTTTTGAGAAACGATCATCTGGTCTACTTATACCTCTTGATTCTGACACCTAGTATGAATCACATGGGTTCAGTGAATAATATTGACCATGACTCCATTCTTGTTTCCTTAATGTGTATGTATACTTCCCCTTCTTAATTATGTTGGTTTTGATCCCTAACTTCTAAATAAGGTATGTAGAAATCCTCAATGAGGTAAAATACCAATAAAAAAACAACTCTAGTTCTCCTTACTAGGTACGTACCATCATGATGTGACATATACCCCTTTATGGGAACACATATCGTAGATCCACCTATATAAGATGTTCTGATCCATCATCTATTACTTTATACATCATCTCAGCCATATCCTTGTGAGATCAATTAATCCACCTATGTCAATTTTCGTCTCTAACCATGCATAATACCTACCATTTCAAAGAGTCTATAGTTATTCATATGCTCTGGACTATCAAACTACATGGGTTTTCATCCGTCTTCTCTATACAGGGCTGGTAGGAAACCTCCCTGAGGTTCAAGCCTAGTACCATCATATTCCAATCAATTCATTCTAAGCCATAGGTTATGACACTAAACATCACAGGGTACCAAAATTACATAGACATTGATCCCTATCTTCAAAAGTATGTACTTGTGATGAATCCCCTAGGATTAAGCCCCATCATCCATTCTCATCCAAGTCTTTCCCTCAAGTCATTATGTCTCGAGAGGATCATTCCTCAACTGAGAGGTCACACTTCCTCCGAGTACCTATCCATGAATCAAATTTTCATGAGATTCATCCATAGGTGTCCCATTACTCCACCCTAAACTATATAGAATTTTATTCTCAACCAGTTGGTTATATATGAATCATCCCTAATGTACAATCCAATCACCTTGCATACTCAATCCATTCCACATCAACACTTTCTCTATTTCCATTCTGATTATTTTTTGAGGTCCCAAATCTCAGTTATATAATTTCACTCATATCATCGTTACTCATAGAAGCACATAGGTAGAAAATCATGTATAAGCCTCACAGAAATCATATTCATCCAAATAAGAGTGATCCTCTTGCGGCAGGAAACTAACATTGTGTAAGACCCAACTGACCACCTTAGAACTATTTGGGTGTTGATCCCTATCTGCAGCACAAGGTACAAAGTAAGCATTTTAGTTGTTTAATACCAGCCTATGGTAATCATTTTTCCCCCATCTGGGGGGTCCCCCTCCCCAATCATCACTCAGTGGTGTCCAGATCATCCATCATGATGTGACATCATCCCTTTATGGTATTCATTATCTAGGTTCATCATCAGAGGTGTTCCCATCCATCCAATAGTAAAACTCGGTTCCTCCACCCTAAGGATGCCCCCTTCACAGTTTGGCATGTTATTTTTATGAGACACAACACCTTGTGTCCACTATCATTGGGTGTTCTTATCCATCCATACATTAAATATTCCTGGTACTCCCTATTAGGGATCTACCTCTATGATCCTTCTCTATAAGAAGTTAAACTCTAGACCCTCCATCTCCTTGAGAATTTAAACTTGTGGAATAACTCAGATTTACCATGGGATGGCTATGGAAAACCTTGGAATCCATGATGCGGGCATAAGATACCACATGATTCACATGGGATCCTATAGGTTTTCACACCCTTGACAAGCCCTCTTATGTGGAAGAATACAATGGACTAGTGTTCCAATATCCAGAAATAACAATGAAAACCAACGAGGAAACATCCCTAACCAAAGGATACTTCCCTAACTAGACCCCGCTGAACTGACAGATAGAAGAAGTTTAATTAAATGTATTTTATGAAGATATGACACTAAGAATGAGGTTCACAAACAAAACCTTAATCTATAATGGATTCGCAGACTATGTGACTAATTCTAAGTAGGAACTGCTCTCATATCATCATGTTTCGATCATGGAAAAGATTTCATTGAATATGTGATGACATCCGACACCATTGGATTGTCAGAATGTGGGGTATGATGTAGTATATTAGTTAATAAATGATGCACGATGAGAAGATCCACCCTGAGGGAAAGCGTTGGAAATAGAAATTTTGAACTAAACGTGAAATTTTATCCTCAATATGGGATTAGTAGTGTTTGGGACATCAATAGATGAGTCTATCACTGGATCCATCCATGTGATGCTAGGAATTTACTAGTAAATAGCCATCCAAGTGTAAAACTCATCAGTGATTAGGGATGTTAATGGTTGGGAATTCTAATCAATTGAATCTTCAGCACAGATCTCTCTCATTATCCATGGAAGACTAAACGATGATGGGGTGTTGGAAATTTTTTTTCCATTATATGTACTGATGGATGAACCATCCTTATTTATAAGACCCTAGTTATTGGAAACCAATCCCCAATCTCTTTCATATGTAGGGGAAGAACTAATGTCCATGCAGCAATCCTGCATGATTCCTCCTCTTCTACATAATTATCCAAAACAATTTCCATCGTGTGCCCATGTACAATCTAGCACTCAGAGACCATTTAAAAGATGGTGATAGGAACTATTTTCATTTATTTTATTAGGAGGGGGTCATTACCAAGAGGGGTAAATCATTCTTGTATTTCAAGACTTTTATTCCACTCTACCACCGATATCCCCAAGGTCCACGTAGGGAGCCGATTCTTCCCACTCCGATGTTCAACTATTTCAGGAGCCTCTCTTCGGAGTGATCATATGAATCACTCCCCTATGAAGTTAAGGTAAGGGATATTCATGTTATCCCATCTATGAAAACTACCCATGTTCCACAAATAATATCTCCCACAATGACCCATCAATTCCACCAACTGGTCCCTTAGGATGAAGAACAAGCCTATATCCCTACTCTATTGGCCCTGGTCCAGACAACCCGACCCCTTTTATAGACCCAAGATCAGGAAGATTCTCATCACGGGGAATCTCATTCAAAAACTCATGTGTCTCACACCACCCCTGATGTAATCTACCAGATCCCAGCCACTGGAGAACATGGATTCACCAGTATCCGACCAGAAACAAGGCCCCATCCACCCCACGACCAAGAGGGGATGCCAATTTTAGTTTCCATTACCACTAGATGTTGTCATGGCCTATAACATGATGATGAAATCCATTATATAGTCACTCACCATATCATCTCTTGAAAGAGTGGAGGTCCTCCCTATTCACATGATCATCATTGAGGTCCTCCCCATGTTCTCATCACCAGTCCAAGTGGTGGTCCCACCCTCCTGGTCGACATCTAGCTGTTAGAGTAGGTGTCCTGAGAACCAGTTATTTTTAATTTTATTACATGAATGTACACATATTATATATTGTTTATTGTTCTGGATGACTATAATATAATGGTGTCCTGGAATATTTGTTGCATTAATAACGTCATGGAAGATCCACACAACGATGAGAACCTTGAAATGCTATAACAATATTTTTAAATAATGTTCTATGGTTGGAAGACATAATATGAAAGGACACATAGTATACATACCATCTTGTGCGAGTACTCGTATGAAGATGAGTCTCTCTCTCATGGACTTCACACATGCATATCTCCAAGATGGGAGATTATGAGAGCAGACCCGCATGTAATAATTCTGCATGTCTTGGTATAATCGTACATTACTATATACGAGTTTTTGTTATGGTCCTTATACTGAAATATTATCATTAACTCATTTCATGACTCATGCACTTAGATTTTCTGATGAAAATCGTCATGAAAATAGTTGGCGGGAAGTAGGGTATGTTGGGTGCATCACAAATGACATGTTTTTAATTGATATATCAAGGAAGTATTTGACCCTTCCATATTTATGGAAGTAGATATCTTGGACCCTTTGGTTCAAATAGAACTTTCACCCAAATTCCATGGACATGGTGTAACGACGAGTTTATTTATGGAATTCTAAGAATGACACATCAAGCATATAGTTTTATGACACTGCCATGAAACTTACTTGATGAGATATTGAGTCAAAGGGATTAAATTACATGGTAATAGTTTGTATGAGGTGACACGTCATTGCAGAATCAACTTATTTCCCTTGGTTTACATGACCCGTTTCTAGATAGTAATCATGGACTTTAGGCAAGCCCGCATAATGATAATGAGAAAGAGACCTAGAAGGTCACACACTATGTGTATCCAAGTATCTCATGTAAAATAAAGATTATTCCCATACATGTTTTAATATTTATTCAAGGAAGCCTAAATTGTTTTAATGATGGAGGATGAATAAAATGAAAACATGATATACACGCCGTGTATTAATGATTACATGCCCTGTAGTTTTCATTTTGGAAGGGAAATGAAAAAAGTAAATGCCATGCATTAATGATTAAACATTGTGTAGTTTTATGGAAAACAAGTAAATGTTGTGTATTAATGATTACACGCCATGTAATTTTTCCAGTCAGTATTTTCAGTAAATAATATTGTTTTATTAAATGGTATTTATTATAATTAGCATGGGCACATGTCATGGAATTAATGATTCGAAATGTAGGGGTTCTAAATAAGAGTTAATGAAATAAATAAAATGCGTAATATGCTTTTTTACTTTCATAACTATATAACATCAAACCTGATTATAAATGTCCTCCCAACCCCAACACTTTTCCTTAATAGTTGTTCACAACAATTTTGGAGAATTCCCTCAAGGCCGAGAGAACTCATTCCTCCTAGAACGCTCTAAATACCGAGAGAGTTCCTCCTCCATCAGATCAAAACTATCTAAGGTGGACAAGGAAAGAAAATGTTTCTCCATTCTAGAACACAGAGAATCCTTTTCCAATGTCCAAAGATACGTGGTGCATGTTTGGATTACCACTAGAGGAAATATACCCTTTGTTTCTGTGATGCAATGACAAATCACATTGAAATGTGATCAATAATATCAATGTAGAAAGGACATCCAAAAAGGTATTTCTTGTCAGTTAATTAAATTAATTATAATCAACCTGTGATGTTCCCCATTTTTGGTTCTGATATCAACCTTTTTCTTTGTCTATTTTTGTGATTTGATCCGTGGAGATTGGATTTTACCATCATATTAATCTTGGATTGACCAATGCTAATGACAAAAATCCAATTTAGAACATCCACCCACGATCTTCCACTGTGCATGGAACCTGCAATTGGTATCAGATTGAGGTTACAATGTTGATTATAGTTATTTAATTTTCATTGATAATTTAAGCATATATATTTTATTCAATTCAAGATAAATTGTTCTATAAAACTGAGTGAACAAGATATGTTCTTCCCCCTTTGATTCTCGATTCACATCATAGAATCAGGTTTTTAATTTTAATTTTGATTAAAATATAAACGTGGAACTCATCCAGAGGAGCCTCTATTTCTGTCTACACAACACAAGAATACATGATGTGTAGTGAAAACTACACACCGTGTACTTAGGTTTAATGAACTGGTACTGGTCCACCAAACCGCTCCGTGAGAATTGAGCATTCCTAAGTATTTATTACACCATATTGACTAGAATTGAACGACACATGGAAAAAGGAATACACGACGTGTATGTTGAATCAACATGTAATGTAGTCCAATCCATCCAAGGTGAAACTGTGTATATGGAGAATTCATGTACCACATACATGGGATTTCCTAACCGAAAACCATGTAACAAGGAAGTACACGCCGTGTTAGATTAATCTACATTCCATGTACTCCAAAATATTCAATGTACAGAAAACATTCCAAATCCCCTGGCTTGTACTTTGGATAAAGGGTAAATAATACACTCCGTGTAATATATCCTACACATTATGTAGTTTCCAAAAATGGAATTTCAATAGGTTTCCTCCAAAGTACAAATACCTATACAAGGAAAATGTATGAGAAGAATCTCAAGGAAATTCATAATTTAATTTAAGATAAATAATTGATTAATTATAAGATCATAATTAATTGAATTCAAACACGACTTTTCTTAAATGAGAAAATGATTAAATGAATTTGAATTCTAAATATACGTAAATGTCGTTGCACGCTATGGATGACCATGAGCTAGACCAAAGACCCTTTTTGTGTGTATGGTTTCATTTAAATTTTTTTAATTTAAATTTTTTGGCATGTGAGACTTCTTCCAATAATATGTATTAAATGCATGCCTATGGTTTCTTTAATGTAAACCCCATGTAATGGAGGATCTCCCAAGTCAGAGGTGATGGTTCAAAACCTGAAGCTGAGTCGAAACCAACCCAGGAGGATACAAAGGTGGACAGGTGGGAGATGCAACACACGTATCATTAAGATCATGTTGTTTTTCCCTAGGTCGGGAATAGCCTATCAAAACCTCTATATAAGATAACCAATATAAGCTCATGATAGTGACATCTTATTTTATTTCTGTCTGATTTGATGGTTTATTTATTATGTATGTGTTTTCGTGATAACATAATTAATGAAATAAATAAACAAGCATAGATGGAATAAAATAAAAACAAGACTATGTGTAAATATTATCAGAACATGGTTAATCACTTAATCAAGAATCACTTAATATTAACAGGAATGTGATAATGAAAAACTACACATAAATAATAAAATCCCTCAAATACCATATTATGTCAGACCAACCCTTCCATTACATTATTAAGGGAAGACTCATTAAAACTATGTGTCTGAACAACCCTTGTTAGGACACTTACTTTTATAAAGGAAGCTCTTGTGAATGTTTCAGGTTGACATAAACATTTTACATAAATATGAGTATCCCTTGCTAGACATGTTGTAAAATGGAGGCAAGTGTTGAAGAAATCCAGGTCCAGATTTCAGGATTGGGGAGTCCACTTAACAAATCAATGAACTGTAATCTCACACTTGGCAATGACCTGCCTACCTAAATACCTTGAAATAGCTTGACCAAACTTTTTTGGGTTTATGCGAAGGGGAATATGGATCCATTCCACTAGAATTTCATGGAAACTGGGCATTCCAAGTTCAATGGTGAGGTCTATTGGGACATTATAAAATAGTGAGAGAGTTAATAAATTCATTTATTATTTTTCAAAAAATGTAATCAATAGGAACCGATAAATCTGCTCAATTAATTTGTAGAATCAATATGAAAAACTAGTCAACCACATTTTCCCTGCGGTCAATTCTGGATAAAGACAATATCCTCAATAGTAGTAACTTTCGGGAATGGTTTAGGTGCCTCTGGGTAATCCCAGGCCTTGAACTAATGATTTACGTGTTGGAGCCCTCACTTCCTGATTCTCCCACCCAAGGGGAGTGTGATGAATATTTCCCGGTCTATGATCAACATTTGAATGATGCACTCAACGTTCAATGTTGGATACTATAATTAATGTCTAGTGAGCTCATCATGTATCATGAAGACATGGATGCATATTGCATGCTCCAGAACCTTCGTGGTTTATACTAGGAGAGAGCAAGACAAGAATGGTTTGGGATATCCAAGGCTCTATTCTAGAGAAAGCTTAGAGAGGGTGCCCCAGCTGGGCCTCATGTAGACAAGCTCATTGGATATATTGAGCACTTGGAGGTTTTAGGGTTTAAAATCCCTAAAGAACTGGGTACTGATCTCATTCTTGCATCACTCCCCCAGATCTTCGCTAACTTTGTTGTAAATTTCAACATGAACAACATTGAGAAAAGTCTCTATCTGATCTCTTTATCCTCATTCGCCATGTGGACAATGATATGAAGCATGGAAAGCCTTTTGTACTTATGGTGAATAAAAGGAAATGGAAGGTGAAGAGATTTAAGCTCAATGCTTCTTTAAGGCCTTCCATGAAAAGGAAGGTCAAAGGGGAGGAAAGAGAAAAGGAGGTTGTTTGTTTCACATGAGGCAAGAAGGGCCACTGGAAGAAAAACCACACCCATCCAAGGATGTAAGGGGACGCTTCATTTGTGTTAGTTATCAAATAAAATCTATATGTTTCTACTAATGGGTATTAGATACTCCTTATGGTTCTCACATATGTATCCAAATACAAGAACCACATAGATTTAGAAATATTTACCGAGGTGAGGTGGATCTTCGAGAATCCAATGGAGCCAGACTCGTTGTTGTAGCTGTCAGAGACTACCACCTATCATTGCCATCTGGGATAGTCTTGGAATTGAAATGATGTTATTATGTACCCTCAAAAACCAAAAACATTATATCAGTATCCCTATTAGATACTGATGGATTCATCTTCATGATTGGAAATTAATGTTTCTACTTTTACAATGATATCATTTGTTTTGGTAGGGCAAATTTATATAACAGCCTTTATGTGTTAGACTACACAAAAAAAGTAATGGAAATCTGTCAAAAAGTTAATTCACATTACTCATACCACACCCAACATTGGCATCACTAGCTAGGTCATGTCAATGTGAAATGTTTGAAAAAATTACATCAAGATGGGTATTTAGATTCTTTTGAACTAAAACAACTTTGTGTATGTCATCTGTGTCTACAAGGAAAATGACAAATACCTATTTAGTGGGAAAGGTGAAAGGTCTAAAGAACATCTAGAATTAGTTAACATAGATGTGTGTGGACCATTTCCAGTTGAAGAAGGGGGTGGGTTTGTGTACTTCATAACTTTTACTAATGATTTTAGTAGATATGGATATATTTACTTAATGAGTTATAAGTACGATTATTTTGATTGGTTCAAAGAATATATGAATGAAGGTGAGAACTAGCTTGTTAAAAATATTACGAAACTCTTCTCAAACAGAGGAGGAGAATAACATAATTCGGACTTCATTGATTTTTTATAGGAGTTTGGGATTCTATCTCAACTCACTCCTCCTTACACGCCTCGGTGGAATGGTGTTAGTGAAAGGAGGAACCAAACCCTATTGGAAATGGTGATATCAATGATGACTCATGCGAGTCTTCCATTATCCTATTGGGGATATGAATTACAAACAGCAGCACACATACTAAATTGAGTACCAACTAAATCAATAAATGGTATTCCATATGAGTTATGGAGTTGATGCAAAAACAGGTTATCAAATTTACATGTTTGGGAAGCGAAGCATTTCATAAAGCCTCTTCAGGTAACAAACATGCACCCCAAGGCACATAGTGTATCTTTATAGGATATCCCAAGGAAACAAGGGGATATTACCTATACAACCCCTCAAATAAAAACGTTACAGTGGAAAGACATGCCATATTCTTTGAGAGGGAGCACATCTCCAAAAGAGATAGTGGGAGCGAGAGAGACTTTGATGATGTCGAGGATCTAGATACACAGGATTTGGTACAAGGATAGATTCCTCAAAGCCCCGTGGAAGAACAATCTTTTCTAGAGACACAATAACTACATAGGATCACAATAGAGTTGAGAGAACCAGAACGATATGGGTTTCTTTTCACTGAGGACGGTGACTCATTATTGGTTGAAAATGACGATCATTTTACCCACAAGGATGTAGTTTATGGAAAAAATATTTCCAAGTGTCAAGAAGCCATGAATTCTGAAATGGATTCCATGTACCAAAACTAAGTCTTTATTTTGTTAGAGACTCCAGTTGATGTAAATCCTATTGGTAATAAGTGGGTATTCAAGAAGAAACTGGACATAGAGGGACTAGTTAACAGCTATAATCCACGACTGGTTGAAAATGGATTTAGACAACATCATGTAATTGACTACGAGGAAACATTTTCACTAGTTTCATTACTGAAATCCATTATAATCCTATTGGCCATTTCGGCTTACCATGATTATGGAATTTAGAAAATGGATGTCAAAACAGAATTCCTTAATGGGAACCTCCAGGAATATGTCTACATTAGAAAACCTGAAGGGTTTGTGACTCGTAAGGATGCCTACAAGGCATGCAAGTTGTAGAAATCCATTTACGGATTAATGAAAGCATCAAGGTCAGGGATCATTCATTTTGATGAAGCCGTAAAAGAATTTATCTTTGTTAAGAACGAATGTGAGACTTGTGTCTACAAAAGGCTTAGTGGAAATGCAGTCATTTTCCTAATAGTATATGTGGATGACATATTACTAATTGGTAAGGAAGTACCTATCTTACAGTCAGTTAAGGCATGGTTGGATAAATTCTTCTCTATGAAATACTTGGGAGAGGCAACATGTATTTTTTGGATCAAGATCAATCTTGATAAATCCAAGAGAATGTTGGGCCTGAGTTAATGTACATACATTGACATGATACCGAAGAGATTCAGTATGGAACAGTCCAAGAGGGGATTATTTTTAGTGTCACATGGGATTCATCTTTCCAATAAACTGTGTCCTCAGAAACATGTGGAAATAAAGAAAATGGAAAGGATCTCTTACGCATCTATGACTGGGTCAGTCATTTATGATATGCTATGTCTGAGGTTATATGTTGCTTACACATTAAGTGCGGTAGGCAGATATATCAAGCTGATCCAGGAGACCACCATTGGATGGAAATAAAGACTATCCTTAAGTATCTATGGCTTACTAAGGATATGTTCCTGGATAATAGAGGAGATGAGGAACTAGACATCAGAGGACATGTAGATGCTAGTTTCCATAGAGATCAAGATGACATGAAGTCGCAGACTGGACACATCTTCAGTTTGAATGGAGGTGCAGTGAGCTGCATGATCTCAAAGAAAAGTGTGGTGGTAGATTCTACAGCATAGTCTGAGTATATCGTAGCTTCTGAGGGAGCTAAAGAAGCAGTCAGGATGTGAAGCATTATCCAAGAACTGGATGTAGTACCTATCAATAAATATCCTATCATGCTCAATTTTCATAATACTGCAGCAGTGGATCTTGCAAAAGAGACAAGGTCACATCATCATAAAAACCACATACATAAAAATTATCATCTATTGTGGGATTATTCTCAGAGAGGTGAAGTGGAGGTGATTAGTATTTTCATGAAAGAAAACGTGGCGGACCCCTTTACTAAAGCCTTGATGTAGAAGAAACATGATCATCATGTGTGGTCTAGATGACTAAAAGTAGTAGGCAGTTGGATCTAGTCCAAGTGAGAGTTTGTTAGAGTTGGTGTCCTGAGAACCCTCTAATTGTACATTGATTAGATGAATGTACACATATTATATATTCTTCATTGTTCTGCATCTCTATAATATAATGTTATCCTGGAATATTTGTTGCATTAATAAGGTAATGGAAGATCCCCGCTATGATGATAACCTTGAAATGAAATAATAACATTCTTAAATGAAGTTCTACGGTTTGATAAAATACTATGATAGGACACGTAGAATACATACCATCATGTGTGATTACTCATAAAAAGATGAGACTCTCACTCATGGAGTTCGCACATGGTAATCTCCAAGATGGGAGACTATGAGAACAGACCCGCCAGTAGTAATTCCACATGTATTGGTGTCATCATACATTACAATCTACGAGTGTGTGTAATGGTCCTCATACTTGAAGATTATCATTATCTCATTTCATGATGCACGCACTTATATTTTCTAACAAAAACCGCCACAAAGACTGTTGGCGAGTAGTAGGGTACATTGGGTGCATCACAAATGACATATTGTTAATGGATAAGTCGAGGATAGGATTTGTCCCATCCATATTTATGGAAGTAGATATCTCAAGCCCTTTGATTGAAATAGATCTGTTGCCGAAATTCAATGGCCATGATGTAACGACGAGTTTATTTCTGGAAGTCAAAGAATGATAGATCATGAAAATCAATTTTTGACACTACCTTGAAACCTGCATGATGAAATTTTGAGACAAAGGGATTACATTACATGGTATAAATTCTTATTAGGTGACACATCAATGTGGCATTAACTTCATTCTCATTAGTTCCTTGACCCATTTCTAGAGAGTAATCTTGGACTTTAGGGATGCCTGCCTAATTCCAACAAGAAAGAGGCCTAGAGGGTCACACACTAGGTGTATCCAAGTATCTCAAGTAGAATAAAGATTATTCCCATATGTGGTTTAATAATTATTCAAGGAAGCCTAAATCATTTTAATGATGGAGGTAGAATAAAATGAAAACAACATATATACTCCATGTATTATTGATTACACACTGTATAGTTTTCATTTTGGAAAGGTAATGAAAAACAAGTAAACTCCATTTATTAATGATTACACACTGTGTAGTTTTATGAAAAACAAGTACACGCATTGTATTAATGATTACACGCCGTGTATTTTTTCCATTTGAGATTATGGGGAAATAATAATATTTTATTAAAAAATATTTATTATAATCAGTGTGGGATCATGTCAATGAATTAATTATTCGACATGTGGGGGTTTTCAATAAAATTTTATTAAATAAATAAAATGTGTAATGTGCTTATTTATTTTCAAAAAACTATATCCTCGGCCCCAATTATAAATATCCTCACAACCCCAACACATTTTTTTAATAATTGTGCACAACACTTCTAGAGAATTCCCTCAAGGCCGAGAGAATTCCTTCCTCCAGGAACGCTCTCAAGACCGAGAGAGGGACTCATCCATCGAATCAAAATGATCTAAGGTGGACAACACAAGAAAATGATTATCCACTCTATCACTCGGAAAATCCTTTGGCGTTGTCAACAGATACGTGGTGCACATGTGGATCACTGCTAGAGGAAGTCTTCCATTCGATTCTGGGACACAACAAAAAATCACATCCTAACATGATAAAGAATATCAGCGAAGAAAGAACATCCAAAAATGTACTTCTTTTCAATTAATTAAATTAATTATAATCAACATGTGACTGTCCTTGTTTGGGGTTCGAGGACCATCCTTCTTATTTTTCTATTTCTTTGATTTGATCCATGGAGACAGGCGTTTTTCATCGTATTGATCCTAGATTAATCCTTGCCAATGAAAAAAAATGCCAAGTGGGAACATCCACCCAAGAGCTTATGATGCACCTGAAAACTTCACCATTAATGAGTTCCTCCTCATGCCCAGGGTTCCTGATATAGAGGTACTCCCCTTTTTATGGAGAACAAACTAGAAGGCCATCCTCATGTTATTTTTTTCTTAACTGGAGGTCCTCCCCACTTATACATTGATCAAAGCGAAGTCCCTACTCGCTTCATTATTAGCTATAACAGAGGCCCTCCTTTTACCAAATACAAAAAAAAGAGGAGGTCCCACCAACGGGATAAACTTCCAAATCGGAGGCCATCCTCACAACCTTCACAATCATTATAAATTCCCCCCTCATGTGATTACTATTAATTAGAACACAGGTCCTCCCCATTCTTCCAACAACCATCATGAATCCCCCCTCCCAATTCTCACGAGCTCTAGTATAGGTCCTCCCCACTCCATCACCCACAATCACAGAGGTACTCCATACACATCTAGAGATCAATTTTGAGGTCTTCCAAATATCTGGCTTAAAATAGGTCTAGGCTATCCTCACACCATAGATCATAAATGTAGAGGTTATTCCCACTCCCATTGTTGTCCTAGAGATGGTTCTCCCCTCTTTGATGACTATATGTATATAAGTCCACTGCGTATCCTAAAAAAGATAATAGAAGTTCCTTACAATGCAAAAAACAAGTATCCTAAAGGTCTTCCTTATTTTAAAAAAGTTTGATATCATGATGAACCATCACTGGGAAAAAGGGTTAAATATCTCCACCGATGGAATAACTCTTAAAGTCCCCATGTTGTTTTGAATTCGGTTAGCTTCATTGGTTCTGATGCTAAGTGTGACCCACTGATGGAACCTTCCCCCAATATTATGCATCAGAGTCTAGGGTTGGAACCCAGTATGTCTGTTTTGTCATCCTAAAAGGTGAGATACATCATATACCTGAATCTCTTTTCTTGTACATGAAAGTGGAGGATGATATGGCTCCCTTCATAGGTCTTTCCATGTCATCCTCACTATTATCACCAGTATAATTCTCAACCAAAAAATGAGATCATAGAGATTTGTTCTAGGGAATGGTGGATGAATAGAAACTCCCATATCCACCTCCAATGGCTTCCTCTTTCAATAAATAAGAGGTGGTCAACATCCTATCCAATATTAAAATGATGATACGGTTAGAACTACCTCATAAAGACGGCCTAATGAGAAATGACCTATTATCTAATGCGGTATTTTCTCAGCTGGCTAGTCCACCACTACGATGGTCCACATCGGTGTTGTTTCCTATTCCATAGACATCTCCACTTTAAAAATGGAGAAATGAAGACCCATATCCCACCTTTGAATAGATAATATTGTCTGAAACTCTAGCAACAAATCATTTGAATGATTTTTTGTCCTGATCGCTACTCATGACATCGAGATCTCTAAGTCACTCACTAAGGATATGATTGTATGTTTCATTTGGACCATATGGGTGATGAATTTTTACATCTAAAATTTTTAGTTGGAATGTCCAAATATCCAGTAAAAATACAATTTCATTGGACAACATTGTTGCATGGTTGAGCTGGGAGCACTTCCTGGGGCTCAGTGCTCGGCAACACCAGGCTATAACCGGACCATTAAAAAATTATTTGTTCATTGATTTTCTGTGCTCCATAGATTTTTTGAATAGTCAACCCATGATGTTTAGATTCGTGTCTATGGGTAGTATGATTTTTTCCACATTAGTCTAATCATACCTGAGATTGTGTTGTCAGGTTATATTTAGGATATTTCGTTGGGTGTAGATAAAGTGAATATCTGTTAATTTAATTTCCTCATGGAGAAGCACGCTGAGGTAGTTCATGATGAATAGGACTCACCCCATGGGTTTGAAAACTACCTTGTAGACACTCATATGAGTATCATCACTTGATATAAAATGAAGATATTTGAATTTTCATAGCCCTCCAAGTTGTTGTCCTTGGGTCGAGACCACAACAAGTGAAAATGACATACCAATACCTCTAAACCCTAAAACCCATTTTGTTTAGTGAAGATGATAGAGTGTAATCCCATAAAGGTAAATTTACTCCTATATCATATATAATAGAATAAGTTCATTGATGGGTCATTTGATGAGCACATTACAGATAACCATCAAACTGCATTGATCCTTGATTGAATCATGCACCTCCTCTACTAGGGAAGTGGGGGCAGTCATAGGTCCTCCCTAGCCATTTCCCACTCATGGATCTGGATTGTCTCATGCATCCTGATATGATAGAGACCAAAGCATTTGGAATACAGTCATGGTATTTTTCATTGAACCAACTCGAGTTGGGAGAGAACCATCCTTGAGACCCAATTTAGATAAATCCTACACCTGTTCCACAGGTTTCCCTAGAATATCCATGATCCTATAATCATACATATCATGTTGATGCACCTATAAATACATTGGGGTTAATATATCCACATATACATATGAAACCCCACTAGGTAGACCCGATGGCTACTCTCATCTCCCACCTTGGGTCACGTGAGACGTGATAGGTGGAGATCCCACCTAATGGTAAGTTGTATCCAGCTTCAGTGGAAGACATGAAGGAACCCCATGATTTCCATAATGGTACTCTCAACTATTTCAATGGTATTAATATGCCAATTCATAATCATAACCAGTTTATTTCAAGGTGTGGAAAAATTCTGGGAACTCTAGAACAGTTGGAACCATCCATGATTTAATGTTTCATTAAGATTTTGGAAAAGCCTATATTTATCTGGAACATCTAGTTATCTGTTGGGTCTATCACTGGTCGGTAAGGTCTTCATATGAAGTTTATTTATTAATTTTGATCTACCATGTAAAAGAAAAATATCACTAACCTATTCATGTTCATAAACTGACCGGAAAAGCAAGTGGAATACTTTGTCTCTTAATGGTAGGGCCTCACGCATTTGTTCAACATGCACCTAACTCATGAGTATTTAGTGACAATGTACATAGGAAATGTTAAGACTGAATTGTTTCACACATTTATCTATTAGAATTTACCATGTGGATTTTTGAATTTTTATGATATGGATCATCATCGAGTGGAATAATTGTAGCAGGATAAGACGAGGCATCTTTTGCTTCTAAATCCTGCAATATGTTCCACCAAGTAGAGAATTATACAATTGCACAAATGTAGGGCTACAAAATTAGTAGATTTGTTACCAATAGATCCTAACCTACATCCTCTCTGAGGTAAATATCCTCAGGTTTATCCCTAGGATTAGGATAAACTGACGTAGAATCTGTAGCTGCAACCACAAAATACACCATCGCTACCATGGGGAGATAATTAGGCTTAGGACCCTTGTCAGAATCTAGCACATAGTCATGTTTCGGCCCCTATATTTTTCTTTTTATATAGGGGAAACGTGAACTATTAATTCAATAAGGCTTAGGTTCCCAGTTATTTTCATACATGACTTTATTAGAAGATTTTGAAGCTGCTGAAATGCCGGAAACCCCAAGAGGCCAATAAGACTTATTTCCCCGACTACAATCCTTATAACTGGTTGAATGAGAATACCATAAATTGATGATATGTGTTTAAGTATGAGATCTAGTATCTGTTTTATAACAACACAGTCTGGATAGAATCTTCCCAGAAATAGGTAGCATGTATCTCTTCAAATCATTACAATGAAAATGAAGGTGGATGGAAGTTGACCTCCAGTCACAGGTCTCAAAAGTATTCCAATTGGTTGGATAATATAGAATTTTATCATACCCATGGTTTCATCCATGCCAATTTGAATTATACTGAGCCTCATACTGTTTATTTAAATCATTCTTATAGTGATTTGGCATCCACATATCAGCCTTATACCTCTTATAAGCACAGGCGCTGACACCACAATTTAAAACAAATTACCCTCATAGTTCCAAATCCATATCGTTCTCTCAGGGATTTCATGCCCCCAGAGATGGGGATCTCCCCTAGAATCCTTCCAGTATTGTATGATTACTCAAATGATAATAAATAACAAACTACCATGAATTCCATCGAGTTAGTGGACCCTTACCAGGTTCCCGATGATGAAGAGTATAAGGTAGTCCCTCCAAAAGTTCCAAGTCAATTCCATCATAGAAGAGTCCATGAATTTTGGAATCATTGGAATTACTAGGATAGTGATGCAAGACAAGCCATTTATGCCACAAATACTATATTTTAGGCTCATCATATAACATAGAAGGAACATACCACACATCCATTCGTGTCAGATTCACAACCACCACCATTTGTTCAACTCGACTTGGCAGAGCCACTGTGACCACACCGTGATCGTCCACATTGCACTATGTTTAGGCCTCAACCATATTCTTGTCATCTGGTAGTAAAATTAGAGGTTTAATCCAGTGAGAAAATAGATATTTCCAACCCTATCAGGAATCCATTGGTCAACTGGAAACTCCCATCATACCTCGTATTGGAAGAAATGTGCGCCTAGCATAAAAAATGATTTGATTAAGAATCTTCTAATAATTCCTATAAATCACTCAATTATCATGTACCAATGACTATTAGATGAGATGCATGAATCCCTCCCAGATTATTTGATGATCCCCATCAATATTTATATATAGGTAGTGGTAATAGAGGTCTTCCATGCTTTAGAAGTCGAACAAGTAGAATACCATGCGATCGTCTCTTTCTTAGAAGAATATTAGATCTCTCCTATATAAGTTTACATACCCATGTTGTACATAACTAGATAGATAAATGGTGTGGATGTATTCCATTGTCTCATATACATAGGTTCTAGGATCAATCACTTCCCGAAGTAAATGTTCTTCATGTTAGGAATGAATGAAGTAGATCTAAGTCCCTCTTGCATAAAGATTGTTGGTGATGACTTGATTGAGAAAAGGTTGTGTGGAAGAATGCTACTAAAGAAACAGTTCAGTGGCATGGTTACAAAAAAATGAATTTATTGTCATCTCATAAGATACCATAAATAATTTCTTGATCTGTAGACCCTGACGTCATCTTCATGCGATAGTTTTCTCTTTAAATCTCTAATGCCTCTTGTAATCCCTCAACAGTCAAGTTAGAATTATCCAAGTTGTTGTATCTCCATTTGAGTATTGTGAAGCCCATTATTTGGATGCATATTTTGGAAATATCAAGGAAAAAAGTGTTTATACAGACGAGGATGAGCACACTTATATTATGGTCAACCCCTGGATGGACTTGGATGATGCTTTCATCCCACTAATTCATCGATTGGTGTCCACAACGCCAAATTTGGAACATTTCTTTCTCTTCCTTGAGATGAGGGGAAGACACATTCCAAATATAATGAATATATGAATATTACCTTGTACACCTATATATGATACTCAAGAGAGATACCAGTGCCTTTTACACTGGTAAGGTATCGGGATGTTCACCCCATGGCCAAAGTAGTATTCCATACCTGTTTGTTCCAACATGTCAGGATAGTGTAACACCGAACGACCCACTATCACTACATAGATATCATCAATAATGGGACCCTCAGTCAATGGCCTACTGTGATCACGTCAAAATCCATTGTTTATTTGGTTCTAATAGTGTAGGAGTCTCCTAATGAATATTCCCTCACAATTCAAGCTGGCACCAGTGTTCCTCCAAGGCCATATAACAAAGAAGAATTTCTTCCTCCTGATGATCCTATAAACATAGATAATAAAGAGTATTTGGAATATTTTCTTCCTGTACTCTAGTAGGTAGTCTACACCACCATCGATGAGTTGGTACAAGTGAATCGTAGCAATGACACAGAATCAAGGCCGATAGTGATTAGTGTAGCTATTCCTATAGAGGAAAAATAGTAGTATGTGGATTTCCTAAAGAGACAACATGTTTTATTCACCTGGATTTATGATGAGAATACCATGTTTAACCCACTGGTATCTGTCCATCATCTTGGACTCATGATGATTCATCGTGGATTTAAAAAGCCTCCCAGGAAGATGAACATGTCTCATAGTGCAATGGTTGGGGCCGAAGTTGAAAATATCATCAAGGCCAACTACATCAGTGAAGCTCGGTACACTAGATAGTTATCCAAAATCGTTCTTTTCTGAAAAAAGAATAGACAAATCAGAGATTGTATTGACTTTATGGATATCAACCACCGTTTCCTAATGAATAACCATACCCTTCTAGTGAAAGTGTTGTTGATTGGTGCCACTTATAGATTTCAGACTCTCTCCTCTATAGAAGGGTATTTATTGAATATTCAGATATATATGGCCCTCAAAAATGAATATTCCTTTACCTTAGCTGTTTCATATGACCTTATATTACCATGTATTTCCATTTGTTATAAAGAATGCAGAATCAACCTATCATCAGTGTGTTATCCACCACATATTCAATATGATCTTCATAACACTAGTATAATTCATTTTTGAATGCATTGTTGTCAAATCCCACAGGAATCTAGACCATCTCATACATCATCAGAAAGTGTTCGAATTCCAATGCTCCCACCATCTAAAGATGAACCCCTTGAAATGTTCATTTGATGTGTCCTCTAGAATGTTATTTTATTTTATTATTAGATATATAGGCATCAGGATCGACCTAGATAAGATCAAGTCTATCAGCTAGATTCCCTCTCTAAGAAACTGTCATGTGCACCATGTCTTCCAAGGCCACCTAGCCTATATATGCTAAATCCTCATCAATCTGGCTGGAAATTCTAAGTCCTTTCCCATAATCGTTACGAAATGTGTCATCTATCCGTGGGATGAAGAGTTCTTGACCGCTTATGGGGAGATCAAGTAGTATATATTACATCATTTGGTTCTGATTCCACCTATATGCATAAATCCATTTGTACTTTATGTAACGACTCGACCCTAGTGACCTAGAGTCGATGCATTATTTTAATACATTGGCATGATTACAAGGAACCAAGTCCCGAAGAACTGATCAGTTTAGCAGTCTTGGAAAACAACATAAATAATCCTTTATTAATTCCATTATTCCCTAGTCTTAACCCTTCATATCAATCACATTACACTTCTTCGAATCCTGGGAAAAATAAAACATAGAAATGGGTGAGCTCAAAAGCTCATTAAGGGTAAGCAATACAGCAGAAACTTTCATAAATAAGAATAAACATTTAAGGAAATTTATAAAACTAAAACAAAAGCCTTTTAAACATGAAATTCAGCATAATATGGCAGAAATAAAATGAAATAATTCTATTTACTTATTCACATGGATATTATTCTAATCAAATAATCACATTCAATATCACTAACCACTTTCATAATGATGGAATGCATACTGCCAGACTATCATAACCACATAGCCAAAGCCACATGCCAAGACTACAAATAATATTTTGTCAATGCCTTGTGCCAAGACACTAGTTTGTCTCATGAGACCTACCGATCCATCGAGGAGCTATTGCGGGCTCCACCCGTCACTTACTATGTCCAATTCATTCCCATATGAAAAGGTTTAAACATAACATAAACATTCGTATTAAAACTAGCATACTAAATGTCAATACTTTCTCCATAATCCATGAATGGTATAAAAATAACACATCCACAGTTAAACATATCACAAAACATTCAATACAATACAACAGTTTTGTATCTTAATAAATCAACTTCAAATAAGATTAAAATCCATCAAAGGATGTTGACATAGATGAAATCAAAACTATTTGAGAGAAATATCACTTTTCTTGAAATCATTGAAAAGTCACACATTTATAAAGGAAGTAATTTAAAAGATATTTTTGAATCAAAGTGTCCCATACAATTTTGAAACTTTTGAAAAGAAATATCATTTCAAAACATTCATGTCCATATAAATAAATCCTTACAATCATTTTGAAAACATGGACAATAAATGAAAAGATTTAGGAAGATAAATCTTTAAAACATTTGAAATTTTGATCTTGATAAAGGGTAAGATTCAGAATCCTTAAAATCTTCATTTTGAAATCATTTTTATGAAAAATGGACATGGTTGATAAAAATTTCCCAGTAAATACTTACACAAAAACAATCTCAGATAATGATGAGATTGAGGAATTAAACCTTACCAATTTGGTAACTTACGAAACATACAACCCATGAAAGAGGTATCGTACAATGAATATGTAAATACACATAAATAATAGTTTATTACACAAAGAATACAATTATGGGAAGTACATATACCTCACAATAGGTAATAGTGGCAATATGACATGAATCTCATGGGAATAAGGAGTGAGATGAAAACCCCATACCTTGCACTTTCCTTTAGTCGAGGGTATGTTTAACCTCCTGTTCGAAGATAGTAGTATGTTATTAAATTATAAAATAACCATATTAATATTTATGATATCATACCTGATTCATTTATGACTTTATATTACCCATTTAATAATAATTTCCATGTTAAGTTATCATTTTGGGTAATAATCACTTTCATTATCGTACGTGTTCTAACTTTTCACTCTTGGTTGTATCACTTAGATCATGATTTAAATAATTCCAGAATATAAGAAATGATAAATATATCATATATATTTAGAATATAAATTTGTATAATAGAAATATATATGAAATGAAAAACACCATTTATGGAGACGGTAGTCTGTATGTACGCATAAACGTTGTTTCTGTTTTCATATAGTATTGAATAGAAGTAAATGAATAAGATATATGTAAGTACATAAATCCTTATATATATATATATATATATATATCTAGTAGCATTATTATGTCATATATTACATACTTATTAGTAATATATATTTTTATAATCGTCGATGAATGGTGAACTTGGAAATGAATCTCATCGCGTCGTGGAGACGGTAATCCTTACGTACGCACGAGCAAAAATATCATTCTTTTGATATTAAAATAATATATAATTGTATGGTATATCATAAATACAGAATCATTATCATGTTATATTTATTATTTACATGAATTAAAAAACATTATTATACCCATCCAAATAATAATATATTGAATAACAATTACACCACGACGTGGAGATGGTAAGCCGTACGTATGCACGTATGCTGACATGTCATTCAAAGGATGGATAGAATACTGAATATGGTTGTAAAATATTTATAATAATATTATAGTATATAGGATATACTGGATTCATTATTTTAGAATTGTAATAACAAAGAAAGAAGAAGTGGAAGAAGAAAGGAACTTGAAAAAGGGTGGTGAAATCATTACGTCTTCTCCGTGTTCTTCCTTTTTATTTGATCAAAAGGGATCCTTAAGTTGGATTTCTGACTAAAGGAAGGCCTCTAGGATGAAGTGAGGGAAGTTTAAAGAGTATTTGGGCAGAGGATGGCCGAACCAAAAGGCTTTGAATGTGTGACTTAATGAGAAGGGAGAGTGCCCTTTTATAAGAGGGTTGAGAGGCAACTTTGGAAAAGTTAGAAATATTATTTTATAATAAATTCATATTCGGTTTATAATGGCTAAAAAGTGGATTATTTAAATTTGAAGGTTGGTATGGGTCTAAAACCACTCATCCAATATAATTTAGACAGGTTTGGGTCATTATATTAACCTTATCCTTAAGTATTAACTCTTAGTTAATTAGTTTCACTTTTACAATGTCTCTTTTTATTTTTATATTATATGGTTTATAAACTTACTATATACATCCAAGCGACCCCCAAGTGGTCCATTAATGATACACCTATCATGATATAAGTCTCTTTGCCGAACCTTATATTTTTAGGAATTTAATATCAATTAATAATATAACATTTGTTTTAAAGACTCTTTTATGTCAATTTTGACACTACTCAATAAATGAATTTTGTAAAAATCATAAAAGAATGAATACTTCGAAAAAAGTTAACTAAATCATTCCTAACATGTCATATTATCCTATAAAATTATTGTTATTTATAAAAAGTCTCAAATTACATTTATTTGGGTATTTATAATTTCAATTATTCCAATTTTTCATTAATTAGGTAATTACTGCATCATCATTGTGTCATAAATAATTTAAATTATCTAATGTCAAAAAATTATAAATAAACTATAATTATGTATGAAATACTTTTAGATTTATAATTAATATTGACAATATAATTTATCTTTTGTATAACCCTATATTAAAAATGTTATAGTAAATAAACATTGATTTTAACTCTTTTAACTCTTCTTTGAATTAAATAATAATAAATGTCCTAATCTAATCCAAGTGGACCTAAATGATAATATTTTATTCCTAAGGTTGTTTTTGGTTGAGATAAACTTGTCCAATAGAATTAGGACATGTGTTATGGTAATACTAATATCATTTTTACCCTTAATTACCCTATTTACTTTTAATCGTGGTAAATAAAAGTAAAAAGTTACTATTCACCAAAAATTATTTTCATCTCATTGAACCACATTTTACTCCTTGATATTAACCGCGTCTCTACTATTTTCAAAATTCCAATCACAGAAGTGGTAAAAGTAAGTTATATGAAAAATTTAGTTTTTTAACTACCACTTAGTAGTTTCACTATTCATCAAAAATTGATGTTTTTCAGAACAATGCCAATATTTCACCCTAAGCTATAATTGATATTTCGAATTCAAAAATGATGTCTATTTTAAAAAATTAAAAACTTATAAGTTTCATTAATTAATTTTATAATTAATTCCCATTGTCACAACAAATAGTGTGTTTTTAAGAAACAATATATATCAAAATATTGACAATTGTTTATGTCCAATTTCAATGTGAAATTAATTATAATTAACACCATTGGATAAAATGGTAAGAATATATTCTAATTATACTTTAAAACCACTAAAATTCATAATTTATCACTATTAATTATTTTTATTAAAAAGTTGTTTTTAATTAAAATTTAGTAATTTTCACTATTCATCAAAATATTAAAGTTATCCGAAAAGTACCAAAATTTAACCTTAGGATAAATTTGATACTCCGAATCCAAAAATGAAGTCCATTTTGAGAGATAAAATTTATAAAATTTTAAAAATTAGGTATTACTATTCATTACGGCTAGTTTGATTGGTTGTAGTGTGTGTTAGAACTAAAAGTTGCGTACAACACACGCTACTGTATTATTCAAAGAGAAGTGTACCATGGAAGCTTGGGGTGTTACATTGTAAATTTTATTTTATGTCCCCATTCTAAAGAATAAATTTATTTAGTCAAATTGAATATATAAAAGTTTAAAATATTAGATTTAAAAAGGGTTCACTATTAAAGTTGGTAAAAGTGAAATTTTGAAAAATACTTATTTTATCTGAAAAAAAGGAATTTGTTCTTACATTATGTCTGAGAAACTCATAATATGGATTATAAAATTATAAGGATTATATAAAGTTTAAAATTTAGTTAATGATATTCATTACCTCTTTTGAACGTCTTGTTTGGTGAGTCATGGTGCGCTTTAACTCAGGGATGCGTGTAGTGCAAGTTATTGAATTATTTTGAAGAAATAACACACTATGAAATCTTGGGGTGTTACTTTCTCCCCTCCTTCAATAAATTGAGTCCTTGCAATTTGAAATTGTTCTTGGAAAATAAAAGGATAAAAATAGAAAATATCTTTGTGGGAAAACCCACATCAGAAATTGGGTTACAAAAATTTAGTCTTAATATGAGTGAAAGAGAAATGAAAGGGTCACCACCAAATTATGATCTCGATTAGGAGAACATTGGTGGAAATTAGAGACATATAATTGGAGGAAAAACATAAATATTTATAGGTAGTGATTAAGGTCATCAATCACAAACAAGTGTAAAATTGAGGTCTTTAAATTCATCAATCTATGATGATTTGAAATACCATCAGTTCAACAAAACATAGGGTATTCGGATAACACATTTTTAGTTTTAGGATTCCTTAAATAAAGTATAAGAATTAATTTCTTTATAGAATAAGAGAAGAATAAAAATATATTCTTGACAAGTAGAGTTTCATCCTTTAACAAATTTCTACCACAAACTCATCTTTCACTCTAAAAGATAATAGAACGTAAAAAATATTCTATTTATCATATTCGTATAGGGTCAAAAAAACAAATTTATAATTCATCTACCAGATCTTTTAAAAAAAACTACATTTTTTAATCCCAGAAATTACTTGGGCCAGTGGTAGGTGATACACCCTTGTCACCATTCAATTGTGGGTTCAAGTCTCGCGGCCTTGCTGGACGCGACAGGTTGTCGCCCAACCTCCGGGTTGTCCTTTTATGGAAATCCAAAAATAATCCAAACTAGAACTATCCAAAATGATTTAGTCCAAAAATGAAAATCATTTTTTCTGTGTAATAACATGTGAATACCTTCATCATGTATTCTTTTAAAACACTACAATATCCTGAATTACCATAAAACCTTATTGATTACATTCGTGATCCCTTATTCCTTAAATAATAATGGATATACTCCTTCAATCCAAAAATTTTGTAAATCCCAACAATGATGGAATATACAAATCATTAATCAGTTTCAAGATAGTCAATAATATCCAATATAATTTATCCAAATCAATCATGTATTATTCTAAAATCACTACCAAGGTATCAGAGCTATATTATGGTTTATCATTCTCTCAACCATATATTTTCCAAACATTTATCCTACTATTGAGTCACTTGTTTTGTTCCACACAATCTGAAGTCCTTAATGAAATAGTACTGCAGTACAATCCTTATATACTCCATAATTATTATAATAAGTAAATTTTTGATACAACACTCAAATGACATAATCAACATAAGAACTCTAATCATTCCTCATCATCTTTAGTAGTATCATAACTTGATTATTTTCCAATAACATCATTTGCAGCATAGTATGATTACTGGTACATAGGTTCGCGTAGTGTCAAAACTCCTTGCAAATGAAGCATTGTATATTTGAAACCATTTTCTTACCCTTGCAACCACGTACCTTTTGCCCTTTTCCTCTAAACTTATAACAATCTCTCATTCATTTCAGGAAAGTTACAGGGTGTTTCATCCCACAATTATCACATATGGGGAAATTCTTCTTTTCCCTCTTCCCTTTATCCATCTTTCTCTCTTCCATCCTTTTCTTCTCTTGCTTCCCTTTAAAGCTATAGGACTCAGTAAACTCTTTAGTTATCTTACCCACACATGATATTATTTCATCATATGATGATAATACATGGGAGACTATTTCCCTTCAAAATGATGTCTTAATACCATGAAACATACGATCCTTCTTACTCTTTGGATCATACGTATTACTGGAGTTCACATTCCTTCTAATGGGCGCTGTTTCTATACAATAGCATAAACTAGTTCAGTTTATGAATTGCAATAAATAATTCTTAATGCAAATTGAACAGTTTATGGATATAATCCATAATCATAAAAAATGTTTTTTGAGTAAGTATATACTCATGAGCCCTTCATAATGGTTTGAAAATAAAATAGGAATTATCCAAAGCATATGCCCCGGGAGTGTCGTGACCAAGAGGGCAGCAAGGCCCGTTGCCGTGCACCAGTTCCAGTTTGAGTCTAGCTCAAAGCGGAGTTTTTGGGTTTTACCTCTAGATACATCTGTTCCAGAGCCGCCTCTACCTGCTCGTATCTAGACAGGGATGTATTGCTCGGAAAACTCACAAAATATCTACAATACCAAAATTCTAGGAAGTTGTTCTATACTAATCCTCAAAGTCTATCTTAGGGCTATGTGCTCTAATCAGAGTTTATCTAAATCTAGTTTCCAAGGTTATTTCGAAACTTCCTCTGATACCAACTGTAACACCCCGGCCCCAGTGACCCAGAGTCGGTGCATTATTTTAATACATTGGCATGATTACAAGGAACCAAGTCCCAAAGAACCGATCTGTTTAGTAGTCTTGGAAAACAACATAAATAATCCTTTATGAATTCCATTATTCCCTTATCTTAACCCTGCATATCAATCACATTACACTTCTTGGAATCCTGGGAAAAATAAAATATAGAAAGGGGTGAGCTCAAATGCTCAGTAAGGGTAAGCAATACAGCGGAAACTTTCATAAATAAGAATAAACATTTAAGGAAATGTATAAAACTAAAACAAAATCCTTTTAAACTTGAGATTCTGCATAATATGGCAGAAATAAAATGAAATAATGTCATCTACTTATTCACATGGATATTCTACTAATCGAATAATCACATGAAATATCACTAACCACTTTCATAATTATGGAATGCATAATTCCAGACTATCATAAACACATAGCCAAGGCCTCGTGCCAAGAATACAAATAAGATTTTTTCAAGGCCTTGTGACAAGACACTAGATTGTCTCATGAGACCAACCGATGCATCAAAGAGCTATAGCGTGCTGCACACGTCACTTACTAAGTCCAATGCATTCCCATATGAAAAGGTTTAAACATAAAATAAAAATTCGTATTAAAACTAGCATACGAAAAGTCAATACTTTCTCAATAAACCATGAATGGTATAAAAATAACACATCCACAGTTAAACATATAACAAAACCTTCAATACTATAAAAATGTTTTGTATCATATTAAATCAAATTCAAATAAGCTTAAAATCCATCAAAGGACGTTGACATAGAAGAAATCAAAACTATTTGAGAGAAATATAAATTTTCTTGAAATCATTGAAAAGTCACACATTTATAAAGGATGTAATTTAAAAGATATTTTTGAATCAAAGTGTCTCATACCACTTTGAAACTTTTGAAAAGAAATATCATTTCAAAACATTCATGTCCATATAAATAAATCCTTAAAATCATTTTGAGAACATGGACATTAATTGAAAAGATTTAGAAAGATAAATCTTTAAAACATTTGAAATTTTGATCTTGATAAAGGGTACCTTTCAAAATCCTTAAAATATTCATTTTGAAATCATTTTTATGAAAAATGGACATGGATGATAAAAATTTCTTAGTAAATACTTACACATAAACAATCTCGGATAATGATGATATTGAGGAATTAACCCTTACCAATTTGGAATCCTACGAAACATACAACCCATGAAAGATGTATTATATAATGAATATGTAAATACACATAAATTAAAGTGTATTACACAATGAATACAATTATGGGAAGTACATACACCTCACAAAAGGTAATAGTGGCAATATGGCATGAATCTCACGGGAATAAGGAGTGAGATGAAAACCCATTACCTTGCACTTTCCTTTAGTCGAGGGTATGTTTAACCTCTTGTAAGAAGATCGTAGTATGTTATTAAATTATACCAGAACCATATTAATATTTATGATATCATACCTGATTTATTTATGAATTTATATAAACCATGTAATAATAATTTCCATGTTAAGTTAACATTTTGGGTAATAATCACTTTCTTTATCGTACATGTTTTAACTTGTCACTCTTGGTTGTATCACTTAGATCATGATTTAAATACTTCCAGAATAAAAAACATGATAAATATATCATATATATTTAGATTATAAATATGTATAATAAACATATATATGAAATAGAAAACACCGTTTATGGAGACGGTAGTCCGTACGTACGCATAAACGTTGTTTCTGTTTTTATATAGTATTGAACGGAAGTAAATGAATACGATATAAGTAAGTACATAAATCCTTATATATATATATCTCCAATATCATTATTATGTCATATATTACATAATTATTAGTAATATATATTTTTATAATCGTCGATGAATGGTGAACTTGGAAATGAATATCATCGCGTCGTGGAGACGATAATCTGTACGTACGCACGAGCGAAAATGTCATCCTTTTGATATTAAAATAATATATAATTGGATGTTATATCATATATAAAGAATCATTATCATGTTATATTTATTATTTACATTAATTACAAATCATTATTATACCCATCCAAATAATAATATATTGAATAACAATTACACCACGACGTGGAGACGGCAAGTCGTACGTATGCACGTATGGTGACATGTCATTCAAATGATGGATTGAATACTGAATATGGTCGTAGAATATTTATAATAATATTACAGTATATTGGAGATACTGGATTCATTATTTTATAATGGTAATAACAAAGAAAGAAGAAGTGGATGAAGAAAGGAACTTGAAAAAGGGTGGTGAAATCATTACCTCTTCTTCGGGTTCTTCCTTTTGATTTGATCAAAAGGGATCCTTAAGTTGGCTTTATGACTAAAGGATGGCCTCCAGGATGAAGTGAGGAAAGTTTAGAGAGTATTTGGGAAGATTTTAGCTGAACCAAAAGGCTTTGAAGGTGTGAGTTAATTAGAATGGAGAGTTCCCTTTTATAAGAGGGGTGAGGGGCACCTTTGGAAAAGCTAGAAATATTATTTTATAATAAATTCATATTCAGTTTATAATGGCTCCAAATTTGATTATTTAAAGTTTAAGGTGGGGATGGGTCGAAAACCACTCAACCAATAGAATTTATACCGGATTGGGTCATTATATTAACCGTATCCTTGAGTATTTACTCTTAGTTAATTAGTTTCACTTTTACAATTTCTCTTTGTATTTTTATATTATATGGTTAATAAACTTACTATATACTTCCAAGAGACCCCCAAGTTGTCCATTAATGATACACATATCATGACATAAGTCTCTTGGCCGATCCTTGGATTTTTAGGAATTTAATATCAATTAATAATATAATATTTGTTTTAAAAACTCTTTTATGTCAATTTTGACAGTATTCAATAATTGATTTTTGTAAAAATCATAACAGAATGATTACTTCGAAAAAAGTTAATTAAATCAATTATAACATGTAATATTATCCTATAAAATTATTGGTATTTATAAAAAGTCTCAAATTACAATTATTTGGGTATTTCTAATATCAATTATTCCAATTTTTAATTAATTAGGTAATTACTGCATCATCATTGTGTCATAAATAAATTACATTTTTTTAATGTCTAAAAACTATAAATAAACTATAATTACGTAGGTAATCTTTTTATCTTTCTAATAAATATTTACAATTGAATTTATCTTATGTATAGCCCTATATTAAAAATGATTTAGTAAATAAACATTGATTTTAACTCTTTTAACTCTTCATTGATTTAAATAATAATAAATGACCTAATCTAATACAAGTGGACCTAAATTATAATATTTTATTCCTAATGTTGTTTTTTGTCGAGATAAACTTTTCAAATGGAATTAGGACTTGTGTTAGGGTAATATTAACATCATTTTTACCCTTAATTACCATATTTACTTTTAACCGTGGTAAATAAAAGTAAAAAGTTACTATTCACAAAAAATTATTTTCATCTCATTGAACAAAATTTTACTCCTTGATATTAATCATCTCTCCCGGATTTTCGAAATTCCAATCATAGAAGTGGTAAAATTAGGTTTTATGAAAAATTCTGTTTTTTAACTACCACTTAGTAGTTTCACTATTCATCAAAAATTGATGTTTTTCAGAACAATGTCAAGATTTCACCCTAAGCTATAATTGGTATTCCGAATTCAAAAATGATTTCTATTTTACAAAATTCCAAAAATATAAGTTTCATTAATTAATTTTATAATTAATTCCCGTTGTCACAACAAATATCGTGTTTTTAAGAAACAATATATATCAAAAGATTGACAATTGTTTATGTCCAATTTCACAGTGAAATTAATTCTAATGAACAACATTGGATAAAATGGTAAAAATATATTCTAATTATACTTTAAAACCACTCAAATTGATAATTTATCACTATTAATTATTTTTATTAAAAAAGTTGTTTTTAATTAAAATTTAGTAATTTTCACTGTTCATCAAAATATTAAAGTTATCTCAAAAGTACCAAAATTTCACCTTAGGCTAAATTCGATACTCCGAATCCAAAAATGAAGTCCATTTTGGGAGATAAAATTTATAAAATTTTAAAAAGTATGTATTACTATTCATTATGGCTAGTTTGATTGGTTGTAGTGTGTGTTAGAACTCGAAGTTGCGTACAAGACAAGCTACTGTATTATTCAAAGAGAAACGTATCGTGGATGCATGGGGTGTTACATTTTAAATTTTTTTTATGTCCCCATTCTAAAGAATAAATTTATTTAGTCAAATTGAATATATAAAAGTTTAAAATATTGGATTTAAAAAGGGTTCACTATTAAAGTTGGTAAAAGTGCATTTTTGAAATATAATACTTTTATCTGAAAAAAAGGAATTTGTTATTACATTATGTCTAAGAAACTATAATATGGATTATAAAATTATAAGGATTATATAAAGTTTAAAATTTATTTAATACTATTCATAACCTCTTTTGAACGGCTTGTTTGGTAAGTCATGGTGCGCTTTAACTCGGTGTTGCGTGTAGTGCAAGTTATTGAATTATTTTGAAGAAATCACACACTATGAAATCTTGGGGTGTTACACTTTATTTGACCACCATGGATGGATCCCATGGAGGATTTCTTTCTCATAATAACAATGAAGGTATAGAGAATAGTTTATACTATCTCAGAGGAATACTCCTCGACACCGAGTCTATATATTCTCATACGAAGAAGATCTGCCTCAGGATAGTTTTCATAATGCATAATTTGTGACACTACCAGCAGCATCATGGGATAATGATAGTTTCCAACGTGGAACCGTTAATGTATATTCTGAATTGACCCATGTCTATAAGTTATCACGAACGTTGGGTGGTGAATCTTTAGTATTTTTACATTAGATGTGTTCCATAGAAGGCTGTTAAGGGCCAACAATTGGCGTATTTCCTATCTAATCATCTATCCCCTGCAGGGTAGTCTGTGGATAATAAATTTTCATTAGAGGCAATTCTTTTAGTAGATTAGGATATAATGTGATGGAAGATGCAATTCTAAAAAGCCTTCCAATGTCCCACTAGCAGAAGGATCAATGATCCTATGCTTAAAATGGTAGGCCTAGGGATTTGTATCACCATGCATACAATGATTTTCATTCCATATTATATATTATTATCTAAAGGATGCACTAAAAATGAGGTGGATTATCAAGATATCATCATTAGTCTTTATTTGGATCTTGATATTAGTGCTCCCCACCTTCATGTGATGAGGAATTCCTAGCTAGTCATCTGAGTAAATTAATAATGAATATATTTTCCCAATACCCTAGCTCATGCCTTTTCTCAAACATGCTTGCATTATGATGATGGAGTTCCCTTATAAACAATATGTGAAACATGTTCCCTCATCAAATAATTGTCATGATGATTCCATGTTGGATATAGCTTCTTCTGTTATAGAGCATTACTAGGAAGAAATGTTTGTTCATGTGGAACATGGATAAGCCATCAACCATGTTAGTTCAGACGATGATGACAACGACCTGAAAATAAACCTTACTACTGATGCTTCTACATAGTGTCCTATGGATCCCTCTGGTGTTGAAGAAACTACCAATTGGAAAAATCATTCCATCATGTATTTCAATCATGATTGTTACTCATCGGATAAATCTGAATGTGAAAAATTTGTCACCATGAAGTTCAATTCAACCTCCATACCAGTCATGACCTAATGAAGACTCCTTATAGACATGAGAATGATGTAATTCTCATCTACTACATTCAAGGGTTTGAAATTACCAATTTTAATGCAAAAATTTCATATTATATCTTAGAGTGCTCATCAAGCAGGGATGAATCTTTTCAATCATATTCAATGGTTGGGATACTTCTGGCCCACCATGGTCCATGACTGTATTGAGCTTCCAAAAGTTTCCATGAAAGTCAGATCCATTCCCAATTTGTGTATCTAACTCTATATCCCCTACACACTACAATGTACTCTTATCCATTTTCAATCTATGGACTCATTATTGTTGGAAAATACCCACCAGCATTAGTTCGCCAGTTCAGGTTCATTCTAACCGTGATGAAATTATTTTCTAAGTGGGAAGAAGGTATTCCTCTATAGGAAGTCAAGTCCTAGTATATCATTGATTTTGGGAGCTCCAATTTCAACCATAAATTTGGGGTTTCTCATGATGTTCTCACCGATACCGACACTAACATTCGTGAGGATGAGATGAAGAAGATGTATGCCATGTACAACATGTTATCCAACCAGACTTATCACACTCATGAAAAAGAAAATGGTTAGATAAATGAATTCAACAATACCCTCTCCAACATTTTAGAGAGGGTGGTAGGTCAAAATAAGATAAATTGGATGAAAATATCCCTAACGCTCTATGTTATTATCAGACGATGAATCGTAATTCCAACCAAGTGACTCCATATTTCCATGTGCATGGAATAGATTTGTTCCTCCTCTTTGATATTCTGTTTATATCACTATATATGACTGTTTATGATTAGAAGACACTATATTGAGTAGCAGAAGTCAGTTTGGATGGACTATAAATCCATCAAGGTGGCATGGTATTATCTATAATGATGCTGATGATACTTATATGTAAACCAACTAATTTGGTGCACAAATGGGAAGATCATTATATCATTGCAAAATTCAATCACAATATACACGTTGGACACCATGGATGGTGAGAGAATTAATCCTACCAAGATGCCAAGTCCCTCCTACATTACATTTGTATAAATGGGGTCACTCATCCTGCAAGATGGTAAACCACACAATGTTTCAATCATTCCAATATCTAAACCCTCAATTTAAGATCTATTTCTTCCCTTAAACATGATATTAAACTATGATACCTATCTTAAATGATGTTAAAATTATATTTCTTTCCTTATTGCATGATGTTAAATTACACAAAGAATCAGTGTACTAGTTGCATGATAATAAACTACACAATTAACCCATTGGTCCAAGCTCTATAACCTAAAACTAGAATCTATATCATTCTGCATGATGTTAAACTACTATTTCCTCGTTGAAAGACATTAAATAGCACAACATTGATGCTCCTTTATCTGGGACTTCAAAAGTAAATAATCCTTTGTACTGGACGACGAAAAACAAATCCACCATATATAATATTAAACGATTCCCCATCATCATCCTCTCCACATGACATTAAACTTCATATGATTGAAGAGATACTAATGAATTTATTACCTTTCTCATGGGATATATAGTGATACCACGACATTTCATCATTGGGACCAGCCAAAAACTCTCCCAAACATTTTTCATTGTATCCTATCATGACAAATGGTGTGTGAGTTATTCTTCGGAATGTGTGGCGTGGTGTGGATCCCTTTGGTCCCCATTCATGTTTGGTTTCTTCATGGCACCAAAAAACATGGTTCTGCATTAAAATCCTCATCCTATGATCTGAACTGTACGACATTAAACTAAGACCACCAACATCATTGTTTCATAACGATAAAACATATAACAACCCATTTAATTATCATTTGACATTAATTTACACATTCAACATCCTACATATATGAAGATAAAATAAAAATCACGACGATGCCTTCACCTAAGAAGAAAATACCCCTTTGGAACTAGACATATTCAATTCTATATTTATGAACAATGTATGGATTGATTCCTATCCTTATGGGATACGTAACAATGCCTCGTGCATCTTTTCATTGAGCTCATCAGTAGAATCACAAGCTCACACCTTTTTCCTATTGTCCTGTATATCATCTTGGAATATGTGATGTGGTGAATATTTACTTGGTTGGAATTCACATTAGGTATCCTCATGGATCCACAATTCACATCTCCTCATTAATTAGTTATAATTTTATGACCTTAAGATTATATTATAATTTTCATAGTTGAATGATAATAATCTACTTAACATTCATGATATTATCATCTTTGAGGATATCACATCCTTTTTTTAACTATCGCTCTACCTGGACATCTTATAGAACTACAGTTTTCTTTATTTACATCTTTATTGGATATATAGTGATGACCAAAAATTTCTTCCTTGGGACCAACCGTGGAATCCTAAACCATTTTGGCCACATAGCCTAGGATTATCATTGGGAATGTGTGGTGTGGTGTGGAAATATTTTTTCCTCATTCACATCAGGTATTTTTATAAACCACAAACTTTTCCTTTGGGATTTTTATGCCTAGTAGCGTGATAATAAACATCATGACACTCTCATTCTTACAGCATGACATTAAACTACACAAAAACATCCAACACACACAAAGTTAAACTAGGAAACTATGGCCCCTACTATATAAACAAAAACTGAGTGATTATTGCCTAATAAATATGACCCTTAGACTATTCTCAATACCATTCATTGGAACTTGATCCTAGAAGGCAGAACTGATCTCACCTGCTGATGTTCACACTGACAAGTTTGATTGTGCAATTATATGAAAATTGGAGTGTTGGATTCTACTTGGGGATTATCCATATACATTTACAAAATTTATATGTCTATTTATCTACTCCCCATACCATTTCATGTCATAATGGACCCCACAAATCACTTTGAAATGCCACGTCAGCTCACCTGTTATTCTGGTCCAACACCTCGAAAGACTTTAGATGATATATTGAGGCATGTTTTGGGTTTCAAACATGGTCAGCTATCGACCATAATTTTTCTATCCCCATATTTGGTAACATGATATGGATACTATGTTTTTAATAAGGTAATAAATTATCCTCTTTTTTCAGGCTTTCCTCGTTTTTTTCCAGATATCGGGAAAAGTGATTCACAATTTCCACCTCCTTATGTTCTAATAGATCCCCAACATCCTTGGTGTTGTCTCTCCAAGAATCAATGCACATTGAGTTATAATGTTATTGTGGTTAAGAAATTCCCATATAGAATTTTATTTCTATATTTGTGTTCTCTCATTTGATGGGGAAAGCCTAACGTCACTCCATATTTCCCACAAAGAGCATAGCTCATGTTGGATTAGGAGTCCTGGTTGGGTTTATACCAGCATATAGTGGATTCACTACACTTATGTCAAAACGGTATGACATTAAACTATGAGCCTCATCATGGTTCTACTTGGAATATGTGTTGTGGTATGGGCCTCTTTGGCCACATTCTTGCTTGTCTATTTTCCGCAACACACACTTTTCCTTTGGGATGAATGTGTCATAGTCACGTGATGATAAATTGCATGACATTTGTTTACTTATCACATGATTTTAAACAATATGGATATGTCCCACACATGGGAAGCTAAATTGGGAATCAATGGTCTATGTAATATTAGAAAAATCTAATTTCTATCTCAGGTTCAGTTCTGTCTGATAATAAACATGTTCCAATGTGCTGGGGAATACGGCCGAAAGCGTCGGGTACTATGTCGATATCATTTTGACCCATCTCCACAATTTGAGGCTTTCAAGGTTTGAATTCCCTCCATAATTCACATCAATAAGACCCCTTAATAGAGATAGTCTCACTACTCTTTGGCTCACTTACTATCCTGGGCCAATTCCCTAATGGATTTTTTTGCAACGAACATCGAATCCTGGGTTTGGAATTTTTTCTATACTTGATTGGTAAAGTATTCAATCATGTATTGTAAATATAGTGAACAGTGTTCCAACTCCTCAGTCTCTCTATCCCTTTTTTGGACCTCAAAAGCATCAATTGACATCCTTTACACTTCCCTTTGTTTTAGGGGAACATAAACACCATTACTTATGCTCCTCCATGCATCTATGCATGTCAAGTGAGAAGACCCCCCATTGTACACTTCTATATGTGATTGGGAAACCCTAACACCACTCTTTGTTTCCCACACTGAGGATGGATAACATGGGATTAAGAGTCTGGGTAGGTCTTATGTCCTCATGGAAAATATATGCAACCCTATGGTCCAAAATCTATTACCTTAATCTAGTATAATGATGGTCCAAACTCAATGAATTTAAACTAGGAGCCATATGGTCCAAACGCTATGAAATAAAATGTAGAAATCATTAATGGTTTTTTTAGGAGTGTGTATTGTGGTGTGGAATTTTTTGGTCCCTAGTAATGTCAGGTTTCCAAATTTCACACTGTGAAAATTATTCTTGAAATACCTCATCCAACATCCTTACTTCACTATATTAAAATGAATGGGCCGATCTAGTTCTACTACCTCAAACTGCAACATCACTGTACTGGCCTCTTGAAGAAAAATGTCACAACATTTTGGTGTTATCGCTTTATCGGGCATCACCCTTAACACGGGTCATCCACCATGCCACCTGTGATGACCTACAGACTACTTTTTTCTACTTGAAACACCCAAACATCCCATCATGGTTCATCCCCTCAAAAAAGGATTGAACAATAGTACCAAAAAGAAATATCTAATACATATTCACTCTTTGTATGGGTAATACCTATATGGAATATTTTCCCTTTCAGAATAATGCAAAGATTTATTACCATCCTTATAGGATATAAATTGATGCCCAGATCATCAATCTCTGGACCAATTGGAACATTATTTACCCATTCACAAAGAATCATCCTCATCCTTACCACATGATGTTAAACTACATCAGATTCAAAAGTATGTGTGGCTTGATTCCATTCCTTACAGAATACATAGTAATTCCTATAATCTTTTTCATTGGGCCCAGCCACAAACTCTCAGGTCCCAGATCTATGACCTCGAACTATATCCAGTTCTTCTTAAGACATCCATGTTACATGTGGGATCTCATGGCCCTCATTAACATCAGGTTTTATCTATGTTGTGTCACCTATGTACCCTTAGATGCATAGATCATCCTTGTAGTCAATGTTGGGTGACTTTAAACTATATACAATCTTCATAGGGAATGCATATGTGGTGTGTGTCATCCTCCTTGCTCGTCAATCATGTCAGGTTTTTTATGCCACCACATTATAGATATTACTTTTAGAGAACCCCATATGGTCCAAAAACTATTAACTAAAACTATGATCTCATGGACTTTATTCTCTCTCAGGATGTGTTTTGTGGATTTGAGCATCCATGACCCACATTCACAATAGGTTTTTTAAAACACTGCACCACAATACCAATTTGGGATACCGTAGATCATGAGTAGAGATCTATGAGATTAAAATAAGATCTCATTGTACTAAATACATGACATTAAACTATAACCATTCACTAAGAATGTTTTGGATGCCCCATGATAATAAAAGGATGTTTCAGGTTCCTCACCCAAGAGGAATGACCTTACTAGTGTTGGTATCTAACTATACTATCTTAAAAAACTATATATGGATTGATTCTGTTCATTTTGGGATATGTAGTGATACATGGACATTTTTTATTCGGCCCAACCATAGGTTTATTAGATTTTTTGGGATACTCGGTCCTCTTTTTGGTCAAAACATTATAACCTTAAACTATAAGATTCGTTTAGATTTCACCCCTTGTCATATTACATGTTCTTCCTTCCCATCTATACCTAGATAATTGTGTGGAGTTTGGACTCCTTGGACTCATTCACAGCAGATTTATATCTTTTATTCCATGAAAACATTCTAGCAATAGATATTTCCGTAGTCCCAGGGTCTAAAAAATATGTCTTTAAACTATGTGCAACATATGTGTCGCTTGATTTAAAACATTGAGACACATCGTGATCACATGAATTTAAAAACTATTCTTTGAATATTCCTTATTTTACATGATGTAAAACTGTGATGAATCCTAGGAACTCACTAGAGAGGTCCTTTTTGGGAAAAATTGTTAATATTTTTTTGACCCATTATACCCACACCAATATGCTTTAATCACTATGGAATAATTTGAAGAGTCTTATAATCCTTTCGATCATTCCATCACTCCATACCAAACATTTCATTCCTGTTATTTTTACCCTCAACCAATCACATGTTTGAAGGGACCCTCAAATTGCCTAGTTATTCCATATGGCTAACCTACTATTTTGGGCTAATTCCCTTGATGAAATTGAATGAAATTTCTATTAAGGTCCCTTTTTGGAAATGTGGTTAGCGGTCACCCTCATTTTTTTGTCCCCATTTCTGGATAAGAAATATGGATGATGTGTTTTGAATATGGATAGAATATTTTTTATATCAAGATTTAATCCTCCTTGTGTTCTGAATTTTGGGCATCATGATTGATATTTACCATTTCCCTTTTGTTTGGATTTATTCACACACCCATGGTGTTATCATGCTCATGCACTAGAGAATGTTGGGTAGGGAATGTTAGAAATTCTAAGATCCGTATTCTCCAATCATAGCCTCACTCAACTAGAACCCTCTGGGTGATTAGTCAGTATTGGTGGACCCTAAGTATTCAATGATTAGCTGTTACGCTCATACAATGTTAACAATTTTCTATTCTCCCCTTATTTCTCACTCTGATCGTGAACCACACAAGCTTAGTGATTGATCATTAGATTCTCCATAGTTACATTCGGGGTGCGGTAATTTAAATAAGAAGATAATATTTCCATACACGTAGTTCAAAACATGAAATAAATATTGTAATTATATTTCATATGTATAGCCAAAACAAGACCCCTAGTGATGATCCCCATTAATGGAATACATCAAAACTGCCACTTTGATAAGTGAGTCCTCCATATATTCCTATCACTTCATGAGATCCCTCACCTTATAAATAACCACAGACCGAATCCCATTATTCAGAAACATCAACCCGTAATGTTCATCTTAGAGATCAGCTACTTAAAATTTATCCTTCTTTAAATTCTCTTTGGCCTCCACAAGCTAGACCTCTAGTCGTGTGATTAGATCCAATTGATTGGTGAAAAAGTTGGAATTCCCATTCTTATGTAATTCCCAGAATTTAATTTCATTTTCATTCTACAAGAGATTCCATATAATATCAGATTTTGTTTGGCACTAGGTGGTGACATAGTGATGACTGCTTTCCTGTATCTCCTCAATAAGGTAACAATGGATCATCACATGGGGTTTTTATGAACCCACCCCTTAGTCATAGAGAAATTATATCCAAGAGAGGATTAAACCTATTCAGCGAATACATTGTACCTTAGGGGCATCAATTAAATGATTTATTCACTTCTATCCCCTATATTGAGTCACACGACTCTCCTGAGATGCACCATGATTAGATTTATACAAATCCTTATGGTTTGTGGTTTCGTATTTCGAAAAGATGGAAAAAATCTATGTAGAAGGGTATTATTATGTTGTCCTATCTAAAAGACTATAATATTTGACATTATGGAGACAGTCGTTCCTCAATTCATCATCATCAAACATTACCTCTCATGTTTCGGGTTCTGCACTGGCAGTGACATCATCCATAGATGAAACCTCCTACTAAATGGGTGACATGGCTAGATCAACATGAGTGACAGAATCATCAAGTATAGATACATTCATTAAGAGATCTCCCATAGATGACCTTGACATGTCGGCTTTCTGGGATTGTAGTCTTATGATCGCAACATCAAATATGCACCTCAATTAACCAAATCCGATTGTAATAGTTATGAGTCCATTAAGGTAAAAACTTATTAGTGCTAAGAGCATCCATATCAATCTCCAGAGTCATTGAAAGAGCGTACACCAACAGAGACCCTTCAACTCTTGTTACAATGATAATTGGAACTAGCATGAGAACTATCGGGTGTTTTGAGGTCATCACATTGACCCCTTCAGCTGGACCACCACTGAGTTCCCTTGATGCAACTGGCCTCCCACTTTACCCATCCCTGGGCATGATCCCTACGACATGCCCCTCTATATTCATTTACATTTTTCAACACATTAAATTTGGGATTCCATATCACCCTTGATATTTTCTTGTTCATGAAAATATCAGATTAGTGGATTTGAGCATCAAAAGAAAAGGGAATATAAATGTGTCATTAAGGCATACTAAAATGTACTCAAAAATCCCTTCTTTTGAGCCTGTGATCATGCTTCTCTCTCATGGAATCTCATAATGAGTCTTTCTCACATAATATTTCCCACCTATAGGATCTTCATCCTCATCCTCCTATTCTTCATCTCCCACTTCCTTCTCCTCTTATACTTATTCATATTCTTATTCTTCTTCTTCATGACTATAATCCTCTAGTGGAATTTCCTTGGATAATGATCTTGACAAAGCATCACTTTTACAAGGATATTTGGTTCTACACATTTTCCCTATTAGAATGCATAGAAATACATGGTCATTAGGTATGCATGTTCATGTTGAAACATCACCCTATCTATGAAATGAATGAATCTGACTTCTGGAAGATCAAGACCAATTTGAATTAGTCTTCACCACAGGTCTTCAGTTGTCAGATATTGGAACAACATTATCCACACAGACCATAGGGTTTGGAAAATGGCATCATAATATTTCTAGATGAGATACCTTATTTGTTTCCCAGTGGCTTTTGTACCAAGCCCTTGTGGCCTCCATTAGGACCACCGCTATATTGATGGTAGATGTGGGTCCACACCCTGAAACATTCCTTACACTGAATTTTCAACTCAATCCATCCCAACCCACCTTCTTTCTCACCACTGAAACTTCATTCATTCCACATTGATCTAAATAATGAACTTTTGTAGGATTGCTTCTATATATTCCTCCACCTAGCGATCAGCATATTTAATTCATAGTCCTGCATCATCATCAGTGGGGGGAGTGTGATTATTTCACCAAATCTAGATGTTGTAAACATTACCCACAACTGATAGAAGATACATGGGTGCTATTACTCCTAAAACTATATTTAGAAATTCCTTGGAAGTCATTATAGTCAAACAAACTATCTAGAAAATCATTATGGCACATATGGCTTGCAAAATATATTTCCATAAATCTAGGATGGTAGAATGACACTGATGATACTCTCTAGAAATTCCCTCTAAATTAGTAGACCCCGCGGGTCATCCACCATCTGGCCGATTGGGTTGCATAATGGGTGGAAGTAAAAGTTTTCATGATTTCAAATTGAGATATTGATCACATCTTCATTGATCGTTAGTTTTTGGACACTATAAACGTTCAACAATGATGGTCATAGGCTATTTCTCGGAGGAAAGATGGCATTTGGGAAGTCATATTTGTAGAAATAAGCTATTATCCAGCCATGGAAGATCTAGAATAGTATTAAAATTATCATCTATATAGATACCTTTGACCTGCATTCTAGAATACTGTACAAAAATAAAATATAGGCACTCTGAGATTAACCTTTTTGTTGTCTTCAAGGATCCCCGACCATTACCAAAATCCTCAAATGGACCCCCACACTTGTGTCCCTCATCGGAAATAGTCTCCCACTCCAGAAGGAAGTAAGGAAAGTGTCATTTCTCACTGCTAGATCTCATCTCTCATTCACACTAAATCCCCAGGATTTATATTCTTTTACTTCTAGAATCGCCCATTATGATTCGTGCTTTCCCCTTTGAGATGATGTCGGGAACTGCCTCCCTCGGCCTAGAATTCTCAAACGATCATCCCTCTTAATGAATTAGATGAACCAAACTAGGTATGGGATTTCCTTTATAATGTACTTGATCCCTTGAATATCTATCACAATGTCTTAAAGATTCCATGTAAAAATAGGGGCTCATGTCTTATTTTTTAGATGTTCTATGTCGGTAGGAATTCACCGTATTGAAGTCACTCTAATGGAATTCCCCTAAGGGAGTAGACCTCCTTGGGACTGATACCTACCTCTCTATGGTGGAGGTGGAAAGTTTTTGTGTTAGGGTACCATTGGATAAAATGCTCGAGTTCTATTACATGCCGGTGGTAGAAGTTAAATTGTGACATCTATAGAGCTTCAAATAGCATGATGGTTTGCAGCATTTCTCTAAACTCTTCACATGTTTAGTGAACCCAGTAATCCAATACTTATTCACTTGTAACATTCCCCCTAGAACTCAGATCCAAATCTTAAATCCTGGACACATTTCATTTGTTATGATAATCTATATGGTACTTTTATAGTTGGTGGGGAATTCATCAGCCACTAGTTCTCTCCTTGTGACACTCATATTCATCATATTCCAAATGTAGATATCAATATATTTAGTTTCCCCGGAATATTTTCCTTGGTTGGAAATGTTTTACCAATGAACTATGTCTTCATGTGTGACCCACTACCAGGGAAAGTTGGTCACAAAGCTCAAGATGGATACTTCATCCTATAACCTGGGGTTCCACTGTAAGAGACTGTCACATAAGACGTAATCCTTATGAGATTGTGCCAGCATACTCAAGAGCATCTGATGGTTTTAAATCACCCTTCGGGAATGAGGTATCGAGGGATTCTTGATCATCTTATCCCTTAGTGTAGTGAAGGTAGAATCCCTCTCAGCAGAAGTCTATTCATTGGTCATGTCAATCGAGTTATAAAAGCACTAATGAGTCGATTTGAATGTTTGGGGATTAGAAAACAAAATTAATGGTAACGTGTAAGATCAAACAATTTTCATGGTATATCTAGCTGATTTTTTTATTCAAGATTATACGTTTGCATGAATTTAATGGATGAATTTGGTTATTCCTCCGAAAATTCAGTCACTTATTCTTATGAGAGTAGAATTACATATCAAAAAAAATTCAATGAACTATGATGTAGTCCCACACATATTTATAGGCATGGACTTGGAATTATTTCATTGTGCATGTCATAATATGCATCGATCCCAATATTTTTACACACAGCTTCGCGTGCATTATTATATTCTACATTTCCCTTTAAACCCAACCCTCTAGTCCCCTTGCTACTTAGATTATGAAGGGGGTGATGGATTTTTGGAACTGAATATTTCTTGGAGCCATAATGAATCATATTTGGGAAAACTAAAGGCACCAGTTAACTCACACGAACATGAATAGAGGACTGAGGCCTCTATGTATAAGTTCTAAGGTCTATGATCAAGAAGGAAAGATGCATGTAAAACCCTAACATGCCCAATTTGACATCAAAAGAATTATTTCAACATAGCCTCCCAAAACCAGCCCTAGAAGACACACAATAATATAGAAGTTTTCATGAAAAATGGAATCTTGTGCATATTGATAATATGCTTCCAATGTGACATCAAACCCCACTTCATCAATATAATATTTACTCACCCCCACTTGGAATTTCATCCTATAAATAGATGACCACTATTCCCTTTTTATGGTACGTCTCATGAAGTCAAATCCTCACCCCTCACACGCAAGATGAACGCCTATGTGACTAAGTTCAAGTAATTGATTCAATGAATAGGATCTTCCTTGGTAGGCCCCCCTTCAGATGGGCCCAAAAGGGCCTAACGATTTACCATTTCATTTTTCTCCCTAAGGCAGGTGTGTGGAAAACTCCCTACTTGTGTGCGTAAATTATCCATGGTAGTTGAACATAAAATACCCTTCTTGAATTCTACACATACCTTTGTGAAACACCAATATTTACTCAGCCCCCTTATTCTATCACATAAGTCCCCAATATTGTGTGCACCTCCTTCTTAGGAACCCATGGGTTCTCTCTACCTCAAAGAATCACGTTTGAGTGATTCTTGTGCACAAAATCCACATCTTGAGTGCACCTCCCTCATTCATCCCTCCAAGATAGTACATAGTGATTTCCTAGATCTTCATGTGGTGTATTGTTTTATGTTGCACTACCTATAACTTTTTATCATAGGAATGAATATACCCCTCCTCTTTTTGGAAATGGGAAACTAACATGGACTTTGGGACTAGACACTCCTCCACCCCACTCTTATCTGGAATTATTGATGCCTTAGCATAACCAATTGTGATGGATATCATTTATGTATGTCTAATGGGTGAGTAGAACATCCTCCTCATCTAAGCTATAAGACATTAAACAACCATGTGCCATCATCTTCAGTACATGATGTTAAACCATAGTATTTCCCCATAAAGTGCATATGGGGTGTCGCACATCGATAATTACCCTCACCAACTCATCTATTTGGGAGTGATATCATCCTCTCCAACAAAGGAGGGAATGAAATCCTTATCACTTGGAATGTGATTTTCTCTAGGCATCCCTCCTAGAGTAAACCCCAATATCGTTCTCCTTGGTCGATCTCAATCTGTAAGCCCTACATCAGCTCCAATGGATGAACATTTTGTGGCACGATCCTCATGTCTATTACTACATCTTTCTTCCCACATATAGTATGATTCACACTGCCTTAGAGAATAATAATTCTCATGACCCCATCCGAACTATACATGTTTTGGTCCTTGCCTTATTACATGGTTATTTAGGAAGCCTACACGAGGTTGAATCCCAATAAACTGTAAAATTTGGTTCTCCATCCAAGGGAAGTACCCTCATTTTGATACATATTCCCTTTTATGGGGACACATCCACCAGATCCACCTCCTCGAGGTGTTCTGATCCATCCTCCATCACTTCATCCATCATCATTCCCATATCACAGTGACATCACATTGTTTAAATCCATACATTTTGTCTTCTAAACATGGATAATTCCTAGCTTGTAGAAAGGACGAAAACAAATTTTAATCCCCTAACCTTCGAACTACATGGGTTTTGATCCCTTTCTTCTATACAGTGTATGTAGAAAACCACTTTGAGGTCCAAGCACGGTACCATCTTATTCATGTCTGTTCATTCTAATCCTTACTGTATACTGCGTAACAAAATTTGATACCAAAGGAATGTAGAATATGATCCATGGATTCTAGAAAGGGTACATAGGAAGCCTCTAGAAGGTTCAATAAAAATCATTCATTCCCATCCTAGTCTTTCCATAGAGTTATTGTGTATTTGGAATATAATGTCTCGACCTAGAGCTCACACTTCCTTTGGGTCCCTATCCTTGCATACCATTCTCACAGGCCACCTCTATAGGTGTCCCATCAGTCATTCCGGAAATACTTCGAATTTGATTCGCAACCATTGGGATATGTAGGAAGCCTCTTGGAGGTTCAATCCCATCCCCTTCCACAATCCATCCATTCCACTTCCACACTTCCTCCATTTCCATAATGATTATTATATGGGCCTCCACATCTCGACGTGTTCATTCCACCCATATCATCGTAGCTCCTAGCCACTGCTATGTATCTAACCATGCATAATACCCAAGAAATCCATATCCATAAAACCAAGAGTCCTCCTATGGCGATGGCTAGCTAACCATGTGTAATCACCAAATCACCCATTCGATAAATATAGGTTTTGATTCATGTCTCCTACACAGGGTACATAGGGAGCCTCTATGAGGTTCAATCCTAGATAATATAAACCCTTTATGTCCCTATATCTGGGTTCCACCCCCAATATCAACCCTTTTGTGGTTTCCATATCATACTTCATGATGTGACATATTCACTTTATGGGACACATCATCCGGCTTCATGATCAGAGCGGTTCCTATCTACCCAAATGTAATCCTTGGTACCTCCTTCCTAGGGACATACCCCTTCACATTGTGGCACATTCTCTTTATGAGAAGAACCAACTAAAATATGCTCTAATTGGGAATTATTATCCATCAATATAGTAAACCTTTGATACAATCCCTCATAGGGATACACCTATCTAATCAATATTTATATGACTTTAATCTTTTGTCCCTCTATCCTCACAAAATGTTAAACTCATGACATACCTCATGTTAAACCTGGGATACCTGGGGAAAAATAAGAAAATACATTCCCTTGGAATAAGATACTCTAAAATCAAGGTGGGATAACTCAGGTTTTGTTGCCCTTATGAATACCTCTTATAAGGAATAATATAGCTGAACAATATTACAATGTCCAGACATTCCACAGATGCCCAACATGACTACTTCCCTGAGTGATGGTTTCTTCCCTAATTAGACACCTTTTAATGTCTAGATAGAAGTAGTGTGATTATTAGGCATACATGAAGAGATGGTATCCGGAATGTGGTTCCCTAAAAAAATATTATCCTATAAGGGATTCCCATACTAGGTGATTAATTCCGATGATGAATCCATAGAATGAAAGACCGAAATCCCATCATTCTTTTTTGATCAAGGAGTATACATCACCGAAGAAGCGATGAATTCTACCCACAATTGAAAAGAGGGAATGTGGAGTACAATGCAGTCTATCAGTGAATGAATGATGCATGTTGAGAAGATGTTCCCCAATAGAAAGTCTCATAAAAACATTCCTTGATGACTCCACTTGAAAGGTATGAATTTACTTTCTAAAAATAATTTTGATTTAACTTTATATTATGGAAGTGTAAAATTATTCTATGAAATGATATAGGTCATAAGGTTAAATTTTTATGATAGGAAAATTATATAATGTATGAATTTAATGATTTACAGTAGTTTTACAAAGAAATAGTTTTTCTTAGAGATGATGGTTATATGGAAACTCTTAAAAAATTGTCTCACATGAAAAATGAGTAAATATTTTTTTGAATGTTCCTGGAGTATGTGGTTAGATGAAATATTGAATAAGTATTTTTGTGTTTATAATAATATAATAGAAAAAGTCAATAAAAATAAAAATATTTTTTTGACATTTTTTGGAGAAATACTATGGCTGGTTTTGATTAGAATATAGGGAAACATTTCATATTTAAAGGAATTTTGGTTTATTGTATTATGTTAATATTGAATTTGAATCTCAGGGTAAGTTTGATTCTATGTAACATAAATAATTTATCATTGTATATAAAAATTAACTATTTGGTTATCATTTATGGGGTGAATAATATTAAATTATCCTTATAAGTATGAAATTGAAATTTTATTTACATTTTTTTAAAAGGATATATGTGTTTTTGAATCCTAATAGAAAATGAAAGGGACCCTTTTCTGGTGATATGGTTGAAAATGATGGAATCATTTATAAAAGCCTATGTGGGAAACAAATTAGTTGGTTAAAATGAAAAAATAGATACCTATTTGGATGTATACAATGGTTTGTAATATATTACAATAATATAATACTTTTTATTTCTAATTGAAGGATGTTAGAGAATTTTATTGTTAAAAAGAAGTAGTGGAGGTGAAGGATTCAATAAATTAGAAGTTGGAAATAATGGAAAAAAAAATCATTATTTCACGCTAATTGGTTCATGTTACCTAATAATATACCATAATAGTAAAATAAATTTCTTAATAAATAGATATACCATAAAAAATAATTTCAATTAAAGGAATAAGTCATGGATTTTTGAGATGGGGTATATATTGGATGGGGTTTGGATTATAATAAAATATATTATATTATTTTAAATCAAAACATTGAATGATATTTTTAGGAATTATAGTTAAAACATGATTACCTTTTCATAATATTCATTTGAATAATTCATTCCATATTAATGAGTTTTGGGATGGTATCTACATGGTACAACCCAAAGGGTTTTTCATTTCCAGAAGAGAAGAACTTTTCTTCAAACATAACAAGAGTATACCCGTTATGAAATGGGAACTGAGGATATGGAATCATTAATCTATGAAATCATTATAATGAACACATTATAATAGATAGAACATTAATCATTGTTTTTACTTCAAATAAATTAGTAATTACTATATCATAAAATTTTTATATATGGATAGTATTTTCATTATATGGATTTGAGGGAAAACAATCAATGAGTTATGGATTTTTTTATCTAAGGAAATTTAAATGCAAAATCTTAGTGAGGAAAACTAATTCTTAATATGAGGATCATATAAGGTAATATTATTATGACAATAATGAAATTACAGATAAAAAATGTGAATAATTTTTTGATAAAGTTAAATATATTGAAAAAAAATTGTTTCTATTCATCATGGGAGTCTCTTAAATTAATCAAATAAGTTGTCACCAAATATGGATGATGAATAGGAACCCACGGAAAAAATACCTTATTCATCAGCAGTAGGGAGTTTCTTGTATGATCGATTTTTCACTGAATCTAACATAACACATGTAGTGGGAGTTTTCAGCGATTGCATATAAAATGTAGTAATATAAAATTGTGATATTATAAATCTTCTGTTGAAGTACTGTAATATGATCAAATATATGAGTTTGTTTTAAAAATATTATTCCATAATTGGGTTATTTTGATAAAATATTTGGTGGTGATTATGATAATATAGGGGTTATTATTTGATATATTTACATGTTTTGGGGATATCTATTAATTGGGTTTCAGAATTATGGAATATTGTGAAATTGTCTACTATAGAGGAAGGATCAATTTTTGTAATTGATGAACGTGTGGTGATTTTAAGGATTCAAATTTTTCTATAGGAATTATACATGATGATATGATAATTTATTATTATATTTATTATATATAGAGCATGATAAATCATTTTTGTAATATATTATTTTATTATAAGAATTAAAATATATAGGAGAAATACCATTTCTTGAGTCGAATATTATGTGATATATCTTAGGTCTTCTGGACGATTCATGGATGCGTGATTCTATCTAACATGATGATGAACGTGATATTAGTCAAGAAATTAATGTAATATGTTGGCACAATAGGTATTTAAAGATGATAAGGAGTTTTAATATCAACACAAACTGGATTTTTCGTTGAGAGTATCTTTGGAATCATTCTCCATGTAGAAGAATTAAAAGATATGTGAATCCTAATTTGATGTGATAATTAATGTATACTAGGACATAACTCCACCTTTCATGGTCAATGATGATGTATTAGGGTATTGGAGGTGGTTTATAGGGACGTATAACTATTTTTTCAGATAACATGGTGTAAAAATTTAGTTTCAATTGTAAATATTAGATGGGGTTCTCACAAAATCAACAAAAAAATTCCATTTTTATACAATGTTCCGATGGGTATGAAGAAATAAATATTTAATAAGGGATAAATTTTTAAAAATATAGGTCTATGGTTTTTAATTGACGTGCACAGAGTATAATGAAAATCATTACAAACAAATGGAATATTCAACTCCAAAATTTATTACATCTTGATTTTCCACAATGAAAATGTGGATCCACATTGGAAGTGGTTGAGGAGTTTTACTGTATCAGTTTCTATATATCTATCATCATAAAAATGGAAGTACATTCTCCACTTAATATATATATGGTATACAACCAAGACCAATTATATATATATATTTTATTTTATTTTAGTATATTTTTTTATTCTCAAATTTTAAAAAAAAGGAATATAACTTAATATTGGAGGTGAATTTGTGTTAGTAGAATAAAAGATGAAATATCCTAATGATCTTATTATATAGTTTAAAAAACTCTACAAAATAATAGTGAATGTATAAGTAATAATGTTATAAAAAATACACAATAAAATTTAGTTAATTCACTCAAACTGTGATATATCTATGGAAAATACACTAATTAACAGTAAAATTTTCATTAGGAAATCAACTTGAACAATGACAATGAGAACTAAAGTATTAGAGAACAATTAAATCCCCATAAACAGTATGGTTATAATCTGATCGTAAGGATCCATCATTCGAGTAATAATTCCACACCTCCAAAAAATATCCTTTAGATAAAAGGAGATTGGATTTGTTGTTCCATTCACTGTATGTGTGATTATTGTACATTACCTAGTGGGGCTAGATTTTACATTCATAGATGACATAAGTAAAACATCAGTAACTAGGTGAGTTATATGAAAGGATATGACTAGAAAATATGATTAAGACTCAATAAACTGGAGCTCGATGTTTATTGATGTGTAATGTGTATGCCAAAATAACTTGACTTGAGCATATATAGGAAAGGATTATCCATCCCAATTGAAGAATGGGTAATCCAAGATGAATAATCCTTTGTTGTATAAAATAATGAACCCACTCTTCATTATTCTGTTGACATACGAACAATTCAAGTTAATATTGATCTTAACTCTTCGTATACTCCTTTATACTCACTGATGAGGTTCATATCTGTCTAGCACTACATCCGGAAGAGTGTTTTTGGGGGTCATGTTTCTTAAAAAATGATGGAACAAAATATCCGAACATAGTGAGTTGTGGGTGAGAACCAATTAGTGAAAATCATCATTGGGAACTATTTTTGGTTTAAAAATTCAGTGAATATTTGACTAATTATGTGCCCTCCATACACTAGTACCTATTTGAGCAGATAATTCTTTAGTCATGTAGTTTCTAGAGCTCAGTTACATCCTAATGAAAACATTTTGTGAGGAAGAGTTACACTAATTTATAACTACAAGTGGCCCATGTAAGGCCTCTGATTATGGGAAAAATTAATAATTACATATACCCTTTAATGAATAGATTTAATATAGAATATAGTTTTATAAAATCCAAACACATTAATTCTAGAGTGAGGATAATGCCTTTCTTTTTATCCTCATTATCAAAAGGGATGACCATATTATGAAAGTCCTTCATGAGAATTTTGAGTTTCATAGTTGGATATTTTCACTCAATACTATTGGTCTAAACTTACTAATTGTGTGGAACATGGATAAATTTTTTTTATTTAGGTATATTAAAAGATCCCAATGAGGGTGGTGTAATAACATAGTGGTTTGGCTCTTCATCTAACTAAATGTTTGATAGAATGGATTTTTTTTGCATTGGTAACAACCACACTAAAAATTGGGTTCTTATTGTCCAACACAAAATATATTTATAATGATTGACAAATTGGGAAGAAAATTGGAACTCCCACCATGATATAAATTCATATATACATAATGATGTTTTAATGTAAAAAAATCTACCAAGTTCATGGATTATTTATTTTAAAGTAAAGTATGTCTCACAGATCCAATATATTTAAATATCTAAAAATATTTTTTAACATTATATTAATCAATCCAAGAAAAAAAACTATATTATCTTAATTTTGATACCATGATGGTCATTGTATCACAAAAGATAATTTCTCCAATGTAGGTGTAGTAATATTCCCCTAATTCATTGGCTTAATGAAAATTAATGTATTACTATGGGATAAACTCTATTTAATCTATATTTTGGTTCTAGAATTCTTTGTGAATATTATCTATATATTCACATATTATAATTAAAATATTCATCTCATTTTTATGTTGTAAGATATTTCTAAAATTTTCAAAAGAGAGTCATTATGTTTCCTCTAAAAATTGAAATTCAAAAATATTTTCTTCCTACATCACCACAATCACAAGAATACCATCAATATCATAGTGAAAAAAAATTCATCGTAGATCATAGTATATAGAGATGTTTTCCATTGATTATATTGTATGTTTTTTAAATGTACATATAAATTACAATGTTTTCCCTTTCATCCTGAATAATATATATATCTAACTAAAATAGAGGTATGAGAAAAACTCACGAAGTTCCCCATAGAGAATTTAATTATTGTACATGATCCAATCTATAAAATTATAGCACAACTATCAACTTCTAGTCCAGAACATATTTAACTGTAATTAATTCATTATGGAATAAATGATCCATGATTTTATATGTTTATTAATGGATTCATCCCATGATTTATCAATAAAAAGAACCAAAAAATGAATCTACAGATTTTTTATCAGGAATAGTAATGGTTTGTGAGTTCCACTATGTAATATGGGATTGTAATCCTATAAGTATATTATATGTTTGATATATTGATTAAATAATTGGTTTATTTTACTAGAGTGATATATATTGAATATCTATTGAAATATAAAATTTTATGTTTTTAATACATGAAAATATTACAACAATTTCATCGGAATAAAACCATCTATTGTTTCTACTAATACAATTATATGATATCAATGACATTTATTAGAGGGTAAATTTAATTATATTTCCAATTATCATCAAGGGAGTATCATGTTCATGTATCTATATGTGATTAAAAATTATTATTTCTTAAATTTAGGCCCAATTTGATTAGTTATTCAATATTTTTTCCAATAGCCCACCACACCGAAAATATTTTTGAGGTATGTCTGGGATAATATTTCTTGAATTACTCATGAATATTGAATAATTTAGGATGTTTTAGGTGTTTTATGTGGATTAAAATTTTATTTTTATGTAACAAACTAGGATTATAATCATCTTTCATTTAAATACATTTAACAGGGTATGTGAAAGCTCAGTATTGGATTGCATGTGGGCCTTTCATATGAGAAGTAACTATAGGTGATTCATATCTTATAATATAAATAAACACTATGGAAAATATTCCATCATATAATATATAATTTATATGGATGTTATGAAATAATTTTATGTTATAATTAGGATGTGATTCCCTTCTATAGGTGATTGTTCTAGGATTCAATGTTATTGAAGATTAATATAAAAGGGGATATTATTCCCACTAGAATGATAATGTTATTAAGTTATACATAATATTTATTAATTAATAAAATATAAATATGTGTTATTATTTTTTTGTGTTATGAATATTTATATTTACTACACATGAGTGGTCAATTATGATATTGTGGGACATAATGCTCATGCATAATAATCATAATGTGTTAACTATATATTATTCTAATAAATTTTTCAGAGACACACCATCATTGGATGATGTTGTTATAGTCATATAGAAATGGTTGTGTAGTGCATTTGTTTTTGAAATATTTATTATTTCTATCATTGTCAACCGTTTTCTTATAAATATATAACATTTTACCAAAAAATATTTTAAATATTTGGGTTTAGGGATAGATCCAATAGTATATTACTATGTTAAACTCAAACCATGCTTGGGAAATTTTAATTATGAGATAAATTTGTCATTTTTTTATCCATTTAAAGAAACATTTACTCTTATCAACAGTTGATTTGTAGAGTAAGAATAGAACTAGGAGACAGTACTGAGAATAAACTCATGAAATAGTTTTGTTGAATTCTCTTATATTTTGTATATTATCGACAAACAAAATTTATGCATCCTATTGGGGACACTAATGTATATAATTTTACATTATAGTATAAAATAGTTTCAATAGAAATATTGATGTATCCTTTATGGATTAATTTTTTACATATATATTTTGGGAATTTATTGAGATTATACTTTTACTCTATTAATTAATTGAGAAATTAATAAATAATTATTAATCAATGATATAATTATTACTATTGTAATATTTAATTTAAATGGGTGTTTAAAGGGACTAATTGGTTAAATATTCTTGAATTTATTTCTATAATAATTAAGAGCATGAATTTAATTATTAGGTTCTCCTATAAAGAAAATTTATAATTTGAATAATTTATCTCTTCTTAATTATTGTATAATTATTATTGTATTTTGAATCAGCATGCGGGGTTCCATAAATTATTGAATCAATCCTCAGGGAAAAGGGGAGTTGGGATCATTGATAAATGTTTAGGGAATCTTCTGCTGACCTCTGCTGATTTTTGAGTGGTTCAATTGGGCATGAGACTCAACCAGATTTATCATACTGAAGTTGAAGAATGTTTATAAAGGGGAAGTGAAATATATTGGGTATATTTTTTAGAATATATTTTGAATAAATAATTTACACTGATATTCAAACCAATTTATATCTCAGGATTTGAGTTAAGATATGTTGATCATGATTTGGAGACTGGAGCTACTGTGAGACTAATTTCCTTAAAAGGTAGTAGATATATTGAGACCTTTTTGGGAACACATGACAGGGATGAGTTTGACTAGTGGCTAATATATACATATTGATGTTTTAGACTGTATTTATATTGTATAAGAAAGTGATATAAAAATAGAAACATCATGTTATTATTCTATTTACATTATGTATTGTTGTATTAAGATGAATTAATTGAATAATATTTTTATTTCTAGAAACATAATGTGTAATATAGTAGATCTAGGAAAATAATGGAATAATTGAAATATATTTTACATTTTATTAAATATTTTAAATCATTTATGACCAATGTAAAAAAAATTCGAGTACTCATATTTTCTTCTCTATTAGTATATTTTTCACACTACCCCATGAATCGATATGTGAAGGGTATATGTTTTTTTCCATTGCACCCCTAATCAATGTAACTAATTGGAAAAGGTCATATTTGTTTTATTTTTCTCAATGAAAAACCATCATCAGCCATTTTTAGGCATATAAGTTCATAAAAGAGTTATTTAATGAGATTGTGCATCTAATAACAAATATACTCATCAATCCATTTTTCGCAAGAATTTAAAAAAACTATGTCCAATCATTATTCAATGGAAGATATGTCTTGTCTCAATTTTTTGATATCTAGTTTCCCAAATTACATATATTTTTAAACATATATTTATATTTCTATTATATTCACAATGTTCTCAATATGACCACTAGTTTCTAATAAATTCAACAAAATTCACATATCAAGTATTTTTTTCTTGATTACAATTTTATTGGTATTTTTTTGTTTGGTCCCACACCTATGACTAACATATTGTTCGAACCCAGTGAAAACATTTATTATATTTAGATGGATATAAATAAAATAATGGATTTTAGTAAATGAAATACTCTTATCAATATTTTAGTTATATTTTTAGGTATGTCACATCCAAATAATCCAATTTAAAAAAAAACACATAAAAAAAATACACAATAAATTAAAATAAGAAATTTGATAAAAACTTGAAAATCATAAAATCTAATTTCATTCATTTATTTGTGCCTATTTTGATCTATTTTTTACTTTTTTCGTATACAAAGTGGATAATATATCAGAACTTGATTCTTTCGGGAATGAAACAAACAAACACTATTCTATACATAAAATAAAAAATGGCTCTAAAATAAAATTTATGGAAATTCAATGGGATGAGAATTAAAAGGATTGGAATCCACCACATCCTATTAATAATGTTTAATGGAGTCCTAGAAATACCAGAAAACGTGGAAAGGGATGCCCCTCATTTTAGAAGTGCTAAATAGAAAGCACTAATAAAAGGGATGACATTATCAGTGCATTATAAAAGCGCTGATACAAGTATCCTTTATCAGTTCTATATTTTTCACTGAATTGTTTTTCAATAATTTATATAAAATTATTATATCTATATTTAAAAATAATGTTTATTTGTATACGTTAACTAAAAAATTCATTTTTATAATTAATATATATTATTAAATAATTCAAAGATATATATAACATTTAAAAAAATATATTTATAAGTATATAATTAGTTATATATAAATATAAAATTTTAAAATTACAGTAAAATTTTTTAAATTGATAATTGATTTATTAGATTTAATGTATTTATTAGATTTAATAGATTTAATAGATTTAATGGATTTATTTGATTTATTATATTTCTTATAAGTTTTTAGATTTATATTTGTAATATTTATTAAATTAATTAAATACATTTTTTAGATTTATTCGATTAATTAGATTATTAGATTATTAGATTCATTAGATTCATTATATTTGTTATCTTTAATATATTTAATATATTGATTTTTTTTATAATTAACATATATCAATACCTTTTCAAATAGATATATTTTTATTTTAATTATTAAATATATATATGATTCCATTGAATTTGTTGAATAAATATATTGATCATGCCTGCATATGATTTGTATCATAATGTTCATTTATACATTACATTATTCTTATTATTCATGTTTTCCATTGATTGCTCATTTTTTTATTATGCATATTTACTAGGTATATGATTAATTCATGTTACCCATATATACTATTATGATCTCAAAAATACTTATAAAATTACATTAAATCTATTTAAATAATATATTTACATAATATATTTATAACTAATAAATTTTAATTATATATAAATTATTTTAAAATATATTTATTTTTAATTATAATTACAAATTTATATATATTTCATTAATTATCAAATTACAAAATTTATATATATCAAAATTTTACAAATATAAATAAATAAATATATTAATATTATATACAAGTATTTATAAATATCATTACTTATATTTATAATTATAACTGTAGATAACTATATATATGTAAAAAATTATAAAATTATAGTAATTATAATTTTTTACTACTTATAAAGTTCTAATATAATTAAATAAATATATTTATAAATATATACAAATATTAATAATTATAATTACTAAATTAATATAGATATATTTAAATAATTAAAAAATCATAATAAATATATTAATTATATATATTTGTATAGAAATATTAATAAATAAATACAAATTTATATAAATATATATGTAAATAAGTGTAGATATATATAAGTAATTAAAAAATTATAATAAATATATTTATATGTATTTATAAAATTATAAATACATTTTTTATAATTTTTTAAATATTTAAATATATATATATAATTAAAACTATTAAAAATTAAAATTCCTTTTAATTAGTAAATAAAAATAAATAAATAAATATTTATTAGTTTTAAATATAAATCAATAAATATTTATTTAAATAATTTTTAATTTATAAAAAATATATTTATTATTTTCATATATAATGTTAAATATAATTAAATAAATTTCATTATAAATATTTAGAAATATTGATAAATAAATACAAATATGTATATTTATAGTTATACATAAATACAGAAATATTAAAATAATTATAAAATTATAAATAAATATATTTAATATATATTAATAAAATTAGAGAGATTATAAATATTAATTTTTTTATAATTTTATAATACTTCAAATAAATAAATATATATTCATTTATAATTAATATTATAAATAAATACATATTCCTATAAGTATTAATAAATATATATTCATATAAATAAATATAATATTAGAAGAAATATAGTCATATATAGATAAAATCATATAAATATATATATTTATTATATTTAGTATATATATTTTAAGATTTTTAATATAATAAGTATATTTCTTGTGATTTCAAAATTATTTAAATTATAATTACATATATATAGTTATATTTATTTATTTATTTATAGTTATAATTATAATGAAATAAATATATATTTATCATATATATAGTTTGATAAACTTATATATGTTAATATAAATAAATTATTAACATAACATCTATATAAGAGCTGATAAAAAATAACTATATCAGCACTTTTAAGCTTGTAATGATAAATGGTTTATCAGGTTTTATAAAAAACCATAACAGCCTCCATCATTCTCGCACTCCTCTAGCTCTCACAGAAGCTGAACCCTTTACTAACGACCTCTACTCTTCCTCGACCCTAGCTCTGTCACCGCTGATCCCTCCTCCTCCATCACCTCTTCCCCTGCCACAAACTCCTCTTCCTCTATGAACCCACATCTACCATGAACTCTCATCTACTGCTCCTCCGTTTCTCATCTACCGTGAACCTACATCTGCCTCAAACCCTACTCAACTACTCCTCTACCTTAAACCACACCTCCATTGTGAAACCATATGCTACCACTGCCGCTACTGCATACCCCAACTGTGACGTCACTAGACCGTATTTCTTCCACCAAAAGGGTATGATCTCACAATATTAAATAAAAATTCATTATAATTTTATCACACATACTAGGAATTTCATGTGTCATTTTTTTATGTTCATTATTTCCATTTTATGGGATGTGTATTGGATTCTATTATTTGATTCATTGTTTGATGTTATTGGTAGATATTTTATTGGAGGGTGTTGGGGGTGAGGTGAGGTTTATTTCATATGTTTAATTATCAATTCATTAATTGGTTTTGTAAAATTTTGGGCACCAAGTGTTTACAAGAATAGTTGGTTGGACTTTGTGAGTGGTTATGGAAATTTAAAACATCACTTGGATTTGTAAATGAAGTTATGAAATTTTACAAGATGTTTTGGTCTTCCTGAATGATTTTTCAAAGTGTTTTTGAATAAGAAAAGGTGTGTTTTTTTCTTATGAAAATGGTATTGCTTGTGATGAAATTATGTGGCCTATGTCGAATCATATAAAACATTCTTGTATTTGAGATTGTCATGAGAGTGATTAAAATATAAATGATTAGAGGAAACGATATGGATTTGAAATATTTAATGTACATGCCTATTGTTCCACCACTCCCCTCCTCACTATTGACCATTGTGGTGCCCTACCATCCCACAGTTCCATCAACCCCCCTTCTTTGGCCTCTTGTGGCATGCTTTAATCCTTAGGACCTTCTTGGAAGTAGATAATTCTAAATTCCCCCATTGTGATATGCCAATGAATGTAAACTATCCCTCCATGAAATGAAAGAAGAACAGATCTATGTTGATATGGATCTCTTATACACACTCTCTCGGTGATTCATATACAGGATTGTGATTCATTGGAATAGAAGAAGACTAATATTTTCCCCTTTCACACCCCTCTTTGGGACACATAGTCACCTCATCGTTCAATCGATATCATCTAGAATAAAGTGTTATTACTCTCACACTACAAGATTAATGGTGATTCATGCAGTTAATGCTTCCTTGATGGTTGTCCCTTTATATAATTTTGTTCAAGAGACTAGTGAATTATCCAGTGTGTCAATCAACTCATCCCAACAATCTCCCCTACCCCACTCAACCATTCCCTTTTTCTTGTCCTTCATCCTATAATCACTCCCATATCCAATTCCCCCTCACCTTGATTACCCCACATCAAACCAACCCCTATCATAATATAGATAACTTGACCCCTATATTCCTTGGGCTCTATCCCCGCATTCCACTCCCATACTAACTTTTCCCCCGGCCGAGCTAGCACGATTTCTAAAGGTACTGAGATCATTTGAGCATCCCTTCTTAGTCTTTCACCTCTATCAGAGCCTCTAATCTTGTGTATATCCCTATTTCACTATCAAACTACTACATTTCATTAGTGTACGTGAAAGATCATCCCTCCCTCGCTTGGATGTCTTCTTTTAACTTCTTCCATTTTAACTAGGATTTGGATATTATTCCAAATTCATCTCCTTCAATAGTATCTCTCACCGGTAGGATGGGAACAAGCTCATAGCCAAGATATTTTATTTATTATTCAACAAAGAAAACTATTAAGAAATCTTATTTTGGGGCTAGGTCAAGTTGATCTCATTCTTAATGTTATTTATGATAATCTAGAATACCTAATGGCTCAAAGCCCAGGTAAAATCAGACAGAATATCCAATGACAAAGACTAGAATAATTCATCTCTTATTGTGTTTCATGAACCAATGAAAAGTCCAAAAAAACTTAGGTTGGTTTATAGTAGATCTATGATGCACTGTTATATACATTTTCTGTGTGAAAAGAATAATATATGCTTATTTCATTATCCCTAGATCTTGGTTCTGATGTGGGAATCATCTGATCGACACCTTTTGGTTAAGGTAGAATTAAGAAGTCAATCATTATTATTCTTCTTTTTTATGAAAAATGTGATGTGCATCATCATGAGTAGCTTTAGATTGATTTCAAATCCTTTAACCATAGGGAAGAACCATTCCTGGTGGGTGGTGAATTCATGTCTATTATGGACATAGCTGAGAATAAGGGTGATAGCTCTTTACCAGGAAATGACAAAATCCAATTCCAATTCTTTTATATCCTAGTATGGGATATATTACTTGGGAATTTTTGGGGATATGTTTACATGGTGTAATAGCCAATGTCGAAACCCATGGAATTGGTTCAAATTTTATCGGTACTTTGGGAATCTACAATATATTTATGATTTCACAAACATAGAGGTCATTCATTTGATCATTTCATTCTCTGATCACCCACTATTTATTATTCACCAGGTGTATGACACTACAAGAGGGAAAATATTCTTCTTCTATAATTGTTTAGAAACTCACCGGGAGTTTATTTCCACAGTGTAACACTCCTAGGATGTCTTGATCCAAGGGAGGTATTTTCATTTCCGCCACAACAAATCATTGAACTAGAAAAATAATCATTTAGTATGGTCATGATCCCTCCAACATGTTTATCCATTTTTGGGAAAAATCATGATATACATTTAGAATGAGGAGATTATCCTAGAAGATTATTATGATGAGTATAATATTGTCTCTTTTGTTTGAGAAAATAAACAACTCAATGAGATATTTCTAGGGAAATAGAGTTGGATTCATGAGCTCTCTCAGACCAACTAGCTCAAGGATGGTGATCACAACACGACATCCTTTCTTGTATATTTGAAACAGAAAAAACATCTTCGATCTCTGAATATCCATCTTGAAGCTGGTTTCCTACACTAGTGATATGGCTATTATTGGTTACATGGATGGTTATTATTTTAAATATTTTCCATTTACTACAACCCTAAATGGAAGAATGGTTATCCTCGAGATATGGCCTCTATATTCATTGTGGTGGAAATGGTTTATCTTCTTGTATCAATGAACTAATCAAGTGTGCACCTATGTAAAAGGAGGTTTGGGACTCTATTACCTAACTGAATCATGAGAGCACTCCCAGTCTTGAAGGTTTCCCATAGAATTTCTCCACGAGAACCTGGAGTGTCATTGCCGATGATAATGTTGGTTCCATCTAGGATTTCCTCTATGGGTGTGGGATTCCCCTGGCTCCGAGAATAACTACATTGATCCTCATAAAAAAATTGAATTATCCCTCGCCTATTGTTCAATATATATCCCATTAGAAGATTTAGTTTTTCATATAAGTGTAATTGAACATCATCAATAAGAGGTTTTCTCATTTTATCCTTACATGGGTTTTAAAAAATAAGATTGCTATTATCCAGGGTAGGTTCATCCCTGGAGAAATTGTAATTTCTAGGAATATGATTGGTGGATTCAATAACAATTTATGGTGGTCCAAAGTTACATTTAGGGTGGATAAGGACAAGTAGTATGACAGGCTCTAGTGGGATTTCATCATCTCGTCCATTAGTTGCATGGGTTTATTTGAATCTGTTATTGACATGGTGTTCCAATGCAACATCTCCCATTGTATCAATGTGGTTTTCCTAGGGAGGATGTGTGGTTTACTGAAACCAGTTAGTTTAATAATATAGTTATTTTTGTTTATTTTTAAATGGGACATGATATACTTAAAAGTATCAGGAAATAAAAATAGTTTCGTCTAGAAATGATAGGAATTGGTAAATTCTTTATGTGAAAGGAATGACACTTGAATATTTTTGTTTATATAATGGGTTAATTTTTATATATTTTATTAGGGGTATTTATCAAGGAATGAACCAATATTACTTCATGTGAGAGACATATACATTATTATTGGGGTGTACCAACAATTTATTTGGTGTGATCCACATATCATTGGGATAATTCATTGTTTGTAGTAAACTAGAAAATGGATGTTTCATGGATCTGAGTGTTGTCACTGAAAATGGAATATATCCATTGGGAATCTGGAGTTTTGGTGATGGATAATTGATATAACTAGTCAATGGAAGCCTGGATAAGGAATAAACAATGGTGGGCAGCATAATATCCCATGCGTTTAGAAAGTATTATTATTATAGAAACCATTGGAAAAATTTAAAGGAATCATACAACACAGATTGATTTGGGATGAATCGAGGTGTTTTCAATGTATCTTTCATAAAGTTTCTCCATTTAGATCTATATCTTTGTGAATATTCCTATGTGTCTCTTTTAAAATGATTCATGTGTTTTGAAATGTTTCTTAAGGAAATGTCTCTCATTTTAAATGATTAAGTTTTTTTGGGTCATGTTGTTTTCATGAATTTCATAAAAAAGGATTTGTTGTTTTTTGAAAGTGTGTTTCGTACAAATTGATTTCTTTTAAAAAGGGCATGTTATTTTAAAGAGGAAGTTCTTTAAGTGGTTGGTTTTTTATATGGGATTTCATGTGTGGTTTTTTAATTAGTTTTCAAGGGAAATTTGAACTATAGTTTTTTCATAATGCTTTATGTTTATATTTTAATAGAATTAGGTAAACCATTACATTATATCCATACAATACTTATTTATTTTGTTAAAAACTAATATCATAGAATAAAAAAGGATGGATATGAAGAAATACTGGATAGATTACAATCATTTAAAAAGAAATTATGAAAAGATTGTCTAGAGGAGTTGGAGTAACACTTGATCTTTCACGGAATAGATAGAAGTTATATATTTTTGAATAAACAATGGGAAATAGAGAATGTATCTAGTGGCTGGGATAATAGTGCATTTTATGGACCATATGATATGATTAAAAGTGTGGAAAATTCACTATACCATATCGAGGACAAGATTACATATCTGAATGATGATGAAGATTATATCTAAGAAATGAAAAGGATATTTGAATATGAATCTGTGATTTCCCAAAATAGTTTGAGCACTTAAAGAGGTGGGAGAATATTCCATTGTATAGTGGCTTTACTAAATATAATACATTGGAATCTATAATAAAGCTATATAATTTGAATGTAGGAATCATATGGTGTGATGCAAATTTTATATAATTAAATGCTCTCATGAATAAAATGCATCAAGAAGATAATGGGCTATTGGACAAAAGGTAAGATGTCAAACAAATTCTCTGTTCGATGTTTACAATCTCGGAATGAATACACACCTACCCGAAAGATTGTATATTTGGTCTTATGGACCTAAATTCACTTATATAATGCCCAATGTGCAGTGCTTCTCTAAACAAGATAGATTAATCTAGTCTTACAAAATTTGTATGGTACATTCCATTCAATCCAAGATTTAGGGGCCTATAAAGAAAGTGATAAGTCCACCATGAAATTGATGTGGCACGTTGATAGGAGAAATAAATATGGGAAACTACATCAACCAATAGACTCTCCTCAATGGAAGATAATTGATCATGTGTATACTTATTTTATAAATGAGCAAATAAGCCTTCGTCTTGTGTTATCTACATATAGAGTGAATCCATTTAGGTTTTAAAGGATCACTCCTAATACATGAATAGTTATGTTTGGAAATTATAAATTTCAAACATTGTTTTGAATGAAACAAAAACACATTATGTTATCTATGCTTATAGCAAGACAAAAACAACAGGGTAATGATATTGATGTTTATTTGGATCTAATGATTGAGGATTGGAATGTATTGTGAGATTCAGTTCTTACGTTGTACGATGCTTAATGAAATAAGTATTTAAAATAGATATACTTGTACTACGAGAGGATAAATAAATTTCATGCTTATGGGAATTTGTAAGGATGTAGAATTAATGGAAGTCATGTTTTTCCCATCTGTGAACATGGTACACAGTCAATTAGGTATAAACATTCATCAAAAACCATGTTTCTAGGACATCACAGATTTCTACACCAATGTCATATGTATCTGTCAATGGACGACATTATTGAATGGATTTTCATTAGAATGTACATCATTTTTCTACTAACTAGTGATAAATTGTTTGAAAAAGTAAAAGTCATGGAAACAACTTTTGGTAAACCATTTTTAAAAAACGATACAATAACCCATAGGAAGTAGATATCAGTTTTTTGAATTACCCTAATAGAATTTTTTGTATGTTCGAAAATTTTTTATGTTATGAATGTAGAAAAAATGCATGTGACATTGTTATCGGCATGTTTCAAAATGCACTTGACAAAAAAAAGGATGGAATTAAGGCTAGTTTTGACATAGTTTACATGGAAATACGAGAAGAGTTGGCTCCTACGAAGGGGGAAAGTGATGTTTTCTTAATCCAACTGTTTACAATCATTCCTGGCATGAGAGATATCAGTTTTTCATCTTCTTGAAAAATATAATATTTCTAAAGTTGTATTCATCGAATATCAAGAACATTGTGTTATGAAAAAATTTAACGTTAAATGGTATGAAATCACATGAAAATAATGTTTTGATGAAAGATATAATTTCTATAGCTTTAAATTTTATTTATTCAATAATGTTAGTTATACATTAATATGTATCAGTTTATTTTTCATTTATATACACGGAAAAGATATAGACCTGATGAAATTTCCATGTATTATAAGAGAAATATCCATCATATTATGTGAATTAGAAATATTATTCTTAATGACATTCTTTGAGATGATGGTTCATTTGATGGATCAAATAGTGAGAGAGCTTCAATTATGTGATCATGTACACTATAGATGGATGTAACCCATTTAAAAATATATGAATATTTTGGAAGGATATGTCAAAAAGAGATGTTAGACAAATGGATTTATCGCATAATGATATATTATTGAGTAATCCATTGAATTCTATACAGAATACCAATCCATTTTTGAAATAATTAGTCTACTGAAATCTCTTCCAACTGAGTGGTTTTTGGGTGAATGAATTTCGGGATGAGAGGTGTTAAAAATCAATATTTCAAATCCGAAGAAGGCCCACCTTTATGTTTTTCATAATAGTTTGGAGGTTGACCCAAATTTCGAAACTCGCAAAAAAATTATTAGGCATTTGAATCCATATGAAAAATGGATATCAAATACACATAATCGATAGTTTATAATATGGTTTAGAGACAATAAATTTAAGGAGAAACATAATAATCAAGACTCAATTTCTGAATGACTTCTATAGCTAGCCGAATGACCAAGTGTGTTTGTAATATCTTATAATGATTATGTAATTAATAGTTATACTTTATATACTAATGATCATGGGGAAGATAGTACCTTGAAAATATTGTAGTTACACTTGTGGATGAAGAGATAAATATTTTGGTACTATGGAAAAAATCCAATTTATGAGAATATGTCATACTTTTTCATCATTAAAAATATAATTTTGTTGGACAATATGAAATTTGAAGTGTGGATATTTCAATGAAAGTGTGTTGGTAACAGGAGTTCTGTAAAAATAGCTGAGTTGTGATTCTTGAATGTTGATTTCAGTAAGTAAGGGTAAAAAGAAGAAATATTTATAATGGAATCATAGGCAGTACAAGTATTTTATGTTCCCGATCTTGCAAACTCAAACTAGTCAATTGTTCTATTATCCTCCTAAACCACTAAAGGGTCAGATGAAAATTCAAAAGAGGATGACCCTTTCACTAGGAGATCGCAATCATTTCATAGTGGTCTCAATGAAGGAATCATTTTGTATGTCGAAGGAGACAATAATGAATTGATTTAGATGGTCTATAGAATGGTCAAATCTGTTCATCCTTAAAATATTATTTTAATAATCAGGTTATATTTTTTTGTAATATGCAGTGTGTTAAATTTTGATATTATATATTTTATTCCACTTTTATTTAATCAAAATTAAATATTAAACCTCTTCTGCAGATAATGAATTCTCCATATGATGATGCTCCCAATCCCAATGCACTACTGGTCACTCAACCTGCTACTACTCACAGTGTAGAGGAATAATAGGTTTCTCAAACTATTGATTTCACTTCTCCCGGAGAATAGGTACAACCATAATCTCCACATGATGATTCTAGCACTCTATAGGAATATATAAATGATTTTGAAACTGAGGAAATGGTAGGCAACCGAACAATGGCATTATAGAAAAAAAAGGAGCATCGTAGTTTGATGGTGTCAACAAAAATCCTTAAGGAAAAGGTTAAAGGAATCCAATAAAAGTTAAGATTGAATATGTGGGGCCAACATGTTAACCCCAACAATGCCATGTTCTATAGTTACATTAGAATCACCACTCAGAAACGTGTTCCGATTAGTGTATAATTGTGGCACCATGTTGTCACCAGTATTAAGACACTAATGTGGGGAGATATTATGAATACATTATGATATAATTTCATTAATATAATAAAAAATAATATACTGAAACATTTAATTGGACTTCATAATCCCTGGTGGTGTTTTTTTATAGTGGATTACTCACATAGATACTATGTATTAAGGGTTTCTAGAATGATTAACAGAGGCATTCACCCAATTTTAACAAAATGTTATCTTAAAGATACTGAAGGAAAAATAATCCTGCACCCATCTCCTATTTATGAATGCCTGATAACCAAAGGAGTGTGGTATTCATTTACTAGGCGTCATATAGAGTAGTCATTTCAGGTACATTGTGTTTGGGAATACATTGTTTTAGGATATGTGTATTTATTAATTTAATTGATAGTTTTTTATTTTTGAAACAATAACTGATTACTAAAAATATTTAACAGGTAGAAAAACCAATGTACTCCTACTGTAACGAAATAATGGGGTACACTTCTCTTGAAAAAAATTGTCACATATTTTAAATCAACCTTACTACTATAATGTGAAAAAAAACAATAACTTTATTTCCCTATTTATATGATGATTGACGAGTCCAAATCCAATGTCACTTCCTTCCCAAGACATGTTCTATGGAAGGGGGTAAGTTTGAATAAAGGTGTTATACTAGTAGGTGAAAACACAAAAAAGTGTGGGAAAATGTGTATGTATGAAATAATAAATATTTGATTTTCATTAAATCAATATTACATAAAAATGATTAATTATATTTCAATAAAATCTATCTATCATAGTCCTAATAATCGGCAATATAGAAACCAGTTCCGGGCATAATTTCACTGGCCATGAAGAAACCAGAAAAGTATGGCCACGTTAGATGTGCAGGTTTTGTGGTGAAACCCCAGACATTTTTTTTGGAAAAAAATAAGAGTAGGATCAATATGAAGAAATGAAAATAATGTGAAAAATAATATCATTATGGGAATAACTTATGAAATTGATGATAATGTTCATGTAAAATATGATTAGGGGGTAGAGAAGAAAAAAATCACGAGAATCCAGCGCGGGATGATCCCGCCCCACCCCCACTATCATTGAGGTTATACATTACCCTAAAAACCCTATCTTAGTGGAGGTAATCAATATTATAATTTTTGTTTCTCTGAATTGTGATTGATATATACTCTAATAACTTTCTAGTAATGATATTTTACTTGGTGAAAATTATTTTGGGTTATATCTATCAACTCCCACCCATAACCTTGTAGTGAGGGCTATAATGTTAAATATTAAGACCTCCATGCAACACACTAGACCTCATCCAATAGGTCACATTAAATTGTTGATTAACATAGCCCATGGGTTGAGCACCGAGTGACTTGGTCCAATTGATTATGAAGATATTCATAAGTTCAAACAATCTCTTTGAAAATTCATCACCTGATGATCATAGTTGGTAAAATACATGTAGACAAGGAGGAATTCAATTACAATTTATTTTTCAAGATAAAACATAAAAATTTAATGAAAAAAGGCATGAACCGATAAATGTTACTACAGATGGACAGATTGAAGGGGGTGGAAAGAATGAATGGCTCAAAACCATCTAATGGATCAACAACCCAATTAAAATCATCTACCAAAACCACCTTAGACCATAATGTTATGTATACACGTTTATTATCATTACCGGCTCATGTGAATTCAATGTAAAAATTGATGGAGTTCATACAATAATTTTTCATTAAAATGATTACATTGGGGAAAATCTAGATATCATTAGAATTGATAATGCATGTGAAAACCTGGGGTATGATTTGATAGGACACACTGTGTTAAATTTATGCATGAGGTATGTTTTTATGATTTGATAATAAAAATTATAATATACTAAGATAATTATGACTAAATACATTAAATATTTTTACTGGCGTATATATGAAAAACAATTGAATGGATTCCCAATGAATAAAAATATTGACTCATTAGTCCTAACGTAACCTCTATAGAACAAATAGTTGTAGAATCTGAGAAAGAGGGTGAAATAGGGGTAGACCTTCTAAAATAGTTTATCAAAAAAATACATTTGAAAAACTCTTCATAATACCAAAGATGAAGGGGTAGAACTATATATTTTAATCATATAAAATATATTTCTATTTTTTATTATTTTTTTTGTTTTCAGGTAGCATTCGATGTTCATTACGGTCAATTGGGATACTAAAATGGTTTATTTATTAGATTAAATGCATTGATATCCAACAAACAGACCACAATTGATGGAGTTTGTCAGTTTTTAATACACTACACCAATCATTTTAGAACTAAACATCTTGTTCTATAATTTAAATTATCATTTAATGAATATTTTTTATGATAGGGGAGTGAGTGAATATTGTCTACGTCATTAAATGAGACCAGGGGACGAGGACATCAAACCTTAAATGTACAATGTCTGGATACAAATCAGGTTATATATAGTAACATTTCACTTCCCAAACACATAAAAAAATTACTTATTTTTTTTGTTGTTTCTTTAGTGTCTGAAACAATAATAGGATTGATACTCTGGTTATTATATTTGTAAATTTATGAAATAGATCATGTAAAATGAAAAAAAAATATCCTTGAAGAAGTATTTCCGATGATAATTACTATTTTAGTTAATATATTTATTAATTCATAGTGTATTTATATTTTATCATAACTGATAGAATTTTCTAAAAGACTCCTATTAAAAAATAAGATATATTTGTTTAGAAAAGAATATGCAGCATTTCTTTTGGAAGAATATAAAAAAATAGGATGAAGATGTGACCGGTATGATTCTAAGTGTCTATTTTTATTTAAAATTATCAGTATTTTTATTAAAAAGAAAAATTGGCATACTGAAAACTGAACACATGGGTTATGAATGTTTTGATACAACAGTACAATCTTAAATATGTAATCTCTGATAGGTAGGAAACAACCACACCTAAATAAGACACATGGTATGACTATGATAACTTTAAGTGTGTATTTTTATAATAAATTAAAAATAAATTCAGAAAAATGAACAAGTAACATACTAAAAACTGAGAAAACACATCCGAAAAATGATGAGACTGATATGATTAAAATTTTACGTTATCAGTTTCAAATTAAAATTTTTGCTCAAAAAAAGTCACTCACAAAAAACCCTAAAAACATGCTCTGATTGTCAATATAATTTATCAAAACAATTCATATGTTCATTGTGACGAGTATGATGTAGTCTCAGGTCAATCCAACACATGATGCGACTGGTATGATGCAAAATGCATGTTTCTAGTTTGGAATGATGTTTTAGTAAAAAGACACAAATGGAATACTAAAAACTAAGAAAATTTATCTTATTATTTTTATACTTTAAGGAAAAAAAATCCATAAGTAATTTTTGAAATGTAAGAATCAACCGCACCTCAATCTGACCACCGGTGTGACCGTTATAACATTAAGTGTGTATTTTTACAATAAGTAAATAATAAATTTAGCAAAAAGAAAAATCTAAAAATTTTAAACCATGAAAACACATTTGAATTATATTATTACATTAGGATAATTAGCCATAAGTCATTTGAGATGTGAATAAATCAAGCACAACCTAATCTGATGAACGGTGTGACTGATATGACTAGAAGTGTCCGTTATCATTTTAAAATTGACATTTTATCTCTGAACACATCACTCGGTGAAAACCAATAATAATCACTCTGATTGGCTTCATAATTTAGGAAAATGATTCATAAGATATTTCTGATGTTTATGAAAGTATCTCCTATCAAATTGATTCACGATGCGACCAGTATGACATAAAATGTGTTATTCTAGTTTGACATGATATTTTAGAAAATTTACACAACTGGAATTCTAAAAACATAGAAAATGAATTCAATTTTTTTGATAGTATAGTAAAATGATCTATAAGTCATTTTTTGACATGTTAAATTCAACTGCACTTCAATCCAACACTTGGTGTAACCATTATGACTTTAAAAGTGTATTTTTATAGTAAAATAACTATAAATTTAGTAAAAAGAACAAGAGACATACTAAAAACCAAGAAAACACATTTTTATTTTTTATATTTTAGGAAAATGATCCATCGGTTATTTTGGATGTGAAGAAATTATCCATTACTCATTCTGATGAACGGTGTTACCAATATGACTAAAAGTGTATGTTATCAGTTTAAAATTGACATTTTAGCTCAAAAAGCATCACTCAATGAAAACATATAAAACTCACTACTATTGTCTTCATAATTTAGTAAAATGAATCATATGTTACTTGTGATGTGTATGAAGCAGTCTCACATCAAACCGACACACGATATTACCGATATGACTCAAAATGTGTGTTTCCAGTTTGAAATGAAATTCTATTATAATACACAACTGGAAAAATAAAAACTGAGCAAACACATTCGTATTTTTTTGATAATTTAAGAAAAATATCTATAAGACATTTGTGATGTGCAGGAATCATCTTCACCTCAATATCACACACAGTATGACCAATATGACTCAAAGTGTTTCTTTTTTATTTAAAATTTAAATTAATTTTAGTAAAAAACACAAATGTAATAATGAAAACTAAGAAAACTCATTCATATTGTTTGATAATATAGGAAAACGATTCACGAGTTATTGTTCGAAATGTAAAAATCAACCAAACACAATAAAGTTCTTGATGTGACCGGTATAAATTTGAATCTTTATTTTTATTTAAAAATGACATAAATTAAGTAAAAAAGAAAAAAAAACATTCTAAAAGCCAAGAAAATTCATTTGTATTGTTTTTATACTTTAGGAAAATGATATATGAGTCATTTCTGACATGTAGGAATCAACCACACCTCATACCGACACACAGTGAGACATGTATGACTAAGAGTGTCAATTATAAGTTTAAAATTTTGTTTTATCTCAAAATGTGAGAGATGATAAAAACATGAAAACACATTTTGATTGACTTCATAATTTATGACAGTGATTATTATGTCCTTTTTAACATGTGTGATGTATTCTCAAATCAAATTTACACACGATGTGACCGGTATGGCTCAAAAAGTTTGTTTCTATTTTGAAATGGTATTTTTGTAAAAAAAACACAACTAACATACAAAAAACTGAGAAACACATTTAGATTGTTTTGATATGTTAATACAATGATACATGAGTTTTTTGTGTGGTATAGGAATCAACCACAACTCAATATATTGCACTATGTGACCAGTATTACTCAAAATGGGTGTTTCCGGTTTGAAATGATAATTCAGTAAAGGACAGAACTGTCATATAGAAAACTGAGAAAAACCATTTGTATTGTCCTAATACTTTAGAACAATGATACATGACTAATTTTGGATGGGTATGAATTAACCACACCTCAACATGATGAACTATGTGATTGATATAAATTGAAATATGTCATTTAAATTTGACATTCATTTTAGAAAAAACAATGGGTATGTACTCAAAAATAATCAAACCAATTCAAATTGTTTTGATATTTTAATACAACAATCCATAAATAATTAATTACTTGTAGGAATAAAACTGAATTCAATAAAAAGCATGGTGTGACCGGATATATCCTTTTTATTAAACAGTGAAATTTTTTTAATTTATTATTTCATATTAATAGTTAATTTATTTATTTATAGTATTATTAACATAATATAATATTTCTAATATAGGTGGGACTTTTTTCTTGAGTTGGGATAAATAGTTTGGAAACATATTCAATGGGAAGAAAATTGTTTGAGGGGATCACATATTTCAAAGGATTAAATATTATTGTTTTTAACTATTTGTTCGATAATTGTAAATTTTTTTATATAAAACATTGTTTGAAATTATTTAGAATTGTTTTCCAAACAATTATGTGCAATACATTGTTCTTGTGTGAACTTCCTTGTACTTGTGTGTGTTGTGTAGGTGATGTTATGTGAAGGTTGTGTGCATCTGTTGTGCAGGTGCAAGTGATACTGGTGGGTGTGCTATTGTATAAACAGAACATCACAAGTAGTTAGGTCTTTATTAATGACAATATAATCGGTACTAAAGTCACCCTTTATATGTTCTATTTCGAGCATTGATAAAGTCACAATTTATCATAACTAATTAAATCACTAATAATGTAGTCTTTTATCAGTGCTAATAATAGTGCGGTTAAAAATTTCCTTTATCCACACTAAAATAGCACAGATAAAGGGGGGATTTTATCAGTGCATTTCTTTCTTAGAAAAAGCACACCCTTTATCAGCACTTTTTTTGCACTGTTAAAGGGTAACTCCCCTTTATCTTCCACATAATTAACAGTTGTTTTCTAACACTGTTAAAAGCTTTTTACAGCGCTTTTAAAAGCACTATATGTAATAGTGTATACTTTTAGATTTTTAGTTACCTATAGTGTATAGTAATAATTTATACAAAAGTTTATCTCCCATGTTAAAGAATTATGAAGTCAAAGATTCCAATTTCTCTATATTATAATCCTTTAATGGATATTCATTGACCATTACTCATAGTTAATTAGATATTTTTATCATTTAGTTCCATATTTACCACTTTATGGGCATAGTGGGTAAGTGATTTGGTGGATGGTTTTTTCATTTTCCATTAACTGTATTTCTATAATATAGTTTCATAATATTCATTAGGAGATAATTAAAACGTGGGACCATGTTTTCAACTCATTTTTTTAAATGTTTTATCCTATGAAAATAACCATATATGTGAAACACAAATTCATAGGATTTCAAACAACTATGGATGTCACTATAATAAAATGTGGGAAAAATTCAGAGTTCTACGTAGAAAATTATTGAATCGACAACTAGCTCCCAATCTACTTATAGAAACTTTTTATAATCATTTCACTCATTACCATCACTTTTTTGACCACTCGTATCATGGTGATTTTTGAAAATTAAAAACCAAAGAGCCCAATAAATGTTTTTAAAAATTCTTCAAAATTAAAATTATTGGTTCTCTACAAATACAAATATTCATATGTGTGATATAAGTCATCATGCTATGAAATATATCACTAATATATCACATGGTGATAAATTTAATCAGTGTGAGATGTTCAGTTATTCTAGGAGATGGATTCATAATAACAATATTCATTTTAACATACTGATACTTCTCATTTATAAGATTATATGTATATAGAATTAGGGAACAATGAACCATTTTTGAATCAATATAATTTCGGCTACAAAAATCATCCAAACATGTCTTAGAGACATCATGGGGATATTTTGTAATCTCTCCATTTCAGTAGCCTCTCTCTATAGCCAAAATAATATTTTGATAACATTAATGATATGATTCATCCAAATATCAAGGGGAGTTAAAGTGATTGATTTAATACATGTTGGGTGAATTTTTTTCTTTTAAAAAACATAAAATTATATTACTAATATCTGAGTAATAATAATCGGCTAGTTGGTTAGGGTTATATGTTTTATAGACAAAGGAATTACATCCATACTATAAGTTTGGAATCTGCAAGAAATTTTCATGGTTGTTACCAAAATTTGATACCTAATTATCAAGAATCATATAGAGTGTAGTTTTTTTAAAAAATGAGAAATTGGATATGAATAAATTTGAAAATAAAAATCTACGAAAAAAGTCAACATGGCTTAAACAGATTTTTTGTTGAAAATACATATAATAAAGAAACTTATCATTATAAAATTATGTTTCAAAAGATAAAGTATGGTATAGAGAAAGCTTGTTTTGGGGTATGGGGAAAAATAAACCTATTTTATAAAATTATTTCTCTCTCATTATCTTTCTCTAAGAATTTAAATAAAAAATGATAAACTTGAAAATTTTATTTTATTTCAACTATATAAAATATTAAAATTAACCATTCACTTTCATGAATTCTTAAACAAGAATCATTAGTATATAAAACAACATAAAATTATTTTCATTATAAAAATGAATTATAAATAATTGGTATCTATTAATTTATGTAAGGGGTTAAATGTTTCTCTTTTAAAGAAGATACCTCCTATATTGAAATAACCAATAATATTTTACATGTTTTTAGAAAAGGGTAAATTATGGAGAGAAATATTTTATATGACATAGGATCTAGTATCAACATGATGTCTCAATCCATATTCAAATAGTCAGGTCTAAGTTAAGTGATACCAACTCCTATCCCAATTTAATTAGTTGATATGTAAATTACAGATTATTATGGAATGGTAAATAACATTTAAACAATATAGAGAATATTACATTTCCAAAATATTTCTTTATTCTAGATATATATTGTGACTCAATGGGTCATATCATTATTGGTAAACCATTTCTAAATATTGTTTGTTTTGTTATTAGTGTTTCAAATGGTATACCGACCCTACTATTTTAAAATTATTTATAATAGTTCCATGTTTTTTGTGAAACCAAAGCATGTTTCTAACTAAAAAGAAGTAAATTTTTTTTCATGAAGTATTTAGATTAGAGTTTTGGATTTCCATCATCCATATCAATAAATAATTCATGAATCTGTTTATGAACACCTTACAGCCTATTATGTTGAATATGAGTCCACGCATGAGTTAGGTAGATTAGTATTTATTTAATTAAGGACTAAGAAAACCATTTCTATGATCCAGGAATATGTTAAACATTAAAAATATTCAATATAGAGAGTATCATTCAGGAAGTATGTTCACCCTCACAACCACATATTAGTGAGGGAATTATTTCCTTAGATACCAATTTAGAGTCCGAGAAACATTTCTATTACAATAAAATGTTTAATTATTTTTTGATATTTTTTATTCCGCGATTGAGTTTTTAAAAGTCTCCAAACCATGGGAATTTTTTTGGGTAATACCTCGTATCATACTTTACAAAGTTTGTTTTCTTGATAAGCACCATCTTTAGGTGATTAAAAATATGGTTTTTTATTAAGAACGAGTTTCTAAAAAATTCACTTCATTTTATTCAACATTGGTTCCTAAGTTATTTAATTAATGATTAATTAATATTATTTAGGAGTGATTTTTATGAGCTTTTTTGTTTAACATGTTGTTTTTGAAAATAAATTACAATCTTGCAGCAATTGTTGAACCTACTTCTAAATTGTTGAATACAGAAAGTGTGGAGGAGAACATAGGTAAATATTCTTTAATGTTAAATAAATTTTTAATGATAAATTTTTTAATATTTGTTCATTTATATTAGATTCTTGTTAGATAAATGATTTCTCTCCATCTTGGTCATTATCACATTCCAAGATTTCTTCTTTCTTAATTTTTGAGCTATCTCTCTTTCTACTCTCCCTCTCCTGATCTTCTAGTCTAAACCAATACAATAATATCCATGTTGTTAGATGTGCCAGTTACTTTATGTGTATAGGACAATATCAGTGCGATTGGGATCATCACGGGATTCTCCATTCGATGGTTTCTTCCCTTTTCGCCCTTTTATGATCCCAAGAACTCTTTATCTTCTTTTTCTTTTTCCTATGGTTTCATTCTCCATCATTAGAGCATCCTTCTTCATCCTAGTGTCTCATCCCCATATTGAGTTTCAATTTCTGTAGGATTTTAACCCTGGTACCCCCTTTTAGTTTTACTATTAGGTTATCAGTCCCACTTTCTTCATCCCTATTACATGGTGATTTTGGGTGGTGAATCTAGTTCTCATTTGCATGTTTAGATGGTGATATGGAATTTTTTTCCAGTTGTGGTTCATCATAGATGTTTCATGGTGTGGTTTATTGTTCTTTTTCGGTCATGGTTTGTTGTGTAGTCCCTTTACGCTCGTACTCCTCTCTGGCCTCTAGGTCCGCTGCTCCCTTCTCAGTCGGTTGGGTGAAATGTTCTTTAGGAGTCATAGGGTTGTGTTGTGTGTTGTGAAGGTGGGGTGTACAATTGTTGAGGCCTCTGGTGAAGATGATTATTATATTTTTTTGGGTGATGTGGATGCGGTAATAGGTGGATTCAGTGAACGAGAAGATGAAAATGATGATGGGGTAGAGGAGAATGGAACACTATGAAGTTGGAATTGTCACCTGGACATGTCCTTCTTCTATTAATATTCTTTGAGTGACTCACTGGTTTTATGGGAATTAATATTTTCATGATGTTGTGGTAGGGAAGTTCAATTCATTGTGATGATGGAGTGTTCTTGTGGTTCCTACGTGAGTGGTCACCAACGTTGTCGATGTTTGGTGCAAATGGTGAGAGATGTATCAGAGTGTTCAACACGAGGAAGCTTGAAATTTGAGTTTTGATATGCTCTATTTATTTTTATCGGTTATCACAGGTGCCCATGTGGATTTAATGACTCCAGGAAATGTTTTGATGGTGAAGTGGTGGTGGTTTTTGAGTTTGTATTAGGATTTATAATTTTGAATGCTTTAAGTCATGGGTTTTAATGTGGGGTATTTGGTATGTGTGGTGATGTGGATCTCAATTTTTGATTCCCTCATTTCCCTAAAAGTGTTATTAAAAAAATGTTTTTGGTAGGACATGATTAAATTTCCACCCAAAACTGTAAATTTACATTCATAAATGTATCATTCCTACGTAATTTTCATTGTTTGATTTTATAGATAACTCTACTTGACGTGTTAAAATATATTTCCTCATATTAGGAAACTCACGGTATTTCGTGTTTTTTATATTAATTTTATATTCAAATAATTCTCTCCCATACAATTTTATTTAAACAATAAAATATCTTCATAATTTGAATAACCTACCATTCGTATACTAAAACAATTGTAAGAACAAATGGAGGAACAACCATGAGGTGAAATGAATATGCTTCCCTCAATCTACCATTCCATTCTGATGACCACATAATGTGTTTCATGACATTGTGTGGAGATGAAATGAACCATAGACATTTAACACACATTACAAATTTGATAAAACATGGTTGGAGGCAACTGGGAAGTTGTAAAAGTTTAGGAACAACCACAATACTTTTAAATTTATCTAACATGTCACATACTAACCATATGAATTAATGAAACATGAGGAGACACATACCCACACTCCGTGATTTGAGAAAAAAATCATTACACATATGATTTGGAAACATGGTGATATGAACCATGATATATATAATTCTATTTAATTTCCCTATTTCAATCATTATATCTACCAATAACCATACAATTCCCATAATGAATGGTTCAGTGTATTTGAGGATCATGTATACATGAAAATTATTTTATAATATTTATGATAATTTTTTCAACATATTTCCACATTACACTCCCATTTAGACTTATAATAATTTATACACATCTTTAATGTATGGGGAATGAAAACATAAGAATGTTGTGATATCTGATGCTCAATAAGGGAAAACATAAAAATATGAAATCAAGTTATATATCATATGATTATGGGAAAACATGTTCAAGGGAGAAATATATTATTTAAATGAACATTGACCAATTGGATTTTTCCATAACTCATGATAATGGGACATGTAATCTCAAATGAACAAACATGTAAAACACTATAAGAGTTTGAGATAATAAATATAATCCAAATAGTATGATATAATGAATATAAAATAAAAACATTTAACATTAAAAAAACTAAATATATTATTATTATTATTTTGAATCATAATATAATTGATCAGTAATAAAATCTTATTTTCCATAGTGGTTAGGCATCACAATCTTTTTCCCATAGTGTCTCATGAAACCCGAACTATTTCTCATAGAGAAACAAGAACCATTATAATTTTCACATTTTTATATCAAGGTATGTAATGATTTCCCAATATATTTGATGGTTATTAAGACACATCCATCATATAATGATCAAAAATAGAAATAGTATCATAAACAATTACAAAAAATCACATATCTATAAATACCAAAATTATAATCACTCTAAAAGCACTATTTCATCAAGGAATTTTTTGGGTTATTCATAAATTATAACTCTCTAGGAGTAAGATATTTTTTAGTCAAATAAGAAAATTAAAGTGAAATAGAAAATATTATTTTTAAAAATATATATTATGATTTTTCTAAATAAGATAATATGATTCATTTAAAAAATCACAGTTTTGAAAAAGTGATTCAATTTTTTTTAAATTTGATACATTATAAAATAAAAATCAATAATGGATGACTGAATATGAAATAAAACTATTTTATGAAAATTGTGGATTTGAAAATAAAAAATGAGTATTCAAATGTGGAGACATAATTCTTATTTTAAAAATACCATTATTGAGACCCACATTATAAAAGGACTGGTAAATCATCCTTTTGAAATTGGCTAACTTAATATTTCAAAATCACTATAATAAAAATTATTTTGATTTTAAAATATGAAGGTAGACTATTAGTGGTATTATTGAAAATATAAATGGAATAAAAAAGGAAGATATGAGATAGTGGGAATTATTCTTAAATGAATAAATTTTATGAGGAAAGATATCCATCAGTGTCATTCCCTAGAAAATGAGGAAAGTAATTATAAAATTAACATTTAATTCATGAAAAACATTTATAAAATTAAAGTAAAATATGAATCATTATAACTAATGAAATCAATTTTAGTCAAGAAAACCCCTCACCATTTACTCCAAGACAGTTAATATTTATTATCATTATATGATGTTTATAACTATCATCATTTTACAATTTTTTTTAATGGTGATGTAGAATCCAATTTCTTTATATTAGGTAAAAATATAATAGATTATTAACTATAATTATATATATTTTTCAATGATATGTGTATCCCCATGTCCTTTTTATTAAATATATGGGAATGTTTAATGAGAATGGAAACATTGTCGAGTTTGTTTTTGGTAAATTACTGACATGAATAAATAAATTTACAATGATTGTTAATTTTTTATTATCTATAGAGAACCAAATTCAGGAAACATAATATTTTTTAAATACATAATTATTAGTCAACTATATTTTATAACTGTCATTTTATAGTGTCTATAAGAAACCAATCACATTACTCCATGGAGGCAGTTGTCTGCACAAACACCAGGATGACAATTTCAATGATTCATTGAGTAAAATAGATATTGTAAATGGATTGAAATTTAATATTCTTAAGAAATTTATGATTAATATATTTATTCATAAAATAAATTTTTTTACCATCCAATTAAGGTGTTTAATAAATACAAGTAATGCTTACTCATGGAAGATACATTATGAGCATGTGAAAAAATTTCATTGTCACACTCGGACTTTAGTAATAATTTTTTTTCAAATTTTATCTAGCTTTGAAATGCTCTGTTGAGGTGCGAGCAGAGATAAGTTGAATTTTTTCACTTTTACTAATAAATGATAATTTTTGATTTGGTAGTATCATGTGCATGGGCAGGAAATGATCGAAGCTGTTAGGATTTTCCAAATCACCATGTCGCATGTCCAGTTCCCGATTAGTTAATTATTTAAAAAAATTAGAAACAAAGTAAATGAAAAATAAAATGATAAAAAAATAATTTTTTAGAGCTTTATTGAAAATAAGAATATTATTATTGTTATTATTATTATTTCCTTCAATATTTTAATTATGTTTTTATTATTAAGTTATTATTATAATTATATAATATTTAGCAACATTAGAACTAATATTATTAATAATTGTAATTATTATTACTATCCTTAAGTTTGTTTAGTATTTTATGGTTTTTATTTTATTTTTTATTTCAATTTTTTATTTTTTTCCTTCTCCTGTTGCCTCCCCCATGTTGGGCCCATGTTACAGGTCCTCTCTAACCCTAACAACACCAGTTTTTCTACTCCCCTTGGCCTTCCTTTTGGACAACACTCCCCCTTTTCCATCCCTCATAGTGGTCTTCCTCGTCCAACCCTAATTTCTCTGGTGATGCTTCACACCGCCTCCCGTTATTTCATAGAGCTGCACTGATGAACGCCCAACCGCACACCGATGCCATTTTCTCTGCTGGATTTCTGGCACTTCTCACCTCTCTCACACCTCCCTTGCCCAACCAGCCTCTTTCTCCATCAAATATTGGTTCATTACACTTTAGTAAGTTTTTATTCTTTATTTAAGGTCTTTATACTCATTTTGGTTTCGTTCTATTGATTGGATGTTGATATTTTGGTATGATGCCCTTATTTTATGGGTCAATTTGAGTTTTTTGTGGTGAAATTGACAATAAATAGGTGTGTCGCACCAAATTTAGTGGTTTTATACACCATGGTAGGTGGATTAGAGTATTAAAATTATTTGAGGAATTAAATTTCCCATTTAATTAATCTGTCTTGTTCTTCAATAATTTTTTTGGGTGTAATCGTAGCTTTTTGGAGATTAATATGCATTTGATTTGTTTAGAAGTATGTTTATGTAATATGGGTGATATTTTTTATGAAAACACATATTTAGTCATTTGATTGTGTTTAATTAAATTGTTCAGTTAGTTTATTAATTTGTATAAGGTTTTATAAATGTGTTTTGTTGTGAAATTGATGTGTATTTGGTCATAAGATAAGATTTGAGCAGGTTTTTTGGCGAGTAATGTCTTGTCTTTCCCCTTAAAAGTATTTAAAATTGTTTATTAGTGGTTTATTTGATTCTGAAAATGGTGGGAATTATGTTTTGAAAGGTTTTTGATGAGCGTATGATTTTAACGGAGGGTTTGGGTGTTAAAATAGTGGGTTTTTGTTTGTGTTGTCCCTTGTTCGGTTTGGTATAAAAATATGACTTTTGTAATGAACTTTGAACATGAATGGTCACAAAAGGGGAAGCTCGAGTACTAGGAGGGTGAATTAGGACTAGTTTTCTAGTGGCAAGGATGTGGAATATGCCTAATTTCACTTACCTGGATTGATAACTACAATAGTAACTAAGCTTTTTAATGATTAATGGAGATCACTAGGTTTTGGGAAAGTTCTCAACTAGTGTCTTGTGAATGAGAACACAGGTTTATGTGGTTCCTATATCATTTTTCACCAAGGCGTAATGTTTTTGGGTCCAATCATGAGAAAGTACCAATAACTCCTCTCCCATATTTTTTATCCTTGTTTACTTCATGCTCACCGTCGGCATATGGTGTGATATTTGGGTTATTTTAAATGAAAGTCTGTTTTAATTTAAGTTTTTTTATTTGATGTTTCTTTCATGAAAACAGTTTTCTTTAATATTGTTCACGCATTTATTTCCCTTAATTTATTTAACTCGCAAGTGTATTAATCTTGTAATGTTGATGCATGTAATCTTTTCACAGTGGAATCCTACTTGGCATTAGATCCCACCCTACTTCCACCATTGAGTGAAATTATATTAGTTAATGTTTGATATATGTATGAGTAATTCTTATGGAAGTGGAGGATCATGTTGTTAGAAATATTTCACGGATGGTGTTGTAGAGATGTCTTCTGGGTGGTGTCCTCTTTCTAGGTGGATATTTTTGAGATGGTTTTTTGTAACCAGAATATTTAGCTATTGTTTGGGTTTTACTATTGACATGTAAATCAATTTCTAGTTTTTGGTTAAAGTCTTATTTGGTTGTGACTTCCAGATTTGTTTTATTTTATATTATTTGATGTTTTACATTTATATATATTCAGTTAAATTATTCTGATACATTTATTTTGATACCTAGGAACTTATGTCAGCCCATGGGGATTGGGAACACCCATAAAGTCATTTTGTGGACTGGGTCGGGCATTGGTTTGATGGAGACCCAAATTGGTTCGTAATAAAATGGTATCAATGTAAGGTTATGAACTTTTGAGTCATATTATTTATGATGAGTCTTGATAGTCATCTGCTTAGACTATAAGGGCTCGATGTTCTGGTTGTGAGTTGGGTTCTTGACTTGCACACCTCGTGAAATACCCCGATTCTCCATGGGTTATTGGGATGTAGATCTGGATTCTACTCTAGGAGGGAAGTTCAAGTCATAGACTATTCATGGACACTAGGTAAAGGTGAAGTGGTTTGGTCATTTTTTTTCTTCTGATTGTTTGGTTTACTGATTATTATTGTTTTTTCCATGATTTTTAATTTTCATACCCAATATATTACCGATGCTCTTATGTGAATATTTATTCTTTTAGAAACATGAATCCCAAGAGTGTTACTCTACCATCATGAGAATAATCTAGTATGTGTTACCACTCCCCACTTGATCATTGGCTAGTAGAAGCTATGGTCCGTGCAGTCGAGGCTTTGGTGTAAGGAGAAAGTCATTCTCCTACTCCAGCTAGAGAATATGTTTCAGGTCCCCAAAAGGATAAACCTCAAAAGTTTTTCTAGAACATGCCTCATATGTTTTTGGGTAATATAAATCCTTAGAAAGCAAAGGAGTGGCATGAGATGTTAGAGCGCATGTTAAAATTCTGTGACACACCTTAGGAGGTTAGGGTGAAATGAGACTCTTATCTAATAGAGGGTCCCAACCGTAGATTGTGGGAATCAATTATTCGGTATGGGAAATATGAGTAGATGTGTTGGAAGTTCTTCAAACCCATATTTAACGAACATAATTTTCCCAATATCTTGGCCTATTATATATCCCATGAGTTAATGGATCTTTCCCGGGGAGATTAGTTAGTGATGGAAGTTTCTAACCGCATTGCTGAGTTAGTGTAGTGAAAGCTTGAAATGGTTTCTAATGATTCTATATGAGATCGAAATTTTGTGATTGTGCTTCGACCAGAAGTTTACTCTCAGGTATTCTTGTTCAAGAACGGAAATCATGATGATGTTGTTTAATGTGATTTCATGGAAAATATAGATGAGAAATGATATTCTGGATTTTCTGGATAGGTATGTACTGTATGTAGTTGATGTTTTTCTAAGAAGAATAAGAAACGCGATGAGAAAGGGAATAACAGTGGTGGCAACATTTCCCATCTGACTTCATCTGTAGCTTCTGATGTAGGATATGTTTGGTTCCATTAGTGCTATAAGGTGGGGAACATCTAGACTAAATATACCTCCCCTCTTATGACATGTTATCTATGTGGAGTTATAGGGAATGATCATCAATTTTTCAGAGTGGCATGCAAATACTAGAGTGGGGTAGGACATGTGTCTTCTAGGGGAGTGTCAGTTCATTCGAATTTGATGAGGTTGATCTTATATCAGTTTGGTGGTTGTGGTAGCTAGACATGATCATCATCTACGGAGAGCATTATTAGGACAAATCCACATGTAAGCGTTTATTCTTAGGTAGGGACCATACATATACATATAGTGGATTAACCACATGTAGGATCAGATACATGATCTTTGACATTTCGAGGTTCCATTCTAATAACATTTTCTATAGCTTCCATTATTTTTTATACTGGTTCATTTGTATATTATTTATCTTCGAATCATATGAATCTATTGAACCTACCAATCGATCTGTTGTCTTTTTCAATGGAGTTGTTAACACCGTTGGGTATGAAGAATGATCAAGGCCTCAAGGGTATATTGTGTGCACTTTCTATGTTAGTAGTTGAGATGGAATGAGATTTACTATCCTAGAATATGGACTTGTTTTATGTGATCCTCAACAAAAAAAATTGTGTTCTTTCAGGTGAATATTGATTTCGATCAGTAGTGAGTTAGTTTTAGGGAACATGATGGGATTCCTTATGTATTTCTTGGGGAATAGGATCCTTGATCAGGTCACACAAGACCCCCACTTCCTAATTTGTTAAATAATTATTATTATTTATCATTTCTCATCCTCAATAATGATTGTGGCACTCCTAATGGTGGATTACTCATTTAGTGGATAAGTTTCTAGTGGTATTTTCAGATTTTTTTCTAGCATACCTACAGAGCGGGATGTGGTGTTATTAATTGAATTTCCACTCGGAACGCAACAAATATCTATTCCCTCAAATCACATGGACCACACCAATGTGTGGGATTTAAGGATAAAACTAGGAAATTTGGAATCCAAAGGGTTCATTCACCCAATAAGTTCTCCTTAGGTCACTCATATTATATTCTTAAATAAGGCCGATAGATCTCTTTATTTGTACATAGATTTCCAGAGGTTGAGTAAGGCAACCATTAAGATCAAAAACCATATTCCTAGAATCCATAATTTGATTGACCAAATGAATGTGGTAATGTTGTTCTCGAAAATTGACTTGCATTTAGGTTACCACAAAGTAGGGGTAAGAGAAGCAGACATCCCGAAGACAGATTTTAGATACGTGTACGACCACTTTGAGTAATAGGTCATGAATTTCAGATTGAAAACTTCTCATGTAGTATTTATGGAACTAATGAATAGGGTGTTCCAGTGTAACATGACATATTTTTTTTGTGGTATTTGTGGACAAAATCTTGGATTACTTTTCATATATGAATGAACATGGTCATCACTTGATGATTATGTGGGGCACTATGTGGGATCATCATCTTTATGAAAAGCATTCAAAGAGCACATTATGGATCAGAGAAGTGAAATTTATATGCCACGAAATTTTGGAGAAAGAGGTTTCAGTAGACCCTGAGATCATATGTTCAGTCATATCATGGGATTAACTGAATAATGTGTAAAAATCAAGATTTTTCATGGATTATAAGGCTATTACATGTGATTTTTTATGATTTGTCGTTGCTTTCTTCCTTAATGACAACACTCACATGAAAATGGGTAAATATTGAATGGATCCAAGTGTTCCAAGAATCACATGACTAGTTGAAGTGGTGGTTAAATACCAAACCTATGTTGATCTTTCTAGGTCTTGGGATGGGATACATAGGTCATTATGATGCTTTAGGTCTGGAAATTCAATGTGTACTCATGCCGGATTATCATTTAGTGGATTATAGTTCTCCTTAACTCCAACCTCATGAGAATAATTCCATGATCCCTGACTTGGGGTTGGAATCAGTGATGCATGCCTTGAAGAATTGGTGTCACTGCCTCATTGGGGAAAAATTTGTGCTCTATTTTGAACATAAAATCTTAGCCAATATCTTCTCACAGAAGGATCTCAATCCGAGGAAACGTTGTTGGATCGAGTATTTGTAGAGGGTTGACATTGATATTTTATATACCCTAGGAAAGGGTAATTTGGTGGGTGACACCTTTAGTAGGAAAGGGTAATTTGGTGGTTGAAACCATGAGTATGAATGTGCATGTGTAGCCTTTGAGGAATTTCAGTGATGAGTGGACTATAATGGGGCTCCTTTACTGTATGCACATGGAGACCAAGGAGCATAGTGGAGGTGTATTCATGGAAAGCGTTGAGTTAAATCATGCACTTCTGGTGGTTATTCAGAAGGAGAAACCTAGTGATGAGCCATGTGAGTGGTCTATAATATTTCATCTTTGTGGGGAGAGTTTTTATAATTGATTTTCATCTCCCATTGGAGGCATTTGATTTAAGGGTTATGTAATGGTGTTTCTGTTTTCACAGAAGGTGGTGATGTTGGATAGCCACCAGTATCAGTGGGATTTCCACCCCGATGGTATCATGATGTGTTGTGATGTTGCTTAGCTATTTTGGTGACTAGGATTGAGGTGAGACATAGATGATTTTTTATCACGGTACTATACATTTCAGTAGGTGAAAGCTAAGCATCAATGACCATCTGGTTTACTTTAACCGTTACCCATTCCTACCTAGATGTGGGAAACGGTCTCCATGGGAATCCTTATTCAATATCCTCATATACCTAAAGGAATTAATTCTATTTGGGTAGTGATTGAACATTTTACCAAATCATCCCACGTTATTCTAATCATAGATACAACTAATGTTATTGAACATGGTTGATTTTATATTCAAGAGGTGGTCAGACTTCATGCTCTGCCATCAACGATTGTTTCTAAGAGAGATCCCCGCTCTATCACTCGGTTCTAGAAAAGAATTCAAAGGGAATTGGGGTCGTAGTTCAAAATGAACAAGGCATACCATCCTTAAATGAATGGACATATGGAGTATGAAAATAATATTCTGGAAAATATGCATCACACATGTGTGTTAGATTTTGGAAGATCATGTGATAGCCATTAGGGATTGGTTGAGATTACATATAATAATTGTTATTAATCCACTATTTGAATGGAACCCTTTGAGGAACTATTTGGTCTTACATTTTAGTCTCCTTTATAGTGGGATGAGGTAGGTGAGACATCACTTTTGGGACCAATCCTTATATAGGAGATATCCTAGAAAGTCAATATGATCATGCAGCTTTATTGATAGCTTAGAGTCGCCAAAAATCTAATGCTGACTAGAAGTGTCGTGATCTCAAGTTTTTAGTGGGTGATTTGGTGTTCTTGAAGGTGGCCCCTCGCATGGGTCACTGTCATTTAGGAATGTAGGGAAATAAAATGCCGAGGTATACTAGCCATTTGAAATATCTATGTGGATTTCAATGGTTGAATATAGGTTAGCTTTACCTTCCCATTAGGCATCATTTCATGAATTATTTCATGCCTCCCAATTGCAGAAATATAATCTGAACCCATCTCATTATTTAATTTGCAAGAGTTGGGTATATAGCCCAATTTATCAGTGTTTGATCGACCTAATTAGATAGTTTATTCCCAATAGAATTTATGTGGTGGGAATTTTATTCCATTGGTCCCTATCCTTTTGCATCATGGGAATGATGAGCATGAGACTTGGTAGTAGAAGTCATGGATTTAGTAGGATTACCCATTGTTGTTCCATGATCATGCCTTAAGGTGTCCTTCTGATGGTGGAATTTTTTCATGGGTGGGAGAATTTGAAATCTCATACATCTGTAATAATTTTTATGTTATAATTTTATCTAGAATTTAAAATCTTTGTCGAGGTGTGGGCTAAGCTCGGATGATTTTTGGCGCTTTTGCTGATAAATGTGCATTTTTAATTTTGCACTGTTTGATGCATGGGTAGTGCCCTGCCGAAGCCTTGTCACATTTCCAAATCACCATGCGGCCTTTCTGGTGCATGGTTAGTAAATAAATTAACAAAAGGAGAATTAATGTAAAGGTGAAATAGGATTAGAAATATAAATAAATAAAACTTTTAGTGTTTTTTTGATAAAAAAATAACAATAACAATAATAATATTATTATAATTATTATTGTTTTTGTTGTTGTTATTCTCAATATTTTAATTAGGTTATAATTGTTTTGTTATTAACGTTATTATAAATTTTCTAACATCATTTTTACTACTATTATTAATAATATTATTCATTATTATTATCATTATGATAGTTCAGTTTTTTATGGAAAGATAATTTATTTACTTAAAAATTATGATTAATATTAAACAATAAATTTTTTAAAATATATTATAATATTTAATTTACTACTAACCAAATATGAATTATTTTTCATTAATAGGCATTCAAAACTAAATTAGACATTGTAAATACTTTTTTAAAAGAAACATGCTCAGATTTTTTTATTAATGAAAAATACCACTTACGTTATGAAAATGATAAATATGGTATTTATAAATTAAATATTATATTTATAAATTAATTATTATAATTTATAACTACATATATTATATATAATATCCTTATAAAATCCATAAAATCTATCAAAATGTATTAAATTGTCATAAATGTGTGAGTATTTTAAAAATCGTCATTTTCAGTATTCATTCAAAATATATATTTTTCATATAAATTTAAAAATCTCATGTAAATATATTATTTTTATTATGAATCTAAAAATGATGTTTATTTTTTAAAATTAGGATAGTAAAATATAGGAATTTTTTCTTTTAAATGGAAATATTATATTTAAGGAAAAACTCTTTAAACAAATGGATTTTTATGATATTGGCCACAATTATTCTTATTTCGGATAAATTACTAATTAAATTAGAGTTTATATATTTTTTAATCATTTCAAAATAATATATTCATTTTTTTAGAGAAAAATTAAAATTTCATATGTTAACAATGATTATTCAAAAACAATAGAAGTACAAAATGATATTATTGTTTGTTTGTCTATATGAATTGAATTACATTAATGTAATTGTATTAATAATGTAAGTTATTTTTATTAAATAAATGGAATAAGATGTGTTAAAAATAAATATGACATGTAAATAATTTATTAGTTTTTAAATTTTTTGATTATAACATCATTTCTTCTACTATCTATATACTTCCTGATATCTATGTAATATGTACAAATAAGATAATTTTATAAGGACGTCATGGGTGATAGTGCTGCTAGCAATGCTATTATAGAAATTTACACAAGCATGAACATGCCTCTAAAATGATGTCTCACATATTGATATTTTTGGAGTTGAGTGTTGTTTTAGTAATATGAATACCCAGGAGATTCTAAAACATTTCCAATCTCAGATAAATGTCCATCGTAAGGTATACTTATAGTACTTTATTCAATTACAAATATTTTCTTCATTGATTTTATAGTAGGGTTATTATATATATACTCACTAGTTTGATATCAAAATTATAAATTATAAATTTTATAATTTTATTTTATATCCTAAAGGATTCATTTTATTGCATTTTAATGTGTGGAAAAATCTATTATAAAAAATATTTATTCAAATAAAACATAAGAAAAATCATGAGGTGTTACTTTATCCCAGTAATTAAAAACCATACTAACATTTTCAATTAACGCAAATAAATATAAAATGTTAATGGCTCCCATGAATCATGTTTAATTACTTGTTCTGGTTTTACATCAACATATTAATAACACTTATAAATATAATAATCTCCCCCATAATAAATATATAGCTACATCTAACATCATTATATTTTATTTTCAACAATACATATGTTCAATAGAAAGAATTAAGACATGAAAACCTGAGAAAAGTACAACCAAGAATTAAGGGGCCCAGAAATTATTAAGTCCAAGAGAATTTTCTTCCACTAGGATTGCCCCCATGACCATAAGATAGCTTATGCTATAGAAACACTAAATCCCCTATCGATGGTCTAGATTTGAAGTAATGAGGTATGTTACATTGATTCCAACCATTCATGTGTGATGTAATTTTATATGATTATTAATGATATAGTTGAACCTTCTAATAATATATGAAATCAACCATGGAATGACACCTATGCTATGACGGGAGTTGTTCAGGGTAATACAGTCTTTTTGGGCCTCCACCAAACTGAAATTTTCCTATCTTATTAAAAGGATACCTATGATCATCACCTTTTCATGTTCCTAGAGATATCCCCTGATTCCAAACAGCATCGTGAATGTTAGAGTTAAAATCCACCATTAGTCCTGCATCACTCAACATTCCCTCATTAAAAAGGATTTAAAAAAATTGTTCATGTTGAGTTTAAAACCGAAAAGGGGTAGTTTCTTGTGAACCAAATGACCTTGTTTATCATTAAGTGTATATTGAGTGGGGACCTACATGAAAGGATCTGCCTAAAATCTAGGGCATCATCATGGTTTTTGATGAGGCGAGTCAGATAAACTTGATGATTTTTTTTCCTTATAGTAATGAATATTTTTTTGAAATGTGTTCTATCATCCTGAGCACAATTCCACACATGTAAGGTGATATAGTAACCTTCCATGATAACATGTTCTCTAGATTTCTATTTTGATCCCTCATATCTGGCTCTGATGAACTAGAAATATGTAATGTTTGAACCCTGGTCGTACATGGTGGAGAACCACGTGAAGTCCTTGAATGTGTTCTACACTGTACGAGCATAGTCCCACTCGATGATCAAATGGTCGGCACTCTCCCCTATTCAGTTACTGCAGCATAGGAACTAAGACATTGTGTAAAATCTAAACCATTTGGTATTATCATGAAATTGAACTGACCCGTTTCGGATACCCCACATAAGGATGTTATACATTTCTAGAGACTCCTTACACCACTACGTCTCGCACCACCAATCCTTGGGATCATATTCCATCAACCCCCTCATGAAATCCTTCACTGATAACCCTCCTGATGGATATTCCAAATACATGCACCAATCTGGTTCATTATTCATCTCAATGATGTCAAATAATTCCCATTGTTTCTCATCCAAAGATGCATTTATGATGTTGTTGTGAATGCATGAACTTCTAAATGTAATATCTAGGACCGAGTAGTCATGGAATTTAACCTTGGAACTAGCGCGATTTTGATTCCAATATGAAACATCCCCCTTAAGAAATCCCACAGGAATGGTTTTGGAGAGTATTGAGATGATACTGTATAATTGAAAATAGAGACTAAGAACCAATATTCTCTATAACCATGTCACAGATGACTTTCCATACATGAACCTACCTCATAGTGTCTATTCCTCAAAGACCTGCCATATTAGTTTCACAATAATTCAATGGAGTGTTTTTGAGATATTTTTTATATTATTGCCTCCCTAATTCATTATCCTTTATATTATACCCTAGGTGGCTGAATTATTTTTACCATCCAAATGACCATCCCATATTTATGTTTCTAGAATTTTTTCAATGTTGTTGATTACTTCCTTTGGATCCTTAGTATTTCAGAGGGAATAGATATAAATAAAGCATATGATGTTATTCACCAGAGTAAATTTTCCACCAAATGAGAGTTATCATTTCATCCAATTCAAAATCCTACCAATAATATTCTCAAAACATTGTTCAAAGGGATGAATTTGGGTAATACATGATGATATGGATGTAGGTTGGTATTCCATAAGAAAGGATCTCCTCTAATTGTCATGATCATTAAATAGGGTGGATGATCTTATGCTCAATAATATTCTTGATATTTATATAAGTTACATTTGATTCGGTGGATTATCTGTCCTCTCCATTTAGAATAACCATAAGGGAATTTTTTAACTCTTGAGAGTGATCTATTTTTCGAATTAGTAAAAATAATGGTTTCATCGGAAATGATGATTTGGGTGAAGGTGAACAAGTGATTCCTTCATAATTATGGTGTCACCTCACCTAGAAATGTCTCCCTGTTGAAGTGGAAACTAAGGAAATTTAGGGAAATAATGAATATGGTAGGGGAAATTGGATCCACTTTTTTTAACCCTTAAATATTTTTGAATAAATTTTCGTTTCCCCAAAGAAGGAGATTGAGATCCAAGGAATGCTGAAGGACCAGATCCTAAGATTATTGGACCAGGGAGAGAATCTAATTTTCTCTAGAACCTTGATGATAAATTTCCACTCAAACCTGTCAGACACATATTCTATATCCTTCTTGATTGTCATGAATCATTTGAGGGCCTTTTGGTTAATTTCAACAACCACTTCCTATGCCAGATCGATCACAACTAGGATAGTCTTTCCCATATAAAACCCATGATTTTCATCTAACATCCTTCATTAATGATGTGTTAATACTATTCTGTTTATCACCCCTGCAAGCACTATGTATGGAAAATTACACGTGCATATTAAATGATAGTTTTCGAGATCTCAGGGGTTCTTTATCTAGTAATCAATTCAAGTGTAGTAGCACATGACACACGTGGGTGGAATACCCCCAATGGAAATCATAAACTACATTTACCATATCCCTTTTGATCAACAACCATGAATCCTTGTAAAAACACTGTTTGAAACTATCTGTTCCCAATGGACTCTCTGGGTTGATCCTTTTCATAGCCTTATAAATATCCTCATCATATGGTACAACATCAGAAGAAAGATTATAAGAAGATGAACCCTCTTGGGGAACCATATTTAGAAGGTCCTCAATTACCCTTGAGTATCCCCCTTGTATTAAAGGGTGGGGAATAGACAACATTAACTTAAAATGAGACTCAGACATTTGTCCAACCACGACTCTATCATCACTATAAGTACCATCATACAAATTTATATTTAGCTTGATAATCCACATATTCTCTATGATACCGACAAGAAATATTTTATGTTTCTATCAAATTCACATAACATTTTATTCCCCTATTGTTCATGCACCAACCACTCCTATCATAGAAGCAAGTATACTAGAATGATTTTTTTAAAGACATCAATCCAAACCAAGTCCCATGGTATAATATTTATAAACAGATCTATTGCAATTAAACTTCTTCATTGTCCACCTTAATATCACGTGAGAAGGGTGGTTAGATTCCCATACATGACTGAAGGTCTACATTGATAGTTTTGAGTTTGTTATGGGGGCCTACATATACAATTCCCTAGATCATTTTATTTCTTCACACACTCACCACATCCTGATACTCGATTATGATAGTATATTAATGAGAAAAGGAAAAATGAGCACCATGGAATTTCCTATTAGAAAAAGAATATAAATGGGAGGAATGGTTAGAAATAATTTGTATAAGGTTTTTTACCTTATAATTTGAGAAATAAAAAATGATCGGGTTGGCGGTGATGTCACGACCCGTCCTTAGGGCCTGTGTCGTGACTACCCAAAGCCCGCCTTCCATAGGCCAGGGGCTAGTGACTAGCACCAAGGCGTAATTCCCGATAAAAAGGGAAGGCATTTCCTTCGTAAAGTAAACAAACACCACTGAGAAAGGAAGCAGAAGTAAACACTAAGTAAAAACTGAGAACAACAGTAAGTGCGGAAAAGTATGTGGGCCAGTATACAAATCCAAACTCAAAGTAAAGTACAACAGGAAAGGGAAAACAACAACTGCAAAGTAGAGCCGAAGCGTCGATCCGTCCACTGAAAGTTCAACCTAGAGGGTGGGTACAGGTAGCCTCCACTGCTCGTCGGGTCCAGCCGACTGTTCTGAGTACGTCCCGCCCAGTGGTCCACCTCCAGGTACCGTCCTACTTCGCAGGCCTCAACAACGATCAGTGTTGTTCCTCATCTGCAACCAACACAATGTAGTGTGGGCATAGACCGTGCAGGGGTGAGTATAAGCTACTCAATAGGGACCCCGAGACCCCTGAAAGTCTCCCAGAATCCACAAAGGATGATCCACAAAGGAAAGATGCAATAACGAAGTAACATTAGAAACTTCTTAGGTATATGACCATACTTATACCTTAGTCATCAATTCTCGTTCTGCTCCAACATCCGAGCCCAAGTACAACCCAGTCCACATAAGAAAGAAAAACGTAAATCCACACAGGATAGCACAACACAATCCACATAGTAAAGCAAAACAGGATTCAGCTCACACAGGTATACTTCTTCTTATGACGATAGAGATGATCAGATATTTCCACTGATTCATCTAAACCGTCGAACCCACAAAGGATCGATATGTACTAACCCCCGTAATGGACCACATAGGATCTGACCCACAATGGATCGATAGGTAACTAACCCCAGCAAAGACCCACACAAGATCGTACCCACATAGGATCTGTAGGCGCTGGCTCACACAGAACCGCTGAGCGCTGACCCACGTAGGATCGGACCCACACAGGATCGGTAGCACTGATCCTCATAGGATCACTGAGTGTTGTAGCCGTCGCCTTCGAATCCACTGAGGATCTCTATACAGTCGTCGTCGTCGTCACAGCCGCGAACGCAGCCAGCTCTAGGGTTCCCGCACACAGCAAGCTCGTTTGAGAGGGTCCGCTCCACGAGCCGAGAGGCTGATACATCAACTGACACATAGTGGAGATTTGATGTATCCAAAAGTTCTGTATCGTCAACAGGAACTCAACGTCGCAGACGGCGCGTCAATCGGACGCCCGGTTTGAGAGTTATTGGCCTTTTTGTCCCAGGGGCCCGGTTCGTTTTTAAGGAAAAACCAACCGAACCATACTCCACCTACATCCAAACCTCGGGCGGAGTAAGCCAAATGAACCATCTCACTTATAGTAATCCATTAAAGTCGACAGTACGTCAATCGGACGTCCCGAGCTCAACATATGAGTGTTTCTGCTCCGAGGGCCCGATTGGTTTCGTGTACGAACCAACTCAGATGAACCCAAAGTATTCCAAAACCTTGAGTGCGATATACTGAAACGACTTACTCGATCCAAGGATCGCATCGCAACTGACGGTGCGTCGATCGGGGGCTCATAGCACAAGTTATGGGCGCCCGACCGGAAGAGATTCGGTATTAAGGGGTTCGGGCTCAGTCCGACCCGGCACGATACCCCCAGGGTCGGCCCGAAACGGGTCGACCCGACCCGGGTCCGGGTCCAGCCCTCATTGGCGTGGCCCGGCCCGGCTGGCGCGGCCCGACCCAGCCGGCGCGGCCCGGCCCGGCCTGGGCGCGACGCACTGGCCAGGCGCTCGGCCAAACGGCCGAGTCGTTGAGAGGGGTGGGCGCCTGCCCCCCTGGCTTTGAAACCGCGGCCCCCATTAAGGGGGGCCACTTCAGCTGGTCGTCGGGGGTTCATAACCCCCGACCTTCCCTTGTCTGGCCGACCCTCTCTAGCCGGCCGACTTCTACCGCCACGGACCAGCGACGTCCGGTCCCCCCTGCTCCGACGTTGGTGGCCCGGAACCGGCCGCCGGTCACCCTGCTCCACCGTGGCCCGGAACCGGCCGCGGCCTTGGTTCGTCCGGTGTGGCTCGACGGCGCCGCACCCCTCCACCGCGGCCCCGCTCCGGCCGCGGTGTCTTCGGGTTTCTCCGACGTGGCGCGACGGCATCAGGTCCTTGTTCGATTTCACGGCGCGACGAGACGGCACCGCGCATATCTTGCCGCACGATCCCGCACGGTGCAACGACACCACGCCATTCCATTCCAATCCACATTAGAAACGAACATGGATAATGGAGGAGGGTCGGCCGTGTTTTTACGGTACGACCCCCTCTCAATAATCGATAGCAATTGGTCATATTACACGAAGAACGTCAAGGTAGTAATCACGAACAAAATAATTAAATCCCCTACCTTGAGCGTAGCTTGAATAGAGGTTCGTCGAACGAGGATTCATCGTGGAATATCCATCGTGGAAAGAGACGTTGCGAAAGAAGATGTCATCGGCTTCGCGGTATACAGTGTCGCGTAGTCGGTTTCCGAGGACTCGGCGTTCTTCGTCAGAGATCGATACGTTCTTCGTGTTCTCCATCGAAGACGAAGAAGTTCCTCAAGTTCCTTAGCCTTATCTCCCCAAAGAATCCACAACAAGAATTCCAACCCTTAATAAAATTAGACCACACTTATTTTATTAACTTGACATTAGTTTGGAATTCAAACACGAACATTATACTCACTTCATTAATATCATAAGTTATTAAAACTTACTTTATCAAATTTAATTGTGAGTTGAGGGAGTTAAGGAAAGTGAAGGGGTGGGGTTCATGTGGGTCCCACCACCCTCATAACCTCCCATGGTAAGTTGGTTAGTTACCCAACATCCACCCAAATCTTAAATCCACTTAGAGAAAATAAAAATTGTAATTAAATTTTTATTTTAACTTCCACAATTTTTATCAACTTCTCTCGTGAAAACACAACTCCAGAAAAGGAGTTCCTAAGCAATTACCAGCGCTGCAAATCCATCCGTGCCCTCAGAATTTGATTTCGAGCACCGGTTCAAATGTTATAAATTCCCGCTCGTTGGTTCACTGAACGTACCCAAGCTAAACTTCGGAAAGAAATTCTGGGCACACCAGTCCTCGGAATCAAGTGCCGTCAGAAACAGTGTTCTTGAAAAATCTCAAAGAAAATTAAGAAAAATTTCCCTTTAATTTTACAGGTATTTACATTACTCCCACCTCAAGGATTTACGTCCCCATAAAGTTACATCATAAACTAGGGAAACAAATGTGGGTACTGAGCACACATCTCAGACTCCCGCTCCCAATTGCTCTCCTGGAGGTTCCCGTGCTGCCACCTGATGCGTACTAGAGGAATCAACCGTCCACGTAGGACCCGCTCTTATCGAACATCGATCTCCACTAGGACCTCCGAAAAAGTCACCCCATCATCAATGTCCAGCTCCCCACTGTCAATGATAGCGACGGGTCGTGCACGTATCTCCTCAGCTGAGATACGTGGAAGATGTCATGCACCCAGTGCAACTGAGGTGGTAGATCCAGGCGATAAGCTACCTCACCAATCCTGCTGAGGACCTGGAATGGTCCGATGAAGCGTGGAGACAACTTGTCTCCTTGGCTAAATCTCTGTAATCCACGTCGAGGTGAGACACGCAAGAAGACGTGGTCTCCATCCTCAAACTCTAGTGGCATCTGGCACTTGTCAGCATAAGACTTTTTCCTGCTCTGAGCTGTCCTCATCCGCTCCTAGATGATCTGGACCTTCTCTGTCATGGCCTGGACCATCTTCGGTCCCAAAAGTGCTGACTCCCCAGGGTCTGTCCAGCACAAAGGAGATCTTCAAGGTCTTCTGTACAACGCCTCGTATGGTGCCATCCCGATGGTGGAGTGGTAACTATTGTTGTACGCGAACTCCACAAAGGGTAGGTGGTCCTCCCAGCTGCGACCAAAGTCGAGGACACATGCGCGGATCATTTCCTCGAGAGTCTGAATGGTCCTCTCCGTCTGACCATCCGTCTGAGGGTGAAAGGTGGTGCTCATACGTAGCTGCGTCCCAAATGCCTCCTGCAACCCCTTCCAAAGCCAGGAAATAAAGAGAGCATCTCGATCGGAGATGATTGATGATGGCACACTGTGAAGCTGTACAATATCCTGAATTTAGAGATGTCTGAAGCTCTCCACTGAGCCCTGCTCTCTAATGGGTAAGAAGTGAGTCGTCTTGGTGACTCGGTCGACAATCACCCAAAAGGAGTCGTTACCTCTGGAAGTGCATGGATGTCCAGTCACAAAGTCCATATATATCTCGTCTCACTTCCACTCCGAGACCTCAAAGGGCTGTACCAAGCATGCTGGTACCTGATTCTCTTCCTTCACCTGCTGGAAGGTGAGGCATCGAAAAACAAACACTGCCACAGCCTTCTTCATTCATGGCCACCGGTTCTGTCATCTGAGATCCTGGTACATCTTCGCCACTCCAGGATGTACCGCCAATGGATAATTGTGAAACTCTCTCAGCACCTCCTCCCGTAAAGAAACTGGTACCAAGGTACATCCTCTGAAAAGGACGTCATGCTCTTCTCCAAAGGAGAAACCATCAGGTGTATGTCCTGAGGATATCTGTGCATGCCATGTCTCATAGTCAGCGTCCCCACGTTGTGCCTCTCTGACCCGCTGCAGTAGTGGAGGGGTGACTGTGAGAGACTGAAGGAAGTCTGCTCCATCTCTACCCACGAAGGATATTTTCAAGGAAGCTAGTTTCTTTGTCTCCTCCTCAAGTAGCTAAATGCCCGTCCTCCTGGTGAGAGCATCGGCTACTACGTTCCCCTTCCCAGGTGTATATACTATCTCAAAGTCATAGTCCTGGAGGAACTCAAGCCATCGCCGCTATCTCAGGTTCAGGTCCTTCTGAGAGAAGATGTACCTGAGACTCCGATGGTCATAAAAGACTGTAAAGCGCTCTCCCATCAGATAGTGTCACCATGTCTTCAGAGCGAAGACCACTGCTGCTAACTCCCGGTCATGGGTAGCATAGTTCTGCTCATGCGACCTCAACTGACGTGACCCATAGGCGATCACCACATGGTCCTGCATTAAGACACATCTGATTCCGGTCCCTAATGCATCGCAGTAGACTACGTACCCTACTCCCTCCTCAGGCAACCTCAAGATAGGCGCGCTGGTCAATCTCTGTCTCAGCTCCTCGAAGCTCTGCTGACATCTGTCTGACCACCCAAAGGGTTTCCCCATCTTCGTAAGAGATTAGAGTGGTGCCGAAACTCTAGAAAAGTCTAGCACAAATCTCTGGTAGTATCCAGCTAGTCCTAAGAAACTCCGCACCTCCGTCATGCTCCTGGGTGGCTCCCAAGCTAGCACTGCCTCGATCTTCACAGGATCCACTGCAACTCCTACCTCAGAGATGACGTTCCCCAAGAAGTGGACCTCGCGTATCCAGAACTGACACTTCGAGAGCTTACCATAAATCTGGTGCTCTCGGAGTGTGTCTAGTACAACCCGCAAGAGGTAGGCGTGCTCCTCCTCAGTGGTCGAGTAAATCAAAATGTCGTCGATGAAGACCACGACAAATCGATCGAGGTATGGCTGAAAGATCCTGTTCATGAGGGCCATGAACACTGCTGGAGCATTGGTTATTCCGAATGGAATAAACAAGAACTCATAGTGTCCATACCGACATATGAAGGCCATCTTTTGCATGTCCTCGTCCTGAACTCTGAGCTGATGATTGCCTAACCTGAGGTGTATCTTCGAGAACCACCGTGCTCCCTTGAGCTGATCGAAGAGGTCATCAATACTCGGTAGTGGATACTTGTTTCTTACTGTCACAAGGTTCGGGCTATGATAGTCAACACAAAGTCGCAAGCTCCTGTCTGCCTTCTTGGCGAACAAAATCGGGGAAGCCAAGGGTGAAACACTAGGTCAGATGAATCCCTTGCCCTGCTAGTCCTCCAACTGTACCCGTAGCTCTCGAAACTCAGCGGAGGCCATCCAATACGCTGGAGTCGATATCGGGGATTTCCCAGGGTACATGTCAATATAAAAGTCTACCTCTCTGCGAGGAGGTATCCCTGGTATGTCGTCGGGAAAAACGTCCACATACTGATCCACCACTGCAGGAAAACCAGGACTCCGCACGTCAACTGCTCCTAGGATGAGGCTTGCCAACTTATGAGTGATGGGCTGTCCTCTCCTCTGCGAGAGTCCATCCTCTGCTGCAAAGGCTCCCTTCTCGCCGGTGAAGGTGAACCTGCTCCCGTCGGTGCATACACATCGCACCTTGTTCCTAATACAGTCAATCTTGCATGGACTGTAGACAACCAATCCATGCCCAAGATGATGTCTTAAGGCCTCAACGCTGCTACATGAAGATCCCAGCTGATGCTTTCGCCTCCTAGTGTAATATCACACTGCCGGCACCAGTGTGTAATCGTCGAGTCTGCTCCCGTAGAAGTCTCTAACCGTAAGGATCGAGCCAACGACTCTGTCAGAATATTCGAGCTCCGAACAAGGGCAGTGGCTATGAAAGAATGACTCGCTCTTGTGTCTATAAGTACTGCAGAAAGGGTGGAATAGACACAGATAGTACCTCGAATCATCTCGGGCGCGCCGTGGTCGTAGGACTCCGCTGCCTGGAGATGTGCCTGTCTCTGCCCTCCATCTCCCTGTGGCCGGGGTGGACCTCCTGGTGTTGGTGGTGGTAGAGCCTCAAAGAGTCGTCCACCACCTGCTGCTCGACTAGCTCCTCTGCCTCATCCTCCTGCTCCGTACGGACCGCCACGGTCGACCCTCTGCCTCTTCCTGGGTGGTCCCTCAACCGTCTACTGCTCCTCGGCACGGCGGGTCGGGCATTCACGAGCCATGTGGCCCTGCCCGCTGCATGAGTAGCACTGCCTGCCTCTCGAAAGACTGGATCCACGCTGTGTGCCCCGCACTACTGAGCCAGTGTTCTGAGGTCGTCTGCCTAAGGGTCTGGTCTGCCTGGACCCATGAGTCATCCGTCGACTGCCTCCTGCACAAGACTCTGCTACATGCCGCCCTGCGGTAGGTCTCGCTACTGAAGAAGGCTCAGCAAGGAAGCTCTCGATCAAAAGAGCTCGCTCCAGTACTTCTGCCTAGGTCGAAATGCTGAGGGAGATCAACGATGCCCTGATCTCATGCCTTAATCCCTTCTCAATGGTTCGGGCTCAAAGAAATGGGTCCCGTACCATGTCTGTCAAGTAGCGCGAGAGATCGGTAAATCTCGCCGAGTACTGGGCGACCGTCAAGCTGCCCTGCCACAGCTGAAGAAGCTCCTGGATGCATACCGCACGGAGGGTGGCTAGGACAAACTCTGAGTAGAAGAGGCTCTCGATGTTTTTCTAGAGAAGATATGACTCATACTGCACCTGGAGCATCAAGCTCCACCATCGGCCCACTGCCGCGTGCAGTAGGCTCGCTGCGAGGATCAATATGAGGTCTGCTGGTGTCCTCACTAACCTGAAAACCCATACCACTGCCTCCAGCCAGTCCTCGGCTGCCTGGGGGTCCATCTCCCCACGGAACCTGGGCGGTCGCTGGCGCTGTAACTCGTGCAGTGCACTAAGGCGGCGTGCTTCGTCAGTGGCTGGGGCTGGAAGCATCGGTGGCTCGGCGGGTAAAGGTATCATCGACGCCTCAGCTGTCAAAGGGCCCTATACCGAGGCCTCATCGCTCAGTGGGCTGTCGTCACGCTCAACTCTCGGAACCCTACCTAGTTGTTATCGTGGGGCCATCCTGAAAAAGAAACAGGTGTGCCATGGTCAGAACAATATACCTGGTGAGGTGACACAATTTAATCACAAAGAAAACATGAAACACACATGCAATCAATGTTTTCGTGCATTATGTCGGAAATCAGAAGTTAGGTTCCTGGGGTACGGATACGTCGGCCGCCGCAACAACACTGGACTCCCTGGACCGATAACCACACCCAATACGATTAACACTATTGCTTCACATAGAAAAAACACAGACCCAAGTTCTGTGGTAGAACCGAACTCCTCTGATACCAATTTGTCACGACCCATCCTCAGGCCCTGTGCCGTGACTACCGCAAGTCCGCCTTCCATAGGCCAGGGGCTAGCGACTAGCACCAAGGCATAATTCCCGGTAAAAAGGGAAGGCATTGCCTTCATAAAGTAAACAAACAACACAGAGCAACAAGCAGAAGTAAACACTAAGAAAAAACTGAGTACAACAGTAAGTGCGGAAAAGTAAGTGGGCCAGTATACAAACCCAAATTGAAAGTAAAGTACAACTGGAAAGGGAAAACAGCAACTGTAAAGTAGAGCCGAAGCGTCGATCCGTCCACTGGAAGTCCCACCTGAAGGGTGGGTACAGATAGCATCCACTGCTCCTTGGGCCCACCCGACCGTTCTGAGTACGTCCTGCCCAGTGGTCCACCTCCAGGTACCATACTGCTCCGCAGGCCTCAACCACGATCAGCGATGTCCGTCGTCTACAACCAACACAACGTAGTGCGGGCATAGCCCATGTAGGGGTGAGTATAAGCTACTCAGTAGGGACCCCGAGACCCCCGAAGGTCTCCCAGAATCCACAAAGGAAAGATACAATCACGAAGTAACATTCGACACTTCTTAGGTATATGCCCATTCATATACCTAAGTCATCAATTCTCATTCGGCTCCAACATTCTAGCCCAAGTACAACCCAGTCCACACAGGAAAGAAAAACTTAAATCCACACAGGATAGCACAACACAATCCATATAAGAAAGAAAAACAGGATTCAACTCACACATGTATACTTCTTCATATGACGATAGAGATGATCAGATATTTCCAATGATTCATCTAAACCGTAGAACCCACAAAGGATCTATAGGTACTAAACCCCGCAATGAACCACATAGGATCTTACCCACAAAGTATCGATAGGTAACTAACCCCCGCAAAGACCCACACAAGATCGGACCCACACAGGATATGTAGGCGCTGGCTCACACAGAACCGCTGAGCACTGACCCACACAAGATCAGACCCACACAGGATTGGTAGCACTGATCCACATATTATCGCTGAGTGTTGTAGTCGTCGCCGTCGAATCCACTAAGGATATCTGTACAGTCGTCGTCGTCGTCACATCCGCGAACGCAGCCAGCTCTAGGGTTCCCGCACACAGCAAGCTCGTTTGAGAGGGTCCACTCCACGAGCTGTGAGGCTGATACATCAACTAACACAAAGTCCAGAATTGATGTATCCAAAAGTTCGGTATCGTCAAAAGGAACTCAACATCGCAGATGGCGCGTCAATCAGACGCCCAGTCTGAGAGTTATTGGCTTTTTTGTCTCAGGGACCCGGTTGGTTTTTAAGGCAAAACTAACCCGACCGTACACCACCTGCATCCAAACCTTTTGCGGAGTAAGAAAAAAGATCCATCTCACTTAGAGGAATCCATTAAAGATGAAGGTACATCAATCGGACGTCCGGAGCTCAAGATATGAGTGTTTCCGCTCCGAGGGCCCGGTTGGTTTCATGTACGAACCAACTCGGCTGAACCGAAAGTATTCCGAAACCTTGAGTGTGATATATAGAAACAGCCGTCTCGATCCAAGGATCACATCGCAACTGACGGTGCATCGATCGGAGGCCCGTAACACAATTTATGGGCATCTGACCCGAAGAGATTCGGTATTAAGGGGTTCGGGCCCAGTCCGACCCGGCCCGATACCCCCAGGGTCGGCCCGAAACGGGTCCGGGTCCGGCCCGCATGGGCGCGGCCTGGGCGCGTTGGCCAGGCACTCGGCCAAATGGCCGAGCCATTTAGAGGGGGGGGGGGGCTGCCCCCTGGCTTTGAAACCGCGGCCCCCATTAAGGGGGGCCGCTTGAGCTGGTCGTCGGGGGTTCATAACCCCCGGCCTTCCCTTGTCCGGTCGGCCCGCTCTGGCCGGCCGACTTCTGCCGCCACGGACCGGCGACGGCCGGTCCCCCCTTCTACGACGCCGGCGGCCCGGAACCGGCCGCCGGTCACCCTGCTCCACTGCGGCCCGGAACCGGTCGTGACCTTGGTTCGTTCGGTGCGGCGCCCCTCCGCTGCGGCCCCGCTCCGGCAGCAGTGTCTTCGGGTTTCTCCGACACGGCGCGACGGCGTCGCGTCCTTGTTCGATTTCACGGCGTGGCGTGATGGTGCCGCGCATTTCTTGTCGCAGGATCCCGCGCGGTGCGACAGAACCACGCCATTCCGTTCCAATCCACATTAGAAACCAACATGGATAATGGAGGAGGGTCGGCCGTGTTTCTGCGGTCCGGCCCCCTCTCGTTAATCGATATCAATTGGTCATATTACACGAAGAACGTCAAGGTAGTAATCAGGAAAAAAATAATTAAATCCCTTAACTTGAGCGTAGCTTGAATCGAGGTTCGTCGAACGAGGATTCGTCGCGGAATATCTATCGCGGAAAGAGACGCCATGAAAGAAGACGTCGTCGGCGTCGCGGTATACGGTGTTGCGTAGTCGGTTTCCGAGGACTCGGAATTCTTCATCGGAGATCGATGCATTCTTCGCGTTCTTCGTCAAAGACGAAGAAGTTCCTCAAGTTCCTTAGCCTTTTCTCCCCGAAGACTCCACAACAAGAATTCAAACCCTTAATAAAATAAGCCCACACTTATTTTATTAACTTGACATTAGTTTGAAATTAAAACACTCACATTAAACTCACTTCATTAATATAATAAGTTATTAAAACTTAAGTTATAAAATTTAATTGTGAGTTGAGGGAGTTAAGGAAAGTGAATGGGTGGGGTTCATGTGGGCCCCACCACCCTCATAACCTCCCCTGGGAAGTTGGGTAGTTACCCAACTTCCACCAAAAGCTTAAATCCACTTAGAGAAAAGAAAAATTGTAGTTAAATTTTTATTTTAACTTCCACAATTTTTATCAACTTGTCTCATGAAAACGCAACTCCGGAAAAGGAGTTCCTAAGAAATTACCGGTGTTGCGAGTCCATCGGTGCCCTTGGAATTCGATTCCGAGCACCGGTTCAAAATTTATAAATTCCCCCTCGTTTGTTCACTGAACGTACCTGAGCTAATCTTCGGAATGAAATTACGGGCACACCGGGCCTCGGAATCATGTGCCGTCAGAAACTGTGTTCTTGTAAAATCCCAAAGAAAATTAAGAAAAAGTTTCCCTTGAATTTTATGGGTCTTTACTGTTGAGGCATTGATCAAGTCGAAACTAGGATTTGAGTTCCCCTGCCTAGTAGTTGCACTACATTAATAAACCACCAATATATCCCATGTCAAGAAACCCACATCAGGTCATGAATGAGACAAACATGTGACTACCCTTCCATGGGAAGCCTCCTATCCCTTTATTCTCATAAATCCCCAAATGTGGTTTTTTGTATTGATAAATTATTCATAGTAATTGATGAGTTATACTGAGGTGTTTTAATTCTATAATATCAATATATGTTTATTATGGGGGTTTACTTGTAGTTAGTTGTGCATCATTATTCTAGGTGAGAATTTTGAAATATTGGAAAATTCATTCATTTGATCGAGTATTAAATCTATATAGACATTAATATATTGAACCTCATTTGAAATGTGCTCCATCATGACCCTGGATCATAGGCCTTGAACATAATAGATTTTCAACTAGATCATGGTAACTAGATTCACCTTCTGTTTTCTCTAGGTGAATTGGAACTCCAATACTGAGAAGATGAACATGATGAGGATATTTTATTCTGTGACTTCATACACATTACCTTTGATACAAAAAATGGATACAATGCATTGAAAGGGGGAAATCATGGAGTGAGATTGAGACCTTCCTTGCCATCCAGGAGTGAGGAATGGGAGGAATGTGATCCGAGACATTCATGGAAGGAGATCACAAGAGCATGACTAAACCTGAGGAGTACTGTGATCCATTAATATTACGGGGATCGTCAAATATTTTATTTGGGGGAGAGGTAGCTGAAAAAACCACTACCTCCTCAAAATTTTATAATGCATTGTTACATCCTACAAGGAAGCCATATCTAGATCTAAGGTCCTGGGATCATAGGGGGGATAATATTGGGAAGGGAAGAGATTCATACAATAGACTTGTTGAAATAAAATGATTTATGTGGAACAAAATTACCCTAGTTAGGGTCAAAAAAATAGGACAACACATCATGTAGATTATACGTAACTAGAGCCAAGAAGTGATGGACCTCGCTATCCAGAGATTGGTTTCAAGCTACCTCCTAGTTCCCAGGATGGCCTACAGAGGGCCAATAGAACAAATCTCTAAAAAAATGTCTTAATTGAAAATATGTTCACCTAATGGAAAATGACTCAAAACACCATAATATGACGATGTCACCACAAAAATCCCTAAGCCTAACTACAAACCATCACTCGTCCCAATAGACAGATGTATCCTCTGAAAGGTAAAAGAGTTACCATGTACAAGGTAGAACGAACAAATCCTAGGATGTGATGTGTAAAAAAGATCTTGAGACCCATACAATGAATCATGCTCATGAAGCCTAATATAATTAGGAAGGGGATTAGAAACAAATATATCCTCTCAAGTCCTTGAAACTGCAACCCTCGCAAGGTGATGAGTATGCTACACCACACAAATAAAGAGAAAAATTGATTCTCTAATGGATCAAATAATTGATATGTTTTGAAATGGTAGAGTAAGTACATTGAGATTTATACATACTCCCATATGAGGGGAATCTATTCCATTGTGGTTCTCCATTGACCATCAGGAATAGATGAAGTTCTATTAGCCAAAGAACCTAGGATAAAAACACCATGCCTCCCCAAGATCTTCCCTTGATTCCCACACCAAGAAGATTTATTTTTGATTGTGGGAAGAGATCAACACTGAAGCATGCATACCCCAAGAATCAATAAATCACCTAAGAAGTAAAATTGTAGGATTTTTCCAGAAAAATTCTTCCACAAAGGTCCACATGAGAATATATAAAGCTACTTCAAGGGTTGGGGTTGGGACCTCCCACATCGGACCCCTATCGAATGGAGCCACAACTGGAATCCTGGAAGTGGTCCTCATACATTACATCTAAAATATTGTCGAATACCTATGAGGTTAATTTCTTTAGAAATGTTTTGTATGTGAAACCTAAATGTGTAGGTGAGGACATCAGAGTGGTTATGAAGCCAATGACCTTCCCGACACAAGATCATTTGTCTATGAGAGATCCAATTCTTTCCCAATATCAAATATAATTTGACTAATGTCTGGATAAAATGATTTATTAGAAGAAAATACAATATTTTTTTAAATAAGTTTTATAGACACTAGATTCAATAATAACACCATTATAATTATTATTTTATAATCCAATCATCAGGGTGGTAATTTGATGTTCTTAGAAATAATTCTCTGTATAATGAAGTTGATTAAATAAAAAAACAACAATCAAAATTGTTGATAGGGTTATTAATGTTCGTCAATATATATCATTTTTGAATCCAACATCATTATTTGGGGCCACATAGGATTTCCATTGATCCCTTGGAAATGGAAATTACATGTTCCTATTATCCATGATAGCCCTTGGGTTATGGTATTGATTTGGACAATTACAATGATTTTAGACGTTGAAATGTTAGTCATAATTCATGATGAAATCTAATTAATTTATGCATATCTACCATAATATTTATTTTTCATTCAAAAATTTCTACTCAATTACATCATTTTTAAATAAAATGAAAATCCTAGTTCAATTGAAGCAGTCCCTCTAGGTGATTCTTCTTCTATTTTTGATACACGGGATATTGAATCACATTTTCTTAATCGTCATCATCATTAAAAACTTTCATTAGACTATATCCTTCTCTTTTTTGGTTTTCTATTTATTTTCATGTTCTCAATAATGATAATCGATAGCTGGTCAGGTTCAACCACCAAATAACTTTCCCAAACTGATATCAATTTTTTTGTTCATTGGGACAATAATGTAACATTCCATCACACCCATTATTATCTGGGTTCCTCCAATCTCTAGTAACTACTAAATACAAATGGGTTTAACATGAGAAATGAATCATAAATAACATAAGACTACTATAATAATTAATCTCATTGAAAAATCAACCTCAAAAATATTTTTTGGATATCCTCACAATAGATATTAGATCATTGTAAATCACTCTCTTTATAATTTAGGTTTTCTAGGTTAGGTTCTGTATTGATTATTTAATTAATCCCAAAAAATTATATATAAAAATTAATATGAAATTATTTATTATATTAAAAACTCCAAATTCATTCATATCTATTCACTCAACATTATAACATCCCCTTAAAAATAAAATAATAAATCAATTATTATATTCCATAACCGATTAAACTCAAAATTTTAATCTAAAAAATCCATTGTAATTTCCTTTTACAGTTTATAATATTATGATAATAAAATCCATCATAATGGTTATCAATGATCTTTTTAATCTCCAAACTATATCACCCAAAAGTATCTTCCCATGTGTGATATTTTAGGCCCACCCATCATTCATTGAGTGATGATCATGTTTATAATTGACCATATTCTTCTGGGTAATTAACCATTTTTTCATTAATGCCACATCATCATCATAATTACAATATCTATATAGGGATGTAATTTATATGAAACCCACAAATTTATAACCTTATAAAAATTTCAATATATTGACATCATTTTAGAATTATTTTTGTTGTTTTAATTAATTTTATCTAATACCAATCCCAAAAAATGTAACTATACTAGTAATAAAAAAACACATTATTTGATAACATCTAAAGTTACACATACCTAAAATCATGAATATTGTTCTAAAGAAACATTCATTATACACATGACTTGAAACTAAGATATATAACCCAAGTTGAACATGACTTTATTTTTCATCATTTTCATAATTCAAACATTACATATGTAAATAAAATAATATTAAAAAGAACATATTGTTTATTTTTATTAAGGATAAGCATAAAAGTAAAATATTTTACTATAATTGTGAAAATATCTCCACTGTTGAACCACATGAGACACCCTTATTGATTCCTGATAATCTACACTCATCTTTATGACCTTGTGAATGGAAACATAAGAATGGGGGTGGGAGAAGTCACTATATTAGGGAAAATGTATCCAATATTTCATCACGGGTTAGATAATATTCATATTAGAAAAAATTACTAGGACGTAAATAACTTATTCAAAATAATAGTGGACAATAAGAGCTTCTATAATGTTATGATAACATGGCATGTATCCTCAAATGAACAAACATATAAAATGGAACAAGAGTATGAGATAATAAAAATGAGGTAAATAGAATAAATTTTGTTATATAACATTTGTAACTTAATGTGACTTAAAAATGAAACATTATGTTCGGTATCATACAAGATGTGACACATACAGCTTTAAAAAATGAATAAATATTATTATTTACATGTAAATATTATAATACAACCATTAAATTGGTGGGTATGAAATTTATTAATGAAATAATGAAATATATTATGGTCGTAATAATTTTAAAATTATTAATTAATTATTTTTAAATAATTAATCATATTTTTAGAATTAATTTTTTCCTTCAAAAAACAAATATGATTAGTAAATTGATTTTATTGCATTTTATGAGTGAATATTTCAGTTTTTAAGAAATTTTATAAAATATTTTTCATAAAATAAAATAATTTTTTAAATAATAATAAAATATTGAAAATTGGGTGAAATTATGGTATAATTGGTAAAAGACTGGGTTTTTAGTGAATAATAAAAAAATACACTTTTTTCATTAAAATGTATTTTCTTAAATAAATTACAAAATTTACCAGACTTATTATGTTTCGAATTTTTTTAAATAAAAATAAGTATTATTTAGTTATATTTCATTAATTTCATTTTTTTGAATAAAATTTTTGTTGTATTTTATAATAAGATTATTTTTGGGTTAAATAATGTGATAATTTTAAAAACACATTTAATGTAAAACAATTTTACCATTTTTAATTAATTAAAATAATACATAAGGTGGATTTTCTAATTAAAATATATATATTATATATTCATGAATGTTAATATAGATTTATAAATTCATTATTTGTAGTCATATAGTTTATATAAATTAATATTTTTCTTGAAAACTACACTTTTTGAAAACCTTCATTTTCACTACTCCTATGGGTTTTTGTGTAAATTTAAATTTATGAACTCTACAAATGGAATTTTACAAAATTTATAACATATTTGTAATAAATAGTTATAAAGTATTTATTATGTTAATTTTCATGTTTAGGCATAAATAGTGTGCCCTGGTAAAAAACATTTATAGTAATATAGGTATCATAATAAAATCGTTTAATGTTAAAAGGTGAAAGCATAAAATACCAAAAAATTATATCATTAAATCGGTGGATGATGTGCTTATAAAAAATGAATAGAATTTTAAAAAACTATTATGAAACTAAATTTTTGGAAATATTACTACCAAAATGATGTTGGATTTAAATATAATATAACCTTAATTTGACCGCATAAACCCACCCCTCATGTACTAATACCACTCTTCACCACTCCCATCCTCCAAAAAAGTCTTGATTCTCATATAATATATACAAAAACATCAAAATTCCACTATCCTCATGGATATGTGATTCTAGTATCACTAAAATAAAAATTCTAAGGTCCTCAAGAGGTCCTTCAATGTGGTGATATTCAAGAGGTTATATTTTTCAAATGACCTCTCTTAATTTCACTTCCTCTTATACATTCTCCTCACCTATATGATCCATAAAAACAAAATAAATCTTGTATCATGCATATAATGAAATTGTATTTTTATATTGTAGTATATTATTTCAATTTTAAATCTCATCTCATCTCATTCAAAGTAACGAAACAATTGTCCAAATTATGGCAGTTAAGCATCTTCATAGATAATTATGTTTCATTTTTTATTGACCACATTCCAGGTTGGTCAAAAAGTATTAATATGGTAAAATAAGATTAGAATAGGTATATAATAACCTATTTAATCTTCTTGAACTAATTTATAGACACAATATTAAATCAAACATATTTAATTTTTTATGTTTATAAAAAAACTCCAAAATATACTAATTATTTAATGTCATATTTTTTAAAAATTAATATCCTCATGTAAGAAATAAAAGTGGTATATGATACCATTTAATAATTAAGAAGTTAATGAATAAAATTTCATTTCAATTTTATATTTTTATTCCAATTTTACAAGAACATCCATAATTATACTCAAGTGAACTGACCATAAAACCCTAAAATGAACACTCTCAGAATAATGAAATTGATCCTTATGGTTTTGAAAAAGATACATTATAAAAAAAATTAATGTTTTATTATAAAATTAAAATGTAATATAACTTATTATATATATGACATGAATGAAATTTAATGATATCATGTCAACCTAATATTTTTAATCTTACATTACATGTTTATATGGCTATATTTAATGAAAATGTTTTCCATTATATGTGAAAAGTTATTCAAAATGATTGATTTCAGAATGAGATGTTTATTTTCTTCAATGAATAATTTTATGATGAAATATTTCATGATTTATCATGATTTTATAGTTTTTGTGAATTTTTTAGGATGATAAGTCATTTTGGTATAAACCAATTAAATGTATTTCCCCCAAAAATGAAAATAATGATTGTTTCATTTTTTACCAATGATGGGTGGTTCAGTGATAAACCTTGGATATGTGGTCACACAATAATCTATAATTCATTGGGTTCTCCAGAGTTAGTGTTTGACCATATTATCTACTTAATTCTTATGAATGGTATGGAAAATGATGTCCCATGTAACCTACATTACTATTAAATTCGTTATTATGAGTTTTCATGAAAATTGTTATATTATAAAATTGTAAGATAATGATATTTTTGAAACGATGGTTCATTTTCCAGCAAAAAATGCTTTTTTTCTATAGAAAATGTTTTTATTTGATTCATTAGACAAACAGTTTCCTTTATTTTACAACCCAGGGTGATTTTTTTGTTCTCCTAGAGGTTTCAAAATGTTTTTTATAGAGTTTTAGAATGATTAGGGACAAATATGAGATCAATGGGGAAACATTTAATACATTTCATGAAGATAAATCATGATTTACTAATTATTTTTTAATTAAAATTTTGATACTCATTATAAGTTTTTACATGTAATGTATGTGGTTACTATATATCTGTTTTTCCTAATTTTATAAAACTATAGACCTAAAATATCATTTAAAAATAAATTTATTTAAGGTTTTAGAAGATGTATAATATGTGTTTTTATGGTTGGATCCCTATAGTTGGTATTAGAGAAGTGTTTTGACAAAAATAGAGATCATGATGTTTCCATGTATGATATTAATATGAGTTATAGATATCATCCTGGGATAACATGTTTCAGGATTATAATTAGTTCAATGTCATATACAAAACATTAGTGGTTTATATTTATGGATTTCTAAGAGATTAATGATATTTTTTGAGATTGGAATTGTTATGTAATAAATTCTGGTATGACACATTTATAGGATGAATTATTACAAATAATCAATGCGTATCAACATTAAAAGGACCATTTTAATTTTAACTTGTATTAAATCATTCGATGTTTATTTTACAATTTTTTCTATTGATTAAGGATCGTTTATCAATATGGAAGAAAAAAATATCTTACAACCTTCTTATCACATCTGTATGATTTTATTATTTATATTATTAAATAATTTTTTGAAATTACTTTGATAGCTTTCTAAGTATTCATACCACAAAAAAGAAACTAGTTGACATGTTTAAGACCTTTTTTTCTCTAAAATATTTTATGGTTCATGGTATATTTTTCAATTTATATCAAAATATAAACATTACCAACTCTCTAAAAAGAAGAAATACCATAAATGACATGACTGTTTACATTCTATATATAAGGGATCATGTCTGAAGAAAAAGTGGATATCAATGAATTCCTGATGTCCAGATATAAGGTATGAATTATTTTCTTAGGTTCAAACTATGAAGCATTATTTGAATGATATATATTAAAAATATGTATATAATTCATATCATATATTGTAGGAATAATGTTTTAATATATAAGATGATGAATCATAGTTAATCAGTTACCAAGGAAGTGGAATTATGTTTAAATTTTTTTGATGTAGTGGTATTTTGAAAATAATACAGGAATCATGGACCACATAAGGATTTTTATATAATAGGTTTTGTTCTTGTAAATTTGTAAAAAAAAGATGAAATAGATACCTATGAAAATTGGTAAATGGGTGAAAATAATTAAGGAACATGTGCCCAATAATATTAAGATATGAATATAGATAATTGATGAACAATGACATTTCATTTAGGAGACATATTTTTAATGGTCTTATATATCATTTTTCATTTAGATGATCATTGAATTTTAGTTAATTTTTGGTCGATAATTTTTGGAATGAAAAATTATGGTATGAGATAACCTTGGAGGGTATAATTTTTTTGTTAAATTTTATGATGTTTCTGAAATTTGTAGATTTCTTAAGGATTATATTAATGTTGTTTTAAAATAAGGGAAATCCATAGGATTGGAGATAACCCATCATATCCAACAAAGCCACAATGATTGAACCCAAAATTAAATGGTTTCATGGGTGTATCACCTAGTGTTAACCTATATGAAGTCTGAACTACTATTATATTTTAATTTGTTGTTAAATTATTTGATAAATGAAAAATAATTTTTTTTGGGAACATAAATCTTATAAATAAACTTGGGATTTAAAAAATTATTGGTTAATTAAGTGATTAAAGTTATTCTGGAATATTATAAAAAAAATTGAACCTTATATGATTATGGAAAATAGGATACTATGGTATATCTTTTTGATATAAATGATGAATTGTATTTATAAAACATATTTTATTTATGGTGATTCTTGTTATTTCTGGAAATGATTTTTATATCATGATGATTATGTGATTATAGAAATTACATTTTTACATGAGTATTTTAGAGTAACTGATATTAAAATTATATTGTAAGATTATGTTATCAAATCCCTTATATTTATAGGATCAAAATTTTGGTCTAGAATATTTTTAGGAATATTAAGGATGCCTATTTATTGAATGGATAGTAACGAACATCAGGTATTACCATTTAAATTTAGAGATTAAATTAGGTTTTCATCATATAGAGGTTTATTGTTTTGGATAATTAAAATATCATGTACTATTTTTTTGTTAATTCCCAACAATAGGATTGATATATAGTTATAATTTTATAGATTTTGTGACCCGTATAAGATTATTCATTTGCATTAGTAAAGAAAAAATCACCTTGAATAATAATCATTTGGAGAAAATATGAAGAAGAAATTATACTTTTTGAATAAGTATATTATGTTATTTTTCTTGTTCTAGGTAGTAAAATAATTCCTCAACTCTATAAAATAATTTTTTTAATCGAAAATGTTATTCGTATACCTTTCATACCAAGAAAACAATGGCCATTTAACCTATTACAAACTTACGATTTTGTGATGGATAACTTTTTCCTGACCACGTTCTCTACCACTATCTATAAATTTATTGTAATTATCCTTTCATGTCCATGTACATGAATTCCTACAATGAAACATTGTATGTGTTATTCATGATTTCCTTCATAGTTTCATTTCTCCCTTTTCAAGTGTATGCTTCATTGATCCTTTTTATGATGATGGTTTCAACAAATGTAATTTGGAATGTCAAACCCCTACTTTTTTATCCCACATTTATATTACAAGGAATTAATTTCGTAAATGGTGGATAATGTATCATCTTGATGTTTTAAAATGAGACACTATTATTATTTTCAAATATGATATTTCACATTGATTTCAAACAAATGACTAAATATTAATATTTTAATGGGACCATTATAATTTAGAAGTTAAATTAGTGGGTATGAACAGTATTGATGAAATTTATAAATATATACGGTTTATAAAAATTTAAAAAGTATTAATTATTTATTCTAAAATAATAAATCAAATTTTTATTAAAGTCATTATATTCCTTAAAAATATATTTTCATTAAAAAATGGGTTTTCTATAATTTAATGAGTGAATATTATTATCAATGTTTTTTGAAAATTTATAAATTTATTTTCTTAAAATTAATTCCCATTATTAAATAAGGATATGTAACATACATTGGTTGTAATTTTGGTATTTATTAGAAAATATGTATTTTTAGTGAATAATAACAAAATAATTTTTTTTGTAAAAATGTCATTAATTATTAATGAATTAAACAATTTTAAAGTCCCATTAGGTCTCTAATTTTAAATAAATTAACATAAGTATTATTTATTTTTATTTAATTCGTTTAAATTATTTTAAAGACAATTTTATTTTATTTTATAATTAGATTATTTTTGGGATTCAAAAATTTGATTTTACTAAAAACAATTTATATGCAGATAGTGAATCTACTTTTTAATTAATTAAAATCATAAATAAATGAGAATATACTAAATGAAATTTCTAGGTTATATATCATTAAATATTATTTTGTTTCATAAGATTAATATTATTACTCATGTAGTTAAAATAAAATCATATGTTTCATAAAAAATACACTTCCTGGAAAATCGTTTTTTTTCGCATGTGTGGGATTTGTTTAAAATTTAATGTTTCCAATTATATGAATTTAATTTAGACAAATTTATTCCATATTTGGAATTATAATCTAGAAATTGGGTATTATGTTCATTCTAATTTTTATTCACTAAAAATATCTCATTGTAAAAAATGATTCACTATATTATATGTAAAAGAAAAAAAGAGGTAAAAGTAAAAAGATAAATGTGTGAAGTACCAAAAAACTAAAACATTAAATGGGAGATTAATTTTTTTTATAGAATATATACATTATAATATTAATTATCAATATAATTATTTAAATTAATTTCCACCGAATTGTGGTTGGTGTTAAATATAAAATAATTAATATTTAATCACTTTAAATTGCGCCTCCTCATGTAAAAATACTTCTCATCCCAACCCCTATTCTTATAAAAATAATTAGAGCACATAAAATATTAGAAAAAACCACTCCCATCCACTCTCCCCATGACAATGTAATTTTTTTTTCACCAAAAACCCAGTTCCAAGGTCCTCATGGGATCCTTCATGGGGTTGATATTCAAGAGGTAATTTTCTCAAAACACCTCTCTTAAAATATTTAATTTTTATAGTTTCTCATCATATAAATAACCCATAAACTAATAATAACTATTGTATCATTTATATTCTTAAATTTATGTTTTTATTGGAATATATAATATCCATTCATTTTTTCACATTTCCTCTTGTTCAATGAAATGAAACCATATTCCAAAATATTGTGGTTAACCATCTGTGTGTAGATTAAATATTTTATTTCCATTAAGATCTTAATGGATCATCATAAAAGTATTATTATGGTAAAATTGTAATTTAATAGGTAATTATATACCATTTATTGTAATATAACTACTATATATACAAAATATTAAATTAAACTAAATTACTTCATGATGTTCGGAAAACCTGCCAAAATAATCACAACATTTATCCTTATCACTTTATAAATGAAGCATAATTATCTAAGAAATAAAAATTTTATATGGGTACATTAAAACATCAATATGTGAATTAGTCCATTTCATTTCAGTTCAGGAGTTTTATTCCATTTTTACAACAACATCCATAATTATACTCATGTGAACCGACCATGAAACCGTGAAATAAATGGTCATGGAATGTTGGAATTTATCTTTATAACTGATATATATATCTATAAATGATATCAATAATATTATTATTAATAAAATTTTGATATAAAATTTCATAATTTAGTAATTAATTAATATTAATTTTTTTGTAGGAAATTAAGATTAAATGAAAAAATTCGGACATAAGGTAAGGGATACCTCTCTCACACTTCTTTTCCATTAAGGTCCTAATTTATTTACTGTATTCAATTTTCTATTCATAATTATGGGATACTATTTTTCACATCACTATTACTATTATTTTTAATTTAAAATATTTATATACACCTTTCATTCTCATAAAATCATTTTATGAATCTTTATGAATATTCATTATGCTGCTGATATTTTGAAAGGGAAATTGTCACAATTTTTTTTTCTTGTGTAATATTATGATGATATTAACCTATATTACCTTCATTGGTGAAAATATATTTTAAATTTGTAATTTTATATAATGAAATTAATTATTATCTTGATATTTAATGGTTTTTAAATTTAATTCATTTCTGATTCATACGATTCAATTGATTACCAAGTGGTAAGATAATTATTTACTCAATTTCAATTAATTGAGAAAAAAATACATTTAATTTATTATTTATTGATAATATTATGTCTGAAATTAATTTTTATTATCTTATTTTTAATATTTTTTTATTTTTATTTACATATTATTCAAATAATTGATTTTTTTGATTAACGATCTCTTCAATGATATCATATTTATAAGTGAATATTTAACTATAATACCTAATTTTAAATATTTTAATGATTAATTTTATAAATATAAATCTTTAATTTATATTATCAAGAAATTAATTTTTTTAATTTATTTATCTCAACAGGGATGTTTTCAAAAATCTAATTTTCTAGTCAATTTCAAATTGCTTAATGATTTAATATTATTAAGGTTTTATGTATTTGATATATTCTCTTATAAAATCATATTTTAATGTTCCTTTTAAAAAAATTAAAATGAAATGTCTTATTATATATGTGGAATGAACATAATTTATTTCCATCATTTCACCTTAATTTTTTTAATCATACTTTTCATTTTTATGTGGTTACTTTCAATGATTTTTTTCAATTTTACGTGAACAGTCATTAGAAATATGAGATTTAAAATTTAAATGTTTATATTCTTCATGAAATGTATTTATGATGTAATATTTCATGACTTATGAATACTTTATAGTACAATTTAATAGTTTATAAATATTGGTGTTTCTATTACAATACAATGATTGGTGGTTCCTTGGTAAACAATGTATGGGTTGTTACATTATTAACCAATGATGGGTTGTTACATGATAAACCAATGATGAGTGGTTATGTTATAACCTCCAATAAAATGGGTACTTCAGAGTTATCAGTTGACCATATAGGTTAAACTATTTATAAGTGTGATATGGAAAATTATGTCCCATGTTAACTACATTTCTATTATAATATTGATTATTAGTTTTCATGAAAATATTTTTATTTTCAAATGGTAAGATAATGATCTTATTGAAATTATGATTCTTTTTTCTTGGTAAAAAATGTGTGTTTTTAAGAAAAAGATTGTATGGTTTATCACTGGTGTATCATCCTGATTTTTTTTGGAGATGTATGTTGAATAATTAGGGTTAATTTTTTTTTTTGTGTTTAGTGTTCTTTTTTTTGATTTATAATAAGGTGTGTTTGGGTAAACATTTGAGAAAAATAGAACAAATATGTTATGAACGGTATCCACACAGTTATGGAAAAATGTGCTCCCCAAGCCAGAAAACCAGAAATTCATGGATTGTGGGTATTTTTATGGTTAACACATGGTTTGAAAACCCGTTTTACCATTTAGGATTATCCATGAACCTTAATAGAAGTGACTCCCAATTTATTTTCACATTGAGGTAAAATTGTGTTCCCTTACTCAACAAACTGTTAACAAGAATTTAATTCATCAAAAAATTAGATTTTAAATCACCCCAACCCCTGAAACTCACACTATTCAACCCCATTTGTTCCTATATATTATTTTCTAATTTCATAGACTTAGATATGAATTCCATGACTTCCTAAAAACTGTTCTTTGCGATTTGAAACATGGATCGAAGATCTACACCCCTCCTAGTAATAAAATCATTCCCCGATTGGTTTTCCATCCTTATTTATTTCTTCACTCATCCAAAAAGGGGTTGTTTTTCTATTTTGACTAGATCTTGATCCATTATTTTAAATATAGAACTATAATTGAGGTATCTTGAATTATATAATATGAATTTAGGGTTATAAAATCAAATCTCGTTCCACGTCATGGTATGGTTCAGATTTTGGGGATTTCAGTTGGGAGATCGTTTGTCATATAATTGTGGTTGGTGGAATATTTTTCAATTCCCATATTCATGATTTCAATTATTTGTAGTTAATCATATAATTTCTAGTGTCCTCTTATTGATTGTCAACCTTTAAATTTAATTAATTAATATGGTCCTTTAATTAATTAAGAGATCAAGGATTTGATTGATTAATGTGATTTGGAAATAAGGATAATTAACTGTAACAAATATTATTGATCTATTGGGGTTGTAAAATTGGGATAATTAATTGATTAATTATTTATTGGATATTGATATTTTGAAATTGGGTAATTAATTGGAGAAGTAATTATAAAATTTTAAGATTTCAAATTGGAATAATTAATTGATGAATGAATTATAGGATAATGAGATTGATAAATTTAATGATTAATTAAACAAAATAATTCTTGGATTTTTGGGATCATAGATTTTGATTAATTAATTAGGAAATTAATTATGAGATTATAGTGATGAAATAATTGTTGAATTAGTAACAAAATAATATAAAATTAATTAATTTCTGTGTTAATTAATAAGATTAAGAACATTAGTTAATTTTTTATTTAATTAATGAGATTGAGAAGATTAATTAATAGGTGACTTAATTAATTAGACTGAGAAGATTAATTAATTTATGAGATAATTATTGAGAATGAGAATATTAATTAATTTCTTTGTTAATTAATGAGATTTTTTAGATTAATATATTATTTATTTAATTATTATGATCGAGATGATTAATTAAATTTTGAAATAATTAATGAAATTATGAATCATTTCAATTGAACTCATATGAAAATTGAGATCTAGAATGGTAAAAATGGAATAATTATAATTATATGAGATATAGAATGGTAATAGTGTCATTGTAGAACATGATATCTCTTGGGGATTGTATAGAATTCAGTGTGGCCCTATGAATGTATCAATATTTGGAAATCCTTGGAAACCTAGGAAATTTATGTGGATAAATAAAGAATAAATTGATAACTTGATATCTATTTATTTATACACCATAATTAATTAATTATAACAATACATGAACCTTTTTTAATAATTTTTTATTGGTTAGATACTGTTGGTGGTGGATTACTGAGTAGTACTCACACCCTACATGGGCTTCCAGATCAGTACCCAAATAGATTTCATGGTTATAATACAAGTTAAGGTAAAGGGACCTATGTCAGGAGAATGATTTGGGATGGAGCCTGGATGAGGGAAATGAATGTCGTTCGAGACACTCTAGGAATACTTTAGTGTCTTTACCATGATTTTCATTTTTAGGTTGACACATATTTTTACATGGAATATCTTCTATATAGTCTAATATTATATTTCATTTTTTGGTTATCTTGTTATACTAGTATTGTTCTAGTTACGATATTAGTTTTTTATTTAGTTGTTATTTTTTATTTATTTCTACTTGTGTATTAATCAGATGAAAAAAAGGATATAGTCTCCCCATGACTGAGATTGGGAACTCTCATCTAGCTAGAATCCTCTTGCATTTGGGGATGTGAAATTAATTTCATTTAATATATAGACATATGACACCAGTGCATGGCACCTAAGTTAAGATCAATAAATTAGAATAAAATTGTTATTCTTTTCTATTTATTTATCTTACTATTTTGGGTAAGAATACATGATACTTGGTAAAGTTGGGACTAGGTTAATAGATAACACATTGAAGTAGCTAATCAATGTTTTAGGGATAACCCAATTGCCCATGATTGGACTGTTATTATTATTTTTTTCTATTATAGTTGAAAAGTATTTCATCTTGGGTGAGAAACTTGTGGTGTGATGTTATTTTTGTTTCTATTTTTTTAAAATTTAATTATGTCGTGATATGGCACCAGATTTGAGGATTCATACATCAAACGTGGAACATAGAAGTATCATGTTTTGAGTTTCATCATTTCAAGAATGTAAAGAAAATAGGTTGTGGGTAATTTCTTTAACTTGATTTCATTCCTTTCTTGAGAAATTGCATTGAAAATAGTGCCTAATATGAAATAAAAAGTCTTAAAATGATGTAAGACAATAATAATTTTGTTCTACATGATAAAATGAAATAATGATTTTGAGTATCCTTTATTATACTTAATATAGATACAGTGTTGTTAGGGTTAGTTTTGCTACTGAGTATAGCCATTATGGTGGGGCTTGGAGAAAATTATGTTTTGTTCCTTATTCTGTCTTCTCTCAAATATGTTAATGTTTTGAAAAGTATCCTAAGGTCTATTTTTGGATTTTAAATTTATTCCACTATGCTGATGCTTTTTGATAGGAAAACATGGGGAAATGGCTAGGGATCATCCACTAATAGTGGAACCTGAAGAACATGTATCGATAGGTGAGGAACTTGGTGAGAAATTTTGGAAAAATGTGTTGTAATTATGCAATTTATGGATTAGGACCTAGGGTGGGTTGAGAAGAGATTTTCTGGATTGACGAGGAAGATTCAATTACACCACCCTCCAAATTTTGATGGATATAGTAGACTCAAGGGAGATGAGTTCAGATTGATTCAATCCATACTATACATAACCACTTGGAGACTCATGCTAAGAAGTGTGTCATGTTTTCTGCTTTTATACCATGATGATCAATGAAGTGTTGGTTGGACGTTCTGCCTCAAATTGGAAATTGTGATGGTATGTTATGAAAGGACATCATTGATATGTTTTTACAGTACTTATATTCATAGATGTTGAGGTGGGAGGGAGTAACCGACTATATGAGGTTGAGTCAAGAGAATAATTCCATGATAGACTTTTATGGATGATTTATATATATTTATCATTTTTCTCAAGTTTTTTCAGTAGTTTAGGATACATAAAAAAATGAATTTAGGAAGGACATAAGTGTGAAATTATGATCAACATGAATATCATATGACTAAAAGTGTTCTTAGATGTGGTGAATCATGTTCTCGTCGATGAGGATAACCTACAAGCGACTTCCAATGTAGGATAGATAGTTGATGTTGGATGATCAAGATGTATATCTCTTGAGACCAGGAAGTGTCATTATGATAACATTATCCAGAGTAGAGGAAAGCAACTATCCATTTTGAAAAATCAATTACAAATGACCTTTCTCTAGTGGGGATTTATTAATGAATTATTCCAGACCACTATCATTGAATCTATCCTCAAAGAGTAGTGGATTTACTATCACACTTCATGATGGGACTACTACAAAATTTCAGTATGAACCAATGATAGATGGTTAATGATGTAGCATCTTGGTATAATTAGAGTGTTATAATGGGATCTTCTAAACCATATCAGACTGGTAGTTGTAGTTCCAATGATTGTGGTGGTAAAAGAAGTGGATATGGTACATTTGGGAATGATTTGATGTATCATCAGAGGGATGCATCTTAGAGGACTCAGACTACATCACGAGGAATAGATGAAGTGAAATTGCATGTGGTGCATCCTATAATTGTGGATAGTGAGGCTTAAACAATTACTGTTAGAGGTACTATTCTTGTAGCCTCTAGTTTAACTACTGCTTTATTTGATTCTGTTTCCTCTCATTCAGTTATTTAAGAAAAACCGGTAAACATTTTGAGCCTGGGAAATGAGTTTATGAGTGGGTTGTTTGGGAAAGAATCACCTATGAGAGGATGGTTGAGTGTAATTTTCTTATGCAATAGGCGTTCTCTCGAGGTTTGAGAGTATCATTTTCTGTGGGATATATATTCATAACTTGTTAGTATTTGACCCAATTATAGGTATGGACTAGTTAGAATCATATCAAGCCCACATAGAATATTATCATAGGATATTGACTTTTATGACTCATAAGGGTGACATTTATGTTCATAATGGAGAGTGGGACATCCAGTCAGGCTGAGCATGACCAATTACTGAGAAATTTGGAGAGCCTGGATCACTAGTTTCTAGTCTATTACCAGATTATGGAGATGTTGAGAAGGATGTCCATCCACCAATAGTGGACCAGTTTTAGGATATATTTCCTGAAGAACTCTTCGGGTTACCTACTGAGATAGATTTTTATTTTACCATTGATCTCATGTTTGGGGATAATCCAATTTATATTCCTCCTTACTAAATGGAATCAATAGAGAATCAAGATATCATGAATATGTTAGAATATTTGATGGATCAGTTGTTTATCTATATGAGTATGTTTCCTTAGAGATCACTAGTGTTTCTTTCAATGATGGATTACATGATATTATACATCTGTGTTAATTAGAGGAAGTAGAAAAAATGAAAGTGAAGAAATGATATCCTCTTCCATGAATCAATGATATTTTTTTACCAATTTAGTGGGGCATGTAACTTTTCCATCATTGAATTAAGATTAGAGTAATATCATTTGAGAGTTATGCCTTTTAATATACCTAGGGATACCTTAAGAATTAAGTATATCTTATATCTATTCTTTGTAAAATCATTTAGGTTGACAAAAACACAAATAATATTTTGGACAGGATGAATTTAATATTCCATCCATGCCTAAATAAGGTTGTTTTAGTGTTTGTGGATGAAATATTGGTGTACTCCTTGACTCATGATAATCATATTACTCATCATGAACTCATCCTATTTACAGTAAGAGTTAATCTTATATTATCTATGCTATCATAGTGTTTATTTTGGAGTGATCGGGTTCACTTCCTAGGACACATCATCTTAGAATAAAGTGTGTTATTTGACCCAAAGAAGTTGTTGTAAGTGGTTTCATTGCAGTATCCCATGATTTTTTTTGATATCTGTATCTTTCTAGGGTTAGATGGATATTATGGGATATTCATCCAGGAATTTTAGCTATTGGTATAACCTATATTAGGATTAACATAGGTGGTGATGAAGTTAAAATAGTAGGAATAACGTAAAACATCCTTTAAGGATTTGTAAAATCACTTGACATCAGCAACATTTTTTATCCAACTCAAGCCAGGTGAGGAGTATGTGGTGTTTTGTGATAATTCTAGGATAGGTATTGGAGTAGTGTTAATGTAGGGTGATTGAGTTGTGGATTATGGGTCTTAGATATTGATGTCACCTGAATAGAATTACCCTTATCACAGCCTTGAGTTAGCTGCTAGGGGTTGTGATTAAAATTTTTGGTTTAATTATCGATTTGGTGAGAATTTTATAGAGTTTACAAATCATATGAACATAATATATTTCTTCTATTAACCTCATTTTGATCTTCAGTAGTGGATAAGGGTTGATTATTTTCATCCATTTTCTTTTGAACTGGCATATCCGCCCACGAATGGGAACAATGTTTTTGATACATAAAGTATAGAAAGAGTGTCTCTTGTTGTTAAGGAGTCTAGTGTTGTGTGGAAGATGATGACCCTACTAGTAAAGATAAATTTAGTGGTTTAAGAGAATTAGGAGAAGTGGATCAGGGATTGGACATATGAGGACCTAGAATGTTTATCTTTAAGGGGAAGCCTTTAAGGTGGGGAGACACCATTATACTAGTTGATAGATAATGACGAGATCATCTACATAAAAAATCGAGTTTTTGTGACTATGAGTATGTGAGAAGAGTTAATGTGAGAATTTCATTTCTTGAAGTGGATGGTGCATCCATGTTTGATCAAAATGTTCCATGAAATATGATGACAGTGTTGGAGGCTAATAATGAAAAAGGAGACAACATGATTTGTGACACGATGGTAAACCTACCAACAAGTGAAGGCATAGAATAAATGACCTATAAGTTTGTTGTAGACATTTACCATTCTAGAGTGGAAGTGGGATGATGTTACCATGGATTTGGGTTGGTCCCTCAAGAATTAATTGTATAAATGACATTATTTGGGTCATTATTGATTGACTGATGATGGTAGCATATTTATTTCCTATACATGAGACACTCAATGTGGACTAGTTATGAGACTTGTATGTTCGAGATATAATATGTCTGTGCATGGGGACATGGACTACAGTTTCATATCATGATTCACATTATAGTTCACACCTAAAAAAGGGATTATATAAAGAACTTGTTATGCAGGTCATACTGTGTATGTAATTCCCCATATAAATAGATGGGTTATCAAAGCATACTATATAAGTACTTGAGGATATATTGTGAGTGTGTGTCTTAGACTTCAGTGGGTCTTAAGAAAAGAATTTAGCATTAGTGGAGTTAACGAATGAGAATATTTATTAGGTAAATATAAATATATCTCCATTATAGGATCTTAATAGAAGTCTATATAGATCACCTCTATGGTGGTTGGTGGCAGGTGAGTTAGAGTTGTTTGGACTGAGTCTTATGCAGAAGATATTGGAGAAGATACGACTTATTTGGTAATGATGGATGCAACTCAGAGTGGAAATGTTTCATATGCTAATATATTTAGATGTCCCTTATTGTTTAAAATGGGATATCATGTATTCCATTGGGTATAACTAAGGTTAGGTCAGCGTAGGATAATGAGATAGAGAAAGATGGTTCCAAGGATTGTGGGAGCATTTGAGTTTGTGGAGAGAATCAGATTGGGGCCATTCCACTTGGGTCCTCCATAGAGATACAATGATACACATGAAAATTTCCATGTGTTACAATTAAGGTGTTATCACCCCATCCATTCTCATGTCATCAATGTGGATAATGTTGACTTTGTGATAAATGCATCATTTGAGGATCATCTGATACATGTGTTGGATAGCAATGAAAAAGTATTGTGGGGAAAGACTATGATGTTTCATATCATATTTTTGTAGCATGGACATTTGTAATAGGAAACATGGGATTGAGAAGAATATATGAGGGCTCATTATCTCGATATTTTTTTCTCAAAATGGTAGAGATTTTTCAGAGTATAGGTCGAGTATGAGCTGTTATAATTTGGGGAGATTGTATGATCTCAACCGTTTATGGAGATGTATCAGGAATGATTTCTTGTAATATTTTTATATCTATATATTAATTTTAATTTTGCCTTTCAATTTTTGATTTTTTGGGAGAATATTTCAGAAAAATGGAATAAAGAGGGCAGTACACGGTTGGCGGATGGTTAGGGAAAACCATGCGCCCTAGCCCAAAAAATTGTATAACCCGAGACAGTAGGGATTTTCATAGTTAGTGAATTTATTTTCAAAATATATTACCTATTAGAGGTAACCAGTAAACCCTATATAATAGGTTCATGGTTTAGTGACATGGTTAGGTAAAATTGTGTTCCCCTTCCCCTTAAACTGTTCAAAGGAATTTAATTCATCTAAAAATTTGATTTTGAATCACATGAACCCTGAAACTCACCCCATTCGACCCCCATTTTACAAAAGATGTTATTTTAAAATTTTAATTCCTATTCGATGGATTATATGCATTCTTGAATTGTGTTCTTATTGATTTGATGCCCGAATCGAAGATCTACACCCATCCAAATAAGACAATACTAACATTCATGGTTTCCTATTCCTCTTTCATTCTTCCCCCATCATAAAAGAGGTGCTTTTGTCAAAATTTTATTAGATATAGATATAGGATTGTAGATATAGATCTATAATTTAAGGATCATGATTTTTTAATCATGAAATAGTATTTTAGAACATGATCCCATTTTACTCCATTGTACTCATCAAATTTTGTGCATTTTCCGTAAGAGATCATTCATTAATGAATTGAGGCATGTGATCTACTATTCAAATCCCATATTCATGATTTCTATTTGGTGTTTATGATTTTAAAATTTTTAGGGTTCACTTGTATATTAGAAACTCTTAAATTTTATTAATTAATTTTGTAAATATATTAATAAATAGATTTTGGATTTGATCAAATAATATGATTTTGGAATATGGATAATTAATTGTTAAATTAGCTATCGAGTTATTTGGATTTTGAACTATGGATAATTAAATGATGAATTAAAATATATGATATTTAGATTGTGATTTTAAATAATTAATTAGAGAATTAATTATATGATCTTTGACTGTGAATTTTAAAAATCAAATGATTTGATAATTATTCTATAATGATAATGACAAATTGAATGATTAATTTATGGATTAACTATGGGATTATTCAGATGGTATACTTTGATTAATTAATTCGGAAAAAAATTATGTGATTTGACGTGATGAACTAATTTTTGAATTAGTAGTGAAGTAGAGAAGAATAATTAATTTTAGAGTTAGTTAATACGATTAATAATATTAATTAATTATTTAGTTAATTAATGAGATTTAGAAGATTAGTTAATTTATGAGTTAATTAATTTTATTGAGAATATTAATTATTTATTGAGTTAATAAATTTTATTTAAAGTAATAATTAAGTGTTGAGTTAATTGATGAGATTGAGAATATTAATTAATTATTGAGTTAATTAATGATATTGAGATGATTAATAAATTTCTCAATTAATTAATGAAATGATGAATGGTAACAATAGATTTTATATGAAAATTGAGATCTATAATGGTAACAATGGAATCATATGATTTTAAAGTCATATATAATGGTAAATGTTTCCTTCTAGAACATGATATACCTAGGGGATTGTATAGACTTCAGCATGCACTAAAGCAGGTATCGGTGTTCGGGTACCCTCATAAACCCAACGAATATAAGTGGTTAAAAAAGAATAAATTTTTAATGTGATAAAAATATATTAATTCATTGTTCATAATTATTTATAAAACTATATAAACTTGTTATTGATTAGGAGTCATCAGTCTCTTTAATTTTGGTTTTATTTTGACTGTGATATGTATTCCAGTATGGTATATCAATTGTTTAGTTTGATATTGTATTTCATGTTTTTATATCTTGTAATATTGTTAAATTTTGGTTATGATAAAATTTGGATTTTTAGTTATTATTTTTCACTTATTTATACTAGTATATTAATCTAATAAAAATGAGGTTATAGTCTACCCATGAATGATAGTAGACCCTAAATTCTTGTTGGAGACCTCTATCATATTGGTAGGCACGTTGAAGGTAACATAGTGGTCCTCTTTAAGGAACCGGTGTGTGGAACCCGGGTCGAGACATTTCCACTAGACTAACAGTTTTCCTTCTTTTACATCCCATGCAGATCTTCTTGTGGTCATCCTAACTATAAATTTTTCTCAATGGGATTAAGGGAATGTAGGGATAATAATGAGATCATGGGAATATTTTATGAATATTTTTCCCATAGATAAACATTGATTAAATTAGATAGAATTTGGTTTGGTGGAAAAAATAGATACTATGTTTAACAGTCAAGATTTAGTTTATTGGTATACTATTTAAGGGTTTTTATAATTTTATAAAAATATATCGCTAAAATATATTTGTGAAAAGATAGTGAATTTTAGTTTTAAAACAACTATTATATGTATTTTTTAATCTTAGGTCCTCAAAAAAATGTAGCATAAGTATAATCGTAGTAATTATAACATATAATATCATGGATAAAATAATATTTCCCCTAGTTTATAATCCCTCACAACACATTTATCATAGTTTATAATGCAATACTACTTATTTACCATTGTTTATTGTGCATTATTCCCCATTTCCCATTATTAGCTAATGAGAGGTAATGATTTATCAAATGCATTAGATCAGTATAAAGGACCCTCAAAAAACATAATAATAATAATTACAGATGTATTCCTCTTTAAATAAACCATTGATCCTATAATAAAGATCCCATGGTAAAAAACTGGTTTCATAACATTTCCAAATGGTTTAAAATTTATTGACTTCAAGACTTAGATGAGTTCATACCCAAAATTCTATCACACGAAAAAGAGAATTTCATAAAATCATTAAATAGTTATTATTAAAACATATTACTATAGGAATTATATATTTTTAGTTAAGAGTAAAAATGTAAGTGAAATAGAAAATAGTCTTCTGAAAACATATCTTATAATTATGAGAAAGAATAAGATATAAGTCATTTTCAAATGAGATTTTGTGATCAAGATAATTGAAAACATTTGAAATAATTTACATTAATATAAAATATTAAATAATAAAACCATTAAAATAACATAATTTTTATCTTCATAAAATTGTAATTGAATGATAAAAATTATACGAAAACCATATTTAATTTTGTGAAAAAACAATTTTAGAAACCTAAATCATAAAATGATTGATAAAACAAACATATTGAAATATGTAAATAAAAATTTAAATATCATAATATGTAAAATATATTTTTTTCAATATTATAGAGGATAACTTTAGTTGGATGATTTAATATAGATATGTAAAAAATATCACATTTTGTTAGAATGAGATGCACTCATAATATGATAAAATTTTATTATGAAATAAATCAAAGAATTTAATTCCCAAGAAAATATGGGGGAGATATATTATAATTTAATCATCCAAAAAATGAACACATTTATTAATCCAAGAGTGAAAAATAAATTTTTATGACTTAATAAAATAATTTGAGTTAAGAAACCCCCTTACATTTGACTCCTTGTTTCAGTAAAAGTTCATTAAACTCCTATATCACAAACATAACCATATTGATCACAATTTTCTGGAATATATTCATGTTAATTACCTTTTACAGAGTTTTATTATATTAATTTATTATATATTTACTATGTAGTTAGGGTTTATTATAATTTTTCTTTGTTTTAATTTTAACCATTTTCAATATATATTATAATGGGGATGTAAAAACCCATTCATTGGCTTCTAGTTCATAATGATATATATTATAAAATATATTTAAATTACTATGCTTAAATTATTTACGCATCACCATTTTTATTTTATGTAGACAATAGGAATGGTTCTTGAGAATGATAACCATGATGAGTTTGTTTTGGTAAATTTTCCAAAATTAAAAGGATACTCAATAATGAATGTTAATTTTTTGGTTACACATTAATGTCATATTCAACACATATATTAATTCATAATTTAATTTTTATTAAAAAAATATATGTCAAAACTATCATCTTATAGGTATGATAGATGAAGGAACTAGTCACTCCAAGGAGGAGGTATTCTATTCATTCACATGAAAGAACCTTTTCTTTTCAATATGAATTGAAAAATATAAAAAAATGGTTTATCATTTATGAATCATAAAATTGTTATAAACATCCCATTAAATAATTAAATACCATTTAATAACCTATTGGTAAGGTGTTAATGTAAAATCAATATGTTTCTAATTGATATTGTATTTTCTATGTATAAACCCATAACATTCTCATATCCCTATGGGAAAAGAAGAATGTTGGATTATTATTATTTCATAAAATTATTTACATGAATTATAAAAATAATAGTACATTAATTTTAAAATAACTAAATAATTATATTTTTATGATAATGATACAGAAGAAATGATGTTAAGGATTGATGAGTAATCACATTTAGAACTTGAGCTTCACCATAGATAAATTCATTGAAATTTAGGATATAGGTATTTTTGGTGGATCAAGGGGCTTCCTACCATAAGATAGGGGTATAGGGGATGAAAAAAGGGAATAGTTTATAGAGTAATTATAAATTCTTATTTCCATGATGGTGGAGTGTTTTCCTCCTTCTATAAGTGTGGATAGTATCATTTTCATAACAATATAAATGATATATCATTATTCATTGGTCACAAAGGATACAATAATTTAAATTAATATAATTGAGAAATTATAAGGTAAATAATGCCTCATACATTCATTTTCACACATTGTATTAAATTTTTTAATTTTTTTCAATTTTAAAATATTTCTTATTATTTTTTTGGTTTTTACCTTTGAAAATATTTTTTACCTAAATTTTTTTATTTTATTGGAAAAATTGAAAATATGAATTATTATATAATTGGGAATAATTATTAGAATTATGAAATAAATATTTTATAATATAATTTCATTGGATAATAAAAGTTATTTTTTATACTAGTGCACCATGAAATCCTAAACCCTCATTCCAAAATGTAATTTCAAAAAACCAAGCTTTCATTGAGATAATTATAGGTTCTCATATATAACTATCCAAAAATTAATTAACATAATTAAAATATTTCAATATATAAACTGAAAATACAATTTATTTTTATTAATTATGAGATGTAGGAATGATAATAAAACACTAATTACATTTCCTTTATTAATTATAAGTTATGTTTTTCAATATATAAGAAACTGTTAAATCCATAATAACTATTCAACATATCCCTCAAATTATTCACAAAATCTTTCCAATAATAAATTTCACATGTACAAAATTTTATAAGGGCCTTGTAAAATTAAAACATAATATGTAGTGTGATTAGACACTCAGTAAGGGTAAAAATAAGATATAACAATCAATTATCATCATCAAACATAACATGGTAATAAATAATGAAGAGGGAATAAATAAAAAATAATTCTATTATTGAATTAAACTAAAATCATAACATAAAAATAGATAATAATGGAACTTAAAATATAACATGGATAGTAATAAATAATTCATTAGTGATGAATTGTGTAATGTAGATAGCTAGTTACATGCCCAAAGCATGTATTTCATAATCTTAGAGAACATGATCATACCATCATTACCATGTGTCTCAGAAATTTTTTGTTTTGGGACGACATATAAAAAATTACGGAAGGTATATTGTCTCATGAAATGTATCAATTCATCGAGGGTCCATATATACTAAGGCCCAACAATTGATAATTAAGTATAACAGGTTAATCAAATAAAGGAATGAATATACTATGAAATACTTAAAAATATTAATTATAAATTAATAATCATCTATATTTATATAAGAAGTATACCTATTTTTTATATTTCACCAAATAAATGGAATTTATTTCATTATATACAACCATATAAGTAACAACATACATAGTTAGGGTTATACATTTTTGTCAATAGTACATCCAATCAGTTGTTATATGAAATCTTGGAGAATAATTTTTATTCAATAGAAGTAAATATAGACTGTTCCCAAATGAAATGGATTGGAGGAAAATAAATTTTTAAAACAAAAGATAAATTTGAAAAAATGGTTGGAATATATTTTTATTAGTTTAATCCCCTATAAAGAATGAAATACACTACCAATATATATAAACCATAAATTGAAAATATGTTGTGAACAAGTATCATATCTAAAAAAAATTGAGATACAAAAACCATTTCCATAGTGGTAATATAATAATAAAAATAACATGAGAGGAATTCCATGAAATCTAAATATAATGATTGATATATGAAATTGAAAACAATATATAAAAGAAATGATGGTGTTCAGTATCAAACATATATCAAGGAATAGAAAATTGGAACAATAATACCATTAAGAACATAGGTTCATCCTTGTCAAAATATTTGATGGATAATACTTCAATTGAAACATTAAAGAAAATAAATATTTATATTATAATGATAAAAAAAATAAATGGAACATTATATACACAATTTCAATGAAAAATATTGTGTTTAATAAGAAATATGTATCATGGGGTGAAAATTTGAGACATAAAACTCTTACATTAATTCCTACCTATTTTTTAATCACATAAATATCCTGTATAAAAAATAACTATCTTAATCACCAATTTAGAAAAAAAATTCACATCTATACCGTTTTATAATATTTATTTATAATTGTTCCCTATATTTATATTAGATAGTTATTTGTTTCAATATCAGGTGTGACTTATCATGATATATTTGTATTGGTTTTTTAATTTTATTGTTATAAATCATTATTATCCAAACAGAAACCATTTAAAAATTACACAATGAACATGAATTTATATATTATAATAATTTATATTGTTATAATTTCGTTAAACAAAATTTTTTAGTTAATGTAAACAAATTGGTGACAATCAGGTCAAGGTTATTTTTCACAAACGAATGATGGTATATTTATTAATGATTATAATAATAATTTTTCCAATAAAAAACCAATATATAATATATATTTTATTATTTATGTCACGAACCGTCCCCCGGGGCCCACATCGTGACTATCCCAATCCTTCCTTCCATAGGCCAGGGGCTGGCGACTAGCACCAAAAGTGTAATACCCTAAAACTGGGAAGGCTTTGTCTTTATAAAACATAAACACACACAACCAAAGAAAAAATGGAAGAAAACCTTAAGTAAAGAAGTATAAAAAGTGTGATGAAAGTAAAAAGGGGACAGAAATACAAGTCTGACAGAAAGGTACAACTTCAACTGAAAGAAAGTACAACTGAAAAGAAAAATAGCTGTAAGATGGAAGGAGCACCTGGATCATCCTCCGGGATCATTTTTCGGGTTCCTACCTGACAGGTAGGTACAGATGTCCTCCTCAGCACTCATTGTCTATCGGTCTGCTCCGTGTGTCATCACGCTGAGTTTACACCTCTGGGTACCGTGTAATCCTGGCGCTCACAGCCTTCGTCAGTGATGTCCGTCATCTGCATCCGACACAAGGAGGTGTCAGCATAGCCCGTGTAGGGGTGACTATAACGATAATCATTAGGGACCCATAGACCCTCATGGTCTCACAAAATCCAACAAGGATAAACCACAAAGTATGATTTCAACAGAAAACCATTACTTAGTTATATGCCCATACATATAACAAAGTTATCAAGTAACCCATCTCAATCATGAGGAAAACACAAAGGTCATTGACTAAGCTCAAACCATGATTTTCATTATCTAGACCACAACTATTGGATAACTCCTCCCTTGTCGAGTACAGTGACCATGTTGCGAATCTGAGGCGCTGCTCACTAACCTTAGACTGCTGAGGTACTCCTCCTGTTGAGTACCCCGGGTCTGCTTCCAAACCGGGTGCTCCTCTACTGTTGGTCTGCGACCAAACAGGGTGCTCCCCCTAATATCCATCATAGGTAAACCTTCTGTTGAGTACTGCGAGTCTACTTCCAAACCAGGCGCTCCGTCGGTAGTGGTTCTACCGCCAGACAGGGCGCTCCGGCCACTAGGCTATTCGAATCACTCTGAGTTGAATCGGTCATACAGTCGGCAGGTCTACAACTACTAGGTCTGCATACTCTGTCTGCTCGTTTCCGGGAGGAACCACTCCACGAGCTACTGGTCAATACTAAAAGTGTCACTAAGTCTAGAATAGAAGTATCAGAATGGACCGCCTCATCATAGAGGTCTCAATGCAATAGATGGCATGTCAATCGGGCGCCCGGTCTGTGAGTTAATAGCCATTTTATCATGGGGGTCCGGTTGGTTTCGTGTATGAACCAACCCGACTGTATCTCAACAGTACCCCGAAATCCAATGGGGTATACTCAAAGGAACCGTTTCTCAATGATATTATTAATGCTGCTGACGGTTCGTCAAATGGACGTCCAGTCTGAGAATTATTGGCTTTTCCGTTCTAGGGGCCGGGATGGTTTTTAAGCTAAAACCTACCGAACTACATTCTAACTACATCCAAACCTCAAGTGTAATATTCCAAAACAGCCTCCCCATCAAGAGGAATTCAACGTAGTTGACGGCACATCAATTTGAAGTTCGGTCCTTAAGTTATAAGCATTTCCGCTGCGAGGGCCCGGTTGGTTTTGGTTTCGAACCAACCCGACCATACACAAACATCGCCTAAACCTTGAGTGTAATATACCGAAACGACCGAATTGATCCAAGGATTCCTGCACAATTGACAGTGTGTCGATCGGAGGATTGTAGGTCATGTCATGGAAGAATAACCGAAAACGGCCCGAAAAAAGGGGGGTCTGGGCCCAGTCCAACCCGGCCCAACCCACCCTTGGTAGGCCTGAACTAGGTCGACCCGACCTGGGTCTGGGTCCAGCCCGGTAGGGCGTAACGTGGATCGGCTGGCGTGGCATAGCTCGCGGCAGGCTGCGGCTCGGCTAGGCTGGCTGAGCACGGGGGGGGGGGGGGGGGGGGTGGCCCCCCGATTCCGCATAATGGTGGCGCCCGGCCGGCACCGCCTGGCCTCCATGAAACCCACGCGGTGCGGGTTCCTTTACTCGGCCGCTGCGGTTGGTGCCACGGTGGACTTCTGCTAACGGAGTGCTAAGCGCCACTATCTACAGGGGGCCGGCTGGTGCCGGCCGCCGCCTCCGGTCGCCGACACCCCTTTATGCGGGCCCCCGGAGTTATTCTGGTGGTCCGTTTTAGCTCTCGTCTCATCCTACTACTTTCTCGGGTCCCTCTCTTCACTAAGACGTCCTCAAAACATCATTGTCCATTCGTTAAACCTTCTCCAAGCAATCCGCGCATCAATAATGATATTTCAGTGGATCAGAACTCGTTCGTTAGCCGGTACCCAACGCATTAGAGGCTAAAACAATTATTCACCAAATAATAGCTGAAGTTTGTGGGTATAAAACACATAAATGAAAATATACAAAATCCCCCAACCTTGAAAAGACATCACACGTCATCGAATCATAGAACACCAACATCACGGTGGTTGGGTGTCATGGGGGAAGACAAGGATGTCATCGTTCATCATACGCTTCCTCTTCCAATCTCGTGCGTGAGTCTGTTGACGATGAAGATGAAGATAAAGAGTCATCAGAGAAGTCCCGCGTCAGAAGGGGGTTACAAGGAAAAAGCCGAGGAAGAAGCGTCAACGCCAGCGTCTTCACGTTCTTCGAGAAATGGAGTGTTCTTCGTTGAGAGAAGAACACTATTCTCTATTTCTCCAGAGCTTTCTCCAAACTCTCCCAACACAACGAATGCCAAACTAAAATAAAAGCTTAAGCTATTATTTTATTCTCCCATAAAACAATATTGCCATGCACTTTTAAAAAGATTCAAAACCTCAAAAATTAATTAACTCATGGTGTTGTCATATTAATGACCAAGTATAAGGTGGAGGGTTTATCAATTAAAGAGGGGAGTTTTTCAGAATTAAACAAGGGGTTTAAGTGGAGTTATGGGAAGATGAAGAGTTAAGGCTCGTGTGGGCCCCACCTTTGAAATAACTTCTCATGGGAGTTTATGTGGGTGTGGGCCCCACCAATAACTTCTCCTTTGTAGGATATAACTACCATAGATAAATAAAATCTGTGTTCTACAATTTTATTTGACTAATTCCTATTTCTCCAAAAATTAACACTCAACCTACATAAAACACAACTACGGTAAAGGTCCCCTTAAGCGAATATTGATGCTGTGAGTTCGTCGATGTTATCAGATTTCAATTACGAGCACCAGTTCAAAAGATAGAAAAACCTGCATGTACGTTTTCTGAACGTACCCGAACAAATCTTCCGAAATTGATTCTGTGTACACCGGGCCTCGGAATAAGGCGCTGTCAGAAACTGCGGACTCGTAAAATTAAAAAGAATTATGAAAAAAAATTCCATGAAATTTCCAGGTCTTTACATTTTATATCATATCATTGTAATCCATGATAATATTTTATATCATTGTTTAAACATATAGTTAAAGCAACCCCTACATGAACATACAAAAACTAAAATATGATTATGACTATGAAAGTGGATTCATTTTGAATAATATAATTATAAAAGTTTAATATTATTATTATTTAGATTTAATTATGGATTATAATAATATTTCAATATATTATAATTAATAATCCTGAAAATTGGAGATAATATGAGATACCTTACTTTGTGGAGTCAGTTGTCTATACAACTCATGGTTACCGATTTTCATTCTCAAAGAAAAAGGGGGTAGTTAAGGATTATAAATTTTCAATTAATAATAAATATTATGTCATATTTTTCATATTTATTAATCCATTATAACCATATAATCATTTCATTATGGTGCTGGTGAAAAAAAACTATAGCCGTTGATTCATGAAGCCAAAAGATGGCACAACATGAAAAGACAATTTCAGTTTTATAAATAAATAAATGAAATGGTTTTTAATAGTAATTAATTATGAAAAATAAAATTAAGTTCGAAAATAATTATGATTTCATTATATAGTAAATTTAAAAATATATTTTATGTGTATGAATGAAAATAAAAAAATATTGGAAAAAATAACTCACATAGGTAACTTAGACCTCCCCTTTGAAAATTGCTTGGAAATAGAGTTCCTTGGAAAATATATTTTGAAAATAGGGTAAATTAAAACTAATAGGGATATAAAAGAATGGTAATGTGCCTATGTTTTTATGGAAAAATAATTTTGGGGTTGTTATTGAAGAAGTGGTGAGAGGCCATTTTTATTTGTGGTGAGAATGACATTTTTATGAATATTTCAATATAATATAATGTTAGGGAATTTTTCACATTTAAAGAAGAATCAAAAATGGAAAATAAATTAATGGGGATGAGATGAAGTCGATAAATGATCATATATTAATTTTCAATCATGTTATAAAAATTTTATTATTTAATGTTCCCTTAAGATTTTCACTTTCACCATTTTTTGTTTTTCATTAGTAACTAATTTTTAATTATGTGATTACTTATAATGTCTAATAAAAAAATAATCCTTAATAAAAAATTTGAATAATTAATTAAAATTACAAAATATATATTATCATATAAAATTTAACTGTGTATGAATATAAATTTTATCAATAACACATATAACAAATAAAAACTAGTTCATGTAAAAATTCAATTTTTATGCCTAAAATTTATGTTTTGAGAATAAAATAAAATATACTTTTATTTTATGATATATATAGTCTTATTATAAGAAATTTAATTTCTTACAATTTTAAATATATCCAAAAATTTATTTATCCAAGTTAATATGTAATTAAATGAAAATAACAAAAAAATTATTTGAAATATAACTTATGTTAGTAAAAATTGATTTTGTAAATTCTCTATAGTGATTGTCAAATTTTTAATTTTTCACATTAAATTCATATATAATAAATAAAATAATTTATTACACTTCGTGGTCTTTTTCATATAATGATAAAATCGTAAAGTTTATAATTTTGGAAAAAAATAATAAATTTTAACTATTCACATGAAAATCAACTATATCAGATAGCTTAAAAAAAATATAACTATAAAAATTTTATTATTACAGAAAAAAAGAATTCCATTTGATTAAATTTAAATTCTAAAGAATGAGATTATTATTATTCAATAAAAACATAAATTTATAATGAGAACCATTTTCAAATGAAATTAAATTATTTAATATAATAAGTACTCATTTTCATATTTATTATCTATTATTAATATATTTTAACAAAAATGTATTATTCATATTTATAATATCATTTACATATTATACATAGTGAAACATAAAATAAAGGCCATAAATGAAAATTATATGAGGGTTATATAAAAAATCATAAATTAGTCTTAATATTTATTTCGATGTACTAATTTTATTTTTATCAATGCCTTAGTATTATTAATGACTATTTTTGTTATAAATATAATTCATAGTTGTCATCAAAAAACTTATAACCAGAAATTCCATGTATACATGTTTATGTTTTTATAATGTTTCAATGTTCATTTTGGATTGGTATTTAATGTCATGAAATCTATTAAAAACAATACTTCTTAATGGAATATATATAATATAAAATATCTAGTTGTAACCTGCAAATAAAGTGAAAAACCATATTTTTAAGAAAGTTTATATTCAATCTAAATAATTATGATTAAATAAAATTAAACATGTAATTTTTTCTATGATAGTTCTTTGTTTATTATTAACTAAATATGATTTATATGACTTGAATATAAATCAAAAATTGAAGTCCACCTTTTGGATACAAATATAAAATAATAAAACCAATATTATTTTTATTAAATTAAAATGTTAATGATGTTCTCAAAATGATGAACATGGGTTCAAAAAATTCAATAGTATATTTTGGAATTTTTTATTATACTTTATAAATATAATTTTTCATATAAAATATTATCCATAAACATCCAAATAAATCTTTTATTACTAAATGTACATGAAAGGGTTTGTATTTTGCATTTTTAGTATTTTCATTTCTCACCCAAAATTCAAGTGTTCAGAAAATTTTTAAATATTATACCCAATGTATTATTTTCTTTTGATATCTAATGTTTTAGTTACATTTTAAATATTATTATTATATAAGTAAGAATTATTTAAAATATGAACATAAAATATTATGAAAATATCCTTATAAAAATTACTTATCTGGTATTAACCATTATTAATCTTATTCCCAAAAAATTATAAATTAAATTAGGTTTAATTTTTTTATTATTCATTTGAGAATAATATATTTTTATCATAAAGATAAAAATAAAATGTGCATAAAAGTAACATTTTATATTAAATTAATTTTTACGAATGAAATAATCTTATTATATTTTTAGCTATACTAACCAAATTTTATTAATTAATTATAATTAAAAATAAAAATTCATTTTCATTGAAAGGTAAAATATAAAATTTCTAAAAATATTTTCAATGTATACATAACATTATACATTAAAATTTAAATGTTTATATTTTTCAAACATATACTAACACAACTCCTCAACATCTAAATATATGACCAAATAATAAGAAAAGCTCGAGTGGCATTTCTGGGCCACAATCCATTTAGAGTTGGTAAAATGTAAACTACCAAAACCATGGAATTTCCTGTTAAACAATTTGTCCCATACCATAATTATTTGACCTCAACTTATTGGTGGTATAAATAAACTCTTAGAGGCTCTAACACATTTCTTGGATCATATAAATGATCTTCATATGGAAGAATTATAGTAGTTGATTTAATTTATTTTATTTTCAATAGTCAATTGATAACATAGTTGCTTATATTTTAACCTGATAGTTCAATGAATATATTATAATTTGTGAAATCCAATAATTATTACATAAATAAACTAGGTTTCATTTCTGTTTAGTCTCTAATTTGAAATAACATATTAAATAAAATTTTATTAAAAAAATAATACAAAAATATGAGGCTATTTAACAATTGATTATGACCAATAAGCCACATAGTCAATCTATGAACCATTCCTATCCACGATTTTCCAAAAAAAATGGATCAATTGACCCAAATAATAAGTGGTTGTGAATCAAGTTAATCTACCATAAGAAGGAATGATCAAATTCACATTGAGATGTAGTGAAATTGTAGGGGATCAATTGAATACATGAAGAGATAATGTGTCTATGATGTAAGTCAATTTACCATATGTAGATTTGATGAAACCATAAGTGTTTAGAGACTATAAGAAGATTCATTAGAACATTATAATAAATAATTGATCATGGAATGAGTTTATTTTATGTATTTTAATTGAATCTATGTAGGAATAAATAGACTATAAGGGTCAATTGAACAATTAAAAGGATGAAGATACAATGGAACTCATGTTGAATTGAGGACATTTAGAAAACTGTAAAACATAAATCTATATTGTAACAAATGATTTTACACATGAAGTTTCATTTTATTTTCTGGTGAAGGAAGGGAATATGATATATTCATTCAGATTAAACTCCCCCACTCAAAAAAGAGTATAAAAGTGTATATTATTTGATAGTAATTATCTTAATTTCTATAAATTTAATGTTACCCTTATAGTTTGAAGATATTTTTATTTATCATTTAACATTTGAAGTAAAAAAATTGTTTTCAAAAATGTAAGTTTTCATTATATAATCTTTTATATTTCAATGGGTCACTGCTATTACATCAGATTCATTGATTGATGAAACTATGTTCTTGATTGGTTAGTTCCATTATAATTTGAAATTAATTCATGAATTGAATGTATAATATTGTATCACATAGAATATTATTATTCTCAACATTTTTTATTTGTGCAGTGAAAATTATGTACCATGTTTATACATTATAATTTTATAATTATTTTTACTATGTGGAACAATGATTTTTTATGTTTATTGAAAACACCTTAATATTTATATGTTGATTTTGAAAATATATTTGAACTTGAATCTATTTTAAATTGTCTTATTCACCATAGGATTCAAAATTGAAGATAATGTTTTGATTTATGTACTGTGAATTGGTCTTTTTTTGGGTGGGACTAAACATTAGTGAATAATCATATTAAAACAATTGTATTCATTAAATATTATTACAATATTTAGTTTATAAATGTACACAGAAAACAATACCAAAATATGAATATGTATATTGTATTTGGTAATTATGTACATATCATAACAAATTGATACATGGATATAGTTATATTAATAAAAATTTCCTTCACATGAACTAAATTTCTATTTCACATATAAAATAATATTTTTTAATCTTGGGACATACATAATAAATATGGTGATATATAAATACCAGTAAGAGAAAAAAATGATAATATGAATCAATTTTAAAATTTTAGTTATTATGAATATCAATAAAACATTAAATGGGATGAGAATAATAAATTTTGACAACAAGGTATGATATAACAAGATAAAATTAACGTAACATGGGAATGGAAACATCTTTAAACAATAAATCATAGGCATAAGTCTAGGTTAACCACTAAGACATCATAATAAGGTGGTCTCGGGATATCCTCCCACCCTCCATACATGGAATATTGTTACATTAACACTTTACCCAATGAATTGGAGTGCTATCTGATAAAACCCCTTTATAATCATTTCATTTACATGAATAAGGGTTCCACATGGATCATATAAAATATCAATTTACTTAATTAATTTTGACCCCAGGATAAAGGAGTGAGTGTTACAGACATGGAAGTCCACAATCCGGGAATTTTATCTTTTTCTAGGTGAATAACCTTGAGTTAAAATCAAATTATTGTTTCCTAAAAAAAAATTTGATATGAGAAAATCCCTAAATAATTTTAGTGAAATAACTAGGATACATAATGAATATTGGGAGGGACTAATGAAAATTAAATGGTAATATCATCCCTTGGAAATAATAAGGTATGTATGAGTAATATATAGATACATAATAAAACTTTAAAAATTAGTAATTAAAATGAATAAGATTAAAAGGGTTCTTGAATTAACATTTCTCAGGGAAAACTAGAAAAATATTTCAGCAGTATAACAAATGGTACATAATTAATCAACGGTGCAATTCATGAGAGTGAAAGGATTATATACTAATTTCAAAATAATAAGGTTTTAATATTTATGTATATAATAATATCCCATAAAAGGGATTTTAATACATAATTAATCACATAAATAATGTTCTTGATTATAGAGGAGTAGGAGAGTATCCCTTAATAAATTTAAGCATAGTAATGGCTTAGGTAAAAGATATAAATAGACGTGATAAGTCATATCTCAATACATTAATATAAATATTAATGTAAACTAATATTTCTAAAAGGATGAAAACATAACCAATTGTTATTAAATATTGTAAAAACAAACAAGCTGCTTCAATGGTAAAGTAGAGAGCAATGTCCCTTACCTTTAGAGAATGTTTCTTAATGTCAGAGTGGGATTACATAATACCATAGATCAAAATTAAAGAGGCTCATTAGAGAAGATTAACGTTTTAAATTTTGGTTAATAGTTTTGGAGTGGAATGTGATTAGGGAATTGTGACATTTATTCTTGAGGATGGGTGGGATAAAGTTATTAAATTTTGATTAATTTTTTATTTAAGGGTAAACACTAATGGGTGGAATTATTAACAAATATTATAGTTTATAATTTTATTGAAATATATTATAAGGGAATTTACACACCTCTAGTAACCACTTATTATTTTCATTTTTATTTTTTGGATGTGTTTTCTTTTAAATATTTATAATTTACATTATTTTACCAATACATTGTTATGTATTTTTTTACCATGAAATTTTTCTCCTAAAATAGAAAAATATATTATTCCCTAATTTTTAAATTTTAATTAAAAACATTAAATGCATATTACGTCATTCAATATATAATAGTTTTCAAAATCTATTCTAATTTGATGCGTGTATAACTTACAAAAAAATTATATAAAAGAAAAAAATCATGGTTTTCAAAATACTAGGAATTTTATTATAAGTGAAACACTATGTGTATTATTATATTCCTATAGTATATTTTTGTGAAAAATTAAAGGCTATTAATTTTAAATAATGATCATTTAATGGTTATCCGAAAAGATTTTTGGTATTTCATAAAGAGGGTATTTTCACTTTGTACAAAAAAATTGACATTTTTAGAATATTACAATAAAATCGCCCAAATATAATTTTAAATAACTAAAAAAATTATATTTATTGTAAAAAAATAATTCCTTGTATATGAAATGTTATCTTTTTTAAAATTATTATTATTTAATGAAAATTTGAAATTTCATAGTAATATATTCATTTTAAGCATTTTAAAAATTCCTTAGTACTTCAACATTATATTTAATTATTATAAAAATATATATTATAACTGAATGAAAATAATTTTTTTTTAAAATGAAGTATATATTTCATAAAACACACTTTTAATGTAAATTTAAATATTTATTTATTTAAAAAATTATAAAATTATCTCAGTAGTTACTTTTTTATGCTAAAAACTATAACATGAATTAACCGTCTTAATTATTGATGGTCATAATACCCATTAACTATATTTTCCATTGTTCCTCATTCTTAATAGTCATATTTTACTATAAATACAACATTATTATCACTTTACCACATAATAATTTTAGTATGAAGGTTATTATAAATATATTGATAATTCCATTTGTTTTCTTAGTGGTTATTTTAATTATTACAATATCCATGGAAGAGGAATCCTTATTGGGGGATTTATAACGTATGGAGTTTGTTTTGATGATTTTATTATTTTTCTATGTGTATATCTCATTACTATTAAGAAATTTGTTATACCATATCAATATATTTTGTGTAATTTTGTGATGAAATTTTAAATACATTCCTATGATTTCATAGTAAAACGTTGATTATAAAATAATGTTTACACTAATAACAGAATGTAATTTTCCTAGTGTTACATTATTCCCATTTAAAATAAGTGTGTCCTCACAATTATCTAATATTTATCGATAACATTAATTAAAACGATCAGGGTCATTCATAACGATGTTCATAATTAATAAATCATTAATAAGTATGTGGAAAACTCAAATACAGAAACGGTAAATTCCATGGTGATTCTTATATTCTCCAATGTCATGATATAATTGGTATTTATAAAACATATTAAAATATATATGATCCATATAATTTATATTAATAAATGTAATGATTTTGGATAATTCTAATTGTTTCATGCAATATAAGTGGATATTTGAAAAATTATTGAATTCATTAGAAAAAGATTATGAAATAACGTTGATGATTATATAATCTAATAAAGAAAATAATTTTTTGTAGTACATTCATCATTCCATTTGACAAAATATCATTGATTAGTTGAAATTATAAGTCAAAACATGATATTAATTACATATAACCAAATTATAACATGTTTCATTACCACCTACTTCTATACATGAGGTAAAAAAATTAAATATACAATAATAAGGATAACTTTAGGACTTATTATGGTAATAAATTAAAAATATGCATTTAATGCTACATTTTTGTTGCTAACATAGGGATTATTTGATTGTATTCATTAGTCCATTCATTTTTTTAATTTAAAAGTTACACTTTATATGAATCCTTTCATTTTGGTTAACAAAAAGTTCATAATAACCAATTCATATACCCTAAAGGGTTTCAAATGAAGAGTGCATCGGGATTAATTTTGATATTATAGTCTCTTATGGAGTATTAATCAATATGGTGTTATAAAAGTTGTTATCCCATGTGACATTTGTCCCAAATCCACAAACACATGTAGTATCCCGACTGTGTTTTATTTTCTTGGGTGTCGATTGCTCTATACTTTATGAGAATTTGGGAATGTCTTCTTATGTTTAGTATTATATCTAATGATTTCCCTAATGTTTTCTAATCATAATATTAAAAATAACACGACATGGATATGATACCAACTATGAAACCCTTATCATTATTGTACTCATTTCTTGATTTTATAAAAATGGAACATATAAAATAATACAAGAAGAATGAGAGGCCAAATGTATTTAAGAAATAGGTACATGACATAACAACACGGTACACAAATATTAACACATTATTGAATACCTGCTTAACATGCCCTAAATTTAAATTCATCCTTTAGAATGGTCTAGGATTACCTAGGGACATACATAAGATAGATCTTTAGATATAAATCCCCATTAAAGAATAAATATTAAAATGATATTAGTATAACAAGATAGTCAATAGGAATATATGATATATAAAAGGGCATGCGAATCATAATTTTGAACAATGATGCATGATATTATATGATAACTCAAAGCCATCATGAAATTTTGTAAATAAATTTTAACATGGAATCATAACCATATATCAAGGTCAAACACCAAGGAGTTTTTTTATCATGTGATTGGGACAATTTCTCGTGAACTATATAAAGAAAATAATGATTTTAAAACCTTACCCAATGCATTGGTGCTCTTCTTGGGTAAACCCATTCACAATGACAACATGTAAATGCATACCCATGGAACATGGATCATATAACATAAGAAATTGTGTCATCAATTTTAACTCCATTATCTAGGGGTGTGGGTTAAATAGATAGAGATACCAATTAAAATATTATTTTTTTATTTTCTTTTGCATACCCTTGTTTAAAAATTGCGGTGGTTTTCAAAATTTAATGGTTTGACATGGAAAATTTTTAGGATAATTTATGTGGCATAACAGGGGTGGGTAATGAATAATCAGAGGGATTGATGAGAGTGACAGGGGTTTCTAATAAATATGATATAATAAGGTATGTAAGTGGGATATATATAAAAATCATACAACATGTGAAATTTGGAATTAAAAGGAATTATAGAAAAATGGTGTGAGAATAAATGTTTCGGATACAGAAATTATAGGATAATTTTGAAATCTTAACAATGATACACAATGAATCAATAGAGGGATTGAGGATAGTTAAAGGTGTTTCTAATCACATTTAAATAATATGGTATTTAATATGTATATACTAAATAATATCCCATTAATTGTAATTTAATTAAAAATTCATTATATAATGAAGGTTCTTCAATAAAGAGGGGAAGGAGAGGATACCTTTGTAAAACCTTGATATTTTATGAGAAATAATCGTTTTAATTTCTTTGATGTCTTGTTTTGTATGCTACACCAAAATAAAAAAGCTCTATACACAACACCAAATATAGATTTTGATCAATGTATAAATGAACTGTATTTTTAGTATGTTATATGCAATACCATAGGAAGCTTTCAATACACATAACCCTTACTTGACTTGCATTACACGCAATAGTGACCTTCCTCGATAACGTGTGTTTTATGCAATACCGAGTTTCACTAAACAATGATATATTGATATAATATTTTTATGAACTAGGATATATGAATATTATTAACTGAATTTTTAATTTTATAAAATTATAATTCATCTTACACATTTTCTATAATGAAGTATGAGAACAAAATCAATTTTTCGGATAAAAGAAGTATTTTTCAAAAAATGCAGTTTTGCCGCCTTTTGATGGTGCCCCCATTTTAAATCAATTTTTTTGAAAGTTTATAAGTTAAATTTAACAAAATAAACTTCTTCCTTTGAATCAGGATATAAAAATTTACATTGGATAAAGTTTTGATATTTTTCTGACAACGTTCTTATTTTGATGAATAGTTAAAACACTCTAAATTTTACTTAAAAGAAATTTTTTTCATCGAGATAATTTATATGGTTAAATTATAAATGTAAATTGTTTTAAAGTATAAATATAATATATTTTTACCATTTAATATAATGTATGTCATTATCATTGATTTTACATTGAATTCATTGTTTAAATCAATTCAATCTTTTACTATGTTTTAAACAAAAACCCATTTTTTCGACAACGAGATTAATTTTAAGTTCATTACTACAACTTCTGTGATTCGAATTTGGAAAAATTTATTCCATATTTGGAATAATTATATCCAAATTATGTTAATATTATACTTTTACTTTTTTGTCATTATGAATAGTAACTACGGTAAATTTTATTTACCATAGTTAAAGGTAAATTAAGTAATTAACGACAAAAATAATATTATAAAATTACCCTAACACTTGTCTTAATATAATTGGATGATTATATTTCTCCATAAAATATACTTGGGTCGAAATGGTATCTATTATAAACTACTTGTATGTGATTATGACCTTTAATTTATTTTATTTAAATGAAAGTGAAATATGCCTCACTCAAACTTTAATATTTAAATTATTTTTTATATAGGGTTATATAGAATATAAATTCGGTTATAAATACTCATTTGAAATATAAAATGTTTTTATTTATCATGGTAATTTATTTGTAATTTTTAAGAAATACATAACTACCATAATAGCTTATATATTAATGATGCGAAAATTATTTATTTAGTGAAAAATCAATAATATTGTTTTTATTAGACTAATAATAACCATAAAATGCCCAAAAACCTGACCAAAACTTATTGGTCTTGTACATATGAACCATAAGAATACAAAGGTAGAATTTTGGACCATTTTGAGCTTTATAAAATAGATTATGACATTTATTGTTTTTTTATTTTAAAGGATGTCAAAGTTGTCACCTTCATAATTTAATAAACATATCATTTTAAAAGTCGAGTGTTTTAGAAGATAAATTAGAATAGAAGTAATATTATGAAATATATTAGATTTATATTCATTATAGTATTTTATTTTTAATTTTTATGCAATAAATATTTATATTAAATAATTATAGAAAAATATATTAGTAATTATTGTATTAAGGGAAAGATCAAATAAATGGTTTTAAAAATATTAAAATAAATATAATATGAACTAATTTACATGCTCCACGAATTTTCTAGATTCATATGACATGTTAGGAACCTATTAAATATATTTTTTTTATATATTCGTTGTTTTTATTTTATTTAAATTTAAATAAATGAAAAATGTCAAAATTTACACTTTTGGTATTTTATAAAAATATCATATTATTAAATTATTTAAAAATCACAAAAATATTTAACAAATTACAAATTTAAAATTATATGGTCTAAAGGTTATAAATTATCCAATTATGGAAAATTGACCACATATAAGTATGTATTTATAACAATTTAAAATTTAAAATATTATTACCACAAATAAAATTAAATAGATTAAATAAGGATAAGTCATGTTGATAAGGTTTAAAATAAATTACCAACTTCTCTTAATCTTATTTGTTGATTATATTACAATAATATATCATCTAATATTCGGTGTTTAATCATTTTTGGCGGTCATTATGTAGGTTTTGAATTTATTATAAATTAATATTTTTGTGGTTTCCAAAATTACCCCTCTCCTCTCTTTTAAAAGGGCATCTCTTCCCTCTCATCCGCACACCACATTGAGCCTTCATTCTCAGCGAAACCCCGCCCATTTCACTTCTCAATTTCCCTATCAACATACTAGAGGTCTTGGTATTCTTCAAAGACCAACTTTAGCACCCTAAGAGGAGGTTTAAAAGAGTCGCATCGAAGAAGAGGTAACATTCTTTACTGATTCATTCATGTTCATATCATCTTCTACTTCCTCTTCTTTTTTTTGCTTCATAATAAAGTAATAATATCAGTATCACTCATTACTGATATGTTATTATAAATATTATCCAACCCTATTTCACCTTCTTATCCATCCCACGGAAAATGAAATCACCGTGAATGCGTACGTACGGAATACCGTCTCCACGCCGTGGTGTAATCTGTTTTCCACCACCACCTTACTGGGATGGGTATAATGGTGTAAATAATATCAATATATGGATATTATAACATTATACTAATTCATAGATATTATTTCATCCACTCTAATTCAATTCAATATTTATGGGAACAATATCATCGCTCGTACGTACGTACGGATTACCGTCTCCATGACGCGATGAGATTCATTATCCAAGTTAACCACAAAGAATGTATATAAAGTATATATAATAAATAATCATGAAATATATGACATATTAATGATTATTGATTTATGTATATTTTATTTACTTACATCCATTCAATTAAATAAGGAAAACAAAATAGCGTTTATGTGTTCGTATGGCCTACCGTCTAATTGAACGCTGTATTTCATTCCATTTATCAATCTATTATATATATGTGTATTCTGAATATATATTATATAATTTTTTTTTACATTTTTGATGAAATTAATCATGATCTGAGTAATCATATCAATAATTACAAGTCAGAACACGAATGATTAATGAAACGATTTTACCCAAAACGCTACTTTAACAGGGAATTGACAAATGAACAGGTAATATAAAGTCATAAGTGAATCATCTATGAAAACATTAATATTATTATGGTTCTGTTACAAGTTAATAATATTTTTAAACCCACTATACTAGGGTCTTGGACACATACATAATAAATTGGACATAAGTTAAGGTATAATTATTCCAATGTCATTCTTATCCGAGGTTGTTTATTGATAAGTATTTACCGAGGTTATATTTTTAATCCATGTCCATAAAAATGTATTTTCATAAAGTGTTTCATATTCTTCCATGTATTTTTAATGTCATGTTACCCCAATTTTACTTTTACATTGTGTTATGTAAGAAATCATTCTTTTTTTTTACCGGACGAGGAACTTTTTTACTTTTCCATCTAAAGTACTAGAAGGGTGTTTTTTTAACTTATATAGCATGAACAGATTTTTAAGGTTTCATAATGCCTTAATTTCATGAATCATCTTCTACATGATTTCATGCGTATATTCAATAAAATCTCTTTATTTTAAAATTGAGTTTCATTTTGTGAAAAGAAAATTATTTTGAAGAAGAATGTATATTTTCCTCTATAATTCATTCCATGTGTTTTATGAAAACTATTTTTAATCTGAGATGACATTATTTAATCTATGTATGTTTCGCATTTAATGTATCTATTATTAAAATGGTTTTTTCTAATGATGAAATTATATCCATTTGTTTTATATGGATTATGTTATTATGGGACGATGTTTATGGAAACCATTTTATTCTTTGGGTTATGATGACTGATTTATGTTCATTTTGTTGCACACATAAGAATGATTTCATTATGATATGGGTGGGTCCTATATCTCCCTCCAGTTTATTGGGTAAAGATTTATATCTCATTAGATAGAAATGGATGGAATGACATGTAAAATCTGGTTCATTAATATAGGGTTGGAATGACATGTAAACCTAGTTCAGTAATTGACATTGTCCACTATGATGGACTTGGAAGGAATGCCTTGGCTACTATAGAAATCATATCATTTTCTTAATGGTTTTCCACAATTACATGTTTTATTCCCATTCCATTTTATCATGATTAATTTTCCTTTATGATATATGCCTTATTACTATCAATATTTTTGTCATTCCCATGATTTTTATGTTTTATTTTAATGTTTTTACGTTCAAATGTTTATGGATTGTTTTCATGTACTCAATGTTAACCCTTACTGAGAATTTGAGCTCACCCTTTTTATGTTTTCTTTTCCCTAGGATATAAAGAATGTTTTTAGGTAAGAAAAAAATATCTGAAGATATTTATGGGAGATGTTGAGATCATTCACCCGGATTACAAGATTAAGTTCCGTGTTTCCAAATACACCAAACTAATACGGTCTTTGGGATTCTGTTTTTTTCATGTATTATGTATTCCAGAAAATTAATGTAATGTCTATGTATGTCATGTTTGGGTCTTCAAAGTTTGTATTAGAGTGAAGGTTTAGTCAACCTTTGAAAACTAGGATGCCAAAACATTAGTGAGATCCCTAGAGATATTTGTAATGTATGTCTTGGGATGTCCCTAAGGTTAAGTATAAGTATAGGTTATAGACATAGAATTATGGAAAGAATCATAGAATTAATCATATGATGTTATATATTGAAGGTGACCCCCATTTATTATGTTGTCTTCATAGCATGATTTCTTCCACTCATACTATTCTTTTTTAGTTTTAGACGATGGCTAGAACCCGAAGGAACTATGTTGATAAATGTAATGGACAATTCAATTATTATCCTCCTAAAAAACCAATGTGATGGGATATGGAGTGAAAAATCTTATTTCTATACTTACATAAGCTATGAAAAATTCTGGACTTCCAACTGAGCATAGAACAAAACAATATTCTATTGAGTCCTTTATGAGACAACGTATACCTTCTTTCAGTGGGTCTTCTAATCAACATGTTGCTGAACAATGGATCAGTACCATTGAAAAGATATTTTCCATACATCGTTGTTCCGAACATGAAAAAGTCATTTTGGATGTTTAACATTTAGAAGGAGAATCATACTAGTGGTGGACACTAATTTAGAATACAAGGCCCCGAGATGAAATCGAATCCATGGAAGGGGATGAGTTTAAGAACATGTTTTTCAATATTACTTCCCTCGCATTCTTTGAACAAAGATGGAAAATGAGTTCCCTGATCATATGAAAAAGGATGATGAATCTGTTGGTTTATACGAATCGGATTTTACATGGCTTGCATGGTATGCATCTAGCTTTATCATCCAACCTGAAAGTAAAGTTGATTTATTATTCAGTGGATTAAAACCAAGTCTTCGAAGGGCATTATATATAAGAGACTTCAATATCTATGAAGAAATTATGTTTTATGCTATCAAGGTAGAAATGGATGTTGGGATTACATATCCATCTCAAGGTTTTGATAGGAAACGAAAGATGGAGTTCAATGAAAAATCTCAGAACAATGGTGAAAAGAAGGAAAATGTTTCGTTATGCTCAAAGTGTGGAATGAAGCATGGTGGATATTGTCTTAAAGGGAATATAAATGTTTTAAGTGTGGAATAGAAGGTTATCGGGATGATAAGTGCCGAAGTAATGGGAATAATATGTCTAATGATGTGAACAAACAAAGGGATACACAGAATGCACCTCCTACACTTCAATGTTACAAGTGCAAGGAAATGGGGCATTATGTTAACCAATGCCCTAATCCAAGGGCTAATTATAACCGACATCAACAACCACATAAGGCATAGGATAATGGGATTTCACACGCGATCACTATTGGTGATGTTGATTATGACAACTGAGTGGTGGAATTATTAAGTGTTTATATAAGGAGAATCCAAAATAGTGTTGTGGAATATCATTTATAGCATCATGGAATATTGGAATATTTATGTATTAGTTTTTTGTGGTTTTCAATAATTATATGGTAAAATATTTTTGGAAAGGACCTAATATGTGCATAATGAAGGGATAAGGAGATAATGAAATGTTTGATAGTATTAATGAGCTCATGACTGATAAAAGGAATAATTGATGTTAGGATTTGTGTATATATAATTTTTGGAATTTAGGAATGTGGAAAGAGTTAACTTTTGATAGAATTCATGTTTTTACTGAGGTTATATGGAAATTTATGTCTCAATAGAATAAATTATTATGGTATTTACATGTTTATAATGTGACCAACAAAATATATCTTATGATATATGGTGCATAAATGATGGTATTCACATGCTTGGTAGATGACCACTCTAGTAATATTTTTCTTTATACTATGAGATTGGACAGAATTATTTTGGATAAGCCTAAATAATGGAATGTATTATGTTTGACATCAGATTGTATTGTTTAAGGATAATTTATTTTCTATAATGTTATAATAGTATGTTTTTAGAAAAAGGACAACTTGCAGGATGGATGACAACCAGTCACATTGGACAAGGCTACGGGAATCAAACCCACAACTGAAGTGTGACATGCTTTTATCACCTACCACTAGCCTACAAGAAGTCCCTGGTTTGTATAAATTAGTTTTATTTTATTAAGTGGTATGAAAGATGATGTATAAGTACATTTTCTGAACCATATGTGATTAATATCACCCTATATGTACGTATGTATTTTTAATAACTTTTTCTATCATTTTGTTTATGACAGATGGAATAACCCATCATTCTATCAAATGATCTACTAAAACATCACGAATGAAAAATTAAACTTCCATTTATTAGGAGATGAAGTATACATTGTTAAATACACGAACTACGATTAGATTGTACCAAAATCATGTAAGTATTTATTATAATTCAAAAATTCATCAATATTAGGGAAATGATCATGAAAACCAAAAAATTTATCCTGGTGCCCTCATATCTGATAAAATATATGGTACCGTAGATCATGAAAATTTTATGGATTTGTGATTTTTGGATTCTTCATAGCCATGTTCTATAACACTCTCCATCAGAACAAGATGTTTAGATTTCTCTTCCATATCCATGTTTTCACATATGTTTTCCTATGTGGAAACCCAATGATGAACTACTTTGGGTAACCGTTATGTTTCTAACTATCCTTTTTAAAATTAAGTTTTAGTATTACTTTTTTAGATGTGGGTTTATTTGAAAAAAACATCCATGTATTAAATTATTTATATCCCCGACGAATTTCAATGGTGAAATTTATTTTAAGGGGGATAAGATGTAACACCCCGAGATTTTATGAAAAATATTCCTTTTAATTTCATTGATGTCTTGTGTTGTATGCTATACCAAAATTAGCTTGCATTATACACAACATAAAGTATTGATTTTGATTAATGTATAAATGAACTATATTTTGATTATGTTATACACAATACGAAAGGAAGCTTGCACTGTACGTAACCCTGACATGGCTTGCATTACACCCAATAGTGACCTTCCTCGATAAAATGTGTTGTACACAATACTGAGATTCACTAGACAACTATATATTGTTATAATATTATTATGAGCTAGAATTTAAGAATAGTATTAACCAAATTTTTAATTTTATAAAATTATCATTTATCATACACATTTTCTAAAATGATGTATGAGAACAAAATAAATTTTTTCGGATAAAATAGGCATTTTTAAAAAAATTCACTTTTTCTGCCTTTTGATGGCGTACCCTTTTTAAATATAATTTTTGAAAAGTTTATAAGTTCAATTTTACAAAATAAACTTCTTTTTTTTAATCAGGATATAAAAATTTACATTGAATAATGTTTTGATATTTTTCTGACAACGTTCTAATTTTGATTAATAGTAAAAACACGCTAAATTTTACTTATAAACAACTTTTTTCATCGAGATAATTTATATGGTTAAATTATAATAGTAAATTGTTTTAAAGTATAAATAGAATATAATTTTACCATTTAATATAATGTATTTCATTAGCATTTATTTTACATTTAATTCTTAGGTTAAATCATTTCAATATTTTGAAATGTTTTAAACAAAAACACTTTTTTTCGACAACAAGATTAATTTTAAATTAATTATGAAAATTTTGTGTTTTGAATTTTAAAAAATTGAATCCATATTTGGAATAAGTAGGTTCAAATTATGTTAATAGGATACTTATTATTTTTGGGAATTGTGAATTGTAACTACGGTAAATTTTATTTACCACGTTTAAAGGTAAATTAAGTAATTGAGGGTAAAAATAATATTATAAAATTTCCATAACACTTGTCTTAATATAATTGGATGATTATATTTCGTCCTAAAATATACTTGGGTCGAAATGGTATCTACTAGAAACCACTTGTGTGTGATTAAGAACTTTGATTTATTTTATTTAAATTAAAGTGAAATATGTCTCACTCAAACTTTAATAATTAAATTATTTTTAATATAAGGTTATACAAAATATAAATTCGGTTATAAATAATCATTTGAAAGGTAATTTTTTGTCTTTATCATGGTAATTTATTTGTAATTTTTATGAAATACATAATTACCTTAATAGCTTATACATTAATGATGTATAAATTATTTATTTAGTGAAAAACCAATAATATAGTTTTTATTATATTAATAATACCCATAAAAGGCCCAAAAGCCTTGACAAAAACTATTTTACGTGTACATATGAACCATAAGCATCCAAACTTATAATTGTTGACCATTTTTAGCTTTATAAAAGAGATTATTACATTTCTAGATTTTTTATTTTCAATAATGTCAATGTTGTCAGCTTAATAATTTTAATAAATATATCATTCTAAATGTTAGGTGTTATAGAAGATAAATACGACTAAAAGAAATTTTATGAAATATATTAGATTTATATTCATCATAGTATTTTATTTTTAATTTTTATGCAAAAAATAAGTATATTAAATAATTATTCAAAATTGTTTTAGTAATTATTTTATTAAAAGAAATATCAAACAAATTGTTTTAAAAATTTTAAAATAAATATTATATCAACTAATTAACATGATCCATGAATTTTATAGATTAATATGACATTTTATAAACCTATTAAATATTTTGGTTTGAATATATTCTCTTTTTGTATTTTATTTAAATTCAAATAAATGATTAATATCTTAATTTACACTATTGGTAATTTATAAAAATAACATATTATTAAATTATTTAAAAATAACAAAAAAATTTAAAATATTATAAATTAAAATATATATGGTCGAAAATGTTATAATGTATCCAATTATTATAAATTTACCACATATAAGTATGTATTTATAACAATTAAAAATTTAGAATATTATTACCACAAATTAAATTAAATAAATTAAATAAGGATAAATCAAGTTGATAAGGTTTAAAATAAATTACCAACATGTATAAACCATATTAATTGATTATATTACAACCTGATATCATCTAATATTCTTAATTGAGTCATTTTTGGTTGTTTTTATGTGGGGTTTGAATTTATTATAAATTAATATTTTAGAGGTTTTTAAAAGTACCCCTCTCCTCTCTTATAAAAGGGCACCTCCCAACTCTCCTCCTCACAGCACATTGAGCCTTGAAGATCGCTCAACCACTGACCATTTCTCTAATACACTTCCCTAAAAACATATTAGAGGTCCTGGTTGTCTTCAAATATCAACTTTAGTTCCCAAGGAGTAGGTTTAGAAGAGGAGTGTCGAAGAAGAGGTAACAACCTTTACCGATTCTTTCAAGTTCATTTCTTCTTCTACTTCATCTTATTTTTTTCGTAATAAAGTAATAACATAAATATCACTCATATACTGAAATTTTATTATAAATATTAACAAACCCTATTTCACATTCTATCCATCCTATAGAAAATGAAATCACCGCCCTTGCGTATGTACAGAATATCGTCTCCACGCCATGGTGTCATCTGTTTTTCCACCACAACCTTACTTTGAAGGGTATAATGGTGTAACGAATTACTATATATGGTTATTATAAAATGATAATAATTCTGAAATATTATATCATCCACTTTAATTCCATTAAATTATTATGGTAATGATATCATCGCCCGTGCGTACTTACGGATTACCGTGTTCACGACGCGATGAGATTAATTTTCCAAGTTAACCATTCATGAATGATTATAAATTATATATAATAGATAATCAGGAATGATATGAAATATTAATGATACTGGATTTATGTATATTTTATTTACTTACTTCCATTCAATTTAATAAGGAATCCAAAAAAGCGTTCATACGTACGTACGACCTACCTTCTTCATGAATGGTGTATTTATTTCCATTTATTGATATTTTATATATATGTATATTCTGAATATATATTATTTATAAATAATTTTTTACATTCTGGAATTAAGTAATCATGATATATGTAATAAAATTAATGATTACAAGTCAAAACATGGATGATAAATTAAACGATTTTACCCAAAATGCTCCTTTAACATGGAATTGACAAATGAACCTGTAATATATAGTTGTAAGTGAATCATTTATGATAACATAAATATTATTATGGTTCTATTATAGGTTAATAATATTTTGAAACCCACTATACAGGGGTATCAGACATATACAGAAGAAAATGTACATAAGGTAAGGGATAATTATTCCAATCTCGTTCTTATCGGAGATTGTTTATTCGTAAGTATTTACTGGTGTTATATTTTTCATCCATGTCCATAAAATTGTTTTTTATAAAGTTTTTAAAATTCTTCCATATATTTTTAATGTCATGTTTTCCCATATTTGACTTTTACACTGTGTTATGGAAGGTATATTTTTTTCCCATACAAGGAACCTTTTGACATTTCAATTAAAAGTATGTGGATAATGTATTTTTAACTTATGCGGCATGAATGGATTTTTACGGTTTTATAATGCCTTATTTTTATGATGTTTACTCTACAAGATATCATGTGTATTTTCAATAAAATCCTTTTCATTTATAATTGAGTGGCATTTTGTGAAAAGGAAATTATTTTGAAGAATAATGGATATTTTCCTCAAAAATTCATTCCAATTGTTTTATCAAATCTATTTTTCATCTAAGATGACATAATTTAATCTGTTCATGTTTCATGTATAATGTCTATATTATTTACATGTTTTTATTTTTTTCTTATGATGAAATGATATCCATTTTTTATATAGATTATGTTATGATGGTATGATTTTTATGAAACTAATTTTATTCTTTGGGATGTGATAAATGATTTTTGTTTATTTTGTGGCACATGTAAGAATGATTTCATTATGAGATGTGTGGAACCTATATCTCCCTCCAATGCATTGTTTAAAGATTTATATCTCATGATATAGACATTTCTAGAACGACAAGTAAAATCCGGTTCAGTAATATAGGGATGGAACGACATGTAAATCTGGTTCAGTAATGGACTTTTTCAACTGTGATTGTCTTAGACGGAATGCCTAGGCTACTATAGAAATCATATCACGTGCTTAATAGTTTTCCACAATTAAATGTTTTATTCACATTCCATTTTATCATTATTAATGATCCATTATGATCTATGCCTTATGTACTTTCAAGATTTATGTAATTTCTCAAGAATTTGAGTTTTATGTTCATGATTTTACGTTCAAATGTTTATGGATTGTTAATATATACTCAATGTTTAACCTTACCGAGCATTTGAGCTCACCATTTTTATGTTTTTTCCCATTATATAAATAAAGGTTTTAGGTATGAAAACAAAAATAGAAGATATTTATGGCAGATGTTGGAGATCATTCACCATTATTAGAATATTATGTTCTGAGTTTCCAAAGACACTAAACTAATACTATATTTGGGAATCTGTTTTTGACTTGTATTAAGTATTCCACAAAAGTAATATAATGTCTATGTACGTCATGTTTGGGTCTCTACACCTTTATAAATATTGGGATTGTAATAACATAGGAAAATGTTATAATGAGATACGATAAATTATATATCATTTCATGAAAATTGATTTTATAGTAAATTGGTATTTATAATAGAATTAAAAAAATTAATTGATATTTTAATGGTTAAATTAAAAGAACATCTTGAATGGAGAGAGAGGGAGAGAGATATCCCTCACCATTGGAGTATGTTACTTAATTCTAGAGAGAAACTTCATAAATGCATGTAAATTCAATTTAGAGTTTATTTAGAGGGTTATTTTGTGTAAATTAATTCTAAAATTCATTTCCATGGAATTTTATTTGGTAATGGGGTGTATATATATTTTTCTAGGGGTGGGTTTATGTAATTTAAAATGAATTATTTTGTATTTAAGGTTAACTATTATTAGTTAGAAATAAATTTAATGAATTTTTTTATATTTAATTTTGTAATGTTTTTAAGGATGTTACAAACCTTTACAACCCATTTATTATTTTCATTTTTAGTTGTATAATGCATTTAAAATTTAATATGAACCTTTTAAATTATTTTAACTGTACCGAGGTAACTCTTTTTTACCATGGTAACTATTTTCCTAAAAAAGAAAAAAAATTATTTAATAACTTTGACCATAAAATTCCATATATTCCATATATTATATTTTATTCAGTTTATTAATCTAGTAAAAATCAATTCTAACATGACACACTTATAACACATTATTTTTTTTCTTCTGAAAAGGTAAAATTGTGGTTTCCAAAATGCTAGTCATATTTGTATCTATGTAACAGATTAGTTATTATATGATTAAATAAATAAATTTTTATAAATAATAATTTTTAATATATTTAAAATTATGATTATATAATTATTTTTTAATAAGAGTATTGTTATTTTAAAAAATGGTATTTTTACTTTTTACCCCAAAAATTATTTTTATTATAAGATTACCATAAATTCAACCTATCATAATATCGATGTATTGAATAAAAAATTATAAATATTTTAACAAAATAATAATCTAAATATGAGAATTTTAATTTTTATCAGTATACAATAATTTATTTTAATATATTAATCTTCTAGAAGACTAAATATTTTGACCACTTTAAAAATTACTCAGGACTTCATCAAAATGTTATATTATTTAAAACGTTAATTATAAGATAAATTCGTCAAATATAAATTTAATATGAACTTATATAATTATATTAAATCCCACTTTTAATGGAAATGATAATATTTATATAGTTTCGATATAAAATAACCCTAATGGTCACTTTATTATGTCATTAATAATAATAATGAAAATATTTTTTTTATTAATGACCATAATTTCCATCGACCATATTTTTCATCATCAATTATTCTAAATGACCAATTTTCCCAATAAATACACCATCATTCTATCTTTATCATGCATTACATTTCTTATGATGGATTTTACAAATCTATTTATAATGACAATTATATTCATTTACATTCTTTTCATTTTTCCAATATTCATGGAATAGAAGATATTCTTGAATAATATCATTCCCATGCTGTTTGTTTTCTCTATTTTATTATTTTTACACGTGTATATCATGTTACTATTCTGTTTGTATTATTTACTATCAATGAATTATGTTTAATATTTTTATGATATGTAAAAAATATTTATAAGTGTTCAAACTGATAAATTAATTATAAAATATATGTTTAATTAATATCATAATGGTATTTTCAGGGTACTATAATAAATAATACATCAATAAAATTGATCAAAAAATTTCATTTTCAAGGGTTCATTTAGCACTTTTAGTGAGATATTTAATTTTCGAAATACGAAGTTTATTTTCTAACCTTGGGGAGGATTATTTTTCCATAAACTAATGTAATGAATTCCTTAAATTATTTTTATTTCCCTATTAATTTTATATTATTTTGGAATAAAATTTAGAGTTTAAATTAAAACAGTCATTGGTTTTAAAAATTTAATCTATATTTTAAACTCATAAGATAAAAATTTAAATAGGTTTTGAATTGGACTCAAAATCCTTTAGAAAAAATTATTCTATATGATAAATCATTTTGTTAAGTATTCTTCATTTTAAATTATAAAACATACCCTTTTTTTGAATTAGCCTATTTATTAAATAAAAATTACTTGAGTATATCAGTTTAAAAAATGATGTTTGTACGTTCAGTTTAATTCAGAGTGACATGTGTTTGAACATTTTAAAAATTTCCATTGACAATCAGATTTTTTAAATACAAATTCCAAAAAATTTATGAAATTTTATATAGAAAAGAAATAATGTTTTCCACATGAGATATTCTATAGAGAAATAAATTTTATAAACAAATCCATTATGATATTGTAGTTTTTCATTGTTGAGAAATCATTTCTTCTAATGAATTTGACTAATGGAATTGTTGAGGGAATGAAATTTCACAATTCTTGAAGAATTTGATGTGGTCTTTCATGATTAATTATTTTTCAACTTCTATTTGTTTTTCTTATTGATATTTTATTGAAAACCATGCATATAATGATAAATTATTAAAACATTTTAAAATATAATGTAATTTCTAAACTAATTTTTTAATAAAATCTGTTATTAGGGGAGCAGTTGAATAAATGTTATTTGATTCAATTTATATTTAATTTTAGAATTATTATTTCTATAATAATTAATCATGTTCATGAAATATAATATTAATATATTATTTGAGTAGAAAATGAATGTTTAATCCATCATTTACATTTAATCCACATGTGTAACCCTAAAATTCTAAATTGAATCCAAAGGAAAGAGGGTATTCATGATCAGAGATGATGTTTAGTTGTTGATTATGTAGTCTGTTAGTGATGATAGTGAAATTTAACCAATATCGGAAATTTAATATGTTCAGCATACTCATGATTAATATATTGTATCATGGGTAATCACAATATTTTAATATGATTTTCTACAGTAAATTTTTAGGACATATTCGAAAATCGAAGTCACTTCACCTAAAAACCAATGTGATGGGTTTTAATTATTTTACATTGATTTTTAGGATGAAATTTAAAATTGAAATATTTCATTAAAAAAAATGTGTTATATAGATACACGACTGGAATGCATGAATCTTGGAGGATCTCTGATACTATCTAGAAAAGAGTCAAAGCAATATTCAAAGGGGATCGAGTTAGAGGATATATGAGATATAATCCTAGAAACAACCTCATCACATTCTCTATACATTCTATATTATTGAATTAACATAATTTCATTTAATAATTTTTTTCAATTTTCTACATTATGTGTAATTGTGTTGTTATAGGGGTCTCATTGGAAGAATTATGATATATTTTACATGTTCCTACATAGTTTAAAACATCATGGATAGTTTTTATATTTATAGAGATTTATAATATTTTTGTTACTTTATGAATTATTTTCATTCTACTCCATATGTCGATATTAAATATTAAAGGATTAATTTTCAATTGAAACTGTATCCAAATAACATAATTGGAATAGGTTTTGGTTTTCCTTTTCCACATGAAGTAGCATCCTCATATTGAGTTCTATTCGGAATGAAAGTTATTAGAAGTTTTCTATAGATATTTTATTCAGCTATTAGTAATTAGAAAAATAATTCATCAATTAGAACAATTCAAACCCATCTATTTAATATCATTTTTAAGAGAAATAATTTTTATCAACTATCTCTAGTTCAACATCTCAAATTCCATCCAATGTTTTTGATACCACTCTTATGTTGTTGGTTACATTTATTTCTTAGTATCACCAGTCCTCCCAAATCACTTCACTAAACTTCATATATCAAATATGTTTTTCGTAGTAATCATTTCTTCATCTTTTTTTCATAATCATATTCCCTATCAATTGTTTAATTCTACATATCATGATTCTTATAATATGTGTTCAAAAATAGTAAATGATTTATTAGTCAGAAAAATAGTCTAATCAATTATGGTAATTATATACCTACCAATGGCCTCAAGCTATGATGTTCACTTATACCTTCATTTATAATATGATGATTATTTATTATACTTTATTTGGTGAGGTTTGTAGAATTATTTATCAAATAGGATATACTCTCCCAAGATATTATATAGACCCTTAAAATTGGTTAATTGATTTTAACATATAAGGTGGAACTCATCTCGTATATATATCTCAGTTTAGTCATTTTATAGGTGGAATAAATTAATTATAATACAAAGTGGAATTAGAGAATTTTTACAAATATTCATGATCTGTTTGATAAGATATAATTATTTTCAGAATCTAATAATGAATTTATGCAGGGACACAACTGACCCATGTGTTGGGAAAATACAGATTACCAAATATGGGATGTTATTCATGGTTTTATCTATCACAATTGGATTTATTTATTCTAAAAATGATTCATTCAGTTATTGGTTTTTGTTTAATGGTTTTATACTTGTAACATGGTACCAAAATAAGTTTTTTTCATGTGTAACTATCGGTATGCATGATTCAAATTAATTTTGTGAGATTTCTTGTGAATGGGCACTCTAAATAGGATATGAGATTTGGTTTTTTAAAGGATTAGTAATAAAATAATGGAATTTACCTATATAAAATTCATGAATCATTTTACATAAATAGTCCATGATTCTTTTAATAATTAATAAATCAAAAAAATTATTATTATTTTTTATCTGAATCTTTCATTGTGATAGTTAATATTTAGGGTTAGGGGGTACCCAATGTTTCATTAGGAAGTTAGTATCATGAACTGTATATATATCATAATTGGATTCTATACCTACTACATCTTTTTCTATTTATGTTATATGTGACATATTATATGTGTGATGTCAAGTATCGAGTCTATAATTATTCTGAAATTCTTCAATGATTACCACCATCTAATCACTAAAATGATTAGAAACAAAGACCCACATGTTATTAATCTGAATACCCTAGTTTCTTATGAAATCATAATTTATATATAGATAATCGATATTATTCTTTATTTGATTCAGTATATAAGATGTTGAGATATAATAGGAAGCATTTCCATGATAGATCTTCCCACAGTGTTCTACATTCAACCACAACCACTAATTTCTTGAGAGGGTTGACCTTAGGCTGCCACCTTCAGGCCCACGTCTAAGGATGCAATTGTAAAATATCTCCATACAGTCCATGATATACCTAGTAGGCTTTTGGTATATACTTTATTTGGAATATTGTTTTTCTAGTGGGATGTGTTAGTTTATGATGATATATATATGGTGATATCCTAGATAGATTCTCTAGCTTATCTATTGAAGTATTTATTCACTAATGTGTTGATAACTAATAATGATCAGTATTTTATTCATCTTTTTAGAGGATCTTCATAGTTATTTAATATGAAAAATATTTCACAAATATTCTATAATTATAATCCTTGCTTATGTGTTATGAGAAAACTGGGGTTTGGAATTATATGGAATGGATAAGAAATTTTAATTTGTATTATTTGAAGACCATATTTTTTATATATCATTTCATAATATGTGAATTAGGACCATATTATATAGTGGATAATGGATAGTGAAAATTTTCTATCAACTATGTTACATATATTAGATATAAGTGTGGATACTAGGGTATCCAAATGTTGAGATGTGATTACTCTTTCCATTGTTGCGATAGTATGGATTATCATAGTCTTGGATATTATTCTTAACTACATGGGATGACTCCATAATTATATTATCATTATGGTGGGTTGGGACATCTGAAAACACAATTCCATTGACAACTAGTTGATTGTCATTATTGTAGTCATATGGGGTGTTTTTATGCTTCTGTTAGAGTTCATACAATCCAATTAATATTCGTAGTGATGGTTGGACTATGGGATCAATATCTAGTCTAGGTTCTTTACCGTATGGTGTTATATGGTTTTATACAAATATGTTTGGGTGTGAAGTTGTTAATGGATCCCAAATATAGTAAAGGTGTAAAATAAGAACACATCGTGGTATCTATGGATATAGAGTTCCCAAAAAAATAGATTTGTTTGGAAAACATCATTCCATCATGATAAAAAATAAACTACACATTGTGAGGGGTTATCTTCATCTAATTGTTTGGTCTTGGTAACATTTATTTTAAGACATATGGGTGTACAAAATTTATTATGTATGTTTATTATTCTAGTGATATGGTGTTGACCATTAATTACATATATGGGTGACTTTTATCAACACTTTTATATAGGTGATATCATAGGGTATTTATAGATGTTAAAAGGGTTCCATAATTATTAGTGGATTTTGGACTCTCTAGGATATGAATAATTTAGAGAAACTTTATTTGACGTGTTCCATATTATGGATTGGTTTACTCATTATTGAACACAATTTTACTCATATAACCCGCATGTATCATTCACCACTGCTAAATATTATAGTTATATCATTGCTGGTTAGTGAGATCTATAGAATATCCATTTGGGACAATACTAGTGACAACTAGATATACATTCATGCCAGTTTTTCTATACATATATTGACGATGAAGAGAGCTGTTAGATTGTTTTCCATCATATTTTTTATTTATTTTAGAGTGTTTTAATATTATAATTAAATGTATTTCCACTTAGGAGAGGGTCTGAGTTTATGACCGGTCTTATTTTAGGTATGGGGACTATACTCATTATACATGTTATGATAGATACTTTAATTATTTCATTAAATAATACACATATATAAGACTTACTATAAGGGATTCATTTTTTCATGAATGTCCCCATACACTACTATAGTTTTGTTCATTAAGAGAGTAGATGAAACACTATGGATACATGTTTATTGTTAGAGGGTTCACATATTGATTGTTATGGACTCATATCCACTTCCTCATATTTATTAATTTTTGTATAACCAAGGGGATCCATGTTGTTCTCTATGATCAAAATGAGGTTTTTCTATCCAGACCTACTTGTAAGGTGAATGAATATTCACGAATTTTTTTTGGTAAATGTGTTTCATGTATGAATATTTTCATGACCATAATATGTTTAATGAATGAAATGGATGTTTTATTTCGTCTCAGATGGAATTTTTTTATAATATTTTTTGTGATCACATTCATGACTTTACCATGATCTCTATTAGAAGATCATTCTAGATACCCTAAGTAAAATCAGTTAATTTTTCATGTATTCTATGTGTTAGATATATATCAATGAGTATAACATATTTGGTAATGTGATATTATGAGTAGGAATATCATTGGACACTATGAAATTTAATTTCATGGTGACATCAGAGATTCATAATGATCTATTTAGCATTTATAGGTTCATGGGATTAATAGACTAATATAATGGATTTAATCAAAAAATGTTTCATCTTTTAGTTCTAAGGATTTAATTAACCAATATGGGGGTGAGTTTTCTGTGATCTACTCATTTTGATAGAGTAATCCTATAGATTAATTACCTTGGACATATTTGTATGTTTTGAACGTACCTGAGTTGGGTAAGAAGATTGAAATATATATTGACACATCAAGAGTAAGATTAGGGTTGATACTATCTTAGGAAAAGCATGTGGTCATTTATGGAATGTAGAAGATTTGTTCATTGGAGAAAAATTATCTGACACATGATTTAGATCATCTAGTGGAAGTTCATGACCTGAGATATAGGAAACACTATTGTATAGGAGACATGATTATTGTGTATAATGAATTGAAGATCTTTTTTTATATATTCTCCCAATACGACGACACATTTAATGATAGGGTTGGAATGAATAACATCAGTATTTCTCCTCAGACTTTGAATATTCCCTTGTAATAGTAAATTTCGTGGAAGATACATGACATTGAAAAACCATGGAACATGTGATATAGAATGATTATAGCTATTATATGTTGATGATAATATTCCCTAAGATGTATCTCGAAAATAAAAAGTAATGGGGAAGAGATTACATAATTTTTGGAAATAATATCTTCTCACTCTGAGATTTGGTTTAGGAATGTAATATGTCTTACCCAAATTATAGGGTTATGTGGGACAATATATATAGTTGGACACCACCACTTGATTGCTCGCATTCCAACTACACGATTATTTATGTTAGTGACCATAGAGTATTCCATGTTAGTATTAATTAGGAGTTGCAAAGATAATCACTTTCCTATTGATTGGATGTTCAACAAAGAATTGATAAGATATAAGATCTTATTCATATAAAGTATTCATTTATTGTAATTAATATGGATATAAAGATGTTTGTTTTATGATTTTTGTACCTATTTTTTATTGAAAATTGGTCCCCAACAATCTACTTGTGATTTTTTGTCATTTCCCATTCCCATGTGTAAATGGGATGATATATTTTTTGATGTGTGTATTGAAGTTTCCTCATGGTAGTGATATATAATGGCTTTTGGTAGATGGATGGAATACGAACAAACTTTTCATACCAGTCATGAAAACATAGTTTTTTGATCAAATGGACAGATAATATGTTTGTGATATAGAATGTATTTATGGTCTAAAGAGAAACATTGTTTCTTATCAGGATTTTTGGTTAAATTATCACTTCTAGGATGGCCTAGAAAAGGTTCTTTATACATTGGGGATTTTGTTATCAATGTAAAATGCTATGAACAATTTGTAGTCCAAGTATACTCCCTAAATTCTGGAAGACATTTTGTGAGAGCCTTTCCATGATTTTGGAGGTTCAATTGAGATTTAAATCTCATTATTCATGTTCAATTATAATTTTTTATCAAACATTTGTTTTGATGACACCTATAAGGGCCTTGTATGGTTTACCATTTCATACCCTTTTGATGGATTGGGATGGGGGTGTGATCCATTAAGAGGAAGACTCTAATTTAGGATAATATAGAAAATTTTATAGTTGATTTATATTAGCTACTATATAAGTAATTAATAGTTAACATTATAACCGTAGATTACCTCCTCTTAAGTTTAAGACTTATAATCGAGTTTTACTAAGGGTGTTTCCTCATTTGGGACAACTCTCATTCATAAGGCACAAGAGGTGGGTACCCAGATATATACATACGTTTAAGGTTATCAAGGGGTTTAGTATAATATCCTAGAAACTAGAATATCCACATAATTTATGTCATAAGATTGATGTATTTTAGGTATATCATCTCCAAAGATACAACATCGATATTTCTAATGTGATCTGTCTTAATAAAACCAACCTAGATATTGATTAATAATTTTGTAATGAACTATCATAAATTGGATCAATGTTTTAATATCATTTATGGATATATGATATATCATGTACATGCCTAGTGGAATCTTAGACATTTTCTAAAGGATACAAAAGATAATGAGTTTGACATAAAACATTAGTGGATAAATTTTTTATACTATTAACCAGTGACATATATTTGGGATTATTATAAATGAAAAACCCTAGTATTATTTGAATTTTTTTGGAATAAATTTAATTCTTATGAAAGCATGTGTTACAGAAACATGATGTTTGAAACAACCATGATATACTTTTATTATTTGTACTATTCGCTATTATAACTGATCCATCCAATTTGGATGTGGTAATAGTAGTTAAGTAATTTTTAAAATTATTTATAAATTATTTATATAAACAAAATATATTTATAAAAGACTATTTACTTTTATGTTATGTTTTTGTACAATTTGGAAGTACTTTTTTTCAGAAATAATGATTTGAAATTATTTTAGTGAAAAGATAAAAAAATTGTTCTCTAAAAAATTTTATAAATATTATTTCAAAATAATTAAATTAATTTTTTAATAAACATTCCAAAATTTGATTAGGATTAATTTTTTTTTAGACTTGATTATTTTTACTGGTATAGTGAAAGTTTATGATTTCTATTAAAAACTACCATTCAATTAATTGATTTCTATATGTATCGTATTAATTTTTATTATAAGTATAATTAGATTACTTATTTTATTATTAATTTTTTTCTATTTCATTGGAATTCATGTTAAATTTTGATATCAAAATATTCTGTACTTATGATGATTTTCCCTTTGGATAGTTAATTTTTCATTGCATTAGTGGGTTTTATTTTTAATTAAAAATATCCACTTCTATGAATGGAAAATATAAAAATGAATTACATAGTTTAAATAAGAATAATTAGTATTATATAATATTTTTAACTTATTTTTTAGTTCAAAATGAATAATGAAAAGAGTATACATTAATTACTACGATAAAGATTAAAATTGGTTTATCGGGAGATAAAATAAAAATATAAGGGGTAATGTGAACAAAAAATGATTCCAATAACTATATTATTGAAATATTTAAACCTTATATCATATAAGGTTCTATAATGATCCATTTATGGTCCTTTCATAACATCCAAAACATTGTTACAAATTATTATTTCATAAAATTCCATGTATGTCCACTCCCCCACATTGAAATAGGTACCCACACTCATATCATATTCCGCATATAAAACCACATGTTTTATCCAATACCTAACCAAATATTTTCTTTACATTCATCCTAAAATCCTATAGATTCTTTTTATCACTATTACACCTTGGATGTTTTATGGTTTTAACCTAAATGATTTATGAGAGGAAGACTTGTTTTTCCTTGCTGAGTGTTTATATTTTATTTCTTCTTCAACATAAATAATATATTAAAACATTATGATGATTTAATTACACTATTATCTCATATAGGTATATATTATATTATTTTATTGTAATAACCTATATTCACATCATCTTCAATGAAATGTTTATCGAAATAGTCGACTGAGTGTACGTCAGACTACCACCTACTAAACCGATGAAAGTATTTTTCTAATATCTCTTGTCAAAACTGAATATAATGATTGATTTGGCATATATATTTATATATGAAATAATTTTTAAATTATGATATATCTATAATTATAAAACTATTTATACCTTAATGTATTCGATTCTATTGAAATACGATAACATCACCCCTATGTATGGAGGATTATCGCCTCACAAAGTGATGTGATTCATTTTTCACATACACGTTAAATTTATGGTATAAATGATAAATTTATGGGATATATGTGGTATCTCTGATATCATAATTATTCAGAAATGATTATTTATTTTTCAAATTTCCTTTTTCCCGTAAATTGGAAAAATGGAAACTTTGTTTATTCATGCATAAAACATATCATCTCTATGAATGCTTAAATTCATTATATATATTTAACGTTTATGGATTACTATAAATACTTATATAATGGTATATATGATATTTATTAACAATATTTAAATAATTTCACTATGATTGTAAAAAATATACTAAATATAACAAACTAAAACATAAATAAAAAATGAAGCCGTTATTAACTGAAACGTGATTTTAACATGGAATTCATTATAAATCATAATGAAAAGGACATAAATAAATAATATATTATTTTTTATATATGATTATTCAATTTATATTAGTTTTTAAAACATATATTTTTTATAATGTTTATTCCAATTTGTATGAAGAAATCCAGGAGAGGTAAGTGATTTTCATCTCATTTTTATTTATATGGGACACACCACTTACACAACCCATTTTTAATTTGTGTGGTATATACATTCAAATTAATGTATTTAATGATTAATATAATGAAAGTAATGGAATATAATTATAAATATAATTATTATCCCTTTGTGTACAATTCAAAACATACCGAAGTGGTAATGAATTTATGCTATAATAACATTATTAATCAAGATTATTTATGATTATTCTTCCAATAATGTGATATTATGATATAACTCCCATAAAAACATGTATTTTCTTTCTCTCTAGAAATTTCATCCGATTATATATTTTTTCCTTTAGATTTTCTCTATTTATATACTCATTATTCAAAAATGATGTTCTTATGAAAAAACAATATTTATTTCTATGGGATATAAAAAAAATTTTATTCAATGTAAAAGTTTTCTAGAAATATATTAAAATATTTGTTAATGATTTTCAAATTAATTATAAAATACATATTTAACAATAATAAAATTTTCATAATATTTTCTAAAAGGAACATTATTGTTGTTTTCCAAATGTGTTTTTGTAGACTTTTCTATGTTAAAATATGAAAGGAATCATTGTTTTAACTAGTATGGAATGAAATGATTTTTAAAAAATCATGAATATTCAATTATTTAATGATTAAATTATATTTTTCAAGTATTTTTCAAATGAAATGTATCCCAAAAAATTTCAGAAAATTTTAACTTATAAAAAATTTATTTCAAATATAGAGGATATATTCCATAGGATTGGTTAAATAATATTTTATGGAATTTCTAATCAACATGAACAAAAAACAATAGTGTTTATTATATTTTACTAGGTATATGATCTAAATTCACCATCCTTATAATTTATTTTGTTGTTTAATATTTTTGCTTAGGATTAATAGATTTTTATGAGTCATATTTATTTTTTGTGGGTTCTAATATGATGAATTGATAAAGTGTTTATGAAATATATTTCTTTTCATTAGGATATTCTATGATAAAATTTTGATTAAAACCACTTATGTTTACACTAGATATGATATGTTGATGTTTTTATGATGTTTTTAATAAAATTTATGGATTATGTGATAGATGAGAACAATAATTACATTTAATTAATTAGGTAATAATTTATATCTCATGACATAATGATGTGAAACAAAAAAATGTGAATGATATAATACTATAAATATGTTGATTTTTTTAATCCCATATGTGATTATTCTATATCCATTATGAAATGGTTATCATGTTTTGAAGAAACACCCATTATAATTTGTTGTTCTCATTTGTTATCCTTGAAATTTGAAATAGTTTCTATACATATGGTGGATCCTCACATATATTACATGTACATACGGATCATGATATATTTATGATGATATCAAACTCTAATAGTTTATATCCTTTTAAATGTTAAATATTTACATTTTTTCCATTTAATATAAAATGATATATTAGTTATGGTCATTGTATGTTATATAATGAAATATCATACCCTTATGATTATCCTATGATTGTATGTGATCATTAGTTGATATATTCAATGTTTACCCATATTGAGCATCTGAGTCCACCATTTATTCGGTTTCCCTTCCCAAGGTCATAATTAATGAGATTATGTAGTGTATTTTTATTTAGAGTAAAAATGGGAATATCTCTATTATATATGTTTAATATCAATAATTAAATAAGATGATTGTTTATGTAGTATCTAGAGACACTAAACCAATACAGTCAGTGGTCTTGTATTTGAAAATTGTATTGATTATTCATATAAAATGGATGTGATATTTAGGTATGAAAAGAGTGGGTCATTATACATGGTATCAGAGAAATATTTTTATCTCAATTGGAATATAGGATGAGAAAACTTATGTTATAACCCTATAGATAAGCCTGTAGATTATTATATGTGTGGGGAAATGTTGTGGAATATTTTTAAAGGATATAGTTAGGGGATTATAATTATGTATAACCATCTATGGATTATAGAATTGGATTTTTCTCTAGTATAATTTAACCTAGTGGAAATAACCCCAAAAGTGTGTGTTTAGATGGCCTTGATTGTCAATAGGTGCATAAAATGAGTATTTATATACACCTTTCGGACACTCGAAAGCTATATAATTTTTTAATTCACAAAAAATTTAAAAACCATCATGATGGATTTGAATATTCACTCCCTATGAAAAATTTTAAGCATAATTTTTTTATATATTGAGAAGTTGGTTTCATGATATTGACATTATATGAATAATTGATCACACTTATCAATGATACATGAAGGCCTTGATAATTTTTTTAGTTTACTATGAGATTGAGGACAAAACAATCACATTTAGGTGGTGAAAGGTATGTTCAAATATTGATGTATCCTATTTGAGAATATTTATATCATTTTATGTAAATCATGAAAACTTCCTAGGGATGTTCATTATTTCATAAAAAATTATATTTTGAATTATCAATGAAAAATACTGATGTTAATATGATGGAATCCAAAATCAATGATTATTTCATGATTTATGTTTATATGAATGTGATTTTTAGAATTCCAATTATTATCTATCTAGATGAATTTGATATTATCTTATATGTGGATTTAATTTATCTACATAAGTAAAATATTGATTTCCATGGATGGGAAAACATATTTGATATTCCAAAACAGCCTCAAATCTTCTGTCAATTTGATTATAATTATGATCAGATGATGGATATCAAATCCATTTTATGGGTTTTAATTACTATTCAGAAGGAGATATTATCTTATATGGTTGGGTTGAAAATCAAAATCAATGAAATTCCTATTATATGCGATTTTTTTTGAATTTTTCTAGAAGATTTTACTATTATTCAACTAATTCATAAGGATAATTATTCAAAATAAATCATACCCATTTCCACACATATTTCATTTATTCTTTATAAATTGACCCTAAATAAGATGAATTAATTCTATTATATTTTTTAATATAGATTTATTAATCCACATGTGACAACTTGGAGTGATCCTATTATGTTTGTTAAGTATTAAGATGTAATGATGTGACTACACCATAATTACCATGACATATACAAGATCAAAATCTAGAAAAATTGTCTTTACCATGTATTCATGACTTTTTTGGTAAACCATACAGAGATCAATACCTTATTAGGATTTAACATCATTCTGGATATCATCAATTGTGGGTTAATAAATATGACATACTAAACATAAAATTTCATACAATGTTTATAAACAATGAGTATATTATGATGTCATTCTTTTATTCTGATGTACCTTGTATCCTAATGTATTTAATGTATAGTACATAGTGATATCCTTTATTAGTTGTTGATGGTATATATAGATAATATTATCATTTTTTAATAGAGAAAATATACAAATTGTGATCACTTGATAATTTTAATAAGTATCCAAGTAAGGAAAAATTAATGAAATATTTAAAATGTATGATTTTTTTATTCAAAAGGATTCATTTTTGGTCATATAATATCTAGAGATGGTATATCAGTATCTCCTTAAATTCATATTCTATTGAGTGTTTGCCAAAACCAACAATTAGGTCTATAATCCATAGTAATCTTGGTCTAGATGGATATTATGGGGAGTTTATGAGTAATGTTTCAAAACTATATAATCAATTAACTACATTAACATAAAAGGGAGCCATGTTCCATTGGGAAGAATAATGTAATTAACATTTTTATGGAACTAAATACGTGCGTATCGAGTTCACATGTTCTTACATTACCCTCTTGTAAATAATGATTTGTAATCTATATTGAAGAATCCATGAAGATATTTCGAATCATTCCCATACAAAAATGGAAATGTTTGAGATTATAAATTACTATAATTTAATGTTCTTGAGATAAATTAACCAACATATGATATAAAGTTGAATTTTGGAATTCAATCGTTTAATATAAAAATTTATAATTTTTAAGTATAGAATTGTGATATATACTCCAATGGAAAATTATAAATGAATACATTCACATAAAATTGGTTGGATATGTACCAAATAAGATGGTTGGATATGATTAAAGATTATGAATGAGAAATACATTACAACCCATGGAAAGAGGAAAAGTTAGATGGAATTGGGCTAAATAATATACTACCTTATCTATGATGTTGACCAGAAAAGATAAATATTTAATAATTATTTAAGGATGGTTCTTGAAATCATGGAGAAAGTAGAGAAATTTATCGGTCTAAAATAACAGTTATACTATCTACCAAAGTGAGAATAAAATATGGAAAACATGATTATTTGTAGATGAAAATAAAGGTGATAAATGTATCTGGAATTATCCTTAATCATTTTGTAAGGATAAGTTATTGGAAACATATATGTTTTCCATCCATACCATATTTTAATTATGTTATATTAGTGGAATTTCATAGTTATCCATTATCTATTAAGCCTACATGTAAAATATTTATTGAGATATGAATGAGTATATATGGTGGGATAAAATTAATAGAGATATTATAGAGTTTTTATCTTAGTTCAAAGTATTTTATAAATTTATAGATGAGATACAAATATTAAAGGGGTTTATACAGTAATTACCCATAATATAATGGAAATGGGAAAGCATTTAAATGGATTTTTTTAGAATCCCCAAAAAATATAAATTGAATAATTCAAAATGGGTTGTAGTCAATCAAATTAAAAAGTGAGTGTAGTCCATCATTATCAGGGAATTTCTCTCTCTTTACCATCATTCCATTATATACGTTAATGTTGCTATCAGGTTCCGCGTATGACCACATTAAATGGAATGTGACCAGAATCAGATATTTTCCACAATAATCTGGCAAAGTCCTCGTTAGAGACTAGATAAATTTCTATGTTTTTGAACTATGTGTAATGCAATGAAAAAATTATTAGTGTGAGAGAAAAATTCAAACCCTATAGGATTTGTTGAGATCATTTTTCCTATAATCTAACGGTGGGTGGGATCAACCTTTTTTTCTAGTAGAATTTTCATAAAAAAATAACTTTCCCTTGAGTACTCAGATTGATACTTATGAATCCAAATATGGAACAAAGTATTGAACTCTAATGTGTTGGGATGAAGTTGGAGAAATAATGTTCTTGGTACATGATCAAGATGAATAAAAGGAATAGAATATTGGACCAATTGAAAAACACATAAGCAAAAAAATATGTCATAATAAATGTTATGACAACAATCACCAGTGTTATGTAAAATTTAAAATTGGTGACAGGGTGTTTCTACAAATATCTCGAAGAAGAAGGTAATGAGATTAACAATGAAGGTATAATTAATCCCTAGGAATATTGTCCCCAATGAAATTATTGCTCATATTATAATGATATAATATTTATTAGAGATTCTATAAAACCTATCCATTTTTATTGGAAGGATCAGAGGGTCTCTCATTTCCATCGATACCAGGCATGTGCAGCTCTGCACAGGTTAGCGAGCCGACCAGCCTTGCGAAGGGGGTCTGATGATATCAAGAAATATTCTAGGGATGATCAGTTCCAATTTTTTTTATCTCGGTGATTTCCTCTAAGACTTACAGGTCATGTAATTGTATATAAGCCTTTGGGACCTGTAAGGGTTCATCCTCACTCCTTGAAAGGAGAATTATCAAAAATAAAAAAAGGTATTTAGGAAATTTATTCAATGTGACACCCTCGTATTTTATGAAATATTTTCTTCAAATAAATTTAATTTTTTAAATATTTTGGGTTACACGAAATATTGAGTTTCCAAAAACTGCAACATACAATTTGTTGAGTCAATAAGTTTCCTTATGACTATTCAATTCATCTATGTTTTGTAAATAAAAAACACATTTTCATAAAAAAAATTATCATTCTCAAATAATTATTTTCTTAAGGAAAATTTTCTTTCTTGAAGAAAAGTGTTGTCCATACCTTGTTTTTCAATTAATTATTCAAAATATTCTCATAACTAAGTGTAATTCTTTTACTAAGTCAAAAATAATAATCCTTATCTAAATCTTTAGAATATTGGAAATTGATTCCTTCAATTTTTTGCCTTCGAATTATATACAATTAAATTATGAATTCTATGAAATTATGCATTTAAATTCTCTAAAATTTAGTCTTCAAAGTTTCTGAAATTATGAATCCAAATTATTTAACAATATGACTAAAAATTCAATGAAATTTAGACTCCAAATTATCTAAAATTCATTCTCAAAATTTTATAAAATTATGACTCTAGATTCATGGAATTTTAGACTCTGAATTCTCTGAAATTCGGACTCTAAATTCTCTGAAATTCTTACCCATAATTACTCAAAATTCAGACTACAATATCCTCAAAATTCATACTCCAAATTCGTCAAAATATAGATTCTAAATTCCTTAGAATTAATAATTCTAATTCCTTATAATTGAGACTCTGAATTCCTCATAATTCAAACTCCAAATTCATTAGAAAAAATCCAAATAACATTCTTTCCAGAATCCGATTTTTTATATGTTCATACTCTAAATTCTTTTTTAGATTCCAATTATTCAGATTTTGTTAAATTGAATTATTTTCCTTCTATTTTATTGATTATTTAGCATGATAATTTTTCTCCTAATTTTCCAATATAAAATGATGTCATAAATTTTTTTTCTAACTAACCGTTGGTTAAGCGACATTTGTACAATTCCATGTGAGATTTAATGGAAATTATGACCATTGGAGGAGGGAGATGATCGTTAATGTTTTTTTAATAAATAAAATATCATTCAGAAGATCTCATAATCAATGAAATCGGTCCAATATACTATTTATAACATATTTTGAAGTGATTTTTAGAGAGAGAAAGAGTCTCAAGCCTTGTGTTTTTAATAATCATCTTGTTCAAACATAAACATTTGATTCTACTTTCTTTGTGAAAATCTGATTATTGATGAGTAAAATAGAGGGACTTTTGGCATAGGAATATAGAGGTTCCATCTACATTAATGATCGAGGGATTTTGGGGATAGAAAGACATACTCTGATATTATTATTGATGGATTACCATGGTGTGGGTAAGATAGACCTTCCTAAAAGTATAAATCAAGGGACCTTTATCCAAGGTTGTTGGATACCCTATTGTTTACGTTAAAAAAATTAATACTTTTTTACATGATTGTTCTATAATTTTATATTTCTATGGTATTTTGAAAAAGAAATATATTATAACTATTTTATACTCTCGAGTACAGTTACTTACTCTGATAAATAAGACTCTAAAAATTTTAAGGTAGAACATAACATTCTTATGTTTCTTTTCAAGTTCCATTTTTGTAGAACCTATGTATGTTTGTTTCATAGTTATGAACCAAAGAGTTTTTTTGAATTTACATTGTATTACTTTGTTAAACATATATTTTTTTTAGGTTAAAAGAGAATTTTTTTAAACCTATAATTCACCCCCACTTGAAAGTTGACCATTTATATATACTATTTCAATCCTACACAATCATTATTGTTATATATTACCAATATAAGCTATAAAATAAATTTCATGGTATGAATTAAAATAACATTAATTAGTATATTAATTACATTTACTGTTGATAAAGAAAATAAATTAATGAATAAGTACACAATTTTAATTAAATTCATTATATTCTCTAAAAATTATTTTTTCTAAAAACATTATTTATACATATTCTTGTTAAAAAATAATAAAATAATTTTTTATAATTTTATAACAATAATATGAAAAAAAATTATTTTTTGAATCAAAATATCGATTTTGTTTTTGGGTGATGTTATTTAGATTTTATGAGATGTTTAATTTTCATGTGAATAGAGATAAATATTGATATATATTAAATAGTACCTTTTAGGAATTTAAGAATAATTGTGTTCTTTAAATTTTATTTCAAGAGTAAAATTTTGTTAATAATGTTATTATAAAACAATTTTTCTTCATTGGAATCAATTTTATTTTTTCTATTGATAATAATATTTTCCATACTTATGAAAACTATCTCTCTCTAAAAAACGGGTTTTTCATCACTTCTTCATCATTAATTTAAAATGAAAATTGTAAAACAAATTATTATAATTTGAAAATTTTATCCAATATTTTCGGTAATAATAATTATTATTATTTAATTTTGTCAACATTTTTTTTCTAAATGATTTGAAAAATTATTAAAAATTAATTTCAATGGTTAAGGATAAATGGGATTTCTAGGGTTTAAAAATGTTGGGTTAAAATGGACTATAAGTTTTAAAAATCCAATGGATTGTAATATTGTAGTCATAAATACAATAATATTTTATAATTATCCATTTTATCCTTTTGTATTGTAAAGACCCGTAAAATTCAAGGGAAATTTTTTCTTAATTTTCTTTGGAATTTTACAAGAGCGCGGTTTCAGACGGCACCTGATTCCGAGGCCCGGAGTGCCCGGAATCAATTTCCGAAGTTTGGCTCGGGTACGTTCAGTGAACGAACGAGCGGGAATTTCTAACTTTAGATCTGGTGCTCGGAATTGAAATACGAGGGCACCGATGAACTCGCAGCGTCGATATTCGCTTAAAGAGACCTTTTCGGGAGTTGCGTTTGTTTCGGGTTGAGAGTTAGTTTTTGGGAGATTAGAATAAGTTAAATAAAAATATGTAAACACAATTTTTTTTAAACTTAATAGTTAACTTCTCTCAAAGGAAGTTAGGTGTGGGAACCACACCCACTTAACCTCCCTTGAGAGGATTAAGTGTGGTGGGGCCCACACAAAACCTAACTTTACATCATCCCTCAAACTCCCTTAACCCCTCTTTAATTAACATGACAATTTGTTAATTAATGTGGAGTTATCTCTTCTTTGAATTTCAAACTTTTGAAATTCTAGTGTGTTGTTGTGTTAATAAAATAATATAGAGTCTTATATTATTTTGGGGTTTAGTTTTGTCTCCTTGAGAGAGTTGGGAAGGTTCTTCTTGTTTCTTCATCTTCTTAAACCTCGACGAAGAACACGAAGAACGTCGTTCTTCAACGAAGTACTTCTTCGCCGAAGAACACGGTTTTTTCCGCGACGTGACGTTCTTCTTCCGCATCATCTCTTCCGCAACGGTTTTCCGCGACGAACGTCATCGACAACGACTCTTCCTCTGACGTCAAAGGAATCGACACCGATATTCCACGACTACGTCAACGTGCGACTATCGAGGTAGGGGTTCTTGAGTTCGTTGTTTTCTTTTTATTTGACATTCCTCAAGACTTGACGAAAAACTCTCAAGTTCCGACGAAGAACGCCGCTCCGCTCTTCTTCGTCTTCCGTGACAACGAGAGAGTACACCGCTTCTTCCTCGGACAACCTTCGTCGGCGTACAAGGTTTCGCCAACGACGTGCCTCTTCGGACGCACCTCTTCGTCATCGAATTTGACGAACGACGACCGCGACGCCCGACCTCTGCGATGTCGTCTTCCGCGGAACATTGTCAAATATTCGAACCTTATACCCGAGGTAGGGGTTGTTGTATTTTGTTTATATTTAACCTTGTTCGTGGTTCATACTTGTCTAACATATGGATAATTTATATAAGTGTTATTGTTTAACGTGAGGGGGGTCGGACCGCATGAACACGGCCGAACCCCCTCCATCGTTCTTGTTGTTTAATCTTGCGGGTGGAAGCAAGGTGGCGTGGTGCCGTCGCACCACGCGGTTAATCGTGCGTTTATTTTACGCAACACCGTCGCGCGCGCACCATGAAGAAACATCTTGAACGCGACGTCGTCGCGCCGCGTTGAAAGAAATCAAGGCACGACGGAGGGGCGCGGTGCCGTCGCACCGCGCCGGACGACGAACACCGCGACCGGTTCCGGGCCGCGGCGGAAAGGGAAGACCGGTGGCCGAGCCGCCGGCGTCGGAAGCCGAAGAGGGGACCGGATTTTCCGGTCCCGTTGGAGAAAACCGGCCGGCCAGCAGGCCGGCTGGATGGCATTAAACCGGGGGAAATTAATCCCCCGGCCGGCTCACAAAACCCCCCTCTTAATGAGGGGGGCGGTTTCCTTGAGGGGGGCAGGAGGCCCCCCCGTTTCCAGCCAATCAAGCCCCCCACGATGGGGGGGGGGGGCGGTTTTGCAAAGGGCGCGACATTTAGCCGCGCCGCCATCCAAATCAACGGGGGAAATAAATTCCCCCGCGTGCTGCCTCCGTGCGGCGCCGGGCCGCCGTGCCACCGCCGGGCCGCCGCGCCACCGCCGGGCCCCCGCGCCACCGCCGGGCCCCCGCGCCACCGCCGGGCCCCCGCGCCACCGTCGGGCCGCCGCGCCCCCGCCGGGCCTCCGCGCCACCGCCGCGCCGCCGCGCCACCGCCGCGCCGCCGCGCCGCCGGCCGGCCGGCCGGGCGGGGTCGAACCCGGGTCGGGTCGACCCGGTTCAGGTCGACCCGGTTCGGGCCGACCCAGGGGGGGCGGGCCGGGTCGCCCCGGACCCGGACCCCCCGCTTCGAATCTTTTTCGGTCTTTTGGCCATAACATGAGCCTCGAACCTCCGATCGACGAACCGTCTACGGAAACGCGATCCTAGGATCGAGACGGTCGTTTTGGTATATCGCACTCAAGGTTTCGGTTTACTTTGAGTTCGGCCGGGTTGGTTCGTTCACGAAACCAACCGGGCCCTCGGAGCGGAAACGCTCATATCTTGAGCTACGGACGTCCGATTGACGTGCCGCCAGCTGTGTTGTGTACCTCTTAGTGAGAGGGATCATTTGGCATACTCCGCCCGAGGTTTTGACGCAGGTGGAGTACGGTCGGGTTGGTTTTGCCTTAAAAACCAACCGGGCCCCGGTGACGAAAATGCCAATAACTCTCAGACCGGGCGTCCGATCGACGCGCCGTCTGTTGCGTTGAAATCCTGTTGACGATACGGAACTTTTGGATACATCAACTCTGGACTTTGTGACAGTTGATGTATCAGTCTCTCGGCTCGTGGAGCGGACCCTCCGAATGAGCTTGCTGTGTGCGGGAACCCTAGTGCTGGTTGCGACTGTTACTGTGACTACTACTGCTGCTACTGCTACTGTGACTGCGACGACGACAGTACAGAGATCCTGTGTGGATTCGACGACGACGACTTCAACACTCAGCGATCCTACGTGGATTAGTGCTATAGGTCATGTGTGGGTCTGATCCTGTGTGGGTCCGATCCTGTGTGGGTCCGCGCTCAGCGGTTCTGTGTGAGCCAGCGCCTACAGGTCCTGTGTGGGCCCGATCCTGTGTGGGTCTTTGCGGGGGTTAGTTACCTATCGATTCTTCGTGGGTCCGACGACTTAGATGGATCAGAGATCATCTTTATCGTCCTTTGGTTAGTTACCTATCGATCCTTCGTGGGTCCGACGACTTAGATGGATCAGAGATCATCTTTATCGTCCTTTGGTTAGTTACCTATCGATCCTTCGTGGGTCCGACGACTTAGATGGATCAGAGATCATCTTTATCGTCCTTTGAAGAAGTATACATGTGTGAGCTGAATCCTGTTGCTTTACTGTGTGGATTGTGTTGTGCTATCCTGTGTGGATTACGTTTTGCATTCCTGTGTGGAATACGTTTACTTTCCTGTGTGGACTGAGTTGTACTTGGGCTCGGAGGTTGGAGCGTATTTTGAATTTGATGACTTAGGTATATGTATGGGAATATAACTAAGCAGTGTCGGTTGTTACTTCGTGATTGTACCTTTCTTCGTGGTTTATCCTTTGTGGATTTGAGAGACCTTCAGGGGTCTCGGGGTCCCTACTGAGTAGCTTATACACACCCCTGCACGGGCTTTGCCCGCACTACGTTGTGTTGGATGCAGACGACGGACCGCGTTGACCTTAGCTGAGGCTTGCAGAGCGGGACGGTACCCGGAGGTGGACCACTGGGCGGGACGTGCACGGAGCGGACGGCGGGACCCGTGGAGCAGAGGAGCTATCTGTACCCACCCTTCAGGTGGGATTTCCAGTGGACAGCTCGTAGTAGCGGCTTTTACTTTTCAGTTGCTGTTTTCCCTTTCGAGTTGTACTTTACTTTCAGTTTGGGTTTGTATTCTGGCCCATTTACTTTTCCGCACTTTCAGTTGTACTCTGCTTTTGTTTAGTGTTTACTTTCCGCTTTCTTACTCTGTGTTGTTTGTTTACTTTACAAAGGCAATGCCTTCCCTTTTTACCGGGATTTACGCCTTGGTTCTAGTCGCCAGCCCCTGGCCTATGGAAGGCGGGCTTGGGGTAGTCACGGCACGGACCCCGAGGGCGGGTCGTGACAAATTGGTATCAGAGGAGGTTCGGTTCTACCGCGAACTCTGATCTTTTCTATGTGAAGCAATAATGTTTAGCGTATTGAGTGTGGTTATCAGTCCAGGGAGTCCAGTGTTGGTGCGGCGGCCGACGTATCCGTACACCAGGACCCTGACTTCTGATTTCCGACTTAATGCACGAAAACATTGATTGCGTGTGTGTTTCAAAGTTTTCTTTGTGATTTCTTTGTGTCAGCTCACCAGGTATACTATTTGACCGTGGCGCACCTGTTTCCTTTCAGGATGGCCCCACGACGGCAGCCAGCTAGGGTTCCGAGAGTCGAGCATGACGACAGCCCACCGAGGGACGAGGCCTCGGTGCAGGGCCCTTTGTCAGCAGTGGAACCGGCGGTAGCTCTACCCGCCGAGCCCCCGATACTTCCAGCACCAGCTGCTGACGATGCACGTCGCCTCAGCGCACTGCATGAGTTTCAGTGCCAGCGACCGCCCAGGTTTCGCGGGGAGACGGATCCCCAAGCAGTAGAGGACTGGCTGGAGGCAGTGGTACGAGTGTTTAGGCTAGTGAGGACACCAGCAGACCTCATGGTGATACTCGCTGCGAGCCTACTACACGCAGCAGCAGGACGATGGTGGAGCTTGATGCTCCAGGTGCACGATGAGGCATCTCTTCTTTGGACGGACTTTGAGAGCCTCTTCCGCTCGGAGTTCATCCCTGCCACCCTTCGTGCGGTGCGTATCCAGGAGCTTCTACAGCTGCGGCAAGGCAGCATGACGGTCGCTCAGCACTCGGCGAGATTCACCGACCTTTCTCGGTACTCGACAGACATGGTACGGGACCCCTTCTTCCGGGCCCGGACCTTCGAGCAGGGATTGAGACACGAGATCAGGGCATCACTGATCTCCCTCAGCATCCCGACCCAGGCAGGAGTGCTGGAGAGGGCCCTTCTGATCGAGAGCTTCCTTGCTGAGTCTATACCAGCACAGAGACCCACCGCAGGGCGGCACGTAGCGGAGTCTTCGGTAGCAGGTAGCCGATAGATGACTCAGGGGTCCAGACAGACCAGACCTTCAGGCAGACGTCCTCAGGGCACTGGCTCAGCAGTGCAGGGCACACAACGTGGAGCCAGTCTTTTGAGTGGAAGACAATGCTTTTCATGCGGCGGGCAAGGCCACATGGCTCGTGACTGCCCGACCCGCCATGCGGAGGAGCAGCAGACGGTTGAGGAACCACCTAGGCAGAGGCAGAGGTTCGACCGTGGCGGTCTGCAGGGAGGAGGCGGACGAGGCAGAGGAGCTGGCCGAGCAGCAGGTGGTGGACGACGCTTTGAGGCTCTACCACCACCACCACCAGGAGGTCCACCCCGACCGCAGGGGAGAGCTCAGCTTCAGGCAGCCGAGGCCTTCGATCATGGAGCTCTGGGAGCTGATGGACAGGAGCAGAACTAGTGGATACATCCTTTGTACTTCTGGTTCCTTGTTGCTTTTGTGTAGCGTCTTGTATTATGAGCTGCAATAATAAAAGACGCATACCTTTGTGATATTTTCGTTCCTTTCCTCTTTAGTGATGTTACTAGGAGGTTCTAGTTTTGGCTGTTGACTTGACCCTCACTTGTGAGACATCTACTGGAGGAGACCCAGTTACCACACACTGATGCCGACAGTGTGACTCAACCCTTGGAGGCGAGAGTAACGGTTGAATCTTTTAGTAGTAGCGTCCATGCCTTAAGACGTCATCCTTGGTATGGATTAGTATCATCCATGTTAGGATTGACTGTTTTAGGCAATGAATGTGGTTCATCCAGGGGATGAGACCAGATTTCTCTTTTCGGCAAAGAAGAAATCTTGCAGCTCTTGTGGGACCTGTGATGGTCCAGGCCACGACAAAGAAGGTCCAGGTCATCCAGGATCGGTTGAGTACAGCTCAGAGCCGGCAGAAGTCATATACTGACAGGAGGCGGAGGCCACTATAGTTCGAGGATGGGGACCACGTCTTCTTTCGGGTCTCACCTCGACGTGGTATTCGGAGTTTTGGCCGAGGCGGAAAGTTATCTCCGCACTTCATCAGACCCTTCCAGGTCCTCAGCAGGGTTGGTGAGGTGGCTTACCGCCTGGCTCTACCACCTCAGTTGCACCGGGTGCACGACGTCTTCCACGTGTCTCAGCTGAGGAGATACGTGCACGACCCGACGCACATCATTGACCATGGGGAGCTTGACGTTGACAATGGGGCGACTTTTACGGAGGTCCCGGTGGAGATAGAGGATCGACAGGAGAGGGTCCTGCGTGGGCGATCGATTCCTCTTGTGCGCATCAGATAGCAGCACGGGAATCTCCAAAAGAGCACATGGGAGCGGGAGGCTCAGATGCATGCTCAGTACCCTCATTTGTTTCCCTAGTTTCTGATGTATCTTTACGGGGAAGTAAAGCCCTGAGGTGGGAGTAATGTAAAGACCCGTAAAATTCAAGGGAAATTTTTTCTTAATTTTCTTTGAAATTTTACAAGAGAGCGGTTTCAGACGGCACCTGATTCCGAGGCCCGGAGTGCCCGGAATCAATTTCCGAAGTTTGGCTCGGGTACGTTCAGTGAACGAACGAGCGGGAATTTATAACTTTTGATCCGGTGCTCGGAATTGAAATCCGAGGGCACCGATGAACTCGCAGCGCCGATATTCGCTTAAAGAGACCTTTTCGGGAGTTGCGTTTGTTTCGGGTTGAGAGTTAGTTTTTGGGAGATTAGAATAAGTTAAATAAAAATATGTAAACACAATTTTTTTTTAAACTTAATAGTTAACTTCTCTCAAAGGAAGTTAGGTGTGGGACCCACACCCACTTAACCTCCCTTGAGAGGATTAAGTGTGGTGGGGCCCACACGAAACCTAACATTACATCTTCCCTCAAACTCCCTTAACCCCTCTTTAATTAACATGACAATTTGTTAATTAATGTGGAGTTATCTCTTCATTGAATTTCAAACTTTTGAAATTCTAGTGTGTCGTTGTGTTAATAAAATAAGATAGAGTCTTATTTTATTTTGGGGTTTAGTTTTGTCTCCTTGAGAGAGTTGGGAAGGTTCTTCTTGTTTCTTCATCTTCTTCAACCTCGACGAAGAACACGAAGAACGTCGTTCTTCAACGAAGAACTTCTTCGCCGAAGAACACAGTTTTTTCCGCGACGCCATATCCGCGACGTGACGTTCTTCTTCCGCATCATCTCTTCCGCGACGGTTTTCCGCGACGAACGTCATCGACAACGACTCTTCCTCCGACGTCAAAGGAATCGACACCGATATTCCACGACTACGTCAACGTGCGACTATCGAGGTAGGGGTTCTTGAGTTCGTTGTTTTCTTTTTATTTGTCATTCCTCAAGACTTGAAGAAGAACGCTCAAGTTTCGACGAAGAACGCCGCTCCGCTCTTCTTCGTCTTCCGTGACAACGAGAGAGAACACCGCTTCTTCCTCGGACAACCTTCGTCGGCGTACAAGGTTTCGCCAACGACGTGCCTCTTCGGACGCACCTCTTCGTCATCGAATTTGACGAACGACGACCGTGACGCCCGACCTCCGCGACGTCGTCTTCCGCGGAACATTGTCAAATCTTCGAACCTTATACCCGAGGTAGGGTTTGTTGTATTTTGTTTATATTTAACCTTGTTCGTGGTTCATACTTGTCTAACGTATGGATAATTTATATAAGTGTTATTGTTTAACGTGAGGGGGGCCGGACCGTATGAACACGGCCGAACCCCCTCCATCGTTCTTGTTGTTTAATCTTGAAGGTGGAAGAAAGGTGGCGTGGTGCCGTCGCACCACGCGGTTAATCGTGCGTTTATTTTACGCAACACCGTCGCGCGCGCACCATGAAGAAACATCTTGAACGCGATGCCGTCGCGCCGCGTTGAAAGAAATCAAGGCACGACGGAGGGGCGCGGTGCCGTCGCACCGCGCCGGACGACGAACACCGCGGCCGGTTCCGGGCCGCGGCGGAAAGAGAAGACCGGCGGCCGAGCCGCCGGCATCGGAAGCCGAAGAGGGGACCGGATTTTCCGGTCCCGTTGCAGAAAACCGGCCGGCCAGCTGGCCGGCCGGATGGCATTAAACCGGGGGAAATTAATCCCACGGCCGGCTCACAAAACCCCCCTCTTAATGAGGGGGGCAGTTTCCTTGAGGGGGGCAGGAGGCCCCCCCGTTTCCATCCAATCAAGCCCCCCACGATGGGGGGGGGGGGTTTTGCAAAGGGCGCGGCATTTAGCCGCGCCGCCATCCAAATCAGCGGGGGAAATAAATTCCCCTGCGTGCTGCCTCCGTGCGGTGTCGGGCCGCCGCGCCACCGCCGGGCCGCCGCGCCGCCTGCCGGCCGGTCGGGATGGGTCGGACCCGGGTCGGGTCGACCCGGTTCAGGTCGACCCGGTTCGGGCCGACCCAGGGGGGGTCGGGCCGGGTCGCCCGGACCCGGACCCCCCGTTTCGAATCTTTTTCGGTCTTTTGGCCATAACTTGAGCCTCGTACCTCCGATCGACGAACCGTCTGCGGCAACGCGATCCTTGGATCGAGACGGTCGTTTCGGTATATCGCACTCAATGTTTCGGTTTACTTTGACTTCGGCCGGGTTGGTTCGTTCACGAAACCAACCGGGCCCTCGGAGCGGAAACGCTCATATCTTGAGCTACGGACGTCCGATTGACGTGCCGCCAGCTGTGTTGTGTTCCTCTTAGTGAGAAGAATCTTTTGGCATACTCCGCCCGAGGTTTGGACGCAGGTGGAGTACGGTCAGGTTGGTTTTTCCTTAATATCCAACCGGGCCCCGGGGACGAAAATGCCAATAACTCTCAGACCGGGCGTCCGATCGACGCGCCGTCTGTTGCGTTGAGTTCCTGTTGACGATACGGAACTTTTGGATACATCAACTCTGGACTTTGTGACAGTTGATGTATCAGTCTCTCGGCTCGTGGAGCGGACCCTCCGAATGAGCTTGCTGTGTGCGGGAACCCTAGTGCTGGCTGCGACTGTTACTGTGACTACTACTGCTGCTACTGCTACTGTGACTGCGACGACGACAGTACAGAGATCCTGTGTGGATTCGACGACGACGACTTTATTACTCAGCGATCCTACGTGGATCAGTGCTACAGGTCCTGTGTGGGCCCGATCCTGTGTGGGTCCGCGCTCAGCGGTTCTGTGTGAGCCAGCGCCTACATGTCCTGTGTGGGCCCGATCCTGTGTGGGTCTTTGCGGGGGTTAGTTACCTATCGATCCTTCGTGGGTCCGACGACTTAGATGGATCAGAGATCATCTTTATCGTCCTTTGGTTAGTTATCTATCGATCCTTTGTGGGTCTGACGACTTAGATGGATCAGAGATCATCTGTATCGTCCTTTGGTTAGTTACCTATCGATCCTTCATGGGTCCGACGACTTAGATGGATCAGAGATCATCTTTATCGTCCTTTGAAGAAGTATACATGTGTGAGCTGAATCCTGTTGCTTTCTTGTGTGGATTGTGTTGTGTTATCCTGTGTGGATTACGTTTTGATTTCCTGTGTGGAATACGTTTACTTTCCTGTGTGGACTGAGTTGTACTTGGGCTCGGAGGTTGGAGCGTATTTTGAATTTGATGACTTAGGTATATGTATGGGCATATACCTGAGCAGTGTCGGTTGTTACTTCATGATTGTACCTTTCTTCGTGGTTTATCCTTTGTGGATTTGAGAGACCTTCAGGGGTCTCGGGGTCCCTACTGAGTAGCTTATACTCACCCCTGCACGGGCATTTCCCGCACTACGTTGTGTTGGATGCAGACGACGGACCGCGTTGACCTTAGCTGAGGCTTGCAGAGCGGGACGGTACCCGGAGGTGGACCACTGGGCGGGACGTTCACGGAGCGGACGGCGGGACCCGTGGAGCAGAGGAGCTATCTGTACCCACCCTTCAGGTGGGATTTCCAGTGGACAGATCGGAGTAGCGGCTTTTACTTTTCAGTTGCTGTTTTCCCTTTCGAGTTGTACTTTACTTTCAGTTTGGGTTTGTATTCTGGCCCATTTACTTTTCCGCACTTTCAGTTGTACTCTGCTTTTGTTTAGTGTTTACTTTCCGCTTGCTTACTCTGTGGTGTTTGTTTACTTTACAAAGGCAATGCTTTCCCTTTTTACCGGGATTTACGCCTTGGTGCTAGTCGCCAGCCCCTGGCCTATGGAAGGCGGGCTTGGGGTAATCACAGCACGGACCCCAAGGGCGGGTCGTGACATGTATAGTCAAAAATGTTTGTAAACATTATTATTTTCAATAATTCCATGTGTGTCCCCTCTACCAGATATAATAGATCGTCCCCTATAATATTCAATAAACACCTATTAAACATCATTGGTTTACCTATACCTACCAATATACTTTTTATTATTTTATCCTAACAATTTATATGCCATGTTAGGACTAGTAATCTAACCTAGAATTGATTTTGGTGTAAACATTAAGGGGTAATTAGAAGAACAAGTATCGTTCTCAACTGTGATTTTCTAATATATTTCTTATTCATAATCAACAAAATATTATTCAATTTTTTTTATATAATAAATCCATTATATAAAATGTAAATATATTTCATTATTTTAATTTTATAATAAATATTTACATCATTTTCCATTAAATGTTAAATGAAACTGTTAGTCACGTGTATGAATATCGATCACCTTGTTAACTAATGAAATTCAATTTATACCATTGAAACTCATGGATAGATATCTAGATTGATTTAATATATATATATATATATATATATATATATTATTTCTGTGTCTTATAATTCTGTAATTATAAGATGGTTTGTTTGATAAAACTTTCCACTCTATGGGAATACGATAAAGTCACTTGTGTGTACGGTTAACTACAACCTCACGAAGTGAAGTGAATCATTTTTCACATATTATTTACCTGGAAGATGATAATGATATGTTTAATGAATATATATGATATATATTAAATAATTATTATTATGTAATTTTTAATTATTATTTACATTTCTCTCATTTCATCCACTGAGAAAATGGAAATATCCTTCATGCGTACTAACAACCTACAGTCTCCATGAACAATGTTATTCATTTTCTATCAATAACATTTATTGATTAATATTTAAGTATATGATATTTATATTATGGTTATAATTTCTGTATATTTGGATACATGATCAAAATAAATGGACAGAAAATACAAATCTAAATCTTACATGGAAAATAAAAAACATCTTACCTAAAACATGATTTTTAACAAGGAATTTTGAATTGAAGGTTAATAAAAGTCTATAATTAGATAAAATATTTTATTATATATATGATTTAAGTTATATAATAGAGATATGTTAAAATAATATTTAATATATAAGTGTTTTTAATTCATTTGAATGATGTCGAAACTTGATGTATGGGATTTGCATCTTCTGTTAATTTTTTGTTGACACAATCTATATAAAAAACATATTTCATTTAAATGTCATGGATAATTCCAATAAATTAATTTTTTTATAGTTATGATGAAAATAATTTCACAATAATATACATATATTTTTATTTATTTTATGTGTCTTACTATTTTAAAGTTACATTATTTTCACTGACTTTAGGATACAATCTATTTGTTTATAGAAATTTTTGAAAATTTTTCATCCAATGATGATAACATATGATTTACCTCTCAAGAAACATAGGGTATATTTTATAATATAGTTATTAAATTGAAGTTCATATTTTACTTTCATTTTAAAATCATTATGTAAACATTTTGAATATAATTGTTTTAAATAAAAACTAAATTCACTTATCTCTTCAGTTAATTACAATTTTTCATTTATGTCCAGGTTTTCTAAATAACATTTAATAAAATATTATCCATTATAGAATTATTTTTTAAATAAATATATACCCATGATTTTATTTTCATAATAAATTTAAGTGGAATCTTCTTTTAGTTTTTCGAATATGGTTGTCTTGAATTTTTGTAATGAAATTGAATAAAATCATTATTTTAACATTTACAGAATGAAAATAATTTCCTAGGTCATGAACACTCAATTACTTGAAATTACATTTTATGTATTCAAGGAAATTTTTAAATACATTTTTGTACATAATAATTGGAAATGTTTTAGATTTTATAGATTTAATTTCAAATTAAAAGGATATTTTATTCTAGATTGTTGAAATTATTTTTTAAGGAATATATAATATTTGATGACAAAAGAATGGGCATTGATTAAGATTCTATAAGAATATGATCCAATGGTAAAATTCATATTAATTATTTGAATGGTTTATTTTAATGAATATAATGAAATTCTATTTGAGAAATATATTTCTTTTTCATGGGTTATGAAGATAGATATCAAAAAAATTTATAAACCCTTTTACATTTTGTAAAGTTATTATGTTTTGAAATTTATATGGAACCAATTTTTTTTTGGGTTATTTAATTATGAATGTTTTATTATCTTGTAGAAAAAATGTATATATTATGTTATTGGTGTTACCAATATCTCTCTAGAAATACTTGTGTAATGATTTATATCGCATGGGATAATGTTGGAAAAAAAGCTCATGTGCATGATCCACTATGGAAAATATTCAAATGCGTGTGATCCACTATATGAAATATGTGATGATTCCAGATACATTATAAAATAGGAAAAATTTATTGATTATTAATATATTATGATTTTATGTTCTCATTTGAAACAATTTACAAATTAAATATTTTTTTACTAAGGACAGTTAGACACTTATATTATATAATCTATTGGTTCATGATTAATTTATGAAAATTTATCACACTTATGTTTCATGACTTTTGAAATGACTATTTTTATGCCATTGACATTTTTTATGATCCCTAATAGATTTTTTGTGAAATTTTTAATTTATATTCATAATCTTGTACCCTTTTTCTTATATAATTCTTTCATATTATCATTAGTTGATATCATACATGACTAACCGTATTGATAATTTGAGTTCACCCTAAATTATGTTTCATTTACCTAGGTTATGAATAAGTTATTTTATAATTGAATTTCAATGAAGACAACAAATGGTTAGGATATTTATGGGAGATGTTGAATATCATTCATTAAATAAGAATACACTTTTACATAGTATCCAAATCCACTAAACCATTACAGTCGATGTGTGTTTACATGTGAAATTTATTGAATATTTATCTCAAAAAGATGTTATATTTACATATAAAATACCTTTGGAATGAAAATACATATGGTTTAGAGGTTGTAATTCTTTAATTATTTATTGTATATTTTTATCAAATTTTTACAAAACCTCAGATGTTTCATTAAAAAAATATGTTTCAACGTTGTATGGGCGGATTAGGGGTCTTTTTGGGAGAACATACATAGATATGCTAAATATATCCTTTTTATAGATTCCACATGGTAAATTATGGGCTATTATTTGGTACCTAGTTGGAATATAAGACATGGAATAACTTTTGTGGGATATAGGGTGTTTCGTGGACCAATAAGGGGTACCTATTGAGGTACATGGTACCTGGTGGAGTCTAATCAGGTTCCTTGTAGGGTCTATCATGAAATTATTTAAAAACATAATTGATTAAAATTAATTTCACATTTTTTATTCAAATGATATATTCTATCATTTTAAATTTTCATCTATCTCTACCATCATGCCCTCTCCTTCTCATTTATGTATTTTAAGTTCCTAATCCTCACCGTTCACACCAGGATTCGAGTGTCACTCATCCTGGTTGGTATTTATTTATAACTATATGAATTTTATTTGATATTTTAACTATTTATTTTATTATTTTAGTATAATATATAATATATTCCATAAATGTTCTAGTTTGTAATGATTGTTTGATTACTACCTATTAAGAATAAATCGAATATATATATTTTTCATGAAGGATTATGTAATCCCTATGCATGGGGTTCTAAAAAATTCTAATTGATTTATTAATGTATCATGTCACATGTGATAAATGATTCCACAGACATTTTGAATATAGATAAAATTGAATTTAATTACATATCCATAACCCGTATGAGTTTTGTAAGGATATCTAGGTCCACGATAGACCCTTTAATTTTTATGCCTAAATGATATAGCAAATAATAGAAATGGTATTAAATTATTTCATTTTGAATATTATAAATGGAACCCAATGGTGTTCTTCTTTAGTTATATTATAATTTATATAACCATGAATAAGCTCTCACACACAACATAGTTATGTTGGAGAAATCTAATTAAGAGATTTTAGTGTAATGTGTAACTGTTGGAGGATATTTACCTTTTCTAAAGGTCTTTTGACATGTATGAAAAGTGGTTGGATGAGTTATTGAAATATCACTAAATATATTTATGCATATGATATATATATGAATATATATTATAATATTACATATTTATAAATTTTGGTTTCAATACCTATATAATTGTAAAATATGATTGGTTGATATATTATTGTTACATCACATGATAATAATAGTTTATTACAAGACATATCATATAGAATAAATCATAAAATAGTAATAAATTTGTTATGGGTTACCTAAGGAGAATTTTTATCATTCATGTACATATTCCCCTTATTCTATCTATAAATTATGAGTTTTATAAATCGAAACACCATAGAGATAAATTCATTAACAAAAGGGTTTCTAGAATTGGATTAATCATTTTTTCTAGTGTTATAACGCATGACTAAATGATGTATCACCTGAGGAGGATACTAAAGTGAATTATAATGAACCATTCTATGAGATATCGTGATCCAGTAACATCTCCTTATTGTTGGATAAAGGTCCCCTATTTGAAGCACTATTTTACAACCACATAGACATAATAAAGTGTTTTTATGATATGAATGGTGAATAATCCTACTTGATTTTTGTAACATCCCAGATCCATATGCCACTAAACTAGTTCTCTGTACCCGAGAGTTCACAAGGATTCATGTCCATTTCCTAAAATTCTAGAGGCTGCCAACTAGCAGTGAGGGCCTAGGTTGTCATAGTGGAGAAACTATACCCTCATTAGTGGAGTGTAACATAGCCTCATCAATAATAATACAATAGCAAAAAAATTAAACATCATAAAACAAAACTAAAATTGTAATATTGATAAGAAAACAAACATCATTCCATACAAATGATGATGCACCATTTTATGTTCTAATGAAATAGCCAATATAGTTAAACTGTAGAAATCCACAATATATGTTCCAAAATCAAAAAAGAATAACGGAATATTAGAATCACCATAATCCTAGTCTCAGTGCCATTTTCTCTTGATCCTAAATATAAAATCAAAATCTAGTACATGGGACCTTTCCCTGATCAATACCTGCAATCTAATAATCATATTGGGCCCAAAAGAATTACCGAAACAGGGTGTGAGACTAAATCCAGTAGGTAACCACCAATGATCTGTTCTAATATGTTAGTGAATATATATATGTACACATATATGTAATAGAAAGTACACAATACTGAAATCAATAAACATAAGGTACTAAAAAGTAAGAACAATAGATGTCTCAAATGAATGCAGTCAATTATCGGTGAAGAACGAATCCAAACATGTGATTTGTCTTGGTAGATGATCTAATAATCAATTCATTTCATTATTAAATTTATAACTGAGTCTAGTCCAAAAATCTTAATGGGGAATTCAAGTATAACATATACTGTGTTTAACCCTAACCATATAACTGTGGTATTACATAACTCCAATCGGGATCAAAACCAGATATATAAGAATTTCAGAGGATAATCAGAGTTGAAACCTAGTATATAAGCATTTAAGAATGTTCTAGGGTCAAAACCTATTATATAATAATTTTATAATGTATTAGGACAAATCATATTGTAAAATAATTTCTTCACAAAATCAAGAGACATAATTTACCATATTATATGGTTAACAAAATAAAAACTCACATGGGCATCAAACATGTCACAATCCTTCCAAGTAACCAAACCATTACTATGATTAAAAATTATAAACTTACATGGGAATTTTATATCAAAATCCTAAAAAGTAAATTAGTCTACCTTAAGGATTAAGGGAATATTATATCATTAGGGAAAACATTCAATTAATCAATTTCATTTTAATCAAACTTTTAAAGGTAATCAAAGGCATGCCCATTGGAATCCTTGTCCAAACAACTATAAGTTGGCCATCCAAGTGAAAGCACACCCATGAGGTGGCCTTCAATCAAGGATAACAATATCAAACATGCATTTTAATCATGTAATAAATTACATAATCATCATTAGATAACAAAATTGTACAACATTCAATTTAAGTGTTACCCAAAAAGGGGGTGTGGCACTCTAGAACACATAATCAACTTGAAAATTAGAGAATGACACGAGACCACCTACCTCATCCTTTCATGACTCTCCTCATCTAAAGTCAGCCTCTAATTCAAACTAGAATGATTTAGATCTTCAAAACATGATAAAACATTCTTGATTTGATAACTACGTTGAGAGAAAATATCATGAAGAACATATCGAAAATGATCTAGAGCTAACCGATTGGGTTTAAAGGACTCCAGTTGTGATCGAATTGGAATTTGGAGGGATATTTTGGAGGAAAAATCTCGTTCGACGTTACTATTCACATAACGGGGTGAGGCGTTTGCCTGTATGAAAAAACATGAGGATAATTCATGTTTTTTCCAAAAAAAGAAAATTAATTGGAATGAATTGGAAACTACATGTCGTGTTCATACATATTCTGTAATGGTCACGGTTAGGTCAGCACATGGGTTGTACTGGTCAATACATGGTGTCTACCCATATTACATGGTGTGTTCATACAAATACATAGGGTTTAATCCTTTTTCCTTCCATTTCCTTAATTACAAATTTAAAATGAATGATCCATACATCAAAGGAAGAACTAAGATCTTATAAACATCCCCCCTTAATGAAATTCATCCCCAAATATCTTTTCTATGGGTGGTGAAGAAAAAATAGTGAATAAATGTGGCCACTGTGATCGTACATCTGTCCCCCTCTACCATGTCAGATCCCATAGTTGACCGTGCTTCCATAGAACCCATACTAAAGAAACAGACCAATCATAGAGAATGTTTAGGCTATGATCAACAATGTGAAAGGATTATTCTCAAAGGACACATCTACATAGAACTCAACCTCATCATGTCAAAAAGCTAGTTATGGGTCTATAAGGTAAGGTCATAGTTGAGAAGTATGGATGATGTCATGCATAACCCTATTCCTCTGAGGTAACTACAAACAATAGAAAACAACCCGACTCTATCCAAAATTTTGAACAGCCTAATGTATCTTGATGTAAGCTTATCATATCTCATGATCCTTTTACCTCCCAAACTCTGGGTAACAATTAAGAAATATAGATCCTAGACCATGAATGCAAAGGTCATTTGTGGGGACCGAAATATAATTTTTGACAAGACTACGTAGTAGTCACCTTCTTCCAAATCACATGAACATGTTCAGTGGTATCTTGTATAAGATGAGATCCCAATATAGTTGCCTCTCTTTCCTCCAACCAAAACATGGGTGATAAGCATGGTCAACCGTATGAAGCCTCATAAGGTTCTATCTAAATAGAAGCATAAAAGAAATTGTTATAGTAGAACGTAACCAAGGGTATGAATCTCTCTCAAGAACCCTTGAAATTCAGGATGCATTCCCGAAGCATTTCCTTCGACACCTGAATTGTGTGCTCTGACTGGCCATCAATATTGTGATGGTAATTCATGATCAAAACACCTATGTACCCAACAACATGTCTGGCCCTTTCCAGAAATGATAAGTAATCTACACATCCCTATATGAAATGGTATAATACATAACCACATGAAATCGTGAAATCTCACGGTTGTACAAACATGAAAACTCGTCAACAATGAGGGTTTACCTGATTGATAAGAACAGTGTAAAATACATGAGTCTATTAATACAAACATAAATGGAATCATTTCCACAACACCACAACCATCAGAACTGATCCAACACATCAAAATTGGCCACACAATCTTTCCTCAAAAGACATTGTGGATTTTACACCACACCCACCTTAAACATGTAGTGTGTTTATACTGGTCCAATGAAACCAAAAACACAGAACAAAAAAGATAATGATTCAAACCCTCACTCAATAAATTATCTGAAAAACACACTACTTAGAAGGCTGACATATTTCTATAGAAACACAACGCCTTCTCCCATGGCACCACATGTTGAAAATGAATAAAAGTGTAATTTCACATATATCCCACTAGATTCATTAACATATTTTAAAAAATCACATATGAACCTGAATATATGTCCATGATATCCTCATACTAATAAAATCAGAGACCACGTAACTCACTATGGTGGTCTATACTCCCTGTTACACGAGAGACTTTGGTACAAGACCAAAATTCAACATAAGTACACCGACTGAACCCAGAGCAGAATTTTCCTGGAGGTCATGTCAATGAAAGTGAAAGTCATCCAGATTCAATATAATTAATTCCTACACAAAAACCTAAGTTTCTCTCAAGATTAACTAAGAATCATAAAAACGATGATTCGAGAGGACAACATGGAAGTTGATCATGAACTAGCCCAATAGATTTAAACTGTATCACAAATTATAATAAAGGCACTATTAGTGCATCAAAGATGATAGCGAGATTGGGGAAAGATCATCTCTTAAGAAAGAGAAAACTAAGAGGATTTCATGTATAACGAATAAAGGATAGTTGAAAAATACGGGTCGACCTCCTGAAAGAAACTCAGCTCTTCTTGCCAACATAATGTTATTTATCCAACTACAATTCCTATATCCCTTGAAATTTCCATAATGGTGAATATATAACCACTGAGGTCTATCCATGATCATCGGTGCCTCACGAGGTAGGAACACACAACCAACCATAGAAACCTCATGCCTCAATGGCATTCATGTAGAACAACCATTTCTGAATGGTCCTAGATTTTGATCCAACTACCTAGAAGGACACATTTAAAGAGAACCAATGTGACTCTTCCCACCTAGGAGTGTATTAAACATCACGAAGAAGGGAAAATTTATCTCAAACACATGTGTTTAGAAAAAACAAAAACGCATGAGTGTCTTTCTACCAACCATGATTTCCACATCAAATCACATGGCATGAAATGACAAATTAATCCGACCGGCGTGCCAAAATACCCTTGTCCCAAACAGTCCTCCCATGTAGTGGGACAAACATGGTTCCAGAACCTTCAGGTCACTCTACTCTCGGGATGACTCGGAAAAGAGACAACAACTCAAATTTAAACAATTTAACTGAACTACATGTTTCTTTTTTAAAATTTAACACTCGAAGGGTAACATTTATATAAACATATACTACCTTATGTTTACAAGAGAAAATGGAACATTTTGGTTACTATTCATATGATGTCCACCATACACATCTTGATACGAGAAAACACACACAAGAAATGGCTCAAACACATAATCCACACAACCATTTACACGGATGACTATGTAACATGTCTCACATTACTTATGGAAAGAATGGTTCACCAAATCTCTTATCTAGATAAATATTCTAAATTCATGTCGACTATAAGGAACTGAGAATTCCCGATTGATCGTTCCCATAACAAGTGTCATGATACAATGCCCACCCATACCAATAAGTGTGTCCTCCTTAATGACTCAGACATCATACTAGGGACAATAACACCTGGAAGGTACCAACATTGGAAATATCTACCACATGGTATCCCATTACGAGGAAGATACATCAGAACACTGAGTGGAAAACTACTAAGGATCCATTATACAACACGGTCAAAGGCATCATACAAGGGATCCTAAGCTAAAAATTCAATGGAGGAGTCATACATAGGATCCTAGAAATATAATCAACAGAGGAACCCTACAATAGGTATAATCCTCGATAATATTACACAAAAGAGAGATTTGAAATGTGGCTCCATAAAACATCTTCTAAAAAATAATCTCTTTGGGGATCCTTGGAAACCAAATAGAAGATAGATACATCCTAAAGGGGAATATCTGGATCAAAACATAAGTAAAAGAATCAAACATTGATTCCTTGATATCTACTCATATGACGAACTCAAAGTCCATGTGGACACATATCGCAAGGGAGTTTTCCGGAAATCATAGGCCATAAGAGAGAGAAAACACCCCATATCAGGTAAAAGGTATTAACTATGATAGTCTGAACACCAAACCTACCATTAATGCTATGTTTTACTCTCAGGTGACAACTAAAAATGATAACTAGAGGATTAACCCCTCTATTTAGATAGAAGCCCCAAAATACCCAATAGGTGTCCTCGGAATGCTCTATAGGTTTAAACAATGTCATAAATGTGGAAAAATAATTATAAAGGACTACATTAAGTTCCAAATCAATCCAACAGTGATAAAACAAGAAAAGATCCTCAAAGAATATCAGAAAGGAAGTACATGTAATCATAAAACCGGAAACTATGTGTTCCCTCATCATATTACAAAGGTGTGTGCTCCTGCCATCGTAAGAAAGTAAACATCTGAGGAGCACAGTGTGTTAGACCTACATTTGGCATGTACTCATATTCTCCCTACTGTCAATGTACTTCCACAAGGTCATAGACACACGAGAACTGCCTCACAAAAACTACATGGTGTGTATCTACCATATATGGCATGCACTTTCCAAAAACCAACAACCCGAGTTCTCATTCACACATATGGAAATGGAGTCAATTACCATGTGACATGTACTATGAGTAAATGGTGTGAACATAATAATATTTCGCCCTTCCCAAATAAATAACACACGATGTGTCTTCATAGCCTCACAATCCTCTTCATCAAGGTTTAAAGACCGTGAGCCTTTGAAACATCCACTGGACACATTTTTTTCAAAAAATGAAATGGTGTTCCCTACTCTAATTGGGGGGGGGGGGGAAACACCACATTAATCAAAGAAAAAAATCCATATATGTAACATAAAATCACAATTTATATCCCATGATCGATACATGATCAACCAAATTCTAATCCAAGTAGGCCCATACTCCTCGGGAACTAATGTTTTGAGTCCATCAAATTCAACCATAACACATACCAATTCAGGTGTCACAACAGAAGGAATATCTGTCATGGTACCTATCACAACAATATGCATATCTAGCACAACATCTATTCCAAATTCATGCATATCTATTATCACATGTGATTTTAAGAATTGCCTATATGCGGAATGAGATGGAATACCCTAATCTCATTGGGTTGCAACAAAATAGAAATATAATAATATCTATAAAAATAGAAAAAAATAGTATGTCATGCAGCTGTGAAATTAAATCATCTATAAAGAGTAAAAATCAAAAAGTCACAATTAAATTTGAAGAAATTTTCATTTTCCCTGAATGTGGGGTAGCTACTCTCAGGCAAAACATAACTCCAACTCCATTTGCTTCCTATCCATTTTTAATGTCCTCAAACAAGAGACAAACCAGAAAGGAAAACTTCACTAAGACCAATATGTATCATCCTAGATCTGGATACCAATAAATTGGTGCTCCATATTGGGTTTTTCACATGGCCTTGAGGGTAATTCCCCAAATTACGGAGGCTTATGAGTTATAGTGATAGCATAGGGTGTGATAGAGGGGAAATTATGGCCTCATTGGTAGAGTGTAACATAAAGGAATCAATAACAATACAGTAGAGGAAATTGTAAATAGAATATAGAAAAAATTAACAATGGATGATAGATAATAATCCAAGCATCATTCCATAAAATAGATGATGTAGAATGTTATGTTCTATGGAAACAGTAGAAACATGTACACAAAAAAACCCAAAAATATTTGATCCAAGATAAAATGATAATAAAGGAATATAAGAAGCATAAAAAGACTTGGATTGGTCCCATTTCCTCATGTTCTTAAACTGCAAATAATGTTCTAGTAGAAGGTCACTCACCGTGAACAACACCTACTATCATATATCTTTTTCGATCCAAAATCATGACCCGAACCGCAGGTGAGGCTAAATCTCAGTAGGCAACCACCAAATATATTTTCCGATCTATCATTGAATATATATAAATATATAATAGGTAATAAACAATAGTGAAAGTAGTAAATAGTATGTACTAAAAATTAAGCACAATAGATGTCTCATAAGACAATACAATCATCTATGGGGGAATACTGAATCCAAGCTAGTGAATTGGCATAGAAGACAAGTCCATAATCATTTCATTTAATTATAAAATTCATAAAAGAGTCCAGTCCTGATATCCAAAACTGGAATTCAAGTATCAAACCTGATGTATTTATCCCAAACCATATAACAATGGTATAACAGAACACTAAAATTGGTCAAAACCAGATATATAATAATTTCACCAGTCAATCAGGGTCGAAACCCGGCATATAAGAATTTTAGCATGAGCTTGGGTCAAAACCTGATATATATGTTTTTTAGAATGTCTCATCGTCATGCTCGGTGTATAATCATTTTAAAATAAAAACAACACGTGTTATTTACCCTATTACATGGTTTAAGAAATATCAAATAATGTGGGTATCAAACATTTCCCAAGCCTTCTAAGTAACCTAACCATTACGAAAAATGGAAATTATAAACTCACATGGGAAATAAATATCAAAATCCTAAAAATTGAATTAATATATCACAAGGCTTAAAAAATATTATCTCAAGTGGGAAAACATTCAATTAATCAATTTCACGTTTAAAAACCAATAAAATGGAATCAAAGGCATGCCCATTGGCATCCTAGGACAAATGACTAAACATTATTCATCTATGGGGAAATGCACCCTCGGGGTGGCCCTCAATCAAGATTAACCATCTAAAACATGATTTATAATCATTTAATAAATTAAATAATCAACATTTATGTAACAACATAGGTAAATATTCAATTTAGGAATCATCTAAAAAATTGGTATGTGACACTCGAAAATATATAATAAACATGAAAATTAGTTAAAGGAAAGTGACCACCGACCTTGTCTTCATGTAAATCTCCACATCCAACTTCAGCCTCTAATTAATAATAGTATTAATTTGAGCTACAAAGTGATGTAAAATGCTCAAGGATCGATAACTTCATTAAGGAAAAAAATAATGACGAACTTCTCAAGAGGAATCGAAAGCTTATTGATTGTGTTTAAAAACCTCCGACGGTGATCGAATGAGAGATAAGACATGTATTTGAGAGGAAAAATTTTATTCAGTGCTATTGTTCGCGTAATTGGGTGAGACATATGTTTGTATGAAGAAACATGAAGCTAAAAAATAATTTATAGGGAAAAAAAGAAATGTAAATGGCATGTACTAGAAAATTCAAGCCGTGTTTGTGTATATTATGTAGAGGTCCTGGCCAGGCCATCACATAGCGTGTACTGGGTAGTACATGAAGTATACTCATATTACACAATGTGTTCTTGAAAATACAGGGTGTGTAATCATGTGTTTCCTCCATTTCCTTAAGTACACATAGAAAAGTAAATATCCATATCTCAATGGAAGAATCGGATTCATACAATAATTGATCTATTTAGAATCCCATGTATACATCATGAGGAGGAGAGTATATTGGTTTCTCTTCTGTGATAATCAACAAACACATTATATTAATTAACATTGTGGACATTTTCAATGAATGGTACACATGTTTCCTCCTTTATAGTACAAATTATTTCTTCATTATAGGATTTTAATCTGGTATTAGTTTTATCCAATAACATCCACTAAATCTTATAAGTGTAGTTAGATCCATTTAAACCTTATGGTAATATCAAATTCATACAATGCCATTATATTTTTCAAATTGTGTCTAAAAATTTGGTTTTTGAAATTTTATTTCACGTCATAACCTAAATTGGTCAAACTACTGGTCAATCAATCCTATCATATGATGTTCAGAGGATTATTGAATATGGTGATTAATTTTAACATATAATTTTTTCTCTATAGTAAAAAAAATTGATAGAGAACAATTTATCTAAATTCAAATTTTAATTTATTTATATTATTTATATCATTATTTATTAAAAATGATAAAAGGTATTTTAAGGATATTTAATAATTTAAAATGTTTTTAGGAATTTATTAATTATGAATAGTATATAATTATTTAATTAAATGTTCAAGAATCAAACATTAATAACTATATAATAATTTTAAATAATAAAATTAAAATAAAATGTACCAAATTATATGGATTTATTTATGACTAATAAGTAAATAGTTAATTTAATGTCATGTGGTGATTTATAATGTGTTTTAAAATAACAAAATATGTGTAAATATAATGTGTTAAAATTATAAGATTATGGATTTTTGATAATAAAAAATTTTATTTTATAAAAAGAAGGGATTTATTTGGATAATATTTAAATGTCCTGAAAATCCATTTCGATGATTTATTTTGTCATATTTTATTTAATATTATATATGAGATGTTTATATTTTTTTTAAATATTTACTTAATTGAAAATGAAAAATAAAATGTCTATATTTTATAAAATAGCATATATTTATTGATAAATTATTTAATAATAATAATAATTTCAAATTGTGAAATGGAAATAATGTGTTTATATTCATCATTTTCGATATTATTTAATGAATAAATAGAATTATGAAGTGTTTTTAATTATATATTTTTATTAATTCTTTATAAATGATTATCTTGGGTTTAAATTTATGAATTTTTAATTTATATAAATGTTATTCCCTTGTTAATTATTCACTGATATAAATTACTTATATTTTTATTATGTTTATCCTTCTAGATTAAATTTTTTAAACTAGATCTTATAAAATTTGGATAGCATTCATTACATGCTAGGAATAATGATATAAGAATTAGTTTTCATATATGTTATAATTGATTTGAAATTAATGTTATTAAATTTTGGATATATTAGTAATGTAATTTATATATATTATGTTTTGGATTTGTGATGAAGTGGATTATCGGTTTTGTAATTTCACTATATAGAGAGTGACTTTGAATCTGAGTTCCATGAACACCTTGTGATTTTAGTTTATATTTTACATTATAATAAATTCAACATGTTTAATAGATTTTTATTCCCAGAACACAAATATTTAGGGAATTTTTATTTATTATAAAAAAATATATTAAAATAATGTTTAATTATGAATAATAATTAAAATCAATAAGTAATCATTAAACTTTTACTTTTATTATTCATGTCGAAAGAAAAATATTTTATTAGAAAACATTTTTTATTATATATTATTTATTATATTTAGGAAATAAATTTCAAAAAAAATTAGAATTGAAAATGGATAAAATTAACAACATTTTTGAAATAATCACACCAAAATTATATTATAGTTAATTTTATGTATTATGATAAAATGGTGGATTATTGGAGGAATAGTGAAAAATATTGTTTTTATAAAGATTGTTTGTTTTTTAGAAATTATCATGTTATAAGAATGAGTAAAAGTTTTATATGATATTTTGAATATACTAATTTAATGTTAATTTATTGAAATATAACAATTAAAAATAAGTTTTTTAATAATAGTTTTTATATTGTAAAACCAAAGCTATTTTTTCTTCTTAAAAAATTAAAATTTTCGATTATTTTCTATAATTAAGTATTTATACGTATAAATTCAGTTTAATACAAGTTTTTATGTAAAAAAATAGTATTTATTAATTATAAACCTATTAATGTCAGGAATTGAAATTATATAAGTTATTTTTGTGTAACTTCTTCTTTATTCATAAAATGATACATTTTTAAGAACGTTTTTTGTTACATTGCATGTACTTAAATTAATATTTAATTTGATCCCTTATAAAAATTTTAAATTAAAAGTGATTTTGGTATTTGCAATCGTCATATTAAATTTTTTTAATAATAACCATTATCTCCCTTATAATTAACAATTACCATTTTAAATGGTTATTCATCATAGCATATGTTAAAATGTGTTAAATGGTGCCAAAAGAATGGAATATGACTTCAAATATCACAAAACAGTATATAAATTTTATTTCTTTATTGCACTTAAAAATTACCCATATTAAAATTAAATATTGGATAAATCAGATCCACATAACATAATAATGAAAATTATATTTTAATGTTAAAAATATTACATTTTTTCTGCTCCTCTCACTTGTAAACGGTTCCCATCACACATCACTCCTCGACCTGGTTTGAGCACATTATATCATCTATGATATTCTAAAATATCATCCAACATGATTATAGACCACCAATTTGGTCTTATCTCACCAAAATTCCATCTAAATAATTATTAATGTGAAATCCAAAGGACAATTCCCATGGAAGAGGATGTTATTAGGTCTCTAACCAAACATAAGCCAGAGTTACATGATTTTCACATCTAAATATCCTTTTTTAGATTTGTTCTATATTACACACCATATTTCTTTAGTGAAGTGTATATAATTCTCATAATCACCATTTATGAAATATTTCTTTCAAATTATATCAATTGAAATGATAATTTATGGTTCTGTTTTTTATGAAATTTTGATTAAAATGTTACCAAATGAAAATGTGGTTAGATTGAAAACAATTTCTTTAAAATATTAGAATACATTTAAAAATATATTTATCATAAATATAAACATTCCTTGACTTTTTCTATAATTTTATTCTATATATTTTAATGATTATTTATAGTAATTTCTTATTATCATTGAAACTTTTTTCAATTGTTTTAAAATGAATCATTTTGATATCTTTCATACATGTCACTTTTGACATTCTTTGAAAAATTTAAAAATGAATAATTTTGTAACAATAACCACAAGATAATATTTTATCAATAAAGTGAAAATTATTCATTATCATATAATTTTATAATTTCCAATTATTTATAATGAAAATCATATTCCCACTATTCTGTGGATTTTTTATTATTAATAGTTATCAATAGAAAATGTTCTTTCATCTTATATATTAAAGTGTATTTCAAATAAATTTATAAATTTTTATTTTACTTATTATAACATACATTAATGATTTATCTGAGTCACTATCAATATGAGATAATGATAACACCTACATTCTTTCTCAGGTCTGATTATGAAAATGTTTTAATGAGATATTCATGAAACATATTAAATTGAAGGATTTAACAAATAAATGAAGGAGTGATGAATACACTTATATTATTATGTAATATACATGTGAACATTATTATTAATTGTAATGTGGGTATGTTATATCCATCCAATCCATTATTTAATTATTTATATCTCAAGAGATAATATGTATGATACTAGGGAGTGAACAAAATCCACTATGGGACATTGTCTAACAATGTTTAAAAGGGATAGGGGATTATCCCCATCAATAATGGGAATCTAAACACATTTTTATTACATACTTGGAAGTGATACCTCAAAAGGGAAATTTTTTTTAATGATTTCGTATGTTTCACACATTTATTGCATATTCTTTTACCAATGTAACTATCTCATAGCTCAAGATTGGGTAAGGATACAACACACTTATGAATCTTGCCTTATGTTATTCCAATAATATATATCATAACTTATAATTTATGATCTATTAATTTATGGGTTTGATTTTTTTTATGATAATGTACCTTTATTATGTTGTCATTCTGTTATTCACTTTATATAATTAATTAAGATGTTCTAATTTTTAATCCAATGTTTTCCCTTATTGAGAATTTGAGAAAATATCTTATTTTGTTTACATTTCCATAGGTTATAATGAATTGTTTTTGGTACAAAATATCAATGAGGGTATTTTATTTGATTATCAATTGTGATAAACATTTTGGATTGGTTTTGAAATAATATTATGATATATCTTGTATTTAAATATAACAAACTATTACATTAATGAGTGTGAATTAAATTGATGTATACTGAATATTTAGATAAAAATTTGTAATATGAATGTGAATCAGTAATTTTTCACCTCTATTACCACAATACTAGAGACTTATACCTTATTATAGAATGGGGGTGGTTGATTATCTATTTCAACAGGCTTACTTATATAGAGATTATCAATATCATATAGTAATAATCCACTTATTGAAATGATGATCTAAATTTTATTTTTGATATATATGAATATGTCTAAATATATTTGGATTCAATCATTGGTCTAGTTACACAAATTAATGGCTATATAAAGATATATTTATATTTATATATTTGTAACACATTTAATTTTGTTTATTGAATAACATTTCATACAAAATTTTTAAAACCATTCATATATAAATGGTATAATATGATAAATGGTTGTGATATTTAATTCCCTAAAAGATGTGTTTTAGATTACATCTACTAAAAGACCTTGTAAATACATTGATCATACAATTGGTTTTGTTCACTGTAGAGTTGATAGACTATGGATTATCATGCATACGTCATAATGTAGACGGATAAACATAATAACAAGGTAAAAATATACTATTGTGTCCTTTATGTTACACTTATCATGGAAACACTAATGATTAAGATACCGATTTAATACATTTTGGTAAATACATATGATAATTTGTAGAATTTTTGAATACTCAGATATCACATTTTCATATAACATATGATTGGGTTGATGAAATATAGAAATAAAAAATTGGTGAGAGTTATACAGAAGATATTTTTTTACTAAAATATAGATCTTGGTCCACTAATAGATATTATTAATTTAATAGGGTTTATAAATTTAGTAGGATACAATCTAATAAAATTTATTATCAAACATTAGTAAAACCGGACACTCATCAAATAAATTTTTTTATTAATGATAAATGGAATCATAATAAAATATAAATATTAAATATTTCTTATATAAAGAAATAAATAAAATAAGATAATTCTAATATAGTAAAATTTAGAAAATTTATTAAGGTAAATATAACGTGATCGAGTAATCCCTTCGCAAGTAAAAACGTGTTAAACTTATTAACAAGTTAATTTATATTCCTATGGGAATCAAAAAATTATTAAAATGGTGTTTCTGAGGCATTGGATACAAAATGACTTAAGGAATAATAGTATTTTATACTCAATATGAATTGGTATGTCAATGATACTAAATACGATTATGTATGAAAAGGATTTGGAAAGTCTAAAGGTTTCTGATAAGGAAAGATCTATTTATAGAAAAAAAAAATTATTCATTAATGGAATTGTTTCAAAAGTGAAAATGAGTTCCGGAAATGTTAACCATATATTTATTATAGTGTGGAGGATATGTGAGTTGGGTATATGGTGTCAATAGATTTTTGGTATGTCGATATTAAAAGTGGGTAAATGTTCAATGAAATAGAATAATATTTTGTTATAGAGAACACAAATCTTTTTTCTGTGAAAAGACATTTTCATTGAAACCATATGAGATAAAAAAGATAGGCGTAATGATTCTACATGATATAATTGTTAAAGATACAAAAAGAGTGTTATAAATATCATCATAATTTCTACGATAGATGTCAGTGTTATAGAAATAGATTATTTTAATTTTATGGGAATATGATCTTGATTATATAATTTATATAATCATTGTTGTGTAAAATAAAGGTAATTCATGAATGATGATATACATTGAATTAATGTGATGAATTTAAGAGTTTTTATATCAATGATTTATGTGTATATAAATATATTGGGCTCATAAGGATCTATGAAAATTATGTTTATATTTTCATCATTTTTCTTATATCATAAGATAATATTTTTGGATAAAAGAGAGTTGTTATAACACACAAGAGGTAATGGATTAAATAAAAACAGTTGATGATTCATATTACTCAACAATATTTTTTGAGAAGTAGAAAATCATAAATTTTTTATATAGGATAAAATAATTTTATCTAGTTGTTTCTTATAAAATGATAGAGTATTATCCCACCAAAAATCACCTGTATATATTAATAAATTATGTATTATTTTTATAGAAAAATTATTCCAACACCTAGAATAACATATATGATATTGAAACAATATTTTCTTTATTATAAACTCAAACTAATTGGAAATAAGATCTATTTTCAAAAAAAATGTGTACCATAGAATGATATTTTGTATATAATATAATATCTAATACGCTATCATGAATGTTTAAAAATATAAAATTTCATTGATAAAAAACATTACCTATCAAAAATAAAAATTATTTTCACTCAATGTCATATTTTTTAGAATATGAAATTATAATAATAAATTTAAAAATCTAAAATTACTTACAATGAGAAAGGGAATGTCATTATTTTCTAAAATATTATTCCAATCACAAAAGAAAATTGAATTTATCTTATTACAGTATAATATTTATATAGTATGATATTAATGATAAATTAAATAAATTTAATTTATTTATAGTAATAATGTTAATGTGATTTTAACCAAAAGGAGTTCAGGGCGTCCTATAATGTGACTTTATTAAAAGTTACAATAATAAATATATGATCTAATGGGTAATTTTTTATAGAAATGTATAATGGTGTTAAAAATTGAATGACTTTTAATTATATAAAATATGGTTACGTCTTAAAATTTTATGTTATAGAGAAAAAGATTTTTAATACATTTCTAGAGTAAAAAACTATGGATTTTCCCTAAATATAATTATTATTAAAATATTATTTATTCAAAAATGGTACTCACTGAAATGTTCTATGGGTATGTTTTATTAGGTATCCACATAGAGATGAGGCTGGAATTACATATGCATTAAATTAGTTTGTAGAGAACAATAATGTTTAGAAATTCTATGTCAAATAAAATAGTTTAACATACATGGTATGTTTTTTATATGATTTTATTTCTATTGTTCTATGTATTATTAAAATAATTTATAACTGTAATATTAAACTTATAAATGAACGTATATACATTATATTTGATTAATTTTGGAAGTATATGGGTATATATAAATATACATATCATTATGTTTAATGTTATTAGAACTCTCAATGAAAAACATTGAGTTATCGAAAACTAATGTTTTTCATGGATTATTTACTCTTACAAAGAAATGCTTATGTTTTAATGAGTGGGATACTCATATGGAGATATAAATTATTATTTTCTGTCCCAAAAACTATTTTTGGTCAATTGATAAACCACTATTTATAGTATATTTATTGAAATACACTATGCAGTTGGTATACTAGAGTTGTATGGATAATATTTGAGTAACTACTACCGATTGTTAGAAAAATAACTAGGATAAAAATCTCCATACACTAATACATTTCATACATAATAGATGGGGCACTACTAATAATGGGTTGGTTGGGTTCGTCACTAATCATGTCATCAGTTTGAGTTCAACAAAGATTTAATTTTCCCTATCTATTGATGAATATAGAATCTAGGCCATTTATTGAGATAAAAAGATAGTATGAACAACCCAATATTGTAAATTTTATGAGTTAAGATATTGTAGAAAGGTTCAGTTGATGGTTTTATCCATAAAACTGCAATAAATGTAATTTATTCATCAATTAATCCAATCTATACTAGAGGATTTGGGATTATATAAGTTGACAGCATGGGATTAACATAATTCATATCCTATGGTCACCCTATGTTTTGTAATCATGTAATGTATAAGAATTAAGACATACATATGATGAAAATTGTAAAATAGTAATATAAATACATGTGCTTGAGGAAAATCATGTTATAAAACTTTATATCTTGAGTATATTTGAGGCTATAAAAAATGACACTCATTTCATAAATTTATGAATATAGATATTGAAAAAAAAATAAATGCTAAAAAGGAATATGAGGCCACACGTTATGGTGGATCAAATGGGGATTGATTTTAACTTAGATAGATTATATAAAAGTTATTTAGCATTAATAAAAATGTCTTTTGGATAGTAATTAAAAAGTTATTAAATATGATGTTTCAAGTTTATAATATATTTATGGAATTATACTGATATATATCTATATGATTTTTGTATAATGTTTTAAATATTACTATAAAAAAAATATAAGTTAAAATGGAATGTATGTATTTTATGTTTTAAATAAAGTGTCACATTGATGAAGATATTCACTAAATCCATTTATGTATATGGTGAATATGGATATATCAATCTGGTTAAACACATAGGAATGGACCCGGTGTGGTTATGTTTTACCCAGAGGAATGATATAGTTAATTTCATGACTATTTTTTATAGTTTACTAATAGGTATATTTGACTATATATTTACTTTAATTTGTTTGTTTCCTTAATTGAAATGTTGGTGGTTATATACTGAGTTATACATACATCATACTTAGGGGACATGGTACCAAGGGAAAAATTATGATTTCTAAACTAGGTAGGGGTAGGGGACCTATTTTATTGAATGAGATTTTGAGATTGGTTGGAGTATATATTTGTTGGGTTTTATGGATCTAGCATTATTTTTCTATGTTAATATATTTTTCTTTTTTGAATACCCTATACATTGGAATTATGAATGTCCTTAACAATGTTGTGTAACATGTACCATTACAATACATATCATAATTTTATTGAATTTGATAAATTATTTAGTTACTAAGGTAAAATGTGAATGATTTTTACATTTATATTTTTATACTACGATTACTATTGATTATTAATGCATTTGAAATAAATAATGTATAACAATTCAAAAGAGTGTTTATTCCCATAACTCATTATATAGTGCCTCTCTATAAGTCGATAATTTATGTTTCATAAGGATGCACTCTTGAGGTATTAGAAATTTTTTTATTGATAGGTGTAAAATGGATTGGGAATGATAGGGTCTTCTTGTGATCGTTTTTAGATGAACAAACCCTTATTTTTTTAAATCTATCATCATGAATATACATTTTTATAAAATATAATGAAAAAAAACAATTCATATCTTCATTATTATTAAAATTTCTAGGATCCTAGTAGCCCAATACATTGTGAGTTTTGGGTGTTAGAGGTTCCTGAAGTATGTTCAAGTTGAGTGGAGGGTAAATTGGTGGGTAGTGGAACTAGTATTTTTTTCCAAGGCCTTGAGTTAAAAAATTTGGTTTTTCCACATGCTTAAAAGATGTGACATATAGGTTCATGTTGGGGATTGGGTGGGATTATGAAAAAATTGGGCTACTGTAATTTTATTCATGGATTTTCTATAGAGGTTAGGTTTTGTCAAAGGATAGCTGATCTTTTTTAGGTGGATTGGGACTAAAAAATATGAATGTTGAGAGGATACAAAATGGAGTACTTGATTTTGGTGTATTTCTCTATAGTGTGTTCTTACAATATAGGGGTATCTTTTCTATAAAATATTTATTATTCCATAGCCTATAATTTGGAAAAGGGTTCCTTCAATATGTTTTCCTTGAAAATTAAATTGTATATCCCCCTGGTAAGAATAATATATTTCATTGATTGTTTTATTTTTTTAGATATATATTTGTTAAGGGGGAAACGGTTTGGTAAACATTCATTTTACCCTAGTCATCCAGTTTTCAATTATTTTAAAATGTTGTCTAAGGGGATATGATGTGTGGTTCAAAATTTAGACTTCCTTTAAATATTATTGATTCCGTAAACACCAGTTTTCCATATCCCTCTTCTTTATAACCCTAGGAATCTCAAAGATACTTTCCAAGTCCACTGAATCCCATTTAGAATATATTAATGACACAATATATAAATATCATTAAATGGTGATATAATGAAATTTTGACCTCATTTCCTTGTTTATTCCACGTATCTAATGTAGTTTTCATTCTATTTTTATTTCCATACTTTATATTTTTATCTCCATTATTAAAATGCACTCTTTTTTTGTTTTTTCAGTTTGGTTATTGAGTGTCATCTATGGAGTTAACACTACTATAAATAAGGCCATTAGCGACCACCATTGGCGGTCACTAAAGGTCTGTAGCGGCCGCGCAGCGACCGCCATTGGCGGTCGCTGTTGCCTCGTCGCTAGAGGCCTTTAGCGACCGCCAATGGCGGTCGCTATAGAAGGCCGGCAGATCCGCCTTCAGCGACCGCCATTGGCGGCCGCTATAGTGGGCCGGCATGGCACCCTATAGCGACCGCCTCTGGCGGTCGCTATTCGAAAAAAAAAATTTTAAATTTTTTTTATTGAATTCAATATAAATATATATATATATATATATATATATATGTAAAAATATTCATATATATACTATTAAATACAATATTTTAAATATATATATATATAATATATTTTAAATGTTTTAATATATATTTAATACATATATAATATCAATCATTGTGCTATAATAATTTAGAAACTTCGATTCAAGAAATAATCTCATTTCAGGTCGTTCGGAGCACGTTTTCTCCGAATGGGACCGCCGCACGCCGTTTTGGTGTTTTATGGCGCCGGAAACGCGTTTCCGGCCGCCGCGGTCACACGGCACCTCCGAATGAGGTGCCGTCTGGCCGACCATTTCACAATTCACGCCCCGGATGTTGTCGTACGGTTTCGTGGCATTCGGAGGTCGTTCGGGTGGTTTTGACCCCCCAACGCGCCATTTCAGCGCGCGCCGCGCTGCTGAAAACGCCACAATCGGACGTGCCGCGCGCACCGCACGTCCGATGGACGTGAGACCTCCTCCTGCATCTCAGGAATAATATTTCTATCGTTCCCGTGCGGTTTCAGTTCGTTCGGAGCACGTTTGCTCCGAATGGGACCGCCGCACGCCGTTTTGGTGTTTTATGGCGTCGGAAACGCGTTTCCGGCCGCCGTTGTCACATGGCACCTCCGAATGAGGTGACGTCTGGCCGACCATTTCACAATTCACGCCCCGGATGTTGTCGTACGGTTTCGTGGCATTCGGAGGTCGTTCAGGTGGTTTTGACCCCCCAACGCGCCATTTCAGCGCGCGCCGCGCTGCTGAAAACGCCACAATCGGACGTGCCGCGTGCACCGCATGTCCGATGGACGTGAGGACTCCTTTTGCATCTCAGGAATAATATTTCTATCGTTCCCGTGCGGTTTCAGGTCGTTCGGAGCACGTTTGCTCCGAATTGGACCGCCGCACGCCGTTTTGGTGTTTTATGGCGCCGGAAAGGCGTTTCCGGCCGCCGCGGTCACACGGCACCTCCGAATGAGGTGCCGTCCGGCCGACCATTTCACAATTCACGCCCCGGATGTTGTCGTACGGTTTCGTGGCATTCGGAGGTCGTTCGGGTGGTTTTGACCCCCCAACGCGTCATTTCAGCGCGCGCCGCGCTGCTGAAAACGGCACAATCGGACGTGCCGCATGCACCACACGTCCGATGGACGTGCGGCCTCCTTTTGCATCTCAGGAATAATATTTCTATCGTTCCCGTGCTGTTTCAGGTCGTTCGGAGCACGTTTGCTCCGAATGGGACCGCCGCACGCCGTTTTGGTGTTTTATAGAGCCGGAAACGCGTTTCCGGCCGCCGCGGTCACACGGCACCTCCGAATGAGGTACCGACTGGCCGACCATTTCACAATTCACACCCCGGATGTTGTCGTACGGTTTCGTGGCATTCGGAGGTCGTTCGGGTGGTTTTGACCCCCCAACGCGCCATTTCAGCGCGCGCCGCGCTGCTGAAAACGGCACAATCGGACGTTCCGCGCGCACCGCACGTCCGATGGACATGAGGCCTCCTCCTGCATCTCAGGAATAATATTTCTATCGTTCCCGTGCGGTTTCAGGTCGTTCGGAGCACGTTTTGTTCCGAATTGGACCGCCGCACGCCGTTTTGGTGTTTAATGGCGCCGGAAACGCGTTTCTGGCCGCCGCGGTCACATGGCACATCCGAATGAGGTGCCGTCTGGCCGACCATTTCACAATTCACGCCCCGGATTTTGTCGTACGGTTTCGTGGCATTCGGAGGTCGTTCGGGTGGTTTTGACCCCCCAACGCGCCATTTCAGCGCGCGCCGCGCTGCTGAAAACGCCACAATCGGACGTGCCGCGTGAACCGCACGTCCGATGGATGTGTGGCCTCCTCCTGCATCTCAGGAATAATATTTCTATCGTTCCCGTGCGGTTTCAGGTCGTTCGGAGCACGTTTGCTCCGAATGGGACCGCCGCACGCCCTTTTGGTGTTTTATGGCGCCGGAAACGCGTTTCCGGCCGCCGCGGTCACACGGAACCTCCGAATGAGGTGTCGTCTGGCCGACCATTTCACAATTCATGCCCCGGATGTTGTCGTACGGTTTCGTGGCATTCGGAGGTCGTTCGGGTGGTTTTGACCCCCCAATGCGCCATTTCAGCGCGCGCTGCGCTGCTGAAAACGGCACAATCAGACGTGCCACGCGCACCGCACGTCCGATGGACGTGCGGCCTCCTCCTGCATCTCAGGAATAATATTTCTATCATTCCCGTGCGGTTTCAGGTCGTTCGGAGCACGTTTGCTCTGAATTGGACCGCCGCACGCCGTTTTGGTGTTTTATGGCGTCAGAAACGCGTTTCCGGCCGCCGCGGTCACACGGTACCTCCGAATGAGGTGCCGTCTGGCCGACCATTTCACAATTCACGCCCCGGATGTTGTCGTACGGTTTCGTGGCATTCGGAGGTCGTTCGGGTGGTTTTGACCCCCCAACGCGCCATTTCAGCGCGCGCCGCGCTGCTGAAAACGCTACAATCGGACGTGCCGCGCGAACCGCACGTCCAATGGACGTGCGGACTCCTCCTGCATCTCAGGAATAATATTTCTATCGTTCCCGTGCGGTTTCAGGTCGTTCGGAGCACGTTTTCTCCGAATGGGACCGCCGCACGCCGTTTTGGTGTTTTATGGCTCCGGAAACGCGTTCCCGGCCGCCGCGGTCACACGGCACATCCGAATGAGGCGCCGTCTGTCCGAACATTTCACAATTCACGCCCCGGATGTTATCGTACGGTTTCGTGGCATTCAGAGGTCGTTCGGGTGGTTTTGACCCCCCAACGCGTCATTTCAGCGCGCGCCGCGCTGCTGAAAATGCCACAATCGGACGTGCCGCACGCACCGCACGTCCGATGGACGTGCGGCCTCCTCCTGCATCTCAGGAATAATATTTCTATCGTTCCCGTGCGGTTTCAGGTCGTTCGGAGCACGTTTGCTCCGAATGGGACCGCCGCACGCCGTTTTGGTGTTTTATGGCGCTGGAAACGCGTTTCCGGCCGCCGCGGTCACACGGCACATCCGAATGAGGTTCCGTCTGGCCGACCATTTCACAATTCATGCCCCGGATGTTGTCGTACAGTTTCGTGGCATTCGGAGATCGTTCGGGTGGTTTTGACCCCCCAACGCGCCATTTCAGTGCACGCCGCGCTGCTGAAAATGCCACAATCGGACATGCCGCGCGCACCGCACGTCTGATGGACGTGCGGACTCCTCCTGCATCTCAGGAATAATATTTCTATCGTTCCCGTGCGGTTTCAGGTCGTTCGGAGCACGTTTGCTCCGAATTGGACCGTCGCATGCCATTTTGGTGTTTAATGGCGCCGGAAATGCGTTTCCGGCCGCCGCGGTCACACGGCACCTCCGAATGAGGAGCCGTCTGGCCGACCATTTCACAATTCACGCCCCGGATGTTGTCGTACGGTTTCGTGGCATTCGGAGGTCGTTCGGGTGGTTTTGACCCCCCAACGCGCCATTTCAGCGCGCTCCGCGCTGCTGAAAACGCCACAATCGGACGTGCCGCGCGCACCGCACATGCTATGGACGTTCGGCCTCCTCCTGCATCTCAGGAATAATATTTCTATCGTTCCCGTGCAGTTTCAGGTCGTTCGGAGCATGTTTTCTCCGAATGGGACCGCCGCACGCCGTTTTGGTGTTTTATGGCGCCGGAAACGCGTTTCCGGCCGCCGCGGTCACACGGCACCTCCGAATGAGGTTCCGTCTGGCCGACCATTTCACAATTCACGCCCCGGATGTTGTCGTACGGTTTCGTGGCATTCGGAGGTCGTTCGGGTGGTTTTGACCCCCCAAGGCGCCATTTCAGCGCGCGCCGCGCTACTGAAAATGGCACAATCGGACGTGCCGCGCGCACCGCACGTCCGATGGACGTGCGGCCTCCTCCTGCATCTCAGGAATAATATTTATATCGTTCCCGTGCGGTTTCAGGTCGTTCGGAGCACGTTTGCTCCGAATGGGACCGCCGCACGCCGTTTTGGTGTTTAGTGGCGCCGGAAACGCGTTTCCGGCCGCCGCGGTCACACGGCACCTCCGAATGAGGTGCCGTCTGGCCGAACATTTCACAATTCACGCCCCGGATGTTGTCGTACGGTTTCGTGGCATTCGGAGGTCGTTCGGGTGGTTTTGACCCCCCAACGAGCCATTTCAGCGCGCGCCGCGCTGCTGAAAACGCCACAATCGGACGTCCCGCGCGAACCGCACGTCCGATGGATGTGCGGCCTCATCCTGCATCTCAGGAATAATATTTCTATCGTTCGCGTGCGGTTTCAGGTCATTCGAAGCACGTTTGCTCCGAATGGGACCGCCGCACGCCATTTTGGTGTTTTATGGCGCCGGAAACGCGTTTCCGGCCGCCGCGGTCACACAGAACCTCCGAATGAGGTGCCGTCTGGCCGGCCATTTCAAAATTCACGCCCCGGATGTTGTCGTACGGTTTCGTGGCATTCAGAGGTCGTTCGGGTGGTTTTGACCCCCCAACGCGCCATTTCAGCGCGCGCTGCGCTGCTGAAAACGACACAATCGGACATGCCGCGCGCACCGCACGTCCGATGGACGTGCGGCCTCCTCCTGCATCTCAAGAATAATATTTCTATCGTTCCCGTGCGGTTTCAGGTCGTTCGGAGCACATTTGCTCCGAATTGCACCGCCGCACCCCGTTTTGGTGTTTTGTGGCGTCGGAAACGCGTTTCCGGCCACCGCGGCCACACGGCACCTCCGAATGAGGTGCCGTCTGGCCGACCATTTCACAATTCACGCCCGGATGTTGTCGTACGGTTTCGTGGCATTCGGAGGTCGTTCGGGTGGTTTTGACCCCCCAACGCGCCATTTCAGCGCGCGCCGCGCTGCTGAAAACGGCACAATCGGACGTTCCGCGCGCACCGCATGTCCGATGGACGTGAGGCCTCCTCCTGCATCTCAGGAATAATATTTCTATCGTTCCCGTGCGGTTTCAGGTCGTTCGGAGCACGTTTGCTCCGAATTGGACCGCCGCACGCCGTTTTGGTGTTTAATGGCGCCGGAAACGCGTTTCTGGCCGCCGCGGTCACACGGCACATCCGAATGAGGTGCCGTCTGGCCGACCATTTCACAATTCACGCCCCGGATTTTGTCGTACGGTTTCGTGGCATTCGGAGGTCGTTCGGGTGGTTTTGACCCCCCAACGCGCCCTTTCAGCGCGCGCCGCGCTGCTGAAAACGCCACAATCGGACGTGCCGCGCGAACCGCACGTCCGATGGATGTGCGGCCTCCTCCTGCATCTCAGGAATAATATTTCTATCGTTCCCGTGCGGTTTCAGGTCATTCGGAGCACGTTTGCTCCGAATGGGACCGCCGCACGCCCTTTTGGTGTTTTATGGCGCCGGAAACGCATTTCCGGCCGCCGCGGTCACACGGACATCCGAATGAGGTGCCGTCTGGCCGACCATTTCACAATTCACGCCCCGGATGTTTTCGTACGGTTTCGTGGCATTCGGAGGTCATTCGGGTGGTTTTGACCCCCCAACGCGCCATTTCAGCGCGCGCCGCGCTGCTGAAAACGCTACAATCGGACGTGCCGTGCGAACCGCACGTCCGATGGAAGTGCGGCCTCCTCTTGCATCTCAGGAATAATATTTCTATCGTTCCCGTGCGGTTTCGGGTCGTTCGGAGCACGTTTGCTCCGAATTGGACCGCCGCATGCCGTTTTGGTGTTTAATGGCGCCAGAAACGCGTTTCCGGCCGCCGCGGTCACACGGCACCTCCGAATGAGGTGCCGTCTGGCCGACCATTTCACAATTCACGCCCCGGATGTTGTCGTATGGTTTCATGGCATTCGGAGGTCGTTCGAGTGGTTTTGACCCCCCAACGCGCCATTTCAGCGCGCGCCGCGCTGCTGAAAACGACACAATCGGACGTGCCGCGTGCACCGCACGTCCGATGGACGTGCGGACTCCTCCTGCATCTCAGGAATAATATTTCTATCGTATCCGTGCAGTTTCAGGTCATTCGGAGCACGTTTGCACCGAATTGGACCGCAGCACGCCGTTTTGGTGTTTTATGGCGCCGGAAACGCGTTTCCGGCCGCCGCGGTCACACGGCACCTCCGAATGAGGTTCCGTCTGGCCAACCATTTCACAATTCACGCTCCGGATGTTTTCGTACGGTTTCGTGGCATTCGGAGGTCGTTCGGGTGGTTTTGACCCCCCAACGCGTCATTTCAGCGCGCGCCGCGCTGCTGAAAACGGCACAATCGGACGTGTCGCGCGCACCGCACGTCCGATGGACGTGCGGCCTCCTCCTGCATCTCAGGAATAATATTTCTATCGTTCACGTGCGGTTTCAGGTCGTTCGGAGCACGTTTTCTCCGAATTGGACCGTCGCACGCCGTTTTGGTGTTTTATGGCGCCGGAAACGCGTTTCCGGCCGCCGCGGTCACACGGAACATCCGAATGAGGTTCCGTCTGGCCGACCATTTCACAATTCACGCCCTGTATGTTGTCGTACGGTTTCGTGACATTCAGAGGTCGTTCGGGTGGTTTTGACCCCCCAACGCGCCATTTCAGCGCGCGCCGCGCTGCTGAAAACGCCACAATCGGACGTGTCGCGCGAACCGCACGTCCGATGGACGTGCGGCCTCCTCCTGCATCTCAGGAATAATATTTCTATCGTTCCCGTGAGGTTTCAGGTCGTTCGGAGCACGTTTGCTCCGAATTGGACCGCCGCACGCCGTTTTGGTGTTTAATGGCGCCGGAAACGCGTTTCCAGCCGCCGCGGTCACACGGCACCTCCGAATGAGGTGCCGTCTGGCCGACCATTTCACAATTCACGCCCCGGATGTTGTCGTACGGTTTCGTGGCATGCGGAGGTCGTTCGGGTGGTTTTGACCCCCCAACGCGCCATTTCAGCGCGCGCCGCGCTGCTGAAAACGACACAATCGGACGTGCCGCGCGCACCGCACGTCCGATGGACGTGCGGACTACTCCTGCATCTCAGGAATAATATTTCTATCGTTCTCGTGCGGTTTCAGGTCGTTCGGAGCACGTTTGCTCCGAATTGGACCGCCGCACGCCGTTTTGGTGTTTTATGGCGCCGGAAACGCGTTTCCGGCCGCCGCGGTCACACGTCACCTTCGAATGAGGTGTCGTCTGGCCGACCATTTCACAATTCACGCCCCGGATGTTTTCGTACGGTTTCGTAGCATTTGGAGGTCGTTCGGGTGGTTTTGACCCCCCAACGCGTCATTTCAGCGCGCGCCGCGCTGCTGAAAACAGCACAATCGGACGTGCCGCGCGCACCGCACGTCCGATGGACGTTCGGCCTCCTCCTGCATCTCAGGAATAATATTTCTATCGTTCCCGTGCGGTTTCAGGTCGTTCGGAGCATGTTTGCTCCGAATTGGACCGCCGCACGCCGTTTTTGTGTTTTGTGGCGTCATAAACGCGTTTCCGGCCGCCGCGGTCACACGGCACATCTGAATGAGGTGTCGTCTGGCCGACCATTTCAAAATTCACGCCCCGGATGTTTTCGTACGGTTTCGTGGCATTCGGAGGTCGTTCGGGTGGTTTTGACCCCCCAACGCGCCATTTCAGCGCGCGTCGCGCTGCTGAAAACGCCACAATCGGACGTGCCGCGCGAACCGCACGTCCGATGGACGTGCGGCCTCCTCCTTCATCTCAGGAATAATATTTCTATCGTTCCCATGCGGTTTCAGGTCGTTCGGAGCACGTTTGCTCCGAATGGGACCGCCGCACGCCATTTTGGTGTTTTATGGCGCCGGAAACGCGTTTCCGGCCGCCGCGGTCACACGACACCTCCGAATGAGGTGCCGTCTGGCCGACCATTTCACAATTCACGCCCCGGATGTTGTCGTACGGTTTCGTGGCATTCAGAGGTCGTTCGGGTGGTTTTGACCCCCCAACGTGCCATTTCAGCGCGCGCCGCGCTGCTGAAAACGCCACAATCGGGGGGCTGTACGGGGGTGGCGGGGGGCTGTAAGGGGGTGGCGGGAGGGCTGTACGGGGGTGCGGGGGGGTGTACGGGGGTGTTGGGGGGCTGTACGGGGGTGTCGGGGGGCTGTACGGGGGTGGCGGGGTGCTGTACGGGGGTGCGGGGGGCTGTACGGGGGTGCGGGGGGTTGTACGGGGGTGTCGGGGGGCTGTACGGGGGTGGCGGGGGCTGTACGGGGGTGGCGGGGGCTGTACGGGGGTGGCGGGGGGCTGTACGGGGGTGGCGGGGGCTGTACGGGGGTGCAGGGGGTTGTACGGGGGTGTCGGGGGGCTGTACGGGGGTGTCGGGGGGCTGTACGGGGGTGGCGGGGGGCTGTACGGGGGTGCGGGGGGCTGTACGGGGGTGCGGGGGGTGTACGGGGGTGTCGGGGGGCTGTACGGGGGTGGCGGGGGGCTGTACGGGGGTGGCGGGGGGCTGTACGGGGGTGGCGGGGGGCTGTACGGGGGTGGCGGGGGGCTGTACGGGGGTGGCGGGGGGCTGTACGGGGGTGGCGGGGGGCTGTACGGGGGTGCGGGGGGCTGTACGGGGGTGCGGGGGGCTGTACGGGGGTGCGGTGGGGGGGGGGGGGTTGTACGGGGTTGCGGGGGGCTGTACGGGGGTGCGGGGGGCTGTACGGGGGTCGCGGGGGGCTGTACGGGGGTGGCAGGGGGCTGTACGGGGGTGCGGGGGGCAGTACGGGGGTGGCGGGGGGCTGTACGGCGGTGGCAGGGGCTGTACGGGGGTGGCGGGGGCCTGTACGGGGGTGGCGGGGGGCTGTACGGGGGTGCGGGGGGCAGTACGGGGGTGCGGGGGGCTGTACGGGGGTGCGGGGGGGGGGGGGTCTGTACGGGGGTGCGGGGGGGCTGTACGGGGGTGCGGGGGGCCGTACGGTGGTGGCAGGGGGTTGTACGGGGGTGGCGGGGGGCAGTACGGGGGTGCGGGGGGCTGTACGGGGGTGCGGGGGGGCTGTACGGGGGTGCGGGGGGCTGTACGGGGGTGCGGGGGGGGGGGGGGGGGGGCTGTACGGGGGTGCGGGGTGCTGTACGGGGGTGGCGGGGGCCTGTACGGGGGTGGCGGGGGGCAGTACGGGGGTGCGGGGGGTTCTCCGGGGGTGCAAAGGCCATCCCATTGATTACAAAAGTGAAAAATAAAAGTGATAACATCTAATTAATATATATTTCTTTTATCGATACCATACAAAAATTTATAAAAAATATATTAATAATACATAATCTATAATATCAGATTTATTGATCTGTTGGAATTAGTTCGACTTTTTCAAATGTAGAATCATTCAAGATTATCTGATCAAAAACTCAATATGTGTATAAAATATTTAAAAGACCACCATGGATGGTAATAATGCATTACTTAAATGAATAAATACAGTACATCAATGTCAACCCTACCAGTAAAAACAAAAAACATATCTCGTGAATATATGGTGCGTCACGCGTTGCCATCACTGCTACCTCCTTCTGGTGGGCCAGGTGCCTACAACAAATAAACATTATAAATATTTTAATAACGAAAATAATTTAAATTAAATAAATAAATACAGTATATACCTGCGTCGTATGATCCCCTGTACCATCAGCTCGACGCACATATTCCTGCAGTGCTCTAACCTCAGCTGTCAATTGCGCATTTGTCTCCTCGGAAGCGCGCAGCCGTGCCTCAAAATCTGACATCTGCTGTGTCATATGAGCAACAGCAGGACCGAAAACCGCAGCGCGTGACACTACAGAACGAGGAATCCCTGCTCCATAGGTCAAACTATAGCCATGCCCGTCCCGACCAATAATGCGATGAAAGATCTCATCCTGTCGCATGGGAAGCTGTCGCTGGTCCTCTGGCAGATGTTCTAACTCTGCTTCAAATTGATCCTGTGAAATATTTAAATATATATAAATATATATATGTTAATATATAGATTTATGTAATTATTGGTAAGTACAGACACTTACTATCAATGCTGCAACCTCTGGATCATTGCGATCACGAGTCCTTATCCACACCGACATTTTATCAGCTGCTGCACCTTGCCCTCGCAACTGTATATTAAAAGAATATAAACACAAAACCATATTAATTAATAAATTAAAAAATGAATAATATATACCTCATGTCGGATCTGAGACACGTGACGAGTCCCGAGCCTGTGAGCTGGTCCCTGCAACGCTCGATTCTCCGAATGGCGTGTTGACACCTCCTACATTCAATTCATTCAAATTTCAAACAAATCACATATTCTTGAAAATATATATACAGAAAAATAATTAATATACAAACCGAAACACCCTCAGTAGACCAATATGCAACCAAGTCACGCCACTGAGCTGGGAGGACACCTCTCGGGACATTTTCCAAAATGTCAAGGGCACCCACATTTGGTATCCAGTGGTCCCTCTTCACTTTGCCTTTATAATCTTTCCACAGCTTACGGCATTTGCTCATACACACCGGCCGAAACTCTTCAGGGCATACTTTCAAATTTTGCTATAATGAAAATAATCAAACATATTAGTATTATTTATAAATAGAAAATAAAGTAAAATTATTTTCGTACCTGAACCTCCCTCCATAGACGATCTAATGTGTCCTGAGGGATAGAATCCCAATCACGCGTGGTCAATGGAAATCGATGTGGGTCACGTATGATATGACCCAGCTGACGAATAAATGCCGGGGAATTCAGTCCCACGGGATGAAATACCTCATCAAATGAAACATCTATCATCGTGTCAGAATTCCATGATAATATGCCACGACTAGGGCCTCTCCTGCGAGAGGAAGAAGCAGCCGAGTCTGATCCTGTTGAAAACAATTTTATATATAAATTGACAAATGTTATATATATATATATGTCAATTACATAAAAAATATAGACAATGAGATTCAAACATACCTCGACCCTGAGACGTAGATGCCTCAGATGGATGATGTGGATTTTCTGCCTCTTCCCCTGACATGTCTGCAGTCATACAAAATATCAGTAGTGAGTCCAAAGTGTTTAAAAGATAAATTGGATTGTTCTTAATAAATCAAACTTGTACAACGGTTAATCAAAAAAAAATGGATTGAATAATTAGTTGTGAATGAATTTTAAAAAATCAGAAAGTTAATCAACCTAAATATTTATGACTGAATTAACTTACAAAAGTGAGGATTAAAACTTATAAGGATTTATAAAATGATTAGATAATTTATGATATCCTAGGACATTCTACTGAATAGCGGGAAAACAATTATACCTTTCATTAAGCATGCAAATCGACCGTTTCTCCTTCAACAGCCGCTCTGACCCAATAAATATCTTCTTCACGTTGAACTACGGTATGTTGATCAAGTTGTTGGTAAACAAACGGAATAGTCTCGGGTTCATCTTCTTCAAATAAAAACACTCCTCGCCGAGACATTTTGACAACAACTTGCCAACTTGGATCCGAAGGCAAAGTAACGAAGAATACTTGTTCCTCTTGTGATGTCAAAATGAAAGGTTCATTCTCAACTCGTTCATTATTTCTGTATAACATATAGTTAAAATTCACCAATGAAAACTGATATTGATCGACTTTACATCCACGCACCGGATCAACCCAATTACACTTTAACAATATGTACTTCAAACCGTGTGTGTATACAACTTCAATGATGTCTATCAATTGACCATAGTAATAACCAGAATCGACAAAGGGACAACCGATGCCGCTATTTTGTGTTGCTCGTTTGTCGTCAACATCTTTAATGCGAAATCGAAAACCATTAGCATCAATAGCTTTATAACGACGAGACGTTATAGATGGACCCTCAGCCAGTTGGATAAATACTTCAGGTAGAGTGGGGTCCCCAAACTCCCTCAGCTTACGAACCTACATAATTTATAAAAATCAATAATGATATATGCAGAAAGAATTAGTTTAATACTTCACTCATAATGAAAATCAATTTATACATACATAACCCTTGAACCAATCATGAAATGCCGCATAATGAGATTGTTGAATTTGCAACTCAGTCGCACGATGCATCTCTTCTTTTATCTCATTAATGTGTTTCCTTCAAATGATCAAGCGATGTTTAAAAGATCAACTTATGCAAAGAAAACATGTAAAAGTTATACAACCACATTGATAAGATACTTACTGCATTAATGGTGCAACTGATGGAGTATTGAACAAGATATATCGATGTGCTTGTATCCACTCGATGTTGTCCATATAAAATGTGGTTCCTTCTCCAACTGGACCATCATGAATCCGAGAGGGCTTATCTAATTTTGTTTCAACATCCTTAAGATATTCTGCACAAAAGGTAGTACACTCATCCATCAAATAACCATTGGCTATTGATGCCTCTGGACGAGCTCTGTTGCGTACAAATCTTTTCAATGTACTCAAATACCGTTCAATAGGATACATCCACCTGAATTGCACTGGACCAGCAGCCATTACTTCATCAGTTAGGTGCACTGTCAAGTGGACCATAACATCGAAAAATGAGGGGGGGGGAAGTTTCTCAAAGTGACAAAGCGTAAGTACAATTCGGTCCTGCAAACTTTTTAAATCACTCATTCGTTGATTTCTTAAACAAAGCTGTCTAAAAAAAATTACTCATCTCAATCAAGGGCTGAACAACATTGGGGGATAAACAATCACAAATTGCGATTGGAATCAACTGCTGAAGTAATATGTGATTGTCATGACTTTTCAACCCTTGCAATGTCTTGCTCGTCAGATTCACACACATTGAAATATTAGAAGAGTAACCATCAGGCACCTTGACCATCCTCAAAATGGAAAGAAATGTCTCTTTCTCCTCTGTAGTCATCGAATACTGTGCAGCAGGCATATATGCCTTGTTTCCCTCAGCTAACTGTAAATGCAACTGTTTCCTTAAACCCATTTCTTCCAAATCACGGCGTGCATTAACATGGTCCTTTGACTTTCCACTGACACCTAAAATGGTCCACAGTATGTTATCACAAAAAAATTTTTCAATGTGCATGACATCCAAATTATGCCTCAACATGTTAGTTTTCCAATACGGAAGACTATAAAAAATAATTTTCTTTTTCAAATTGTGACTGCGCTGCCTACCCGCAGCACGAATATTACGTACTGGAGGAGCCACCAAATCCTGAATTTCATATACCGTGCGGATGTTTTCTTCCTCAATCTGTGATAACATTTCGACTCCTGTCATGATCTTTGGTGCTGGGATGAACTCTCTAGAACCATCAAATGCCACTCTGTCCTTTCTGAACCTGTGCTGGGGAGGGAGAAAACGCCTGTGACCCATGTATGCCCATTTTTTGGAATGTTTAAGCCATACAGATTTTTTACTTTTATTGCAACAAGGGCAAGCAAATTCCCCTTTCGTACTCCAGCCTGATAAATTTGCATAAGCTGGGAAGTCATTGATTGTCCACAATAAAGCTGCATACAGTTTGAACATTTCATTCGTTTCGCAGTCATAAGTCATCACACCATCGCCCCAAAATTCATTCAACTCATCAATCGATGGCTGAAGGTAAACATCAATCTTATCCCCCGGACTTTTAGGTCCATCAATAAGAGTGGAAAGTAATATAAATTGTTGCTTCATACAAAGCCACGGAGGAAGATTATATGGAACCAACACCACGGGACATGTGCTATGAGTTGCACCAACCATAGACTTGAATGAATTGAAACCATCTGCTGCCAATCCCAATCGAACATTACGAACATCTTTAGCAAAGTCGGGATGTCTCTTATCAAAATCCTTCCATGCATGAGAGTCTGCCGGGTGGGTTAACATGTCACTTTCATGAACTCTTTCTGCATGCCATCTCATTAAATTAGAAACTTTAGATGACATAAAAAATCTTTTCAACCTCGGTTTAAGGGGAAAGTAACGCATTTGCTTTACGGCAATCGGTTTCCCCTGTATTGCAATCTGACTTTGATGAGTCTTATTTCCCCTGTTCTCTTTCCACCTGGAAGCGCCAAAAACCTACAAATATCCAAATGAGCAGTTTCATTTCTAAACAACATACAGTTGTTTGCACATACATCTATAGTCTCATATGTAAAACCTAAGTTCTCTGTCAACTTACGAGCATAGTAATATGACTCAGGAATCTTAGCGTCGACAGGAAGAACTTTTTTCAATAAAACCAAAATCATGTCGAATGATGTGTCTGACCAATTATTCAAAGTCTTCAAATGCAACAACTCCACAATAAACGACAGTTTATTGTAAGAAGTACATCCAGGATATAATTCTGTTTTCGCATCATCAAGTACTTCATTAAACCTCCTCAAATCACGATCTGCACCAGAGCGAAGTTTTATCTCACCGGTCTCAAGATTCTGGATGTCAATGCCTTCAAGATCAAACCCACGTACCATTTCAGTAAGCATTTCATGCATTGGATCAGTCATCCTTGCATCAACATCCATCTGAGCTGCATCTGTATTTTGACAACGAACATATTCTTCTCCATGACGAGTCCAACTCTTATAATTTTTCAGAAATCCATTAAAGAAAAGGTGCTCCCTCACAGTATCTCGTGTGAATTGATATCTGTTAGCACATTTTCTACATGGACAACTAATATAGTCACTTTAAAATCCTCTCGTGAAGTCAATAAACTGCATAATGCCATTGAAATATTCTCTAGACGTTTGATTTGGAAGATCAATCCAACTCTTATCCATAATAATATCTGTATAACAAACATTTACACAATACTTATTACATTTACATTTTTCAAATCAACTATATTCAAAATAAATATTAACCATTTGTTTCTGAACCATTGATAAAATAATAATGTAACTGAAAGCTCATGTTACCTGATTGAGCTACAAACCTGAAAGGGAGGGGAGCCGAAGGCGGTGCTGCGTGGGAGAGGAGGCAGCGAAGGGGAGCCGGAGCTAAAGGCGGTGCGGCAAGGGAGGGGACGGGCGGCGGCGGCGGCGGGGAGCTGGAGGAGAGGAGGCGGTGAGGGGACGGGGGACGGGCAGCAAGGGGGGGGGGGTGTCCGGGGTCGGGGGGGGGGGGGGGGGGGGGCTGTTCGAGGTGCGGGGAGGGGTGTCCGGGGTGTCGGGGGCCTGTCAGGGGTGCGGGCAGGGGTGTTCGGGGTGCGGGGGTGTCCGGGGTGCGGGGGAGGGGGGGATGTTTGGGGTGCAGGGGGGCTGTCGGGGGTGCGGGGTGGGGTGTCCGGGGTGCGGGGGGCCTGTCCGGGGTGCAGGGGGGCTGTCCAGGTTCGGAGGGGGGGTGTCCGAGTGCGGGGGGGGGGGGGGGGGGGGGGCTGTCCGGGGTGCGGGGGGGCTGTCTGGGTTCGGAGGGGGGTGTCCGAGTGCAGGGGGGGCTGTCCGGGGTGCGGGGAGGCGTCCGGGGTGCGGGGGGTGGTCCGGAGTGCGCGGGGGGGGGGGGGGGGCTGTCCGGGGTACGGGGAGGCGTCCGGGGTGTGGGGGGCGGTCCCGAGTGCGCGGGGGGGTGTTGTCCGGGGTGCGGGGAGGCATCCGGGGTGCGGGGGGCGGTCCGGAGTGCGCGCCGGGGGCTGTCCGGGGTGCGGGTGCCGTCCGGGGTGGGGGGGGGGGGGAGGGCCGAGAGGCCGGAGGGCGGCGGCCGGAGGCCGGATGGCAGGCGGCGGGGGAGGCCGGGCGGCGGGGGAGGGCGGGCGGCGGGGGAGGGCGGGCGGCGGGGGAGGGCGGGCGGCGGGGGAGGGCGGGCGGCGGGGGAGGCCCGGCGGCGGGGGTGGCCGGGCGGTGGGGGAGGCTGGGCGGCGGGGGAGGGGAGGGCGGCGCGAGGGAGGGCGGCGAGGGAGGGAGGGGGTTAGGGCGAGGGAGATCGAGGGCGCGGGGGGGGGGGGGGGGGGGGCGCAGAAACCCCCCGAATTTTTTTAGGCAGGTTAGCGACCGCCATTGGCGGTCGCTAATGGTGAGCTATAGCGACCGCCAATGGCGGTCGCCCGAGTCTGGGTGGCTCCAATGCCCCCTTTTCTAGTAGTGTAAGTAGTTTTCTTAAAGGATATGTGATTTAAGAAATTTTATTTCAATGCTTTATTGTAAAAATAAATTCTATAATTGAGGAGATGGATTTTTTCTTCTCATATTATTTAGGTGAATTAAAAATATTAAAATATATTAGTTTATTTATATTGTAGTGTAATTCACAAAATATAATGAATTTTATGGATAATGGTATTTTTTTGGGTTTTTGATCTGGTTTTCTTCCATCATGGTAATAGTTTTCTCGTTAATATACTAGATAATTTCATATCTATGATATATTATTTATAATGTTAATTTTTATTGTGTTATCATGTTTTTATAAGGATATTCATAATGAAGGTAAATTATGTAATTATGTTGTTTGGATAAAAATTAATGAATAAATTTTCAATTAAAACATTTTTCTATGATTATATTTTAATCAATTGGATGAATGATGAATGTTTAATAGAATTATTTCTTCCATGTGATAAGGAAATTTGATAATGAAAGAAATATATAATTATTTTTATGGATACTGATAAAATTCGTGTTTAATGAAACCTGTCCTTTATATAGTATTTTCAAAATGTAATCTTCTAAACGGTATATTTAAATAATCACATATATTGTTATTTTTGATACCTAAGGTAAGCTATATTTAGAACTTATGATTATTTAATTAGATAATTTAATATGGAAAAAAATTGGTTGGCTTAAAAGATATATTTTTTGGAAGAGGGAGACTATAGTCTTGTGATGGTGGATTGGCCAGAGTTTAGATCATGAGTGCATTATTTATATAAATTACAAATTCCTTTTTCTAGGGCCAAGAATCCATATTAACTAAGTTTTCTACTTATAACTTATTTTTTTCTCTTTATGGGATCATTTATATGAAATGTGATGTGATCCTAGCATTGGGGATGAGATATAGATGGAGATTCCTTAGTTTCTGGAACCTATAGACGCATGTGTTTGAGATATGCATGATGATATGCATGATAGAGTTGGGGATAACACCAGAGATCCTAGGAATATTTTAATCTACAATTTTATGTTGTTATCATATATTATGATTTTGATTCATTTGTATAAATCAGATTAAAGGCTAGATGTTTTGGTCCCTTGTTTATCTACATTACATTCCCCACTATAAAAGGCTTAAAGATGTTATATGTTTCACATCACTTTATGGCAGCATGATATTTTGTTCATAGACTATGTTGAATTATTTAATGATAATAATGTTTATTTATGGTATTAAACCATGTTGTTGGTTATGTATGTAATTTAGAAAATTTGTTAAATACAAAGAAACCATGGACCTTGATGGATTATGACTAGAGGTAACCGAATATTCTTGAGGATAAAAATGTCTGGTTAAAATCAATATTTACTAATTGTAAATGGAATATAATTTGGAAGATTTTTAATTAATTCATAAAAAATTAATTTATAAGTGGAAGTAATAAAAATGAATGATGTAACTTAATGTAACCAGTTTTTGACTTTTCTAGTTATATGGTATCATGTCCTTCGGAGTTGCAGTTTAGGGTCTGAGTGAAAATAACTTCAGATTTTTTTAGGAATATATTTCTTCCATAATGTTGTTGTGATATAAATTATTCATAAATTTTTTGTGATTTATTATTCTACCCATGTCATAGAAAATGTTGTGATGTTGACCAAACTAACATCCAACCCAGTCGGAGACACAACCCAAAGGGAATTTCTAATCCCTGATGGATAGAAACTAGTGCAGGGAATCAATTAAAACCAATGGGAATGATTTATCCTCATCAAAACGAGGATCAAATTAACCAAATAGAGCTCACATAAAGATAAAAAATAATTGAACATGATAAAATATACAATTGAACAAAAAATGGAAAATGTTGAACATATCTAAATGAAATAAAAATATAGATCGAACCACACTACCCAATCCTCACATGACTGTTTGGTCACCACCAAACTAAGACCGACCTGCTCAAAAGTAGTGAACCAGGACCCGAAACCTAAACCATAAAAATAGCTCGGGTCTACTGAGGATGAGTGGAATAAGTAGTGTGCGAGCATAAATAAATCAGTAGGTAACGACCACATGGTCTTGGGATTTCCTCTCCCGAAAAAATCCAAAAACAATATAATGAACTTCAAAAACAAAATTTTCATTAAATCATTTTAAATAACCAAACATGACATTCAATAAAATCTTTTTTAAGAACACATAGTAATTCAACATTAATTTACCAAAATTGTTTCAATTTCCAAGACCCATTTCAAAACTAAAACCCAAGTACAAACTCAAACTAGATAACAAAAAAAGAGATGTGTAGAATGTAAAGGATACCCATAAAGTGGTGACAACTAGAAAAACCAAAATCCCACACGTATCAAATATAAGAAGAATTAAAAGATAGTAACTCATGATCATTTTTATGAATTATTGGAGGAAATCCCTGAAAAACACTATTTGTACCCACCTACTAGTATATTGTGAAACTCCATAGTCAGTATCCTACGGACCTCTCTAAACTAGCCGATTTAGTGGCATGTCCCACCTAGCCCCATCAATTCAAGGGGTACCAATCCGTCAAATCATGTTTCAAATGAAACAGTCACTCGACAATCTAGAAGGATCCTAGGAATCACATGATGATCGTAATAGAAATATCACATAGCATTAAGATGTTATAAAAACCATAACCAACCATTTCCTCATGTTTGTTCTATTAGAGGGTATCCAACAACAAACTTCAATGAAATCAATACCACACTCTTCCCATGAACAAGACACTAAATAGGAGTTATTATAACGTTTTAGTGGTCACAAAATATAATCCGAGATTCATAATTCACATGAAAAACCATTTCTATCACAATAATATTCCTCCAACAAAGAAATTTTCCATGTAAGCCACAATCTTCCATAATCAAAACCACTTTCCAAATCATTAGAAAATTCCAATCATGTCCCATTCTTCCCAAGATTTAATCCATTTTCAAAAACATGCCAACTCACCCACCAATACCACACATCACATGTGTTCCATACCAAATTTTAAAAATATCACAATGTTCTAATAGAACAATCACATCAAACTAACATTTCAATGATGACATTAAATTCCAATCATGATGTTATGTTTCAAATCCAAAACTCTTCCCAATCCTAGTGAAAAACATGATACAACAGGAGAAGTGAAAATTATTCCTTAATATCATTTAAAAAACAATCAATATCACAAAATTAATCATGGGACCAACATTCTGAAACATGTTCAAAACAACTTTAAATTCAAATGAAAAAACACACCAACTAAATATTGTGGACCGATTTTCAGAGAAAGGGTACACTCTCATGTTCCTTCTTTATTTCAATTCTAATACATGTGTACACCCCATGTACCCATTGATGTTAAAAAATCCAATGAAACACATCATGATTACTTAAAATCGTCACAATACCATTAAGAAGACACATTTCTTGTATATAAATCAATACAATGAGTCACCGAATGAAAAGTTCACCATTAGGCATTTAAAAATACCCAAAACATTTCCGAATCATTTTTTTTCAATTTTACAAACAATGAAGAATAATACAAATTACACATCATGCCCAATTAATAATTCCAACCAAACTACCAAGATAATCCCATTGCCTAATATACCCAAAATTTCCCAATTCCATTTTTAGAAAGAAATAATCATTTCATAAAACACATTAACATCATTAAAAATTAACAATAATTAAAGTTACCCTTTTAGAACCATTTCTCACCCATTTTCAATTATAAAATTATATAATAGTTTTTTACTAGCACATCAAAAGAATATGAAACTGATTTATAAACATTTGGTAAATCTCTAGAGTCAAATGAAATGTGCCGAAAAGAAAATAGATAGAAACACCTGCCTCAATGTGTGGGAATGACCAAAAAATTATGGAGAAGGAAAATGTAACAACCCAAGATTTTATAAGATACATTCTTTTTAATTTCATTCATATCTTCTGTTGTATGATACACCAATATTACCCTGCTCTATACGCAACACCGTATTAGCTTGCAGCATACGCAACACTATTCTTGGATCGTGTTACACACAATTTTGATAATAGTTATTCTAGGCAACATTGAGTGTATATATATATATATGTATATATTAAATGTATAAATGAGATATGGTTTGATTCTGTTATATGAAACAATGAATAATTCTTTCACAACACGCAACCATGACTTGGCTTTCATTACACGCAATCGCGACCTTCCTCGATAGCGTGTGTTGTACGCAATACCTGGTTTTACTAAACAACGATATATTATTATAATATTATTATGAACTAGCCGTTATGAATAGTATTAACTAAATTTTGAATTTTATAACATTATTATTCATCTTACACATTTTCTAGAACATGGTATAAGAACAAAATAAATTTTTCGGGTAAAATTAGTATTTTTCAAAAAATGAAGTTTTGTCGCCTTTTGATGGCACGCCCACTTTAAATCTAGTTTTTGACATGTTTATAAGTACCATTTGACAAAATAAAATTATTCTTTGGAATCAAGAAATAAAAATTTACTTTGGATAAATTTTTCATTTTATTCTGACGACTTTCATATTTTAATGAATAATAAAAACACACTATATTTTAATTAAAAACAACTTTTTTCATCGTAATATATTATGTGGTTAAATTATAATATTTAATGGTTTTAAATTATAAATAGAATATATTTTTACCATTTAATATAATGTATGTCATTATCATTGATTTTACCTTTAATTCGTAGGTTAAATCAATTCAATCATTTGCAATGTTTTAAAGAAAAACCCGTTTTCTTTCGACAACGGGATTAATTTTAATTTAATTTATGAAACTTTTGTGTATTGAATTTGAAAAAATGGATTCCATATTTGGAATCAGTGGGTCCAAATTATGTTAATAAGCTACTTTTTATTTTTGGGCATTCTGAATAGTAACTACGGTAAATTTTATTTACAGTAGTTAAAGGTAAATCGAGTACTTAAGGGTAAATATAAGATTATAAAATTACCCTAACACTTGGAAAAATCCTATTAGATGACTAAAAGTAGACCCATATCACCTAAGGGTCGGATTAGATTCATTTAATGTACTTTTTGCACGAAAATAATTTAATTATTATTAAAACCAAAGAAAGTGACAACATGTCACTCTCTTAAATACTATAAGTATAATAATTTTAAGTTAGTGATAAACATCATGAAACTTCGAACATTAATAGTCTAAATAAATCTAACGAAATTATCTACATCATGAGAATTTATTTAGAATTTTTTTGGATTATAAAATTATCATTAATTGTGACACAATAGTGATGCAGAAATTATTTATCTAGTGAAAAATCAAGAATATAGTTTTTATTAAATTAATAGTGACCATAAAAGGCACAAAACCCTGACCAAAACTTATTGGTCATGTATTTTTAAACTATAATCATCCAAGGGTCTAATATTTGACCATTTAAAGTCTTATACAAGCAATTATGACACTTATATTATCTTATTCCAAAGTTGTTACCTTCATAATTTAATAAATATAACAATTTAACTATTGTGATTTTAAGATGATAAATTCGAGTAAAAGTATTATTATAAAATTTAGTTGATTTATCTTCATCCCAGGATTTTAGTTTTAATTTTTATGAAACATATAATTATATTAAATAATTATAAAAAAATGTTGTAGTAATTATTTTATTAAGAGATAAACCAAATAAATGGTTTTAAAAATAATAAAATAAAAATTATATGAACTATTTAATGTTATCCACTAATTTTATAGATACATATTACCTTTTAGGAATCTTTTAAAGATTTTATTTCGAACATATCTTCTGTATATATTTTATTTAAATTCAAATAAATGAATAGTGTCAAAATTGACAATATTGTTATTTTATAAAAATAACATATTATAAAATTGTTTAAAAATCACAAAAATATTTAAAAATTATAAATTTAAATTTATATTTTCTATAATATTATAAATTAACCAATTATGAAAAATTCACAACAAATAAGTAATTATTTGTTATAATTTAATATTTAGAATTTTATTACCAAAAATAAACATAAATAGATTAAATAAGGATAAATTAAAATGATAAGGTTTAAAATAAGATCCAAACATGTCTAAATTTGATTGCTTGATGAGATTAAAATCCAATCTCATCTAATCTTCGAATATGAGTAATTTTTGGAGGTTTTTAAGTGGGGTTAGATTTATTATAAATTAATATTTTTAAGAATTCCAAAGGGGCCCCTCTCCTCCCTTATAAAAGGGCACCTCCTCCCTCTTCTCCTCACACCAATTTGAGCCTTCAATCTCGGCCACCCCTGGAAAATTATCTTCTCCACTTCCCTAGAAACATCCTAGAGGTTCTGGTATACTTTAAAGATCAATCGTAGTGCCATAAGAGGAGGTTTCAAAGAGGCGTATCGAAGAAGAGGTAATTTCTTCTCCCGATTCTTTCAAGCTTCTTTCTTCTTCAACTTATTCTTATTTATTTGTTTCATTATAAAGTAATAACATCAGTATCACTAATATACTGATTTGTTATTATAAATATGAAACAAACCCATTTCACCTTCTATCCATCCTACGGATAACAAAATCACCGCGCGTGCGTACGTACGGAATACCGTCTCCACGCCGTGGTGTAATCTGTTTTTCCACCAACACCTTACATGGATGGGTATAATGGTGTAAAGAATAACTATACATAGTTATTATAACAACATACTTATTCTGATATATTGTATCATCCACCCCAATTCTATTCAACAATTATGGAAACGATATCATCGCTCGTGCGTACGTACGGACTACCATCTCCACGACGCGATGAGATTTATTCTCCATGTTAACCATTTAAGAATGATTATAAAGTATATATAAGAAATAATAATGAAATACATGACATTATAAAGATACTGGATTTATGTATTTATGTATTTCATCTACTTAATTCCATTCAACTCAATAAGGAAACGAAAACAGCGTTCATGCGTATGTACGGCCTACCGTCTCCATGAACGGTGTATTTCTTTCCATTTATCGATCTATTATATATATGTATATTCTGAATATATATTATATATAAATCATGTTTTGTATTCTGTAATTATGTAATCGTGATCTAATTAATCATATGAATAATTACAAGTCAAAACACGGACGACAAATGAAACGATTTTACCCAAAACGCTCTTTAACATGGAATTTACAAAATAACGGGTAATATAAAGTCATAAGTGAACCATATATGATATCATTACAATTAATATGATTATGTAATAAGTCAATAACATTATTTATATCATTATACGGGAGGTTCAGATACGTACGAAGCATATCAGACATAATGTAAGGGATAATTTTGCAAATCTCATTTTTATATGAGATTGCTTATTTTAAGTATTTACTGGGGTTATTTCTATCATCCATGTCCATGTTTTATAAAAGTGTTTTCAGGTATGTTTAAAATCCTTTTTACCCATTATTGACGTTTACTACATGGTATGTAAGGAATGTTTCTTTTTTTACGTTACGAGGTACTTTTTGACTTTTCCAGCAAAAGTAAAAGAAGAATGTTTTTTTAACTTATACGGCACGAACAAATTTTTACTGATTTTTAAAGACTTATTTTCATAAAGATTCCTACAAAATATTTCATGACTATTTTCAAAAAAATACTTTTCTTTTAAAATTGCATGACATTTTGTGAAAAGAAAATGATTTTGAAGAAGAATGGATATTTTCCTCTAGAATTCATTTCAAGTGTTTTATCAAAACCATTTTTCATCTAAGATGACATTATTTCATATGTGTATGTTTCAAGTATCATGTCTCTATGAATTAAATGGTTTCATTTTTCTTATTATGAAATGATATCCATTTCTTTTATATGGATTATGTGATGATGGAATGATGTTTGTGAAACCCATTTTGTTTATTGGGTTATTATGAATGATGTATGTTTTTTTTGTGGCACAAGTAAGAATGATTTCATTATGAGATGGGTGGGACGTATATCTCCCTCCAATGCATTAGGTAAAGATTTTATATCTCATGAGATAGACATGGCTGGAACGGTAAGTTAATCTGGTTCAGTGTTATAGGACTGAAACGAGGAGTGAACTCAATTCAGAATGGGACTTTGTCCACTAAGATGGTCTTGGCAGCAATGCCTTGGCTACTATGGAAATCATTACATGTGCTTAATGGATTCCACAATTACATTTTTTATTCCCATGATATTTTGTCATTCTTAATGTTTCTTTATGATCTATTCCTTATGTACTTCCATGTTTTATGTCATTTCTCAAGCTTTTGATGTTTAAACATTATGTTCATGTTTTTAAGTTCCAATGTATATGGTATGTTTTATTTTATCCATGCTTACCCTTACTGAGCATTTGAGCTCACCCTTTTTATTTTTTATTTTCCCCCAGGATCAAAAGAAAGGTTTTAGGTCAGGAAACAAAAAGTGGAAGATCTTTATGGGATATGGTTAATATCTTTCACCACGATTAGAAGATTACGTTCCATGTTTCCAAAGACACTAAACTATTACGATCCTTGTGTGTCTGTTTTTGTTATGTATTAAGTATACCGCAAATGTAATGTAATGTCCATGTACGTCAAGCTTCGGGTCTCTACAGTTGGTATCAGAGGAAAGGTTCAGTCAACCTTTGGAAACTAGGATGCGATAACTTTAGTGAGATCCCTAGAGATATTTCTAAGGTATGTCTAGGGATGTCCCTAAGGATAATTATATGTATAGGATATAGTCCTAGAACTATGGTAATGATATTAGATTAAACCAATGATGTTAGATATTGAAGTTACTCCCCGTTTATTATGATTTTTTCCCCTCACACTATTCTTTTTGGGTTTTAGAAAATGGCTGGAAACAAGATGATTCACGATAATGGAGGATATGATGGACAGTGGAATGATATTCTTCATGAGCAACCAAATAAAATGGGATTTGGAAGTCCAAACATCATAATTATTCCGAATCAGCAATCTCATAATAGGATCAAAAAAGTAAAATTTGGTAAGTTTCCTGACTCGGCTAATAAGAGAAAGATGGAGTTTCATGATGATCATAGAGGAAAGAAAGTTCAATTTACCCTATGTAAATCATGTGGGAAGAGGCATCAAGGAGAATGTTTCAAAGGAACTGGAATATGCTTTGGGTGTGGAAAAGATGGACACAAAGCCAGTAAGTGCAAAGGAAAATGTTCAGTTAACACCAGGGGTGAGGATAATGGTATTGCTACGACATCAAAAATGGTTAAATGTTTTAAATGTGGAATGTACGGGCATTATGCAAACCAATTCCCTAAGGGAAAGTCTCATGAAGAGAATCAGTACGGTCTTATGGGTAGTATTTATGTTGATGTTGATGAAGAGAATACAAATGATATGTGAGATGAAATAATTTTTGAAGCTCGGTCAATAGTTTAAGAAGGTAGTGGAATGATTAAATGTTTATCAAGTGTAATGTTGTATAAGTAATCTCATGGTACTATGGAATAAAGAGACATCTAAGGATTGTTACATTGTTGTCTTTCCTTCAGTTTTGAAAGTGTATGATTAATGCTACCAGTATCTATGAAAGGTTATTCAGATATGTTTGGAATGAAAATGATATGCGCATAATGAAGGGATAAGGATAAAATTAAATGTTTGATATTATTCATGCGCTCATGACTGATATAAGGAGAAGGTTATATCATGGTTTGAGTATATAGAATTTTTGGATTTTCTTATATGGTAAGTGTTAACTTTTGACAGCATTCATGTTTTCACTAAAGTTTAATGGGTATTAATTTTTCAAGACAATACATGATTAAGGTATTCACATGATTGGAATGTGACCAACAAGATATATGGGGGATAAATGCTGGTATTAACATGCTTGGTTGATGACATTTCAAGTAATCGTTTTCTTTATACTATGATCTTGGACCGAAGTATTTTAGATAAGCCTAAAGATTGGAATGGATTATGTTGGACATAAGTTAGTATTGTTTAGGGATAGAAATTTTTTTGATATTATTGATGGGATGTTATAGTAATTTATTTTTAGAAAAAGGACATCCTGCAGGACAGGCGACAGCCCATCGCGTCGGACAAGGATGTGGGAATCGAACCCACAACTGAAGTGCGACTAGCCTTTATCGCATACCACTGACCTATAGGAAGTCCCTGGTTAGTATAAACTAGTTTTATTTTATTAAGTGACGTGATAGATGAAGTATAAGTTCATTTTTTTCATATACGATTAACCTCACCAGAGACGGACTTATGTATATTTGATAACTTTTGCTAACCTTTTGTTTGAAACAGATGGAATGACTCATCATTCTATCACATGATCTTTTAACACATCACGAATAACAAATTCAACTTCATTTCTTTAAGAGATGAAGTGGAGATTGTTCAAAGCACGAACAATAGTGAGATTGTACCAAAATAAAGTAAGTATTTATTCTAATTCAAATTCTTCAACTTTAGGGAAATGATCTTGAAAACCAAAAATGTTGTCCTAGTGCCTTTATATCCGATGAATCAGATGGTACCCTAGATCATCACAAATTTATGGCTTTGTGATTGTTGGCTTTTTCATAGCCATGTTCTCTACCACTCTCTATCGGAACATGATGGTTATATTTATCTTCCATATCTATATTTTCACCAATGTTATCCTATATGGAAACCCAGTGATGAGTTAATTTGGGTAACCATTATATTTCATACTTACGTTTTTAAAGTTCAGTTTTGTTATTTCTTTTTACTATGTGGGTTTCTATGAGTAGTAAACGATTTATAACCCAGAAAAATTTGGAGGGCGTAATTCATTTTAAGGGGGGTAGAATGTAACAACCTGAGATTTTATAAGATACATTATTTTTAATTTCATTCATATCTTCTGTTGTATGATACACCAAGATTACCTTGCGCTATACGCAACACCGTATTAGCTTGCAGTATATGCAACACTATTCTTGGATCGTGTTACACACAATTTTGATAATAGTTATTCTACGCAACATTGAGTATATATATATATATTCAATGTATAAATAAAATATGGTTGGATTCTGTTATAGGAAACAATGAATAATTCTTTCACAACACGCAACCCTGACTTGGCTTTCATTACACGCAATCGCGACCTTCCTCGATAGCGTGTGTTGTACGCAATACTGGGTTTTACTATACAACGATATATTATTATAATATTTTTATGAACTAGCCGTTATGAATCGTATGAACTAAATTTTGAATTTTATAACATTATTATTCATGTTACACATTTTCTAGAACATGGTATAAAAACAAAATAAATTTTTCGGGTAAAATTATTATTTTTCAAAAAATGATGTTTTGCCTCCTTTTGATGGCGCACCCACTTTAAATCTAGTTTTTGACATGTTTATAAGTAACATTTGACAAAATAAAATTATTCTTTGGAATCAATAAATAAAAATTTACTTTGGATAAATTTTTCATTTTATTCTGACGACTTTCATATTTTAATGAATAGTAAAAACACTCTATATTTTAATTAAAAACAACTTTTTTCATCGTAATATATTATGTTGTTAAATTATAATATTGAATGGTTTTAAAGTATAAATAGAATAAATTTTTACCATTTAATAAAATTTATTTCATTATCATTGATTTTACCTTGAATTCGTAGGTTAAATCAATTCAATCATTTGCAATGTTTTAAAGAAAAACCCGGTTTATTTCGAAAACGGGATTAATTTTAATTTAATTTCTGCAACTTTTGTGTATTGAATTTGAAAAAAATGAATTCCATATTTGGAATCAGTGGGTCCAAATTATGTTAATAAGCTACTTTTTATTTTTGGGCATTGTGAATAGTAACTACGGTAAATTTTATTTACTATAGTTAAAGGTAATTCGGGTAATTAAGGGTAAATATAAGATTATAAAATTACCCCAACACTTGGAACAATCCTATTAGATGACTAAAAGTCGACCCATATCACCTAAGGGTCGGATTAGATTCATTTAATGGACTTTTTTTCATGAAAAAAAATTAATTATTATTAAAACCAAAGAAAGTGACAACTTGTCACTCTCTTAAATACTATAAGTATAATAATTTTAAGATAGTGATAAACTTCATGAAACATCGAACATTAACATTCTACAGAAATCTTAAAAAATTATCTATATCATGAGAATTTATTTATATTTTTTTGGGATTAAATAATTATCATTAATTAAGACACAATAGTGATGCAGAAATTATTTATCTAGTGAAAAATCAAGAATATAGTTTTTATTAAACTAATAGTAACCATAAAAGGCACAAAACCCTGACCAAAACTTATTGGTCATGTAACTTTAAACTATAATCATCCAAGCGTCGAATATTTGACCATTTTGAGTCTTATACAAGCAATTATGACACTTATATTATTTTATTCCAAAGTTGTCACCTTCATAATTTAATAAATATAACAATTTAACTATTGTGATTTTAAGATGATAAATTTGAGTAAAAGTATTATTATTAAATTTAATTGATTTATCTTCATCATAGGATTTTATTTTTAATTTTTATGAAACATATAAGTATATTAAATAATTATAAAAAAATGTTGTAGTAATTATTTTATTAAGAGATAAACCAAATAATTGGTTTTAAAAATAATAAAATAAATATTATATGAACTATTTAATTTTATCCACTAATTTTATAGATACATATGACCTTTTATGAATCTATTAAAGATTTTAGTTTGAACATATCTTCTGTATATATTTTATTTAAATTCAAATAAATGAATAGTGTCAAAATTGACACTATTGTTATTTTATAAATATAACATATTATAAAATTGTTTAAAAATCACAAAAATATTTAAAAATTATAAATTTAAATTTATATGGTCTATAATGTTATAAATTAACCAATTATGGAAAATTCACAACAAATAAGTAATTATTTTTTATAATTTAAAATTTAGAATTTTATTACCACAAATAAACTTAAATAGATTAAATAAGGATAAATCAAAATGATATGGTTTAAAATAAGATCCAAACATGTCTAAATTTGATTGGATGATGGGATTACAACCCTATATCATCTAATATTCTAATATGAGTCGTTTTTGGAGGTTTTTAAGTGAGGTTAGATTTATTATAAATTAATATTTTTAAGAATTCCAAAGGTGCCCCTCTCCTCCCTTATAAAAGGGCACCTCCTCCCTCTTCTCCTCACACCAATTTGAGAATTCAAGCTCGGAAACCCCTGAAAAATTATCTTATCCAATTCCCTAGAAACATCCTAGAGGTTCTGGTCTACTTTAAAGATCAATCTTAGTGCCCTAAGAGGAGGTTTCAAAGAGGCGTATCGAAGAAGAGGTAATTTCTTCTCCCGATTCTTTCAAGATTCTTTCATATTCAACTTCTTCTTATTTAGTTGTTTCAATATAATGTAATAACATCAGTATCACTAATATACTGATTTGTTATTATAAATATGAAACAACCCCATTTCACCTTCTATCCATCCTACGGAAAACAAAATCACCGCGCGTGCGTACGTACGGAATACTGTCTCCACGCCGTGGGGTAATCTGTTTTTCCACCAACACCTTACATGGATGGGTATAATGGTGTAAAGAATAAATATACATAGTTATCATAACATCATAATGATTCTGATATATTGTATCATCCACTCCAATTCAATTCAATAATTATGGAAAAAATATCATCGCTCGTGCGTACGTACGGACTACCGTCTCCACGACGCGATGAGATTTATTCTCCATGTTAACCATTTAAGAATGATTATAAAGTATATATAAGAAATAATAATGAAATATATGACATTAGAAAGCTACTGTATTTATTTATATATGTATTTCATCTACTTAATTCCATTCAACTCAATAAGGAAACGAAAACAGCGTTCATGCGTATGTACGGCCTACCGTCTCCATGAACGGTGTATTTCATTCCATTTATCAATCTATTATATATATGTATATTATGAATATATATTATATATAAATCATGTTTTTTATTCTGGAATTATTTAATCCTGATCTAAGTAATCATATGAATAATTACAAGTCAAAACACGGACGACAAATGAAACGATTTTACCCAAAACGCTCTTTAACATGGAATTTACAAAAGAACGGGTAATATAAAGTCATAAGTGAACCATATATGATATCGTAACAATTAATATGATTCTTTAATAAGTGAATAAAATTATTTAAATTATTATACAGGAGGTTTGGATACGTACAAAGAATATCGGACATAAGGTAAGGGATAATTTTGCAAATCTCATTTTTATCCGAGATTGCTTATTCGTCAGTATTTACTCGTGTTATTTCTATCATCCATGTCCATGTTTTATAAAAGTGTTTTCATGTATGTTTAAAATCCTTTTTACCCATTCTTTACTTTTACTACATGGTATGTAAGGAATCTTTCTTTTTTTACGTTACGAGGTACTTTTTGACTTTTAAGGCAAAAGTACGAGAAGAATGTTTTTTTAACTTATACGGCACCAACAAATTTTTACGGTTTTATAAAGACTTATTTTCATAAAGATTCCTAAAAAATATTTCATGACTATTTTCAACACAATCCTTTTCATTTAAAATTGCATGACATTTTGTGAAAAGAAAATGATTTTTAAGAAGAAAGGATATTTTCCTCAAGAATTCATTTCAAGTGTTTTATCAAAACCATTTTTCATCTAAGATGACATTATTTCATATGTGTATGTTTCAAGTATCATGTCTCTAGGATTTACATGGTTTCATTTTTCTTATTTTGAAATGATATCCATTTGTTTTATATGGATTATGTGATGATGGAATGATGTTTATGAAACCCATTTTGTTTATTGGGTTATTATGAATGATGTATGTTTTTTGTGGCACAAGTAAGAATGATTTCATTATGAGATGGGTGGGACCTATATCTCCCTCCAATTCATTGGGTAAATATTTTATATCTCATGAGATAGATATTGATGGAACGGTAAGTTAATCTAGTTCAGTGTCACAGGACTGAAACGAGCAGTCAACTCGATTCAGAATGGGACTTTGTCCACTAAGATTGTCTCTGCAGAAATGCCTTGGCTACTATGGAAATAATTACATGTGCTTAATGGATTCCACAAATCCATGTTTTATTCCCATGCTATTTTGTCATTCTTAATGTTTTTTTATGATCTATTCCTTACGTACTTCCATGTTTTATGTCATTTCTCAAGCTTTTGATGTTGAAACATTATGTTCATGTTTTTAATTTCCAATGTATATTGTATGTTTTATTTTATCCATGCTTACCATTACTGAGCATTTGAGCTCACCCTTTTTATGTTTTATTTTCCCCCAGGATCAAAAGAATTGTTTTAGGTCAGGAAACAAAAAGTGGAAGATCTTTATGGGATATGGTGAAGATCTTTCACCATGATTAGAAGATTATGTTCCAAGTTTCCAAAGACACTAAACTATTACGGTCCTTGTGTGTCTGTTTTTGTTATGTATTAAGTATTCCGCAAAAGTAATGTAATGTCCATGTACGTCAAGCTTCGGGTCTCTACAGAAAAATATCTCTATATAGATTATTTACACACCCTATAGCCAATGAAAACCATCGCTAAATAAACATTATCTCAAATGGTTCAACAAATAAGGAAGCCCTACTAATAATGAAATAAGAACTAAGGTAGAAGGAAAAAATCTGACGAAATCCCCCAAAACACAATGAAAAATGACTTAGTGACCTTCAAAGAGAATCAATTGTTATAGTAGAGCAAGGTAAAAGGGTCTTGTAGAGCCCCCTTGTGCACCTACGTTGAATGTGGGAGAATAATATTGCATTGAGATTAAAACGTCAGAGGAAAAACATGAAATTTCACATTTTTATGAATATAAACATCTTGCTTGGTCATGCCTCATGTTTTACCAAAAAGCAGACTAAACGTGTTCCCCTCATAGGGAGAAAGGAAACCCCATCATGGTTTGGCCACACATTTTCCCAAACTGTTTTCCAACCATGCAAAAGACTGACTGACTGACAATTATTTTTTATTAAGGAAACACTTTTGTGGAAAAATTGAGAAACCAAAAGGTCCAACAAAACATCCAAACAATCCCAAAAAAAACTGGAGAGAGCAGGAACTACCACATACATGCAACAACAACAACAACCATCCCTAAGCTGGACACTCGGCGATCCCATGCAAGAATGGTCCCTCCCGATGTTGCCATCCCTCTAAATCAGCCATATCCCAAATGACCTGCAAAGGAAATGGTAGAGTGCTCTAGCCCAATGAGGAAGTCCAGACTACACTTCCCAAATCAGACCGGGGGTTAAGCTTCATAAGAAAAGGAAATGTTACCAAAACACAGCCTTATCCTATTATTGCTTTCTTCCCTGTAGAGATTCCAATACTTTAGCCATACCTTAGCCTCAGGATCATCTCCAATAACGTCTTCCAAACGGTTCTCCATTTTTTCCCAAGTGCGGATATATTCTTCTTTGCTGATTTTCTTGTCGTTGAAGCCTCTCATTAAGATCAAATCCTACTTGTCAATCCACTTTGCCTGTTCGTGGTTGACCTCCACTTTTACAGCTCTTCCCATCATATCAGCCTCTTCCTGTGGAATGTTAACATACAGAAATTCCTCGACCATATCCTCCTCGGAACAAAGGATACGTTCCTTTATATTCCTTACCTTCCCAGTAGTACTTCCCATTTCATTTATGTTCCCCTTGGTTAAAGCCTGAGGATCCTCTTTCACCGCGTTGGGCAGTGACACCGGTAGTTTCTTCCCAGAGCGGGTCTCCAAAGGAGGGGGGAGCAAGGAGTAATCTTTTTTCCCCTTCCTCTTTTTACAACTCACATTGTCCTTCTGAGTTGGAACCTCCTCAGTCACCTGATCCAATGCATCCATGTTGACTCCATCCGGGTCAGCCTCACCACCACCCAGCTGTCCAACAATCATTCCATGGGAATAACCACAGTTTGGTATATCACCTTCATTATGTTGATGGCAAGGGGTTTGTTCATCTTCCCATGCATGGGACATTCTATCATCTGAACTTTCCATTACTTCAAATCAGTTTGGGGAACATGGTATAGCATCATCCACCTAGACCTTAATGAGACTGGTTGTAGTGTGCTGGATTGAAATCTCGGGCTCGCCATAGTCCTACTGGTGCTCAAGTACCCTGCCCATATACTGGATATTACAGGCCCCATCCATGTCCCGGCCATGGCCATTTATTGCAGCATCAAGGCTCAGGCCATTAGAGTTCCCAATCCCCCAGTTGTCCATTTCAGAATCCTCTGGAGGGGTAGCCACCACAGCTCCAGACATGGTCTCCTTCCTCCTAACCTCATTCACTTCCACCTGTAATCCTAAGTCTGTACACAGATTTGACAGAATTCTGTCTCTTATATTCCAGATCAGTAGTTGACAAAGGATCATCTACCTCCCCTAAAGTCACTCCCTGAACCAGCGGATCATTGCCCCCAACTGATTTTGAGGGAGCATGAAAATCTTGAGGCAGGCCTGCAGATGGTGTCTGATCGCTGCCTTGCTCAGCACTAATGGTGACCACACCTCCTCTCGAGGGAACATCCGCTGGAAGAGCTAGAACATCAGAGCTTTGGCCACCCCTAGACCTCCTTCGACAACCGTGTTCATCATGACCTTTCCTATGACAAAATGGACAGAATGGGGTCCAAGATTCGTAGACTATCGACTGTGCATACCTGTACTCTTCTTCAACTACAATCCAGAAATCTCCGGCGGCAATCTAGAGAGATCCATTTCCACAAAAATTCTGGCCGAAAAGGGATGAGATAAAGAAGTTGTTCTTTGATCCCTGCATATAAAACGCCCTATCGAGTTGCCGATTGACCTCAGCAACCCAATATTCTGAAATGGCATAGGAATTCCTGGCAATTGAATCCAAATTTCCATGTAAGGATTGTCACGGTTCATGGGCGCCTCAAAGGACCAGCGAAGTAAGTGGAAAGGGAGGCCTTCAAAGGGTTTCCTCTTTCTCGACCAGGCCCTACTTAAATCTTCTTCATCAGCAAACAATATGAGGAATTGATGCGGACCCAGTATACTTACAAGAACACGGTGTTTCAAACCCCAATCTGTATTGACCGCTTTGTCGAATTGCTCCACAAGAGGTCGCCGCCTCGTAAACCTCACGATCAGAGCCGAGGAAAGTAACGCTGAAGCTTCATATAATTCCTTCACCAAAACCAGAATAATAGGTTGACCTGAAACACAACCAGGTACCTTCGGAGAAACTTCGATTTTAGGGAAGAAGAAACCCACATCCGGCGAGGATCCAAAGCAATCCCTAACTCTAGGTTCCCCTAACTGCGCGCCAACAGTGCACCACCTGCTGCCAATCCCATGACATCCACTTTTCTCTGATAACTCAAAAACGTAAACTACGACCCAACCCGAACCTCTAGCATAATATCTAAATCCTAGAATGTAATAATGTAAATTAATTTCCATGGATGAGGTGAGAAAATTCTCCCCACCATAAACACTTTCTACCCATATAAATTTTCCTTTTTGAAAGATAAAGAATACCTTGTCCCAAAACCAGATAAATCTAAATTAAACTATGAACCTTTTGGTGAAAAATTGTTTCACAAAAAAGACCAAAACATTTCTATAGTAAACCATAGAATGAGTAAAAATGGGGAACATGAGAGGGTTCTCCCCATTATAGTAACCTGACTAACACCAGCGGCATTAAAACAGAAACATGGAGGCACTGATATGAATACTCACCATAAGGTAAAATGAGAACTCGTAATAATAACCAAAACCACAAAAATATGGAAAAAATCCACAAGGGTAATTCAAACTAAATAGAGAACCAGATCATAGGATATAGTCATCAATTTCCATAATCATGGATATCTCTAAAAAATGCTCAATTGGAAACTGAAACTGATTTACGAACTGATAACAATCAAAGGATCCACATATTACGAACAAAAATAGAACTAAATGAAAAAAACCACTGAATATCTTACAAATAACTCAAATAAAGAGTGAAAACACAATATAAAACTAAAATAGTTTCAACTCTAACACTAGAAATAAGAACTCCACAAGGATTATCACACCCCTATACATTCCCATATATGTTAAAAGTGTCACAATGGGGCTTATTGATGATGCCCCAATGTCCGAAGCATTCATGTCCCTAAAAAAAGGAAATGAAATCATTTTATCAGTACTTATTATAAATGTTTAGACTGTTAAAAAACATATCCATATGTCCCAAATGGCCACAACGATGATAGGTCTTAGGAGGAATGCGACCAGATGACATTGAGTTCCCAAACCGAACACCTAGAAAGCATACAAGCAAATGATCTGAAGAATGATACATCAAGACAAATAATAGAAACTCCTCAAAAACAGGTTCCTCTAGAATACAACTCCCACCAGATGGGGAACCATCATGAGCTATCAAGGAAATTGGATTTCTAATGACCTGTTCTCCAGGAACTCACTCACCTAAGAACCCTTATCTACTAGCTTCCCAAACCAAACATCACGGAATTATAGAACTCAATACATGATCATTAAATGAAGATCGAAAATGAAATCAAGCGATTTCAATAGATCATTTGACACTAACAATAGAGAAAATGAAACCATCTCCTTGATGGGTCAAAATAGTCCCACACTGTTCACTAGGTTTGTTGATTACTCTTGAGCTCTTCCACTTTTTTCTTTTTCAACACATTGTGTACAAACCATTAGATGAATGTGGTCTTGAACACCTATCATGAAATCCCAAATTCCATAGATGATGGATAAATTCCATTATACTAGCCCAAATATGGATCCATAAACAAACCAAGAATAACATCCACTACTGCAACTTTAGGAGTTCCCAACGATATGAAAACACAATCATCTTCCCCAAGCAATTCCATTTCCTCTAAATGAAATTGATCATGATGAATAATGGGAAACAACTAACAAGGATCATAAAATGGATAAGTCCCACTAGAAATTTTTTCAAACGTTTCTATGTGGAATGTTTTAAATAGAACAAGGAAGACCAAACCAAATTTTGCAACATTATGAAACATAGTCTAAATGAACCTCTAAATACAAAACAACAGGATCAAAATCCATAAACTAAAAGAACAACAAAAAATAACCATTAAAAAAACCAACCATTTTCATTTCAATATCATGATCTCCTTCATCTGAGGCCACATTCTTATGCCAAAAGTCACTTTTTACAAAAAAACCAACCCTCAATGAAAAAAAATTCAGAAATAATTTTCCCTTTCAAGACCCATTTTAGAAAAACCAATCCAATCAATTGATTTCAACAACTCACCCATGGTATCATATGAACAATCACACATGTGTCCATCCCATCTCATTTTATATCACCTATGCACACATTCCAATATGAACATTCCAAACATACCGATAAATATGTGAATGTTCATAAATTGTACCAAGGGTCACAAATACCACTTCATCACCGAACACAACTATCCACAAAATTTTCAATCCCTATCACTTCCACTTTTTTCACAAACATTCCAAAATTATAAATAACATTCTATTTTAAATACATGGTTCATATTTCAATCTTAAACCTCATGAACAAAACCATTTACATTTTGAAAATTATATTCAATTTAATATCCCACTCACACCAACTGAAACCAAAACAAATCACAACCCACTCCATCCCACTAGAATGAGGAATTAGTGGTCATTCCTAACATAGTGACATGGTTAATGGGTCATGGACCATGTAATTATTAACAAAAAAATTGGAAATCAAACCATGCATTCAAACTCTACATGGGTTACTACTCCATGTGAGATCATGACATGACACCAGCACACCTACATTGCCATTCCTCATCCCGTCATCCAAAAGAAAAAATAAAGGACCAAATCTTGAACTACCCATAGAATCCTGAGGATCAGAATAAGAAAGGGATCATGACATCCTTCCCATATGAACATCTTGGGTTTTTATAGTCCCAACCTCTAAATACATGACACCCTGAATAACTGGGGCCTTATATGATACCATTTTATCATGATCCAAGCCGATATGTCATCCAACCTGACACATAACCCAATCTAACACGTTGCTCGAAGAGAACTCATGATCCCCACAGGCAGGAAAATAGTATCGATCATCAAAATAAACTCATGTAAATGATTTATATCTAATAAAACTAGGTTAAAATAAACCAAATAGAGCTCTCTGCAAGACCAAGAATAACTGAACATAAATAAATATACAATTGATCGAAAAAACAGCTATTGAAAAAAAATTTAATTCAAACTAGGTCTGAAAATTGATACATGATAACCACATGACCTCTTGGCCACCACTAACCAGAAGACCATCTTTCTCAGAAGGAAATTACACAATCTAAAAAACTAAACATTCAAAACGACATTGGTCTACCGATGTCATGTGGCACAAGTATCATTGAACCTTAAAGAGCTCAGTAGGTAGTAGCCACAATTTCTATGCATTTCATATCATGAAGAAGTCGATAAACAATAGATTTAAATAGAAACAGAAAATGGTCTTTGAATACTTATAAAAATTCAAATATTTCATTTTTAAAACCACAAACTCACACATATTTCCATTTCAAAAAACAGTTTCACTTTCTTCAGTTTATTTCAAAAACCCAAAAACAAACTCAAACCAGATAACAAAAAAGGGAATGTGCATATAGTAATGGAAACTAAATGAGCATGCACAACTAGAAAAACCAATATCCAACATGCAACATAAATAATATGAACATGTAGGGAGTAACTCATGTGCATTTCAAGAACATCTCTATGGTCAATCTCTTTACATACTCAATTTGGAATCACCTTCTATCATATTGAGCAGCTCCATTGTCAATAACCAGCAAGAATCTCAATAATATCCAATCTAGTGGCACCTCTAACCATGCCCCATCAAGTTAAGGGGGTACCAACCTTTCAAATTAGGATGAATAAGAACCTTTCACTGAACCTTTTTTACGAAGACCTTGAATCCCATGGTTAACATAATAATAATAAAAGTTGGCACAACATGGTATAGTTACCATAACAAAAGATGTCTTCTAGCATGAGAAATTGGAGGGGATCTCATCCCATGCTCAAATGGACTCAATACCACAACCATCCCTTGCATGATCCACTAGAGAGGAGTTAATCCAATGTTCTTGTGTTCTCAAAATATATGACAAGAATCCTAATTAACATTAAAACCATATCATGAACAAGAATATTCCTCCACTAATTAATAATCCCCTAGAAAAAACTATTTTCCATAATAAAAACCATATTCCAAATTGTTTTGAAATTCCCACTGTGCCTCACACTAACTAGGTATTCAATACATTCTCTAAAACATGCCAACATGACCACCCAGACCATGCATCAAATATGTTCCAAAATAGATTTTCAAAACATTATATGGTTCCAATCCGGAATTTACATCAAGACAACTTTTAATTTTTAACATGAAATTCCAAAATGTGCCCTTAAGTCTCAAATCTATAACTATTCACAATAAAAGAGAAAACATTCTTCAACCCGAGATGTTCCAATGAATAATTTATGTTATTTAAGAAACCAAAACAAATAAAAAATTCCAAATGAGTTGAGAATTTATAAACACATTCGGATACAATTTTAATTTCACCATATGGACCAAATTTCCATTAAAAAATCAAGGACACATTTAGAGAGAAACAGGACCACTCTCATGTAAAATTTTAATTTGAAATCCCATCCATGTTTATACCACATGCACCCATAGATGTTCCAACATTCAATGAAAAACTTAAAGTGTCCATGAAATCATCCTAGGAACTACTCTCAAGAAACATTGATTTCCTTTAAACAAACACAACGAGCCACATATTGACGACGTCACAAATAAGTATTTGAAGCCTGAAAAACCCATTCCAAATCTTTTTTTACAATTTTCCAAACATTTAAGAAGAACCCAAATCACACATCATGCCAAATTCATAATTCCAACAAAACTACCAAGGCATATACAATGCCAAATATCACATAGGTTCTCATGTCAGTTTTTAGAACCCAATAACCATTTCATCAACCACCTAGTGTGTATTTAAAATTAGGAATAATTAAATAAATCCTTTGGAAAACCATTACATACACATTTTCCACTCTAATATTACTTAATCAATCTTTAATAACATATCACAATCATACAAAACATTTTTCAAAGCATTTATGACAGATCAGGCATCCAATTGAATGTGCAAAAATTGAAATGGGAAGAGTCACAAACCTCAATATCATAATAAATCCATAAAACTTTTGGGAAATGAAGAGAGCACCCTAAGATACAATATTCATAACCTAAAATAAAAAAACACATCAACCCATACTCATTGGGTTCAGACAACAAGGAATCGCTACCATTAAAAATTCGAGAACCAAGCGAAAAAGTGATGAAGATGAGGAAATCGAAAAAAACCTAAAGGAAATTCCCCTAAAAACCTGTAATAATATTCAATGGTGGATGGAGAATTAAGTAGAATATTCTTGGTGATCCCCCTGGTGAGATTACATCGAATGGGGAAGGAGAAACCTACATTTTTTTAAAACATTGGAGGGGAAAACCTGGAATTTCACATTTTTTTAGAATCTGGGAAACTCACTTGGTTCTGAAACATGGTTATACAAACCATTCACCAACCATAAAACCCAAATTGGACAAAAAAGGGGAACCCTCTATGGCTTGGACACATCGTTTCCCATACTGTGCACCAACCATGCCAAACACGGAATCCCAAATTACGGGACCCCTCACAAGATTTCCAAAACCATTGAAAACCCATGTGCCTTAACTCGAGACCCCAAAACAAGCCACAAATTTTCATCAGGAATGATACTCACTTCCCCCTAACTATGTTCCAATTGTGTTCCACCTATTTTCAAACACATTGCCTCCACTTTTCTCTGATGACCCAAAAATATAAATAGGGACTCATCCCAACCCACCACCAGAATATATAAATCCCTGAAAAGAATAAAATAAAATAATATCCATGGGTAGGTTGTGACAACTCCACCCATATCAGTTAGGGAAACTAACACCTAGGGTACTCTATATGGGTTTTCCCCCACATCAAGGTTCGTGAGTGATAGATGGTGAAGAACACAAATAGACATACTCTCATCTCCTGGATGTATTATGTTCTCATATAAATGATGTTTATTTTTTCCTATATATGAGTGTATTAGGATGTAATTTATATTATTTATTTAACACACATATATCTTGATATTTTATCAAAAGGTTTATTATAGGTATCAAATATATGTGAATTAATGGCTCGATGTACATAACCTCTGTGTGGTCGGTGATGGAATAATGTATAATAACATTTTTTTGATACATGAAATAAGAGATTTGGTGGCACCCAAAAAATACATGATACTATATGGATATATTATATGGGATGATGATTTGTTGTTATGAACATGGTCCTAGTTATAATACATAGAAAACATTTCCCAGGATAGCTTCATTTAGAGAGGGAATGCTCAAGTCATATGCCATTAGGGAAGAGAAGAATAATACAAGGGAATTAGCTGTAATGTATCCTTAGTATCTCATTATTATAAGATATTATCCCTTTAATGTAATAATTAATAATATATAGCGATGGTGGGGATAGAAATATAGTGCACCAATTTATGTGATAAGTTTGTTTCTATAAGGCCCTGGCCTTAAACATTACATAATATTGAATTAAATGACAAATTCCCATTGTGGATCTTTTCAGGTTTAGAGTTTTAGATAATTAGATCTTAAATCATGCATTACACTCCATATTTAAACCTAGTGGTTACATAAAAGATAGTACTCATTTTTTCCATCATCAAAAACATATTTAAAATAAAACATGGATTCTTTCTTAACACTTCCTTGACATTATCGCCACATCATGTACCATTCCCTTGACCTGTGAAAAACATTTCAAAAACTTGGGATGAGCATAAAAATATCAGTAAGGGATATAAAAAGTACAGAATGAAAACATTAGTCCATGTATACATAAAAATTGATGAAATCATACTTTACTCATAAAACATAATCACTTTATCATACCTCATGAAAACAAGAATAAATCATAGAAATCATAATACATAAAGGTAACATGAGGCATTCATAACATTCTTACGTAGGGAGTAACCCTCATGGTTACTTTTGGAATACCTATCATAGTATATTCCCTAAATCACTTCAGAGAAACCATAACGTTTAACCCCTTTCGCGTTACCCAATGCATTAGAGAGCTATATCGGGCTCACCCACCCTTATTTTATCACGGAACCACCGGTCTTAATAACAATGACAAAGAACCATAACATAATCGTATCACATAAAACATGCATAAAGGAAACATAACATTTTTAATTTTCAATCACATGATATCAATATAACACATTGATATAAAAACATTATGAGAACATTTTTCAATACCAAATGAAAAGAAAGGTAAAACATGGTATTTATTTTTCATTTTTAAAAAAAAGTTATGGCTTGTAGAGGAATCCGAAACTCAAATAATAGTCACAACGGCGGAGAAGTCACTGTCGCCGCATACGTACGACAAAAAAAAAATTCCGTTTTCTGTTTAGTAAAAAACTTTGTATAAAAAATATTCCTTTTTAATAAATGTAAAAGTCAAAGGTGTTTATACACCGTATAAAATAAAGATGTGTATAAAACAAAATATGCCTCAATGAAAGGAGATTGACGAATCAAATCACTTTGAGAGGGCGGTAGTCTGCACTTCCTAAAATGAAGATATCGCGTTTACCCATAATGGAAAACATAAAGGTATGTCATAAATGAAAAATACATAAGCTTAAAGAAAACATAAACATATTATATATCATATATAAATTTAGTTACATCTTAATGGCCACCTTTGAAGGTGTTAAAAGAATATTGAACAATCATCGTTTTGTGAGGCAAAAATTAACCATCCACAGAAATAGTATGTTCTTTAACCATTAGATGTAGGTTTGTGTAAGTGTAGCTCGAATAATTATTATAAAAACATCCTAGTATATTGAATATACTGGAGTTTTTACAAAATAAATGAATAAAAATAGTTTAGGGGGATGGAGAAGCAAACTAAAAAAAGAACACAAGTGAAGACATTACCTTAAAATCGGGTAACTCCCTTTGGTTTGAACCAAAAGGGTTTCTTGAAGAGATTCCTGCCTAAGTTAAGGCATCTAGGATGAGGAGAGGTATTTTGAGAGACAAAATGATCATATCTTGGCCGAGCTAAAGTCTTGAGAGGTGTGGGTAAGGAGGTAGAGGTGGGGGCCTTTTATAACAGGAGAGGAGGGGCACTCTTGGAAAGTTATAAAGGTTACTTTATTATAAAATGAGTTTCGGTTTTTAAAGGTCTAAAAATTATATATTTCTAGGATAAGGTGATAATAGTTCGATATCTACCCATCCAATAGGTTTTTGACAAGTTTAGGTCATATATTTTACATTATATTTTCATTTTATTTAAATCGTTAAATAATGAGGTAATCGCTGCATCATCATGGTGTCATATATAATTTAATTTATTTAATGTCTAAAAATTATAAAAAAATATCATGATGTAGGAAATATTTTTAAATTTTCTAATGATTATTTATAGTAAAAAATATGAATTGTATATCCCCATTTAAAAATGGTATTATTAAAACAACACATGTTTGTGACATTTTTATTTTAACATTAAATAAAAAGTTATTAATGAAATTTTATTAACAAAGTGGCTCCATGGGGTCCCCAGGTTGACCCATGGATTTTCATGGTCTTCCATGACACATCCAATAAGGGTAGGAAATGTGTCAAGGTCATTTCATATTATTAAAACATTATTTTTACCTTAAATTACACTAATTACCTCTAATCACAATTAAAAACATAAAAGTTACTATTCACAAAAAATTATTTTAATCCCATTGAACCTCATTTTACTTCTTACTGAAAACCATGTATGTCGGATTTTAGAAATTCAAAACACAGAGGTGGTGGTAAATTTTCATTTAAAAGAAAAATCAGTTTTTTTAAGTACCACTTAGTGGTTTCACTATTCATCAAAAATTGAAGTTTTTTAGAGAAATACCAATACTTCACCCTAAGCTATATTTGATATTCTGAATTCAAAAATTATGTCTATTTTAAAAAATTAAAATCATATAAGTTACATTAATTAATTTAAAAATTAATTCTCGATGTCATGACAAATAGCGTGTTTTAATGAAACAATATATATCAAAAGATTGACACTAGTTTAAGTCCAATTTCAAAGTGAAATTAATTCCAACTACCACTATTGGATTAAATGGTAAAAATATATTCTAATTTCACTTTAAAACAAATTAAAAAGATAATATAATCATATTAATAAATTTGATTAAAAATAGGTTTTGAATTAAAATACAACATTTTTCACTATTAATTAAAAAAATGAACTTTATCGGAAAAATACCAAAAATTCACACAAAGTAAATTTTGAAGTCCCGATTATAAATAAGAATTTTATTTGGTCCCATAGAATGTCTATGAGTGACAAAAACTATATTTAATGACGGTTCTCCATCAAAAGGCGATAAGAGGATCTTTAGTGAAAATTATAGTATATATGCCTAAAATTGAATTCTCTTCGTATTTTAATCCTTTATCCTTTATTTGATAAATGAAAAAACATTTAACAAACATATATAATCATATTTTAGTTATTTATATTCATTCCTGCCAATACAACGGCTACTTGTTAACTACCATTTAAAATAATATTATTTTATTACTAGTGTGCAATGTATGATTTCAAAGAATCTCTTTGTTGCGTATCGGGTACGCTATCGAACATAGAAACCCCTTTAAAGTAAAATTAATATTTAATTCTAAAATATTAATACATATGACAATTTTTTATTCTTTATTTACCTACGATGTTACATCCTTCCCCCCTTTTGGGAATTGCGTCCTCGTAATTTTATTCACTTATCAAAATAAGTGGGGGTATTTATCCCTCATAGCATTTTCAGATTCCCATGTTGCCTCTTCGACCATATGGGTTTTCCACAAAACCTTTACATGGTGAATTACCTTATTTTGCAACACTTTCTCTATTCGGTCAAGAATCTGGACTGGTTTTTCTTCATAAGAGAGATTATCTTCCAACTGAACTACCTTTGGGCTCAAAACATGAGATGGATCTGGAATATACTTTCTAAACATCAAAACATGAAAAACAATGTGTTCCTGAGATAAACTCGGAGGTAAAGCCACTCGGTAAGCAACTGATCCAACTCTCTCCAAAATTTCAGATGGTACAATGAACCTTGGACTCTGCTTTCCTTTCTTACCAAATCGCATCACACCTTTCCACGGTGAAACATTGAGAAAAACATGATCACCTACCTCGAAAGATAGATCCTTCCTTCTGTTGTCTGCATAACTTTTCGGTCTTCTCTGAGCTATTCTCATGTGTTTCTGAATCAAATGATCTTTTTCTGCCATCTCATCTACCAAATCCAGTCCCATCAACTTCCTTTCACCCACTTCATCCTAGAATGCTAGAGTTCGACACCGCTTCCCATATAATGCCTCAAATGGTGCCATCTGTATACTAGAATGAAAACTGTTATTATAAGAAAACTCAACCAAAGAAAGATGTTGGTCCCAACATCCCTGATAATCTATTGAACAAGCATGTAGAATATCCTCCAATGTCTGGATTGTTCGTTCTGACTGCCCATCGGTTTGGGGATGAAAAGCTATACTAAAATTTAATTCAGTACCCAACGACTTCTGAAGGTCTTTCCAAAAGATAGAAAGTAAACCTGAGACCACTATTAGATACAATGGAGAGAGTAACTCCATGTAACCTGACTTTCTATTTAAGATACATACAGGAAAGTTGATCAAGGGAAAAGGTATCTCATATAGCAAGGAAATGAGCAGATTTAGTCAAGCGATCAACAATAACCCAGATTGCATTATTACCTCGAGATTTCTTCAATAATCCCAAAACAACGTCCATGGATATATTTTCCCATTTCCACTATAGCACTGGTAAAGGATGAAGCATCCCTTTCGGTATTTTCCACTCTACTTAAACCTGCTGACAAGTCAAACACTTCACAGTAAAATCAGCAATATCTCATTTCATTCCATCCCACCAGTAATACTCCCGCAGAACTCTGTACATCTCAGTACTTCCATGATGAACTGAAAATAGGGAACTATGAGCCTCACATAACAACTAATTCTTCAACTTTGAATCACCAGGCACACATAATATCTTCCCAAACATCAAAACACAATCACTATCAATATTAAATTCAGGCAACTTACCCTTCTGAACCATCTCTACCTTTTTCTACAACCCACGGTCTTTCCTCTACGCTTGCATAATTCTTTCTGATAGAGATGATCTCACTGATACCTGAAACAAAACAGAAGAACTTGTTGCACCAACAACTTCTATGCCAAAGTTCATCAAATCAAAAACCAAAGGATCTTATTCCAAACGTAGGAATGTTAATGAAGCATTACTTTTTCTACTCAAAGCATCAACCACTTTATTTTCTTTTCCCAGATGGTAATGAATTGTACAATCATAATACTTGATTAATTCGAGCCATATCCCCTATCTCAAGTTCAATTCTTTCTGAGTGAATAAATACTTTAAATTTTTTTGATCAGTATATATTTTACACTTTACCCCATACAAATGATGCCTCCAAATTTTTAGAGCAAAAACAACAGCAGCTAATTCCAAGTCTTGTGTAGGGTAATTTACCTCATGAGTTTTCAACTGACGTGAAGCATATGCAATTACCTGATCATTATGCATAAGGACACAACAAAGTCCCTTCAACGAAGCATCACTTTATATAACAAACTCACCATTACTGGAAGGAATTCCAAAACTGGAGCATTCAACAATCTTCTTTTCAACTCCTGAAAACAATCATTGCATTCTTTTGTCTAGATAAACATAACACCCTTCCGAGTTATCTTAGTCGTTAGACTAGATAACTGGGAAAACTTCTCAACAAACCTTCGGTAGTAACCTGCCAAACCAAGAAAACTACGAATCTCGGTTACATTTGTGGGTCTTGGCCATTTTTCAACAACTTTCGTTTTAGTAGGATCAACAGTTATTTCATTTTTTGAAACAATGTGACCAAGGAAAGAAATTTGTTGTAACCAAAACTCGCACTTGCTGAATTTTCCATACAGTTTCTTTTCTTTTAAGGTTTACAAGATAACCCTTAAATGAAGTTCATGATCCTCTTTATTTTTAGAAAACACCAAAATATAATCAATAAAAACAACCAACATTTTTCACCTGAGTCAACTAAGCCATCACTGCAACAAACTGTTTAGTTCTAATTCTGACCATCTCAGGATACTGATTTGAAAGGTCATTTCCCTCTATATGCCTTCCCAAAAAAGTTGTTCTGTTTCCTCTATGAAAAACCATTCTTAACACAGAAGTATCTTAGGGAAAGAAACATGGTAATATTTAAATGCTATATCATTTCAATTTGACCATTAAAAAATATTTTTGGATAATAATTTAATATAATTCTAACTCGTAAAGTTATCTAAACCGACCACTGATACCAACTATAATGGTCTGTAATTACTTCTAGTGGACTATAATTGATACCTATCAGGGCACTCCATGGGCGGCTACACCCCCTGGGTGGGACACACCACCATCCCCAGTGGCAGCGATTTCCTCATGAAGCCCTTGGGCGGAAAGCCATGCTTCGTCCAACGCCCACATGTGAGAGTTCCCAAGGATATGATACATTCCTACCTCCTTTGCCTTTGATACCAACTATAAGGCATCGGCCTTAAACATTACTTAGTATTAAATTAAATGAATAATTCCCATTTAGGATCTTTTCAGGTTTAGAGTTTTAGAGAATTATATCATAAATCATGCATTACACTCCACATTTAAACAAAGTGGTTACATAAAAGATAGTACTCATTTTTCCCATCAACGGAAACATATTTAAAATAAAACATAGATTCTTTCTTGAAACTTCCTTGATACTATCATCACATCATGTACCTTTCCCTTGACCTATGAAAAACATTTCCAAAACACGAGATGAGCATAAAAAGCTCAGTAAGGGATATAAAAAGTACAGAATGAAAACATTAATCCATGTATACATAAGAATTGATGAAATCATGCTTTACTCATAAAACATAACCACATTATCATACCTCATGAAAACATGAATAAATCATAGAAATCATAATATGTATAGGTAACTTGAGGCATTCATAACATTCTTACGTAGGGAGTAACCCTCATAGTTACGTTTGGAATACCTATCACAGTATATACCCTAAATCTCTTCGTAGAAACCTTAACGATTAAACCCTTCACGTTACCCAATGCATTGTAGAGATATATCGGGCTGACCTGCCCTTAGTTTATCATGGAACCACCCGTCTTCATAACAATTCCCAAGAACCATAACATAACCGTATCACATAAAACATGCATAAAGGAAACATAACATTTCCACTTTTCAATCACAAGATATCAATACAACACATTGATATAAAAAAATTATGAAAACCATATTCAATTACAAAAGAAAATAAAATTAAAACATGGTATTTATTTTTCATTTTTAAAAAAGTTATGGCTTGTAGAGGAAGCCGAAACTAAAATAATGGTCACAGTGGCGGAGAAGTCGTTGTCGCTGCTACGTGTGACAAAAAAACATTCCTTTTGTTGTATAGTAAAATGATTCATATAAAAAAAATTCCTTTTGAATAAAAATAAAAGTCAAAGGGGTTTATACACCATATAAAAGAAAGATGTGTATAAAACAAAATAAGCCTCAATGAAATGAGATTGAGACGATGTCCCATACCTCGGGTCCGACTTGACTCGATCATTCTTTAACCTCATGAATAATAAACATGAGTTAATTTCTACTTGATTGAGAACCTTTTTAATGTTCATTATTCATTTTATATCACTTATTACAATGTCATGAACACTATGTAATTATTTAAGTTAATAACGGTCGTTTTAACGATCATTGGTACTTGAGTCAAAAATAAACTCTTTATAATTACAAGTTTCTTAATGGGGTAAAATATCCATTATATACAGAATTATATTCATTATATAGATACCATATATATCATTTATATAAATTATATACATGAATTTATATTATTAAATAACATTTAGAGGTAATAAATGAAAAGCACCGTTCAAGGAGACGGTAAGTCGTACGTACGCATGAACGCTACTTCCATTTCGGTTTCATATTTAATGGTATTAATACATAATGGTACATAATAGTATTATAATTCCAGTATGGTATCATATATAATATCATTAAATCTATCCTTTATACGTACCACGTATGGTATTAATGAATCAAATCACTTTGAGGGGGCGGTAGTCCGCACTTCCTAAAATGAAGATATCGCGTTTACCCATAATGGAAACCATAAAGGTATGCCATAAATGAAAAATACAGAAGCTTAAGGAAAACATAAACATATTATATATCATATATAAATATATTGACATCTTAATGTCCACCATTGAAGGTGTTAATAGAATATTGAACAATCATCGTTTCGTGAGGCAGAAATTCACCATCCACAGAAATAGTATGTTCTTTAACCATTAGATGTAGGTGTGTCTAAGTGTAGCTCTAATCCTTCTTATAACAACATCCTAGTATATTTAAGACACTAGATTTGTTACAAACGAAATTAATAAAAAGAGTTTAGGGGGTTGTAGATGCAAAATAAAACAAAAGAACACAAGTGGAGACATTACCTTAAAATCAGGTAACTCCCTTTGGTTTGAACGAAAAGAGTTTATTGAAGAGCTTACTACCAATGTTAAGGCTTCTAGGATGAGGATAGGGATGTGGAGAGACAAAATTATCAGAGCTTGGCCGAGCAAAAGGCTTGAGAGGTGTGGGTAAGGAGGTAGAGGTGGGGGCCTTTTATAAGAGGAGAGGAGGGGCACTCCTGGAAAGTTATAAAAGGTTACTTTATTATAAAATGAGTTTCGGTTTTAAAAGTGCCAAAATTATATATTTCAATGATACAGGGATTAGGGTTCAAAATCCACCCATACAATTGGTTTTTGACAAGTGTATGTCCTATATTTTACATTATCTATTCATTTTATTTAAATTGTTAAATAATGAGGTAATCGTTGCATCATCATGGTGTCATATATAATTTAATTTATATAATGTCTAAAAATTATAAAAAACATTAATGATGTAGGAAATATTTTTATCTTTCTAATTAATATTTATATTAAAAAATATGACTTGTATATCCCCATTTAAAAAAAATTAGTAAAATAACAGATGTTTGTGAAATTTTTATTTTAACATTAAATAAAAAGTTATTAATGTCATGTTCCTACCAAAGTGGCTCCATGGGGTCCCCAAGTTGACACATGGATTGTCTTGGTCGGCCATGGAACATAAAATAAGGGTAGGACATGTTTCAAGGTCATTTCATATTATTAAAACATTATTTTTACCTTTAATTACACTAATTACCTCTAATCGTGATTAAAAACCTAAAAGTTACTATTCACCAAAAAATATTTTAATCCCATTGAACCACATTTTACTTCTTACTGACAACCATGTATGTCGGATTTTTGAAATTTAAAACACAGAGGTGGTAAATTTTCATTTAAATGAAAAATCAGTAATTTTAAGTACCACTTAGTGGTTTCACTATTCATCAAAAATTGATGTTTTTCAAAAAATACCAAAATTAACCCTAAGCTATATTTGATATCCTGAATTAAAAAATGATGTATATTTTAATAAATTCAAATCATATATGTTACATTAATTAATTTAATAATTAATTCCCGCTGTCATGACCAATAGCGTGTTTTTGTGAAACAACATATATCAAAATATTGACACTAGTTTAAGTCCAATTTCCAAGTGAAAATAATTCCAACGACACTATTGGATTAAATGGTAAAAATATATTCTAATTTCACTTTAAAAGAAATTCAAAATATAATCTAATCATATTAGTAAATTAGATTAAAAATAGGTTTTGAATTAAAATACAACATTTTTCACTATTCATTAAAAAATGAACTTTATCGGAAAAATACCAAAAAATTTACACCAAGTAAATTTTGATGTCATGATTCTAAAGAAGAATTATATTTGGTTCAATAGAATGTATAAGAGTGACCAAAACTATATTTAATGACAGTTCTCCATCAAAAGGTGATAAGTGGTTCTTTAGTGAAAAATAGAGTATACATGCCTAAAATTGAATTCTTTTTGTATTTTAAGCCTTTAGCCTTTATTGGATAAATTTAAAAACATTTAACAAACATATATAATCATATTTTAGTTATTTCTATTCATTCCAGCCAATACAACGGTTTCATGTTAACTACCATTTAAAATAATATTATTTTATTACCAGTGTGCAACATAAGATTTCAAAGAAACTCATTGTTGCGTACCGGGTAGGTTATCGAACATAGAAAAACCATTAAAGTAAAACAAATATTTATTTCTTAAATATTAATAAATATGAAAATGTTTTATTTTTTATTTACCTGGGATGTTACAGTTTCACTTGTTTTCCATTTGTATTTTGTTTCGTTTCTTTATCTTTTGTACTAGGGGCTCTAGAGAGGATAATACTTTGTATAAAAGTAATAAACACACTCTCTGTAAATAAAATGTTCTTTAGGTTATTAGGATTATATTGGATATAATTTTATATGTTACTATCTTATGGTTTTGTAGGATCTACTGGGATTCATAGTCAATACTATGTTTAACTTTTTCGATGTTGTAGTTCCTTTTCTGATGTATTTTTTTTATTTCTATCCCTGATTGTGTGAACATATGATTTATTTTATTGTTATGTGTATGAGTTTATTGGTTTATATTTATCATATATCTCTTCAATATGTTATATTAATGGGTAATGTCTCGTATTTGAATGTTCATTATACCTTCAGTCCTAGTTCCCAAGATGGGACTAAATTGTGGTAGGAATCAAGGGTCACCAAATCTCTTCCATAATTTTTTCCATGAATGGGAAACATGGGGTGGGGGGTCTTGACATAGTGTAATAATATAATTTGTATTATATAATAGATTTGGTTTTCAATTAGGCATAATTGATGAAAGGGTGGTTTAGTAAGGGAATATTATATACTATGTTTTATAAGAACTGTAAAAAAAAGACTAGTTGAGACACTAATATTTTCCCCTATTATTTAATGAATAAAACAATAATTTTATTGATTCTACCAAGTATTGAGATACTGGTTGTGGGATAGAGACATGTTAAAGGAGTATGTATCATTATTTTTTACATAAGTTTTTGAAATTGATATGACCTAGGATTATGTTAAACCACAAATAAATTATTAAATAAATAAATTAAGTTATTTATGAATTAATTAGTTTAAAATATTTTATATTCTAGTTTTTTAGTAACTAAATATTTTTCATTTTGATCGTATGGATCTAAGTCATTTTCCTCATCAAGGTTTCACTAAAGATTTTCAGCTGGATATTTTAGTAGATAACCACTGAGTAGGGGTCGATGAAAAATACATGTAGGAGGAGACTATATGATTTTTCATGTAAGAGTATCAAGAAGTATCAGGGATATGATTCAGAAAAAATATTTTATTTTATTCAAACCTATTTCCATATGAAGAGGGTAGGGATAGAAAATTTAGGGAGGATTTATATCCAGATATCTTGGGCCATGTCACCCCTTTTATGTTGTTGATATACCCTGAGGTTTTGGTGAGAGAACAGGTAGTTGAGTTGATGTTGGATAGAACTAAATTATTATGAGAGGGAGTTTTGTTGATTCCTCACAATGAAATGTTGTGGTCCGGGGTTCACAACTACCAAAATAAAATAGATTTTGATGGATGGGGGTAGACACTAACCATCATCATCATCTCATTTCTCCTAAGGTGGCGGTGTTCGTGATTTTAAAAAGTTAACATATGCATGTTTTTCTTTTGGAGGATGAGTTCATTAGAGGAAGAAGAAGTAAAAATTTACGAGTAGAAATCATACAATAGGTTGTCCTCTTCATTTTTATTTATTTAGGTACTATCAGTTGAGATAGCTTTAATAAGATACACCAATTTGAGAAGAATATTTTCTATAATGGGAATGAAGATGAAGGCCCCTAGATAAATCTCATCTGCAAAGAGAATATTATCTCCATGTAGGTGTTCATTATTAAGGTTATAGAGGTTGTGGACTATGTCATGGTGAAAAATTAATACATACAATGTTATCTTAAGGTGATCTAGATATCATTTGAGGAACCATTTTCATGTATTATAAATGGGTCGATACCTTATTTAATTTAGAAGCTATAAAATGCTTCATTTCACTTTCCCTCATTTATACAATTGGAAATTATGTGGAGATACCTTTAGTCCCATTAGTGTTGACAATTCAAATTTTTGTTTGAGTTTATTTTTATGAAGTATTTAGAGATTTTGATCTATATCTATGGAAGCACCATTATTTGGGAGAAATTATATGTTTAAATGTTAAACCATAAGAAATCATGCTTAGTATGTTCTGGTTGTATTCATTATAAAATATTGTACTATTCATTAGAATGATGGTAGTGTTTTAGGATGGTGATGGATTGTCTACCTTGTGCCTTGGTCAAAAAGACACTATGATTGTCCAGCATGTGTTTTTTCATGTCCTACTTTATGTAATATATGATATTTATTTCATCAAATGTTTAGTATATGAGGTTTTCCAATGTTTTAGTATAATACTATGATATCTTCCTTAAGGTGGTTGTAGAATTTTTCCCTTAAAAAAATATTGAGGAAGGTATTGTGAATTAGCTTATCATTTCTCTTATATCTCTGTATCCATATAAGATAGTGTGTTTTGATTTTATAGCGGTATGATAAAATCATGATTATTTTTGGGGGTGAGGTATTGTTTTTCATATTGTTTAACCTTTTTTTATACAATTTTTGTTTATCAATAATGTTGATGGAATTTTGTATCATTTTTTCAACTATAGTCACTTGAATTAGTTAACACCGAGTAACATTTATCATCATATGTGGGTTGATAAAATTTATGATCAATAGAAAGGAGACAGTTGGTTCCCAAAGAAAAATATTTAATCTGGATATCAAAAAATGTGGGTAAATAATGAGGATATTATGAAGTCCTCATTCTAATTTCAACATGGACAATATGATTTGTATTAATATTAATATATGGGGTAAAATTTAGTCACGTTCATGATTTTGATGAGCATATATTTCTTAGAGTTTATTGATTGATTCATTTGGATTTTAATAAATGACATCCATTTGTACAATGTGTCTAAGAAATAGGTCATATTGTAGCAGCTAGAATTTCTAGGAGTTCTCCATCATCAATTGTTTTTTTGATGTTGTTGATGATTGATTTCTCATCTCTTGAATTATTTTATTATGGAATGTTGTATCCAAAAAAGGAGTTTTTTTGGATCCATTTAAGATCAATTTAAAAATTTTAGTGGTATTCCCATTTAAATTTAGAGAGTTGTGGAGTCACCACGTTATTATAGGCTATTATAGGGGGTTTATATCTGATTTATATTTGGACAAAACACACCTTATATCCTATTCTAGGATGGATACTATTCCGTTGTTGAATAATTAGTTTCATACAAATTTTTTGTACCTAAAGGTGATATTTTTTATTGATTCGGTTCATCATCATTCAGAATGATATTAATAAGATGTTGTTTATGCCTCATGTAATTAATAGGATGTGTTCTGATTCAGCATATATCACTTTTTTATGTGGGTTCCAATAGTTACATCCCTAGGTGACTATATATTCATCCCATTATATAAATTTAGAATCAATCAAAATTTCCTTTATGTTAGGGGTATTTTACCTCATCTATGAGAATTTTATGTGTTTTACAAATCAAAAGATCCTAAATTATATATTATCAGATAGTGAATTAATCATGTGACAATAATGTTTCATGGAATTTTTATAGGAATAAAAATTCATAATTTCAAATTAAAAAGTAAATGAAAATGTTGTAGCTGATGTGCTAAGCATGATGTTATATAGTGATACTATTGGTTAATCTGATGATTCTAGGAGTGTGATGGACAATCTTCCATTGATGTATATTTATATAGAATAGGATCGTGGAAGAGGTTTACTATTTTAGATGAAATTGATATTTTCATTGGTGTAGTCATTAGAGGAGTCCTAACATAGGGATTAAAAGTTGGAGGTATGGAGAGAACCAATTATCTTTGGTGATTCTCCTTATAGTGGGTGTGAAGATAACAAACAAAATTTGTTGTTCAAAGGGAGGATTTTCAACCCTTTTTTGATGCATGATATTGTTATATATGGTTTATATAGCTCACCATTGGTGATATATCTAATAATTAAAAACAATCATTGAGTAATGATAGTTAAATATTGGTGGCTTGGGTTAAATCATGCTATTTCATACTTTGTGTCTCGGAGTTTTGTATGGCGATAGGTGAAGGTATATCACCATGTTCTCTGTGTTCTTCTCTAGAAAATGAATGTACCTTAGGGGAATTTTGAGGACATATCAAAGGACTTAATTACCATATTACATATTTAATAGGGTGGATTTTATGCAATATTTATGATATTAGATTTTATGATGAAATGAGTCATCTTTTTAGAAATCAAGGAGATAATATAAGTTGCATTTTTTCCAGGGAAGTTTATATTGGAGGTGGAGGGAGGTCACAGAGTATCAATGACTATCATCTTTGATAATGATCCATATATTACCTTTATGGAATGAAGATGTCTCCATAATGCTTATGTCTCTTAGTTAATCCTTATAAATACTTTCCATAGACATACCTATGGTTAGGCAGAGCACGTTTTCTAGACTCTTGAAGACATGAAACAATCTTCTGTCCTAGGTATTTGAGGTTCATAGATAAGTAATTATCCCTTGGTTGAATTTTATTATAAAAATTGTTTCCACTCCACTATTAGTATGTCAATGTTTGAATGTTTTAAAATACAACATTTCCATTATCTTTTGTTCTAGAATATTGTTATAGAGTTGTCAATTATTAGGATGGAACTACTACATATCACGACTAAGAGGATTCTTGTGAGTTGTGATATGGTGATGGAATTACATGAAAATAAAAACTAAAATTATAATCATTTGAAGATACATTTAGAGTTTAGCAATGGATATCATTTGTTCAAGAATGCGACTCGTCATCATTTCTGGTGATGGTTTTTTAATGGGGCTAATATTTATCAACAATTTGTAGGTTCTTTTTTGTGTTTTATCAAATTTGATTTCTGACATATTAGATAGAATTTCCAACCATAGATGAGTGTAAAACATGATTTCTCCCACGGGGTTCGTGTCAATCATTATCCTCCAAATTATTACCACATCATTGATTGTGGTAAAATCAATGTTGGTTATGATGCTACATTAAAGTAAAGTATTTTTGAGATCCTAGACAACTAGAATAAGGTATTTTTCAAGATTTTTATTACCATGGTTCAACTAATATGGTGGACCAATGGAATAAAGGATAGAACCTAGGAACAATAGTCATATATATATGTTAATTAACTATAAAATATATTTTTTAGAACATATCATGTAACATTTCTTGTTTTGTAGATGTTGAAGATTTATTTTTATCTTATTTTTTCATCTTTATAATTCTTGTTATGGCCTTAATATCAATTGAGAGGTATCCCCATTTGATATTGTTTTAGAGATGGATGTTTCTATTTCATTGTATTATTATTGGATCCAATTTCTGTAGTGGTTGAGTTCGAGTGATATTGAGACTCAAGAGATTTATATAATGGGGTTCAGAAGACCCTTTATTTTTTATCATATTTGGGTATCTTTTTGGATTACTGAGTTTGGTAATGTTTTGTTAGGAATATAATGTACATGATCAGATCCTTATATCCTCATTAATTTTTATATTTTGTTGATGGTGTTTTATGATCAGTATTCCCAGGTATTTTTAGTTTAAATTGGAAAAATGGTGGTTCCATTACCATTTTCAGAAATGGTAGGTGTGGAACCATATGCTATCTCATAGGATGAGTTAATGCAACATAGGATGTGTGTAGATGAAAAAAAGGACTACATTTTTTTACGTGTGGCTGCACTATGGGGTTATGTTTGTCGCATAGTATGGATGAGCTCTGGGCCATGGAGTAGGACCGTAGTGTAAGATAGTTAAGTGGTTTCGGTGTATAGGATAAGCCTATGTCATAGTACTATATGGTGTGTTATTCCAATATAGGGGCATCTGGGTTGTGGAGGGTGGGATACATCATACCCTCCATTTTGGTAAAGAGGTACATCATGCAGAGTGTCTTTGGCTACACAATAGTATATCACCAATTATTAGAGGATATATATTGTGGTTGTTATCATGAATAACAAACATGGATTGAACCTAGTGATGCACCATGGAATCCTTCAATGACATCATACTCCTCCTAATATAAAATATTTTTGGGGGTAGTTTGAGGGGATATGTTGTATTAAAAAGACAATTAGTTTACCTAAGAATACACATAGGGCCATCGACCCACTATTCTACCATCCTATTGAAATGGAACCAATGTTCCCTTGAGGGATTTCTAAAGGCCATTGATGTCAATGTAGATCATATTCAACCCTCAACTTATAGATATCAATTTACAGTGATCCAATTTGAAACCAACATCCTAATATTTTTTTAGATTTCCTCCACTTCACCTTTCCATGTTTTCTTGGATGATCTCCATAATTATAATGGAGTTTTTTTATTTTTTCAACATGTTTTGGTCATAATGTATTTCTAGAGATGTTGTCTTGTCACACAGGAGGTGATCATAGAATCGTGTTGTTAATAAGTACTTATAAAATAACATTGAATCTTTGAGGAAGGGGATTTATTGTTTTTAAATTTTTTTATGTGAAATAAAAATTTAATATTATTTATATTATTTGGGAGGAGGTGGAATTAAACCTTATAAATGACATATGAGATATTAAATGAATTGTTTTAGGGTTTATGATCTCATGTTCCTCTAACGCACTAATGGGTGGCCTCTTGATTTATTAGACATTGTTATATCTATGATATATTGTTTACAATGAATGTTATTCTTGGGTTAGATTGTTTTTCCTGATGAAATTGGTAATTTTTATAAAGATAGCTTTCCATTTTAATATATTAACAATTAAAGAGGCATATTTAAGGAAGATATAGTTCTATAATTTAATTTCAATCAAATAGATTCTTGATGACTTTTTAATTTATGATTTCAACCATCTGTGAAAAAATATATATAAAAACCCATTTTTTAATTATTTTTGTGGATAATGATAGATGTCATGAAAAATGAGAATTGTTCATCCCATAGACGTTTGAGGGTATAAAATTCATGAATGTATGCTTACGTAAATTAAAAGATTGTTATAAAATATTTCTTATATTATCTTTAGAATGAATTTCTGATAATTGATTTAGATACTTAATGATGGAATAAAATATTTTCTTTTGTTAAAGATAAATGTTGATGATGAAAGAGATCTTTTTCATGATGGAATATATCCATGTGTTTAGGACTTTGAGATACTATTGGAAAATATGGACTAAGTTCTTTGTTTTTGGTCCATGTTTACTTATTCAATTGGGTTATTTTTTATTCCATCCATGTTTCTCAGGATGTAGAGTTTCCAGGATATGTGATGCATGTCAGGGACCATTGATGAGAAATCGAGCGATAGTTTTGGGTTCATTTCATTTATTTACAACTATTATTGTGAGATGCATAGTGATTTGAATTATTGAGTTAAGGATTACCCAAGAGATGAGGGAATATTAATAAGATGCAATTTCCTATTTTTGTTCACAATAAAATGTTTCTTTTAAATAAATAAATATAATTAAAGGTTGGGTGACCAGGTTTCCTTTTTATCTGAATTCCAGTAAACACTACTTTAGGTAAGGGCATATTTCTAGTTTTGAATCTATTCATTGTAACATATAATGTCATATTAGTGTAAAAAACATATATAGTGATAATAATGTTTAAAAACTTTTTAATAATTATGGTTGGTTCTGGAAATATATTTAAAAGAGGTTATATCCTAAGAAACTATTTCCTCAATTGGATTTTTTCGAGAGGTCATTAACTTCCCATGAAGATAATAATGTTTCATTTAAATTAATGTTATCTGATAGATAATAAAAATTAATTTAGAACAATTCCAATTAATGGTTATTTAATTAATTTACAAAAATAAGTGATAAAAATAAATTATGTCACATAAATTTATCTCGATAAATTCTTCTATGAATATAAGATATCTAGTCCCTATTAGTTATAGCCTAGTGTCCGAGTGACAATGTTTATAGTTGATATTAGGAGTATGTAATTCCTATAGTGTGCCTATAAATATATTATATCCTATATGTTTTTTGATATCTTACTATACCCTACCGATTTTCAGTTAGGGTGACATAAACCTAGTTGACTCTGGTAGTGTATATTCTCTAACATGTTGGTTGGAGAGAGAAAAATTGTTGACAACACTCTCTATTCCTGCTCTCTTCTATTGGTAGTATTATATCCATGTATACAAATTTTCTAATTTTCCCATTTATGTGTATCAAGGGATATAATTATTTTGAGTTATTTCATGCACATGTAACTCCAAATTTAGTATCCAATGAATTATTATAGTTATGAAATGTATTTGTTTTTAAGGATTGAAGTATATACTTGGTGTATGTTTTTTGATTGATTGATCTGTAATACTAGATATTTGATACATGTTATAAAAGTTGAGGTGTATTCAAATTAAAATATGGTCACTATATGGTTATGTGGTATGAGATGATTATATAATTTTTTATATGAGCTACACGGTGTGATAAATAGACCAAGATTCATTAGTCATGCTTCTTTCAGAGAGAAATGGCTCCAAACATAAGACATTGGTGTAGAGTAGAAAATTGGTGGAGATGTAGTAGAAGGGTATAGTTTTTGTTTCATTACCATAATATATGAACCATTTTAGTTGAAACATAGTGGGAGATAAACATGGTGAGGCACGAATAATATTATACCTATTTAGTTGATGAGTTTTTTTCACTTGTTATTCACTAGACTTTATTATGTATTTTATATCCTTTTCATGAAGGTTGGTGGGAAGGATCCAATAGAATTTAAATTTTATACACGCCCTTCATATATTAAAATGGTATTTTCTCTTTAGGATAGAAAAATATATATCAGGCTTAATATTACTATATTGGTGTTCTATATGAGTTATTTGGGATTCCATGTAAGTATAGAATTTACCTTTTTCATACCTATGGTTTATATAATGTTGTATTAGTTATGTATGAAATTACATGTATGTAAATGTTATATATTTTGTAATTTTTAGATGTATATTATTGGGTTTTTTATTATCGTTATCTTCATTATATTCTCATTGAGTGTAATTCCCCTAATGTGTATATTCAATATACACTCGGTGTTAGTATCAAAATTGTAGCCTATTGGTTGTGGAAACCAAGGGTCACCATCTCTCTTCCTTCATTTCCATCCATAGAGGGTTACCATTGGTGTGTAGATGTCATGATAACTATACGACCCATATTTTTTTCTATAAACTATATTTAAAGGGGGTCACTAAATTTTCAAATAGAATTTTTCTACCACTATGAGGGAGGCATCATGATATCTATATGATCCATATTCATCAAGATTTTATAAATAAAAGAATATCTTTAATGTGAGGGAACTCTTTCCTTTGATATCCCTTCAATGTTGCTCTTAATTAAATGAAGATTGTTTTCTATATCGAGTACAATCTCAGGGAACCCATACATTTCTACCCATTATTGATTCATTTATTGAATACATTAATTAATTCATGTTACTATGAAATAAAAATATCATGTAATGATTTAAAATAGATGAATACTATGAGGAATTTGTGGAATTAGAATTGAATTTAAACACTAATTTTATAATATGATCATATTATATTATATTGAATAACATAAGAAGCCCATTTATTTTTCTAATATAAAATATTATTTATTAGGATATGAATTATATATATAGTACTATGTGACTTGGATATACTAAAAAAATCCGATATACCCTTATTTAAGTATATATAAATCAATACTATAATTTCATTGAATACCCATAATGAATTTTTTCCTAAAAAGAAAACATTTTTTCAATTTATCCAAAACTATTTTTTATAGGTTATCTAAAAATCTATTTGCTTTGTTAATTTTTTTTCATAATCATTATTTTTTCAAAATTACTAACTATTATACCCTATAAGACATTTTAACATTGTAAAATTATAAGAAATAAATAAATCATATAAGTAAGAAAATAAAATCCTCTTGTAACGTATATTTACTACTAGAGGTACTATAGTGTCCTCTGTAATCTTCATAAAACATACTTGTATCTCCTTATGAACAGATCCATCTGAAGATGTAGCATATAATATATATATATTTATATATTTATTTATATATCCATTTTTTGTGACCTTATGTGTCTAATACTAACAGAATAATGTCACATTCAATCTTAATCTTTCTCTAACATACCACATGATCAGTAATATACACAACCACACCCTAAATAGAATAGCGTCATGGATTGAATGAGAAACATATCAAAGTGTAAACGTTCTAATTCTAGTTATCTTTCCAAACATAATTAAAATGTATACAAAATAATAAAACACACCTGTATAAAATTCCATGGTATATACTTCAGTGAGTACATCCAAATAATAAGTCTCCAATTATTATATCATGAGTCCACTAAATATTATTATCCATATATATAAACACAAATAATTATACTCAATGAATTTCAATGATTATTCACAACAAATTTTTTATTATAGGGGATATTGTAATTCTTCTGTTCAGGTAATGAAAATTACAACACACAAGAATAAATGATAAATATAGAATTGATTTATTATAAAATAATAATATATTATAAAACCATAACATCCATTCCTTATGTATCATATACCAAATGACTCAATATTTTCTACATAATATTACTATTATAATTGTATCATCAATGAATCTTCTAAATTTTCATGAGTATCCACAAAAAATATGGAAACACTAGAGCTCAAAATGATATATTTTATTTTACAAAATTTATAAAGGATGTGTTTGTTACTTTGGTGGGATCGGGTTTCCCTATCGAGAGAATTGGATATATTATTTGTATAGTATTTTTTAATTCCCCAACTACACTAAGAACCTACTCAAGTTCATAAATAAACATTCTGATCCAATAATATTGAATCAAAACATATTATATTGCAATGGACATTTTCTATGTTATTTATTCGACCAAGGAATATTGTTTTTACTCCACTAAATGATAAATCTAATATTAAATAAAAAAAGAAACAACATTAAGATCTCAAATTATATCTATAACATTAGAAACATTCATCATCATTACCCTTTAAACAGATCTAATTCCCTCTTCCAAATACTAAGAACATATCATTTTTCTTATTGACATACAGATGTCCATAACATTAATACACTGACTCTCAGTGAGGTTAGATTATTATATACTAATTATTAAAAAACATATATGTGAAATAAGGTTAGGTAAAAAACATTGAATATGTGATAGTGCCTAAAGAGCTCATAAAGGAAATTCAATTAATCCATTATAAATACATATAAGGATCCCAATTCTTCTTAATATTCAATAAAGAAAAAATAGGTAGACACATATTTTTTGTGTTCTCCATGGTAAAAATATTTCAATATTTACCAATTTACGTGTCTACACTACATATATGCATAAAAAATGATACATATATATTTATCCCCATTCTATGTACATATGCAAATTCAACCATGTTTTTTAGACAATCATGTTACCGAACATATCTTTAAAGAATATCAATTCAGTAGTTATTTTTTATACTAATTACAACAGCAAACATAAAATATCTTAAATGCTATAAAAATAACTAATATTGATATATACACTGAAAAAATATATGTTTCTTATAACAATGATATTTTTGTAATTATTTAATCTATAAATATATTCCAACTCTCAGAAGCTTTATTCGTTATATAAATAGAAAATAAAAACATGAAATCATAAGAGGAGTAATTTGGAACGTCAAAACATTGTGGGTTTATCTTATAGACATCCTTTAATAAATTCCCTTTTAAGGAATGACTTTTTTATATCAATTTTTTATACCTTGAAATGAAAATGGGTTTTTATATATATTAATATATTAACAGACTTATCAATTGAAATATCATAAAAGGATTTTTCATAGTCAGTACCATGAATTTTCTTGTAATCCATTTCATTCTTTCATGATTTTTCTATAGACACTCTTCCATCCATGCCAGTTTACATAAAAAAATCCACTTGAAACCTATTGACAACACACTATTAATATCATCTTCAATATTATAATCACAGTTATTCTATGTGGATTCCATTTCAGTTTCCATAAATATCAACAATTTTAAATATTAATACCTCACAATACAATTCCAATAGGTAGTAGGTTTATTTCATATGTGTGGAGTGGGTTATTTACACTTTTTTATGTTTTTATAATAAAAAATTATAATATTTATTTATTCCCTAAAAATTTAATTTTAATTGAAATAATAGATTTTTCGTGTTTTAATCATGCATATATTGATAAAGAATACAAAGATGTTGAATTTTTTTAATCATAATAATTTATTTTCATTCATGTTATATATATTTTAATTAATTATCAATCTATCTTTCTAATAGTATTATTTGGGAAATTTTTCTTCTAAATTACCCTTATAGATGTATTTTTTTTAACGATACATAGTAAAAGATTCATCCTTACGAAGTATGATCCTTATTTTATAATCAGATGTATTGGTTAAAAAAATATTATAAAGTCAATTTTATACATATATGGATAATTGAATGTTTCAAATGATCCTTTTGCATGGGAAAAATACACATAGAAACATATCAATGATTATGAAAAATGATACATTCACCTATGATAATGACTCACATAAAGTAAATTTTATATAAAAAAATTCCAATGTGTAAAAGGAAACATACATAAACATAATATATCATATTACAAAAAAATAAAATTACTCATTCTTAGTCTAATGAAGAATAATCATATGTCGTACAAATTGACTCTTACAAAGTAAAAATTCCTCATATGTGTGGAATGAATCATATGATGGCTCATATATACATTACCATTGAGTAACCTTCAATTTTCATTTACAAAGTAATGTTTGAATTAATGTAATTCTGAATCATGCGGAATTTGTTTTACACAAGATATAATTACACATACATAAAAAAATTACTCATTCACAAAATGGATATAAACAAATTTTATATTACAATTATTTATTTATAAATTTTATTCTTAATTTTTATCTATATATAAATTTTAATTTTGAATATATATTGATATTTAGAGGAATTTAATTATGAAATTCAATGTAAAATAGTGTAGTAAATAATTGAAGTGAAATAATTGTTGGAAATATTTATAAATGTAATGTATTTTGTATAATGGGAATGATGTGAAGATTTCCTTGATAGATTTTCAAGCCTGGCCTGAAGAAGGGTTCTCAATTTTAGACCTTCAAGGAAAGTGTGAATTAGGTGATTGGCTGAGGTAACATCAAATACAAGAGAGAAAATTAGGTAGGTTCTTCTATCTTCTTCCATGGTTTCCCAGAGCAGGTTATTAACATCCTATTAGAGTGTATATATTCAGGAATCTTTTCTTCCACTATTGATGATGATCAATATTCCATGTTTGAGAGGATCATTCTTATTGAAAAATCTGATATATCATAGTTCACTTACTTAGTTTCTACTCATTTCTTCTATCATACCTACCTCTCTCTGATGTAGGTTTATGAGGATACAAATGAGTGGTACACCAATCTCTGATGGATGAAAATCCATGATATATTGAATTTTATATTTTTTACGATTTTCAATAGGGTAATTATTATGGACGATTATATATATATATATATATATATATATTATTAATTAGTTTTCATTCAAATAGCATGTACTGTGAGTGTACCAATATTAAAATGAAATGGAATTTAGTTTTTGAGGTTGAGTGGGCTGATTTGGAATGGTTTCTCATTAGTAATTGGTTGGAAATTTCATAGCAGGGTCATGATATGTGTGACTTTGATACAAACTAGTTTCATGATGTTATGAAATTTCCATAGGTAAGTAATATTTGAGTTATGGTCTATGAATATTTGTGTTTTTTTCTAGGGGGATCATAAAAAGAGTAGAGAATGTTGAAAATTCTATCAATTTTTCCTAAATGTTCATATTTTTTAAAAATTGGGGAGTTGGGTGATTTGATCGTTGGGAATGAGGTCCCTATTGTTAGTTGGGGGATAAATCATAGGGTTATGTACTTTCCTAATGTAATTTTCATAGTTTATCATAGTAGTTGTGTGAAGTGGAGGCCTCCCCTCACTGGACTCATGATAAATGTGGATGGATAATTTTTTCAAGGTTCCCTAACAGGTGGAACTTTGTTATGATATGAAACAGGTAATTAGATTTTGTCTTTAGTTTAAGGAATATTTTGAGTAATTCCATACAGGATGATGTGATATCCATTATTAGCAGTTTTTCTCTTTGTGGGTTGTATAAAATTAACTTTTACACTATTGAGTCTGATTCCATGATTTTGGTCAGGTTCTCACATGAAAAAATTAAAGTATAATGGTATTTTTTATATCATATTGGGAATTCCAGGTCCATGATAGGTAGAAAATATATATCTCTCATACCTAGTGGGAGGGGAACATCACCATAGATACTATAGCATGAAATTTATTATCCTAGTGAGATCCCCATTATGTTTCATATTATAGGTTCTTTGGATATTGACTTTAAACTCTTTGTATTTGGTGATAATCTTGTGATTCATCACTTAATACCTATACGAACTTTAGGGATTTGGGAATAAAATTATACTTTTTAGTGAGTTTGTAATTATGCATTGAATATGGGAATTGTTAAAAAAAATAATTATTTATTATATGATGTATTTATTATTTTGATGAAGTATTTTCAAGAACTAAATATATAGGATGTTTGGTTCTTATAGAGTATAAAATTTAATTAAATAAATGATCTATATGGATATAATTATATCTAATTTATAAATAAAGAACACGTAATTATTTTTTGAAATCATCTCGAAATGACTATAGAGAATCAACAACTTTGAAGTAGTTCAACATTATTAAAAAATACCACCTTGACTATAGATTCGAAAATAATAAATTATATTCCTCTTGAATATTTTAATATTATTCACGTGGAATACATATTCGAATGATGATAGGAATTAAATTTAAAAATAAACGGTTTTTTAAAAAACTATTGATAATAGTAGAGAGAGATACGAACTTCAAAATGTGATAAAAAGAGGCACACTACCCAATGTGAAAAATTAAAAGGACTCACTACACAATATTTTCAATCACCATTGTTGTAATGATTCTTACTGTACATAAATGTTCTATACTATAATTCTGAAAAAAAAATCTAGGCAATATAGAAATTTAATTTTTTTTTTATTTTCCAATTATTAATATTTGGTTTTTCTTACTTCCCATCAATTTTCTATGAATTTTGATGTTGGTTTATGATTTTTCATTAAAAAAATCCTATAAAGCCTATACTAAATATTAAAAGGGGCGTTTGGTGTATTCTAACAGCTTGAAAAGTCATTTAGTTGAGCCACTAGTGTGAAAAAGTAAGGCTATTTGTGTTGGGAATCCAGGGTGATAATTTTATTTATGTCACACTGTGAATCCTCATTAAAATTAATTTTGTGTTTGAAGTTCCTAAACATGAAAAGGTAGTTCTAATTAGGTTTTATATCTATATCCAAATTCATTATTTTATTGGATGTTATTGTGACCTATTAATTTAACACATTATATTAGATGATAATTGAAGATTAAAATTGAATAATTACAAAACAATGATCATATAAGAGTAGTGTATTTGGAATAATATATTATTAATATATAATACATGAAATACATATTATGTTTTCAACATTGAGAAATTTTAATCCATTTAATCTATTATATCTTCATGATATAGATTGACGAATACCTAAATAAATCAGTGATATAAAAATCATTATAAATGAATAAAAATGACAAATAAATATAACATTATGGTCAATGGAATAGCATAATACCATAAAGAGAAGGTACATGAGTAATAACATCTATGAATAGTGTATATAACATGGAATCAAATGATTATGTCATCACCGAAAATGTGGGAGAAAAAAATCAAATAAACATGAGTGAAGGATAAAATACTAGACAATATAACAATGTGATCAATGTTCCATAATGGATTATGTTTATACCCATATCCCATAAATTACATACCATGAAACTATAATATTACCCAATTCATTATATCTCTATTTGGGTGAACCTACTATAATGTATTCATGATCTATGTCTGAAACATAATAACAATCAATCATAAGGCATAATAAAAAAATTTACATGGAAACAAAATGGGTTTCAAAGTCTTCATTCATATCAAAATCAATGGAATGTTCATAAAAAGGAATTCAAGAAGTGATCATAGTCATATATTACCTCATCAAAGGAATGTAGAATAAACAATGCATATAAATGTGAGAGACATATATACATAATTTATAAAAAAATCAATAACATTATAGTTTTTTTACATTGATGAATATAATTTTAAAATAATTCTGGAGGAAAGTAACATTTTCACATTATATAATATCAAAATATTTCATATAAGGTGGAGAATTATTTTGAAATAAAACATCGAATATATCTTGAGGAAAATCTACTTTGCATTTGGGAATGAAAATTTTAAATTATATATCATTATCCAAAATTAAAAAAATAATTTTTTAAATTATATTTGAAACAAAAAGATAAATATATAAAACATTTTGAGGTCATGATGGAGGTATTGTTTTATTCCATGTAAATAAATTAAAAAACATTGATTATTTTCTCATTTTTATATGAAAAGTGATAATTAATTTTTTTGAAAGATGGCATAATGATTCAGTTTAGTGATTTTAAAAAAATTGGTAATTTTCATAATAAATTTAAACTTTAATTGAAAATCATTTTTTGAAGTAATTTTTAGAAAACATAGATTTGTAAGAATATAATTTCCCAACCCAAGAGAGAAACAAAGAATTTTTTAGCTTAAAAAATTATTTTGTACTACTAAGAACATAAACTGAGGAAAATGAATGGAAAACATAAATTCCTTAAATGTAACTGTAGTTTACAAAAATTAATTAGTTTAATAAGTTATATATAATAATAATTCATCATTTGTACCATAATCTTGAATAATCATGGGAAATGATGAGATTATTACATAAAACCCATACCCCATTGGTGACATTAAATCACAAGAAAAATGAATGAATTGCATTAAATTAAAATATATAATATAAATAAAAAAGATAAATTAATTATATTAAATGAACAAGGTGATATATATATATCTCATAATGGAAGATAAGTGCATTTTAAAAAATATTCCTCAATCAATGTAAATTGGGATAAAAATCCCTTACCTTAAGTCTCAAATTCTTTCGTATATGTAAAATAATACTGTATAATAAATATAATTTTATTCTATAACTATTAATGAATATGATATATATAAATCGTAATATATATTATTTTCTATGAACTTTTATTAAATGTTTATTAACAATTCCATATTAATTTCATGTTTCAAGTGATAACTGTGTTGTTTTGAATGTATGTTTTGATTTTTTATTTTCGGTCCTCATTATTTGATCAAGGTTCCATCATATATAGAATTATAAAACTTATAATTATATAAAATATATTATTAAATATATAAATATATATTAATTAATAGTATTCCATTGAATATAGATATATAAAAGGAGTTACAATGTTCAGGGAGAAAGTATGTCGTATGTGCACACCAATACCATTTCTGTTTTATCAAAGGATCATAATAAAGGAAGATAAATAGTATATAACCATTATATATTCACTATTATGTTTTATATATCACATATATTCATGATATTACCATAATTAAATTTTTTTAAAGCATTATTAAAGAAATTAATCACATCACATCATGGGATGTTGGTCTCTTGTAATCATAAACGACATAATTGTATCCACTAAAAAATTCAATGTAAGAAGGTTTATGTGATATATTTAAAAAATTAATAGTTTTTTTAAAATTTTCATATATATTAATTTAACCAATCCTAATTACCAGTCATATATAATGGAAATGAAAAAAATCATCGAATTGGTTTATAAGGCATTCATTCATTGTACACACAAGGGACATTGTTATATTCAAATGGGTTGGGAGGTAAGAATGTTGATTTGGGATTATTACTAAAGTGTTGTAATGATGTCATATATTTAATATATAAACATTCAATAAAAATTTATATCCATCTATGGTAGGTGGTGTTGGAAAATGAATAATATCGCTTCGTGAGGTGGTAGTCTACCGTACACATCAATGATGATTTTGTGTATGATCTGATAGAAGTTTATAATAATTTAGTATATAATATTAAAATAAATAAAATCATAGTATATTTAATATATTATTGTTATTATATCCTAATCATTTAACAATAATTTAATGTGTCAGGGGAGGAATTAAAATAAAATACTTGGTTGGGGACGCTACCTCTTCTTCAGAAAACATCTTTAGGTGCACACAACAAGGATTATTAGGAAATATTTGTGAATAAAAAAATGTTATACGATTATAAATGTATTTATGGAATTTATTTGGGAAATCATTCACTGAATTAATGTGTTTTGTAAGTGTGTAATGTTGAGGATAGGGGGTGGTGTTTTATAAGTTAGGTTAGTAGAAAATTTTCAATTTTAGAGATGAAAAATGTATTCCCATGTTTTTGATACAACATAAGGATCCAAATTAAATATTATAGATAATATAATATATACTGTATATATTTTATATAAAATGTTTTTGGAGAATTGTCCAAGTCATTTTATCCCTTATATTTTTATTTTAACTCCTGGTAAATCAATTTTAATCTTAGTAGGGGAAATTAATTTTTTTACATCTTTTAATCTTCATAATGGTCAAAAATTAAGGGGAAATATTTATAAAATATAATATAGTTAGATTAAAAATATTTAATCCATTTCGAAAAATTCTGTTCATATAAATGTACAATTTAAATTTAATATGAATTCCATGGATGCGATGAAACAAAATATTCCCAAATAAAATAATTTAAATTTTTAAAAAATGTTTTTACAATTAAATTTAAATTTAAATTTATTCCAATTAAAAAATGTCATAATATATATATAATATAACATATAATACTTCTAGACCATCTTATTACAATTTGTATGTTTCTAAGTTCTTCAAATGAAATGAAAATTCCAAATAAAAAAATTATTTTTCAATATTCATACAAAAAGTTATCTTTTTAGAAATATATAAATAATTAACTCGGGAAAATTATTGACAATATATTTTCAAAAAAAATTAAATTTTTTAATATAATATATTTAAAATTGTTAACAAATTATTTTATAATAATTATGAAGAATGTCCAAAATTTATTTTTATGAAAAATCTTGTTTTATAATCATTGAATATAATTTATTCATTTCTCTTTCATAAAAATCACCCAAGATGAATTTTAAAAATTTTATTGAATATATAATATAAAAATTAAACCAAAATAATGGATCATTAGTAATATTATAATTTTTTTATATAAGTTTTTTTTTGTTCATTTAAATAATTTTTTTAAGAAAAATATTTTCCTTATCTCAAATGGTTTTTATTTTAATTTTTAATAAAATTTCCCCCATGTAATTTATTATATATATATATATATGTAAAGCATATATTTTTATAGTTTAATTAATCCTATGCATATACTACATTTTAATATGTAGGTAAAAATAATTAAATAATATGTTAAAAGTATGTTGCATTTCATTCAAACTCAGTGTTGGATATAACCCATCATATAAATAGTTTGTCATACAAATTAAGCTAAAATTAGTGTTGGCTGTAACAAATTTCTTTAAAAGATTAAATTTATTTGAAAATAGTAATTCAAATAATCTCATGGTGATGCATTCTACCCCCTTAAAAAATGATATCCCCAATATTTGAACATATCCTTAGTTAAAAAATGGTTAATAACAAGAAAATCCCATTATGGGAAACCCACCTCATAAAATGTTTTGATGAAACATATCATGAATATAGATAATGGGATGTGTAATGGTTTTCTTGAATACAAAATTATTGGGTTAAAATTATGATAAACTGGATGGACTCCAAGATTTGGAAATAGAAGAAAATATTAATTTCCAAATAATATTGGAAAGTGGTACAGATCACTGATCATAAGAAAATTATTGATCATGTGAAAATCAAAAACCACATAACCATAAACCATGTATGGGTAAAAATATTAATTTATATAATCCTAAATTATAGAAATCCGATAATATTTTTTAATATCATTTTTTATAATGTTGTGTAATTTTCATGAGAAGATACAATTACTTGATTTAATTTTATTTAATCAGTACAATATCATTGATTTGTTTTATTACAACCAATTTAAATATCATCACTATTTCTAAGAAGTGATTATTTTTTTAGAGCCAATATTAGATCATAAGATCCATAAAATAATTATAAGTCATTCATTGCATATCATGTTATCATCAGACCTAAATTGGTTAGAAAATGTAATTTAATATACATAAAACATAAAATGGAGAAATAAAACATTAACCACTAATAAATAATAAAAAGTATAATTTATTAAATTATATAAATGGATCAACTTAATGACCTTCAATATTTAAAAATTTATAAATATGTTCTCTAAATTTAAACATTACATAATCCCATAAATATCATATTGTAGAACATAATTTTCTCCAACCAAATGTCTGAATCCCTTGGTCATATATTCTTCTAAAACGTGTTAACAACCATAATTATCATAAAATAGTAAGGAAGTAATACATAATTCCTCATTACTAAAATTAAGAAATAGATTATTCAATATATTACATAAATAAATATTTTGATAAACTCTATCAATGGTAACACAAACCAAATTTTCATAAAATTACTAATAACATCCAAGGTACCCAATACTATCCATATCAATCATCTCATTGTCCCAATGTCATTATCTCCATATTAGAAAAATATTAAGGCTTATCTTCTCTTATCCATTTGATTTTTGTAAAATATCACCATGCCATTAGATCACTTTTCTAGGACAATATTATCCTCTAAAATTGATTTTAAAATACCTAATGAAGACTTTTACTGAAAAATCATAACATATTTCGTAATTATTGAATTTTAGTACACAAAAACCTCAATAATTATACTTATTTGATAAAAAATTAATATGATTTCATCACCTTATTCCTAAATAATTATTCCATTCATATGTCATTTTTAGTCTCTTCATCATCAATAACAACACATTTACTTTTACCAAATATCTAATTAAAATCTTGATATCTCCCCCACAAGTAAATCATTTTTTATAATTACCATGAATTCCTCACTTATAAAATTAATCCATTTATGTTTCCTTAGGTAAAACATTATTATCATCCTTTGAATTAACTTAACATTACAACTTTCCTTAGAAATTAGTCAATATTTTTCTTTCCACTCCACACATAAAATATCTTCTCATTACTTTGTAAAATTATAATGAGTGTTTCTTACTACATTATAATTATACAAGAAACTGAATATTATTTCCACAATGGTTTCCACCACTTGAGCACTGAACACAATCTATCGTTCCCTTCATTGGAGACTTAGTGAGTTGGTTAAGTTGTAGTTTGATAATCCTATGTTGTGATATCTGATTAATAAGAAACAAAATTTCAATTTATCCATTCATATACATATTTTGTTTAACATAAATTTTTTATCACATTGAATATTAACCCAATTCTTTATGGTACCCTCAATTGATTAAAACAATAATTTATTGTATAAAAAATAATATTAATAATGGAAAATGATATACTATTGAAAAATTATATATTTTACAGCTTTAAAGGGACTTTCAATATTCAATATTTGAAAAAATAGGTTTAACATAGGTCATTCACAGTCATCATCAATTTAAATCATTCCAGATGGTTTGAAAAGTGTTTCTAAATGTCCAATGTACGACCTCTAGGACTTTCAAGCCAGGTGCACAATAAGTTCCATTTTCCTGTACATGGTAACACTCAAGTCAAGCACAGATTAAATTTTTAAAAGTTATTACACCTAGTTAAAGCTATTTAAGTATATATTTCAATTCTTAGTCATGTATTTAGAATTACTCTTTGGCATATTATTAATGTTATCAAAACGGTTTTCTTCTACAAGTTTATAATGTTTAACTAAACCTATCATTAAAAACCAACTATGATGACCCATGACTTATTCACATTATATGATATGATCCACAGATATTAATATAAAATAATTAGAATATAAGTATCATAAAATCATAGTGTCTTTCCAAGACATGGTTCATAATACATAAAATGTGAAATCATTATTTTATTTCAAATAGTGATCTCATAATATCCACCCGAGATGCCAAATATGAAAGTGATAACCTATAGAATACATAAATAAAGGGGTGGTATAACAAACACTATTATAGAATAAACGTTACAAGGAAAAATAACATAAGAGTCAATTGTATAACATGAAGTAAAAATGTGAAGGAACATGAGTTTTTAATAAAAATCATCTTATAAAAAACAATATATCTCATGATCATGGAATAATAAGAAATTCGACAAAAATAATTAACATGGAATAAGAAAGAGTGATGGAAAAATTAATATACTATATAACATGGAAAAAAATGTCCCATAATGGATTATGATTACTCTCTAATCCCATACATGACATATCCTGAGACTATATCATTATCAAATGCATTTGAGACATATATTCAAAATAACATCATGACACATTTATGATCTACATAAGAAAAAAAATCAATGAATAACTATGAGTAATATAATAATTAACCATATAAATAATATAGGTTTTATAAGCATTATTTATATCATAATAAATGGAAATTTCATAATGAATGTATTTGAGAAATGATCCCAAGGAATATATTTCCTCTTCATGGGAATGACTAATTAACAATGTATATATATTAGAGATACATATATACATAATTTATAATAAATCCATAACATTAAAGGTCTGTGTTGATATTTTAAAAAAATTATTGAGGAAAAAAATATTTTCACATATAGTTGCATAAATTGTTTTCATCTTATATAGAAAATGATTTTAAAATATCTCATTCAACATTTCATATGGAAAATATTCTTTCTATTTTGAAAAATATAGAATCTAAAACCATAAAAAAATAATGAAATTGTTTTAAAAAAAATTCTTTGAAACTATAAATATTATATTCAATACTTATTGGTTATGATGGAAGAAAAGTTTTTTTGATATCGAATATGTTTAAAAACAATAATTCCTTTCACATTTCTATAAGAAAAGTTAAAAAGCAGCTTGTTTAGAAAATAAAATGAAGATTACTTCTATAACTTGTTTTAAACCCAATTAAGGATAAAATTAATTACAATTTATATTAAATAATTTTCATTTTTTTGAAAATAAGTATTTGGAAGAAAAAATATTTTACATCATTGAGATAAATAAAGATGGTTTTTCTTAAAAAAATTCATTTGAAATCATATGTACATAAAGAGAGAACATTGAGGGAAAAATAATTTGATATAAATAACCATATTATAATAAAATAAATGAGTTTATATACATATAGAACATAATATCTTATCATTTATAGTATAATCATAAAAAATAACAATAAAAAATTTATTATAACATAAAACCATTAAAACACTAGAAACATTGAATCGTGAAAACCAAGAAATAATAAAATTTAATTAAACATAAAAAAGTGATAATAATTAAACTTATGATTTTACAATTAAAAATGGTTGTATATTCACCACATAACCTAAGATAGGTTCATAACATAACATATGTCTATAAGAATACAAATGAATTAGAAAATACATAACCCTAAGTCTCAAATTCCATTGTTCACATTCAACAAACCCATATAATAAATTTTTGTTTTTTACATATCCATATATATATATATGTATGTATGTATATATCTATACCATATGATATATTATTTTATTATGTCTTATTATCACTGATTTATTTACAATTTCATGTTAAAGTCACATTTTGGGAAATAAGAACTTTGTTTTTCATGTATGTTTTAATTTTTTAATTTTGGTATATTTACATTTTTCATAGATAAAAAATATACATAGTTATAGAAATGTTATAATTATCATAAATATCATATGTATTTATATATTTATATTAATCCATTAATGTTAGATATAAAAAATGATTAACACTATTCATAGATACGATAAGCCATATATGCACTTGAATGCTGTTTACATTTTCTCGACGGATTAAAATAAAGGATGATAAATAATATATCCTTATTATAGACTCATTATTATTTTGAATTTATATAGAATATTCTTTAAATTTACACTAACTAGCTACTATGTAAAGAGTAAGTGAAAAATAAATCACATCACCTTAAGACATTGTAGTCCATTGTAGACATGATCGACGTTATCGTGTCACCCATGAAATGGTATGTAAGAAGATATATGTAATATATATTTTAAATATGAATAATTAAGTTTAAAATATCAAATCTATTAATTTAATATATCCTTGTTACCATCCAATTAAAATAATAATAAAAAACACATTATATTTTTTTGTAATGCGGTAGTCCATCATACACATATACGACGTTATTATTTCCAAACGTGTTGAAAGTTGGAAAGAATATATTTTATTATAATTAAAAATTTATACTAATATTAAAAAAATCATATGTAAACCTTAAATACATTATTATATCCAACTGTCATGGGTGGTGATGTAAGAAATAAAAACATCTTTTCTTGAGGTGGTAGTTTAGCATACACGTGAATGATGATTTCAAATCGCATTTGATTAAAGGGGATATGGATTTAAGTTAATACATTAAAATAATAAAATATCATTATATATTTGATAATTTTTTTATTATATTACCCTTTTTTAAATATAATTAATGGTGGTGAAGGATGAAATAAAATAAAATGCTCGGTTAGGGACATTCCCTCTTCTTGGGGAAACATCATTTAGATTACACAAAAAAGGCTTCAATTGATGGGATTATAAAAAAACTAGGATAATATTTTATATTTAATGAAGTTATTTTTAAGGTTTTAGGATAAATAAATGGGGTTTGGTTCTTTTTAATAGATTTTAGAGTAGGTGGCCTTTAATAAGTGATGTGTGTGCACACTTTTAATTTTTTAAAAGAAAAAGCTGTAGACACATTTTACACAGTCCACTAGGCACCACATTGTATTATTCAATAGATTATAGTATATAAGGTCAAAATATTTCAATTCAATGAGAGACATGAAATTTTATAGGTCATATTACCTCATTTCATTTTAGTTTAACCCCTAGAAAACAAATTTTCACCTTAACAGCAATTATTAATATCTATTACCTTTGCCACACATAATAGAAAAAAATTATGTCGAAAATATTATAAAACATATGTTATTTGATTTTTATATATTTAATCCAATTTATAAAATTGCCATTCATATATGTGGAAAAATGTAATTTAAAATTAATGCTAGATGAAAAATTATAATGATATTTTCCTTGGGGGAATGATTCAAAATAATAAAAAGTTTTCATTTCAAAATTCAATATGAAATTGATTAAAATTTCATAAATATAATAAATAAATATATAATTAAAAGAATATTAAATTAAATCCCATATGAAAATACTATAAATACTCATTCAAAGGATATCCCCATGACAATTTATTATAATAAAAGTAAAGGACAGTAAAAAAGTACCACAAGCCAAAAGATGCAACAACATGTCATAAAAACCATACCTGTCACCACATACACGGTAAAAATATTCATACATAGTAACTAATTCCCATTCCAAGATTCAGTAATGCTTCAGAACCTTAACATACTCCATTCTCATATCCATCCACTCAAGGAATGATTTCTGTGTTTCCAATAGAAGACCTATTAGACATCAGCTTTGGAAGATAGGAGTAGTCCTTCAGCAGCCATCTTTGTGGTGGTGCAGTCGTGACTTCTTGATTCCTCATCATTTATGTCCTCCCACCCTTAACAATGTCACAATATGAAGGTCTGATCAATCCACCATCATTCTCCTTGTCACTATTAGTGTAACCCCCACCCCCATTTTCTATGGATATGGACCTCATTGTTTCCATCATTCCCTCCCCATCCCTTCTCTAATTGATTATTTGTGGCAATCCTTACTAGACACATTGGTTGTTGCACAAACTCATGAGCATCTAGTATCCCAAGTTTGTAGAACTCCTTTTTCGATTCCATCCTCCTGATATGGAATCCCAAGCTACATACTGATGGATTCAATCATTGGAGTACCCTCCTCTTCATTCTCCTTCACAATCTCTTGAAAATGATTTACAGTAGTAATTATGATCACTATAACTCTATTAAAACCTACAACGTCCAATGTATCCTCATCCACAGGCTATGACCCCTTGCACTCACCATCAACATTCATTCTAGTAGACATCATAAAAAAACTCTTACAGGGTGTCTTTTTTAACAACATTGACCTCTAATGGACCACCCATATAGTCGGTACTAGATTAATTGTAGGAAGTGGATTGCTTCACAAAATCCCTCAAATTCAGATCATAGTTAAGCCGAGTAAACACTATAGAAAACGTCAGATTAGGGGGTGCCTCAACATAATCTCCCAAAGTAGATGCCACCTGATTCACCAAACCAGCAACTTTTCCGGAACAAGAACCCGCATCAGACAATGGCCTATGACCAAAGGATATTCTTAGCCTCTTCCTTGGATTTGAGGTTCCATTATTCATATCTTCACATTGACATTTAGATTCCTGATTCCCCAATCGACAGTATGTTGTGGAATAGTCAACCCATGATTCAACGACGATGACCTGATTCTATCAGCATTCCTCTCCAATTGTAATCTAGATCCAATTGACCGAAATACTCACAACATCCACCTCAGCACAGAGGCATGGGTTGATCGGATAACACATAGAGGATGTTTGAACATCAGAAAAAAGAAGGAGACCAACCTAATTACCAATCATACTTACAATTGCAGGATTTTAAAAAGGTAGATGGAGGTTAGGGATACATTCTAGTTCCATAATATTGGATGAATCCTGATTCATTAATAAATCAAAAAACCATCGAAGGTGGATGAAAATGAATTCATTGCATCGATTGGGGGCACTGGACCAAGCTCGGAAAAAATCAACTTATGAAGAAAATTAGATCATGATACAGTGTTTATCAAGAAGACCAACAATCACATGGTTCTAAAAATCCCATTTACCAAAGGGAAAATGATTAAAATCGTCAAATTAGGGCCATTGTTGGTTGACACGAGCCACCAGTGTCAGATACAAATGTCCCGAAGCTTCGTATAACTCTGACAATGATATTGATAACTGAGGGTCACTAATATGGAGATCAGGAACCTTCTGGCTTGATGAAATCACTGGGAACTGTAGGAGAAAATAAGGGTTGGAAAAGGGGATGATGGGTTTCTGTGATATTGGAGGCAAGAATAATAACTCCTCCTCCCCCTCCCACATCCACAAATGGGGGGGGGAATTGGACTCAATTATATCCGTGTGTTCCATCACAGAGGACTGTCATCTCGGATCTCTTAGGTTTCCATTAATCTCATTAATAACCTCATATTAAACATGTTGTTGGGTAACTGATTCTTGTATCCAATTCTCCGATTTTTCTGATTCACATTGACAATATTTCATGGAATGGGACAGTATATTGTTTGTCCCATGAGAGGTGATAATAGAATATGGTTCTCGTTTCCTTGCGATGACTCAAACCTAGAACCTTGGGGTCAGGACACCCCCACCACTCACTAACTCACCCATTCCCCGTGTGAAAAAGTACATTGGGTTTTCAGTCCCATGGTGTCACACAATATTGCTTGGCCATCACCCACCACTGAGTGCAATTATGTAATCCCCCAGCTTTAGGCCCATGTGTAACGAAACCCAGGTTTTTGGGACAGTCCCACAGGGTGTAGAGGGGACCACTAGAGGTGATAATGGCATATAGTGTGTGATTTTTTTAGAGGACGTAAACCTGGATCCTTAGGGTCAGGACACCACTACTACTCAACTAATCACACTTTCCATGTGGGAAAACCTACATTGGGTATTCAGGCCCAAGGGGTAACATGGTATAGGTGGGCCATCACCCACCACCAAGCCTCGTTATGTACTCCCCCTGAAACAAACCAATGTGTAATGACACATGGGATTTCAGGACTCTTCCACATGGTGTGGAGTGGCCCAAAAGAGGTGATAATGTTATATTGATTGCATTGCCTTGCAAGGACTCAAACCGAAAACCTCATGGTCAGGATGACACCACCGCTCACGATCTCAACCATGCCCCCTGGGGAAAAGAACACTATGTTTTCTACCCCAATGGGTTACACAGTATGTGTGGTATGTCACCCACCACCGAGCACTATTATGTACTCTCCCAGTAGGAGGCCTAGGTGTAACAACACCTAGGCTTTCAAACCAGTTCCACACGAGGTAGAGGGGCCCATGAGAGGTGATATTGGCATATAGTGTGTGTTTCATTATGGGGACTTGAACCCGGAACCTCAGTGTCCGGACTCCACCGATGCTCACAAACTCAACCATAGCCCATGGGAAAATTACATTTAGTTTTATGGCCCAAGGGGATACACAGTATAGGTGGGAAGTCACCCACCACCATGTGTCATTGTTTACTCCCCCAGCTGCAAGCCTAGGTGCAATGACACCTATGCTTTTAGGCTATTTCTACATGGGGTAGAAGGACATATGAGAGGTTACAATGGAATATTTTTCATTTTTCCTTGTGAGAACTCGAACCCAGAACCTTGAGTTAAGGAAGCCACCACCACTCACCAACTCACGCATGCCTTGTGGGTGAATGTACACTGGGATTTCAGGCCCATGTGGTTATATAGTATAGGTGGGCCGTCACCCATCACTGTGTGCCTCTACGTACTACCCTAGACACATGCCAAGGTGTAATGGCACCCGGTCTTTCATGACAGTTCCACATAGGGTAGAGGGGCCCAAGAGAGGTGATAATGGTATATAGTGCATGTTCCATTATGGGGAACCGAACCAAGAACATCAGGGATAGGATTCCACCACCAATCACCAACTCACCCTTTCCCTATGGGAAAAATTACATTGGGTTTTCAGGCCCAATGGGTTACACAGTATACGTGGGACATCACACACCACTGACTGACTTTATGTACTCCCCCAATATCAGGTCGAGGTGTAACACCACCAAAGCATTCTGGCTCGTTCCACCTGGGGTAGAGGGGACCCTGAGAGGTGCTGATGACATATAGTGTGTGTTGCCTTATGAAGACTCAAACTCATATCTTCAGTGTCCGGATGCCACCATTTCTCAGAAACCCACCCATGCTCCGTGGGAAAAAGTACTTTTCTTTTTCAGTCCTAAGGGGTTACATGGTATAGGGGGGCCGCCACCTCTCATGGGACCCTCTTCGATGTGTGGACCAGCCTAAAATCCTAGATGTTGTTACACCTAGGCATGCGGATGGGGGATTACATAAAGGCACTCATTTTGTTTCCAAATTCATTAGATGAACTGGAAATTATTAATAAAAAACTGAATTTTTAAATTTTCATCAAAAAATATTTCCTTATAGGAAATTAAAAAAAAATAACATGACTATAATTGTGAAAATAATAATTCAAAATCAATTTTCTTTTTTTCAAATATATCCACTATGTGTGCCTAAATTTACCTTTTAAATAAGTGTAAAAAATTCAACAAAACAATTTTTCAGAAAACTCATTTTTTAAGAATAATATTGGATTTTATATTATCTCTTATTTAGAAAATACATTACTAAAATATAAATTTATTTTTTGAATATATATTATATAAATTCCAATAAAATAATTCTCTATTGGTTTTTTTTACTTTTCTGTGGTATACCTTTTTTGTTTGCATAAAATCGTTTTCCTGAAAAACATTTCTTTTTTTTCAAATGGTTTTTTCATTTATAATAAATTTGTCAAAAATGAATTAATTATATATATATATATATTTGTTATACATATATATTGAAAAATTTCATAAATATATTCATAAACTCTATACCAATGACTTGATGATAACTAATTGATAATATTTCCATTGTATGACTTGTTTCCTTTAATATTTGTATTTTTTTAACACCAGATACAATAAATGTTTAGTTTAATGAAATCTAAACTCATTTTTTCCAGTAATTTTTTAAATCAAAATGATTAAATTTATAAAAAAGATATTACTCAAAATCTCTTAGTTCTATAATGTAATTTCTTTTGGGGATAGTGAGATGTAAAAGTTTAATATAGGATCACTTTTTTCCAAACTACTATTAATATTAGTTCATTTATATATTTATGATTTCCATAACATAATTATTTTAAAAACTATATCATTATTTAAATTTATAAATCTATCACTAAAAACCCCAATTAACTAGTAAATCATATCAATATATATAAAATAAATTAGTATCAGATAAGGTCCCTGAAAGGATTTTTATCTCTATCATTTATATATATTTTATTTCTAATCATATCCAATACCTAACCCTTCTATATAAATTGTAATTTTATACTGTACATTCAAGTTATTATTTTGGAGAACAACCTATCTAAAGACGACTATTTGATGGCACAAACTAGGGATCTTGGCCTACTAGAATACATACTTCCTCAAATAGCATAGCATTGATCATTAGAGTATTATAGTAAATCCATAAACACAACTTGTTACTGATCTAGATACATGTAATGATAATATTATCATTTATTATTTCTTTAATTATATGGATATGATTATTATATATTATAAAATTGTTATACTTTTTTCTAGCCATATATCATATTACTATATTAATAAATATATTTGGTGAATTTTATATGTTATTCACTGTGTAAATGATAATATATAAATAATAAAACATTTAATATAGGGGGATTAATGTAAAAATATTAAAATGGGTGATGAAAATGTTGTAAATTAGATGTTTCATTATTTTATAACGATTTTAAATAAATGTAGTGATTTAATGAAATTATTGAATAATACAGTTCTGATTTAAAGAGTAATTATTATTTTACCAAATAAATTGAATGATAAATAATAATCATTAATTAGATAATTAATTGAAATGTATGAACACAAGATGAACTCACTATATAGATATTTTAATTACTAAAAACACTAAAATTTAATTGATGAAGATATTACAAAGAAAATGTGTATTTTTCTTAAATAAAATTTGATAATTACATAATTGTCTTTAGATATAGAGTTATATTTAATTGATGACATTTTTCATGTACAAATGGAATTTAATTTTTTTTAGGATACTATAGATGAAATAGAATATATTATTAAAAAGAAAATAATAATTAAGAAGAAAAGGTTATATTATTCTGGTGATGATCTGGATTTGTTTTGTTATAATTTTTTTTTGTAAATTCCATATCAATCCTAAATTCTTGTAGATAAATAATTATTGAAAGAATAATATGATGAATAAAAATAACAAAATAGTTTTATTATATGAATTATTTACCCTTAGATTCATATTCTTGTGAAGAATCTAGAATATAAATATAATAACGAATTTTAAGTATAATCACTTTAATTATTAATGTTTGTGATTTTGATGGTTATTATAGTGAAACATAAAATAAAAAACCAACTATTCCGAATTTATTTATAGAAATTAAAAGATGAAAAATTTATATCACAAAATTTTATTTTATATATAGGTACCTTTAAAATATAATAATAATATTGTAAAATAATTTTTTGTATTCATAATAAAATGAAAATGAACAATAAAAATGAAAATTATCATTATTATTTCTAAAACAATATTTCTAATGATTATTTTGACACATCTCAATATGGAAATGAATGTATTATATTGAAATTGAAGGCTATTAATAATAATATCTGTTAAATTTTTGGGAAGAAAATGAAATAATAAAATTCTATCTATTAAAAATAATAAACATATTGGAGTAATATGTAATAATAAATTACCCAAATTTTATAATAATTTCATTATTAAAGGTTCTAAACTAATTGAATCTATAGTTATATTTTTTAGTTGAATAATAAAATTTCATTATAAAATGCAGTGATTATTAGTATTTCCACAATATGTACGGTTTTAATAACTATATATTTATATAAATCTATCATTAATATAAATTGTGAAAACTTATTCAATATAGATTTGGGTTCCTAAAAAAGGTTTTTCTATCCCACTTTCATCCAAATTTATATGGGTACCAAAACTATTCTAAAAATAAAATATTGAAATATTACATGGAATTCCCAAAAAAATTCTAGAAATATTGATAGTGCATTATCTATATATATGATAGGGGATTCACTAAACATTGTTTTTTCATTAAATACTATTGATATATGAAATTTCCCTTTTAGAGACAATTTAAAAAGAAATGATAAAGGTTTTAGTGAAGTGGGTTTTTTCTAAATCAGTTATTATTTGTAATTATTTATATGTAAGAGGTTTAAAAAATAATAATATTTCTATTTATCAGTTATTATATTAATTTTTCCATGTTAAATTTCACAAATATATTATATATTTTTTTATAAAGATTAATTTTTTTCATTTATACTTGCCGAAAAAAAATTCAATTTTTTTCTGAACTAATGGATGCTAATTTTTAGTATTTCAATTTTACAATTAGAAAAAATATATATCACGTGATAATCAATGATTATAATAATATAATGTTTTACATTATAAACAAGAACCAACAAATTCAACAGTTATTAAATATGAAAGTGGGTAACAACTTTGTTTTAGATTCATATTTGAAGGATAAACAATATAGAGAGGATTTTAAAGATATATATAAAAAATATAAAACTATTTTGTTATTAAAATATATTCAGAACAACTTATTCACAATTTATTAATTTGATGGTGTGACCAATTGAATAGTGATATACTCACAACTCAAACCCGACTCGAGCTGCCACATACATTAGGGTAGTTCCTGATCCTCACTGCATGGATCCTATAATACATGCATCAACAACATTCAAAGGGAATGATTTCACCTGTAATGAAATAGAAAACATTATATATATATATACTTAATAAAAAGAAAAAAATTATGATAAATAACAAATATTTTCCATAATTAAATGTTTGTAACATTTGTGATACAATATAAAATAAGATAAACAAACTCCATGGTATGAGTCCAAGATAAATGAAAGAACTAAAAAAATATACAAACAATCCATCTGATATGTGAATTATATACAAATATATCAAAACTATTTACCTAGTATAAGGTGACTAAAACATTACTCCCTCATTGTGGCGTTGTGTCTTTCCCATAATAAATTAACATAACCATGTATACAAACCACTGAATGGATATTAATGGTGCGTGCTAGATGGGATCATTAGGAACCCACCCCTGTGTTCCACAATATGCCTTTATATAAAAATCTAAACATGCTCAATGATATTTAAAACATTTAATGATAATTAGTTGAACATTTTTTATTTCAAAATCAAAGGAATGATTTCATATTTCTCCACACCTCTAAATAATCTTGGTTAAATAGTATCAAATGATATAACATATATCAAGGTAGGAAATACATTCCAAATAGAACAAACCAATTAAATTTTAAATCACGGTATCTATCACTACAATTTAGGCTAGATAGAAAACATGTAGCCAAAAATAGAAAATCATGTTAATCAGACCCCAATATATATTAATTGAATATAGGGAGTTGGCAAACAACCCATTAATCTAAAATCCTAAAACAGTTTAACAAGCCCATATGAATCATGACCTTGGTATTAGAGGAACACTTCATTAGTTTACCCCAAATACTAGGAATGGATGATTCATATTACAACACATTACACCATAGTACCTAAGGCTTCCATTGTGATTTTTTTTAAAATCATTTCATCAAAACAATGCATTGAAAAAATTTCATAAATCCATTTCACAATTCTTTGAAAATAAATTTTCATTTACAATTTACAAGAAATTATAATTTCTAAAAAAACCGTTTTTAATAACGCAAATCAATAAATAAGGATACATTATTAATAAAAAAAATTGTAAAACCAAAGAACTAAAAGTGCATTCATTACAGGTTCGACATGGAAGAACCTATCTAATACATGGGTCTCACACTCCGACACCGGTATCAACAAATATTAGTATAAAAAGAGAGAAAAAAAAGGTTGAAATTCAACAAATTCACATTTATTAAAATCAAACATCATAATAAAATAGATGATGGAGAGGATATGCTGCAATATAACTTAATGGAAACACTCCCACCACACAGTAAATAAAAAAGGGTTATCCCCTAGAAGATGATCGCATAAGGGAACTACAAGAATCACAAGGGAACCAATATGTGACCAATGGAGTCTATTAATATGGTATGATGAAGCTTCCACAACCAAATGTTTTGTTGAAGCAGAAATGTCACATACTTGGAGATATGCCGCCCATCCACAATGGATATCATGCACTGAATGATGCAATCCAAAAGGGGAGGATACATCTGAATTCATGAAACATAGCCCTACTATTGATTATGAGACTTGAAATGAAGTATAAAAAAGTGGTTTATAAAGTGGTTTATAAAATCTATATATCACTCAAGATTCATGATGTGATTATATGTTTCACTTCTTCAATCATTTAACGTTAATGTAAACCAAAAATGGAATCAACGTGGTGTAAATTTATCCCAATCGACCCATTCATGATGTGATTATGATTCATGGATTGTATATTCTCTATGATATGAATATGTATCATTAAATAAATCAGATAATATATTCATGTTATTTAACCAGTTCATAATTTGAATGTGTCCAGTTAGAGGTGAACAAAATAAGTTTTTCAGTTAATAATCAAACAAACTATAATAAACTTTGAACCTAAAAACACAATCATAATCATTAGAAAGAGTGTACCTTAATAAATGATGACACTTCCCCAAAATAAAATATTTTTCATCCCCTCGGAATTAATGTGGAAGAATGATTCTAGGGAAATAGGTAAGTCCACTGCTCCCTCTCCAAAGCATCACATTCATATATCTCCAAAAAATATGATTCAAATCAAAATAAAACATTGAACAATAAGATATAATTTCCATTTAATACAAATACCCAATAATTAATGATCTCTACTAGTTTCAATACAAAACAAATTATTAATTCATCACCTCTATATATAGAATATTATAGGGATTATGGTGGAATCCTCTAAGATGAGATATGTGGAAAATATCAGGAATAGATATCATATGAGCTGAAAATTCGAATTGAATTATAACCTAGAAAAGACCCTATGAAACCTAAAATGTTTAGTTATATATCTAATAAATATTAATTTTTTTCAAGATGATTGTGACAAAAATGCAAAGAAAAATTCATGAAAACATGGCCACTAATGAAAAACTCTGAATAAATGATTTATATGATCCACATATGATTTACTTTTTCTCTGAGTTATATCGAGAAAGTAATGTATCTTCGAAATCCCTAGAGACAACTCTTGAGTGATAATTCGTCCCATAAGAGATCCCTTTCACACTTCTTCACAATATAGAGTTGATTTTAATGAGTCTCCATACACATAATTGAATAGATACATTAATATCAATGAATGGTAGCTATTATTTTACACAAATGCAATGTGTATGAGATAAATATCCCATTATCTAGTGAAATTCATTAGTGAATCATATATCATAAACTATATAATATAACGATCATTCTCTATCTTACTGTCTATAATTGTATGGTATGCTATAATCAGCCTAAAATGAGTCCCCATACCCTCATGGACACATATCCAAAATCGAATTGTGTACATGAGATCCATTTCTAAAATGACAGTAGAGAGAACAACATGTAAACACATATTCACCTATACAAATATATTACCCATGTAATTAACTTTAGTATTGTCTTATATTATAAAAAATGATTATTTTTTATAAAAATAACAATCAACACCCAAATATAAATCTTCCTTAGTGGATTCCATGGTAATACAAAAAGATTTCCATGGACACCTCATCAAATTTACAAATTAACAAAGGAAAATATTGGAATAAACAAGAATGTTTCATATTAGGTTCTTTTATCTCTTGGTAGATGTAATTTTTAGACACATGATCTACAATGTTGTTCTTCAATCCAAATAACTAGAATAATTGTATCATATCATAATACATCTTCATAATGTCTAGATGAGCTACCCATGATGAACTATAATATTAAAACAAAATTTTTCTCTTCATCAATGTACGGACATGAAATATTTCCCTAAATTGTATATTACCATATTATTTGATAGTCTAGACGAAGAACTTTTCCGTAACATGTATGGTTTTTTTGAATTGTCACTAAATAATAATAGTGTTAATGACCCTATTTTATGAACATAAGGATATATAATGGTAACTAAAAAAAAGTCGCAACCATACCTAAAACATACTACTAAGATTCATGGTGAAACTAATATAATATCCCCATAAGATTTCACTCTTCATTTTGTTCCATAATAGCATATGATAGAACATTTCAACTAAGATTATCTTGAATGGAATTCTTATTTCTTAGGTTTTAGGAAATTTCATTGTCAAACTGTTCAAGGTATTTTAACCACTACTTCTATGTGAGATTCAATTAATTATATGAAAAACATATCTCATACTCCTATATCCAGAAAAATAATGAATCACTCAACAAAGATATTGTCGGATTATAATGTCCCCAAACCCTATAGCCGGAATTCATTTACATTTTTACATTGGAAAAATAAAAAAAAGAAGTCGTATCTCTGAGATCAAAATATTTTAGTATATTTATTATACTAGATAAAAACATAATTGTTATATTGCATCATGAATCTAAAAAAACATAGAAACTCTATTGGAAACAACAAAAAACATATTTGTTATCCCTGAAAGTCCTTTATAATATACATCTTCACATCTGTAGGAAAATTAAAACTTAAGAATTGGGTGATCTCATATGCTTAGTAAGGGTAATAATAACATTAGAAAATAACACAAACATAAAAACTAAGGAAATGTGATTAACTAAAAATACATGATATAAAAACATATTGTTGAGAATAATATTAAAGGAATATAAGATAATTGAGTAACTACACATAAATAATCATATGGGAATGAAACATAAATATGGATATTCTACTAGTTGAATAATCATATTCATATTCAATTATGAATATCGTAATGATGGAATGCATAATATTGGACATAAAAAACATACCTTAAAAGCGTCATCCATGAGATCTAAAAATAAATGGATAATGACTCATCTGACACCATATCTGAAATAAATGGGAAAGGCCTCATCAAATTCCATATCTGGTTTGTCTCCTAAGACCTAAAAATGCATCGAGGGGGTATAGAATACCCCTAAGGTCACTTACAATGTCCATTGAATTCCTCATATAAATCAGTTTAAACATAAACAATATATATATATATATATATATGAAATGTAAATAAATTTCCAAAATTTGTAAACATAATCACTAACCATTCTGAGTTATATGGTGAATGATATCACGATAACACATCCATAGTCAAACTGATCATAATCCATTTACTAAAATATGGTATACCATTTAAAAAATTATCAGTCCAAGTTAAACATAATATTCATAAAAGGGTTTTGAAATAGATGAAAATAATATATTAAAATCATTGAGGAATCTTGAGATAAATACCCTTTTCTACTTTGTAGAGAATAGTTAATTTTGAAGAAATAATTTTTATTTTTCATAATATAAGATCGTAGATATTTATATCCTAGAAAGGAAAAATTTAACTACAATGAAATTATTTTTGAGGCATAAATAATTTTTATAATGTGAAAGTAATTTTTATGAAACTTTCGAATTTTTCTACTTCAGTGCAGTTTATGTGAATATATATTTCTTTAAAATGAAAAAAGTTATAATTTTTTGTATAACACCAAAAATGAAAAAATATATTTCTTACTGAAAAATATTTATTCTCGGACATAATGGTTTTATAAAATATATTATGAATGGTACATTAAAATGTGTATGAAATTGGGAATTTAGCATAAAAGGGTATGCTTAATAGGAATAATTAAAAAGGGGTGCTTATAAAACCTGTATTTCCCAATCAAATATATATAAAATTATTTGGATAAATGAGTTTGGATAATATAAATAGAATTTATAGAAATTGTATAAAAATAATAAGTAATTATATTAGGACGAAGAGAGAAAAATGGTAACCCGATTGAAAAATGGAGGTTTGGGATGAAACTATTATCACTATGAATATAGTCAAATCGTATGCCCTAAAAAATTAATGAAAATTAAATGAAACATTTAATACCATAAAAATAGATATATTATTGATATTTATAATCAAATGGATGTATATATACAACACACATGACAAATAGTGGGGAATATTGTATATCTAAAAGGAATGGAAGTGAGACGAGAAAACCCATATCTTATGTATGAAATTGTTCTCAACTTTCTCTTAATTTCATTTATAATAAAATTATATTCATTTAAAATGTAATTAATAACCTATTCAAAATTTTACTGATTTATTATAAATTATTAAGTTCATATATAGCCATTTTGATGATTTATTATATAACATTTCCTCATTTATAAGAGTTTGTTTCCTTGGTTTTCATAATTGATTCACTTGTATCCATTTAGGAAAGCTCATATAAAATGTGAATTTTTTAACAGAAATAAAATTATATGTAATAAATTAAATTATAGAGTATTTAATGGTTTTATTTTTTTCCAAACATGAGTATGATTCATTTGATAAAATATTAATGGTAACTGTTTAAGTTATTTTCATGTGTTTTCAGTCAACACACACAAAATTTGTTATATTAATTACTAATATATATATATATATACTTTTTCTAGAACAATAATGTAGTTATAATACATATATTAAATGTCTATTTTAACCACAAAAATGCTTTTATGTCTAACAATGAAGGCATAATTAAAAAATGAAAACTCACCATCCACAAAGGTGGTTAATCGTCACCTCATGGATGATGTTTTCCTTTTTTAGAATAGAATGGAAAGAGAAGATAATTAATTGTTGATATACCATTAACATAATAAAATTACATTTTATAAAAGATAATGGATTTATAATGCATATTTGGACATAAGGGGTAATAAAAGGATAAGAAAATAAATGAAATTGTAGGGAAATTAAATAAACTAAAGGGGGTTTTACGTCTTGAATTATTCTCCTTGAGAACCTACAAAGGGAACTTGAATGTGCACATTTCTTTTAGATTGTAAACACTATATTGAGGATAGGGATGAGTATCAGGAAATTTGGTATATTATAGTGTGTAAATTGGGCTCATGGTGATAAAATTTTGTGAAGGGATGAGTCTCCTTTTAAAATTGAGGTGAGGGAAAATTTAGGAATTACGCAAAATATTAATTAATAATAAGTCTAATTTAGGTTTGAATACATTCATATGGCCCAAATATAACATGTGATCAAATTTTAGACATAATATTATAAATTTTCAATTTTCATGATTTATTTTATTTTAAAATAATTAAATTAAATATAATATTTAATAAAAATAATTATTATCAAATTTAACACAATTAATAAATATTACATTAAATAAATATATTTTATTATCAAATTATAGGAAAATTACTATATCCTAGACTTATCATATTCATTTATTGAATGTGTGATTTATCTTAAAAATCAAAAATTATATTTATTTAATTATTTTCAATATAATTTATTTGATTTATTATTAAATAAATAATTACTGCATCAACATTATGAAATCCATTACGATAAAAATTTATTCCGTAAAAATTAATAATAAATTTACATGAAGAATTTAAATTTATTATATTTAAAATAACTAATAATGTTCCAAAGAATCATTTTGAAGACCATATATTAAATTTTTATACAAATTAACAACTATAGTGTGAACAACTTAAAATCCTTTTAAATAAAATATTATAAGGGATTAAAATCACATCCATTATCTCCAAATGGTTATTACTTTGACCATTTGATAAAAATGGTCATGAAATAACCACTAAAAATATTTATCCATGTTTTTTGGTCATTTAATGGTTCTTATAATATTAATAAAAACTAATTTATTTGTTTTTCGTTTTCTTGTAGAAGCTCTATATAAGTGTTTCATAAGCCTTAAAGTTAGTTATTTATTATATAAATATTAAAAAATACTATCCAAAAAATATATATTATGTTTAATATAATAATTTATATTCCATAATTATGTGTAAATACTCATATCTATTCAAGGTAATCTTTGTTGATTTGTTATCTTGTGTTATATTTCCTTATGCAAGAATTGCACATGAATTTTATATGAAATATGAAATCAATTTTCATATATTTATTTCCTACATGTTATGAAAAAAAATATAATTTAATAAATGTATTTTTCATTGTAAAATATCATTTATGATTCCAAAACGATAGATATTTCTTATATAATGTTGAAAAAATATTTTTAATGAAAATGTTTTGTCATTATATTTTAGTTCAGATTAGTTTTTTATTTTTTTATGTAAAATATAATTAATGATAAATTAATTACAATTTTAGTATTAGTAGAAATGATATTTTTTACCATTCATGTAAATAAATTATTTTATAAAAACTCACAAACCCATCCTATGAATATATCAGCTTGTTATATAATAAAACATACTTTATTTTATCAAACTATAATTCTTCAATTTATAAATTTGTTTTTAAATGAAATTAATCAATGTAAAGACAAACTACTTCTATTGATAAAATTCCTTTTTAAATATTTTTTTCTCAATATTATTTCATAATAATTTATAAGTTAAATAAATATAATATATTATTGGATATATTAATATATTATATATTAACATATTAATAATTTATAATTGTACTTTTAATTTATTTATTCTATAAGATGTAAATTGAGAATGAATGATTATATCAATTTTATATCTTCTAAATGTAGGCATTTTGAATTTTTTAATATGTACATTTTATTTAACGTTGTTTTATAATTATTTATATATATAAATTAACAATTTTCATCAAATATTCCATGGACCATTTTAGTATAGGGTTGCATATGGAACAAGCTGTAATACATAATATTTTAACAAAAATTCAAAATCTTGGGGAGTTATATTCTACCCCATAAAGACATTGTTTCATTAAGCCATATATTATTGATTTGAAATGAATATATCAAATTTCATTATTAACATAAATTTATATCATGATATAAGTTCTAATTAGAAATGATCCTAATTATCTATTTATAGATCAAGGTACATATCTTTTGCATCATTAATTATTCATATAAAAAATTATGTACACAACACAATCATATATTCCAAGATAGCCTGATTTCATAAAACTGAAAATCATAAAAAATTAATATATTCTTACAATAAATTACTCTATCTTTAATCCTAAAATCGATTCAACACCTTTTTTATAGAATCACCCTCCACCAAATATGAATAGTAATCCCAAAAGTTTAGTAACAACATTGAAAATACCCCGAACCACTTTTTTAGAAAATAAAATATCAATCCTTTGATAACAAATACTATCTAACATAGTTACCAAAATTAAATCATCCCATAATCTCATCAATATAAAATTTCCTCACCACAAAGCACATATTAACCATTTTATTTATCCCAAAAAATCACATGTTCTTCAAAAGATATTTCTAAAATTATTAATATTTCATGAAATAAAATTTCCATGTTTTTAATACCATGATACATATATTTCAAAAATATTAAAGAAATATACTGAATACAATTGCTCATATGATTCATATAATCCTCCCAACATTAAAAATATACTATAATATTATCAATATATATCACTCTCTAAAAAAATAATTATGAGTATCAAGATTTAAATAATAATTTTGTACGAACTTAACTACTGTAGGAATAACTAGAAAAATCATCTTTACATTATAAAAGTTATATCATGTGATTCTAAACCATTTAATTATGATTCATTTTTATATATAAAACACAATGGTTTTTAAAATCTTACATTTCCCATCATAATTTTCATGAGCATGTTTAATACATGTACGAAATAGAAGAAAATAATTTTAATATAAAAAATATGAATATATAATGATCAATTTGATGATTTATTCCACATTGAGAATTTAAATTTTATCATATGGTACTTTTGGTTTAACCTAATACATTATTTTATAAATATATAGCCTTATGAAGTCATTTTTATTATGGTTTTCCAACCAAAATAGATAATATCATAGTTAAAACCATTATAATCATTAATTAATTGGAATTTGAAATAACCCAAGAATATCACCCAAAGAGTAGAAAATAATTTTTTTAAATAATCATATTTTTTTTCTCAGGTTGGAGATTGAATTGATACCCAATATACCACTTTTAGGGATACTAATCCAAGGTGTAGTTGTGCTTGAAGATGCATCTATGTGTTGTATCTAGACAAGGATGTTATTATTGGGGGAAACCCCAACCATGTCATTACTAAATTTTTAGGTTGTTATCTAGTACATAATATTATTTATTGAACATATCCTTATGGTTTTCAATAATGTAATAAAGAATATTTCCAACATAACAAATAACTCCTTTCTTATAAATTGAGGTGAAGAATGATTAGTGAATAAACTTATTAATTTATTTCAAACATTGTTTCATAAACTAAATAATAAGAGGTTTACTATAATGGAAGTCTAAAAACATAAAAATATTTTTTAAAATACTCATTAACATTTGAAAATTACCAGTCAAATATAAAATCCATTTGAAACAAACCATATGTAATATGAATATTTTCATCCAAGGGAAAGAAAACATAACAAATGGTTGACCTAAATCACACAGTGAGGGAAATTAGTTATAATGATTATATTATTAATAGAAGTGAAAACATGACTAGGGGATAATAATTTAATAATAATAACATGGAATCAATAATGAAAATATTAAAAGATGGTTCACAATTATGGATCCCAACATATAATTGTAAGACCAAAAAAGGTTACGTAATGAATGAATTAGATGCATATAATAAAAGACACAAAAACATGATATCCACAGAAAAGAATATTTTACATCATTATAATGTAGAGTAACAAAATAATTTTCCATTTATTGTAAATAAGTGCAATTAAATACATGTGTCACGAACAAAATAATAGGAAAAAACTATAACAAAAATCATTCATTCCAACCATTTTAGTTGTAAACAAATCAATGTATGACCACCCTTAACATTTTCAAAAAACAAATGCATTTCAATCCATTATATTTATACAAATTAAATTATTCATACCTAATAAATGTTTTTTAAACTTAATGTATATTATTAATTTAGACATTGAACAATTCGAACTATTTCCACCCATTTGATTGAGAGAAAATACTAGAATATCAACCTATTATATTGTAAAAAAACATATTCATACACATTATTATATCATGAAATGTAAAACATTAAATAATTAATTATAGGGTTAAATAGGATCTCAAACATCATTATCTATACATATGAGAGACACTTAAAATCAAATAATTATCTTATCATAAAAACACATAAAAATAAAATGGGTATCTTATCTTTCACAAATGGTGTTATATAGAATTGATTTTAGAAAGAATCATGGTCGATTGATACCAAATATATTATCACCCAAAAGTGATATTAAAAAAGATAAAATATATAGTGATTTATGAACCATTAAACTATTATAGGTGAATCTTTTGGAAATAGAATAGAATCCCTGAAAAAAGCATTTATTAGAAAACATTTCCTATTATTATCTTAAATGTGGTTATTTTTTCACAACCCCCTCCCCACAACATATACCCATATTAGGCACCAATGTTATAAGGATGATAGTGACCCTTGAGTCCCTCCTCCAATAGGGCTCAAGATGAAGAATTGCACTGGGGGTATAGTAAATAGACAAGTGGGAGGCATTACCATGAATAAAAACACATATTGAAGAGAGAGATAAGAATGAAACCAAAAAAATCCAAATCATACTGAAATGTAAAAGGAAACCCAAGTACACCTATTTATTTTCATTCAATAACTACTACAACTAATAGGAAAAAATTACAGTTCTGAAAGTATGTAAAAATAGCATCGACCATGAAACCCGAACTACTCATGCAATCCCAAGCTAGTCGTAACTAGCCTGATCACAAACCTGCTCCATGTGAGTGAAAAAATATTTTATATATAATTAGAGTGATTATAATAGTATACTTAGTTGGATCCTCACTAGAGACTCTCATAAAAAAGTAACAAAACCATTCTAAAGAATAATGACCAACAAGAGAAACTAACTCGTCACCTCAAGAGGTATACTATGTTTCCAGCCTCATCATTGATAATATCACCATGCATTTAAAAAATTAATATATATTATAATAAATAATATCAAGGGTACCCTACTACCAATTCCACAACAGTTTTCCACTTTTCCCCAACATCGTACGTGTTAAGCATCTCACTTAAAAAGGATTACCTGTACACACCTGGGAAAAGCACTACAACATGAACCTCGTGAAAAAAAACCACAACATCAATGTATCTAAAGTAACCAAGTAGTTTCTGAGAGCGACAAAAAATCACATAACATGTATTATACATCAGGAAATAAAACTCAAGCCATTGTATCCCATACACCAAGTAAGGATCCAAAAGCCATCACTGCCTATACATGTTACACCTATTGTATATCATTGGAAAATATGTCCAGAAAATGTATGTTTGAATAACTAATAGAAAATATATCCCCTTACACACATATATAGGTAAATCTAACCGATGTTCCAACCATCACAGGTAACTACCAATAGAAAAGAGTGGGGTTAACGGGGGAAGTCAGCCCTATATTGTCCCATAGGGTTGTTGGGGAAAACACCCCCAGTGCTCAGAATCCCCATGGTGTCAGTCTCCCAAATCGATAGGGTGGGGTGACGTATATAAAAAAAGTACATGATATAATATAGCTCACAAATAAACTATTGTAAAAACTTATTCTAATAAAAAAATGAAGATAATGACTCATGGACTCCCAACATGCATTATTACGACTATATAACCTATAAGTAGACAACCATTTAAAGGGATTTTTTAAATCATATTATCCCTTTTAATAGGTTTCAATTTATGATAATTAATTATTTAACCATTTATTAACCATTAACATATTCGAAAATTAATTTTTTTAGCATCACAACAATGTTCGTTTCCCTTCAGGCATAACCAAACCAAGTCCACAATTCCTGAGAAACATAACCTCAACATTTCAATCCAAAAATATCCAACCATATGGGTTCAACATAATTTATTAAATCATTTGTTAGCATAATTACCAATCAATCAAGAAAATACAAAACAAAGATACTAAACACAAAGGGCACTACATAGTGATTTGATGGACTACCCGTCAAGTCCTTTCAACATATAGAAGGAGGATATACCCATCCACCCTCGATAATATATACAATAAAATAACATTTCATACCCCTCACATGCTCACCTATTTTTGAAGAAAATTATGTAATACTAGCTTCTTAATATATATGGGAATGTAAAATATATAAACAAACTATAGATTCAACAAGAAACCACTCTCTCATCAATAGGTATGTTCGGCTTCAACCCATTCCATCATACATGGTGACCTCCCCGACACCCACATGCACGGATCGATGCATCTCGCAACTCTAGTCTCCAAATGATACCACCAAAACCACTGGGCCTCCCTGCCTAACATATTAAAATAGATTTCCAGGCACACAACACATCACAAGTTGTCAGAAACTACAAGGAAACTGGGCTCCTATCCCAAACTAAGGCATTATTCATTCATAAGAAATGAGCCCACATAACTCCAAACATAATTCCCTTTGGCCTTTAAAAGTAGGAGGGTAACACCTAACCATACCCGTCATTATGTTTTATCAAAACCCAGTTCATTAATCAATCTTGAGTTAACCAATTTTTATTAGTAGGTTCTATATATGGGAAAACTAAACATAAAGAAATCATTGTAAGTAGAAATTAATTAAACAATTAATTTGACATTCCTTTAAACAACAACCAGCAACATGCTTTAGGATTAACAACAAACCAAAATAGGCATGAAAATATATATCAATTTGATTATCATAAAATTTATGTAATGAAAATTAGATTCATTTACATGCATGTATATCGTTCTACATTTAATTATCCATCAATTACGACTTTACATTTTTCACCATTTTCGTAAATAGTATCATGATAACAACAAATGAATATAAATAACACTATCTTGAAAATTAAGTGGCAAACTATTATTAATGTGCAAGGAATCAACATGCAATGAAACCAATTCTTTCTATCTGGTTTATGTATTTATTTAGGTTAATTTCATTGCGTTTTAAAGGTCTTAAACATGATAAATCTAAAGTTGCGTGTAAAAGAATAACGAATCAAGGAATCACCTACCTCAAAAGTTTTATGAAGTTCTTTTCTTGAGAAAGAATGAAATAAAATGATCAAGATCACCATCTTGGCAACAATAGCCTCCACCCAAGGATGTCATGGCACAACTACATCAACAAAAACCAAAATAAATCTTGTAGAACCATGAAGATAAAATCCAATAGCCTAGATAAGATTAACAAGAGAATATGGAATATTGAAAAAAAAATAACGGGGTTAGATCCTACATTGAATTTAAGACTGATCGATGAAAGAACAAGAAAACCAATATGGGATGAAGGAATCACCAAACATTGAAGAGGGAGATGTACCGGTCATCTTGCATCGAGTGGGGGTGTGATAAAGATGTTAGGTTTAAAAAAAGCAAGCATGTGGGAATTATTAAAACACATAGTGGCAGGGAAGTACATGATATGTACCTCATAGTCACATCATGTACCACCTTGACGTGACTTACACGAAAAAACATGTAGCCTCGCTGCTCTGTTTTATTTTTCTAAAACCCAAACAGTACATGTCGGGTCCCCCTTGGTCACATCTTGTATACCACCTTTTTCTGGCATCTTGCATCCAAAATCCTACATAAATCCATTATTATTTATCTAGGAAGCATAGTCTTTAATAACATGAAAACTGTTGATCCACATGGATCTGATACCTTACATCAGATAACTCTCAAAACAATCTCGTCCCTAAGAATCAAAAGCTAATTTGGAGAGGAAATAGAAAAGTAGTTGTCCAAACAAACACCACGGTAGATAACTCTTAATGATTTCTCCACCAAAATATCTTAACCAAATCAAAAGAACAACGCGACACCTCATGATGACCACAACTAGCCCCTAAATGCTCTCCTAGGGGAGATAACTCACATGGGGAGAAATCCACAACATGCAATAATAGAAAGACATGTCATAGACATTAATGGTCCACAACCACAAACCAAATATCATCACAAGGAAAGAGCTAATCATCAAACAACTCATGATACTGAGTGTGTATCTGCATCTCACATTCCCATTTTCTCTCCTACATGCTACCGTATTGCCACAAGACATAAATTAAGGGGATAAAATGCATTTGAAAAAAGTTCTCCTTATAGTATTTAATCTCCACATGCCTCTCCTCTAAGGACGTATCGTCTTCAACATTGATCTCTCCCAAATATATGATATGGGAGTCATCATGAATATAAAAAAAGATATGTGAGACATAAAAAAACATCATATACCCTATGAATCTGTGGGGAGAAGTGCTACCTAATTATCCATAGATCCAATACAAGATAGCACCTCGAAATACCCAACAATCAAGGGGAAATTATTACTTTTATGAAAAAAACAACACTACACCCGGTGGGGAGTCACCTTCCAAAACACATGATCCCAAACATCATACTATAATGGTCACCTACTTTGATAGGATTATTATTTATGATGATCTTTCACTGCATTCATCCTCCTGAGAATCACTTGAACCATCTCTGTGATATTCTACACTAGTTGTGGTCCAAGAATAGCTGACACTCTGATGCCGGTCCACCACAATTGAGAACAAAATGGTCGGCCAATTGAGGAATAAAACGTATCCATACAGATGGTGGAGTGAAAAATACTATTGTAAGTGAACTCCACCAAGGGTAAGTTCCACATCCCCTAACCTCTAAAATCCATGACAAAAGAGCGCAAATTTCCATAAAGATTCTATATGGTCCACTCTGTCTGACCATAAATCAATGGATAAATACCATTTCTAAGGAAAAGATGGTAACCAAAAGCATGATAGAGACCTCTCCACACCTTAGAGGTAAAATGAGGATCTCAATCAAAAATGATCATCCTAGGGGATTTTTGCAGTTTCAGAACAACCTCCATATAATTCTTTGATAAAACCTCTTCTAAACTCGATTCCTTGATTTCTATGACGTTAGATGATTTCGTAAAATGATCCACTACCACCCATATTGCCCAATGAACTCCGTTAGTTCAAGGTAAAAAAGTAATAAAATCCCTTAAGATTTCCTCCAACATCCACTGAGGATCATCTAATTTCTTGAGAAAACCATCGGGGACACGGTCCTCTCCCTTCACCTTCTAGAAGACAAAAAACTGAGACACAAACTCTGAAACTCCACACTTCATCCCTCACAACAATAAATGACTCAAAAATGCTCGATAAATCTATGTCATGTTGTGATGAAACATTATTGGTGAAATATGGTAGTCTCTTAGAACAATCTTATGCATCACAAAAGAAAAAAAATCATTCTCTGATATAACACTCGGTGTTCTTCATCCTCAGAACAACCATCAGGGGCCTCACCACAAAAAACATGGTCCCTCTAGACCTCCACCTCTAGATCATACAAATGGTACTCTTCCACTTTCTACAGTAAGGATGACTAGATCATTAAATGAAATAGACAAAATCTTCCCCCAACATTTCCCATATCAAGATGTAATGCTAATGATCTTCCATCACTCTCCATGAATCCCCATATTCACAAAATGAATCACTACATGACTTCCTTCTCATGCAGGGATAAAACATACCTCAATCTCTTATGATCTGTTAATACCACTATGAACATTCCAATGAGGTAATGTATCCATCACATTAGAGGAAACACCGCTGACTCTATGTCAATATTGTTGGTGGAATAGTTATGTTCATGGAGATGAAACTATAAGGAACCATATGAAAAAACTGATCTCAACTACATTATAACACAAAATAATCCCATATGTTAAGCATCACAAAAAACATCAAACTGAACTCCCAAAGCTGGAAAACAGTGAACTGGAGGACTTACCAACTTCACCTTATGATACCCAAAAGCTTCCTGACACTAACCAACCTATATGAATTCCTAATCCATACTATTACATTATATTATAGGAGTCAAAACTTGAGATAAATCAGCTACGAACCTCCAGTAATAGCCTACAAGATCAAGAAAACATCACACCTCTACCATAGTCTTGGGGGATACCCAAGACGTAATTGCTTCTATCTTCGACTGATCCTAATCTCATCCCTATAGGGGAACCAAATTGTCAATGAAATTAACTTCTAGGGCACCAAATTAACCCTTCTAAAACATCCAAATCTGCTAATGTTGATAAAGAACATGAAAAACGGTGTGAGGATGCTCTACAAGCTCCTCCTCATATGTGGAGTTCACAAGTATTTCCTCGATGAAAACTACCATGAAATTATCTAAGAACACACGGAACGTGACATAAGTTAATACCATGAACACACTTGGAGAATTAGTTACACTAAATGACAATACAATGAACTCCTAATTCACATTATGACAAAATAATGATGTCTTTCGGATATCCTCATCCTTCAGATGAATCTGATGTTATCCTGACCATATGTAGATATTTGAGAAATAAGATGCACCCTTCAGTTGATATAATAAAAAATTAATCCATTAGAATATGACATAAATTCATAACTATCTCTTTTATTAAGTGATGATAATATATACACAATTGAAAACTGCCATCAGCCTTCAGCAAGAACAAAAATGGGGCTCCCCACTATGACACACTCATCCGAACAGAATCACACTATAATAGATTATCGAGCTATATATGCAACACCCATAACATATAAGGTTCATTCTTGTATATATACATACATACATATATATATACATATATATATATATATGAGAGGGTCGTTACTATAGCTCTATCCCATAGTGGATCTCTATTTGAGGGGTAATGTTATAACCTCTTCTGGAATGTCATCAGGGTACTCTTCTACGACCCTAGAGAACACCTACTTCGTAAGCTATAAATAACCTAGAATCAACTCATCTGTCATGGAAGACAAGGATAGAACACACATATGACATAGCTGATGGTCACTCATGCAAAAAAAAATCGTGGGCTCCCCATTAGCATCGAAGAACACCACCTACCTCCAGAAGCAATCAATGATAGCCTACACCAAATACATCCAATACATGCGGAGCATGATAATATGTGATTGTATTCGTAAACAATGGAAATATCATGAAGTGAAGTACTTCCCCGTCACAATATCACAATCACTACATCATTAAATCAAGTCATCTCGACATCCAATAAGTGTAGTCAACAAAAGGAGAGCTGGAAGCCACTCTACCTTCAGTCCCATAACATGGAAAAAAGTATTTGATAATAAGGAGTGTGTTTCTCTTGAGTCAAACAAGGAATACACCCAATTAGAAAATAAGCTGTGGGTGACTCAAATGAAGACTAGATCACATGGTGCTGGAACCGCTAAAGCATGAAGTTGGTCATGACCTCCTCTCTTAGAGGATGAGGAGGGTCATGGGGATTTCTTCTCTCTGCCCCATCTAGTCTCTTCTATCCAATGCTAGTGCAACCTTCTGCTTATGCCTTAGTTGGAACTACCTCAACGAAGGAACATGCATAGGATCAATTGGTGCACGATGGTCACTTTGAATGGTTGTGAACTCTCACTATTGATGATGTTGTCCTCCACATGAAAAAGAAACACATGATCACATGGAATTGTTCTAAGATCCACTGCACCCTATGAAATGAAATGCATGGGGGTGGTACCAACCCTTGGTTAGACATAAACTCTTCTTCCTTGAAAACCGAGAACCCTAGACCGGAACTGTACTTCCTAGGGAATCATGATGACTACGCTCTCATGACCATCCTATTCTATCCGATGTCTTCTCGACCAACTATTCCCTAGGTAGAACCTCAATTTATGTCATCAGCATAAACGAGGGGACCTGAAACTAGAACAATGGATGCATAACCTCCTTAAATTGAATCTAACTAGCCTACTCATTGGGAAATAGATCTGAATCATGTTGCAAAAGGTTCATGAAACAGGTTACATACTCTCGCACTATGGATCTCCCATGTTGATGTGTATGAAACTCCTAGTGACTGGACACCTATATGGTCTAAGAAAGAAACTCAGCTCTGAAATTTTCAGGGAACTCCTCCCATGAGATATTTGACTCCTTGTGATCCCTAATGAACATGAAACACCATTGTATTTATAACCCAAACAACACCATCACAACCAAATATATCCAGTGCTATTTCTTAGTATGGATTTAACAAAAGGCTATCTCATCCTCCACTGACCAGTCTTTCGAGACTGCATCTGAGATAGATCTCCCGTACTTCTGTAGATTGTAGCGTTGAATCTCTAAGAGTGTCCTCCTCGATTTGTCTTCATCATCATCCTCTACCCGGATGTGATCTTCTCGCTAAGACTTCTGGACATCTTCTATGTAATCATTTTGAGGACGTTGACCTGGAGACATTCCTGTAAAATAATAAACAATTAGGGATCCCAGAACTATAATAAGGAAGAATCAACATTGATTAATTAATTGTTTTCATTTTTTTATTTTAGGTTAACCTTTCTCTAGGAATACCCATTCAAACATAGAAACAAAGAATAATGATGAATGGTCCCTTCAAACTTCTCCACCCAGCAACCAGTATCACCACATTTAGTATACACTATAAACATAATTGTTTGTGAATTAGATCATTTAGGGCCCTAAACACATATTTATCTGCCAGTATCTAGTTTTTACATTCCATTCTAAATGTGATTGACACATTTTCCCTACAATCCCATGAAACCTCAGTTGTGCCAAACACTAACTCCATCATATCCCTCAAACTGACATCTGATACCACTTTTTCATGACCCCCTACAAGGATGATAATGCGAGAATAAATATAATGACCCTAGAGGACCACCTCCAGTAGGACCTGGGATAAAAAAAATCATTGAGGGTATAATAGACCTTCAAATGGGAGGCATTAACCTCTAAGAGAACACATGTCGAAAAGAGTTATAAGATATACACTGACCAAATCTTACTCAGACATCCATAAAAAAGAAAACCCAATTACACATGTGTAATTTCATGCAAGAACAACTAAAAATAAAAGTTAAAACAAAAAGTACGAAATGTAAGTAATAATAACAGTAACTACGAAGCCCGAACAACTCCTGAAACCCCAAGATAGTAGCAGATTTCCTGATCTCCATCCTACTCCAGGTGATCTAAAACTAATTTAGATATACGTAGTGTGAGTATAACAGTATACTCAGTAGGATCCCCCCTGGACCCTCCCATTAAAACATAAAGAAATCATGCTAAATTATAGAAAACATCAAGTGAAATCAACTCATCACATAAAAAAGTTTTTAAGGTTCCCTTCCCCACCATGGATAATCTCACCGTATATTTCATATAAGAGTTATAATATAATAATGAATATTAAGGGTGCCACTCTACCAATTCCCCACTAGTTTTCCAATTTTTTCTAATGACACAAGTCCTAATCATAACGCTCTATAAGGAATGCCCTCTGACACCTGGGTGAAGCACCACAACAAGAACATCAAAACAATGAACCACTACGTCCACATAAACAAAGAAATTGGGTTGTTTTTGGGATCCACCATAGCTTGCATGTTGTGTATCATATGATAGACATTAAACCTGAATTCATTATAGCCTATACACTGAGTAAGGATCCTCAAGCCATCACAACCTATACATGTTACGCATATAGTAGCCAATTGGGAACTATAAACAGAATATATATTTTTGAATAACCACAAGTATAAGGCCCCAGCCTTAAACCTTACTTAATGTTGAGTTATTACAAGATTAAACATTGAGGATCTTTTCAGGTTTAGTGTTTTAGAGAATTAGATCATGAAACTTGCATTACATTCCACATTTAAACAAAGTGGTTACATAAAAGACAGTATTCATTCTTCCAATCAACGGAAACATATTTAAAATATAACACAGATTCTCCCTTGACACATCCTTGACACTATCATCACATCATGTACCTTTCCCATGACCTGTGAAAAACATTTCAAAAACTTGGGATGAGCATAAAAAGCTCAGTAAGGGTTATAAAAATATGGAAAGGAAACACGAGTTCATATATACATAAGAATGAAATCATACTTTACCCATAAAACATAGGCACTTTAACATACCTCATCAAACCATGAATAAATCATAGAAAACATAAGACATAAAGGTAACTTGAGGCATTCATAACATTCTTACGTGGGGAGTAACCCTCTTGGTTACGTTTGGAATACCCATCACAGTATATTCCCTAAATCTCTTCGGAGAAACCTTAACGTTTCACTCCTTCGCGTTACCCAATGCATTGGAGAGCTATAACAGGCTCACCCACCCTTAGTTTATCACGGAACCACCCGTTTTTATAACAATGCCCAAGAACCATAACATAAATGCGTCACATAAAACATGCATAAAGGAAACATAACATTTCCACATTTCAATCACAATATAACATTTTAGTATATTGAAATATTGAATCCTTTCAAAAATAATCCATTTCCAAAACCATTTAAAACATTTAATAAAGAGATTTTTGAATCAAAGTGTACCATACCACCTTGAAGCTTAAAATTTTAAACCATTAATATCCATATAAATAAATCCTTAAAACCATTTTGAATACATGGATATTAATAAGAACAAATAATTAAAACATTTAAAACGATATTTTGGTTAAAGGGGTTTTACCAAAATTAGAGACACTAGAATACAATAATTGAGGAATAACACTTAGTCAGAACATTATAATATCATGAGAATAAATGGATTCATGATATAATAATCCAAAGGACAGTATATACACCATATAAGAGTGAATTGGTGCATAACAACAATGAACCCTCAATAGAAATGTCAAATGTGATGAAATCCCTTATAAAGAAGGTATCCTTAAATTAAGGACAAATCAATCTCAAAAATATGTGTGACAAATATAAATACACACAATATAAGTGGATATTAAGTGTAAAACAATAAAAGGTCATTCACACATATTCAATGGATGACATATTCAATGACTACATGTTGAACCCAAAGAAATCGAAATTGGGTTAAAAAGTTCCCTTGACAGCCTAACGGCATCACATCAAAATGAGTTGATGAGAGATAAAAAGTGTATCTCATCACTTGGACATAAAATTTACATCAATAAGGATATATGAGAACATATCCCAACATAAAAATATGCAAATTAAAAGACCCAAAAAAGTCTTTTAAAAAAGAGGAGGGTGAAAGGTTCCCTTACCGACTTGGGTATCTTTCAAAACATACACCCCATGAAAGAAGGAAAATAGATCATTGATGTAAATACTCATAAACGAAAGTATATTACACAAAGAGTAGAATAATGGGCAGTACATGAACCACTCAATATAATTTGTGGCAAATGTAGCATAAATCTCACGGGAATAAAAGTGAGATGAAAAATCCCTCACGAAAACTCGGCAGCCTAACGGTGCCACATAAAACATCTGAATATGGATTGATGAGATAAAATAGGGTATCTAATCACATTAAAATATAATGTACAGCAAGAGTAATATAAAAGAAAATCCCCCAACATTACAAAGAGGAGCTTAAAAGAAGTGACATAAAGGAGAGTACTTAAAAAGAAAGAGAGAAGTTAGATCTCTTACGAATGTTCGGCAGCCTAACGGCGCCAATCAAAACTTCCAAAATGGATTGATGAGAGAGAATAGGGTCTCTCATCACATGAACATAAAAATTACAGTAGGATTAATATAAAAGATCATCCCAATAACAAGAAATATGAGCTTTAAAAGGAATGACATAAAAGAGTGTACTTAAAAAGAAAGAGAGGAGTAAGATCCCTTACGCAAGTTCGGTAGCCTAACAGCGCCAATCAAAACTTCCAAAATGGATTGATGAGAGAGAATAGGGTCTCTCATCACATGAACATAAAAATTACAGTAGGATTAATATAAAAGATCATCCCAATAACAAGAAAGATGAGCTTTAAAAGGAATGACATAAACGAGTGTACTTAAAAAGAAAGAGAGGAGTAAGATCCCTTACCTCGGGTCCGACTTGACTCGATCGTTCTTTAATCTCCTGAATAATAAACTTGAGTTAATTTATAATTCCTTAAGAACCTTTTTCAAGTTCATTATTCCTTTTATATCACTTATTACCAGGTTATAAACACTATGTAATCATTAAGTTAATAATGATTGTTTTGTCGATATTTGGTTCTTAAGTCGAAAGTGGACTTCCTACAATTACTTGTTGTTCGTGTGGCCAAATGTTTATTATATCCAGTATTGTATTCATGATTTAGATATAATATATGTCATATATATCCAGTACATTCATGCATTTATAACATTACATAATCATTTAGAGGTAAGAAATGAAATGCACCGTTCATGGAGACGGTAAGCCGTACGTACGCATGAACGCTACTTTCATTTCTATTTCGTATTTTATAGAATGGAATAATAATTATATAAAGGTATATTATAATTCCAGTATAATATCATATATAATATCATATTTCCATCCTTTATACGTCCCACATATGGTATTTAACGAATCAAATCACTTTGAGGGGGCGGTAGTCCGCACTTCCTTAAATGAAGATATCGCGTTTACCCATAATGGAAACCATAAAGGTATGCCCCAAATGAAAAAAAAACAGAAGCTTAAGGAAAACATAAACATATTATATATCATATATAAAAATAGTGACATCATAATGGCCACCTTTGAAGGTGTTAGATGAGTATTGAACAATCATCGTTTCGGGAGGCAGAATTTCACCATCCACGGAAACCATATGTTCTTTAACCATTTGATGTAGTTGTGTGAGAGTGTAGCTAGAATAAATATTATAACAACATCCTAGTATATTGAAGATACTGGTTTTGTTACAAAAGAAATAAATAAAAAGAGTTTAGGGGGTTGGAGAAGCAAAATAAAACAAATGAACATGAGAGAATGAATTACCTTTAAAAGTGTAACTCCTTTTGATTTGAGCCTAAAGGCTTTCTTTGAAAGGATTCTGCCCAAAGGGAATCCTCTAGGATGAGTATAGGGATGTGGAGAGAGTAAATGGGCAGGGGTTGGCCGAGCCAAAGGCTTTAGGAGTGTGTGAAATGAGGTAGAGGTGGGGGTCTTTTATAAGAGGAGGGGAGGGGCACTTTTGGAATGTAAGAAATATTACTTTATATGAAAGAAAACTTCGGTTTTAAAAGGTCCCACATTGATATATTTCGTGTATAAGGTGATAAGGGTTCGCAATCCACCCATCCAATAAGTTTTGGACATGTTTAGTTTATAGATTTTACATTATCTTTCCATTTTATTTAAATCGTCAAATAATGATGTCATCACTGCATCATTATTATGTCATAAATAATTTAATTTATTTAATGTCTAGAAATTATAAAAAAAATACTATGATGTAGGAAATCTATTTATATTTCCAATGACTATTTATAATCAAAATTTGGACTTGTGTAACCCTACTTAAAAACTGTTTTAGTAAAACAACTCATGTTTGTGTCAATTTAATTTTAACATTAAATAAAAATATATTATTGTCATTTTCCAACTAAAGTGGCTCCATGGGGTCCCCAAGTTGGCCCATGGCTTTTCATTGTCGGCCATGACTCACCCAATAGGTGTAGGACAAGTTTCATGGTGTTTTCACATTCTTATAATATCATTTTTACCTTAAACTACACTAATTACCACTAATCGCGATTAAAAACTTAATAAGTTACTAGTCACCAAAAAATTATTTTTATCCCATTGAACCACATTTTACTTCATAATGACAACCATGTATGTCGGATTTTTGAAATTCAAAACACAAATATGGAAAAATTCCATTTAAACGGAAAAATCAGTTTTTATAAGTACCACTTAGTGGTTTCACTATTCATCAAAAATTGAAGTTTTTTAGAAAAATAACAAAAATTCACCCTAAGATATATTTGATATTCTGAATTCAAAAATGAAGTCAGTTTTACAAAATTCAAAACATATAAGTCACATTAATTAATTTAATAATTAATTCCCGCTGTCATGACAAAGAGCGTGTTTTTATGAAACAATAAGTATCAAAAGATTGACACTAGTTTAAGTCCGATTTCAAAGTGAAATTAATTCCAACGACCACTATTGGATTTAATGGTAAAAATATTTTATAATTTCACTTTAAAACCAATTCAAAATATTATCTAGTCATATAAATAAATTAGATTAAAAAGAGGTTTTGAATTAAAACACAACATTTTACACTATTCATTAAAAAAATGAACTTTATCGGAAAAATACCAAAAAATTACACAAAGTAAAATTTGATGTCCCGATTCTTAATAAGAGTTTTATTTGGTCCAAAATAATGTATAAAAGTGATGAAACCTATATTTAATGACGGTTCTCCATCAAAAGGAGACAAGTGAACCTTTAGGGAAAACTAGGGCATATACGCCTAAAATTGAATTCTTTCCGTATTTTAAGCCTTTATCTTTTATTGTATAAATGTAAAAATATTTAAAAACATATATAATCATATTTTAGTTATTTCTATCCATTCCCGCCATTACAACGACTACATGTTAACTACCATTTAAAATAATATTATTTTATCATTAGAGTGCAACGTAAGATTCCCAAGAAACTCGTTGTTGCGTGTTGGGTACGCCATCGAGCATAGAGTCCCCTTTAAATTCATATCAATATTTTATTCACAAATATGGATAAATATGAAAATGTCATATTCTTTATTTACCTGGGTTGTTACATCCTTCCCCCCTTTTGGGAATTGCGTCCTCGCAATTTTAAAATTGCGCTTGGAAACATCCTTGAATGTCCCACATCGGAACAAGAGTCGGTAAAACAACCACTTTAAAAAAAGGAAGATAAGTACAAAGGTCACCCGAGTTAACCCATTCTAGGACTCCATGTAGGAAAACATGGACATGGAGGAGAAAACATAGGGTCATGTTCTGATGGAGAGTGATAGAAAACATGTTTAGGAGAAAGTTAACAATGAGAAAATCACAAACTTGTGATGGGTTAAACGGTGTTGGGTTCCCCAGTAGGAAAAGTTAATAGACAACATTTTTGTTTTAAGTTACTTTTTATTGAGGAATTTATTCATAAGGAAACATAATCACTTATCATGTTGACTTTCAACTTTTACTAGATTCCTTAATCAAACTCATATTTTTTCCAAAAGATGAGTATTTAGGGAGACTTGTTTGCATTAAAAGTACTATAATCAACTTCTAGAGAATCACCTAATCCACAAAAGATAACTATATACTTCCCATTTCTTTAGGCTTTAACCAAAACCAAAACCAAAAGGATAGTACAAGATCAGATAATCCAGAAAAGGATAACCCTTTATAAAAAGAAAATCTATTCTTAACCTCCAAAATTTGTCCAACAAAAACAAAAGTTCAACGAGGACCATTCTATAATCAATTTGTCCATAAAATTCTTCAAAGTAAACCAATCTAAGATTGAAACCAAAATATTTGAAGGATTTAGTCACATAGTCTTCCAAGTTAAATCGTAACATTTATCTCCAATCAACATCAGTTTCTCCTAAAGTCTCGTATTGAAAAGTAATTAACCTAATCACATATCCTCTATGATATGTTAATCATTTTCATAAATAACCCAAAATAAACTTACTCTTAATTCATAAAATCATATAACTAAAAAGAATCAGTCAAACAAACCAGGGACTTCACGTAGTCCAGTGGTAGGCGATAAATACCAGTCGCACTTTGGTTGTGGGTTCGATTCCCTCAGCTTTGTCCGACCCGACGGGTTGTCACACGGTCTGCGTGTTGTCCTTTTTCCAAAACTATATAATTCATAAAACATTCCCCAAAAGAGATAAAATCATCAAAAATGATCACAACATATTTTAACCTCAAGTTTATCTCATGCTTTTCATTTTCCAGCATATCATATAATAACCCATAATTACCTCAAAAGTAAGGATCATATAAACCCAAATGGTTCTTTATAACTATGTCCACAAAAGAAAAGATATCTATTACTTGAATAAAATTTGCCTATATTAAACATCAGGGTTACACATAATATAAAAAGTCTTCTAATGTAACCCCATCATCAAAAGAGACTTAATACTCTTAAGAATTTCACCATAACTCATGAAGCCCTTATATGATGACATCTTACTCATTCAACATTCTTCATGATCCATTATCCATTCCTTTCCAACTTATTCCGATATACCTCTTTCCTACAAACAAAATCATGAATCATATCCTAAGATTCCAAAATAGGAAAACAATAGCCATGAAATAGTACATACCTTTGATTGGTCATTGTCAGTTTCTTCATCCTCAATCGGAATGGCATCAGGTATTGGTAAACGAATATTGGTACGCTCTTGGTGACCCCATTCACAAAACTTCTTCATAGGACATGTGTTTGCATAATGACCATGCACACCACATTTAAAACATTCAATTGATCCCTCAGAAAGAACTTCTCTCCCTTTCCTCGAGTCAACTGAATGCTTCCTTTTTCCATGGCAGGTTCTTGCTTTATGACCTTCATTTCCACATCTATAGCATATTTCTGTCCCTTTGAAACATTTTCCTAGGTGTTTCTTTCCACATCTTTGACACATAGGTTTTTGAACACACTTACCTTTATGATTATTACCTATACTTCCGTAGGGATTTGTTTCTTGCATATATGACGTCTTAGAGAAATATCCAAGGTTTAGGTGGTCAATCATGACTCCAGATAGTTGGTTGAGGATAATCACAAGAGTTCTCATTGCATCTCCCATATCATTCAGTTTAATGCTCAAAAAACTGTCACAGTTTCCTTCACATCCACTGTTACTTTGGTGCCTGCTAGATCCAGCCATTTACTAAAACCAAAAAGGTCAGTGTGAGTATATCAAAAAAACCATGATGTACTAATGAGTAAGATAAACACTAATATATACTTACTCATTCACTTTATCTAAAACTAGGACTCTTTCTGAAATCCTAACCATTATGGTAATGCCACTTATGCTTAAAGAATACCCTAACCTCTAAAGTTATCTAAACCGACCTCTGATACCAACTATAAGGCCCCAGCCTTAAACCTTACTTAATCTAGAGTTATTACAAGATTACACATTGAAGATCTTTTTAGGATTAGAGTTTTAGAGAATTAGATCATTAAACTTGCATTACATTCCACATTTAAACAAAGTGGTTACATAAAAGACAGTATTCATTCTTTCCATCAACGGAAACATATTTAAAATATAACACAGATTCTCCCTTGACACATCCTTGACACTATCATCACATCATGTACCTTTCCCTTGACCTGTGAAAAACATTTCAAAAACTTGGGATGAGCATAAAAAGCTCAGTAAGGGTTATAAAAATATGGAAAGGAAACATGAGTTCATATATACATAAGAATGAAATCATACTTTACCCATAAAACATAGGAGCTTTAACATACCTCATCAAACCATGAATAAATCATCGAAAAAATAAGACATAAAGGTAACTTGAGGCATCCATAACATTCTTACGTGGGGAGTAACCCTCTTGCTTACGTTTGGAATACCCATCACAGTATATTCCCTAAATCACATCGGAGAAACCTTAACGTTTCACTCCTTCGCGTTACCCAATGCATTGGAGAGCTATAACGGGCTCACCCACCCTTAGTTTATCACGGAACCACCCGTTTTCATAACAATTCCCAAGAACCATAACATAAATGTGTCACATAAAACATGCATAAAGTAAACATAACATTTCCACATTTCAATCACAATATAACATTTTTGTATATTGAAATATTGAATCCATTCAAAAATAAACCATTTCCAAAACCATTTAAAACATTTAATAAAGAGATTTTTGAATCAAAGTCTCCAATACCACCTTGAAGCTTAAAATTTTAAACCATTAATATCCATATAAATAAATCCTTGAAACCATTTTGAAAACATGGATATTAATAAGAAAAAATAATTAAAACATTTAAAATGATATTTTGGTTAAAGGGGTTTTACCAAAATTAGAGACACTTGAATACAATAATTGAGGAATATCATTTAGTCAGAAATTTATAATATCATGAGAATAAATGGATTCATGATATAATACTCCAAAGGACAGTATATACACCATATAAGAGTGAATTGGTGCATAACAACAATGAACCCTCAATAGAAATGTCAAATGTGATGAAATCCCTTATAAAGAAGGTATCCTTAAATTAAGGACAAATCAATCTAAAAAATATGGGTGATAAATATAAATACACACAATATAAGTGGATATTAAGTGTAAAACAATAAAAGGTCATTCATATATATTCAATGGATGACATATTCAATGACTACATGTTGAACCCAAAGAAATCGAAATTGGGTTAAAAAGTTCCCTTGACAGCCTAACGGCATCACATCAAAATGAGTTGATGAGAGATAAAAAGTGTATCTCATAACATGGACATAAAATTTACATCAATAAGGATATATGAGAACATATCCCAACAAAAAAATATGAAAATTAAAAGACCCAAAAAAAAGTCTTTTAAAAAAGAGGAGGGTGAAATGTTCCCTTACCGCCTTGGGTATCTTTCAAAACATACACCCCATGAAAGAAGGACAATAGATCATTGATGTAAATACTCATAAACGAATGTATATTACACAAAGAGTAGAATAATGGGCAGTACATACACCACTCAATGGAATTTGTGGCAAATGTAGCATAAATCTCACGGGAATAAAAGTGAGATGAAAAATCCCTCACGAAAACTCGGCAGCCTAACGGCGCCACATAAAACATCCAAATATGGATTGATGAGATCAAATAGGGCATCTCATCACATTAAAATATAATGTAAAGCAAGAGTAATATAAAAGAAAATCCCCCAACATTACAAATAGGAGCTTAAAAGAAGTGACATAAAGGAGAGTACTTAAAAAGAAAGAGAGAAGTTAGATCTCTTACGAAAGTTCGGCAGCATAACGACGCCAATCAAAACTTCCAAAATGGATTGATGAGAGAGAATAGGGTCTCTCATCACATGAACATAAAAATTACAGTATGATTAATATAAAAGATCATCCCAATAACAAGAAATATGAGCTTTAAAAGGAATGACATAAAAGAGTGTACTTAAAAAGAAAGAGAGGAGTAAGATCCCTTACGAAAGTTCGGCAGCCTAACGGCGCCAATCAAAACTTCCAAAATGGATTGATGAGAGAGAATAGGTTATCTCATCACATGAAAATAAAAATTACAGTATGATTAATATAAATGATCATCCCTATAACAAGAAAGATGAGCTTTAAAAGGAATGACATAAACGAGTGTACTTAAAAATAAAGAGAGGAGTAAGATCCCTTACCTCGGGTCCGACTTGACTCGATCGTTCTTTAATCTCCGGAATAATAAACTTGAGTTAATTTCTACTTCCTTAAGAACCTTTTTCAAGTTCATTATTCCTTTTATATCACTTATTACCATGTTATAAACACTATGTAATCATTAAGTTAATAATGATTGTTTTGTCGATATTTGGTTCTTAAGTCGAAAGTGGACTTCTTACAATTACATGTTGTTCGTGTGGCCAAATGTTTATTATATCCAGTATTGTATTCATGATTTAGATATAATATATGTCATATATATCCAGTACATGCATTCATTTATTACATTACATAATCATTTAGAGGTAAGAAATGAAATGCACCGTTCATGGAGACGGTAAGCCGTACGTACGCATGAACGCTACATTCATTTCTATTTCGTATTTTATAGAATGGAATAATAATTATATTAAGGTATATTATAATTAAAGTATAATATCATATATAATATCATAGTTCCATCCTTTATACGTCCCACATATGGTATTTAACGAATCAAATCACTTTGAGGGGGCGGTAGTCCGCACTTCCTTAAATGAAGATATCGCGTTTACCCATAATGGAAACCATAAAGGTATGCCCAAAATGAAAAAAACATAATCATAAGGAAAACATAAACATATTATAGATCATATATAAAAATTGTTACATCATAATGGCCACCTTTGAAAGTGTTAGATGAGTATTGAACAATCATCGTTTCGGGAGGTAGAATTTCGACATCCACAGAAACAGTATGTTCTTTAACCATTTGATGTAGTTGTGTGAGAGTGTAGCTAGAATAAATATTATAACAAAATCCTAGTATATTGAAGATACTGGTGTTGTTACAAAAGAAATAAATAAAAAGAGTTTAGGGGGTTGGAGAAGCAAAATAAAACAAATGAACATGAGAGAATGAATTACCTTTAAAAGTGTAACTCCTTTTGATTTGAGCCTAAAGGATTTCTTTGAAAGGCTTCTGCCCAATGGGAATCCTCTAGGATGATTAGAGGTATGTGGAGAGAGTAAATGGGCAGGGGGTGGCGAGCCAAAGGCTTGAGGAGTGTGTGAAATGAGGTAGAGGTGGGGGCCTTTTATAAGAGGAGGTGAGGGGCACTTTTGGAAAGTAAGAAATATTACTTTATTTGAAAAACAATTTCGGTTTTAAAAGGTCCCACATTGATATAATTCGTCTATAAGGTGATAATGGTTCGAAATCCACCCATCCAATAAGTTTTGGACATGAGTAGTTTATAGATTTTACATTATCTTTCCATTTTATTTAAATCGTCAAATAATGATGTCATCACTGCATCACTATTTATAATCAAAATTTGGACTTGTGTAACCCTACTTAAAAACTGTTTTAGTAAAACAACTCATGTTTGTGTCAATTTAATTTTAACATTAAATAAAAATATATTATTGTCATTTTACAACTAAAGTGGCTCCATGGGGTCCCCAAGTTGGCCCATGGCTTTTCATGGTCGGCCATGACTCACCCAATAGGTGTAGGACAAGTGTCATGGTGTTTTCACATTCTTATAATATCATTTTTACCTTAAACTACACTAATTACCACTAATCGCGATTAAAAACTTAATAAGTTACTATTCACCAAAAAATTATTTTTATCCCATTGAACCACATTTTACTTCTTAATGACAACCATGTATGTTGGATTTTTGAAATTCAAAACACAAATATGGAAAAATTCCATTTAAACGGAAAAATTAGTTTTTATAAGTACCACTTAGTGGTTTCACTATACATCAAAAATTGAAGTTTTTTAGAAAAATCCCAAAAATTCACCCTAAGATATATTTGATATTCTGAATTCAAAAATGAAGTCCGTTTTACAAAATTCAAAACATATAAGTCACATTAATTAATTTAATAATTAATTCCCGCTGTCATGACAAATAGCGTGTTTTTATGAAACAATAAGTATCAAAAGATTGACACTAGTTTAAGTCCGATTTCAAAGTGAAATTAATTCCAACGACCACTATTGGATTTAATGGTAAAAATATTTTATAATTTAACTTTAAAACCAATTCAAAATATTATCTAGTCATATAAATAAATTAGATTAAAAAGAGGTTTTGAATTAAAACACAACATTTTACACTATTCATTAAAAAAATGAACTTTATCGGAAAAATACCAAAAAATTACACAAAGTAAAATTTGATGTCCCGATTCTTAATAAGAGTTTTATTTGGTCCAAAATAATGTATAAAAGTGATCAAAACTATATTTAATGACGGTTCACCATCAAAAGGCGACAAGTGAACCTTTAGGGAAAACTAGGGCATATACGCCTAAAATTGAATTCTTTCCGTATTTTAAGCCTTTATCTTTTATTGTATAAATGTAAAAACATTTAAAAACATATATAATCATATTTTAGTTATTTCTATCCATTCACTCCATTACAACGACTACATGTTAACTACCATTTAAAATAATATTATTTTATCATTAGAGTGCAACGTAAGATTCCCAAGAAACTCGTTGTTGCGTGTTGGGTACGCCATCGAGCATAGAGTCCCCTTTAAAGTCATATCAATATTTTATTCACAAATATGGATAAATATGAAAATGTCATATTCTTTATTTACCTGGGGTGTTACAACAAGTCATTAAATACATCTACATATATAAACGGGGACAATAAGATGTTGTTCTTACCAGTTCCTGTAACTGCCATGAGATGAGATAGAGGCCAAAGGGGGAAGTAAACCATCCATCCTCCCACCAGGATGTTTGGAAAAACACCCCCAGGGGGTTGAATCCTTGAGGTGTCAGAATTTCTAAAGGATATGGGGGGGTTCCATATAGAAAAAAAGTATATGATATAATATAACTCAGAAAAAAACAATGGAAGAATCATACAATTAGACACAATTGCAGATAATGTCTCCCGGGCTCCCTTATACCACTATTAAGACTCGATACCTCATAAGCACAACAACACTTAAGGAGTGTTATGAAATAATCTTATCCATTTTAATTGGTTTTAATTTATGCAAATTAATTATTTAACCATTAATTATCTATTATCAAATTCCACAATTCTTTTCATTAGCATCACAGAAAATTTCCATGGCCTCTACGAATAACCAATCCAAGTCAGCAGTTCCTAAAAAAATTACCTAATTATTGATTCCAAGAAACATCCAACTCCATGGGTTCAACAACAATTATTCAGTCATTTATTAACAGCATTATTTCTTCCCATAATTTAATGTATTTTAGAAAATCCAATACAAAGCTACAAAACACAAGGGGATAAACAGGGTGAGTAAATGAATTTCTTATCGATTCTTTTCCTCCTATATCAGGAGTTTAGACTCATCCATCCTTGAGATGTTAAACATTGAAAAAAATGTGGGATACTGTGTGCTTCCTCATCTATTTTAGAAGGAGGGTAAGCAATAAAAACAACATAAAGGAGTGGTGAAATTAAACCAGATAAAAAAAGATTCAACAAGAATCCACCTTCACATCATTCAGTAAGATCATCATCAACCATAATCTCTAGTGTCCTTCCTGGCATGCACATGCATGAACCGAGGCATCTGGCCACTATAGGCATTGAATTATGCCAACAAAACTACTCGACCTTTCTGCCACACATATCAAAATAGTTGTATAGACTCACAACATAGCACAAGAAGTGGTAAACAACAAGGCATCTCGGCTCTTGGCCCAAAAAAAGGCATTCTGCCTTCACAAGCAATGAACTCTCACAACTCCAAGCATAAGTCTCTTTGGAATTTACAAGAAATAGTGTAACTCAGAACCCTATCTTTCATTATCATTTATCAAAAAACTAGTTCTTTAATCCATCTTGAATTTATAGAATAATTATTAGTAGGTTCCAACTATGGGAAACCTAAACTAAAAAATATCATAACATTCAAAAATTAATTAAACAATTAATTTGGAATTCCATTAAACAACACGATCCAACGTGAATTAGTTTTAACAACCAACGGGAATAGGCATGCACATCTGTATCAATTTTATTAAAATCAAATTCAAATGAAAACAATGATATTAATTTTCATGAATATTTATCATTAGCCATTTAATTTACAATTAAATCTAGATTTATGTTATTTACAAATTTCATTAAGAACAACATGATAAAATGAAAATCATAGATATCACACAATCTAAAAAATCAAGAGGCAAACCATTATACTGGTGAAAAATAACAACCGCCAATAAAACCAATTCTTTTAATCCAGTTATAATATTTAATTATGTTAATTCCATTGCTATTGAAAGGGATAAAATATGATAACATTAAAGTTGCATGTAAATGAATATAGAATCAATGAATCATCTAACTAAAATGGTTTCTGATGTTCTTTGATCAATAAAGGATCAATTTAATAGATCATGATAACCTTCCCAATAACCACTGCATCAACCCAAGGTTGTTGCATCAAAACTACATAATAAAACCAAAATAAATCACTTAGAACCCCATAGATGAAACAACATAGCATGGAAGAAAAAAATGGCATAAGATAGATCAAGGATAATAAATGAACAATGGTAGAACTTACCTCAAATCAATGACAGATCAAAGAAGTAATTGGGGAACCAATCTAGAACAAAGGAATCTTAATATGTTGAAGATGAAGGCATTCGGTTTGTCTGCGGTTGAGATGGGGTGCGCTCAATCCATAGTGTTTGATAAAACCAAGAGGTTTCACATATATAAATAACCCATCAGTGTTAAAGTACACAATGTGTACCTCCTCATCATGTTGTGTTCTGAATCAAGGTGACTTTTGTTGAATAAAATTGTGCCCTGACAATTTGTTTTATTTTTATAAAAAATGAACTGTACATGTTGTTTCACCCTTGTTCATGTTGTGTATCCCTGTTGATTCTTGCTTCTTAAGACCGAACTCATCCAGACAACCCCTATGCATTCTATGATCACATCGGTCTTTGAAAACACGCAGCAGGTTGATCCATGCAGATCTGGTAACATACAATTTTTGCATCACATTCTGAAATTTTGTCCCTGAAGAAAATGAGATAAATTACTAAAACAATTCTAAAAAATCAAATAAAGATACTTCAAGATGAAAAATATCATATGTCCAAAAAGTGAAGTATAATGAAAGAATTAATATCATAAAAATATAAATCCATGTAATTATTTTAAAATAAAATCACTGGAAACCATAATCATTAAAACTATAATGAAATATATTATTTTAAATGAAAAATATGGACAATAATGGTGATATGAGAAGAATAAAATGTTTTTTTCCAAAAGGTAATGGAGACTATATGAGTGATGTAAAAAATTAGATATATAGGATTTATCAAAAATAATTTATGGTAATAATTCATTAAAATTTACATTATCTAAATATAATAGATTCAAATATGAAGAATACATTTGTTTGAAACATGATTTACCATGAAATTATGTTTTTAATTCTTCATAAGATCATCATATAGTATAATTACTCTTTCATGATTGATTATTGTGAAATAGTTGTGATTGGGATCCAATAAAAGATTTTATTCAATAAGAACCATTATATATACATAATTAATTGAATTAAAATTATATAGTAGGTATAAAATAATATGGATATATAAAAAATATTTATTTAATTAAATATATAACAAAAATAACTCTTTTTCTAAAACATATAGCACCAAAAATGAATAAGTGGTGACGAAAAAACAAATATCATATAATCAAAATTTGGAACAAAAAATACCTCACCATTATTCTTTACTATTCTAATGATTTATATCTTCCTATATAGAAAAATATCTATATTAATACTATATTTAATAACCTTATTTACTTCTATAAGCTCTCATAAAATTTATTTATAGTCATTTATTAAAAAATTGATATTTATTTAAACAATATTTTCATCAACTAAATTTATTAGTTACATTATATTTTTTAGGTACTATATTGGTAATGGTGTTGTTGATTGATGTTTTGAGAATCCAAATTCATCATTTGATAAAAAAAATTATTCCCATTATTATATTTTTTAAAAAAAATTATAAATTTCTAATTTCATTACATATTTGTTTTTAGTTATGATTTTTGATGATGAAGTCAGTGATATGTTTATTTCAGTATTCTTAATGAAATAGAGGGTTGTATAATTATTATTAATCAAATATTAATATTACCAATATGTAATGAAGAAAAATAACTATTTATTTATTATCCCGAAACATGTAATTATATATCTTTATTCATCGATGATAATAAATAAAATGATAAAAGAAAAATACATCACTTTCATGGTGGAGGTAGTTCACACATATAAATGGATGAAACATTCTTTTATAGAAAACCAAGAGGAGGAAGTAATTGGTTTATATATTCAAAATATTAATATTTTTATAATCACTTAAATTATGCATTATATACAACATTTAATTTTATTTTATAATTAAATTATGAATTAATTATTATCTTTCAAATAGAGGTGGTAGTCTCCTCAAAATATTAGTGACACTTTCACTATTCAGATGGTTGGGAGGAAGGGGGAAATGGATATTCAATTAGTATAATAAAATTTTTCTTATTATTTTTAATTATTTTTAAAAAAATTCTATGATAGGTTTGGATTGAGTTTTTAGTATAAGAAAATGATCAAGATTGATCAATTGATAACATTAGAACTCTTTTTCAATATATTCACTTGGGTGACACTTTATGAATCCTTAAATTCATTGATTTGAATGTACATGGCTTCTCAGACATGTGGTTTTGATTTAAGGGAAACATAGGTAAGTTTTCTTGGAGTTAATACATTAAAATGGATGGATAAAATTAATGTATTTAATCCACTTTTATTGGAGAGAGAATGGCCCTTCTCTGATTTCTCATTAGTTTTTTATGGATGGAATTACACTACAGAAATTTAAGTGGACCCAAAAGTGTAATATAATTAAGTCGTAAGGGTTTTCATTCATTCAAGACATAACCATTAATTTTTTATAATATTTTTTTATATATTTTGTGTTATTTATCAATTGAATTTTCACAATTTACTATTTTAATTATTATCGTAATAACTTTTTTTAACTAAGTAATTTATGTTCTACTAAAAATATAACATAACTCTTCTTTTGAAATCTAGGAGTGATGTACCATTCTTTCCTCTATTTAATACTATTTAATATCTATATATGATAAAATTAACTTTTAAATTGAAACATATAATATATTGAAATATGTGTCTGTATAAAAGTTATTTTTTAATCATTAAGTATTATTATTCCTATTTGGTATTGATTAACAAATAAATTTCTTTTAATATATTAATATATGGGTTTGAAAAATATTTTAATTTAATTTTTAAGAGAATATATTTTTTGGTATTCTGGATTAAAATCATTTATGGTTAACAAATTCATTCACTAAAAGTAACTACTTTACCATTATAATCTTATTTATCATTAATACGCGTAGTATTATTTTTGAGAAGAAAAATTAATTTTTCAAAATATATAATATGAAAATTTTGATGTAGAATATTAAATACATTTTGAATGATTAATTTCCTATTAGTAATGAAAATTAATTATTTTAAATAAGAAAAAATGGTTTTAGATTAAATTATTATTTATGTTTCCAAAATGATAGAAAGTTGTCTTATATATCTAACATAGTATTATTAAAAGAAAAAAAAATATTTATTCAATATTTACTTTTTTTGTTGAAATAATATTTTTATAAGTTTTTAGTCAATATTTTCTTCATGATAATGATATAAAAATTACATTTTAAAAAAATGGTAGTTTTTTCTCTTCATCTAAAAATTAATTATTTTACATAAATATAAATAAAAGATCCAATGAAAATATTGAAATATTAAATCCAAAAATTTAAATTTTTTTATGAAGGTAAAGTTATTAAATTTTTAAATTCAGATTTAAAATGAAAATAATATATATATATATATATATATATATATGTTTGTGTGTGTGCGCGCATGTGTGTGTCTTCATCAAATATTTTGCGACGTGTATAAGTTTGGGGTTTCATATAGAGAAATATTTCAAACATAGTTTCTAAAATATATTGAAAAATATTAGGTTGTCGCATCAATTTATTTCTTCTTCCAAAATCACATGTTTTATTTCTTTTTGTGTTTTTTTTTAAATATAATTTTTCCTGACTAAAGTCATTGTGGTTGGTGACGGAATAGTCTCTCAAAATTTAATGAAAATATTTCACAGATATTTATAAGACTTATCCATAAATATAGTAACATCAGAAGTGTATAATATCCAAATATTAGATAAAATTAATTGTGGGTATGAATTAAAAAAATTGTATTCTAATGCTAGTAATTTTTTGAAATAATTATAATAGAGTTGGATATGTGTTGTCTAGGCCTGTAATTTTATTTTTTCATTCTTTCTCTGACTGGATAAATCATGAGAAAAAACCATGTTTCTAGTAGTGTATAGTTATTTATTGATGGCATTTTATGGAAGATTAATTTTTTTATGATGTTCTTGGATGTTTTTTGAAAATGAATCAAGATCATGTCAAGGGGATTTTTTGTGAGGAGGGATCACTCATTTCACCAACATTCATCTTTATGGAACATTGGGCATGCCAATTAATTTATTAACATGTTAGTGTAACCATTTGTAAATTTTAAAAGTGATGACAATTGAGGGTGTTTCAACTATTTTTCATTAATAATTATGGTTTAGTTATTATGTATTTTTATTTTACAACTATATTACATTGTTAAAGAAAACTAATTACGAATGGCCTATAAATGATTTAAATAATTGTGTCATGCTTTGTTTTACTTAAAACAAATTTATATGTTATAGTTAAATATCATTTATTTTTTAAAATTATTAAATTAAATTAATATGATAATATTAATATATTTTTTTTGGATTTGATGAAAATTATGTGGGTATTTTAAGGTTGTATTTTTAATGAATGAGTTATGAATATAATTATTTCATTAAAGGGATTTTTGAAATCAAGGTTTCCTATATTTGGTTCATATCATGAAATGAATATGAGGTCCTCTTGTCCATTCTATTATGATCACCAATACCAATTATAGTGATTTTAAAAAAGTTATTCCTAAAGAAGGTTGTAAATCAATTAAAATAAATCTTTATTAAGTCTTCTAAAATTAAGATGAATAAAAAACAATATAATAATACATACTTCTTTGACCCTTATCTTTTATAATTTATTTGTTCTAACTTGTTGATTTCATTTTCACAAACACACAAAAAAATTAAAACTACAATATATTAAGTTTCATATTCAAAATGAATGCCTACTTCCAGTTAAAAGAATAATGTCACCAATTTCTACAAATTATATAATGTAATATAATTGGAAAAAATGAGTTTGATTTATACTTCAACACATGTGTGTAAAAGTTTATTCTAAAATGTATTATTTTCTCATGATAACTACATGATACCACATCATTATATATAATAAGTTATAGTTACAAATTAGTAATAAAAATATACTCAAATGTTTTTAGTATTTCTTCACCAATTTTGCATTTATTTTATAAAAAAAGTATAATATTTAATTACAAAACACTTCTAATCGAACAGAAATATTCATTATTATTCAGTTATATAGAGACATTGATATTGGAATGTATTTTTTGTCATTACAAAAATATAAATGTGCACAAAATATCTATCTAGAATAAAATTATTCCTTATTATTCTATTAAATTATTTTGTCTTCAATTTATAAGGATTCACCCTTTTGTAATGAATAAAATATAGTATTACTCTCCTATTCTACTAGGTTTCTCCAATTTTTTCCTCTTATCCATTATTGTTTCCCTTCACTTCCACTCCTTCTACACACACACTCTAACATCACACATTCAATTTTTATTGAATTTTAAATTTCATGTTCCTAATCCACACACTTTATGATCATCAATCTTATCTTAAGGTGTTATCAGACATTAGAACAATCATTTATTTCAGATAACCTTAAACATGTTAAAGGGACATTGAAAATCATTTGTGATGGGTTACATCTAGCACACACCATGACATGTATCCATATCAACAAAAAACTACCATGTTACAAAAATAATTGTTTAAAAATATAAATTAAAATGACATTAATATAATTACTAAATTATTTGTCTCAAATAATTCGTTAAACTATTCTAATAGATAATGTACCATGAAGTAATATAAACACCATTTTATGTAATATTCTGAAATATACTATTGTGTGATGAAAAAAATGCATAAAAAACATCTTACAAGATCCATGAAATAAAAAAATTATTATTCCCCTACATTATAGTGTAATTCATAGTCTTATAAAGAAACCAATTTATTTGTGGTGAAACAAATTACTCATAACAACCATCTTGAAAACATGTGAATCAAAACCTTTCACGTTCAATGTGACACATACATCCTGAAAAATAAAAAAAGTATCATCACCACTTCTATGATATGATGGAAAAATATTTATATTATAGTGTAATATTTTTTCCATTTTTCATGTAAACAAATGAAAATGATAATTGCATAACAATATATGTTGTGGTGTAATTTTTTTTAAACAAAAAATATTATCATGAACATTACCAATTGTCCCAAAAAAAATTATGTTCATTAAAACATTTGAAACACAAATTTTTATATATTTTTAAATATAATTTAGGTTTTTTTTAAAATGAAAAACTAAATTACCATGTATCATACACCATAACTCAATTTAAAAAAAATAATTTTTCTAATAAAATACATTATATGGATAGAACACTATTTAGAATTTGATTTTTTTTCAATAAATACACATAAATCACTCTCAAACATTGAAATTATGAATTCTTCGATTATTATTTTCCTTTTTTAGAGAACTATATATAGTAAATGTGAATTATCAATAATAATCACAAATATGTCTACAATGTTATCTAATAATTGTATCGACTATTTTATTTTACAACATCTATTACCAATAAAATACCACCTTTATATATGCTATAAAAAATTTCTACGACACATAATCAATAAAAATGATAAAATAGTTACCCTACATAACATATTCACAGAATGGAATCACATTCATAAAAACACAAACACTACATGCACATTTTGAAATCACAAAATTTAACTTATGAAAAAACACCTCTTAAATAAATAATTTCACTAAAAAAGAGATGTATATATTAAAAAGAAGTGGTATGACTTAGGAATTTTTCTGATATAGTTTTCCCATTCTAAAATTATTATTTAGAGGAAAATAAATGTAGTGGATAAAACAATATACCTTATCCTTTATAATGCCAATGTAAAACCCCCATTTTTTTATTAAAATAGTTGATATTTAAAATTTCAACCAAACATGTTATTTATAATATTCTATATATGATGGACAATGTTAAAAAATTTAGTGTGGATCTATTAGATTTTTTGGGATTATTTGGGTTCAAAAGTATGAAAAATGGAGATATATCGTGGGGGAAACTATAATTTCATTCGTAGAGCTAAACATATGTCAAATTGTGCATGTGGGTAGAGGAAAGTGCACTGTTTGTCAAACCTTGAATGAAATCCATGGAGACACTGTTATTTGAGATTCTATAGATGATGTTATTTTTTGTGGTTGGAAAAAGGGTTGGGAAACCACGAATAAGAACTGTGTGGCCTTGGGTTTTTTCTCTAACTGTTCATAGGGTTGTTTCAGGATTTTCAAAACATTGTAGCCAAACTATGCATCATGATTATTAAATTATGAAAATTATAATTTAAAACCAAAAAAATCACCTTAAAACTCATTAATCACCACTAGAAATAGTCAACCAAACTTATCTTCATAGTTTATGTAATTTTTTAATGCATGAGATCTTCTTCCTCAATTCAACGAAAATCGAAGTATCGTTAGCTGTGATTGATTTCTATTGGTTAGACTATGAATCACAATTCCATTTATATTTCTTTTAATTTATTCTACTGATTTTCATGTTTCATTTCCAATAAACCTAATTTTTTGTTGATGGAATATTTATTAGGGATATAAGGATATTTTTTTTGGATTAGAATAGTGGTTCTTAATTATAAATCATTATTACGCATGAGATGTGTGCTTTACAATTTTTCATGCATGAGTAACTATTTTTTTAGTACATGAATTTTGTGATCTCGTATGATTACCATATTTTTGATCTAGAAATAATTTATATAAATTTAATCATTTTATATAATGCTATATGAAAATCGCATCTTTCATATATTCCCCTTATGTATTTTTCAGCCTCATATAATTTTTTAGAATGGGTTTTAGATTAAAATATAATAATATGTGTAATGAAATTGGTATATGATAGTTTTAACTAATAATTGAATTTTTTTATATGTTAATGATTACCATTTTAAATCTTGATGATAGTAGTTAATTATATTAATATTGAATTTTTTACGGATTCGTAGGTGATTGAAATAATTTCGGAATTTGTGATATTTGTTAAGAGATTAAATGAGGAATGTTTTTATTCAATTTAAATTTGAAAAAATAAATTTTAAATGACGTTTTATGAAATATTTTAAAATAATTATGAGTAATTGATTTGTATGGTTCCCTATATGGTGTTTCCCATGGTTATTATTCTATGTATCTAAGGATATTGTTTCTTCCTTGAGTACTCTTAGTTTTATAGTTTGGGTATAATTCTCATGGGGTTAACAATTATATAGTATGACTATAATTTCATGGGGTGTGACTATCATTATAGGATGGGTATATTTCCTTGGGTGTGATTTATCTTACCTGATGTGTTTATTTCCATAGAGATTAAATATAATTTGGAATTTTTTAATTTCACTAATGTGAATCCTGTTATTAAGATAAATGTAACATTAGTCTTTGTAGGTATGGTTGTTTGTTGGTGTAAATATAGAACCAAATTGACAATGAATATTAATTATAATATCTAATATACTTATAAATAATTACCAATCCCATATACCCTTTCTGAGACTTGATATGTTTATAGTTGTTGTTAGTCGTTGTTTACTATATTTTAATCACACCATTCCTGGACATCCATTGATACCTGACAAGAATTAATGTCTATAGGATAGGATAAGGGAATTTTCTTTATGGATGAGTCCTGATTCTCGGTATTACGATAGAGACTTTCTGTAAGAGAACATACTAGGGCATGGATTAGTATCTGGAGATTTAGAGGGTTTTCTCCTTTTTCATTTTGATTTTTTGGAGTATTTTTCTATTTTCATTATCTATTTGAAAAGATTACATTATTCTGAAATATATTTAGATTTATTTATTTTTTGGCAATCCCATTGTTTCCTAGTTACTATTTTACATGATTTTTATATATTATTGTTATTATTTTCACTCATATTGTACTATGATATTGAGGGTGTAGATTCCCAACAAAAATATCAATGACCATATATATTTATTAGTGGACTGTATTATATAGGGAGGCATGTTTAATTTCACATTTGGACCCCTATTCCAACACCATTTATTGGTTAAAATGAGATGGATATTATAATGTTGTATTATAGTCTCGCAACTTCCTAACAATTTTGGAATGGTAGACATGAGATATGACATTATCATGACTTGGTGTTGAGATTGTACCTGGTAGAAGCTAAATTTTATATGTGGAATGTTCCAGATACTAGGGAAGGGTGTGAAAATAATGATTTTTATTTTTACTATTGGAATATTTTCACCCGGGGTTATAGACAGAAGTTTGGAATGAATGATTTGTGGAATGTATAAAAACCCTACTCTTTTTTACATATTTAAACCTGATTTATTACATTATAAATCACTTAATACAACTATGAGGATCGATAGGTCTAGTATATTTTGAAATTAGAATCTTTTAATTACATCTTAAGTCATAAAATAAAACATATTTATTGATATCATCTTTTACATGACCACATCATTCAATCGAACTTATCATTTCATGGGATAACCTCATGACATACATTAGAAAATGGTGGGCTATAAATCCTAGTAAGGAAGTACATAAGGCATAAAATGGAGAATGCAATATGTGTTAGGGAATAGTAATATCAATAGATCACAATAGAATCATGACCATAAAATCATGATATAGCATGATTATCATAAGATGTAAAGGTGTCAACGACAATCAATATGATTTTAGTATGAGAGAATGCTCATTTCACATAGATTATCATGTGTAAACCCTCATTTAACATGAATTATCATAATTAAACCCTCATTTATTATGAATTCTCATGAGTAAACCCTCATTTTACAATGATTATCATGATACAAAACATTACCCAATGCATTGAATTGCTATCCGGGTTCTCCCTCTATAAATATTTCATTTCATTCATAAGTGTTCCACATGCATCATTTAATATGTAATAACTGAACATAATAAGATTTTAAATGATTAAGGAATTTGGAATACTTAAATATACATACCATTCATCTTGTATATGCGAATAATGTTGAATAACCTTGATATATAAATAGGTATGGTATTCAGTAGACAATTATTTAGGCTTTGAAAACTGCGGTGAAATTTCAGCCGCATAATTAAATGACATAAAAATTCATAAAAATGGATTATGAGAGATTAAGGGGTATCAAATCATATTTAAATGAAATTGAAGCTATGGGGGTCATATAGATTCATGTCCCAACACCTGGAATTTATAAATAGAAGGCATGACATAATAAAGAAACTTGGTGAAAGAGGAGAAATGGAATAAATCATACAAATTTGTTTCATGGTAACAGGTTTACATGAGTGGAATTAATGAGATATAAATAGGTCTATCATATTTAAAAAATAATGAGGTAAGTATGGGAGAAGTGTGAAATCTTACACCAACATTTTTAATTGAAAAGAAAATGGTATAACAATATAAAGTAACATGAACAAAAATGAGTAAAGGAAAAAATCCGTTACTTGAGTATGTGACTTTAGGAACATTAAGAGGGGATTCATCAGATATTGGGGCACCATGGGTGGATTATACATAGAGTAGAGAAGATTAGGGATGCGATCTTGGTATTTTATGTGAAGATAAGTGGGTGCTTGGCTTGAATTATTTAGGAAATGGAAGGGAAATCCTTTAATATGTCACAAACTCAGGTTTTTGAAAATATATAATTAAATATTCAAAACCACATACCATACCATGGTTTTTGACAAAATAAAATTCCAATTTCGAGTAAAAAAAATTAATATATAAGGCCAATGTCAAAAAATATTAAAATAATAGGTTTTCTTATGAGGAGATGAGTCACACTCACATGGAAATCATTTCAAAATGATAAAATATTTTGTAAGTGTTGGGGGGTCCACTAAGGAATTGTAATATTAATAAAAAAAATTAAAAATAACATTATTTTATATTTAAAACATACATTGGCCGAATATACCATTTATAGTGTTTTATTATATCACTATTGGGTCATTATGATGTCACGAAACATATTATATATTTATATGATATTTAATTTTAACCCAAATATACGATTATCTATGATAATTATAAAAATTCACCTTTGGATAATTTATATGTCCTGATTCCAAAAATAATATCCATTTATCAAAATAATTTTCTAAATACGTGAATTTTCTCTTTTAAAATAAAAACCGCAATTTTTTGAAAATTCATGGGTTTTAACAAAAATTGTTTTAAAAACTTAATAAGAATTAATATATTTTTTTTATATTAGTTAAAAGATCAATTATATTAAATAAAACTAAATTTAGTAATAATTTCTTAATTAAAATATTATTTAATTCAAAAATCTATTAATTCATCAAAATAGATTTCTTAATTGAATTTAAATATTAACTAAAAATGTTGTTTGTTAATTATAATCCATTTACAACGTAACAATAATAAAATGAATTCATTTTATTTGTTATATAAAAAACAATGAATATATAATTTTGATATGGACTTGTTACATATCTCATTATTACACCAACTTATTCCCTATGATTATGGTGTGCGATGGTGGGGCTTTCTTGGGCCTATTCAGTGAAAATGGTTTGGTTCATGGTTTCGATGAGCCTAAACATCTCCCAAAAAAGGGTTTTCACAGTCTTAAGTTGTTGGAACTCATCTTGGTATTAGTATTGGGAGATCCCTAGAAGTGAAATCTACATTAAAAGATCTGATATATGGGATTCAAATGGAACAATCCTACTTGTCGAGACCATCACTTACATTGTCTGTTTAAAAAAGGATTTGTAAAAACCCTATATCCTGGTCATGTGAACACTTTTCAATGGCTATATTATCAAGGGTAAGTATACTTACAACTATTGAAACCCAATAAAAAAGTGCATGTGTTTTATATATCTACACGACATTAAAAAAAGGTAATCTTATTCATGAATGTTCGGGACATTACAAAAGTTTCCCATTCAGAAATTTCACCCTCGAAATTTCCTATTCCATCAATAAAATATAAGTGGGTAACTCTACCTCATCACTAACTCTAGTTCCAAAGTTGCTTCTTCAAACTTGTTGTCTCCCCAAAACACAATAATTAGGGGCATTGTCTTATTTCATAGAACATTTTCACTACGATCTAAGATCTTCATCGGCTTCTCTTCGTATGAGATGTAATTCCAAAATGGTGCCACATTTGGATTGAGAACATTTGATGGGTTTGGTATGTACTTCTTCAAGAGTGATACATGGAATATTTCAACTTCATGAGACAGGTTTAGTGGTAGTTCTAGTCGATTGGCTAAGCATTCCAATGTGATCAAGGATCTCAAAAGGGAAGATGTATCTGGGACTAAGATTTCTTATACTCCCATCTCACATAACTCTATTACATGGGGGGATACGGAGGAATAACATATCTTCAACATCAAAATCTATTTCTCATCGATGATTATCAACATAGAACTTTTTTCAAATTCGAACAACATTAATGTGTTGTTGGATGGTCTTAACCTTCTCTACCAATTTTCAACCATTTCTGGATGAAGGAGTTTTTTCCCCAACATCTTCATAACATGACGAGGTTCTGTATCTCTTCTGGTAAATGGATTAATAAGTAGCCATTTAGATTCTTGAGTGGAAACCTTTATTTTAAGAGAACTCAACCAGAGTTAGATGTTATCACATCCCTTTTTCAAGTCCATTAAAGAATTCTATAAACTTGTCCTCAAGTGTTTGGATAGTACTCTTACATTGGTCATAATTTTTAATCTAATAAGACGCACTTGATTTCATCTTAGTGTTCAGAGCATGTTGGAGACACTTCCAAAACATAGAGGTGAGACATGGTTATCTATCATATACAATTGATAGTGGTACTTCATGCATCCTTATCACTTCTCTAAGGTATATCTGTTCATGTTGATCCAATGAGAAATCCTCTTGAATTGAAATGAAGTGAGTAGTCTTTGTATGCTGATCCACAACAACCCAGATACCATTGTTTCCTATCAGCCTTCACTTGTTGAAATTCCTGGAAAATTGATGTATACATAGGGACCTCCTTCTTCATTTTATCCCACCAATAAATCTCTCAGAGATATTGATACGACTTTATGTTTCCTAAGTGAATTGAAAAATTTAAACTAAGTTCATAACCCATAAGTTCATTATTGGTCTTTTTATTTTATTGAAAACATAATCTTGTCCCAAATATAAAAATTCCTTCTTCATTGACATTGATCTTTAAGGATTTCCCTTTTCTAATTGTTTCCACTTTATCCTAAATTCCAACATCATCCTTTTGAGAATCCATTATCCTTTCAAAAATAGTCTTTTAAGCAATCATTAGTGAATGTATTGATGGTGTTCCCTTATTTAAGATTCCCATGTTTATATTCATAAAATCTAAGAATATTGGTTCCTGATCAATTCCCATCATTGATAGAATCAATGGGTCTTTTTAACTATGTGAATCTTACACTTTATTTTATTTCCTCCGATTGATGTGAATTGAGCCGTCATTTTCATTGATCAGCTCTTACCATCTTCATTGGACCATGTTCAAATATTTCTGGGTGAATATATAATTGAGTAATTGTAGATCTGTATTAATATCACACTTCTCTCCAAAGAGGTAATCTAGCCAAATTGTAATAGCTATTATTACTATATCCAACTCAAGATCACGTGTTTGGTATTTATTCTCATGAAAACTCAATTTCTTCGAAGAATAGGTAATGAATTTTCCATTTTACATAAACACACATCCAAGGACCTTCTTCGATGAATCACTAAATACAACAAAAAGTTCTCCACTTGTGGGTAGTGTGAGCATCGGTGCAATGATAAGCCACCTGTTCAAATCCTTGAACCAATATTTTCATTAATCACTCGAATAAAACTTGACTCCCTTCTGAGTTTCCTTTCTAATAGGGTTTGAAAAAAGTGAGACATTTCTAAAAAATCACCGATAATATCTAACTTACCTAAGGAAGCTATAGATATCCATCACAATTGTTGGCCTCATCCATCCCTCAATTGTATTTTTTTTATGGATAAACAGATATCCCATTTCCTATGATGATATGACCAAATAATGAGACTTCCTTTAACTCGAACTCACACTTGTTTTACATTTCATAGAGCTTCTCCTTTCGCCAGGTCCCTAGTACTGTTCTTAGATAATCCTCTTTCTCCCCCTAAGTTTTAGAGTGTATTAGAATATCGTCTATAAATACTACAATAAATCGATTGAGGTAATCCCTAAATATAGTATTCATTATGTCCATAAATATTTCTAGAAAATGATGAGTCCGAATGGAATTACTATGAATTCATAGTGCTCGTACCCTATACAAAAAGCAGACTTGGGGATATCATTCTTCTTCACCCTAAATTGGTATTTTTCCTAATATAGATCCAACTTGGAGAAGTATTGTTATCCACGTTGTTGATCTAATAGTTAATCAATTTTTGGAAGTGGATAATTGTTCCTTATCAGGATTTTTTTGAGCTCATGATAATCAATGAAAAAGTGGAATGTCCTATCATTCTTCTGGATGATGAAGATTGGTGCAGCCCATGGTAAAGATCATGGTCATATAAAACCTTTATCCAGATTCTCTTGTAGTTTTATCTTTATCTCCTCGATCCCTATAAAATCTATTCTACAAGGTGTCATGGATATTTTTAAATCCTGAGGTGTATGATCATTCCAGAATTCATCATCTCTTCTTGTTGGAATACCATAAAATATCTGAGGAAACAAATTACTGAATTCCCTCACAATAGGCATTTCATTAAGGATGGTTCCTTCCATAGAATCAATCATCTAAGAAAGATAATCATTCTCATAGATAAGTCATATCCATGTTTGATATGATGGAGTTAAAAGAGATTCATCCCCCTCCTATCACTTGAACAAAATTGGGCGTAAATTCACTATATAGATAGTGATTTCACTCTCATGGAAATTAATGTTGGGTAAATATAGGGAAATCCAATACATTCAAAGAATTGCATCAAATTACACCAAAGGGAGTATTAAGAGGTTCTCCTAGAAGTAAAATCCAAAAATTGTGATTGGGGAGGAGTTATCATCATGGGATGCAATAATTCCCCCATTTTCTATTCTCACTGATATCTCTACTTACATGATTTTTTGGGGTATTGGGATTGTTCAACAAAATGATCTATATATAAAATAACGAGTAGAAACAAAATCAAAAAGAACATTTTCTATTAATGAATGAATAACAAGTGTACCTATCACCACATAGTTGTTGGGATTTTATTTAGTAGTTGTGATGAAAAATATCACCCTTGCTGCCTTGATGTTATTTGGATGCCTACAAAAACACCTGGCATAGAAAACTGGGTTGAAATGTCCCCGGGTTATTTTTAGTTATAGCATTGAATAATGTATTGAGGGTCGAATAGAGTTTTTTTCTCCTCGGTCGAAACAATAGGTTTTTCTTATTAGAAATTGATATCTAGGTTCGCCTCCCTTCTACACCTATAACTTCTTCTCACCCGCTTCAGGTAGTTTTCGAGGTGCATATTTCCGTATATTTGTAATGTTGGGTGCTATAATTTCAGATCACTACAAGATTTATTCATTGAACCACCAAAATTAATGTCCACTTTCTGCTTCTTATCCCCAGGATACCCCTTGTATTCTTTGATCATTATTTCAACTTTCAGGGAACATTATACTATTTCCTCATAGCTATTGATGTCATAGATCACTAGGTCTTTTCATAGGATATGGTTTAGCCAACTAATGAGATGGTCAACCTCATATTCTAGGGTAACAACAAAGTCAGAGACATATTCTACAAGACTTGTAATGTTTTCTTCATATTCTCTTAGGTATTTGTCATCTTTTTCAATATGTAAAGAATGTCCGTTTTCATCTTATGTAGGAGGGTGTTAGATAAATATTTATGGATTTTTTTTTTCAATAATTCTTTCAATTCCAATGCCTTGAACTCTTCATCAGCCTTCATATTTTTTATCAAAGTCCACCATTGATCAGCCACACTCACCATATGATAAGAAGATAGAATGAAATTTTATAGTTCTTATCATTGATGTATGTGTAAGATCTACACAGTGAAGTTGATCCATTGTTCATCGATTAAGGGATCAAATGATCCATTATAATTAGGAGGCCTTTGTCTCATGAAGCTCTCGATTTTGGCTTGTTCTTTCCTAGGGTGTTGAACATTCCTCTTGACCCATGCTTATATTCAAAACATTAGTTAAATGTGAGAGTATTGTGACAACGTTTGTGACACCTACTACTATCATATTGAGAATATCATTAGAATAATCATCACATTGATCTTTTAATAATTTCTTAGATCATGTCCTCATATTACCGGCCATCGGCTATAATAAAACGAAATATAGAGGTAACACATAAAAGGGAATCTAATGACCAAAAGTTAAAACATAAAAAGTACATTTATTTAGTTAACATATAAATTTATAGGGTTAAATCTATGTTATTAAGGAGATACTACCCAAAAAATATTCATAGGGGTATTTTTTTATTCACTTAATAATGGTTGATACTAGGTTTATTAATATACTATAGAATATCCCCAGGGAGTTTGAAAACTATGAGTGCAGAATGCCCGTTATTGTGCACTAGTTCTTGTTTGAGTCTTGTGAAAAGGGGTTTTTTTGGGTTTTACCCTTATATACCTCTGTTCCATAGCCACCCCTACTTTTTCATATCTGGACATGGATATATTTTCTTAAGAATCCACTTACTCTATAATAAAAAAAATTTAGTGTTGTTTTTATTATACATTTTCTTATAACTAAGGTTTCACAAGGTCTTTCAAATCCTAATACGAAAAATAACTAATAATATCTTCTAATAAAAACTATAAAAAACCCACTCTTTATTAGATATTTAAACATTATTTATCACATAAACATGAACTCAATACAATTATCAGGATCGATAGGTCTAGTGTCTTGGAAAATTATGAATATTAAATGACATCATAATACATTATATAAAACATAATTATTGAAAAAATATTTTACATGGCCATAACATTCATTCATACTTAGCATTGCATGGGATAATCTGAAGTCATACATAAGAAATGGGTGAGCTATAAATCCCAATAAGAAATTTAAAAAGGAATAACATGAAAAAAATAGTATGTGTTATGAAATAGGAATATCAATGCAGGATAAGAGAAAAATTAAAATAAATGCATGATATATCATGATTACCATAACATAGAAATGTGGAAATGACATACTACATGATTTTGGCATGAGCCATGGCTCATTTCACATGGATTAGGATGAGTAAACCATGATTGAATATAAATTATCTTGTGTAAACCCTCATTATAAATGAATTATCATGGGTAAAACCTCATTGCACAAGGATTATCATGAAACAAAATATTTCCCAGTTCATTGGAGTGCTATCAGGGCACACCCTTTATAAATATTTCATTTCATTTATAAGTGTGCCATGTGAATAATATATCGTGGAATCATTCAACATCATAAGTTATTCCAAGATTATGGAATGCAGAATACATACATATAACCAACATTGAATATTTATATGTGAATAAATGTTAATACCCATGATAGGAAAATGTGTATGGAATTCACAACAAATGATTTTGGATTAGAAAATCATGGTCTCATTTTGCCAGCATAACTACGTGATATAAAATTTCATAAAATTGGTTGATGAAAGAGAATTGGGAATCTCATCATATGTAAGGTAAATTGATAGTAATGTGGTAATATTGATTTATGTCCCAAAACATGTAATTTTGAAATAGATGGTGAAACATAAGAGAGAAACATGAAGAAAGGGGAGAAATTGAATAACTCTTTTGAAATTTTGACATTGTAATAGTTGTAAATGGGAGGGATTAATGAAAGAGAAAGAGGTCTGTCATCATTAAATTATAATGAGGGATTTTTGATGGAGGTGATAAATCATACCCCATAGATTTTAATATATAATAAGATGGTATAACAACATAATGAAATTTGGACAAAAATCAGAAAGGATTAAATTCCTTACTTGAGTGTGTGACTTCAAGAGCTTGAGGAGGGGATTTTTTAGAGATTCATGATCCTTGGTAGAATCATAGAGAGATGAGGGAAGCATTTATACATGATAAAAGTATGTTTATTGAAGAGAAGTGGGATCATGGGTGTGTTTATTTAGGAAATGAGAGGTGAATTCTTTAATTTTTTACAAACATTGGTTTTGGAATCTATATAATTTAATATCCAAACCAAAAACCATCCCCTTGTATTTCCCCATAGATTTGGAAAAAGGTGAGTGGAAAAAAAATATTTTATATTTTCCATTTCAAATCATATTAAAATATTAGTCTTTCTTATGTGGAGGTGAGTCACACTATAAAGGAATTAATTTTTAAATGATACAATATTTAATATGAAATGGAGGGTCCACTATGGAATTGAAAAATTAATAAAAAAAATTCTAAAATCACATGTTTTTAAAGGTAAGACATATATTTGCTTAAAATCACTTTTATCGAATTTTATTAAATATATATTGGTTCATTATGATGTCATTAGACACATTATATATTTAGAAGGTACTTAATTTTTAACAAAAAAATTATTGTCTTAGAAAATAATGAAAAATTCACCGGTGGATAATTTTGATGCCCAAATTCAAAAAAAATTATAAATTTTATATATGATATTATTTAAATATATGAATTTTAAATATTTAAAAAATAACATATATTTATTGAAAATCCTTTGGTATTTCTAAAAAAGAGTTTTCAAACCATAATAAATATTACAATTGTATACATAAATATTATACGATCATTTTTTTTAATATAATGTAAAATATTAAAAATATTTCATTAAAATATTATTTAAATAAAAAATCCATTAGTTCATCAAAATAGATTTCTAAATGGATTTTAAATATTAACTCAAAATAACATTTGGGCTTTAAAAACCAATTATAAATAACAATAATAA